>CM031237.1:464580464-465882964 GCA_018340775.1 Taxus wallichiana var. yunnanensis
AGCAAATATCTCAATTATGTGAGATCATAGCCAAAGTTACTAAACCTTCCATTCAGCCCATTTCAGAAGCGGTGAGTGATCATCTTATGCGGGAAATGGAAGATCAAGCAATCAAGTAAAGGCTATTGGACGAATGGAAGGATCGATTATTCGTCAAGCTTCGTGCATGCGACTTGGGAAGTGCCAGCCCGCTTAAAGGTTATGAACGATGCAGAAAATCAACTAAAGCAACTGATGGAAAGCATAGAAGGCATGAATACAGTTGCAGAGAGTAACCTGAGTATTTTGGCCGAGATCAACAAGCTACCGGGAGATGTATTGGTTGCAGAACAAATTATACCGGATGGATCAGTCGAGAAGGGGAAGCAGCTAGAGTTTGCAGTATCTTTCCGTTTGGAGATCTGCAGAGTTTTGTTGAAAAGGATGCGGCGCTTGAGAGTAGAACATCAGATTTACCAGACAGTATCATTTCTTTCACTGAGGAAAGAGTGGACGGAGGTGTTACTTCATACGTGCGGATTGTTTCTAACGAGGTGCCTAATTCCCTGGAAGGTTCTCTTCTGATGGTGCAAAAGAGAATTGATAAAGCTACCAAGCCTTTCACGATGAATTCTATCAATAGATTGGTGGCGCTGCAGGCAGACATTGCAAGGTTTGGGCCGAGTTTGGAAGAGGTGGAAGCATGTAGCAAAGTGTTGAATGAAGGGTTGCTGCAGTTCAGGACAGAGAAGGAAGCAGTGGCTAAAACAGATGGAAGGATGCTGAATTATATGTTCGACAAGTATATCAGATATCAGAACAAGAAGAAGATGTAAACATTACAGCTGGCATGACTTCTTCTATTCTTTCTTCTTCTATTTTCTATGTTCCCGGATGAAATTGTAAAACTTCTAAGTTATTGGTTTCAAACCATTACTTGAAGTCATGTGGAACCATTCTATTAGTTAAGTGATACATGTGTCACTTAAGAAGAAGTTAGTTGAGGATGATTGCCAAATGTCATCTTTACTTGTTGTTCATACTTTAGTTCAGTTTGAGTCTTCTATTTGTACTTTCCCTCCTACATTCTATAAGTAGGAGAAGAACCTCCGGGTTAATAATCAATCGAATTTGTAAGCGAAAGCAATCTTGTGTTTTAGACTTTGTCTTTGAACCCCGAGAGCAACTTGTAGCAGAGGAATACAAAGAAGCAGGTTTTCGGAGAACTTTGTGTCACAACGTACTGTGTTTCTTGCTTTTAAATCTTAGATCTTTTAAGTAAACTTTGTGTTATTTTAGATCTGGATCTAGAGCTGCCTTTGCTTTATAATTACGTGTGTTCAAATCTATTAAGTTTCTTCTATGTGCATGCAATTAGCTCTGCTATCTACTAATTGGGATGCACATCTTCCCCATTTTTTCTCTGTATTTCCTTTACTTCTTCTATAATTTTCCTTTCTTAAACATTGCTTACTTGCTTGTAAAACTTCTTAGTTATGGTTCATGAACTAAGTGGTTAAAGTAAAACCCCCGATAGATAATAACACATTTTATTGACAAATCGACACGGGAGCCTCACCGGTTAAATGAGGGAGATTTATCTCATGATTGCCTAGGTTTGATGCTTTATGCGAGAAAATCTAATTACAGATTTTAGCGACTACATTTGGGAACAACTATCTTTGCGGATCAAAGCTTTTTATTGAAGATCGAGTGTTTTCCATACAAATCTCAACCTGGCTGAACGTCCATTTACCCGATCCGTGAAGGCGCAAGGAAGGACTGATCATTTCTTCCGATTGCAGGAGCAATTCAATTTCAATCATCCTCCTCAAGTTAGAAGCATGAGATCTAGTCTCTCACCGGAAGGAGAGTGCACACCCATCCGAGATCCGGATCGTATTCAAAGCATAATCCGGCGTCCGGAATTATCCATCAAGTCTATCAAGTCTACACAAGGAGGAGACGTGCTCAAGTTAACATGGTGCACCAAATTGTACCTATTCCATGGGGAGCGGCTTTTGGACCTCTCAACTTGGCTCCACCTATGCATGAGCTGCCAAAGGGATCCAGAAAGAATTTTCCAAAATTCTTTGGAGATGGAAAGCAAAACCCGGATGATCATTTGGCAGCCTTCTTCATATCTTGTGGTGTGCTTGCAGTGGAGCATGAAGATGTCTCAGTTAGGCTATTCATTGAGACTCTACACGACTTGGCTGGAGAATGGTTCTATCGGCTGGCTCCTGGCACCATAACCAACTGGACGACTATGCGTGAGCAATTTTTGAAAAGATTCAAGCCTGCAGAGGACGCTAGCACGTTGATCACCCAACTGACGCAGTTGAAGAAAGAGCCAAACGAGAACATGCGGGACTTTATTGCAAGGTTCCAAAGGATTTTGTATAAAATCCCCACTTCTGCCGCATTGAGTGACGAAAATCAAAAGCGTTTTTATAAACGCTCTATTGCCTCGAAATTGGATATCGGCTAAGAAGGGCAAGACTCAGTAAATCATTGGAAGCACAAAATCTTTGCCGTGGAGGTTGAGGATGACTTGATCATGGTGGAAAACTTAAACAACCATCTCACAAAGGTGATGGCGCCTGCAAGTACTTCGATCCTTTGTTGCAGAAATTGGCTAATGATATGCCTGCGAGATCAAGAAGTAGATCTCTCAAGCAGGAATGTAACCCCCTCAAGAATAGCTCCTACCCGGACCTTGATGGTCAAAATCAAAATTAAAATCGAAACAGACTTGTTGCTTTGCACCACAGCGTTTGGCAAAGAAGCTGCTCCAAGGAATAACTTGGAAACTAATGACGAGGATCTCGGCATTGATGAATCATTCGATGATGAAGACTTTATAGATCCATTGCAACTCAATATTGGTTACGGACTATGAATCGGTGATGGCTATTATGAATCTTTTGAAGATCGATGGTCACACTTTGCGGTGTTACAAGGTCTCGACGCGCGAAATGCCAAAGCATCCACAAGCGGCGGAAAGAGAGAGAAGATCTGGCCGGATGTTACTATCTTGAAAAGAGGTAGCACTCTTCCTTCTTCATTAGCGCCCGAGGATAAATATTCAAATTCTTTCAATTCACAAAGAAAGAACCAACACACATCCTGTGAAGCAAGTCAAGCTTTTGACATAATTGATCACCAAGAGAAAGCAAGGTCCAAATGTCGACCCGAGTATTTGAGGGCATTTCCGATCAGCTGAATAGATTGGTCAAATATGTGCAAAGTAATGGTCTAGCCCAACAAACAATAATTCACGGGGTATCTTGTCAAGTCCAAAGATTACTTCACCTTCAAATAATGCTGCTGCAAGTTCTTCTCCTTCCACCCTTCTCCTCGCTACATCGAGAAAGGATTGAGCCATTCTATGTGTTTTTGCTCATCAACGGACATAAGCTAAGCAATTGCATCTTGGATTCTGGAGCTTCCGACAACGTCATGCCTATAAAAGTTGCTGATGCCTTGGGTCTTACATTAACAAAAACCATCGGGAGATGTTATTCCATGGAAAGGCAAGTCCCTCTTGTGGGGCAAATCCACGATGCGCTTGTGAGGCGATGCTTGCTTCTTTTTCGGATAAAAGACTGAAAATGACTATCCTTGTAGTAGACATTCCAGTTTCTTATGGCATGCTGTTGAGTAGAAATTTCTGCAAAGAGCTGGGTGGAGAGGTCAAGATGGATTGGTCTTGTGCGCACATACCAATCAAAGGAGTAAATCAGAAGCTGGAACCTGAGAAGAAATCTAAGTACACAGTATCAAAATCTGAGGATCCTAGATCTCAGATCTTGTTTCAGGAATCGGATCACGGAGTCTATTATCTAGAAATGGATAAAGAAGAAATTCAACCGGTGATTCGAGAATCACATCAAATTGATAACAAGATTTGGACTCTGGAATTTGATGGTAGCTGCTGTTCATTTGGATCCGGCGCAGGCGCTGTTCTTATCTCTCCTGAAGGGAAGGTGCATGCGCACTCCTTCAAATTGATGTTCGAAAATACTAACAATACGGCTGAGTATGAAGCATTGTTGTTAGGCATGGAGCAGGCAAGAACAATGGGAATCAAATTATTACACGCAAGAGGAGATGCTGAGCTGATTGTGAAGTAGATAAGGGGCCTCTACCAAGTCAAAAAAGACAAACTGCGGCACTACAGAGATCGGGTCTACTCTGCTATCCTGGATTTTTCAGCTTTCTCGGTATCTTACATTCCGAGAGAACAAAATTCAAGGGCTGATTCGCTCGCAGTGACTGCAGCCTTGTTGAATCCGGATCAGCCCTCTGCATTCTTTAGACAGGGAGACTACAAGGTGGAAATGGTTTTTCGCCCAAAGGTTCCTGACAACGTCCAGCAATGGCAGGTTTTCAACGATGATACACAGATTGCTGCGTTTCTCCAACAGAAAGACAACTTTGAAGAAATCTACTATGAGGGAAGCAATTCACCTCCTGGCGGACTCACCAGGTTGGAGAAATGGATGCTGACGTCTCAGGAGGTCAGGAGATTATCCAACTAAAGGGAAATAAAATTCCCAAAGGCTTGGTATCTCTTGAGGAAATGTTTGATAAGCATGATCAGATGCTTAAGAAAAATGAAGAAAATGAGGAAGGCTCTTCCTCCGACACACAATTGCTAAATTTGGGAGCTGGCAATGATCCCAAATTAGTAAATCTTGGTAAGTGTTGTTCAGAAGCTGAAAAGGAAGCTTTCACTAAGCTTCTTAAGAAATACATGGATGTTTTTGCCTGGTCCTACCAGGATTTAAAAACATATCAGCCTGCGGAAGTTCAACACTACATCCCACTTAAACCAGAACAGAAGCCTTTCAAGCAGAAGCTGCGGCGGCACAACCCTACCATTTCAGGAACCATCTTTGCAGAAATCCAGAAGTTGTTAGATGCAAAGATTATCTATCCCATACACCATTCCGAATGGTTGGCCAACATAGTTCCTGTAAGGAAGAAGAGTGGCAAGATTAGGTTGTGCGTGGATTTCCGCAACCTTAATCAAGCTTCATTAAAGGATAACTACCCTATCCCCATCATGGATCACACTCTGCAGGTGGTCACTGGATCTGAGATGCTTTCCATGCTTGATGGCTTCTCAGGATACAATCAAGTCAAGGTGGCCGAGGAAGATCAATACAAAATGGCGTTCATCACACCTTGGGGAACCTTCGCATACCAGAAGATGCCGTTTGGCCTGATTAATGTTGGTGCTACATTTCAAAGAGCTATGGATCTAGCCTTTGCTCATCTCAAAGATATAAGCATAGTTGTGTACCTGGATGATTTGTCATCTTTTCCAAAGATAGAAGCACGCATATTTCAAACTTGGAAGAGGTCTTCATACAATGCCGCAAGCATGGTATTTCTTTGAATCCTAAGAAATCCATCTTTCTTTGAATCGAAGGAAAGCTGCTTGGGCACATTGTTTCCAAAGAAGGAACAAAGATAGATCCAGAGCGTGTCAAATCCATTCAGACATTGCCTTTGCCCACATCCAAAAAAGGAGTTCACTCTTTCTTTGGAAAAGTGAATTTTCTCGAGAAAATTCATTCCGACTTTCTTTGAGCTAACCGGTCATATTTCGAATATGATGAAGAAGACACAAGATTTTAAATGGAGCAGCGAAGGGAAGGAAACTTTCGAGAAAATCAAAGAGGCCCTGTCGAAAGCTCCAGTCTTGGTTTCACCCGACTTCAGTAAAGGATTTATTCTTTATTGTTATTCTTCCGAACACACTATGTCAGCAATTCTGATGCAGAAAAATCAAGAGGACGCAGAAGCTCCTATTGCTTTCATGAGCACGCCCCTTAAAGCCTATGAGTTGAAATACACTCCAATGGAAAAGCACGCATATGCAGTGGTGAAGGCGTGCAAAGCATTCAGGTATTATATTCTTTCCTCGCACACTGTGGTTTTGGTTCCAGATACTGCAGTTAAATCTATCCTTACTCAGCAAGAGTTAGGATTGTTGAGAGGCACGTGGGTAACAAAGGTTCAAGAATATGACCTGGATATTAAACCAACAAAGCTGGTTCGAGGAAGAGGTCTGTGTGAACTAATGACAGAGATGAAAGCATCATGCACAGAAGCAGATCAAGATGGGATAGATGAAGATTTACCTGCAGTACTTTTTATAGATCTGGTAGAGGAGTGGTACAGTAACATTGCTTACTTTCTGACGTATGGAGAATGCCCAGATCAACTTTCCAGAAAAGAGAAACGAACAATCAAACTTAAATCCAAAGATTTTGTTCTTTGGGATAATGGTTTGTACAAAAGGGGAATTGATGGTGTATTTCTCAGATGCGTGGACAAAGCTCAACAGGATCAGCTACTACAACAGTTTCATGACATGGCTTGCGGTGGTCATTTCTCAGCCCGAGTCACTGCACACAAGATCCTTAGAGCAAGGTATTACTGGCCCACCCTTTTTCAAGATACTGCAGAATGGGTAGCTAAGTGTCAAGCATGCCAACATTTTGTTGGGCGTGTGAAATTGCCTGCATTACCTCTAAAACCCATTGTGATTGAAGAACCTTTCCAACAGTGGGGTATGGATTTTATTGGAATGCTTAACCCGGCTTCCAGCGCCGGTCATCATTACATTCTAACAGCTACTGATTATTTCAGTAAGTGGGTAGAAGCTATTCTGTGAAGACTGCTACTTCCGCGAAATGTGCAATTTTATACAAGAAAATATTATTGTCGAGTTTGGCGGGCCAAAGCAAAATTGTAGCAGACAACGCTCTGAATCTTTCTTCTGAGGAGTTGGTGGAATTCTGCTACACTTATGGGATTCAACTTGTTCATTCCTCAAACTACTATCCACAAGGGAATGGTCAAGTGAATCTAGTAATAAGAACTTGAGAAGTAACTATATCATGCAAGCTTTGTGAGAGAATCAAAGGACTTGGCATAAAAGTTGTTTGATGCATTATGGTCCGATAGAATCACACCAAAGAGGGCAATAGGCATGTCCCCTTTTCGATTGCTTTATATGGTAGACACAAAGCTTCCTCCCACCTTGGAATTGCCTGCCCTACGACTTTCTAAAGCCCTGGAGGATTCCACATTCACGGATGCTATTGATAAAAGAATCATGTACCTGACTGAACTAAGGGAAGTACAAACTCATGTTGCAGATAGGTTGTGAGCATCAAAGGAAGGTGAAAGTCATATTCGACAAAAAAGCCGGGAAAGGAAATTTGAAGTCAATGAGTGGGTCCTTCTATGGGACAAAAGAAGAGAAACAAAAGGCATGCATGGAAAGTTCGATTCACTATGGAAAGGGCCTTTTGTGATCAAAAAGATCGCCGGAGCAGATAGCTTCATTCTTGCTCATCAGGATGGAGTTGAATTACCGTTGCCTTTCAATGGGCAACACTTGAAGCTGTTCCGGACATGAGAAGCAGGGTAAAACCTGTATGTACATAAATAAATCTTTGTTTGTTTTTCCTTGTTTTGTCTTGTTTTGGTGTTGTGTTGTGTTGTGTTTGTTTGCCTGACCCCGTGCCCAAAGGACAAGATACGAAACCAGAGATGCTGGGATCTCATCTTTTCCCTTTGTCATTCTGACAAGAGAAAAAGATGTCCACAGATGGAGCCAACTGGTGTCACTCAGATTTCACCCTGAAATCTGCGACTACCCTATCCGAAATTTTTCATACTTTTAAAATAATGGGTCGTTTGTTGTTTTTATTGCCTGAAAGTTCTTGTATTGCGTCAAGATAATCCCAAAGAACCATATTAGCCCTTTTCGCCAAATACCCAGATGCCCAAAATTGTTTTATTCTGTCGTCGGGATTTGTCTGCGGGAAATTTGTATTTAATTATTTTGAGCCCCGTATGAGGCTATTTGCGCTCTGTTTTAACTCTATTATGAGCGAATATGTTATTATTCCTATGTGCCAGAAGGATTTTAACTTATTTTAAGTTTTGGGCTTTATTTGTAACTTTTGACAATTTTTCGTGTTTTTGTGGTGTCCCGTTTTGTTTTCTGTGAAATTTCTCTGGAGCAATTCCTCGCCGGTAAGCTGATTTTGGCCTGGAGCAAGGCAAGCAAGAAAACATACATGCACATTATGCCCGGAGGAAGTCGTCATCGGAGGTCTGGATCACTGGGAAAAAGCGAAGTCGTGCACAGAAAAGCCCCTGCGGGATGGGCGCATTTTTGGAAAACAAAGGATTTAAGCTGCGATGGGAAAAATATAAGCCGCGGTAGGGTGGGAATTGTATACTTGCTGGGCAGGTACTTTTCTCGTGTTATAAAAGTCACTTAAGCTGCAGTGGGAAAAATAGAGGTGCGCAGGTGGGGAATTTATTGCGCCTTGCAGGTAAAAATTCCCATGATATAATAAAAGGAAAGTGACTTAAGTGAAATCATGGGATTTTAGTGCTGTCTTGCGCAGGTAAATAATCCCATTGTCAAAGTCAAATCACTTAAGTGGATCACGGGATTTTGGTGCTGCTGGCGAGTAAAAATCCCATTATGAAAAAATTCTTAAAAATAGAATTACATGTGCAAAAGTGCGCCCCTTTGGTGAGAGATTAAAAGGATTAAATTTGATTATTTTTATTAATCTTTCTTCTCAAAAAAGTGCGCCAAGCTTGGAGGAGGTCAACAAGTCAAAGATGGAATAAAAGAAAGGAGTTAAATGCATTAAATTTAATTTATTTAATGGCTGCCCTCTTCCTCTCAAAAAGTGCGCCCCATTTGGGTATTATTTAATGTTTTTTAAGGCATTAAAACATTAAATAAATTTCTATTTTTAGTGGCTATGGTCAAAGCACACTGTGAAGCTTCAGTGAAGTGCTATGTGAAGGATTAAATTGGATTAATTTAATTTATTGGATGGCTGTCCTTAAACATGCTATTTTTAAAAGAGAAAAACATGATTTTTAATTAATTAATTGCCTTTAATTGTTAGGGCAATTATTAATTATAGAATTGTGAAGGTTATATAGGCATGGGCAGCTATATGGGTGAATAATTTAATTCACAGGTAAAGAATCGCAGCCAGGAGGAAAAGTGCGCCCCCATTAGAGGAAGGATTTTGTTCAGACAAAGTGCTAACAAGGCTAAAAGCTTCCAGATTTGGTGCATGCTTTGGAGGAGGTTGATCTTTGTCTGCATAGTTGTTTTCATAGGTGTTACAGGAGCTCAGGTGTTGATTGAAAGGATTCATGCTCTCTTTATGTGCAAATTAAACACCATTTTTTGGGGCAGCAGGCTTGAAAAGTGCAGATTTTTATAATTTAAATTCACTATTCATGCTCCGGTGGCCATTTTTGTCTGAATAAATTGCAGGAATTCATTACAGGTGCTTTACAAAAGAAAATGAGTTTTTATCAATGTCCAATACATTGCAAATATCCTCCGAATCGAAGAATTGTCTAGATCTCTGCACGGTATTGAAGAAATCTAGCCAAGTTAGAAGAAAAAGAATTATTCGAGACGAAGATAGACAAAGCCATGGTGAAAGGAGATGAAAAAGAGAGCACGATGGATTCATGCATTGCTTCCAAATTTGCAGACATAGGAGACACGGATCTAGGCCCAGAACCTCTTTCTGATTTGATTGATAGATCCAGAGCGGAAAGACTTCACTCATGCGTGCGGTCAAAAGTAGTGGAATTATCCAAGCCTGCAGCTTTCCCATGTACAATGACCCAATTGCCAAAGTTCGTGATGGAGTGTGCTAGATCTTATCATCTTTCATCCAGATCAGTGCGTGATGTTGCGGGAAAGACAATAATTCGTTTGGATGCGGAGTTCATCAATTATTATCTGAAGATTCCAGTGCGAAAGGTGGTGACTTCTATTAGCATTCAGGATGCTGACAGTAGATGAGAGAAACATAGAGCTGATTGCGTGAGCATAATGAACAGCCGGTTCATGAAGAAGCCTAGATCCCCTTCAAAGTTCCCGAGAACTCTTCCACGGTCCAATTTGGTGCAAGAGGCAGATGATGTCGTCAAATTGCTATGCAGGTTGAATGGCGAAGCGAATGCCTACACTTTCCGTACATGGATGTATGCTTTGATCGGGACCGAGTTGATTCTATAATCAATTGGTCGGAAATTATTAACAATGCAACATCGGTGAGCAACTCCTAAGCGTGAAGCGTATGCCTTCAAGATGACTTCATACTTGGTGTATCTTTGCAACTTCACAGGTGTCTTTTCCAAGTTGGATAGATGTGGTGTTCTTTTCAAGGACCCCATTTTTGAGTGCTACCCATGACTTCATCGTACTGCGTGCGAGAAGGACTTCAAAGTGATCAACGATGACTTCTACGATTTCATCTGCAGCTATCGCAAACCAAGTGTTCGACTTTGGACTAAAGACGGATACTGCGGATCTTAAAGATGATGAGAACGTGGTACTTGACACTAACCATCAAATGGGAGGAGATAAAGCTATCTTTGCAGGATAACATCGAGGCCTGCCATTCAATGAAGAAAGATCTAGAGTGTGTTGGTGAATTCTTCGAATTGGTGCACGACGAAGGGATACTTGCCTTGATGAAGTATTGATGAATCAAATCACGGCAACTTCGGCGTAGGAGATTCCCTCAAACGAAAGCATGAAGGAGAAAGCAGCAGAAGGTCCGAGAAGTTGAAAGTACAGAAGATCTCAAGAGAAAGAGAAGACCACTTCTACGACCATAGCTTTGACTCCGACTTCTCCAAAGACTTGCAGAAGATCACCAACTATTGCACGCGGCAGCAGCAGGATGCTTCCATGCCTTCATGAATCCGCGACATTCGCTTTTTCTCTCCGCAGCCACTTCGTTCAGCACCCGTTCCAGAGGAGATGTTGAAGCTGCAGATGACGGAGTTCGAAAGAGCTTTGTCCTTGGATGTTTCAGAAGATGGCAACCATTGACCGTGGCACTTTCTGACGGAGAGGATGCAGAGCGGGAGATGGTAGTGCACTCAACGACTTCTTACTCCCCGAGAAGTAACTTCTCGGGATGGTTAGCTTTGCAGTTGGTTCCGGAAGCAAGAGTAGAGATGAACTTAGAGGAGCATGACTTGCAGCTACTTCAGGATCTGAGCAGAAGAGACAGAAGGCCTAAAGTTGCTAAAGCAACTTCTAGGTTGATCATCAAGGATTCGGGAGAGAAGTTTGTTGAGATATCAATTCCGGCGGAAGGAAAGATAGAAGAGGAGCTCACGGCAGAAGATGTGACGGTGACCAAAATACCACTCGGTCAAGCTACCACTAAAGGATTGAAGCAGACACGCGAGACATTGATGGATGCTTTGTTCTTAGGCTTGATGCAGTGAAAAGGCGGAGAAAGAAGAGCTGCGAGAAGCAAATATCTCAATTATGTGAGATCATAGCCAAAGTTACTAAACCTTCCATTCAAACCCATTTCAGAAAGGTGAGTGATCATCTTATGCGGGAAATGGAAGATGCAAGCAATCAAGTAAAGGCTATTGACGAATGGAAGGATCGATTATTCGCAAGCTTCGTGCAACTTGGGAAGTGCCACCCGCTTAAAGGTTATGAACGATGCAGCAAAGTCAACTAAAGCAATCGATGGAAAGCATAGAAGGCATGAATACAGTTGCAGAGAGTAACCTGAGTATTTTGGCCGAGATCAACAAGCTGTCGGGAGATGTATTGGTTGCAGAACAAATTGTACCGGATGGATCAGTCGAGAAGGGGAAGCAGCTAGAGTTTGCAGTATCTTTCCGTTTGGAGATCTGCAGAGTTTTCTTTGAAAAGGATGCGGCGCTGAGAGTAGAACATCGATTTACCAGACAAAGTATCATTTCTTTCACTGAGGAAAGAGTGGACGGAGGTGTTACTTCATACGTGCGGATTGTTTCTAATGAGGTGCCTAATTCCCTGGAAGGTTCTCTTCTGATGGTGCAAAAGAGAATTGATAAAGCTACCAAGCCTTTCACGATGAATTCTATCAATAGATTGGTGGGCGCTATGAGCAGACATTCGAGGTTTGGGCCGAGTTTGGAAGAGGTGGGAGCATGCAAAGCAAAGTGTTGAATGAAGGGTTCTGCTGATTCGGGACAGATGAGAAGGAAGAAGAGTGGCTAAAATAGATGGAAGGATGCTGAATTATATGTTCGACAAGTATATCGAGATATCGTAACAAGAAGAAGTTGTAAACATTACAATTGTGGCATGACTTCTTCTATTCTTTCTTCATCTATTTTCTATGTTCCCGGATGAAATTGTAAAACTTCTAAGTTATTGGTTTTCAACCATTACTTGAAGTCATGTGGAACCATTCTATTAGTTAAGTGATACATGTGTCACTTAAGAAGAAGTTAGTTGAGGATGATTGCCAAATGTCATCTTTACTTGTTGTTCATACTTTAGTTCGAGTTTGAGTCTTCTATTTGTACTTTCACTCCTACATTCTATAAGTAGAAGAAGAACCTCCGGGTTAATAATCAATCGAATTTATAAGCAACAATCTTGTGTTTTAGACTTTGTGTCGAACCCCGAGAGCAACTTTTAGCAGAGGAATACAAAGAAGCAGTGTTTTAGGAGAACTTTGTGTCACGGCGCATCTTGTGTTTTTGCTTTTAAATCTTTAGATCTTTTAAGTAAACTTTGTGTTATTTTAGATCTGGATCTAGAGCTGCCTTTGTTTTATAATTATGTGTGTTCAAATCTATTAAGTTTCTTCTATGTGCATGCAATTAGCTCTGCTTATCTACTAATTGGGATGCACATCTTCCCCATTTCTTCTCTCGTATTTCCTTTGCTTCTTTCTTATAATTTTCCTTTCTTAAACAAATGCTTACTTACTTTGCAGAAACTTCTTAGTTATGGTTCATGAACTAAGTGGTTAAAGTAAAACCCCCGATAGATAATAACACATTTATATTGACAAATCTGACACGGGAGCCTCACCGGTTAAATGAGGGAGATTTATCTCATGACGCCTAGGTTTGATTGTATGCGAAAATCTAGCCAACAGTGCAAACATTGCATCGATGCATGTACTGGAGAAGAATTGCAAAAGCTTCAAGGATAAAAGAGAAGACAAGGCGAAGGTGAAATCCAGTTGTTTCCAATTCCATCTCGCTTCCAGATCCAGTTGTTTCCAATTCCAGCTTGTTTCCAGATCTAATTACTCCCAGATCCAGTTTGGTGAGAATCAAAGGCAAAAGAATCAGCTACATGCAGACATGAAAAAGGACAAGACTACAGCTTTCCTCTTCCTTCTTTCCTCCGACAAAGTAATTGAGCGATCAATTAAATTATACAACTTAAGTGATTGGTTTAAAAGCCATTACTTGAAGAAGTCAACTACTTGGAGATAGGTGGCGGACGTGCAAAATAGAAGGTTCTATTTTCAGTTGCAAATCATACATGTCATGCAAAGAGGAATTCTAGGATGGAGATTGTCAGTTGTTTCTTTCCTCCGACTTCCACATGTGCCAATTCAACTAAAAGCTTCCAACTTGTAATTGCCCCTCTACATTCTATAAGTAGAGGAAGAACCTTCGGGTTAAAGATCAGAATTTGTAAGCAGCATCCTTGTGTTCCAGACTTTGTGTTGAAACCCTTGAGAGCCACTTGAAGCAAAGGAATATACAGGAGTATATTTTCGGAGAACTTTGTGTCACGGTGTATTGTGTTTCTAGCTTTTATATCTTAGATCTTTTAGTAAACTTTGTGTTATTTCAGATCTAGATCTAGAGTTACCTTTGCTTAGAATTATGTGTTTATATCTATTGGTTTCTTCTATGTGCGTACGATCAACTCTGCTATCTATTGATTGGGATGCACATCTTTCTCATTTCTTCTCTGTGTTTATATAATTCCCTTTCCCTTCTTCTATAAATATTTCCTTTCTTTAAACAACTGCTTACTTGCTGCAGAACTGTTCAGTTATGGTTCATGAACTGAGTAGTTAAAGTAAAACCCCATTTAGATATTAGCATACTTTAATTGACAAATCTAACACGGGAGCCTTACTGGTAAATGAGGGAGATTTATCTCATGACCGCCTAGGTTTTGTGCTATGCAGAAAATCTAGCCAACAATGACCTTGTCTTCGCGTATGCGATACAATCTTCGTCTTCGTGTGAGACAAGTGGGGGGCGCATAGAGTTATGATGCAATCGACTTGGTTGACGTTGATCCATATGATGAGTGGATTGTTGAGCCCGATGATGCGGAGCCTATGTTTTACTAGAGGAGATAATGACTTTGGAGAGGGAGACCGAAGAAACAATACCATCGGGGACATTAGAAGTTGGTGATGATCTAGATGATATGTTTGTAGATGACAATGTTGGTGTTGCAGAGAAGAAATAGTTACCTTCCACCGCCACAAGCGGCCGCCAAAGGTCAATGTGAGACTTATTTTAGGTGTGCATAATGAAATAGAATATTATTGATATTTGATAGTGATACTTCAAAAGTCACATGTGACATGACTCTATGAGCATTTTTGTATGCAAACTTTGTACTCTCTTTTTTGGTCAAAACTTAATTGAAAATATGCATATGGGCCTATGGCATTCTATAGAGTCACTTCTCGCATCATTTAACATTGTTTTTACATTTAATTTAAGTATATTTTATGAATTTAAATGTTTTTAAAGTAGCGATAAAGTTGCCGATTAATGCTGATTTTTGCGGTTTTTGCCGATTCCCGATTTTCGATTCAAAATTTGGCCTCGCGATTAATCCCGATTTACGATTTTTTGAACTATGGTTGAAACACAACATTCACTGGGTCACAACCTTACGAACAACTATGAGGAGTATAGGGGTCTTCCAAAGAAGATTCATGATGCCATATCACTCACTTAGTTCATAGGGTTGAAGAAAGGTAGAATGGAAATTGGACCAAGGTCTAAACCCCGAGCTATGCCCAAGGAAAATGGGAAATATGTTCCAACCCTAGAGGGAAAGAATCCCTCCATTGTGATCAAGGAAGAAGAACACTTGAAGTTGTTGGGCACGAGAGGGAGCCGCAATGGAAGCCCTAGAAGTACCTATCACACTCTTCTTAGGGATGAGCTATTGACTGATTTTTAGGACAGTAGTGTGAAGGTGATCCGTAAACTGCTCAATTCTAACAATAAATAGATCCCGTGCTTGTGAAAATGAATGAAAGATTTACTAAGTTCTTTGTTAACCAATATAATGTGCAAGAATTAAACACAACTATATTGTAAATTGAGAAAAGAGAGACAAAGGAGACAAGATTTATCCTAGAGAAACCCAATGTGGGAAAAACTCCAATGGGTAAGCAAACTTGCTTCCCTTCCACTATGTAAATCTCCAAAAATACAAAGTATTGCCAACAATTGGCCTTCAAGAAGGATTCACACTCCTAATTGTATTTGATTGCTCATAACTTCTCAACAATGAAGAACTCACTCTCAATGAACAAAACAAGAAAGAACTCCAACTTCTCCTCTTTGCTCACACTAGAATTCACTCAAAATCACTTGCCTAGAATGAATAAATGCACTCATATTTATAGTTGTTATGCCCAAGGATGGAAGGAAGGTGAAATGAACCATTTGAGAAGCCCAAACATTTGCAACTATTTGGATTCTCCATTTTGGCGCTAAAGGGACAAAACTGTGTGGCAAATATGCGGTCATACCGTAGCCAAACTAAAGTGAAACCACAACTAAACCACAGCCAAACCATAGCAATTTCACGGCAGTTCACAGTTAATAAATAGAACTTAACCAGAAATGGTCTCTTTTGTCATTCAAAGGTGTCTGGATCACCTTCAACCTGACTTAGCCATTTTCCTAGAATAATGAACATGTTGAGGGTATGTTTTACAAGTATCAAATATGGAGAATACATAGAATTGGGTATTTTCATATCCATTTTGGATCGGAAGGGGCATGTGTTTGATGAAGAAACCATGGAGCATGAGCCCAAGAAAGAAGGGAAATATGATGCGCCAAATTGTGGAGGGGAATTGGTGGTTGAAGCCCAATCTCCGGGTGATAATGAGAATACTCAGCTTGCTGGAATTTTCAAAACAGCAGCTCATAAGAGACAAGTTGATGGTGTTCATGACTTTGGCAAGAACCACGAAGAGGCTCCATGCATGTGCCAACAAAATATGGATGAAGTCAAGGTGGGAAGAGCTTCACTAGTTGAATTGTAATGTCCCCCTTTTTGAGAGACATTACTAACAAATCGATTCACTCTTCTATTTACATTGTAACCCCTTGGTATGCCTAGTGCTACAAGTGGGAATTTCTAGGTACTCTAAAAGGTGCACATAGGTTAGTTATTTCTTACTATTAAATTAAGAAATTAAATAAAGTGCACAAGCAGTAGCTTATTAAAAAAATTATTTTAATTTTGATTTAGGGGGGAAAACATTAAATGATTGACCATTGGAGATTGCACCTCTTATTTCTATAAAGAGGGGTTGCATTTCCTTGAGCTGAGTTATGCTTTTGGATGAAATCGATTTGACTCCATGCTTGGAGTAGGGATGGATGCCCGCCATTGATGCTCTCTTTCTCTTTTCTTTGGAGATCTATTGTAATTGGTTATTGAAGATTAAATTGAAGAAGTTATTTGTGACATCCATGTTTTTGGCTTTGGCAAATATTTTGGTCAAACTTGCAAGTGAAAATCTGCATTTCTACTGTAGCGACATCACTGTAGCAGTTGGTTTTGTGAGTGTTTTGCAAATTGATTTTGGTGAATAATTCTGCCAAACCCTAACGGTTTTCCTTGGTTTCATTGTGGACTGTTTGCATGCATTTAGTAGTGTGGATCGATCAACGTTTGCATGTTATTGTGCCCTTGCTGCAGCGACTTCGTTGGAGGCAAGTTCATGATGGTATTTGATGGATATTGGACTGATTTCTAATTAATATAAATATGCTATTTTATCCTACACTTAACGACTCCCTTGGAGGGTTGTTAGGCATTTGAATGTATGTTTTGAGGCCTGTATGAGCAGCGAGCTGTGTGGCATTATTTCATTAATGATAATGGTTGGTTTTGAGTGCAAATATATATCTTTGACAACAATTTATTCAGATATTGAACCTCCTATGCTAGGTGCAATTTATTATAATATTAGGTTGTCTCTGTAGCTATGCATTTTGGTGGAAAATATTAATTGGCAAAACCCTCTTACTATATTGTTGTTGGCGACTTGCTTGGAGACCTGTTAGTGATGAAATATTGTGATTATTAATCTGATCTTCATCCATATAAGTCTGTTGTTCCCTCTTGTTCCATCGAATTCCTTTGAGAGGCTCATATTTGTGTGCAAAACATATATTTTTGGCAGCGATTCTTAGTAATTTGAATATTTTGTTTGTGGCTGACTTATCCCAGTCGTGGCGAACTATAATTTGCATATGATGAAGGTGATTTGAGGTCTCTCGTTGCAGATCTAACTGAGATACATCTCTAAGCATTTATTAAGTGAATCGATTGCGTTCAATATGTGTTTTGAATGCTCTTCCGGCAGCGATCTGTTTGAAGGTGATTCCTAGCCTTTATGCAGCAAACTATAGGTTGAGTTGGATCTGATTTCATGAGCATTTAAAGGAGCAGTTTCCAATGACTTGTAAGTCTGATTTTATATGCCTTTCTTCATACATGTTGAGTAGCGCATTCGTGTTGCATTGTGATGCTAATTTCCTAAGTGAAGTGGACTGAGTTTAGTGCATGAGTAGTTGGTATTTTGAACTCCTCTTTACAGCGATATGTAGGTGACACTTAATCTGATTTTGTGAGCCCTTTTATATACATTTGGAGCAGCGAACTCCTTGGTTGATTTTAAGGGTAATGAGGGTAATGAGTATTTTCGAGTTGATCTAGTGAAGCATTTTTTATGTTGTGGCAGTAGTGTTTATAGCAGCAGTTTGTAGGAAGATTTCATTGATATTATATGAAGGGAATGTGAAAATTTGATCACTGATTATTGCAAAATTTATTCCATAATCCTTGTTGGCTGAGTTTGATCATTCTTTGGAGTTGATTCTACTTGTTTGATTTTCATTTCCCATTGGTCCCATAAGAGGTACATTAATAGTGGTATCGAGCATCCTTCCTCTATTCGTGTGGGTCACTTTGTGTATGCAGGGTTTGTGTTTTCAGATTTGAGTGCAGAGATAAGAGATCATGGAGTTGATGAGTGATGGTGAATGAAAAGAATGGATCAAGCGTACCCAAGCACTAAGTCAGAAAGCCCAAGCTCTCTTGACTCCCAAAGGATTTTGTGACTTAAAGAGGAAAAGAAGTAGATTAAAAAAAGAATTTGGTTGATGCATACTTGGATGAGCTCATCAAAGAAGCCAATGGCTATGTGGAGTCACCAACCTTCCATGGGCCAGAAGATGAAGTGAAGGAGAAGCAAGGTAAAAATGCTTTGTTGATTGAAAAGGTGTCTTTTTCTTCTAACCTGTACATGCATGGTGTAGTGGCAAAAGAGGGAGTTATAAAAGAAAAGCAAAAGAGGATTCAAGTCTGCACCTAGAAAAATCAGATTTGAGGGAAATTGTTCAAACTTCAAGGAAAGAGGAAAGTATGAGTCTCATAAAGGCTCCAAGACATTACCCACCAAGCATGAGCACTTGTAAAGAAGAAAGAGGGGGTATAAGTGAGGAGAATGAGGGAGAAAAGGGCGCTGCACCAAACTCAAAAATTCTGAGTTTAGAAGAAGTTGGGGGCAGCCCAAGTAATGATATTTTAATTTTAATTTCTCCTTCCATGTTGAGCTTTCATGGGTATAGTTATGGGCTTGGTAGAGAGATGGGTATGGCTAGCAACATGAAGGTTTGTCATCATTCTAAAAGGCATACAAATATGGTACACTTTTCATTATGTGCTTATCTATTTCAGATTTGTTTTCCTCATGAAAAGTATGTAAAGGACGAGGATAGAAAGATGAGATTGCATTATGAGGTAATGATTTCCAATTCTGATTTTGGTGATACTAATCCTATTCCAAGTGGGTATGAAGTGGGTGAAACTTGTAGAGATGCTTCTTCAAGCAAAATTAATGAAGTGCTTAAGGAAGAAGACACTTCGGTACACAGAATCCATAATGGGCACCTTGAGGTATGGAAAATAAATATTTTTCCAAGGGGCATCAATTCTGATTTTTTGTTGTTTGCACATGCTTGCTTGGGATTTAGTGGAGATTCAAATTCACATATGGCAAGCATGAATGTTGGAGAACATGATGGAGTCTTAGGAGGCTCGGGAATGATGAAGAAGGATATTTTCCCAAGGGCTGATAATGATTTTCAGATTGGGGAATTCATGAGGGGATCCAAGGAAGGTAAATCATATGACATCCTTTCAAGGTATGAAAGGAGTAATTTTTTGGATACTATTTCTTTTCAATTTTTCCCTCACCATGAGATATATGCAAAAGATGTTGATAGCTACATTCATGGGCAGCCTATAAGAAAGAATAAACATTTGTATAGTTGGGTGTTTTATGACTTGCCATGGTATAGATTTGATCTACAAAGAGGAGCATTTGATTGGGTGAGTCTAGTCCATGCATCATCCCTTAAGAGTTTTTGTTGCATGAGTATTGAGCATGTTTTTGAAGGAATGAATACTATAGGCATGGTTAGTAGGATAAACCCTCTACTTTCTTTATGTTACATCAAGATTCAAATCATTGAAGGAGGTATGAAGGTCATGAAATTCGTGTTAGGAAAAGTGTTTGGGAGATGCTATCTTGTTGTGCAAATCAAGGGGGATGAAAACTTGATAGAAGATGAAGAAAAATATGGGAATGTATCATTATTGTTCGCTGCCATGTACTTACTTTCAACTATGCATTTGAGTATTCTTCAGATTGTTAAAGTTGGGAATGAAGTTTCAGTCATTTTGAGGTCATTTTCTTCCCCTAGACTGCTGCTCTTTCGTGATTGGATAAATTTTTTGAAGTATGACAGCTGCCGCCCTATCATTTTCATTATTGTCATAGATATTTCCAGCCCCCTTGTCACTTCTACAAATGAGTTTTTAGCCATGCAGTTGAAG
The DNA here is from genome assembly GCA_018340775.1 of Taxus wallichiana var. yunnanensis. Lineage (NCBI taxonomy): Eukaryota > Viridiplantae > Streptophyta > Pinopsida > Cupressales > Taxaceae > Taxus > Taxus wallichiana. The sequence goes on from CM031237.1 coordinate 464,600,482, forward strand.
GATTTGTTGTTGGTTTATGCATGGTCACTTTGGAGTGGATCCTAGCCACTTTGATTCTGATTTTTGAGAGGAAGATGCATGTCTACAACAATGTTTGGGGCAACATAACAGCATTTGGGAACAACCCATGTATGGAGAAGAGTTGTGATCTATCCATGCCTTAGAGACATGAAGAAGAAGTTAAAAAAGTGTTTTTCAACACTTGTTTTTCTAACACATTTATTTCATGTGCAAGAATGAAGATGCATAAGAAGCAGTTGTCCTTCACTTTTCACGAAAGCATCATTGAATGAGCAACGTTGGAGCTTAGCCAAGCTCATTCTACCTTTGGCCCCACATTTGATGATAAAGACGCTACCACTTGGAGTTACTATTATCGAGTTGATCACATGCAAACTTGGATTGTCACCCATTTGATCGGAACCATTCAAGACTTTGGAGGCACCACCTCACATCTCCTTTTTGGTACATGGCACCCAGATCTATGAGCATGCTATTGCTTGAGGGAAAACAATTTTTGAGAGGGAAGAACCGTAATGTCCCCCTTTTGAGAAACATTACTACCAAATCGATACTCTTCTATTTACATTGTAACCCCTTGGTATGCCTAGCGTTACAAGTGGAAATTTCTAGGTACTCTAAAAGGTGCACATAGGTTAGTTATTTCTTAATATTAAATTAAAAATTAATTAAAGTGCACAAGTACTAGCTTATTAAATATTTTTATTTAGAGGGAAAACATTAAATTATTGAACATTCGAGATTGCACCTCTTATTTCTATAAAGAGGGGTCACATTTCCTTGAGTTGGGTTATGCTTTTGGATGAAATCGATTTGACTCCATGCTTGGAGTAGGGATGGATGCCCGCCATTGATGCTCTCTTTCTCTTTTCTTTGGAGATCTATTGTAACTGGTTATTGAAGATTAAATTGAAGAAGTTATTTGTGAGATCCATGTTTTTGGCTTTGGCAAATATTTTGGTCAAACTTGCAAGTGAAAATCTGCATTTTCTACTGTAGCAAATCACTGTAGCGACGTCACTGTAGCAGCTGGTTTTGTGAGTGTTTTCAAATTGATTTTGGTGAATAATTCCTCCAAACCCTTGTGGTTTTCCTTGGTTTCATTGTGGACTGTTTGCATGCATTTAGTAGTGTGGATCAATCAACTTTTGCATGTTATTGTGCCCTTGCTGCAACGACTTCATTGGAGGCAAGTTCATGATGGTATTTGATGGATATTAGACTGATTTCTAATTAATATAAATCTGCTATTTTATCCTACACTCAGCGACTCCCTTGGAGGGTTGTTAGGCATTTGAATGTATGTTTTGAAGCCTGTATGAGCAGCGAGCTGTGGTATTAATTCATTAATGATAGTGACTGGTTTTGAGTGCAAATATATATCTTTGACAACGATTTATTCAGATATTGAACCTCCTATGCTTGGCGCAATTTATTATAATATTAGGTTGGCTGTAGCTATGCATTTTGGTGGAAAATATTAACTGGCAAAACCCTCTTACTATACTGTTGTTGGTGACTTGCTTGGAGACCTGTTAGTGATGAAATATTCTGATTATTAATCTTATCTTCATCCATATAAGTCTGTTGTTCCCTCTTGTTCCATAGACTTCCTTTGAGAGGCTCATATTTGTGTGCAAAACATATATTTTTGGCAGTGATTCTTAGTAATTTGAATATCTTGTTTGTGGCTGACTTATCCCAGTTGTGGCGAACTATAATTTGCATATGATGAAGGTGATTTGAGGTCTCTCATTGCAGATCTAACTGGGATACATCTCTGAGCATTTATTAAGTGAATCGATTGGGTTCAATATGTGTTTTGAATGCTCTCCCGGCAGCGATCTGTTTGAAGGTGATTCCTAGCCCTTATGCAGCGAACTATAGGTGGAGTTGGATCTGATTTCATGAGCATTTAAAGGAGCAGTTTCCAGCGACTTGTAAGTCTGATTTTATATGCCTTTCTTCATACATGTTGAGCAGCGAATTCGTGTTGCATTGTGATGCTAATTTCCTAAGTGAAGTGGACTGAGTTCAGTGCATGAGTAGTTGGTATTTTGAACTCCTCTTTGCAGCGATCTGTAGGTGACACTTAATCTGATTTTGTGAGCCCTTTTATATACATTTGGAGCAGCGAACTCCTTGGTTGATTTGAAGGGTGATCAGTATTTTCAAGTTGATCTAGTGAATCATTTTTTTATGTTGTGGCAGCAGTGTTTATAGCAGCAGTTTGTAGGAAGATTTCATTGATATTATATGAAGGGAATGTGAAAATTTGATCGCTGATTATTGCAAAATTTATTCCATAATCCTTGTTGGCTGAGTTTGATCATTCTTTGGAGTTGATTCTACTTGTTTGATTGTCATTCCCCATTGGTCCCATAAGAGGGACATTACATGAATATGAAGAGATCTCAACCAAGCTTCATTCGGCAAAAGAAGATGAACAAGTTGAGGACAGCCCAAGGTATGATAGTGAAAATCACATTTCAATTTTTTGGTCTCCTCCTATGTCGCTGCCATACTTGTGTCATCATGGGCAGCTTGTTGAAAAGAATGAGCCTATGTCAAGTTTGATGCTTCATAGTATAATTGGTGGTCATCATGGACAACATAGTGGAAATGGTGATAAAGTGAAGAACACTCTAAGTGGCAAAGGGTACATAGATCCTTTGAGTTACAAAAAGATGAAGTCCTCAATGGGTTCCATGTTACTATGGCTAGTGAGTGCTTCATTTCGTGCATATGGTTAGAAAGAAATTTTATGAGAAATCATATGGAGTTTGTTGTGCATTCGAACTCCCTTGTGAAGGATGAGATGCTACAAGATGGCCTCATCATCCCTTGCACCAAGAGGTTCCAACAACTCAAGCTCACCTTGGGCAAGCACATGGTAAGTGGTGATTTCTATGTGAATTGTAATGAAGATATGGATTTGGTACTTGGAGTGCCATGGCTACACTCTTTGGGTAAATTTACCCAAGACTACCAAACCATGGAGTTGAGGTTCAAGCTTGATGGCCAAGAGGTTGTGCTTCCAAGCATGACAAATGGGATTCCTCAAGTTGCTACAGCCAAGAGGAGGGGAAGAACTTCTGGAAGAAGGCAAGACATATGGGCAACACATAATGAGGTAAAACCTACAATTTTATTTTCAAAACAGCAGTCATGTTATAAGGATTTTGAATTCCTAATTGATAAGTAGGCTCATAGAGGGAGTTCATGAATTTTGTGTTTGAAATTGAGCGGGATGGTTGTTATCTTGTTGTTCTGAGCATTGTAACTCAGCTGGGATTTGGAGGTATGATTGGAAGTAGTAGGAGTCTTGATTTGTGGGATTTCAAGCATGTTGTCATGAGTTTTTGTGTTGTTGTCATAGACATTTCCAGCCCCCTTTCCATGTTGTTGTCAAGCTGTAGGAGAGTTTCCAGCCACTATCATCTTGATTTTAAGGAAGGAAATGCATGGATACAACTGTGTTTGGGACAACATGGTTGGATTTTTGGGATTCCATCACTTGAATGAAAATCATGAGGAGAATGCAAGCCATGGAAGAGAGCTAGCTTCCATACCTATGAGGCATGAAGAAATGATATTGGGAGCTCTTGTTTCTTTTAATGTGTTTGTTCTTTGTGTAGGCACAGGAATAAAGAAGAAAGAGCAGCTGAATTTGTTATCCACCCGAGCATATGGTGAAGAATATGGGACTGCAGCTGAAGATGAAGATGCCATAATGGAGGATGGCAAGTTTGTGATTGCAAAAGGTTTCATTTTGCATAGAAATAGAGTCCCTCCAATACTTGGATTGGGAGTGAAACATAAAGGCTTTGAGGAAGGTACAGCCCAACCTAGGACAACGGGAAGAGGGCAGCCTAGACCACCTTTTGGGCAGCCAAGGAGGCCACTACAACAAGGTAACTCTAGGTGTTTGACTTTGGATCAGTTTTGCATGATGCTCAAGTTTGCCTTTCCGAGTTTTCCGTTGAGTGAAGAATGCAATCAAGAGTTGGGGAATGAGGTGTTATCTACCCCGGTGAAAAGGGAAGTGTTTTTTGGCAGCCATGATGTAATGTCCCCTTTTTGGGACAAGATGGAAAATGCCACAAATGGATAGAAATCAATTCAAGGAGTAAATCCTTTTGAATCAACCTCAAATAACCCAATGTCGGCTAATTACAACCCAAAATGGGGTTGGAAGTAGCCAAGGTGGTGGGTTAGATGGGCAGATCAATTGGAATTTAAATCCTCTTAATTCTGATTTTTATAACAGCAAATGAATAATTTAAATCTGAAACCCTAACTGCTGCAATCTTCAAAATAGCATAACTTTCTCAAATCAACTCCGATTTAGGCAAATGATATATGCCCGAACTCGGAAAAATACAAGGAACAAGATGACGTAAACCAAATTAGAACAGCAGTTGCCAAAAGTGCAGATCTGGCCCTCCTACTATTTCGCCCCACACAATTAGGGCTGATTTTGCATGCAAAAACACACCAAACTTCCGGCATGCACTCATAAAAATATTCTAAATCAGATCTGAACTGAAAATATGATTTTTATGCACCACATAGGCAGGAATCACACTTCAACCCAGTCGCTGCCCTAAATGCAGTCGAAATTTGTAAATTCAATATCTTGCAAAATATCCAACCAAATCATGCAAATGATATATCAAAATGTTCACAAAAATATGAGGATTCCAATGAATATTTTTGCGGATTTTTCTGAGCATGGAATGTGGAGATATAGGCCAAAACCCTAGTCGCTAGGGCACAAATTTGGAACAGCAGTGAATAATATATCAAATCAGCAATAGAAAACCCTCCCAAAAATGCACTTAGGGCATAAATAATTCCACCAACCACAAATCAATTCGCCACTCTATAGATGCTCAAACCATGCATAAACTTCACCAAAATAATTCCAAAACCATGCACTTAGGGTTAGAAGGGAACATAAACCAGCATCAAGCACAAAATCCTTCAATGAGTCTTCAAAATCAGATCTACTTCAATTCCAAATCGAATGAGAGAGAGAGCACAATGAAAAGCTAGGGCATACATCCCATTTCTCCAAGCATGGAGACACAAATGATCAAATCAACATACCAAATGATGGCCATGCAACCTCCTTTTATAAGATAAGGGGTGCAACATTCAAATGGCCGACCTTTTCCCTTTTGGAGGGAAATCTAATAAAACTTCATTAAAGTATTAAAAGACTAACTTTATGTGTACTTTATTATTTTCTAATTAAATAATAAAAAGTAACTAGCCTATGTGCACTTTTTAAACTAACTAAAGACTCCCCCTTGTAGCGCAAGGCATGCCAAGGGGCTACAATGCAGACAATAGACACCTTAGAACAATCCTCAAGCTCTATCCTCGAACCCATGGGGAGAGAAAATGGGTTCAAGGATGACTTGAAAAACAAAGCAAGAAGAACTTCTATTTGTCTTCATGAGGTTGGTCATCTTGGAGGCCTACATTGGTGATAGAATGTACTCTTTTCCTTCATAATGAGGTCAGTCTTGTGCAAAACATATGTTGAATATAAAGGAGAAATAACTCTCCCAAGGGGGTCAGTCCTCCAACAAAGAGCATGCATTGAAGTTGGTGGCACATAGAGGATATATAAGGAGATCATTTGGCTTGAGAAGGCATGTATCATTCATCATTGATATTTTCTTGAAGTTGGAGCTTGTGAAGATTCATTCTCTTGCCTTGAAAAGACGAAACCCTTTTTGAGGACGAAAACCCTCATTCATCTGGGGTGATCTCACAAGGAGATCACAAGTGAGCTACTTCACACATTTATTGTGCAATTCCTTCATTTCCAGCCTTAGGCGACATGCTTGGGTATGGTGTTTGATGCCTTCTAGGGCACATCTTGTCATTTTGAGTTGATGTAATTGTTTCTCATAATTTATGAGGTTGGATCTACACTTTGGATTGATTTTTGGGATTCATTAAGCATTAGTTAAGCATTAGTTCCATCTATGTTTGTTGGTTGTACTTGTTAAGAAATTAATTACAGTTGTGATTTATCTTGTAATGTCCCTTTTTGGGGGGACCTCAGGAAATGGCCAAAAGGTCTCAAACCAGATTTACAAAGTTGTTCTAACCCTGCAAAACTGCAAATTAAGCCCCGCTTTCGAGGGCAACGACTTAATTTGGGGTTTCAACCACAAACGGAGCCCCTTCAAAACCCTTCGAATCAGCTTCACTTGGATGTCTAAAATTATGATATAAGCTCAACTATCATGTAGTGCAAGAAATCTGACTTTTAGTGCCCTAGATATGAATTTCACGAAACCCTTGTTTGTTGTGTTATTTTTAAAAATTCATAACTCAACTTAGAAAGCACCAAAAATCATGAAACTTGAAATATTGGGGCCTTATGAAATATAGAGAATAAGATGATAATTTCATATTTGCTAAAATGTCACTGCACATACCCAAACATCACCTCAATATAGGTCGCCCCACTTGAAATTAAATATGATTCGCTCCAGATAATTGATAAAATGGAAGATTTCACATTTATAAATCGTAGGGAGTTCAACCATGCAAAGAGATCACATAGAAACTAGCAATATCCTTGAAAACACACTTCCAAGCAAGTCGCTTAGGGACGAAATATGTTATGACCAGCAATAGAAAGAAATCCACCAAAGGGTAGTGTGGGGTTTCATCCACACCACTTTTCGACAAGGGTTTTCGTCCTTGAGTGAGAGACAAAAGATGGTTAACAAGCAATCCTTTAAGAAAAATGAGAAATCCACATAACATAATCCTCTAATGGCCAAGCGACCTCCCTTTTATAACCATAAGGGGTGCTTATAATGTAAATGATGGCCGACCTCTTAAGAAAAGTACTTTTTAATTTCTAATTGGTTTTTAGAAGCCTACATGCTCACCAATAGCTTTTTATTTCTAATTTATTGTTGGGCACTAGGCTCACCAACAATTACAATGCCAATTAAGAAATGAACATGAAATGAAGCACATGATGACATTGTTAGCTTCCTCTAGCTTGTTTGCTTGGACCCATGAGGAAGGAAAATGGGTCAAGGTCTTCAATTGGAATTGGCTCTAAAAAAAGGGACATGACAATCCTCCCTCTCGAGATTGCTTGTCCCCAAGCAATTGCAAGTTCTCGGATCCCAAATAAATCTCAATTGCTCCTTTGATGTACCTGCACATGAAGCAAATTCATTAAAGAAAAATTGTGTCCCCTTCTTCATCCTTTCTTACTTTGTGGCTATGATGACCAGCTCTTCTCCTTTGCTTTCCAAGGCCTCATAATTACCATCCGAACATTGGGTGTTCCCAATTTCCCTCCTATTGTCCCAAACACAGCTGTAATCATGTATTTTGTTCCCTAAAATCGGAACGATAGGGGCTGGGATTTTTTTATAACATCTAGAAACACATCAACAATGATGATAACCTACAAATCCTTCATCCTCATGGCTGGGATTTCTCCCTCATTGTCAAAAGAATGAGTAGAGAGCTGGAATTAATGCGAAAAGTGTATAAACTCGTAATGTCACCTTCTAGGACAAGTTAAGAATTAACAAAAATCTGATCACACGCAGCTGTAAATAATTAATTTCCAAACCCCAACAGTTGCAAACATCAAAAATTAATATTTGCTTAACTGCTCATGCAAAAATCTTCAAACTTTAGATTTTGGGTCACAAAAATATGAAGAACAATATGCAAAAATCAGATTTTGCACACCAACCCGAAACCCTAATTTTGACCTAAAAGTAGGTCGCCCAACACCTTTAGGGCACAAAACCCTCAAAAATTATGAAATCAATTTATCCGTATTCCTCCTAATTTATATAATCAAATGCAATATTAAATCAACCCCAAACCGCAGATCTGAAATAAATATTAATTTATCGTACCCAGAAAAGCCTACTGACCGCTGAAATATTCTAAAATTGATATCTCACTCAAAACTCAATATTTCTTCACCAAATAAAATGCAGATTGTTCTATAAATTAAGATCTTTCCAAAGAACTAAAGATCTGAATTTTGTGACAGTCGAAAACCCTCCAAAACAACCCCCAAAATCCTCAACCCAGTTGTTAGGGTTAGAATAAGTTTACTGCATTAAAAATCAGATCATAAAACACCCAACAATCATCAATAACATCCAAATATCCTCCTCAAATAAATGTGCCACTTATCCAAACAAGTCACCAATGCTTGCAAGCATAAATCATACAAAGAACATACTTCAACACAAGATAACTCAACAAATGGAACAAGAGAGAATACTTCAATTGATCAAACCAGCTTACTAACTTCCCATGCAAGAGAGAGAGAGAGAAAGCTTTAATGGGCATGCATCCCAACTCCAAGCATGGAGCATAAAATAAATATCATCATAACATAAGTCTAACAATGATCCTAACACTCCTTTTATAAGCAAGGAGGCACAAAATTCGAAATCCCTAGGAGAGGGAAATTATTAAATAAAAGCAGTTTATTTTCCCTAGGTGTGGCGTCCCCTTTTAAAAAGGTGATTTTAATATTTAAAAGCCACCTAAATATTATTTAATTAATTCCCCTTTTTAATTTGCATTTTGGGAATTTAATTAAATAATTACTTGCTTCATAAATATTAAATAATTAAATAAATATTGCTTTATAATGTCAAATGATAAAAATCACTCTCCAAGCAATATTATAAAATTATTTAATATAATTTTTCCCTTGCAACATCCCTAAAGCCCACGGGGAATGATAGGCTAAGGGTCTTCAAAAATAAGGACATTACAGTCCTCCCTTCCCAAGATTGTTTGCCCTCAAGCAATAGCAAGCTCATGTGTCCGTGTCCAAAAGTGTGGTACTCCAAAAGCCGTGCTCCCATGCCACTCAAGTGAAGTAGCATTTGCAATATCTTGGACCACTTCATTCTCCTAAAAGTTAGAAGTGTAGTTTGTTGTAATTTCTTCTTCAAACCTACGCATGAAACAAACAAATTAGAAAAATAAGTGTTGAAGAACACTTTTCCAATGTGTCTCCATGGCATGTACAACTCCTCCGTGTATGGGCTGCCCCCAAACTCTGTTATGTGGCCCCAAGTCTTGCTCTAATCTCCAAAAATCAAAATTGGAGTGGCTGCTTTCCACCCCCAAATAGTCACCCATGAGTTAAAATCAAGTACTAACACCCATATCATCAACTGCATGTGAAAAATCTGAATGATTGAAGTGATAGTAGAGCTGGTCATAAAGATATCTTCCATCAAAATGAAAGGACAACATCTATCATATTTCAGAATTCTTTTTTCCACATGAATGAGCAACAATCTAGTGAATGAGATGGGCCCCCATGCAACTGAAATTTCATGCCCAACAATAACAAACTGAAGACTATCCATATGCTTGGCTGGAAAAGAAACTCTTACCATGCAAAATGTGATCCATGTGATCCATTCTTCATCTTCACAACCCTCAATACATTGTTCCCAAGAAAACAAATGCTGAAACTTAATCATATGCATCATATAGAGCTGATTCAAAGTGAATCTCATGACAAATGTGGTACTTCTCACTATCATGGCTGAAAATACAACATGCTTACCCTTTTTTCTCAGAACATAACATGACAACTCAACACCATACCTTCCTCTTCGCTGCTCCCCATGTAAAAGAAGTGCTAAATGGTCAAAAGAAGAACCTGTAACATGTACCCATGATGCTCCAAACTGAAAATCAGCGTACCATGTGACTAAATCCTTTTGTAAGCATGTTAACATGTCCTCAAACAAACCAAAAATGTACATTACAGCAGTGTGAATGTTAAGTATGCACATATTCCTCTTGGATGCAAACTCAAACATGAATAGGTGATGCTCGTACCTTCCTCTTATGACCTCTACAATCAAAAATTGAATTTTATCAACGTATGAGAACAATAGAATGTCCATCTTAATCATCTTATGAGCATTAGTAAATACAAACTTGTTATTTACTTCTCCATACCATGTAGAGGGATGACATCTCACTATTTTTGTTGCACCATGCACATAAGAAAAAGAGAAACCATAATTCATGCCTCCATAAACCATATCACCGTAAACCCAAGGAACTTCAAACATTTGATTGTGCCCATGTAGCTTCTTTATGAATAAAGAAAATAAATCTAAAATATCATGTTTGGGGCTGCTCATTACATTTTCGCACCATAAAACATCACTTCTCACCTTGTAGTTATGTACCTTTACTTGACATGTGCATGGAGCTTCCTTAGAACTTGATTCTAGAAGAGAAAACACGCTTATTTGCTCCCTAATGACTGCTGTTATACACAGAACAACAAGCTTACTGTCATGATTTGCATTTGTATGAGTCTTAGACATCCCTTTCGCTTTTGCCATGTTGACACTTATGCACCCAAGTGTTAGGAGCAAAAACATCAACAATAGTATGACCAAAATACCTCTTATCCATCCATCTAACATGCTCATACTCATCTTCATCAAAGCTCAACATATAAGGAGGAAATAAATATGAAAAATCATACCTTGGGCTGCCCCCAACATCTACAAAACTCAGAATTTCTGAGTTTAGGACAGCGCTCTTTCCCCCATTATTTTCTTCATCTAAACCCCCTTTTTCTCCTTCACCAATGCTTGTGTCATGTAGGAAATGACTTGGAGTAACCATGAGACTCATACTCCCTTCTTGTCCTTCAAATGGCTCATGATGAAGGTGAATGCTATCCTTCAAATCTGATTTTTCCTTTTTGCATGCACATGCTCATCAACAACTTCATCATTAGTACTAGCCAAATCAAACTTAGAATAATTTGTTACCTCAATGTAGTTGTTAAGTGGTTTCCTTTTATGAGGAGGGAGATATGGTGAAATAGACCCCTTTAGGGCCATATTGAGGTCTACCCTTGGCTGCCCCTTTGAAGCTTGTGTTTGATCACTCAATAGTAACCTTGGCTGCTCCTCCTTCACTATTTTTCGCTGCATATGTACAGCAGTACCGTACGGACCAGCAAGTTGAGAATGGTCTAAAGTGCTCAGAAGTGTCTCTTCTTCTTTCCTATCATTCATCCCCTCATCCTTGCATTCATTGCCAATCCAAGTAGCATTAGTAACAACTAAATAATGTTCATTAGTTACCTCTTGGCTGTCCTCATTTTGCTTGTCCATGCAAACTTGCAAATCAGATTTCTCTTCCCTCTTGGGCTCATCTCCCATGATTATTTTATCAACATGCATGCAATCATGCAAAGGCAACGAAACCTCTTCAATCAAAAATAACTCTTTACCTTGCTCATTTGTATCTAGGGGCTTTTCTACCTTCTCTTCCTTTGGAGATAAATCTGATTTTTCTGTGCAAATGCCAACTCTCATGCAAGTATTAGATACCAAAATTTTATCATTAGACACCAAAGAATTCATACCTTGAAAATCATAGTCTTCACTTTGTTCGAACATTTCTCTAGGACACCTTGGGCTGGTGTATGAGCAACACATGATGCCTCTTAACCCAATCCTTCCTCCAACATAGATAGCAAGTGTGTTGGGGGAATCTTATATTCATTTAATATCAAAGACATAATGGCCTGCATGGAAATCATGATCTCTTGAGCATGATCATTACGTATAACATCAAAAAACACCTCAAACATGTGAGAAATAAGATTATTACATTCTAAATCCATCAAGTACAACACAAGATCTTACTTCTGTCATAGTGTTCAAAATGCAAACCCTCTTACCAAAACAAGGGCTTGTGAGGTCCCATAGACCTTGGAATATCAACATGCATGCAATCATGCAAAGGCAACGAAACCTCTTATCAAAAATAACTCTTTACCTTGCTCATTTGTATCTAGGGGCTTTTCTATCTTCTCTTCCTTTGGAGATAAATCTGATTTTTTGCATGCAAATGCCAACTCTCATGCGAGTATTAGACACCAAAATTTTATCATTAGACACCAAAGAATTCATACCTTGGAAAATCATAGTCTTCACTTTGTTCGAACATTTCTCTAAGATACCTTGGGCTAGTTTATGAGCAACACATGATGCCTCTTGACCCAATCCTTCCTCCAACATAGATAGCAAGTGTGTTGGGGGACTCATATTCATTTAATATCAAAGACATAATGGCTTGCATGGAAATCATGATCTTTTGAGCATGATCATTACATATAACATCAAAGAACACCTCAAACATGTGAGAAATAAGATCATTACATTCTAAATCCATCATTATAACACAAGATCTTACTTTTGCCATAGTGTTCAAAATGCAAACCCTCTTACCAAAACAAGGGCTTGTGAGGTCCCACAGACCTTGGAAACTTCCCACCATGACCTCAAAGATGTCTTCCATGATAACATCACAATATGGCAATTTTGGGGCTGTAATTCGTATAACCTCACTAATGCAGAAGATAACCATAATTCTTACCTCCCCATTTTCATGATCCAACAACTTGTGCTTAGCCAACTGCATTACCAAGGAATCCCTTATAAGAAGTCTAGGTCCATAATCATCTTGCTCTATTGTTATCAAGCAACTTCTTGCTTCTTTTAATTTTGAGCAACTCATCCTTTGATGGAGGTAGGTGCTTGAGAGCTCTACCAAGTCTCCTGAATCTTGTCTTCATGTTACTTCACTGGATAAATCCATGATCCACAAGCAATGTCAAACCTCACAGTGTAAGAACATGCTTTGATACCATTGTAATGTCTCCTTCTAGGACAAGTTAGGAATTAACACAAATCTAATCACACACAATTGTAAATAATTAATTTCCAAACCCCAACTGCTGCAAACTTCAAAAATTAATTCCCGCTTAACCGTTCATGCAAAAATCTTCAAACTTTGGATTTTGGGTCACAAAAATATGAAGAACAATATGCAAAAATCAAATTTCGCACAGCCAAACCGAAACCCTAATTTTGACCTAAAAAGTAGGTCGCCAAACACTTTTAGGGCACAAAAACCCCTCCAAAAGTTATGAAATCAATTTATCCTTATTCCTCCTAATTTATATAATCAAATGCAATATTAAATCAACCCCAAACCACAGATCTGAAATAAATATTAATTTACCGTACCCAGGAAAGCCTGCAGACAGCTGAAATATTCTAAAATTGATATCTCACTCAAAATTCAATATTCCTTCACCAAATAAAATGCAGATTGTTCTATAAATTAAGATATTTCCAAAGAACGAAAGATCTTAATTTTGTGACAGCCGAAAACCCTCCAAAAAACAGCCCCCAAAATCCTCAACCTAGTCATTTTAGGTTAGAATAAGTTTATTGCATTAAAAATCAGATCATAAAATACCCAACAATTATCAATAACATCCAAATATCCTCCTCAAATAAATGCGCCACTTATCCAAACAAGTTGCCAATGCTTGAAAGCATAAATCATACAAAGAACATACTTCAACACAAGATAACTCAACAAATGGAACAAGAGAGAATACTTCAATTGATTAAACCACTTACTAACTTCCCACGTGAGAGAGAGAGAGAGAGAGAGAAAGCTTTAATGGGCATGCATCCCAACTCCAAGCATGGAGCATAAAATAAATATCATCATAACATAAGTCTAACAATGATCCTAACACTCCTTTTATAAGCAAGGAGGCACAAAATTCGAAATCCCTAGGAGAGGGAAATTATTAAATAAAAGTAGTTTATTTTCCCTTGATGTGGCATCCCCTTTTAAAAAGGGCGATTTTAATATTTAAAAGCCACCTAAATATTATTTAATTAATTCCCCTTTTTAATTTGCATTTTGGGAATTTAATTAAATAATTACTTGCTCCATAAATATTAAATAATTAAATAAATATTGCTTTATAATGTCAAATGATAAAAATCACTCTCCAGGCAATATTATAAAATTATTTAATATAATTTTCCCTTGCAACATCCCTAAAGCCCACGGGGAATGATAGGCTAAGGGTCTTCAAAAATGGGGACATTACAAAAACAAAGGTATAACAGCTGTCATGATGATTACCTTGGCCTCCAAAAGATGCTTCCAAGCTGCCCCAAACCAATCTTTTCAAAATTTGACTTGGATCATAACTCATGAGTGTTGGTATGTAAATATAACAGCCATACCATGCCCAGAATTTTGTCCCAAATATGAGTGAACCCTCTTACCCATCATTTTGCATAAAAAGAATGTCTTCAAATCTGCCCCTCTATTGCTTCCCCAAGAAGATATCCACAACCCAACAAACAAAATTGGGAGAAACACCTCATCTTGGTTGTAGCATTGCAAGTTCAGAAGTGAAGTGGCCAAAAACATCTTATGAGAGTTACCCTTACCTTGTCCATGTCGTTAGAAAACACCACTTCGTGTGATCAAAATCCACTTGGTGGCAAGTGTGAGTAACCTTTGATGTGGAGGATTTCTTGATTGCAAGTGCCTTACCCGTTGTCCCAAAACATCTATCCTATGTTGTTCCTTCATGCAAACTTCTTCCATGATGTTACTAGCAAGCTGATTTTTGACATACTCAGCTGTAACAATATTTTTCCAATCAGCTGTTATGATAGAAAGCAAACCACAATGTGAATTCCAAGCATTTTCCAATGTACTCCCTTCATCCTTAATACCTTGAATTCTGATTTCTTTGTCTTTGTCATAGAATTTCAGTTCTCTATTATGACAATTGAGGGTGAATTCCCTCAAATATTGCAGCCATTGAATTCCAAGAATTGCAGCCAATTTGATACCCTTCAACTTCTTCTGGATTCTTGTCTTGGAAAACAATCTTCTCAAAGATTCAGCTACTATTATGAAAAGAAAAGGTGATAAGGGGTCCCCTACCTTATGCCTCGAGAAGCAGAGAATCTAGCCGTAGGAGAGCAATTAACCAAAATAGAATAAGAGACTGAAGAAATACAAGCTTGTATCCATTGAACCCAAAGGTGGGAGAAACCAAACTTCAACAGGATTTCAGTTAGGAATGACCAATTCACGCTATCATATGCTTTAGACAAATCCAACCTCAAAGACTTAGCTGGTTTCTTTTGAATTTCCATGGAATGGAGAACTTCCTGAGCCAAAAAATATCATCATAGATTTGTCTATGAGGTACAAATCTCCTTTGTACTGGAGATATTACTTTATGAATGATGGTCTTCAGCCTTCCGCTATGACTTTTGTAATTATTTTATAAAGCGCATTGCATAAAGCAATGGGTCGATATTCTGCAAGGGTAGAAGCTTCTTCTTTCTTTGGAATTAAAGCAATATAAGTTTGATTGATGACTTTGAGAACAGTCTTTGATTGTCTACATTTTTCCACCACTTCCAAAAGATCATTTTTGATAGTGTCCCAAAATTCCTAATATAGTTCTAGCGGGAAACCATTTGGTCCTAGCGTTTTCCCTTTTTTCATGGTCCACACAACTGTTTGGAGTTCTTTCTTTGACACCGGTTGCAAAAGAAAAGTATTGTCCTCCTCTGTAATCAAAGTTGGAATGATATTAAGCAATTGTTGTTGAACAAGTCCATCTAGATTAGTAAAGAACAAAGATCCCAGAAAAGTATTGAATTTCTAATTGTTGAATATCCGAGTTTCATCCCTTTTTTCCAAGTAAGCAATGTGATTGTGAGAACGATGAGCTAAGAGAGACTTATGGAAAAAGAAGTGTTTTTATCTCCCTCTTTTAACCATTTAATTATGGATTTTGTTTCTAGAAAATTTCTTCTCTTAATTCCCATTCTGTCAACTCCTGTTTAAGGGAAATTTCCTTTGTTTGCAGTTCTCTAGAGTACCCTTGCAGTCTCACTTGATGGCTCACTGCCTGTAGAGATTCTAAAATTTCCCATTTTCGCACATGAACATTCCCAAAATCAGTTTTATTCCACTGCCTCAATTGATTAGTCATGTGTTGCATCCTTCTAGTGAAACAAAACATTTTGGTACCATACCTAGGTTGGCCCTCCCACCATTTCTTAATTAAAGAGGGAAATTGTTCATCTCTTAACCACATCAATTGGAATCTGAAAGGAGCTTTGAAAGGTTTTGATTTTCCCATTTCCAATAAAACCGGCCAATGGTCTGAGCCTGAATTTTCCAAAACGTTAGCAATTGGAATAATGCTTCTCTCTAGCCATTCTTCCGATATTAAAAATATATCCAATCTTTCCAGGATACAATTCTCTCGACTCTTTCGTTGGAACATGTTCCTAGAGATCGAAACAAGGTGGCGATACTTTAGCTAATTGGGCATTAGATCGTAATAATCTCATCAACTTTGGTCCTTTACCTCGATGTGGTCTCCAGAGAAGTGGAAACAGATCGAGCAGATCCTTCACTTGCAATCATCGATGGATAATTTGAAGATATGTTTTCTTTCTTCTTTAATATGTTTTTGGAATTCCAAGGATATATCTTGGAGTATGAGTATCATGGCTTGGCCTTGTAATTTGTATAATTTATTTCTAATAATATAACTCTAGTTTTTCTTTAAAAATAAAAACTAACTTAATCACAAAGAATTCATCACATACCTCATCTTTTCCTAGGAGAAGTGATAGTTGTCCCAATTTCTTTGTGCAAGGTATGGTAGTGCCACTCTCAACAAGCCTAGTGACCCCTTGGTTATAAAGAAAACCTTTCACCCTGAATGGATGAGAAGTAGGTGTGCCATACATTGAAGAAAGGGTGTTGCTCTTCCACCACATTTTTCTAGTTCTTCCGTATTCATGGAACCATGGGTTAACCACATATGAAACAAAAATCAGAACTATCATCATGCCTTTGATGCCCCACACATGTCATGATAAAATTTCCCTCCATACTGATTTTGAAATCAGACATTCTTCTTTTTGTAGAACTCATCATAGCACCTATATTTCTTATGTGGAAACAATTTTGAATTTGAGGCCAAGAATCCATACAACAAGAGACACTTCTTACCTCATTATTTCGTGGAGTATGAGGTGCATAAGGATGCCCAATCAGCGGTGATATAAGAGGACATAACAAGCATAAAATCTGATCACCTTCTCCAACCAGTTGTGTGTGAGGGTAACATATCAGCAGTGTCAAATCAGCAAGCAATAAGATGGAGATTTCTTCATACCATGGGCTGCCTTTGATGCTTTCTTGACTCAGAATTTCTGAGTTAGGAACAACACTCAGAAAATAACCTGATGGAGCCCTTATCTCATGCATAGCATCATCCTCATAGGCCCTTATTAAATCTGATTTGATTCCATCGTGTGACTGCCCTGTGTAACCATTAGAATCCAATAAATTAGCATAGAATAACAAGGGATTTTTACCTTTCTTTGGATGATGACAAAATGGGGATTGTTCCTTGTTGATATCTTCATTGATTGGCTCCTTGGTGGTGGCTGTTTGTGACTGACCAGCAAGCTGAAAATTATTAATTTCACCTTGAGATTTGACTTCAACTCCGAATTCCTCCTTTTCAACAAACCCTTCTTTTTCCCTTGCCTCGTGCTTCATGGTTTTTTCCTTTTTCCTTGTCAATAATGAAGATCTTTTTTCCCTATACTCTTGTAAGTGTTGTTCCCTTTGAGCGGCAATCAATTTAGCAGCCCTAGCTCTTCTTTGCCACTCCTCACACTTTCTTTGAGTTTCCATTACATCCTCCTTGCTTGCATATATGAATTTCTTCTCCTGTCTAATATCAACATTTGGTTCTTTCAAAATTATATCTTTTTCTATCAAAGGTTCATCATTGACAATTGTTAGTTCATTGCAACCGCTAGGTGTCATCAATTCATCATTAAGCACAAAAGGGTTTTTACCTTGGATGGCATGCTCCTTAACTTCCTTCATCCCGATGGAAGGACCTCTCCTCCTAGGGCTGAAACATTCATCTTCTCGGCATATTGTACTACTTTTTGCGCTAGGGTTCTTAGCCAATCATGTCCTTATTCCGTCCTCAACTGTGAGAGACATTGCCTCTCGAAACTCCTCCGGAATTTCTCAATATTCTTCAAGCAACGTCATGTAGCCATGAGCTTGTCTAGGGCTCCCTTGTGGAGCAACTTCCTCCTTAGCCATGAATTGGGGTTTGTAGGGCCTTGCAAAAGGAATTTTCTCCTTTTTTGATTCACCTGTGGTTCAGGAAGACTCTTCCTCTTTTGCCAAGCCACCACCTTGCAAATTTTGGATGGCTAGGGTAAGTTGACTCAATGCCTCCATCATTCCTTCTTGTGTTTTCATAATCATCTCTCGAAATGTGCCACTTCCTAAGATAATCATGACAAAGACCCTTAGTTGTAATGTCCCAGATTCAAGACCCTTAGCCTATCATTCCCGTGGGCTTTAGGGATGTCAGTGCGAGGGAAAATTATATTAAATAATTTTATAATATTGCCTGGAGAGTGATTTTAATCATTTGACATTATAAAGCAATATTTATTTAATTATTTAATATTTACGGAGAGTAATTATTTAATTAAATTCCCAAAATGCAAATTAAAAAAGTGAATTAATTAAATAATATTTAGGTGGCTTTTAAATATTAAAATCACCCTTTTTAAAAGGGGACGCCACACCTAGGGGAAATAAACTTCTTTTATTTAATAATTTCCCTCTCCTAGGGATTTCGAATTTTGTGCATCCTTGTTTATAAAAGGAGTGCTAGGATCATTGTTAGACTTATGTTATGATGATATTTATTTTATGCTCCATGCTTGGAGTTGGGATGCATGCCGATTGATACTCTCTCTCTCTCTCTTGTGTGGGAAGTTAGTCGGTTGGTTTTGATCAATCAAGTATTTTCTCTTGCTCCATTGTTAAGTTCTCTTGTGTTGAAGACTGTTATTTGAAGGGTTTTGAATCGTAGAAAGAGCTGGAAATAATTAATGTCATTCCATCTAACCCTAGCGACTTGATTGAGACTTTTGGGGGTTGTTTTGGAGGGTTTTCGGGTGTCATAAAATTCAGATCTTTAGTTCTTTGGAAAAATCTTAATTTATAGAATTATCTGCATTTTATTTGAGAAAGTATGGAATATTGAAAGAGTTATGGATTTTTGAATATTTCAATTGTCTCGTAGGCTTTTTTGGGTATGGAAAATTGATATTTATATCAGATCTACAGTTTGGGGTTGATTTAATATTGCATATGATTGCAGAAACTAGGAGAAATAAGGAGAAGTTTTCATAATTTTTGGAGTGGATTTGATGCCCTAAATGTGTTGGGCGACCTACTTTTTAGGTCAAAATTAGGGTTTTGGGTTGGCTATGCGAAATCTGATTTTTGCATATTGTTCTTCATATTTTTGTGGTCCATTATCCAAAATTTCAGCTCATTTGGACTTCTCTAGTCAAAGATATGAATTTTTAAAATTGTAGCAGTTTAGGGTTTGAATATTAATTATTTCTGGTTGTGTGTGATCAGATTTGTTTGAATTCTAACTTGTCCTAGAAGGGGACATTACGGTGCTTATCGAGCATGTTTTTCTCGCACCCTGTGAGGTTTGACATTGTTTGTGGACCATGGATTTATCTAGTGCAGGGAACATGAAGGTAAGATTCCGGAGACTTGGTAGAGCTCTCAAGCACCTACCTCCATCAAAGGATTAGTTTCTCAAAATTTTGGAAGAAGTGGCAAGTTGCTTGGTAACAATAGAGCAATATGATTATGGATCTATGCTTCTTGCAAGGGATTCCTTGGTAATGCAATTGGCTAAGCACGAGTTGTTGGATCATGAAAATGGGGAGGTAAGAATTATGGTTATCTTCTGCATTAGTGAGGTTATACGAATTACAGCCCCAAAATTGCCATATTGTGATGTTATCATGGAAGACGTCTTTGAGATCACGGTGGGAAGTTTCCAAGGTCTGTGGGACCTCACAAACCCTTGTTTTGGTAAGAGGGTTTGCATTTTGAACACTATGACAAAAGTAAGTTCTTGTGTTATAATGATGGATTTATAATGTAATGATCTTATTTCCCACATGTTTGAGGTGTTCTTTGATGTTATATGTAATGATCATGCTCAAAAGATCATGATTTCCATTTGTCTTTATTATTAAATGAATATGAGAGTCCCCCAACACACTTGCTATCTATGTTGGAGGAAGGATTGGGTCAAGAGGCATCATGTGTTGCTCATACACTAGCCCAAGGTGTCCTAGAGAAATGTTCGAACAAAGTGAAGACTATGATTTTCCAAGGTATGAGTTCTTTGGTGTATAATGATAAAATTTTGGTATTTAATACTTGCATGAGAGTTGGCATTTGTACAGAAAAATCAGACTTGTTCAAAAGGAAGAAAAGGAAGAAGAGCCCCTAAATGCAAATAAGCAAGGTAAAGAGTTATTTTTTGAAGAGGTTTCCTTGTCTTTGTATGATTGCATGCATGTTGATAAGATTATCATAGGAGATGAGCCCAAGAGGGAAAAGAAATCTGATTTGCAAGTTTGCATGGACAAGCCAAACGAGGACAGCCAAGAGGTAACTAATGATCATTATTTAGTTGTTACTAATGCTACTTGGATTGGCAATGAATGCAAGGATGTGAGGATGAATAACAGGAAAGGAGAAGAGGCATTTCCGAGCACTTTAGACCATTCTCAGCTTGTTGGTCCGCACGGTACTGCTGTACATGTGCAACAAAAATAGTGAAGGAGGAGCAGCCAAGGTCACTATTGAGTGATCAACCACAAGCTTCAAAGGGGCAGCCAAGGGTAGACCTCAATATGGCCTTAAAAGGTCTATTTCACCATCTCCCTCCACATAAAAAGCAACCACTTAACAACTACATTGAGGTAATAAATTATTCCAAGTGTGATTTGGCTAGTACTAATGATGGAGTTGTTGATGAGCATGTGCATAAGGAAAAATCAGATTTGAAGGATACCATTCACCTTCATCATGAGCCATTTGAAGGACAAGAAGGGAGTATGAGTCTCATGGTTACTCCAAGTCATTTCCTACATGACACAAGCATTGGTGAAGGAGAAAAAAGGGGTTTAGATGAAGAAAATGATGAGGGAAAGAGCGCTGTCCTAAACTCAAAAATTCTGAGTTTTGTAGATGTTGGGGGCAGCCCAAGGTATGATTTTTCATGTTTATTTCCTCCTTATATGTTGAGCTTTGATGAATATGAGTATGAGCATGTTAGATGGATGGATAAGAGGTATTTCGGTCATACTATTGTTGATGTTTTTGCTCCTAACACTTGGGTGCATAAGTGTCAACATGGCAAAAGGAAAGGGATGCCTAAGACTCCTACAAATGAAAATCATGACAGTAAGTTTGTTGGCCTGTGTATAACAGCAGTTATTAGGGAGCAAATAAGTGTGTTTTCTCTTCTAGAATCAAGTTCCAAGGAAGCTCCATGCACATGTCAAGTAAAGGTACATAATTACAAGGTGAGAAGTGGTGTTTTATGGTACGAAAATGTAATGAGCAGCCCCAAGCATGATATTTTAGATTTATTTTCTTTATCCATAAAGAAGGTACATGGGCACAATCAAAGGTTTGAAGTTCCTTGGGTTTACGGTGATATGGTTTATGGTTTATGGATGCATGAATTATGGTTTCTCTTTTTCTTATGTGCATGGTGCAACAAAAATAGTGAGATGTCATCCCTCTACATGGTATGGAGAAGTAAATAACAAGTTGTTTGTATTTACTAGTGCTCATAAGATGATTAAGATGGACATTCTATTGTTCTCATACCTTGATAAAATTCAATTTTTGATTGTTGAGGACATGTTAATATGCTTACAAAAGGATTTAGTCACATGGTACGCTGATTTTCAGTTTGGAGCATCATGGGTACTTGTTACGAGTTCTTCTTTTGACCATTTAGCACTTCTTTTACTTGGGGAGCAGCGAAGAGGCAGGTATGGTGCTGAGTTGTCATGTTATGTTACGAGAAAAAGGGTAAGCATGTTGTATTTTTAGCCATGATAGTGAGAAGTACCACATTTGTCATGAGATTCACTTTGAATCAGCTCTATATGATGCATATGATTAAGTTTCAGCATTTGTTTTCTTGGGAACAATGTATTGAGGGTTGTGAAGATGAAGAATGGATCACATGGACCACATTTTGCATGGTAAGTGTTTCTTTTCCAGCGAAGCATATGGATAGTCTTCAATTTTTTATTGTTGGGCATGGAATTTTAGTTGCATGGGGCCTATCTCATTCATTAGATTGTTGCTCATTCATGAGGGGAAAAGAATTCTAAAACATGATAGATGTTGTCCTTTCATTTTGATGGAAGATATCTTTATGGCCAGCTCTACTATCACTTCCATCATTCAGATTTTTCACATGCAGTTGATGATATGGGTGTTGGTACTTGATTTTGACTCATGGGTGACTATTTGGGGGTGGAAACCAGCCACTCCAATTCTGATTTTTGGAGATTACAGCAACACTTGGGGCCACATAACAGAGTTTGGGGGCAGCCCATACACGGAGTTGTACATGCCATGGAGACACATTGGAAAAGTGTTCTTCAACACTTATTTTTCTAATTTGTTTGCTTCATGCACAAGTTTGAAGAAGAAATTACAGCAGACTACACTCCTAACTTTTAGGAGAATGAAGCGGTCCAAGATATTGCAAATGCTACTTCACTTGAGTGGCATGGGAGCACGGCTTTTGGAGTACCACACTTTTGGACACGGACACATGAGCTTGCTATTGCTTGAGGGCAAACAATCTTGGGAAGGGAGGACTGTAATGTCCCCATTTTTGAAGACCCTTAGCCTATCATTCCTGTGGGCTTTAGGGATGTTGTAAGGGGAAAATTATATTAAATAATTTTATAATATTGCCTGGAGAGTGATTTTAATCATTTGACATTATAAAACAATATTTATTTAATTATTTAATATTTATGGAGAAAGTAATTATTTAATTAAATTCCCAAAATGCAAATTAAAAAGGGGAATTAATTAAATAATATTTAGGTGGCTTTTAAATATTAAAGTCACCCTTTTTAAAAGGGGACGCCACACCTAGGAGAAATAAATTGCTTTTATTTAATAATTTCCCTCTCCTAGGGATTTCGAATTTTGTGTCTCCTTGCTTATAAAAGGAGTGCTAGGATCATTGTTAGACTTATGTTATGATGATATTTTTTTATGCTCCATGCTTGGAGTTGGGATGCATGCCTATTGATGTTTTATCTCTCTCTCTCTTGCGTGGGAAGTTAGTGAGTTGGTTTTGATCAATTGAAGTATTTTCTCTTGCTCCATTGTTGAGATCTCTTGTGTTGAAGACTGTTATTTGGAGGGTTTTTGAAGTGTAGAAAGAGCTGAAAATAATTTATGTCATTCCATCGAACCCTGGCGACTTGATTGAGACTTTTGGGAGTTGTTTTAGAGGGTTTTCAGGTGTCATAAAATTCAGATCTTTAGTTCTTTAGAAAAATCTTAATCTATAGAATTATCTCGCATTTTATTTGAGGAGAAAATATGGAATATTGAAGTAGTTATGCATTTTTGAATATTTCAACTGGTCTCGTAGGCTTTTTCGGGTATGAAAAATTGATATTTATATTAGATCTGCAGTTTGGGGTTGATTTAATATTGCATATGATTCTAGAAACTAGGAGAAATAAGGAGAAGATGTTTTCATAATTTTTGGAGTGGATTTGATGCCCTAAATGTGCTGGGCGACCTACTTTTTAGGTCAAAATTAGGGTTTTGGGTTGGTTGTGCGAAATCTGATTTTTGCATATTGTTTTTCATACTTTTGTGGTCCATTATCCGAAATTTCAGCTCATTTGGACTTCTCTAGTCAAAGATATGAATTTTTAAAATTGTAGCAGTTTATGGTTTGAATATTAATTATTTACAGTTGTGTATGATCAAATTTGTGTGAATTCCTAACTTATCCTAGAAGGGGACATTACATTAGCCCATTTTGTCTTCCCGGTGGTTAAGGAATAAACTCGAGGGGTACTTAAGTTATAAAAATTTATTATAAAGTGCAAATACAAAAAAAAGAAATATTATAAAGCACTTACAATAAAGTATTATGAACTTAATAATAAAATAAAAATAGAAAAAGGAAAAAGGCATATGGGCAATGTTATTTATCCCAAGGAAAATGCGACCTCCTTAGGAGATAAAAGCAAGTGGGAAAATATGATTGGTTGTTGGAGGTGGCCATTAGGCCCAATTCTTCTATTTAAGCAAGTTGACTTGCTTGGAGAGGCATGACTTGTTTATTTTCTCAAATTAGATTTGTTTGATGAGCTTTAAGCTTACAACTTCAATCTTCTAAGGACGAAAACCCTTAGAGATTCACTCTTGAGAAGGAAAACCCTCATAGAGTCTAGTAAAAGGATGAAACCCCTTCTTCTAGTGAGAGGATTCTCCATACAAAGTGGTTTCCATTGGGAATCAAGGAGTTGGTTGTGTTTTCTATTGTTTTCCAAAGAGTGTAAAGGCTGGAATTTTGCAGATTTTGATCAAGGGTTTGAAGAGAAAAATTGCTATTATATTCTATGCCCTTTTCCAGGTGGAGCAACCACCTAAGAAGCTGATATATGGTGTTTTAGGGTTGCTTTGGAGTTGTTTTCAGTCGCTGATCATACTTCTGATTTTTATAAATCAGAATATCTATTTTCAGAATTTTTGGAGTTAAGAAAGTGTCATTTACAGTTGTGTTTGAGGGCAGCCTGTCTACATATTTTATAAAATAATTCCAGCATATTTTGGAGCTCAAATCCGGTATTTCTTTCATGATTCCATTTTTATAAAGCTTGTTGATTTATTTGGTTGAAAGATTAAGTGGGTTTGTGTCATATTTGGTGCATTTTTATTCCTAGACCTAGTCGCCATTTCTGGGTTAAATTCAGATCTGCATATTATCTTTTGTTATAATTTCTATAAATTGCATCTAGTAGATGGGATTTGCCTAAAATCCCTTTGGGGTTGCAAAGTGTCCATTTGGGGACATTACGGTTTAATAATTTTGGATGAACTCACCCAAAGATTGAAGTCATTGTACACCAAGCACTAAATTCAATCCATCAATACCAACAACTTTAAATTCATCACTTACCTCATGATCTCCCATGGTGAATTGGAGTTGTGGAATCTTCTTGGTGCATGTGATTGAATGTCCATTTGCCACAATCACATTGAATCCTTGGAAGTCTTCTTCTTGCAATCCCAATTTGGCAACCAAATCTTCATCAATGAAGTTATGTGTTGCTCCACTGTCAATCAATATGGTGATCTTTTGCCCATGAAGATCACCTCTCACATGGAAAGCATAGAAACTAGGCAACACCGTCAATGTAGCTAGTGTAGCACCTGTGACAACCACCTCACCTTCCTTTGCTTGGTCTTTTGGATCAGCATTATCTTCATCCTCATCATTATCTGAAACTACTTCAATGTAATGGATAGATCCCTTACCTTTGCAACGATGGTTGGGTGTCCATGGGTCCTTACAATCAAAGCATAATTTCTTCCTCCTTAACTCATTCCTTGCTTCAATTTCAAACCTGTTTGTTTCTCATTCTAGTTTTTTTTCTTGCTGCTCATTATTTGCTACCCCTTGCTTATCAATTTGCGTTGTTATTGGTTGCTCAAATGTACTCTTTTGCTGCCACAGGGTATACTCCATGATTTCATTTCCTGTTACTTCACCAACAAGGAGGAAAAAAATTCAGATCTACAAGTTGGGGAAGAGAATTTTGTGGCTAAAGCCCAAATTCTGAGTATGGATGTTAGTATTCAGCTAGTTGCCTTGTGTCAGAACAACAGTACATGAGGAGGTACATGAGAAGCAAGATGATGAAAGGAAAGGAGATAACAAGCAGCTTGTTGATCCAAACACAACAATAGATAGTGGTGAGTCATTTTGTGTTTTTAACAAATGTTTTATGCTTCATAATACGACACATACAAATAGGCAACATCCTAAGGAATACTCTATCAACAACAATGTAATATCCCCTTCCCAAATGAAAACCCTTATCCTATTTTGTCTTCCGATGACGCCTAAGGAGAATTTTAAAAGGAGACTTAAGTTCTATTATTTTATTATAAAGTGCAAAAATAAAATAAAAACATCATAAAAAAGCACTTATAATGAATTAATGGACTTAATAATAAATTTTAAAAAATAAAAAAGTGAACAAAAAGATAAAGATGGTAAGTGGTATGCTTTGTTTTGTCTCGCACTATTTGTCAAGCTGGTTTGACTTGGTGTTGTTGGTTCCTCTTGTTGGGCTCGTGGGCCTTGGACTCTTTTTATGTAAAGGGTTTTTTAGTCCCTTCAAAACTAAATCTTATTACCTATCTAAAAAACAAAAAAATAAAACACTTATTAAAAATATAATATCCATGGAAAAGTGCGACTTGCACTAGGAGGCAAAAGTAAAATAGAAAAAGGAAAAAGCAAATGGGCCAAAAGTTATTCCCCCTAAGAAAATGCGACTTGCATTGGGAGGGAAAAGTAGTTGGTGGAAGCATTTAATGAGGAAGGAAAATGTGATTGGTTGTTGAAGGTGGCCACTAGGCCCAATTCTTCTATTTAAGCAATGGGAATTGCTTGGAGAAGACACACTTGATCATTTTCTAATTTCTGAATTGTATCGAAGCTTGGAGCTTTTGTCTAAATTATTCTAAGGACGAAAACCCTTGGAATTTACCTCTAGAGGACGAAAACCCTCTTAGAGCATTTGAGGATTTCCTACCAGGGTTATCCATTGTGATTACAAGATATTTTAGTTTATTCCAGCAGTGAATAAAAGAGTTTTTGCAGATTTTTAGATCAAAGGTTTGAAGCAAATTTGTAGTTGTGTTTTCCAGCCATTCTACTTGTGGAGCGACCTACTTTTGGGATGAATCTGGAGTGTTTGGAAGGGATTCTGACCTGATTTGAGTTAATAAATCTGATTTTTATGAATCAAATCAGTTTGTTTTCAGAATGTTTTGGTGGTCAAAGGTACTATCTTTATTAATTTCTAAGTACAGTCTGATCTGCTGATTTAATAAAATTATATCAGCTTGTTTGTACCTCTAAATCTGTAGTTTCTTTCATATTTTGGCTTCATAAATGCAATATGGCAGATTGGGGTGAAAATCTCATAATATAAGGGCAGATTTATGTGTGTTTTATTCCATGCCCTAGTCGCATTTCTCATAGATAATTCAGATCGGCATCAAAATTTATTGTTATATATTTTATAACTTGCATTTGGGGTTTGGGGTTTGCTAAGAATCTAAGTGGGAGTCAAAATGTCCATTTGGGGACATTACAAACAAAGAGTCCAAGGATGATAGATATGTAAGAAAAAAAGAGAAATCAGTTGTTTATCCTACTTTTAGAATTCTGAGGTACAATGTTCCACTCTTGAATTGGGTACATTCTTTGACTAATGTGTGGCAAGATAGTAGTGGAAAGAAGCAAAGATGGAAGACCTCTCATGATATAAGTGTTCATGAGCACTATAAGGTATGGGATCCAAGTAATATGTTGCATTTGTCCAAAGTTATCAATTCTGATTTTGAAAACTTTGTGACTGATCTCATAAGGGAAAGAAGGAATTCAGAATTGTCTTTTGGGATTACAAGTGTGGGCAAGCATGGTTTCTTCGTTGGAGATTCCGGTGCAGAAGAAGGAGAGTACCTCTCAAGGTACTAACGCTGATTTTCTGATTGCTAAAAAGGGTAAGAGAATATTTTTATCATCTTCAGCTTGTTGGACTGTTCATAACAGCAGTCATAAAGAGAGGTGATAGAGCTTATTTCATGAAGGACATGACTGATTTTTATATCAGCAACATAAGGGAACCTTTGGAAGGGTTAGTGAGGGCACTTGGTCCTCAAAGTCTTCAAAGAAACAAGGTGCAGGCTGTTAATGAAGAGGAGTTGAATTCAAGGAGCATTCATGACTTTGGCATCCTAAGGTATGAGAGTGGTTACCATTTTTCTAGTTTGTTGAGTTATCCTATGTTGTTGCCATATTCCTATCATCTTGGACAACATGCACATGTTTGGATGAGTGAAGATGACTATCCTCTAATCAAGTTGCAAGAGATGTTAGACAGGATAACCACATTCTTCCTTCATAATATTCTTGGTTCAGCTAATAAGCATGTGTTGGCAAAGAAAGTAGTACAACAGCCCATTCCATTGAAAGAACATGAGGTATGTGACATATTTTTTGTGGTTGAGTTTGCTAGAGATGAGGTTGTTTGTGGAGCACAATGGGTGCATGATTTTAAGGTGGAAGATGATGCTCGGTTTGAAGAATCTAAGGAGATTGAAGGTGTTGATCCTATATCAGAAATTCTGAGTTACAAAGGTATGAAGGGCAGCCCCAAGTATGATATTTCAGATGTGTTGTCTTCTCTCATGATGGAAATCAATTGGTATAACAAAAGGTATGAGGTTCCTTGGGTTCAATGTGATAAAATTGATAGATGCATTGTTCCCTTGTAGAATCTTGGCCAAGTCTCTAATGGAGCTAGTAAATGCTTCACGCATTTCTCTTTGATTCTCCCTCATGGTTTGTTGCAGCTCTCTCTGACTTCTAGTGATGACTTCATGCATATAGCTAAGCTCATCATTGGGAGGAGCTCTTTGATTATGTTCTTCCATTGTCACCTTCTTTGGGGTATTTCTTCTTTGATAAACTAAAGGGCTTTTTCCTACTTGCATTCAAATCTGATTTTCCTTTCTTTTCCTCATAGGTTGGGAGGATACACTACTCGATACCACCGTAATGTCCATTTGGGGACATTACAATCTCTAATTTTTCTTCTCCGGACTATGTTGTCTTCTTCGTTTCCCTCCGATAATACTAAATATTGCTGCCATCTACCATGTTTCACAAAGTCATGAGAAAAGAGCTCTAATACCATTGTAATGTCCCTTTTTGGGGGACCTCAAGAAATGGCCAAAAGCTCTCAAATCAGATTTACAGAGTTGTTATAACCTTGCAAATCTGCAAATTAAACCTTTTTCTAGGGCAGCGACCTAATTTGGGGTTTCAACCCCACTATTGAGCCTTCAAAACCCTTCGAATTAGCTTCACTTGAATTTCTAAAATTATGATATAACCTCAACAATCATGTAGTGCAAGAAATCTGATTTTTAATGCCCTAGATATGAAGATATGAATTTCACGAAACCCTTGTCTGCAGTGTTATTTTTAAAAATTCATAACTCAACTTAGAAAGCACCAAAAATCATGAAACTTGAGATATTGGCCTTATGAAATATAGAGAATAAGATGATAATTTCAGATTTGCCAAAATGTCACCGCACATACCAAAACATCACCTCAATATAGGTCGCCCCACTTGAAATTAAATATAATTTGCACCAAACAATTGATAAAATAGAAGATTTCACCTTTATAAATTGTAGGAAGTTCAACCATGCAAAGAGATCACATAAAAACCAGCAATATCCTTGAAAACACACCTCCAAGCAAGTCGCTTAGGGCAAAAATTTGTTATAACCAGCAATAGAAAGAAATCCACCAAAGGGTAGTGTGGGGTTTTGTCCACACCACTTCTCCACAAGGGTTTTCGTTCTTGAGAGTGTCTCAATCAATGCTTTTCATCCTTGAGTGAGAGGGAAAAGATGCTTAACAAGCAATCCTTTACCAAAAATGAGAAATCCACATAACATAATCCTCTAATGGCCAAGCGACCTCCCTTTTATAACCATAAGGGGTGCTTATAATGTAAATGATGGCCGACCTCTTAAGAAAAGTACTTTTAATTTCTAATTGGTGTTTAGGAGCCTACATGCTCACCAATAGCTTTTTATTTCTAATTTATTGTTGGGCGCTAGGCTCACCAACAATTACAATGCCAATTAAGAAATGAACATGAAATGAAGCACATGATGACATTGCTAGCTTCCTCTAGCTTGTTCGCTTGGACCCATGAGGAAGGAAAATGGGCCAAGGTCTTCAATTGGAATTGGCTTGAAAAAGGGACATGACATATCTCCTCATTTCTCATTTATTTTGGAGTGTATTGGCTGGATAAATATTTCCATGGTTGAATAAAATATTTGGAAGCATTCTATGTCATTTTCAGCTTGTGTTGCATGGGAATTGATGTCATTGAACTGCCATTATAGTTTACTGCCCTAGGAGAATAAATATTGGTTTGCAGCTAGTGTTTGTGTGGAATCATTGTTGGCTGTCATCACAATTCAGTTGTCATAAAAAAAATCAGATTTCTTCTTGTTGCTAATTGCATTTTCAGTTTGTTTCCATAAGGGTTTGAAGTAATTTTTTGGGTGGTTGTCATAAACATCAGAGTTTGTTGGTTAAGGTTAGGGTTATAGGAGAACTCATTGCTTTTAATTATGTAATCCATATTACTGAATAAGTAAAAATGAAGAGAGTTTTATGGTGTTAAATTGATCCAAAATTGTCTAATTGTTAGTTCGCTCGATTCATTTCTTGACTAACACCTCACAATCTACTCTTTTTATAGGATTATTAGTGCAGGCAACTCATTCCCCAACTAGCACCTCACAGCCTACTTTGTTTATAAGATTGTTAGTTCAATCAATTCATTTCCCAACTAACGCCTCATATCTTACACTTCATAGCTTTGACATATTATTACCCACCTCTCCATTCTATACACTTCATAGCTTTGACACACTACCTTTATACACTCCTTATTACCTACCTCTTTGTTTTTTGACGCTTCCTAGCATTTTCACACTACTTTACACGTTGGATATTATTTTTCACTTTGCAGCTCTAGGTTATTATCTCTTTTAGTACACCTCTTGGCTATCAGTTTGTGAGTTGCATTGTAGACCTTTATGCATTCCTCACGAGCACCTATCCAATATGATTACCAACTCGCTACCTTAGACTCCCAATTGTATCTAAGCATCCTCTTAGAAAGGAATAATGATGGTTGAGAGTGTCATCTTGTCCCCTAGAGCCGCTTGTGCTTCTTGTAGATCAACAATTGCAATCTATGTACTTGTCTCGTATCCACATTTTACCCTCTCTTGTCATGAAAGTTTCAAATATGTCCATCATTGAATCACTCCTTTATACACAATGATTGGGGAAACCCAATCATAGTTCATTAACTACCTTTACTATACATTTGTAACATCCACCTAAAAACTGAACTTGAATTTTTATTATTATTTCATTAAATAAATCAGGATTACACAACTGTTAAATTATTTCCACAAAGGGGATTCAATAGTTCCCTTCGGAAACTATTCTTTCCCTAAATTTTCAACAAGCCATCTTTACATCTAAAAATCATAAAAAGGATCTAGACAACTTTTCTACACAATTATTATTCAGCCATCCAACATAATTTCACTTAAACAAATTAAATAGACAATCTCTACTTGCAAGAGTAGGTAAGAAGATACAACTATACGCTTGATCCCATCATCTTACGATTCGATGCATGAGATATATGATTTACATTCGTAACACTTGACTACGGGGTATATGCCTAGGCACCCTAAGTGCTTTGGTGTATACACCTATAGCAAAGGTATATTTCTATAATGTCCCTTTTGAGGGACTTCTCGGAAAATAGCTAGGACTAAATGAGAGATGACTGAATACATGGCTGTAATCAGACTTCCGAGGGCTGGATATGACTGAAAATACACACAGAAACCTGCAATTTTCCTTTGCTAGGGCAGCAACCTGTTTTGGGAACTCCTGCTCACTTTTGTATGCCCTAAACTCGCTGAAAATATGCCCAATCAAGCTCAAAAATTCTGATTAATTACCAACAATCAAAATATGAAAGAAAACTGATTTTTAGTGCCCTAGAATTGAAGATATGAATTTCTATAAACCCTTGTCTACAGAGTTACTTTAAAAATTCATAACTTTACCTAGGAAGCTCCAAAATTCATGAAACTTGGGATCTTGGGGTTTAAAAATATGAAGAATGCAAATATCAACTCAACTTTCCCAAACATCCACTCAAACATGCCAAATCTAACCTACAAGCAATTCGCCCCTCTTGGAAATAATGAATTAGTGGCTCAAACATGCAAGGAAATGATTGCTTTCACCTTTAATAATTAGTAAGTCCATCCATGCAAGAAATCATACCATACATCCATTAAAACATATCCAACATGCTCATAATACAAGTCGCCTAGGGCTAGATAGAAAGATATCAGCTCCAAATTCCTTGAGATATTCAATAATTCCAAATATCCTTGCTTGAGGGTTTTCGTCCCCAAGACAAGTTCCACTATCAAGGGTTTTTGTCCTTGAAGTGGTCTCAAACAAGGGTTTTCGTCCTTGATGAGAAAGAAAGGAAAGGTACAACCTTTACCTAGAAGAAATAATAAGATTCAACATATCACATAATGGCCAAGCATCCTCCTTTTATAACATAAGGGGTGCTACATCATAACTTATGGCCGACCTTATAATAAGTACCTTTTAATTATCTAATTTGTATTTGGAGCCTACATGCTCAAAATACTTTATATTCTAATTAAATGAGTTCTTCTATTGGAGCGCTTGGCTTCCCAATAGGAATACATGATAATAATGAAAATATCTATTTAGAAAATGTCATCCAAGTCTTCTCCTTTCCTTGAACCCACGGGGAGGAAGAATGGGTTAAAGTCTTCAATTCCGCTAGTCTCCAAAAAGGGACCTGCCAATTTCATACCTCCAAATCTGTAAAATAGCTTTTTCATATAAATCAAGAAGAGCAATGCCACAACATATACATGCCATTGGAAGTGTCCTAAATCAATTATTCCCAACTCTTTTCTTAAGCCAAACAAATGAACATAGAATGAATAAACAGAATATATAACCAAGAAGAGCAGGATTTCCTTATATAGCACCACATCCAATCCAATAGTACTCATGCTATGACCCAGTCTTAGGGCCCTTAATGATAGAGGAAAACATTAACAGTCTCGCAAGGAAAGCCCTACAAGCCTTACTTATAATTACACTCAACATGTTGCAGCAGGTATAAGAAAACAGACTTGTTATTAATCTGAGTATTAGCAATCATCCGATAAACAGTATTATAACCAACCAGAGCAGGCCACTATACTCATTCAAGTTTCAGCGTAAAGAAACCTTAATTTTAATGAACACCAAAAGGTCTCAACAATCCATGAATAAGAACAACATGGCAGAGTCCAAAGAAAGGTGAAGACACTTCCAAACCATACAACTTTTTCCTGCTATACAAGAGAAACCACCACACAGTCTATTACCGTACATGCCAATTTGTCCTTAAGACAGTGATGCCAAGTTTTCATGATCTGAATAACCAACATGCCCTACTAATAATAAAGAATGTCCAACCAAAATAAGCTCATCATGCACATGACTGGATAATGACTTCTAAAAATCAGGCTATCTCTCATGGCAGGTCATAGAGAACCCAATGATAGCATCAACCACAGACTTCTATAGTAGCAATACAACTAACACTTGCACAGACCCCTGCAACCAGGGCGGCATGATCATTTATGCTGTAAGTAATACAAAACAAAATTATTGAAGGAAAAAATATTCTGACCTAAGCACCATGTTAATCAATACCAATAATGCTTACACAAACCCCTGTAACTAGGGTAAAATAAACCATTCATACCAACCATTACAAAACAAAGTATACAATGGAAGGTTATCATATATTCCCAAGCACAGTCCATAAACAGGCTCTCTCCAAGACAAATCACTAAGTGCAAGGACCGTGATAAGAATCTTAATATCAATGATATAGATTAATATCTATGTAGACACCCTATAACCAGGGTGGCAGTAAAACCTTAATACCAAGCTTTACCAAAACAGAGCACTCAACAAAGAAGAGTCATGCAAATGCCCAAGCACAGTTCCAAATCAGGCCCTGAGCATTTGGCAACATTGCCATTGACTCATATCTGCACATACTCCAAAGAGTACTTCTAGCTTAAGCCGATAAGTGCAACAACTATCTAAATTTCTACCTTAACATATAATAACAGTCACAAAGAGATCTCATACCCAGATTACCCTAGTAGGATCTTTCTGGGCTTCGGGATGGGTATGCTTCTTATCAATTAATAGGCCTGAAATCAGAACCCCAATACTTCAAAACAAGAATGCATGAATGGAAGACTAGAAGCATGTACTATTTCAAAAAGGAACAGTCTTAATAGCCTGGCCCAAGGCCAATATAATCTTCATGTTGAACATTCCTATAATAGGGTCGCCCTAAAGACCATTATGAAACTAAGAGCTTACATAAATTGCAACTGTACATGTATACATGAGCACTTTTAAGTGCAATACAATCTTACAACAGACCTTCTCAAGGGAATGGATACCATTAGAACAAAGAAGTCCAGAAGCTATAACAAACTCACCATTACAACAAAATATACTTGCAAAGTACCATAAAAGAATTAAGTATTACAACCTCATCTCTGTTGGGTTCCCAATGAGGATCATCACCCAAAGACACACTCTCAAAACCTGCAATCTAGACTCCGAGGAAGAAGAACTTGCAATAGTGATCAATACACTACTGAGAGTGCTTATGCCACATGAAATCAGTAGGGTTCCACACCCATTGGGTTGGAACTCTGAGCCCTCCATGGAATAAGTTCCTTGATGGCCCTACCCT
The DNA here is from genome assembly GCA_018340775.1 of Taxus wallichiana var. yunnanensis. Lineage (NCBI taxonomy): Eukaryota > Viridiplantae > Streptophyta > Pinopsida > Cupressales > Taxaceae > Taxus > Taxus wallichiana. The sequence goes on from CM031237.1 coordinate 464,635,131, forward strand.
CCCCACGATAAACATGATGGTAGGAGAGATCCCATGGAGATAATTCAGAGCCATAGAAAAACCAATGGACAAATCTCTATCAACAACAATAACAGAATGGAACACACACACATGCAGTTCATTCACACAGAGAGATCTCAATGACCCATAATATCGAATGCCATATGAGGACAGGTTGACAATGCCCAAAATCACAAAAATGCATCTAAGGCAAGAATTCCAAGACCATGCAGGCCTATAAAACAGTATTTTTTCACTTATATCCAAACCCGTTATGCATGCATTCATATTAAAGTTTTTGTCTTGGGATATGTATATCATTTAGAGGTGCATTTGCAGCGCATATTTTATTTTGTTTGTGAAAGTCGAAGTTAAAGCCTTCTAAAGATTCCTTCCTTTCTAATATCTGGTAGGAAGTTATGGGTCCTTATCAGGCTATAAGGACAAATGTAATTTGGTTTCCACATTGTCTCGTGTTAGGAAGCTTCCCACTTTATGGGGCAGTGTAGGGGTGGTCTTCATTAATCACATTTTTCTATCAGTGAATTCCTTGTAGATTCTCTCAGGTTATGATAGATTGCAAAGTGCTTGATTGGAGTTTTGTCTGTTCATATTTCTTTAGACCTAATCACCATAGTATCATAACTAACCTCGTTCATAATTTCTGTAAGGTCACTAGCTTTACATATTTTATTCTCTTCTTCTCGATCATTATCTTTCCTTGCACATGATGAAAATACATGTTACTTTTCAGTTGTAACTGCTAATTTTAAGTATCTTGTTTCAGTATTGGACTTGGATCCACCATGTGGCCATCTGGGGAGAAATTTTAATATGGTTCATATTTTTGCTATCGTCAGAGAGCTACCAATCAAACTTTCAGGACAACTGCACAGGCTATTCATTTCTATCATGGCACCCACTCCTAGTTTCTATATTATTGTTCTTATGGGAACTGTACTTGCACTACTCCCTAGTTTTGCATTTATGTATTTTTCCAGGTCTGTGGGAAGTTCTTAGTCCAATGATATGTACGTGACACCTTGCTCCATTTTTCAGATAGAGTATATTCTGTTTAAGTAATCACGATTATTTTATGTCATCTGCAGAAATTTCTATCCAGAGGATTATCAAATTATTCAAGAGATTGAAAGAAAAGATCGAATTTGTAGCTTCCACAAAAGTGTTTCAATTTACGCTGGGAAAAATTCTTCTGACCTAGGATTAGAACTTGCACAACCAAACATTGTTAGTGAAGCTCCAAGTGGTGTGAAAAATGATATCTCAAGTGGTAAGTACATCATTTCTTACATAATATGTTCTTATTAGTGTCATTAAATTATTCTACAATTTTATCAAGTTAGTATTCATTTCCCCTAAGTATTGTTAATTTCATTTCTTTCAAAACCATTTTTCTTTCTTTCGAAAAAAAAAATGATCATTAGTGCTACCAATATTTTCTTCAAAGATTGAAAATACAATTGTAAAATCACCACTGAATGCACAGGTAGAAATTTTAATTTTTTGAGGAAAAAATTATTAATGAGATCTGTATCAATACATAAACACCTAGAGAATTTGAGAAATGAATTTACTTGTTTCGTTTGATGTTTTATACTGTACAGATTACATCTCAGACAAATAATACCAATGGATTGAATGAAAGAGGATCCTTTGAAGAAATTGGTAAAAATGGTACTTGGAACTTGACGTGGACTAAGACCATAGGGGAATGAAGGCCCAACGTCCAGAAAGCTATCACTGAATGTTCTATACCCTTCAAGCATCTCAGCCCCTAATTCATCAAAAATTCTGAGCGACAAATGAATTGTGTCGCCACTTAGAGTGACAACATCGGGATTTTGGCACCTTAAAAATGGTTTAGTTGCTCTAGAATAATTTGAGTTGGTAAACAACTATGGAGATACAAGGAATACCGTACTCACGATTAGACAAATATGCAAATCTATGTTAGGGGATCATTTTATGAAATAGTTAATAAAGAATTATGTTATGAGAAGCTGAAGGAAATGATTAAATAACGTATACAATGTGCCTCATCACTCCATTTTTGTCTAACTACCTAGTTGCGAAATTGTGTATGTTTCATATATGATATATTGATGAAATGAATTGATTAAGAGCAAGGAACATAATGATCAGATGGGGATTAAGCCTTAGGCAAATTAGGCAGTTGCATAGGGCGCAAACAGTTAGGGGGCGCCTGAATCTAAAAGTTTATTTTTTGTCGGTTAATTTTAGAACTTAACTTTAAAATAATTTTTTTGAACACTTAATATTAATCAACCCATTTATAGATATTATTGTATAGTGACATAAATTTCATGCATACACAAAAAGTTTTGTAATATTTTCTCAAGTAAAAGAAAATATCACATATTTATAAGCACATATGATTTTTTTGGTATTGTTTCCCATTCTCTAATGTAGCTCCAAATTATGTAGGTGTGTAATTTGTTCTACAAAAAGGTTAATGTATTTTTTATAATGTTGCTAGTGTATCTAGTAGAGGTCCAAATACGACTCTTCACAAAACCATGGGAGCTACATAAACGTTTTTGTTTCTTTGCAAAAAAATGGTGCTTTATTTCAGGATAGAGTTCACCTACTTGATATGGCTAAATCAAACTTGTAAGAAGCCTTGTATAAAATATTGTATTTTTTGCATTCTGAGCATCTCCTACGACTAATGTTTTCCATCCACAGAATATTTTTCATCCTTCCGTGATAATTTAATAATATATTTTTATTATTATTTTATTATGACCATGATGTAAATTTAAAAATACAAAAATATAGACATATTTTATTTATTTACTTTATGGAAAAAATATTAAATAAATTTTTGAGGAGGGCGCCCACTCAAACTATTGCCTAGGGCGCTCCCGACCTTTAATTCGGCACCGATAATGGTAAAGGATGAAATGGATCTAGAAGGAAGGGGGTCTGAAATGTAAAAGGGACAAGTTGCCACTTTTGAATTCTTTTGCATAGTTAAAGCGGGAGGCAAAAGTTAGGCATTGAACATAGCCGAATTCCTATGAAAACCCCGTACATTGGCACATTAAATGGGTCATTGGGATTAGTGTCTAATATGGATTGATGTAAAAAGTCTCTTGTTCAATTCCCATCCATATAGGAGTCTATCTTGTATATGTGATCTATTTGGCATGTGCTCTTGTGAATCTGGAAATATATAAACACTTTGGAAAGGAAAGCAAAGCAATCATATTTTTTGGTTATTCCAAGATTACTTTCCTATTCTATTGCATGCTTTTTTAGAGAGTTGAGCACAATATTCCATAATTGAGAGTAAACAAATACCGACAAACAGACGAGATCATACACTTTGAAAGACAAATATGTTTGGGTGGAATCCCTAAGGATTCCCAAAACACAATATATCAATAACAAAAAGAATTGGTGTTACAATGTGATGTGAAGTGTGTGGTAATATTCCACTTATAAATAGACCTACATTCAATAACATGTAGGTGTGAGTTGACCACTCTAACGTTGGGTCCCTGTAATGTCCCCTTTTTCAAGATATTATTAATATTTATTTTTCATTTGCATTATAACCCCTTGACATGCCTAGCGCTACAAGTGGGAGTTTTTTTAGTTAGTTTAATGTGCACATAGGTTAGTTATTTTTATTTATTTAATTAATAAATAAATAAAGTGCATATAGTCTTACTATTAAATATTTTAAAGAGAGTTTATGTTTTCCCTCCAAAAAGGAAAGGTCGGTCTTTATTAGATATTGCACCCCTTAGTTCTATAAAAGGGAGGTCACATTTTCCTTAGAGGGTCGTGTTGATGAATTATTGATTTCACTCCATGCTTGGAGAATTGAGATGTATGCCCTAGTTCTTGCATTGATCTCTCTCTTATTGGAATCCATTATTAAAGATTATTGAAGACACCATTGTTCTTTCCATTTTGCTCTCTTGTGTTGAAGGTGTTTGTGCATGATATTTTCTCTCTAACTTTGGCGACTTCTCTAGGGTATTGACGCATTTTATTGAGGGTAAAATATGCATGTTATTGAGTATTTTGAAGGGTTCTAAGTGTTGGAAATTATTTATGCAATTTACCTTAACCCTAACGATTGGGTTTGGGATTTCGGGGCTGATTTGAGTGGTTTCTAGTGCATGCAAAGATCTCGATATTTATTTTGATGAGAAGCTCATAATTTTCCTTTTTATGCATTTGGTTTCAAGTTAAAAGAGTTAGTATTTGGGGAGTTATTAATTTCCAAAATTTCAGCTAATTTTCAGCAAGTTATTATTTATTATTTTTACTTCGCAAATTGTATTGGATAAAGGGGTGTAAATACCAACCTGATCGCCTATCAAGCCCTCACCTTGGCTCACTCCAACCCTATTTGGGTTGTATTGACGCCGACACTAGGATTCGTTGAGGTAAACCTATGAGGGTTTATCTTCTAAGTGTTTGTTTTTGCAAGTATTTAATAATAATTAGTTAATATCCTACAAGGGGATATTACAGTCCCATGTAAGGGGCAAGCTAAAAAAATTGAGCAAAGACAAAAAAATAGGATATTTTAACATTATTAGGGTCCCACGATTTTTTTATTTTTGAGACAAAATAGGAGTCTTTAGCATTAGCAAAAGTATGGTCCCATGAATCTCAAATAAACTATTGGAAGGGAAAAAGGGAGGGAAACTTAAACATTAATGTCAAGTGTCAAAACGCAGAAGATTTCTGTTTGTGCCCCCAATTGCTTTATGGGGCTAGAAATTAAAAAAATTAGGAGCTTTGTTGGATTTTAGCAGCAGCAATTAATTTTTTTACATAAGACCACATTTACCAAATAAATAGAAGCACTAGCCCCCAACATGGGACCTCGCTTTAAAAGCCTACGCCAATGAAACGAAAACATTTTAACGTCCGCGACGCTAAAAATAGCGTATGAGAAAGTAAAACCAGCTTCTTTTATTTTCATAATTTTTTATCTTCTCGTTAGTCTTGATGATGAAGTCCCCCATTTTAGTTATCGACTCTTCACTTGAACATAGTTTGTAATGACAATGTTGTACTCTAATCACTACACACGCCCGCGTCCCCTTAAAGGGCTTGGGAAAGGTGGCATTCTACAATGCCCCTCATGTTTCCCCTTGTCGACTTCACTCACGTGAGTTCGAGTTGGCCCATGGTATAGCTGAGTTCTTTTCTAAGCGTTGTGCTTACAATCTAGTTGATTCAAGAACGAAATAATAAAAATAATTTTGGTTGCTTTGTAAGGGTCCATCCGTAGACAAACCATCTAGACCCTATGGAGTGTCTTTGTGTTTCGAACGAAGTGGCAATGTCATTTTCCTTTGCTTCGTTTAAATCAAGATCACATTTAAATTCTTGAATCCGAAATGCTATGATATCAATAAAGTTTTTTCGAAATGAATCGTTTTTATGGATAATAATAATGATAATCCTTATAAATTTGAAATGAAGATAATTACATGATAAAATAAATGAATTAATGAGGACCGGTGAGGTTTTGGGTTGAGAAAATAAATTTGGGATATGTGGAGCCTTTGTTTTGGGAGATTTTATGCTTTTCTTTGGATTCCCTTCCATTCCCTTATTCCTTGTTTTTTAAATACTCCTCCATTTATTAGTCCATGACCTTACGGCGGTTTCCAAGGCATAATACAATTTTATATAATATAATAATAACAATTTGATGTCGTGTTGAGTGGTTTTGGTGAGGGTACGTCTAGCCTTTGGTTGAAGTGATATGTTTCTTGCCTTGAAAATATTTTGCCTGCACGCATTTTTCATTGGCTTGTTTACCATGCTTGTCTGCGTGGGAGATTGGAAGATCTAAAGTCAGATTATGAAGCCTTTGCCAACTTCCTCACTGTCTGCAGACTGCACCACGATAGAAGCTTTAGAACAAGGTCTAAAATTCCATCAAAGCACGATAGGAAGAGAGTCTTTGTTTGATGTGGAAGCGCACAACAGGGCGCATAACTGTTTGACAAAACGTTTCAAAAGACTGTGTGCACCTTGGGCAGAGTTGGTTGCAAGTTTTACACAATATAGGTTTGTTTTAAAGCGTTAAATTTTGGATTGTGACCCTGCTACCTCCACACACCTTGTGCCTAGATGGGAGCTTGTGGATTAAACGTGTGGGTTCACCATTTTTGTTGGGGTAAATCCATGTTCCATAACCTTTTCCAGCTCCAACTTTGCATAGACCTCTGATGTCTGAGTCGATAAGGATTGTTTTGAAAAAACAATGTCTTCCCATTGAGTGTTGGGTTGTAAGATATGATCAGGAGGGTCTGCGTATTTATCAAAACATACATGACATAGGTGTTTTTTCCTACATTGTAGTTGAAGTGCCTTGTTATACTGGATGCAAAACGTGGAAGATTAAATAAGGCACATGAATTGTTTGATAGAATACCTCAAAGCGGTGCTTTCTCATGAGAAACAATGTTTGTAGACCACACACAAAATGGTTTGTTAAAAAGGCTTCTGAAACTTTCAAGAAAATGAAAATTAACAGCTGTAAAGCCAAACACCAGAGTGTTTGCCTACGTGTTGACAGCATGTGCTAAGATGGGGGTCAAGAAACATTTGTCAGAAGGCCTCAAAGAGATGTGTTCTCATGGAATGCATGGTTGCAAGTTGTGCGCAAGATGGGTTTGTTAAAAAGGATTAAGAAACCTTCAAATGTCATGTGGTTGGCTGGTGTAAAGCCCGACTCCTAAACCTTGTCAGTGTCCTCCTTGTGTAGGTTAAAATAGGAGCAATGAGACAGCAAATGGCCATCCATCAAGCATAGTGGAAGGTGGGTATTGGTGAGTTGTTCAAGTTTTGAGCGTCCAAGAAGATATGATTGTAAATGTGGAAGATTTTTCCGTCGGGAAGTTTGTGTAACATTTCACCTGCAATTGATCCTTATGTTTGTGTAGTTGATTATTGTTGTTTCTTAAATTTGGAGTTTTCTAAGGGCTCGAACTGTTTTGTCGGGCAGCGAAATGGGGGTTCATGTTTTGTGGTGACATTGGGTATACACAAAATGAGTCTGCAAAAGGATTAGAGTGTTCAAGCAAATGCGTTTGGAGAGCATGTGGACCACTTTGAAGCCACATTTACCCCTATAGGCATGGTTATCTTTCCTCTTTCTATCGTGGTCTTAGCATTTATAGTTCTCCTAATTTTTTTGTGTTGAAAATCAAATTAAAGAAAATGAATTTTTTTTGGTGAATTAAATGAGGCGCAATACCAATAGCAAAATTACATCTTTTTATATGCAACTAGGAAAGTTACTTTGAATATAAACTCCGCTCCCAAATTTTCCTCATGAGATGTTTGGAAAACTTAGTAATAGTGTTGATATCTGAAGCCATGCGGTTGGTGAGTTGAACTCGAAATTTAGTAAAACAACCACTTGACAACTTGGCGAAATGTTGATAAAAACATGTTTTTAATGTCACACAAACACCTTTCCAAATCCCAAAATAGGAAAGTCAAGCTTTGACCATGTTCCCTATCACATAGAGTGTTGCCCTGAACCCTAGAATGACTCTGAATGCTTGTTTGACCATTTTTTGTTACGTGCTTTTGAGAACAGTTGACCTCTACGCAACTTTGGACAATTGTTGGAAGTTAAAAGTTCAATTTGGTTATGGCTTGTTGTTTAGGCTCAGGGTAGAAAAATAGACTTCGGCCTCCATATACCTCTAGTATTTATCCATGACAATCACTACCAATCTTTAGTTCTTAGAAAAACACTTTGCAAGCTAGTTCTACTGATCGGGGTTTTGGGGACTCCGGTCGTTGGGCGACGAGGTCATTCGAGTGCAATTATGATTGGTAGCTCTAGAAAGATGGGTGCCAATTAAACCCAATTCACCAATTTTAGGTTTTGTCAGCTCCGAGGGTTTCCCTATATATAGGGGAGTATGTGGGAATTTGACTCTTTGTGTAATTGAGTCTTGGAGATTGTTTTTGAACATAGATTTTTGAGCCACTTGACTAAATTTGATGCTTTTTGTAAACCTGCAACCAAATGGGGAAAATTGTCATAGGACCTTATTCAAGTAAAATATCTATCGAGAAACTTGTAAACACTAACATATGACTATATAAAACTTCCTTTCGATGCTTGTTTTGAAAAAATGATTGTGGTAAAAATGTTTTTTCTCTCTCCTCTCTCTATCTCTCTCTTTAGTTTTGAAAACGAAAAGAAATTGCATTTGTATTTCTGACTCTCTTCATATGTGTGTTACGTGTTGTTTTCATTATGAATGGAAAATTTGGAAATCGTGATTTATACTAGATTGTAGGAAAGGTACCATGCCAACATTGTGTTGACCATGTTGTGGTTACAAGTACCCAAGACAAGAAGAAATTGTAGTGTTACTTGTTCTTTTGTAATAATGTGTTATCTTTGAAACACATGTAATTATAAATGGATAAATCAACACTATTGTTATAAACGGGAATGTTATTTATTGATTTTTGTGATAAGTACAAAATTTTAGCATTTTGGTATGTTAGAAAAATGGGCATTATATTCTAGGAGTGATTTTGAATACGGGTTTATATGTTGTTAATGGTGTCGATGTACCTATTAACTAGAAATGAAATGACCATTTTATAATGTGTTCTATGTGAAAGTAATGAATATATATTCTTGTGTGCTTTACAAAATACTTGGGAAACTCAGAAGAAAAGAACCAAATCAAAAGGATGACCTTAGAATAAATGATGGGTGTGGGTTTCCTTATGCATGATAACCTTCTTAACATAGAAAATTGAAATTTAAAGGATGAGCCTAGTTGTTATACTTGTTGGCACCTCCTAGCTTGGAGGAGATAAGATCACCAATTCTGGTTATTGTTGTGAACATGTATGCTTATCGAAAAAAAGAAAATAAATCACCTTTTATAGGAATGGTTATGGATTGACCACTATTAAGATGTTACTTTAAAATTTATCTGAATGACCCTAATCTAATGACCCTTGGGATTGTTACCCTTGAGAACAATGTGTTAGTCTTTTGTCTTTCACTTCAATGGGATTTAAGTGAAATAGTGATCTAAGAAGGGTTCAAATTGGACGTGTCTTGCTAATGGGTGACTTCATTCTAGTAACCAACATCCTCTTGTAGTTTTAGATATTTTAGTGGTATTGTTAATGTAATCATGATTCTTCCCCAAGAACCAAGTAGAGGGTTTTCGTGTATGTGGAAGTGTGTTAAATGCAATGGTTAAAAGGTACAGTGTCACTTTGTGACATGAATGATGTAATGTCTTAACAACGTTTTTAAATGGGTGTCTTAGAAACTAAGCTTCAATGGAAGGGATAAACAATGTACGTGTATGGGATCATAAGGGAAAATAGGGAATGTAATCATTACTCCTTGTAATGTGATCAAACAAACTTTGGTAAACCTCAAAGTGTGGTGGTTCCCTCACATTTCTACCTCAAGAGAATCCCAACTCAAATTAAATGCAAACTAATTAATCCTAGTACATGAGTGTTTTGGAGGGTATAGGGTGACTCAAATAGGAGATGTTTTTGTTGAAAGATCTCTAGAAGGTTTAGTTGCATATGAGATTTACTTTTAGATCCAACTGTCAAATTTGTGTTCTCTATTACAACATTAAGAGTTCAAATGTGGATGAAATTGTTAATAGCCTTTAGATTTTAAATTGTATTCATGAGGTGTCGATTTTGAAAGAAAGTAAAACTTGGGGTTTTGAGATAAAGATGTTTGAACACTCTAAAATTGACTTTTAGTAGGATGTAGAGTCCTTGAGTGCAAATGGAATTAAATTAAAACCTAGGACCTCTTGATATGTTATTGGAGTTGAAACCTATAGTAAACTTTGTCTATCAAAATTGTGTCCCTAAGATGTTGGTATTTTTGAGTAAAACAAAAATATGGAATCCATTCTCTTAAAACCAATGTTAACTCTTTTCATGTGATTAATGATAGGATGAAGTTCCCCCTGCAAGAACATGTATGTTGAAATCATGAGCTCTTGTCTTGATACAAAAACTTTAGGTGACTCATGCATATTTTATAAATACTCCCAATCAATTATATCTTCAAGATGTACCACAAGCATAAGGTTAAACTTAAGATTATCTCCCCTTTAGCGTAAAGTTAAGTGGAAATTGTGATCTTCCCCTTACTTGATGCAAGCACTCATTATGTTAATACAAAGTGAAAATGAGTTGTTCCATGTGTAACATAGTTTGAAAACTAGGAATCCTAATTGGGAACAAGTGGATTGTGACTCATAGACATATCACGAATGATGTAACTAAATAGTTAATTGCATAGTTTTCGTAATAATACGTTAAATGAATGGAGTGTATTCTTGTTGTTAAACGTTATCACAAAGATGGAAAATGGGAATCTGCCACTCTTGAACTATTATTCTCCCCTTATCTTCATGTGAATTTTCCCCCTTTTTGCAATGAAGGTTAGGCAAAATGTAAAGTAAGCATACTTTCCAAGAAACGAACCTTTAGCATAAGAATGAGTATTAGGAGACTCATATGTGTTTAAAATGATTTTAACTAACAAATTGAGCTATGGATAATTAATGGCAATTGAGGAATGAACCAAATAGTGCATACTCATTTTAAGATAAATGTTATGTGAAATAAAGTATATGAAGTTTTGAGAAAAGGGAATTTATGCCCTTACATGTTTAATTATCTTTGAACCTATAAGGCTATACAATGGGAACTTAATTATAATAAAGATGTAAACCATGAAAATGACCATGTTGTGGAACATGCTATATTTGAGTTCATATTGTGGTCGGTCATAGTTTTGTATTCATTCATTTGAGGAAGTGTGACATTGATGTACATGTGTGTTATCTTGTTGTATGTGTGGGTCCATGTGGGTGAAAGCATCTAGTGTAATGTCATGTTATTCTAAGTGAGCCCAAGTGGTGTCTTGTAATAATAAGTCAAACAACAATAAAATAAAAATCTTAGTTTATTTGGTCTTGTGTTTTGGTCCTTCATGTGTGGGCACTACATATAGTATTAGAGCGAAGGTTCATGTTCTTGAACCTCTAGGGTAGTTTAGTGTTGTGATGGTTATTCATGATGGTGGAGGAGTTGGAAGAGTAATGTGTTATTTTGTTATGATGTGACAAATGTGGTACTTGTGATTATATGAATGCACATATTTGTGCATACCACTAGTGTGGACTTGAAATGATGTGGACTTGTTTATGATGTTGATGTGTTTCTTGATGAGAGTAATCTCTCTCTCTCTCATGAATTCAACATGAATTTCACATGTGTTACCACCTTGTTGTGTGAAGGAAATGTTTTTGTGAACTATGAAAGTGTTGTAGTGTTTCATTATCTATGTGATATTGCATGTGTACCAACATGTGTTGCATGACAAAGTGCTTCGTAGTGAAATATGTCATATCGTGTTAATTGCCATTGTGTTTGTTGTATTATGGTGTTATGTCACCATGTTGTGTTGTATTTGAATGTATGTCATGATGTTAAATCACTATGTTCGTTGTATATATGTATTCATACGTTATGTGATAAATTTAGATCGTGAATTGGGGGCATATGGTGATTTATGACCCTAATGTATTGTACTTGCACTCTTGGTGCATTATGTGGGAATGTGATGTGTGGAAAGTTGTGGAATTATCATGTTGCTTTACCCAGTAATTATACCATGTGTATGACGTTGTGGTTGGTTGTGCATATATATCATTGTGTTAGTATGTAGTTATGTGTTATGTTTTGTACCCTACACTAACTGACCCCTATGGGTAGCAATCGGTAAAAGTGTATTTGGAGTGAGAAAATTGGACCGTTGACCATTTAACTTGAGTTGAGTACGACCCAGGAGGTGGAGTCTAGCATAGATTAAAAATCCACTTTTATTTGTTTAGTATGTATGGCATTTTTCTCAAGGGGTGTCATCATGCATATTGTGTTGCAGTAGACACCTTAAGCTCAGTGAATGGAAACCCATACCTCTTTCTCTCTCTCCTTAACTAGTTGTCTTATAGACGACCTTGTATGGTTACGACTATGTTGAGCCTTGTGGGAGTTTGGAGGTGATGATTCGATAGAGACTATGGAAGTTACTTTATTTGATCAGCTATTATATTGTATTCTGAGTTGGACTCGACGAGAAAGTACCCGATGAGCAACCTCTTTGGAGGTTATTTAGTACTTTGTGATGTGAATCATTTCATATGTGTTTTATTTGTAAACTTGGTTGTACTTAGAACCAACAATTTTAATTGATTTGTTACAACACTTGAGGCTCGTTACTTAATTGTGATGTTTTTGTTGTTTAAATGCGGCTACTTAGCCATTTTCCTTGATTTATTGAGTTTATCATTTTTTTGTTTTACTCTTGAAACTCGAAGCTTTACCGATTTGATGCCACTTGGTTATTGTTGTCAATGTGGACCTTCTTGAATGATTGAATGAGTTGTTCTACCATGTTGTATGTGCTTATATGTTTGCCATCGACCTGATATGGTCCATGTGTGGTATATAGGGTACTGTGATTCTTTTATTTGTAAGGGACTCTATGGTGAGTGACTCGACCTGGTTTTGGTTATTCAGGTGACATGGCTCTATGGTGAGTGACTGGCCTAGTTTTGGTATTATGATTCTTTTCTCTATTGGAGGTATATGGAGTTGTTTTGGGAGGCTTATGGAGATTGGGAGGCATATGGAGTTGGTATATATGATTCATGAGTTACTCATGTGAGTCATGTTATGTATTGTGATGTTTGAGGCTTGATGCTCCTCATTTTACATGTGATATTGGATCTTATCTTGACACTGTGTGGATACAGTCATGGTTTTGAGTCATGTGAAACAATTGCATATGTATTACCATGATGTATTATTGTATGTTAGGCACGTGTATGTATTTGATCTATGCTTGGGGCATGTGTGTTGAGTTCTATGTTGTGTGGACTATATATTTTCCTTCCCATGGTTGGGTTAGAGGTCTTGTTGTGATACAATCATGAAAATGTGTTAAAAGGTGTTTTGTGGGTTGCTAGTGTTGTGCTTTGGACCTTGTGTGACATTGTGATGTCAAGTGTTTTGGGAAACTTCTAGAAATTTAAAAAATAAAATGAAATTCTTAACAAGTGATAACATTGTGAACATTGAACAAGTGAATGGTGCAATTGATAAAACTAATAAATTGTGAATACACTTATGAGAAAACACAAGTGAACGTGTTTCAAAATGATTATCAAATTAAGATTTGAATTCATTATGGATTTGAACTATTGAACAATGAAATCTTATGATATTTAAACTAAGAAAAGGTATTAAGGAAAAGATTAATTGAGTAATAAAATTAGGAGAAATGTCAATCTTCATATAACATTAAGAAATTGAGAAAATTTAAAATGTGTTTAACTTTTTAGTGGTGTGTTTTAAGTGACAAAGCCCTTTTCCCTAAACGAAGATGTCATTGTTGACTTTCCTAATTTTCTTATCCCTCTTTTACCCTTGACATTATGTCACATTGAGAAAAATGCTCTTATAAGGGGAGGGAGATGTAATGCCCCTCCCATTTCCACCTTGTAAACTTCGCTTGCATGAGCTCGAGTTGGCCCCATGGTGTGGTTGAGTCCTTTTTCTAGGTGTTGTGCTTACGATCTGGGTGATTTGGTAAATGAAATAATAAAAATAATTTTGGTAACTTTGTAAAGGTCCTTCGATAGAAAAACCACCTAGACTTTATAGAGTGTCTTGTGTTTCTGAACAGAGTGGCGATGTCGTTTTCCTTTGCTTCATTTAAATCAAGATCAATTTTAAATTCTTGAATTTGAAATATTATAATATCAATAATTTTTTCTCAAAATGAATTGTTTTTATGGATAATAATAATGATAATCCTTATAAATTTGAAATGAAAATAATTACATGATAAAATAAATATCATTAATAGGGAGCTGGTGAGGTTTTGGGTTGAGGAAATAAATTTTTGGGATATGTGAAGCCTTGGTTTTAGGATATTTTATGTTTTTCTTTGGATTCCCTTCCATTCCCTTATTCCTTGTTTTTGAAATAATCTTCATTTATTAGTGCTCTAACCTTGCAGCAGTTTCCTAGGCACAATACAATTTTATATAATATAATAATAACAATTTGATGGGTGTTAGTGTTACTGGTGAGGGTACGTCTAGCCTTGGTTAAAGTGATATGTTTTTTCTTGAAATTTTTTTGCTTCCACACATTTTTATTTTCTTGTTTACCCTACTTGTTTGCGTGGGAAATTGGAAGATCTAATGTCAGATTATGCAACCTTTTTTCATTGCCTCTGCGCCAAGATAGAATTTTGGAACAGGGGAAAATCCATCATTGCTTTGTCTTTAGGAAGAGAAATTTTGTCTAATGTGGAAGCGCACAACAGGGCCCACAACTGTTAGGAAAAACGTTTCAAAATATTTGTGCACTTGGGGAGTTGGTTGCAGGTTTTACATAGTATGGGTTTGTTTTATGCTTTAAACTTTGGGGTTACCCTGCTGCCTCCACACAACTTGTGACACCTGCCAGATGGGCAGCTTATGGATTAAATGTGTGGGGTTTTTTGGAAATATGTTCCATAGCCTTTGCTAGCAACCTTCCGGTTTGTTTCATATCTGTTGGAAATTTTTTTATTTTCCAACTTTGACATTGTTTGATGTCTTACTTGTTGGACGTTGAATTGTTTTGTTTTTTTATTGAGAGAACGACAATTGTTGATCCCATGAAGAGTTGTCAGGTTACAGGATATGGTCAGAGGGTTTGCTTTATTTTATCTTTCAATAAAAGCATACAAAGACAAAGTTGTGTTTTGTCCTACGTTGTACATTGCAAGCGCCTTGTTAGACCTTATGAAAAACGTGGAAGATAGAAGATCTTTGAAAAAGGTACATGAATTGTTTGATAGAATACCTCAAACGGGTGCTTTCTCGTGTGCAACAATGTTTGTAGGCCACACACAAAATGGTTTGACAAAAGGCTTATGAAACTTTTAACCAAATGCAAATTGACAGGTGTAAAGCCAAACACCAAATGGTCAATGTGTTAAATAGGCTTGCTAACATTTTCAAGAAAAAATAAAATTGTCGAAGGTAATGAGATGTGTTCCAAAACGCATGGTTCCTCAACATGCATCCCTCAATATGGGTTTGTTAAGAAGGCTTGTACAACCTTCAAAGGTCATAACCCTTGTAGTGTAAATCATGACTACAAAACCTTCATGTGTGTATCCTCCTTTCCTAGGTTCAAATATGCCATCAATGAGACACCCGAAAACAATTCAAGTTTTTAGTGGAAGATGGGTATTGGTAAATTGTTCAAGTGTTTTTGGGTGCCCATGTAGATATAAATGAATTTGTGGAAAGATTTTGGTGTCGTGATTTGGATCCTAAAAAGGAAGGTTGTGTAACATTTTCTCTTCTCGATCCTTATGTTTGTGTAGCTGATTTTTATTGTTTGTTAAATTTAGAGCTTTTTGAGGGCTAGATTGTTTGATGAAATGTTGGTAGGAAAATGGGCCAGAATGTTTTGTGGTGAAAGACAGTTTTGTTTGACAAAATGCCTTAGTAAAAAATTAGTGTTAAAGAAAATCATGAGAGCATTGCGGACCTCGCTCAAGCCACATTTACTTCCCCCATAGGCATGGTTATCTTTCCTCTTTCTAACATGATCTTAACATTTCTAGTTTTCCTAAATTTTTAATGGTGTTATAATCAAACTAAAGAAAATAATTTTTGATGAATTAAATGAGACGTAATACCAAATAGAAAATGTACCTTTTGTTTATTTAATTAGAAAAGTTACTTTGAATATAAACCCAACTCCCAAATTTTCCTTTGGAGATGTTTGGAAAAGTCTTATGATAGTATTTATAACTAAAGCCACATAGTTGGTGAGTTGAATGAAATTTAGTTAAAATTATCCACTTGATGACTTGGTGAAATATTAACAAAACCTAATTTTTAATGTCACACAAAAACTTTCTAAACCCGAAATGGGAAAGTCAAGCTTTGACCATGTTCCTATCACGTAGAGTGTTGCCCTGAAACCTAGAATGACTACGAATGTTCTTTATGACCATTTTTGTCATGTGCTTAAGAGTATAGTTGACCTCTTCACAATTTTGGATAGTTCTTTGGAAGTTAAAAGTTCAGTTTGGTTTTGGCTTGTCATTTAGGCCTAGGGTGGAGAAATGGAATTAGCCTCCACATACCTCTAGTATTTATCTGTGACAATCACTATCAATCCTTAGTTTTGGTAAAATCACTTTGAAAGCTAGTTTTACTGAGTTTTTTTAGGCCTCGAGTTTTGGGGCCTCAAAGGTCATTCGACTACAATTACGATTGGTAGCTAGAAAGATGGGCTCGATTAAATTCAATCACCAATTTTGGGTTATCACTCGAGGGTTTCCCTATATATGGGAGTAGGTGGAATTTTCTCTTTGTGTAGTTGAGTCTCGGAGATTGTTTTTAACACAATATTTTGAGCCACTTGACTAAATTTGATTTTTTTGTAAACATACAACCAAATGGGGAAAACTCTCGTAGGACCTTATTCAAGTAAAATATATATCAAGAAACTTTTAAACACTAGACATATGATTGTATGGAACTTTTTTCAATCTTGTTATGAGAAAATTGATTATGAGAAAAATGGTTTTTCTCTCTCCTCTCTCTCTCTCTCTTTAGTTTTGAAAATGAAAAGAAATTGTATTTGTATTTCTAACTCTCTTCATATTTTCGTTACGTGTTGTTTTCATTATGAATGGAAAATTTTGAAATCGTGTGTTATGCTAGATCATAGGAAAGATACCATGCCAACATTGTGTTGACCATGTTGTGGTTACGGGTACCAGGACAAGAAGAAATTGTAGCGTTACTTGTGCTTTTGTAATAAATTGGTTATCTTTGAAACACATGTAATTATAAATGGATAAATCAACACTATTGTTATAAATGGGAATGTTATTTATTGATTTTTTGATAAGTAAGAAATTGTTAGCATTTTGGTATGTTAGAAAAATTGGCATTATATCTAGGAGTGATTTTGAATGCAAGTTTATATGTTGTAATGGTGTCGATGTACCTATTAACTGGAAATGAAATGACCATTTTATAATGTGTCTCTATGTGAAAGTAATGAATATATATTCTTGTGTGTTACGGATTGTTTTGTTTTTTTATTGAGAGAACACAATTGTCTTCCCATGGAGTGTCGGGTTACAGGATATGGTCGGGAGGGTTTGCACATTTATCAAAGCATACAAGACAAAGGTGTTTTGTCCTACGTTGTACTTGCAAGCGCCTTGTTAGACCTTATGAAAAACGTGGAAGATTAAAAAAGGTACATGAATTGTTTGATAGAATACCTCAAACGGGTGCTTTCTCGTGTGCAACAATGTTTGTAGGCCACACACAAAATGGTTTGTTAAAAAGGCTTATGAAACTTTTAACCAAATGCAAATTGACAGTGTAAAGCCAAACACCACACCTTTGTCAATGTGTTGATACCCTGTGCTAACATGTTGGCCAAGAAACATTTGTCGAAGGCCTCAAAGAGATGTGTTCCGCATTTAACGCATGGTTATAAGCTAAGCGCAATATGGGTTTGTTAAGAAGGCTTAAGAAACCTTCAAAGGTCATGCGGTTGGCTAGTGTAAATCATGACTCCTAAACCTTGCCAGCGTCCTCCTTTCCTAGGTTCAAATATGAGCAATGAGACACTTTGAATAACAATACATCAAGCATAGTGGAAGATGGGTATTGGTCAATTGTTCAAGTTTTGGGTGCCCATGTAGATATAAATGCAATTGTGGAAGATTTTGGTGTCGGGAAGGTTGTGTAACATTTCACTGTAATCGATCCTTATGTTTGTGTAGCTGATTTTTATTGTTTGTTAAATTTAGAGCTTTTTGAGGGCTAGATAGCTGTTTGATGAAATGTCGGGTAGGAAAATGGGGTTCATGTTTTGTGGTGACATTGGGTATACACAAACGGGTGCGTAAAAAGATTAGAGTGTTAAAGAAAATGCGTTTGGAGAGCATTGCAGATCGCTCGAAGCCACATTTACTTACCCCCATAGGCATGGTTATCTTTCCTGTTTCTAACATGATCTTAACATTTCTAGTTTTCCCATTTTTATGGTGATTATAATCAAAGTAAAGAAAATTAATTTTTTTGATGAATTAAATGAGACGTAATACCAATAGAAAATTGTCTCTTTTTATATGCAACTAGCAAAGTTACTTTGAATATAAACCCCACTCCCAAATTTTCCTTTGGAGATGTTTAAAAAAGTCTTATAATAGTATTGGATACTGAAGCCACATAGTTGGTGAGTTGAACTCGAAATTTAGTAAAATTAGCACTTGATGACTTGGTGAAATATTAATAAAACCTATTTTTTAATGTCACACAAAACCTTTCTAAACCCCGAAATGGGAAAGTCAAGCTTTGACCATGTTTCCTATCACGTAGAGTGTTGCCTGAAACCTAGAATGACTGACGAATGTTCGTATGATCATTTTTGTCATGTGCTTAAGAGCATGATTGACCTCTACGTGACTTTGGATAGTTCTTTGGAAGTTAAAGTTCAGTTTGGTTATGGCTTGTCATTTAGGCTCGGGGTGGAGAAATGGAATTCGGCCTCCACATACCTCTAGTATTTATCGTGACAATCACTACCAATCCTTTGTTCGATAAAATCGCTTTGCAAGCTTTTTTACAGTCGAGTTTTGTGGGCCTCAAAGGTCATTCGACTACAATTACGATTGGTAGCTCCAGAAAGATGGGCTCCGATTAAACCCGGATCGCTCGTTTTGGGTTCTCACACTCTGAGGGTTTCCTATATATAGGGGAGTAGGTGCGAATTTGTCTCTTTGTGTAATTGAGTTTGAGAGATTGTTTTTAACACAATATTTTGAGCCACTTGACTAAATTTGATTTTTTTGTAAACATACAACCAAATGGGGAAAACTGTCGTAGGACCTTATTCAAGTAAAATATATATCAAGAAACTTGTAAACACTAGCATATGACTATATGGAACTTTTGTTCAATTCTTGTTATGAGAAAATTGATTGTGAGAAAAATGGTGTTTTCTCTCTCCTCTTTCTATCTCTCTTTAGTTTTGAAAATGAAAAGAAATTGCATTTGTATTTTTGACTCCCTTCAGATGCGTGTTACGTGTTGGTTTTATTATGAACGAAAAATTTGGAAATCGTGATTTATGTTAGATCGTAGGAAAGGTACCATGCCAACATTGTGTTGACCATGTTGTGGTTACGGGTACCCAGGACACGAAGAAATTGTAGCGTTACTTGTGCTTTTGTAATAACGTATTATCTTTGAAACACATGTAATTGTAAATGGATAAATCATCACTATTGTTATAAATGGGAATGTTATTTATTGATTTTTGTGATAAGTAAGAAATTGTTAGCATTTTGGTATGTTAGAAAAATTGGCATTATATTCTAGGGTGATTTTGAATGCAAGTTTATATGTTGCTAATGGTGTCGATGTACCTATTAACTGGAAATGAAATGACCATTTTATAATGTGTTCTATGTGAAAGTAATGAATATATATTCTTGTGTGCTCTACAAAATACTTAGAAAACTCAAAAGAAAAGAACCAAACCAAAATGACGACCTTAGAATAAATATCCAAATATGCATCATTTTTTTGGGAATGGCTATATTTCAAGATAAAAATTCTATTGTAGTATCTCAATCACAATATGCAACTAATTTACTTAAAAGGTTTAATATGATTGATTGTAAACCTATTGTTATTCCTATAGAAGTTGGATGTAAACTTGATCCTAAACCTGCATGTGAAAAAGCTAATCTTACTTTGTATAGGAAACTTGTAGGTAGTTTGATTTATCTAACTATTACTAGACCTGACATTGCTTATGCAGTAGGGATTGCTTTAAGGTTTATGTAGGAGCCTTATCAGGATCACTGGAAGTTAGCAAAAAGAATTGTGTTATATTAAGGGCACAATTAATTTTGGTTTACATTATACTTCTTCTAACAATGCATATTTATATGGATATTGTGATTTTGACCATGTTGGTGATGTGATAGATCGCAAGTCTACAATTGGATATGTATTCAAGTTTGGTGCAGGTGCCATTACTTGGAGTAGTAAAAAGCAGCCAACAGTTTCCATTTCTTCTATTGAGGCAGAATATAGAAGTGCAATGGAAGTAGCAAAAGAAGCCATGTGGTTGAAGCGGCTATTGGAAGAGATGCACATGGAATCTAAAGGAAGTACTCCTATTCTGTGTGATAGCCAGAGATGCATTTATCTCACTAAAAGTCTAGTTCAGTGTCAAAGGATAAAGCATATCGAGATACATATGCAATTTATCCAAGAGAAGGTTCTCTGCGGTGATATAGATCTCTAATATTGCTTGACTGAAGATCAAGTTGTAGACATGTTTACAAAGCCATTGTGTAATGCGAAGTTATGCAAGTTCCGTGCCATGGTTGGCTTTTCGAGTTTCCATTGAGGGGGAGTGTGCATGACAATGCCACCTCCTAATGATCAGTTAGTTTTGACTCCTCCTCTACACTTCTACTATGGTACAAAGAATTGTAAAAATATCTTTTACGATATATGTAAATTGATAGAGTTTATGGAAAATATAGCCCATAGTGTGTGCATCTATTTGTAAAAAAGGTCCTTGTGTTATAAAAGACTCTTAGAGATGCGGTTTAAGAATTTTTTCCATGAGAAGTGGTGGGATTTAGTCTCACAAATCATGCTTAGCCTAAATCATACTTCTGATTTATGGATTCCAAATCCTTTTGTACCAAAAGGTAAGTTGAGCATGATGAAGGTGTTATAATTCCTTCAAAAATACATATGTTAGCCTAAACCTTTAGGGTTTATGGATTTGTAAATCATGTTTTACAAATAGGTAATGTTGGCATATGGATCCCCACTTAATATTAAGGGGGAGTGTTAGAACTATAATATTAAGTGATCATAATATTTAGTTTATAGTTAAATAATATAGAATAACTTATATTCTTATTATTTAAATATAAAATTTATATTAGGTTGTTAGTTATTTATTAACTAATATTAAATCGGGGAGGTGTACCCCGTCACTTAAGAAGGTCATAACCCTTCGGGTTATTTAAATATGATTATAGGTCATATTCAGAATTATCGATGTAATTCGGGTAAATACATGGAGTAGAAGTGAGGAGGGAGTTTTACTAGTCACGGACTAATAAAACTCCTCCTCACTTATACTCCATGTATTTACCCGAATTACATCGATAATTCGAATATGACCTATAATCATATTTAAATAACCCGGAGGGTTATGAATTTCTTAAGTGACGGTACACCTCCCATATTTAATAATAGTTAATAAATAACTAACAACCTAGTATACTGATTTCCACGTTAAATCAATAATTCTAGTAAATACATTAGGATTTTTACACGTTAAATCTCGTGTTATTTTGTTATTTACTTTTCTGTGTATTCATTAATTAATATGTGCACATTTATGTTTATTAAATAAGTTTAATATATGTTTCATCCCCTTGTCTTGATAGTTGGATGTAAAACAAAGTTATCATCTTATTATCGGCGAATTTTGACTTCGCAAAATTGTAATAAAAAATAAAAAAATGAAAAATTTGAAAAATTTGAAAAGTGTTACTTTGCATGGTTCATTGCCCTCATTTCGATCGTTTCATTTTGCGATCGTTTCGGTCTTCGTTTCGTCCTTTTTGGGCAAGAACTCTTCCCGCCAGGCTTTAAAACACATTAAAATACATTAAAATTAATTAATTAATATTTAATTAATTAATTGCTCCTTGTTTGATTAAATTAATTTTTAAAATCACTTGAGGAGTATTTAATTAAATAAATATAAATTAAAATCATTCGACAAATTTTAATGCCGGGGAAGTAAGCTTACGCTTCCAACTGCCGGGAAGCCAATTTGGCTTCCCGAACCCGGATTTCCCTTTCCTAGCAATTTCCTTCAATTTTCCCGCACGTGGGATTTTCTCTGCCAATTGCCAAATCATGGATTGGCTAACGGGCAAGAAATTCCCCAATTTCCCACATGGGGAAATTGAATAGGGATTACCATCCATTTTGCCATTTCCGTTGGCAATTGTCCGTTGTTTTCCCATTCCCCCTGGCACTTAAGCCACTACCCGGGAAGCGAGGAAGTTGAATTAATCCTCGTAACTTCCTCCATCAAACCCGTTGGAAAAATTCATGCGAAGCTTCGCTTCTTAATTCTTCTGAAGGCATAATGTTTTATCACATCCAACAAATTCTTCACGCATGTATTAGGCAAAAAGAACAGTGTTTAAAAACAACAAGAAGAAGTGTTTGTTTTGAGCCGACGCATTGGGCAGAGGGAGACAACAAATAAAAGAATGCTCAAGAAATAATAATAAAAAAACACATAGCAATCCACGCAGAGATAGAAAAGTAGTCACAGCACCAACTGTCCACGCCTTGCAAAGGAAAAGACAACACCAAGTTTAAAAGTTTCAAGAATAGTCAAAGCTTTCCACACGCCAGGGGGAGAAGAACAGGTTTTGAGGCAAAGAGTTTAACGTTCCAGCATAAGCAATATCTACCATGGCCAAGGATTTGTGGTTTTCCACTCAGGGAAAGACAAAGTAGTTTTCAACACATTGTAGAAGAAAAGAAGACAAATTTTTAACGCATTGCACAAGGCAGATGATTCCACATTGAAGTTGCATTCATAAAATTGACGCAGTCAGCAGAGGAGAAGGATCTTTAATGCCATAGCTAAGCACTAGATCTCACGTTGCAGATTGGAAGAGGCCATGTTTCAGCGAAGAAACTCCACAGTCCACACTAAGGCAAAGGAGGAGAGATTCAATGTGAGTAAATATTCACATTGCAGATTTTAAAAGAACAAGAGTTCAACATTGCAGTAAAGAACAATTCCCAACACATGCCAAAAGGAAACAAAAGCCGCGGAGGGGAGAAACTAGGTCATGCATAATTGTCAAAGAAAATCCACGCATATGCCCACGCATCCATTGTGAACGCATTGGTCAAGAAGATCCAAACTACACACACAGCGCAAGCAGAAAGGCCCCGAGACCGCTGCCCGTCTCCCCACCATAACCCCTCTCACGAAATGCTAGCTAACGCTCTTAAAGCTCGAAAGAATCAAAGACTACCTCCTCATGGAAGAAGAATTTGTTGCTAATCAGGAGCACCTGAAACCCCAGGAGGACAAGAACGAAGAAGACAGGTCCAAGGTCGATGACTTGAGGGGCTCTCCCATGAGCGTGAGAAATCTGGAGGAGTTAATTGGTGAAAATCATGCTATTGTTTCGTCATCGGTCGGGCCTGAGTACTATGTCAGAATTTTGTCTTTTGTCGACAAAGACCAGCTCGAGCCCGGCTGTGCGATTCTCATGCACAATAAGGTTCTTTCTGTTGTTGGTCTTCTGCAAGATGAGGTAGATTCAATGGTGTCAGGAGATGAAGGTTTATTACGGTGCAGAATGAAACGATTCATATTGCTCAGCATTTTTTACCCTAGAAATGAATTGAATGTGAAGGTCAACTCTGAAAATACCTGGTTGGCCGTTTTGTATACTACATCCTTGTTACTTGTAAATGTTCTCTTTGAGAAACTCTTAAGGGCAATAGGCAATATTTATACCCTTCCATTATTTCTCATCGTTTGGAAGGTACAATTGTGCTTATTATGGCAAAGCCAAAACATTCTTACTACAAGTGTTATATAATAAGGAAGAATCGTGAGCATTGTGGTAAAACCATTCTTTTCAGAAATGTTGGGTTAAGCTTGAATATAAAGTAGTTGAGCTGAAAAGCTAAAAACAATTCTGACTACACTACAACAAACTTAACGATTATTGACGAGAGTTAAGTGTAATCATGGTGGCAAGGTCAATCCCTATAGATGTTGGTTTAAGCCTATGGATGAAGACCATGCTATGATTTGAATTTGGTTTAATTCTATGTATGAAGACCATAGAATGATTCATACTTTTTGTGGAGGAGATAGATCGCACTAACAATTACCCACGAGATGAAGGCAACAGGGTATTTTTCGATTCAGATTCCTGAATGATGTTCATGAGTAAAATAACCATTCCTCTGTCACATAAATGAGAAGTTTGCATTGCCATATTGATTGATAAAAATGTCTCTTGGAATAACTATTTGACTCGACAAGAACCTTCAATTGTGTGCATGCTGACACACTGCAACCGAGTTTGTTTCCGAGATTGTTGTGAAATATGAGAACTGCTTCCATCATTTCAAACAAGGAAAATGTTATTTTTGGTGATTATTGGTGATGTTAAGTGAACCAATAAAAGATAGGCTGTGCAGTGAGATGGAAGAGTCAGGTTATTCAATTTGTAGAAAGTGTTTGCAAAGCTAGACAATGCTTTCGACTTCATCAAATCAGATGTATAGTGCAAATAACTGGTTATATTTATTCATGGGGTGTTTGTTAAAGCCATGTTTTGTAATACCATTGGAGGTGAATTGCAATTTTGGCTCTTGGAGATCTTCTCAATGGCGAAAGACCAGAAGCTGGATTCTGATAAACCAAGGTGGCGTAACGACTACGGTCTCGTGACAAATGAATAATTCACCATGGAAAGGTACTCGGAGCATGTGGAGAATTGTGAATGTGAATACGAATGAAGACAAATTTTCTCACACCAGGATATTGCTCAAACAGAGGGGTGGATGAATTGCTCAAGTTTCAAGCTCAACACTCTTGTCATTTGGAGGATTGCAGAGCACAGTCAATGAGTTCATTCCCGTATGATCGGGATAGGCGGACTCTTGGCCCAATGGATAAGGCATTGATCCTAGGTGTCTTGATCTGGGTGGCACATTGCTGACTAGGATGTCTATGTGTGCGTCCAAGTCATTTAAGTGGGTCCACATGTACCCATTTCTTTTATTTATGTATTTTTCCTTAAATGACTTTTTAACTTAAGTGGTTTCTATTTTTAGTCACTTTTTAAAAGTTGGTTGAAAAAGTCAAAGTCACTTAAGTGCCCTATTTAATGTGCATTTAAAACCCTAACTACTTTGTAACCAACTTTTGGGTTATAAAAGGAAGTGAGGGGCTCATTTGTAAAGGTGACTTTGAGAGAGGAGAAGAAAATACTTTTGTGCAAGCTTTGTTTCAGGAAGAAACTTTGTGTTCTTTGTGAAAAACATTTTGGAGTTAATGAAATACGAACTTTGTGTCTCATTCATTGTCTCTTGTAACATTTGGTGTTCTTATGTTCATTAGATGTTAGGTGTTTGAATCTTGCATGCAAATATTATCTTTGATCTTATTGTCAACATTATTAATCAGTTGTTTTAGTTCACAGTGATCAAGCTCTGATTATCTACTTGCTCATGTGTGTTCCCTTTACACGTTCTTGTTTGGCCAACTCAAACTCCGTTTTATTTGTGTTGGTTATTCATCTTTCCTCTTTATGCAATATTAGGCTCTGTTTTTACCTAACTCTTGCATGTTCTTTCAGTTCATTCCATTTTACTCCTTTCCTTCTTTCCATTCCACCTCTTTCATTCAATTTTCTTTCCATTGATGTTCCAAAACACCCCCACATACAATTTTGAATGTACATATGTAAATACAGTTTTGGTTTTCAATAAAGGCAACCTCACCTTCATTGAGGAGGGACTTCATTCCCACACTGTTGCATGTCATTTGCATGTGTGCAAATCCATATGCTAACACATCCCAAGTGTGAGAATGTGTATAGTTGTACACACATAGAAGATGGACAATAGCGTGATTGAAAACTTTTATTTGTCTATACATTAGACGATTAAATGTTATTAATCAATCAAGTTATATACCCATTCATTCCCATATTATTTTCTAGAAATTTCCAACTAAAAAGGATCTTAACTCGATACAATGGATGTTGAAGTCTAAAGTGAACCTATACATGGGTGAAAAACACACAAGGATTTCTAGATACATCAATAATTTTTTTGCACAAAACCATGATATCCATCTTCGAAAACCTATCCACTACAAAAAAACATTTCATTGTTTCGCACTTTTTCATAGGTAATTAATTCATGTAATCCAAGTTAATGGATTCTAATTACTTGGATGGAACTTGTAGAGGTGTGTATAATCCTAGCTTCTTGTTCCAGGGCTTAGAAATGCAACAAGGAATGTAAGAATTAATATAACACTCTATGTCTGTGTGTAAATATTTGAGTATAAATGTGAATGGGATATGAATAATCTTCTTGTAATTTTGAAGTGTCCCCATGTCTTGACATAGTACACCTCCCAAATGAGTTGCTAGCGATGGGTTCCATCTAATACATAGATATGGTTAAGGTTGTAGAAAAGGTTTTCATCTACATAGTGTATCCAACTATTTTTTCACTCTTATTGAATTGTTCTCTTTACAGGTGCTATCGGCACATTGTATTCCCTAGAGTGATGTATTCAAGGATATTGATGAGAGAGCGGGTAATCAGAAATGATTACATTAAGAAGGTTGGTAGTGTTACTTATGAAAGGGCCTTGATGTGTAGTCCATGTTATGACACCTTATATAACTTTTATACTTTTACACTAATCCTCTTATAGTCTTCATATGCCATCACCTTAATATTATGTTACAGTCACCTTCGTATCTATTTACAACACATTTATACTTATGTCATATCACCTTTCAACAACTCCAAAGTATTTCTCCATCCCAAGATACTTCCTTCAGGAACCCATGATGAAACATTACCTTGAGTTGAAAACATCAACCATGTTCGATGCTATCTAGATTTTAGTTTTAATAATAAAATTCAATTCATATGGTCGATCTTTGTCAACCAAAAGAAATTCTAATTTTTAGTCACGATCCCTATATATACACAAAATTTGAGTGATTTTTTCATCGGTCATTCTGTTTGCTTACACTCACAAATATTCTCTTAAGGTCTTAAAGATATTGAGGTTAGTATTGCTTATCTTTTGGAGTCTACACTTGGAGCATTGGGTACTTAGGATTCCCAAACATATGACCTATACTTTCCATGATCTTCCCAACCTTTGATGTCTTCAAAAGTGGATTTTCTTTATATTTTTCTAGTTTTGTTTGATACCCCACATCAACTCTCACGTAATTTGTTGCTAATCTTGGGGAAAAGATAATGCGCCAATGGAGTATTCTTTAAGGTATGTCTAATGTCTTATTTCCTTTATATTATTTTATATTTGATTGATTGTTTGATTGATCATGCATATGTTATAGATAGTGTAGCATATTTTAATCTATTGTATTTTTATATGTCGGTCTTTACCTTACAATCCACCATCTTGGTTCTACAATCTATTGATCCTTACAATTCAGGTTTACATCCCTAGCTTAAGTATCTTTATCGTATTACATCCTTGTTATAATCAATCTATTATCGAGACCTAGTTAGATGTCACTCCCCTATCCTAGATGTAGGCTTTAAAACCATATATATTTCATGGTGTGTGGAATATCACCATTCTATATCCATATATTTAGAAACTTACAACCCTATTCGTGCATCTTTATAATGGCCACCTTATTATCCTAGTCGATATTATCTAGAAGAGAAAAATGATATTATACTAGATCATTCTTTACCCGCATACACTTTGGCACGAACAAGACATGAATCAATATCTCACTTCTAATTGAGGAGTCTTCAAGTTAATCTTTTTTTTTTTCAATATCTATATTTTAATCAATATCACATTTTAAAAATTCTTCACCTCTTAAGGATTTTATAGTGAGCTTCAACCCATTTTGATTTTATATGGTCTACTCATTTCTCCGCTCCATGTCTACTATTGATATTAATCATTCATGATGTAATTCATCACAATATCAATCTCAACTAACCAGTCAATGTAGCATAGTCTAAGATCCACAAGATAATATTCCCGTAATCTACATATATCCAGGGAAATATCCATAAGATGTTCTTCCCTTTCATTATCCCACTTTCATAGATGAATATCCACAATATGATATACCCGTTGCTCCTCAATTTTCCATGGTTGAAGATTGACTACACGATCTTCCCATTTATGGTCCATTTGAATCTACCAATTTTCACCTTGATATTATTGATGATATCTCATTTTTCAACCTCTTTCTCGCCCTTTATTGTAAAACACAATCTAGGTGCTTTAATAATTTTCAAATTTATTGTCTCAACCCCAATAAAATGAACAATCCTGAATGCATTGGACAAATTCCTATAAAACTCGATGTAGTTTAAATACGTAATCCTACAGATTGCTTTGGATAGGTTCATAGAAAAATCAATGCAATTTTACTTCCACCTACTGTATATAACTACATTAACCACCCTAATTATTATATCATGGCCGATGTCATTCAAATTTTTGTTTTTTCTGATTCTACGTGGTCCTACATCATACGTAATTTTTAATATCTAACTTTAGCCTGGATCCTGCATTAAATCACCATACTGATAAGAAATACATGGATCTCAAGTTATCTCCCTATTTAGGGCATCTCCCAATGCAAACCTTCCTCTTTAATCACACTTGGGGGCATCTACCAATGCCTTTCCTTCATAATTCACATTTTGGGGTATATAGCCCATCCTTCTCATAATTCACATATTGTGTCATCTATTGATGCCAATCCTTCCCTCATTTCATGTTTTGGGGAATATTTCAATGTTTTCATTCACTTTCTCCTAATATTAATCACTTCCTATTTTACTTGGGTATCTTACAATTCCTATACTCGCTTATCCTCTATTAGCTTAGAGGCATCTTATGATTCCTTTGATATTCTTACATCTTACATTTTAATCAAAAATATTATAATCATTGAGTCAAAACAAATTCAACTCCAAGAAATATTCAAATAACAAAACCTCCTCTTTGTATATTCTTGTTGTGCATTTAGTTATGCACCTTACATTGCATGTCATAACTAGTTACACACACACACACACACACACACACACACACACACACACACACACACACACACACACACACACACACACACACACACCCACACACACACACACACGCACATGCACGCGCGCGCACGCACACGCGCACGCACGCACGCGCATGCACGCGCACGCGCACACGCGCACGCGCGCACACGACACACACACACACGCGCGCACGCATACGCGCACGCGCACGCGCACACTCGCACACACACGCACACGCACACTCGCTCGCACACACTCGTACACACACACACTCTCTCTCTCTCTCTCTCTCTCTCTCTCTTTTCACCTTCCTGTACATATATTTCTTTTCTTATTTTTTTAATACTTTGATACGCTTATCATTATTTTTCATTTAGAAAGTTTTTAATATAATTTTATGAACTAATATGGCACTCTCATATTTTTCTTCATCTTATAGTGTCTCATAGAAATGATTGAGAGTATCATTGTCTCCTTGAGTTAGTTTTTCTTCTTCGCAACTCAACTTTTGTAGTCTATTGATCTATTTATCTTTCATCCATAGTTTACTCTCACTTGTGATAAAAGTATCCAATTTTACACCACTCAACATCCCTTTTACATCGCGCTTGAGGCAACCTATAGAATAACTCATTATCAATGTTTTATATCACACTTACAATTGGGCCTATCAAGATCGTTATTGAGATAATATTATTTTCTACATTACATTTCTAGGATTATCTAAGCTTCATGGTTTTAAGGTTCTTCCTTATAGATGTTAGGTTTAGTCTCTATTTTGTTATTCATATTTCATACCCATGTGAACAACCTTATAAATCCTGTGGAGGAGGAATAAAGAAATCCAAAAGAAAAAATTAAACCCAATTATCAAATAAAAACCAAACAAAAGAGATAAAAACAATAATTATTACAAGTAAAAAAATTGTTCACAAACAAAAAAAGGCGTGATTGAACACATTTGGTACATCTCCTATCTTATTTGAATTCTCAAACTCCATAGTTGGCCTCGTTAAGAAGCTTGAGGTCCTTTGGGTGTAGTACATATTTCTTATTGGGGTAAGATGTCTCATATCCATCATTCAATGCCCCTTCTTTTTAACACTAATACCTAATATTTGCGGTAGGTTTATATCTCCTTAAGTGAGGTCTTGGGGAATGGGGAAAACATCATGGGAAGGTAGGATGTATCATTTAATATCATATTCTATTATATATATCATGGGATATCCTTATAACTCACTAGTTTTTCTTCATTGATACATACATATTCAAATTTTTTCAATTCTTGATGTCAAAAATTTCTAGTCTTTCCAATTCAATTAACATCTCTTGATTTAGATAAAGAACTTGTTTTCACCTTGATGGCTCCCAATTTTTCCTATTTTTACATCATCATATTCCCTTGTCGAAAGGATAGTTTCTAAGTTTTTCCCCATCGTCTATATTTCCTCTTCTCCATCTCTTTTAAAATATGTCAAAGCATTGTGATATGAGGGTTTAAGGAAAATCTTGTATACCATTCCTACTTGAGTATCTTATGCATCTCTTGGATTCCACAATGTTATCTCTCGATCATTTTTAAATCGTCACTCTTGGATTTTTCCTAACCACATTACGGATTATGAAATTTGCATCCTAGTGATCTATTATTTACAACCCTATTAGTTTGATTGATTCCTTTTTCCAACTAACACTTTACATTCTATATATACCTAGGCGATTAGTTCGATGTTCTCATCTACCCTTTTACATCTTATACTATCTATGTATGATCATTAGGTTTATTAGTTCGATCGATTCTCTTTCCCAACCAACACCTTGTATCCTAATTATATACATGACATTAGTAAAAAACATTTGGCTACTCATACCCCTTTACATCTTATATTACCTCGATGCTTGATAGATTGGTTGATTAGTTTCCCTACTAGCACCTTATTGTCCTAATTTTAGCTTTATTCCCTATTTTTTACATTTGTACTCATCACCTACTTGTGTACATTTGCATTATTTTCCCTCTCCTTGTTAGTATTGTATATTTAGTGTTACTTAGTGAATCTGACAATCACCACACTCGAGATAAGAGGTAACAAGAGCCCCGTGGTTGCAAAAAAGGTAAACCTATGAGGTAGGTATATGATGAGAGTCATTGCAATCCTCATCATTTAATCTTAAAGAATGTCAAAACCAAGCGGTGTCCAAGGCTATCTGCAAAAGGGGCTAAAGGAAATAATGATTTTACAGTTATTTTCTCTAGAATTAAAAATGCATGAAAAGAAATTCAATAACTAAAATTGAATCTAATCTAACAACTGAAATAAATAACTAAAAGAAAATATAATCTAACAAGCTAAACTAAATAACAAAAAAATAAAATGATAGAAAATAAATAAAAGTGAAGCTTCACAAAAAGAAAATTAAAACACACAAAGAATATTTAAACAAACTAAGTAAAACAATAATGATCTATTTTAAGAAAACAATAAACCATCCTCCTCCTTGGGTAAGAGTGGGCCCTTGCTCTTCCCTTGGATTTGGGTTAACAAAAATAAAAAGAAGTTGCTGTCAAGATACTTGAACTATGGATTTTATTAATAAAAAATGATGTTACAAAAATCATTCATCTCCTACCATTGTTGCATTGAGTGCTTTGGAGAGATATTTATAACTCATCCACTTGCCAATACTCCAAGATTATAGAACTACCTACCTATAATCTTGGGAAAGACTTGACTACATCTTCCACTTTAAAATGAGATAAATGTGGAAGGAATTTATTCAAACACCAAGTTTAACTACTTCTTTCACTTGCATTCAACTACTTCTTCCACTTGAAAAGGAGACAAATATGGAAGAGATTTAATAAAACACTACAACTCTAGGTTGAACTATTACTTCTTCCATTTGACAAGGATACAAATATGGAAGATATTTAATCAAACTCTACAACTCTAGGTTGAACTATTACTTCTTCCACTTGACAAGGAGACAAATATGGAAGATATTTACTCAATCAAACACTACAACTCTAGGTTGATGATTACTTCTTCTATTTGACAAGGAGACAAATGAGAGATATTTAATCAAACACTACAACTCTAGATTCAACTACTACTTCCACTTGAAAAGGAGAAAAATGTGGAAGAGAATTAATCAAATATTACAACTCTAGATTGAACTATCTCTTCCACATGCACTTAACTACTTATTTCTATTTGCCAAGTTTACTCTTATATGATTGAATCTTTCAACATGATAGTTGTCCCGCCATATTCCCATCCTTGATTTTCTTATCATTACTGTGAATTCAATTTGAAGAATATTTTCAAACCGTTTCTGGGTTTGGTGCTCCTTGCTATAAGATTTCTAAAACATCTTGACATTATTATTTTCATTAAGAAATGAGGGAGATATTGTATTTTTAGTGAACTGTGTTTTTTTGTCTTATTTACTTACAATCAACCTTATTCGATGAAAATTAAAATGAAGATATATCATAAATTATTGTTGTTGTGTAAAAACAGAGAGACAGTTTTTCCTCCTAACAATAAGAGGAACAAAACCTCTCTCATACTATTATTTGAAGGTCTGCAATTGTATTTAGAGCAAATCTGGTGCTTCTGTGTGAGTCCTACGCTTGAAAACCTTTTGCTTCAAATATCGATATCTTTGAAAACATTATTTCTATGTAAAAATAGATATACTTTTTTCCTTCGTAAATAAGAGGGACAAAAACCTCTCTCATATTCTCATTGGAGGTCTGCAATTTTAGTTAGAGTGAGTCTTGCGTCCTATGCTAATCTAATCTGCGCTTAAAAATATTCTTCTTCAAATGATGATATCTTCAAAAACATTATTGTTGTGTAAAATAAAAGAGAGATTTTTCCTCCTAGAAATAAGAGGAACAAAAACCTCTCTCGGATTCTCATTTGGAGGTCTGTAATTTTAGCTACAACAATTTTAGTGTTGATTTTGCGAATCATGCGCTCTTAGCTTTATGAGTCTTGCGCTCTTTGTGAGTCTGTGCTCTTAGCCATGTGATTCCTACGATCTTAGCTATATGAGTCCTAGATTTATGAGTCATGCTCTCTTAGCCATGTGAGTCATGTCTTTTTGGTAACACATTCTAGAGATCAAATGACACCGCCCATACACAATATTGCCATTTGTAACTTACAAGAAATATTAGGAAATGAAAACATTCATATTGCAATGGACTTTTCAAAGGTAGATCAAATTTATTATGCATTAAATCTTAAATAAGCTATCTAGTTCTTAATACTACATCTAAACCCACTTTATAAGAAAAGGAATAATGTTATCTTGTGCAATTGATGAGACTTAGTTTGGTCTCATCAATATATTTCAATTGGGATGAGTTCATATTATTATCACTTATACTACTATTTTATTTCAATACTTTTGATTTTAGTGTTACATTTTCTTTTCCCGAAGACCATCTCATGTATGTTTTTGTGACACTTGAGGATATTTGGTTGGGGCATATGTACACACCTAATTTTTCACTATGACTAAATTGTTATCTTCACATAAACTATCGATGCATTGGTTTTGTCGAGTGTTTTCCCGTGGATATTTTTGGGAGTAGGGATAACTATAAATGATATAATGCTAGTTAAAATTTATACTTATCAAAGGGTCTTGATGTGCACTCCATGTTACAACACCTTAGATACCTTTTATACCTTTATAATCATCCTTTTAGAATCTCCCCATGATATCACCTGAATATCCTCTTATGGTATCCTCCATATATAATTACATCACACTTATACCTTCATCATATCACCTGTAAATAGATCTATATTTTCCCTCCATCCTCTAAGACTTCCTTCTAGGAGTCCATGATGACACATTATGTAAAGTCGATGATATTGAACATGGTTAATGTTGTCTATATTTTATTTCTAATAGTCGACTACATCGACCATGACCGATGTTGTTGGGTGAAATAAATTTTAATGTTTAATCATGAACCCTATATATACATGACATTTGAGTGCTCTTTCCATCATATCATCAATAGTAATTCATTCTTCTTGCACTAATAAATATATTCTTAAGGTCTAGAAGCTATTTTAACTTATCTTTTAGAGTATATACTTAGAGCATTGGGTACTTAGAATTCCCAAGATTAGGAGTTGTGGTTTCCATTATTGACCCATCCTTTGTATTCTTTAGAGTTTTAATAAATTGAATTTTTAGGTCTTTTTAAATTCAGTTATGATCCCCCACATCAACTCTCTCGAAAGGTAATGATAACCCTTGGAGGAAGTTAATGTACCAATGGTGTCTACATAAAAGCATCTCTAACCTCTTTTCCTTTATGTTATTTCATATTTGATCGATTTTTGAATCATCACATATAAGTTAGACTAGATAAGAATATTCTTAATTTATTGCATTATTATCTCTTGGTCCTTATTATATGCACCTATTTTTTTATGCTTTATAGTTTCATACTTGTTACTTAATAATTTTTATAGGTTAGAGGTTGTAATTCATCTATCTCTATAATGGGTGCCTTAAGGGGCTCGTTCCTAGATAGGGGTATGGTTATTCACATAACCATTGGGTTAGGGATGATACATGGAGATAAAACAACTTTCAGTCCCATTTATGTCTTTTTTTCAAATTTTATCTTCTTATTTTCCCTAACATTCTTCCGGCACCTTGCTTTCTTATGCTCTCATTACTTCTGCCTTGCCTTATCTTCACATTTCATGAAACTTTGCACACACTCCCTCTCATTTCCCTCTCTGGTT
Source organism: Taxus wallichiana var. yunnanensis (assembly GCA_018340775.1). Taxonomy (NCBI): domain Eukaryota; kingdom Viridiplantae; phylum Streptophyta; class Pinopsida; order Cupressales; family Taxaceae; genus Taxus; species Taxus wallichiana. Next base: position 464,670,007 of record CM031237.1, read on the forward strand.
GATGCCATTGCCCACGAGAGATTACGTCGATGTAAATTAAAATCCCTAGCTAATGCCTTCTCCCATGGGTGATGACATTGATATAAAGACCCCAACTCACATTTTCACATCAAAACAATCATATCAAATCAAAAGGAGCTCTCCATTAGATTTTCTCTTTTGCAAAAACTTACATCTGCTCACTTAGCTCTTGGATTTCTTGCATCTTGACTATTGGCTTGGAGATTATTTTTTTCTTGGATTGGTTTTCTTTCACTTTTGGGTCATCTATAGTGAGTTGGGACTAGATTGTTTCCCCTTCTCTACATGAAAGTTTTCTCTCTTGGTGTATGGTCCTTTAAGAGATAGATGCATCGGTGGCCACTCCCTACAGGTAAGTTCTCTAACTCAACTTGAATTTTTTTATATAGTAGTATCCTACACGTTCTATATACTATATGTTAGCTTATTATTTTATGCACATGCTAGGTTAGCATATTGTATTTCAGTTATTTATTTCATGTTACATGATTTAATTCAATTAGCATAGACTTTGCATGCTTATTTTGTTCATTATTATCCCCCACATTGTTGATACCTCTGTAGGGTTCCTTCCTCTTATTCAACATAGGGCCTTGGAAACCTTAGGTTTTCCTAGTGTAAAGGGTCACCTCCCTTAGGGTATGTGATCATAGGAGCCCCTATACTCCCTTTAATTTTATCGGTTGTGTGACAGTCTTGGTGTGTCCCTTACTCGTTGCCTCGATACCCTAGTTGAATGGATGATAAGAGTGCACAATTTCTAGACACAATTATTCCCACCATACATCCTTGGTAAACCCGACATCAATATTATTTTGTAGCTTCTGATCAAGCACAACTCACTAAAAGCATCCATTTTCATTTTTATCTTGTTTTATCCCTTAAAACTCCATAAAACCCCTAAAAATCAATTTTTCCAGACACCATCGACCCCTATGTAAAATATATGCAAGGTTGATTGTGTCTCTCTTACATCATTTTCCTTCCCGACACTATCATCCCCTGTGTAAATTCTCTACAAGGCCAATTGCATCTAACTTACATTTTCCGAATAATGTTTCTAGCTTCCAGACAACAAAAATGTCGTCTTTGAGGATCTTTTTGGCACAGTTGAACCGCATGAACAAGTCTCCAGGGGTTTTCCTCACCTACATCTCCTCTTCATGATACCAAATGCTCGCTTCCTATCTTACAAGTACTAATATTCCCATATGCCTTGATCCTATTTGTGAAACTTTGTTGTACCATCCATGTCCCTTTGATCGGTTAGAACAGGGTCACTCAGTAGAATTTAACATGGTCGAGGTTGAGCATATAGATCCCAAATCCATCATTAAGGACCTTAACAACAATGAATGTTTTTCTCCTGTCAAATATGGATGTTTACAGAAGGATACCTACTAGTGCCATGGTAATAACTAGGCCTCATTCTAATTAGAGTGAGTGCACTAAAATTCCCACTAATGAGCATAATAATCGCAAACAAACACCCACCTCTAAATGTAATTCTTCTTCTATAGACCTTAACGTAGTGATAATCAAACTCCTATAACATATGGTCTTATCTATGCTAACATCACAACTAGCATGATTCAAATGCACAATTGGATGTTACAGTTAATATGTCAAAATGTGGTGTCTAGCATGCATTCTTGTACATCTCCCCCACTGGTAGGTTTGCATGGGAATCCTATTCTTCCTCCACCAATCTAGATTGAGCTATCACAAAAGGTCTAAAATTAATGTCATCAGTCCTTATAAATATCTCTTCGCAACTATCAAAGAACAACACTATACAACCCCCATGAAAAATATCGTGGGCACCATAGAACCTTCACACTATTTGCGTGCCTTGGCTCAAATGATGTCTTCTAGATTCAAAACCAATGCCATTGACATGTCTTATGATAGTGTCCTAAAAACATCTCAATATCCTTATGTACCTCAACAACAGGCTTCCCAAGAAAACAATACTTCTTTTCTAAACACCATTGACCCCTGTAGAACACCTTTTGTAGGGAAAATGGTGTCTAAAGTTGACAATGCCTCTACAAACTATATCGTTTGTTTTAAAAACATAACCTGCATGGCCAATAGCACAGAGGAATCCCCAAATGATGTTGACAATTCTTCTTAGATGGTGCCTAAGCCTCATATTGCTCCACCAACTATCCTCTCACATGCTAACATCAAATTAGCCGACCCTTTCTCTTTGTGAGAAGATCGGGTTTCCAAATTTGACTATGAATTCAATGACCTCATGGGTAATGATCCTATTTATTGTGCCTCGATGAATGAGTGAAACACTAATCCATCGATGTCATCCTTCCTCATTACATCGGTACCATTATAAGAAACTCCCACTAGCCCTCTACAACATATGAGATCTCTCCCCTACCTCTCTCCCTTAGGGCTCTTTGCCCCTCCGGGAAGAGCCATATTGTACATGGCATGGCATGATGTTTTTAATTGAAGATCCTATCAATGCCATATGAAGAATCTTGAATCCAAGGTCAAACATGAACAATTCAAGAAGGCTACATAGTCTCTCGCTTCAACTTCTTTCTTTTTCTCTCATCATGGGTATTGCATGTAAACTAATGTTGACCTGTTAGGTTTTGTGTAGCAAACATCCCATCCTCGAAACCCCTTCACACACTCATAAACATAGGGACGGAGCTACCCACCTTCCTCTATACCATCTAAATCACAACCTGCATACGGGCCTCCACCTTGCCCCGAGCCTCGCCCCACTCTTGATGATGTTCGGTGTGGCGTATTCTCTCGGTTGGAGGACCAAATATATGACACCTTATTTTTCACATGGTCTGAATTACATTGACAAGTTTCTATCACATAACATACCATATAGGACCTCATGACTTCCTGAAGCCACATTTCGCATCAAGTTGATGATATTATCACCGATACACGCAATATTTTTTCCCTTGTAGATATTTCCTTATAAACACCATAATTACATATTACTTTCCTATTTTGACTTGATCCCTCACGTTCGCTTGGGCTCTCGCCCCCCACTTGGGTTTTTCACAAATATTGTATCCTTGTTTGGGCTCTCCTCCTCGCTTGGGTTTATTGCCACCTCTTCTTTTGCCTTGACATCTCCTACCATTGGAATGTCACGGTCTTGATTCCACCTATCTTGGCTTCTTTTTCCCTGACATCTCCTACCATTCGAATGTATCAGTCTTTATTTTGCCTATCTTGGATTATTTTTCCCTAGCATCTCCTACCATTGGAATGTCGTGGTATTGATTCTTCCTATCTTGGCTTCTTCTTCACTGACATCTCCTACCATTGGAATGTTGCGGTCTTGTGCATCATCGCTTAGGTTCTTGACCTCACTTGGATTTTCACCATCCACACCCTAATAAGCTATTGTTGGATGTCTTTTCCTTTTTCCACCTCTTGTATTTTTCACATCGTGTGAGTTAGGTTATCTTATTGATCCCCTTCTTTCTGGCTTGACCTAACTATCTCCAAACATCCAAATATCATTAGAAATCAGTTATGCACTCGAACTTTCTTATGGGATCACTACATTCTTGTGGATCCTCACTTAGGCTCATAATCTTACTTGGATCTATTTACCTCTCTTATTATCATGGAATCTACCTCACAATTTTCCACGCTTTTCATCGTTGTTACACGCCGCTTAGATTTGACATTTTGACACCTTAACTTTGAATTTTTGAATCCACGGCATCCATCCCATGGCCCCTAACTAGGTGATTTATGTCTTATTTTAATAATTATGCTCTAGTGTTTCTTTTCGTTTTCTTCTCCGGTATATAGAATCATGGATTGTGCTCGTACCTAACAATACTTTTGACACTATCAGGTACACATTGGTAATTATATTTCATTTCAGCTCTTCCTTTCTTTACTTTCAGCTTTGATGTTATGTATCATTCTTTCCGCTGACCACCCCATGTTTCGCTAGTGTAACATGCGGTAATCAACGATGGGGCCTATGTATACACCTAATTTTTACAATTTCTATTTTCATACATGTTACTAACAATTTCTCTTTTCAGGTTAGAGGTCGTTAATGCATCTATCTCTAGAATAGGTGTCTTAAAGGGCTCATTCTAGGATAGGGTATGGTTATTCACATAACCATTGGGTTAGGGATGATACATGGATATATATTATATTTCAGTCCCATTTATCTCTTTCTTTTGCTTTTATCTTCTTATTTTCCCTCACATTCTTCTGAAACCTTGCTTGCTTATGCTCTCATTACTTTTGTCTTTCATTATCTTCACTTTTCATGACACTTTGCACACACTCCCTCACATTTCCCTCTCTGGCTGATGCCACCACCTGTAGGTGATCGTGTCGGTGAAAATTCAAATCCTTGGCTAACACCTTCACATGTAGGTGATGATGTCAGTACAAAGACCCCAACTCACATTTTTACATCATATCAAAAGGAACTTGCCATTAGCTTTTCTTTCTTGTGCCAATTTGCATATAATTGCTTAACTCTTGGATTTATTACTTCTTGACTCTTGGCTTAGAGATTCTTCTAACTTGGATTGGTTTTCTTGCACTTTTGGGCCATCTATAGTGAGACAGGACTATATTGTTTGCCCTTCTCGACCTAAAATTTGTTCTCTCTTGGTGTATGGTCATTTGAGAGATAGATGCATCAACGACCTCCCCAATAGGTAAGTGCTCTAACTCAACTTGTCATTTTGTATAGAGTAGTCTCCTACACTTGATATATACTCTATTTTATCTTAAAATATTTTAGGCACATGCTTAGGTTAGCATATTGTATTTCATCTCTTTATTGCATGATACATGCTTTAATTCGGTTAGCATAGACTTTGCGTGTTTATTTTGTTTATTATGCACCCCCTACCGCTGAACGATACCTCCATAGGGTCCCTTCCTCTTCTTTGACCTAGGGCCTTAGAAACCTCAGGTTTTCCTAGTGTAAGGGCCACTTCCCTCGAGGTATGTAATAATAGTGATCCCCTGTACCCCCTTTAATTCTATCTCAGTTGTGTGTCGGTCTTGGTATGTCCCTTACTCATTGCATCGATACCCTAGTTGAACGAATGATAAGAGTGTATGGTGTCTAGACACATTTTTACCCACCATATACTTACCTTATAATCCACCATTTGGGATTTACAACCTATTAATCCTTAGAACATGTGTTTAGAACCCTAGATTAAGTATCTATATCTTGTTACAACATTGTTATAATCAATCTATTATTGGACCTAATTAGACACCACCCCTATCATGGGTCTAGGATTTGGAACCCTATATCTTTCATAGATTTTGGACTATCACCTTTCTAAATCCATGTCTTTAGCAACGAACAACCCTCTTGTGTGCACCTTTGGAATGACTAATTTGTTATTCTATTCTATATTGCCCAATAAATAAAGAGGATATTTTATTAGATGATTCTTTTATTGCATAAACATAGAAATATTGAACCTTTTCACCTTATGTAAGGGAGATATATGCATCTATGAATTCCTTGTCACTCGAGTAGAAAGATACCCAATATGATAAGTTGTGGTTGTGTGTGTCCAAAATGGGGGTGAGTTTGTGTACTAATAGTTAGATAAGGAAGTCTTATACCTTGTTATCCTTTCCTTCTTTTGTTCGATCACAAGATGGAACTATTACAGAGTAAGACATTTAGTTCATGTGTCACACATTCTCCAACTTGTTTTTGCTTAAAAAATTGAATTGGTTTATGATTAAAAATGAATAATTATCTCTTTAGGGGCACCATTTCTTCACTACTTTCACAATAATGTATAACAATTTTTCATAGGTGGATTACTTCTATAACATTTCACTAGATGTATATGATTGATATGTGAATGGATATCCATATTGCATTAGTATTTCATTGAGTGCATAATTATATGCATCGGTGTGAAGTTCAAAGGAGTGTGCAATTTTGGGTATTGTGAGAATAGGTGTTGCGTAGAGAGATTACTTGGGAACATTAAAAGTTCATTTTTATGCATAATTATAATCATACCTAGATATGGAACTCTTTATTTAACTAAGGGGAAATAATATTTATGATAAACCAAGGACAAACATATGGTAAAAATTTTGATTCTCGGAAATCTCCTCAATTTTGAGATATTGCGCAAGGTAGGCCAATCTTGGATAAATTTAATATTTTTAGATCCACATATATTCTTACATGGTCAATGATATAGCCCAAGGATTGAATATGTGTTGCACCAAGTGTGGTTTTCCACTCATCTCCTTCCTTGATGGGGATCTGGTGATAACCACTCTTTAGGTCAATCTTTGAAAAATACCATGCATCGCTAAGGCAATCTATTAGACCATCCATCTTGGGAAATGGAAATTTGTACTTAATGGTTATTTTATTATTGGCCCTAGAATCCACACACATGCACCATTCTCCTCCCTTCTTGGGTGCTAGTACTTTTGTACTCGCATATGGACTCAATCTTTCGTGCACTAATCCTCTATCAAGCAATTCTTGTACTTGTCTACGCACCTCCTCATTTTTTTCTAGGTTCATTCAGTATGATGCCTTATTTGGTAAACTAGATCCGGGTATCAAAGTTAATCGGTGATTGATAATGTGCACCGGTGGTAACCCCTATGGTAACTCTTTGGCTATGATGTTCATCAATTCTCCCAATATCCTTTGCACATTTATAGGTACTCCTTCCTTATGCAATCTTCGCACACTTCTTTTGGTAGTAGTGTATATCATGCTTGTTCCCTTCCAACTTCCCACAATAATTCCTTTCTCAATACAAGTAAAACTCTTGCAAAAATCCCACCTTCTTCTTTCTCCTCATCCCTTAATGGCGATAGATTGAAATTGCTCCCATCCTTCCCAATTCAAATAATGTTTGCGGATCCATCATGGACAACCTTCAAGTTATACCGACACGGTCTCCCTAGCAATATGTGGAAAACATCCATCGACATCACATCACATAATACTTCATCACAATAGTTCCTTATCTAAAATTTAGCTAGGATTTGTTCATTTACGAGGACCTGGTGCCCATTTTGTAACCATGAAACATTGTAAGGATTGGGATGCACAATCCTTTTCATCCCTTGATTTTCTACCATTTCATAGGAAACAAAATTGTTCATGCTTCCGCTATCAACAATCACCTTGTAGCATTTTCTTGTAGACTTATAAATGGTTTTGAACAAATTCCTTAGTTGCACATGTTCATCTTCTTTCTATGTTGTCTCGAGCAATACCTTTCTCATCACCAAATCTTCTCCGCTCTTTGGATCTTTGGCATGTCCCGTGGATCCCACGATTCTACGTCACCATGTGCTATATGTGCACTGCTTTCGTGCGCCTACTTGTGTCTTCACTTTGTATGTTTGGAAAATCAAATGCACGATGTCCAATGGTTCCACACTTGAAACATGTTCCAAATAATCCTCTCCCCTTCCTCATCTATATATCATGTGCCCTCTTGAATAGTACGGTGTTCCATCCTCTCATGCACTACTCCTAGCATGTGTGTTTTCGTACTACCGTGATCGTCTTCTTGCGATCTACTATAGCTTTGACTTCCTCCTCTACCATGCACATTATGGCTTCCTCTTTTGTTTGTGCTCTAGATCTTACTCACCAAATTTTCCTCCACCTTCATGGCTAGTTGGTAAGATTCTTCCAATGTCTCGTATGCATAACAAGTTGAGTTCTTCCTGAATTCCAAACCTCAAGCCATTGATATATCGCACGACCTTCTCCTGGTCAACTTCCACATGTCCAAATCTTATCATGATATTGTGAAACTCTTCTATGTAATCCTTTACCGACATCTCCTTTTGTCTCAAATTTTGTAATCTTTTCAACAAACTCATTTGGTAGTCGGATGACAAGAACTTGCTTCTCATTTTGGTGACCATGCGATCCCAACGCACTATCTTGTCTTTACCTCTTCTTCGTCGTTCATTTTGCACATCTTTCCACCACAACGTTGCATGTTCTTTCAACTTAGTTTGTGCCACTCTGACGCATTGCAAATCAATTATCTCCTCAAACTCAAAATATTCCTCCATACTTGTGAACCAATCTATGAACTCTTTTGGATCTAGTCTTCCAAAAAATGACAGAATGTCCATCCTTGATCCACAAGCCATCCTTGAAAAATATTGCAGTAATCACGCTTCCGCCTATGGCTTATGCTTCATCTTGTGCATCTTCGGAAACCCCTTCATTACACGCACCTTCTGCTACCGCTACACCTTCATCGTCACTTTGTGTGTCTAGTGCCACAAATCCTCTTCGTCTATCTTCTTCAAAAAAATTTAGACTCATCCTTACACCCTTTAGTTATGTCATTATTTGCTCCAACACTCCCATAATAGTTGTGTTATCTGCGTTCGCTACTCCCATGTTAGCGGCTCTTTTAGGTGGCATTTCCATTCCTCGACTATTAGCTTGCCTCACGATCAACGTTCTACCAATCCTTCCGCCTCCTAACCTATCTTCAAAGTGTGTAGTTGTGTTCGATACCAATTAACGACACAAACTCTACGGATACTTCCCGATCCTATCATTTTTCGAATCAACATGGCGAAAGAAATACTCTAAAACAACTCAATTCCATTAATTTGAAAGCCTTACGACATCTACAATCGATTTCCCTCTTATACGGGGGGTAGTTACAAAGCTACTAAGGCTTACAAAACTACATGGGTATCGACCTTCGGCTACTTGATCTTATGCTCTAAGTCCCAACAGTTTCCAAAAAGTCCCTTACACATGACTTTGGACAAGTATTTATAGATCTATATTCCCGTGCATTTGGAATCTGAATTTCCTTCTAGAATTCTCTCCGGAGTCCCACTCAAGCTCGAATTTGAATTTTGTGTGCATTAATGGAGGCCAACCAACTCCGATCTGGTAGGTGAGAAAAGTCTACCCGAAGCTCCACGTCATTGCTGAGTTGTCAGCTTGTGTTCATGTCGTTTCTATCTCCATCTTTATCATTTGCACAATCTTTCTTGTGTGCATACCTTAGAAAGATTTTTGTGGCGCACCTATGCATATTCGTGTAACTTTAACACAATGTTAGGTAACTTTTTGTCGAGCCCGTGTCTCATGAATAATTTCCCAATTCTTGCATGCACTTTGCTATACTTAACCAAACTTTTCAAGATTTATGTAGATATTTTAGTTCTCCGTGATGCTCCTGCTCTAAACCTGCTAATGGCATTTGCTTAAAATGCCTCTATAAAAACCTGCTAATAGATTTAGAGCATCTACATAAATCTTGAAAAGTTTGGTTAAGAGCATTCTCACCTGAAACGTGCATTGCCAAGAAATGGCACAAAAACTCTTGACCAGAAAATTATCTTATTTGCATATTATAACACAAATCAAGTTTCACACACCGTTACATCGAGTTGTCATATCACTAACTCGTATCAGAAAACATTACGATTTAGAATCTCATTTTATGTAATCTATATCGGTGTATAGCCTTCTACATATGTTTACACATATGTCTAAGGGTGTACGTAGTGATATAGGTGTATGTACATATAGCAATAAATCAATAATAAAATCAAATTAGGCCTCAATCCCATTATTAATATTCAAATAATGGTTTTTAGAGGAAGAAATCAGAAAATTATAGTACCTATGGGGAGAGTGACATGCCACTTGCCGGTAGGAGGAAGGAACCGAATTCAGGTTCATGAGCTCGTAGATGTAAGCCCACACCCACACTAACCCAATATGATGATATAGGGCACTACAAGATGAAAAAGTTGTTAAAGAAAGTGAGAAGTGAAACAATGTAGGACCTGAAGTGGTTGCCAAGGAAGGAAAAATGCAAGTCGTGGGATTAGAAGTGGCTGCCATGAAAGGGATAATTGGATAAGACTGTTTTAGGGATTACATCTCCAATCTCAATAATGAAGCAATTTCGTACAAACTTGCTCTGAAGGGAAAGAAAGTTAAAGAATCAAAGGCTCGTGATTACTCATCCTTGCAGGAATCTATTATAGGCATTCTAGATGTTAAAATAAACACTTTCTATGACATATTCATGCTTTGGTAGATCTTTTTTAATATATCACAACCAAATTAAAAGAGGAATATTTAAGTCAAACAACAAAATTTCAATTGATATGTGATATGAAAAAGGTTTTGAAGATGTAAGAGGGGGCATTTGAATATATTTGAACCCAAGTTGTTAGACATTGTAGATGAATTGATAGTTAGAGAAAAGAATTGTCTAAGAGGGAAGAGCTATTAACCAGGTATTATGGATAAGCTTACTTGGAAGAGAGGATTGGGTAAAAACAAAACGAGAAGATTGGCAAGCACAAAGTATGACATCTCCTACACCTTACATGGAAACAATCACAAACATTGAATGCATTCACATTTCTCTATTATTTTATGTCTCTTGCATCTAAGATGCCTAATTTTGCACTCAATGCAATATAAAATACAAGAGATCATGCAAAGCAAGCGTCAAGCACATTATCAACAACTCTTGCCATTTGTGGATTGTGGTACAAATGCATTACCCTTTAGTACTATATACATAATATCTTGTTTCCTGGAAATAAGTCATTAACTATGGATATGGCATAAACAAATAAATGCACTTGAAAAGTTATTTTTAGATTAAGATATTGATCAGAGCACATTGTTTAAAAAAATAAAATCTATTTTCAGACTTAGATAGTTTGTCATCTCTACTGCAGTTTTTTTAACATTCTTTCATATTGGTTGTTTAAAATAGTTCAATGTCCACACAATAATGTGATCTCTATGTTCTAAAACCTCAACATTGTATTGGGTTATATCTTTGTTAGAATTGTTTTGCAAAAGTTTTTGCCATTATAACACACATGCAACTAACTGGACACGTTATGAATCGCCCTCATATATACATAGATTTGCTACAATGGAAAACTGAATGAACATAAATAACCATAATAATAGACAAGATAAAAGTTAATACCATACATTTAGAAGCAATTATCTTCAAACCCAAAGAAATTACATTCTAAAAGGTATACAAATTGAATATTGGTACACAATATGGATTAGTGAGACAAGTTTAATTAATACATTGTGGTTTACATATCAATATGGCGGGCACCTATCCTCATACCTAGTCCATAACAATGATGGAAAATGTCCCATACGTGTACATCCCATGAATATTATACCTAAGCACGAGGCTAAATACAATCATGTAAAAAATTAAATTAAATGCACTTCCTACACTACATTTGGCAAGAATGTGTCTGGTGAATTAAACCAAAGGTTGGCTTAAAGCTAATGAAATGTGGGCCATTTATAGAATACAAAATCCTTCAAATTTCCATGTCCTTCTGCAAAAAACTTGAAGGATTTTTCCCTTTTAACAATATCAGGGGGTACACCATAAATAGAAATCAATTCAAATGTCACCATGAAGGTGTTGTTTGAACAAGGAACCTTTATATAGGTTTCATTATATATACCATGTTATAACACTTTGGGTGCTCAAAGACCTTTTGTAATATTGACTTAATATTATGGAGGTGTTTTTCGTGCTTGGGACACTCAAAGGCATGATGGTAATGAGTTCACCGTATTGTACTATGTTGACGTAGCTAATTTGGTAGATACAACTTCGTAATCGCCATGTGTTGCAAGCAACTAGAAGGTTGTCTAATCAACATTGTAACCATAAATTAGTAAAATATCGATTCTCCATTTTCGGTTGTTGGGCTCCACCTTTGGATGGATATATATTTGAGGAAAAATGCAACCCTAAATCAACAAGTACAACATTTAGCATTATAATTTTTGAAGCTTTCTTGAATTAAAATTTTAATTATGTATGACCAAAAATATTAAATGCATCATATTTTGTTAATGATATCAAGAAATTATAAGTAAAGCTCACCTCTTAAGGATGCAAATTAACATCGTGAATTTCACAACGTCTACCAATGATATCCTCATTAGTTTAAAATACCCTTAGCCAACAAAATGTGTTGTTAATGGAAACATCTACAAAGCATTTCAATACTTCGACAATGTACGCAATGCACAACAATTCATGTACAAGAAATCATGGTACATTCTCATTAAAAATGTAGACATAACTTCCTAATCGGATAATAAAATCAAATGGATGTGTGTTATGTATCAAACGAGTGTCCAGATATATCATATGATGTATATTCATTGTAACAAAACAACCATCTCTCACTAAAGGATTGGCATCCAAATTGGTCCCCATTGAATAACCTTTGGTTAATAACCACAATATGCTTCATTTCCTCTACCTCATTTGGTCCAATAGGATAGAAATATTTGTTAATCTCCATTTTAAAAAAGTGTTGCAGCCCTAACTTGCCTTCATCATTGGCATACACCATATGTTGGGGTAGCAGAAATGGAAACACACTTTTCTAGGAGCCATTACCAATAGTGAACAGAGTTGGTTCTTCATCACTTGGTTCCAACCTAGCGAGCTCAAGTTTCCCTATATGAGATTAACACACATATTGGGAAATGTAGATTTCTTGCAAACTATTTTCCCCTACTTAGGAAACACGGTTGTTTCAAACGAGGGAACACTACCCTTGTGTTGGTGGATATTTAAATGGGTTCCAAGGTTGTATGTTATTTGTCTCTCACTTTCTTAAATGTTGGAATATATTGCAACATGTGATGCATCACCACTCCATCAATAATTTTTGAATCTCTTGTGTATTTATCCTTTTGTTCGCATGAAACAGTTTTGCGATCCCTTTCTTGATCTCTTACCAAATAAACCTTGGACTACCATCATTAGTAATGTGTTAATTCCATTTTTGTTTCCTATCAGGTCATTTAACATCCAAAGTAACATGATTCTTCCATTTGTGTGGACTACATGGATGTTTAACATCTAATATAATTCAATTTTTCCATTATTTTGACCTCTTGAGACATTAAGCATCTAATTAAGCTTCATATATGGATATATATTCTCTAGTGAACTTATGTATAGATAGTGGTTGGTAGAGCTCTGCAACTAACATTGATAAACCAACCACTCCTACAAATAGAAAAGGTACATGTTATGTAAGGCTTTGTAATTGACATAATTCTAATCATTCAAAAATAAAAGAGAAATTCACACATATGTTGGAAATAATGTAAGTACTCACATATTTTGATATATTTAGTTAGGTAATATTTGAGTTAATATTGTTAGATACCTATTTGTGTGAGATGAAAAATTTGTGTGCGTTGATTTTATCCCTACTAAATAGGGATTGTGTAGTTGTTTACAATAAGGCTCAACTCCTTATCTTAAGGAGGTCAATAAGCCTATAAATGATCTCATATTCGATAAACAATGGAGTTTATTATATCTAAATCTTATATGGATCTTTCATTTAATATTAAAGTAAGTCCGTGTTAATGGAAGAATAATAAAGATTGAAACTGGTTTCCCAACGGTCCATTGTTGTGAGTGATGGAAATGCATATTTGAAAGGATATTATTTGTTTATTTTTGTGTGGATTAATGTGTATTCATATTCTTTAAGGTATTTTAGGTTAGTTAAAGGTATAATGTGATATTGCTTTGCTTTGTCAAGGTTCTTGTGAGTATACGACTTTGACATTTTTGGATTTTCTATTAGCCTTGTGTTTGTCTCAACCAGGTGTCAATATATCTTTACAACATGCATGGAATTTGTGGTGACTCTGCTTGTCAACAAAGAAAATCCATGATAGTTTAATTATTTATCTAGCTTTTAACTTATGTTTTAAGAAATGTTATAAATCGTCATAAAAAGTATAGTGTTAAAGAATTTAAAATGATTAATTTATCTTTTGGATTACATTAAGATTTTCAGCCAACACAACTTGCACAGTTTTATTCATAAATGATTACATTTTGAACATGCAAATTTATTACAAATAAATTAAGGAAGAGAGAAAATTTGAATTGATGGACATTATCAAAACCTTTAGTTTTGATAAAAAGACACAACCCTGATTCAAATAATGCTCTAGATCTATTTATAATTATATTCAATGTAGTTTTATATGTATTTATATACATAAACAAAGAATAAGACTCATACAAGAAAATTTAATTAAATAATGAAAAATTAAGAAAATAAATACAAAAACTCAAAAAGAAGAGTAAATTATTTTCAATGAAAAATCATTTGATTTTAAAGATTATATAGAAACAAAAATTTAAATTTTACTTTTACAATTTAAAATTAGTTCTCAGAGAAAGTTATCTATTTTGTTTTAAAAAAACATACTAGAATATCTTTTACTTTTAAAAAAAAAAAAGAAAAAAATATTTTTAATTTTGAACATCCAAAAATAATTTTAAAATGTTCCAAAATATGATATTTGAAGAGAAATAATTAATTGCTAAACTAATTTCATCAACAAAATTTATTCTATAAATATTTTAAAATAAAATTGTTAATAACTATAAAAATTAATCTAACATATTATATTTGACAATTTAATACTTTTTTGAAGTTGTGAAATATAGCTAAAATTAACAAAAGCAATCCACAAACAATCAAATTCCAGGCATGTTGAAATACAAGAAGCATTTGTGGAGATTTTCATAATTCTCTAAGTCATGATGATTTTACCTTGAGGGGGTCTTTTCCTTTGCTTGTGGTGGTCTTGTTCTTCATAGAGAAGAGACTAGAGATTTAACAAAAATAATAAAACAACCAACTATACTAGTTTGGGTGTGTTGACACGGAATTGTCTTACTACTTGCTCTTGGTTCGGTAGATCGCTTGATCTCGTAAATATTATTAAAATCTTTCATTCATTTATTGTCAAATATATATCTTTGCAAAAAATATTTGCATTGGTTGTTCCGTCCATTGGAAAATTCTCGTGTGATTCGACATTGTCCCCATTTGAGTCCTGGTTGTATATTTGTGTATCCAACCAATCTTACAAGCTCGTGTGTCAATCTCATCCAACAAATTTCGACATTTCCAATGCAAATATGACAAAGTTGTATCTCAAGACATTCATGTATTTATGTATTTTAGTTTGTTAAATAATTAGTGGTCTCGACGCTCTAGTCAATAGAATTAGAGTATTGTTTAAATTATTAATGTTTTGTGTTTTGGTAAGTTTATCGATGTAATTTTGAATATAACTCAAAGCTATTCAAAATTATAATTTTTAGTTTAGTCATAAATTTACAAGTTTAAAGTCGTTTATAAGTTTTATTAATTTACTTCGTCTAAAAAAATTAAGTGTTATGGAATCTCAGTTATTTATAAATAGTTGTGTTTATTTAGTTTAATGTTTTAGGTCTAAAATTTTTGAGTGTTTAGTTATTGTTTTTAAAATAAGGTGTTAAAGTCAAATTCTTTTTATTGTAAAAGATGTATTTTCGGTTGAAATTAATGTCTTGAGTTAGTTTAGTTTGTGGAAGGATAACAATAGTCATATAAAAATCGAATCTAATTGAGATATGTGAAGGTAGAAATTTTGATAAATGGCGGGTCAAACCCCAACACTGTTGTTCGACAAAGATATATGGGACATCATCAACGGGAAAATGAAGAGAGACTAAAAGATGTCGATGAAGGAGCTAATGGGATATCAACTTCTACGACCAAAAGGCAATCATGATTATTAGTCTAAGATTATCTTATGCTTATTTGTATCATATAAACCTATCAAGCCATGTAGATTCATTAGATCAAAAGTCGATCGTGCTTTATAATGGATTTGAAACAAGAAATGTTCAAACTCAAATTTAAAGAAGGCGAGAGCATGGTGTAACATAGTAGTATGCGGTGTTCCTTTATGAATCAATAAGTTGGTATAGTAGTTGAAGTAAAAGATGAAGATGCAAAGGTTGTTTTATTGAATAACATGCCAAACAACTATTCAAATATGGTTTTTACTCTAAGTAAATAAGTCTTAATCTAGAAGACTTGATCTCTTCTCTCCTTGACAAAGAAAACATAACCAAAAGAATTGAGACATAGGAAAATGTAATGATTACAAAAATAAACCTTGATCATCTTTTGAGACAAATAAACATACTTCAACTTTTGAAAATCCAAGGAAAGATACCTCTGTCGTTACCATAAGTAGCATGGACATAATCTTTTGTATTGTAAACAAAGAGTGCATGATCTCCTTGATGGAAAATTGAAGAATAAGGCCTTTATTGTTGTCAAAAGTGGAAAAGAGGAAAACAATTAGGAAGAATATTCTCTTATCAAAAAAAGCACGGTGATAACAAAGAATATTATTATACCAAAAGTGATGAAGAATATGTATTTTGATAAGTGTGTACTAGCTAATAAGAATAGAAGGCTATTTATTTTCACATGTGTGGTGTCGTAGTGATCGGTGAAAATAAAGTGGAAGTTCATACCATTATTGCTATATCGAATATGGTCTTGATCGAGTTGTAATGAGACAATTCCCATTACTTTCGTTTATTTTGGTTGATCGGTTTCCATTATGGATTGGTTGATGATTTTTCGGAATGGTCAATGTGTTTCGTTTATGACTTGGTTGATGTCCCCATCCATTCTATTAGAGAACCTAATTGTTTTAAATATTGAGTAGTATTTCATTTCCATGTGTTCATACTAAAGGGGGAATCTTGGAAATAATCTTAATACTCACATATTGTGATGTACTTAGTTAGGCAATATTAGAGATAATATTGTTAGATATCTATTTGTTGAGAAGAATAAGTTACATGTGTGTGTCAAATTGTCTATTAAGCTAGAAATGTGTAGTTGTTTTGTGACAAGGCTTGACTCCTTATCCGGAAAGCAGATCAATAGGCCTATAAATGTATGCATTCTCATATTAAATAAATAATGGATTTTAACATGTGTAAATCTTATACCAATCTTTCAAAATCATTTATGCTCAAATAACAAACAAAAAGCCTTAATTAATCACAATACACTTTCAAAAGACAAACCATGGTTGGAAACAATTTTGTTGTTATTTAACAATCCTAACTTCCAATAGCCATAAAATATGTACACAATATCAACATCCATGGCTATAACAACCTAGCAATATGTAGTTATTAATACACATTCTTTAAATAACCACAAAAATGCATATAGTATCAACACACATACATATAACAAAAACATACAAAAACATATGTACCACATTTCACCTACAAAAATAGGCATATTACAACATGTGGAAGCAAGAAAAACTAGTGCAACCCATTCCAAAAAATGCAGGAAGGATATTAGATGGATATAGGAATGTCTTGATGCAATTCTACTTAATACTTCATTTATGCAGAATACACTAGAGTGAGAATGATTTGTGATGTGAAGTCTCATTTAAACATGGTTAATGTTATAAAAAAAATTATATATTACATTATAAACATGTATGACTTGATCGTTCATCGTTCTCATATTGTAACAAGGGATGTTCTAGATGTGAAACATTTGCACGATGTGGAAAATCAAGAGTATAAATGGCCAATGACTTGGAAGCAATATATCGCACAATTTAAATGTCCCTGATTTTGATCAAGGTGTATGTTATGGCTAATACCCTCATTTTCCGTCAACAAGAAAATGGAGACCCAACATAATTATTTGAGAAAATAAATTGAAATTAAAACACAGAAGAAGAGAAGTTTAAAGTTCATATTTCTAAGATTTTGATTTTATCCTACAAAACAACTTGGGATGGATACTCATGGTATCCTATGACTAAGGTATTTACCTCCCCATACTGTGAGTTGGTGGTCACATTATAAGAAATATCATTTTTGAAAAGAATCCACCCATCAACCTTAGAGAAAAACTTATGGCTTAAGCAACTTTTTCACGACCACAAGATCAAATATTAAACTTGTTTGAGAAAACTCGAAGCCTTGCAAAAATACAAAGACTCGTCCCTTTCATAGAGTGTCATGTCCTTTTTGGAGGCTAAATTATGAAGACCTTAACCCATTCTTTCCCGTGGGTCTAAGGAGAAAAGCAAGGGGAAATATGGATTATATTTTTATTATTGATTAGATAGTCATTTTCATTTATTATGATTTATCCTATTGGAAGCCTTTTTGCTCCAATAGTACTTTAGTATTAATGGTGTTGTGAGCATGTAGGCTCTAATAGCTTTTTTAATATTTAAAATGCAATTACTTAAGGGGTCGGCCATGATGTAATGATTTCTTTAAGCACTCCTTATGCCTATTTAAGGAGGTCGCTTGGGCATTAATGATTCATGTTTTGGTGATTATTCTTATTTTGGTGAAAGTTGGCTAGTGTAGCCCTTTTACTCTCTCTCAAGGATGAAACCCCTTGGGTTGAGGATCTCTTCCAAGGATGAAAACCCTTGGTTGGGAAACTTGTGAAGGACGAAAACCCTTCATGAGGTTTTGATTGTGCAAGCTGGTTGGAAACGCAATAAAGAATTCTTCTCTTGCATTTGTGGTCTTCTTTGGTGCAAATTATAATTATTTCAAGTGGAGTGACCTATGTTGAGGTAGTAATTTGGTATGTGTGGAGACATTTTGAAAAATATGAAATTATCATCTTATTCTCTATATTTTATTAAGCCAAGTTTTCAAGTTTGGTGAATTTTGGCGATGTTCTACTATTTTTGGTAAGCTTGAGAATGTTCGCTGGTTAGGGTTTCTTAATTAATTAATTTCACATGAAAATATGAGCTCTACCAACTGCAATTGATTGATAAGGGTTTCATATTAATTTTGGCACAATTTCAGAAGTATTTTTGCAAGGTTTATCTCCTTTTTGAAGGGTTGTTCTTCCCTAAGAAGGTTGATGCCCTAGGAAGGGGTTAAAATTAGTTTTTGTAGGGTTTATAAAAACAATGTCTCAAATATGTTTTGAGATATTTTAGCCATTTCCTAAGGTCCTCCAAAAAGGGACATTATAGTGGTATCGAGATCTTTCCTCTCGGACTATGAAGCACGACAGATGAAAACGGTATTCAATATTACTAGAGGAGGGAAAACAAGAAGACAACAAAGTTCGGAGAAGAAAAATTGGAGACAATTATGAAAATACAAGGAATGATGGAGGCATTGAGTCAGTTTACCCTACCTATCCAAAATTTGCAAGGTGGTGGTTTGGCTAAAATGAAAGAATCTTCATACAACCCCGTGAATCAAGGAAGGATAAAATTGCTTTTGCAAGGCCCTACAAACCCCAATTCATGGCTAAGGAATAAGTCACTCCACGGGGGAGCCCTAGAAAAGCTCATGGCCACATCACATTGCTTAAAGAATACCGAGAAATGCCAGAGGAGTTTCGGGAGGTAATGTCTCTCACAGATTTTGTTAAATTAAGGATGGAAGAAAAACATTACCAACAAAGAACCCTAGCACCAAAAGGAGAGGTGCAACATGCACTAGGTAAGATGAATCTTCCTACTTTTGATGGCTTTACAAACGGATCAGCTAGGGCATGGATCCAAAGACTTGTGGTGTCCCAGATTTCACCCGAAATGGGACTACCCCATGTCAAAAAATTCCGTACTTTTAAAATAATGGACCGTTTTGTGTTTTAATTGTCAGCAAGTGTCTGTAATGTGTCAAGATATTCCCAGAGAGTCATATAAGCCAATTTCGACAAATACCTAGATGCCCAAACTCGTTATATTCTATCGTTGGGGTTTACCTGCGGGAAATTTTTATTTAATTATTTTAAGCCCCGTTTAAAGTAATTTGTACTCTGGTTTAACATTGTTGAGGATTTACATGTCAATATTCCCTTATACCAATAGGGTTTCCACCAGGAATGGATCATGGGCTTTATCTGTGACTTCTAACAACATTTTGCGTTTTTGGTATTTTTCTCGTTTTGTTTTATGTGAAATTTCTCTAGGTCAATTCCTTTGCCATATCAGTTTGTTTTCTTGCTTGGAGTATCGAGAGATCATCTCGTAGACGTCGTGCTTTAGAAGGAATTTGCCACAGGAGGTCTGGTTCTCTCTAAAAAGATGAAGTCATGCACAAAAAGGCCTCTTCTGGGCAGGTCACATTTTTGGGAAAGGAAGGTTTTAAGCTATAATGGGATTTTTGGTAGTAGCAGGCAGGTGGGAATTTTGTACCTACCTGGCAGGGTACTTTTTCCCATGGAAGCGAAGTCACTTAAGTCATAATGGGAAAATTAGAGGCGGCGAGGCAAGTGGGAATTTCTTACTTTCCTTGCAGGTGAAAATTCCCATTGTGAAATAAAAGAAAATCACTTTAGGCATTGATGGGAATTTCTTACCGCCTTGCAGGTAAAAATCTCATTATGAAAGTCAAACAACTTAAGTGAATCATGGGATTTTTCGAGCTGCGGTGCAGGTGAATAATCCCATTGGAAATTGACTTTTAAAACAGAAATTATGCATGTCAAAAAGTGCACCCATTTTGGAATAGAAGGTAAGCTTTAAATGCATTTATTTCCAAATTTGGTGCCCAAGCATGAGGAAAAGTCAACACAGGAGAAGAGGATAAAGGAAATTGGAAATAAAATTCTAAAATTAAATAAATTTAATTTATTTAATGCAGCCCTCTCTCATGCAAAAAGTACGACCCACCTAGAGGAGGAATAATACTTTTTAAAGTATTTATTGATGGAATTAATTCTTATTTTTGGCGCATGAGGTCAAAGCACACTGTGAAGTCAAAGTGGACTAGAAGTAGAAAGCTAAAATTAAATAAATTTAATTTATTTAATGGCAGCCATGAGCATGCACAAAATAGGTGCCCAAATTGAAGAGAAAAACATGTTTATTAATTAATTAATTGCCAGAATAAGAGGGACAATAATTAATTATAGAATGATGAAGGTTATATAAGCATGGGCTACCATATTAATGAAGTAATTAATTCTTTATCAAGGAAGTGCAGCCCAGGTAATTTTGGCACCCAAAGAAGGAGGAATTTTGCTTAGAGGAAGGTGTTTTCACCTGTAGAAAGCTTCAAAGTTTGGCGCCTAGGTTTGAAGGAGCTTGATTTAAGTCTGATTAATTGTCTGCATAGTGGTACAGGTGCTCAGGTGAAGTTGACAAAATTCATGCTTTCTTTGCATGCAAACAAAACCTTAAAATTTGGGGTAGCGAGGCTTTATATATGCAAATTTTTATGATTAAAATCAAGTGTTCATGTTCTGGTTGCCATCTTTGTCTGAATTAATAATATGTATTCATTACAGGTGCTTTTATAATTGAAAGGGAGCTTAAATCAATGTCAGATACATTGAATATATCCTCCGAATTTGAAGAAATCCTCATATCTGCACCGGTTGTAAAGAATTTCGGCCGAATAAAGAGAAAAAGAGTTACTCAGACAAAGACAGATCCGGCCATGGCAAAGCGGGATGAAAGTGAAAGCTCAGGAGAATCATGCATTACTTCAGGTTTTCTGACATTGGAGACATAGATCTAGGTCCAAAACCTCTTTCCGAATTGATAGACAAATCTAGAGTTGGAAAGACTTCTCTCATGCGTGCAGTCAAAAGCAGTGGAATCATTCGAGCTTCAGCATTCCCATTCATAGCTCAGTTGCTAGAATTCGTCATGGAGTGTGCTAGGTCTTACCACCCTTTATCTAGATCAGTCGGGATGCTACGGGGAAGATAATAATCATTTTGGCCGGGACGCACAGTTCATCAATTATTGTCTAAATATTCCAACACGACAGGTGGTGACTACTATTAGCATACTGGATGTTGGCAATAGATGGGAAAAGCATAAAGTTGACTGTGTGGGCATAATGAACAACATGTACATGAAGAAGCCCAAATATCCATCCAAGTTCCCAAGAACTCTTCCACAATCCAATCTGGTACAAGAGGTGGATGACATTACCAAATTGTTATGCAGGATAAATGGCGAAGCTAACGCTCACAACTTTCGCTCATGGATGTATGCCTTCATCAGGACCATTGAAATCAACAAAGCAAATTCTATAATCAATTGGTCAGAAATCATTAGTGACAACATCGGTGAGCAGCTCCGGAATGTGAGGCGGACTTATAGCTTCAAAATGACTTCATATTTGGTATATGCAGCAGCTTCACAAGGTATCTTCTCCAAGCTGGATAGACGTGGTGTGCTCTCCAAGGATCCTATTTTTGAGTGCTATCCGCAGCTTATTGTGCCCACATGCAATAAAGATTATAAGGTGGTCAACGATGGATTCTTCTACGGATTCATTTGCAGGCTGAATGACGATCTAAAGGCCAACAGGGTGAGCAAGGAAGTTTGGGAAGCTATGTCCAAGATTGGTAGTATCTTCATCCAGTTTTCAAAATTTACATAAATTAGGGTCACCGGATTTTGGGAGAACCAGTCAAGTTGCCCAGATATCCGAGTGATAGATTGGTCATCATGGAGTTGAGTAGACAACTCATGGAGATGCATGACCTACAGTCGAAATGACACAAGTCTACGAGGATTTTTCCTGGTCACGGTGGGCAATTATAGTTGCCAAAGCATTCATAAAGCCCAAGGAATTGAGGCGGTGATGTTCTCTAAGTACGAGAAAAATTTCTTCCCAGCACGGCTCAACTTCGATCCTTATGGGGTGGCAAGGAAGACAATCTCCCAGGAGTATGCGCATGTTCCTTCATTGGAAGATTTATGGATGAAGTGCAGAAATGAGTATGAAGTTAGAAAGAAAGATTTCAGTAGGTTATCAGCGCGCCAAGTGTTTGAATTTGGATTAGCACGGATACCTGTAGATCTTAAAGATGATGGGCCTATGTTACTTGACGCATACCATCAGATGGGAGGAGATAGAGTTGTACTTCAGGAGAGCATAGGTGGCTACCACACGATCGAGGAAAGGTCTACCGCCGTTCTGGTCAATACTTCAAACTGGTTGCTGACAAAGGGATATTGCCTTGATGAATTAGATCACATGCAACCTCAACACTGGATATTCCCTCAAAAGGAAGCACGAAGGAGAAAGCAGCAGAAGGCCGAAAAGATTAAAGTGCACAGAAAGTCTCATTCGAGGGAGAAGATCACTTCTATTGCTATGGTGTTAGTTCGACTTCTCCAGCATCAAGTACTTCACCGAATGTTGCACCTCAGCAAGATATTGTCGTTCCTCCATTGAATTGAAACATTCGTCTTTTCTCCTCAACCACTCTGTTCAACACCTCTTCTTGAAGAAACATTGAAGTTGCAGATGGCAGAATTTGAAAGAGCTTTGTCTTTAAACAATACAGAGGATGGTAGCCACGACACTGTAGCAGTTTCGGATGACGAGGAACCAAAGCACGAGATGGTGGTACACTCGGAAACTTCTCATTATATGAGAAGTAATTTCTTAGAATGGTTGGCTTCATAGTTGGTTCTAGAGGCTAGAGAGGAGATCAAATTGGAAGAACATGACTTGCAGCTGCTCTAGAGTTTAGGCGGAAAAGACAGAAAAACCTAAAGTTGGTAAGGTGACTTCAAGGTTGATTATTGAGGAGTCGAGGCAGAAGTTCACTGAGATGTCAGTTCCAGCAAAAGGGAAGAAGAAGGACGAGCTCACGGCAGAAGATATAAAAGTGACTAGAGTACCCATAGGTCAAGCCACCACAGAAGGATTGAAGCAAGACACACAAACATTTATAGATGCTTTATTCCTTAGGCTTAACAAAGAAAAGGTGGAGAAAGTTGAACTTCAGAAGCAGGTGTCTCAGTTGTGCGAGATTATTGCCAAAGTTTCCAAATCTTCCACTCGACCCATTTCAAAGCACATAGCAGCGGTGAGTAATCATTTGATGCAAGAAGTGGAAGATGTAGGTAACCAGGTTAAAGCTATCAATGAATGTAAGAGTCTAATGATTTTCCAAGATTCTGTACAACTCAGAGAGGTACCAACCCGTCTAAAGGTTATGAAGGATGCATCAGTTCAATTTGAAGCATGTATGAGTGAAAGTAACCTAAATACTTTGGTCGAAATAAATAAACTGCCGAGGGAGGTGTTGATTGCGGAACGAATTGTGCCCAATGGATCAGTTGAGAAGGGAAAGTAGCTTGAGTTTGCAGTATCTTTCCACTTGGAGATCTTCAGAATCATGCTGAAAAGGATGCAGGCACTTGAGAGTATGACATCATCTTTACTAGACAATGTCATTGCTTTCACCAATGAGGAAGTGGTCAGAACATTTCTTCATACACAAGGACCATTCCTAGCAAAGTGCTTGATTCCCTGGAGGGATCTCTTCTGATGGTACAAGAGAGAATTGATGGAGCTGTTAAGCCTTTCACGATGGATTCCATCAGTAAGCTGGTAACGCTGCAGTCAGATATTGAGAAGTTCGGGCCTAGCTTGAAGGATGTGGAAGCGTGCATCGGGGTTTTGAACGAAGGCTTGCTACAATTCAGGACAGAAAAAGAAGTTGTGGCTAAAACAGATGGGAAGTTGCGTTGAATTACATGTTTGACAAGTACATTCAGTATCAAAACAAAAAGAAGATGTAGATGTTACACCTGGCGAATCTTTCTTCTTCTATTTTCCACGTTCCCGGATGTAATTGTAAAACTTTAAAGTTATTGGTCTTAAAACCATTACTTTAAAGTTATGTGGAGCGATTCTATAAGTTAAGTGACATATGTGTATAAGTTTGACTATAGATCCGGATGCATGTCACTTGGAGAGGAATTAAAGGAAGATGATTTCCAAATGTTATCTTTACTTCTTGTTTATGTTCTAGTTCAGTTGAGTTTCCCATTTGTAATTTCCCTTCTACATTCTATAAGTAGAGGAAGAACCTTCGGGTTAAGCATCAAAATTTGTAAGCAGCATTCTTGTGTTCCAGACTTTGTGCTGAAATCCCTGATAGCTATTTGAAGCAAAGGAATAGAAAGGAGCAGATTTTCGAGAGAACTTTGTGTCACGGTGCATTTTGTTTCTAGCTTTTGTCTTAGATCTACTTATAAACTTTGTGTTATTCTAGATCTAGATTTGAAAGTTGCCTTTGCTTATAATTCTGTGTGTTAATATCTATTGGTTTTGTCTATGTGCATGCAATCAACTCTATGATCTATTGATTGGGTTGCACATCTTCCCTCTTTCTTTCCTGTGTTTATATTATTTCCTTCTTCATTAGATATTTTCTTTCTTTAATAATAGCTGCTTACTTATGCAAAACTATACAGCTATGGTTCATGAGCTGCATGGTTAAAGTAAAACCCCTAAATAGATACTAGCACATTTAATTGACAAATCTTACACCGGAGCCTCATCGGTAAATGAGGAGATTTATCTCATGATCGCCTAGGTTTTCAGCTAAGCGAGAAAATCTACCCAACAACTTGACACTATACATAGAGAAGGGCTTGAAGGTAGAGGTTTCTTAAGCCTCGTGGCAAAATTTGGAGCTCTAATAGTCACACATATATTAGTAATAAATCAGATCCGCGTCTCTTGAAGGGCTGGATCCATGAAAAAGAGGGGAATTGGCCCTTACTCCTATTATTGTTCCAGAGAGTCTACATCATGAGGTAATTATTTATCATTGTTTAGTTAATATTGATGATGTTTCAACATGTGATGAACCCAGGGTTGAAAAGAAGAATGAGGAGAAAGAAGGGCAAGATAAAGGGATGGTTGGAAACCAATTTCCAAATAGACATGATGACAATAAGCTTGTTGGTCTGTTTAAAACAACAATCCCTAAAGATTATAATTTGATGGATTACATATTGGTAAGAGCTACGATGACATTCCAAACACACATGATCAAGGTATGGAGGTAGTGCACCCCTTCAAGCAATTTACAATTCATGCATGCATCAACACAAAGGTCACTTTAGGCTCAATGAATGAAATGGGATTGATAAGAGGTAACCTTATTTCCAAGGCCAACAATATGCATGCAAAGGTAAGTACTTCCTTTTTCTATTTGGTTTGTAATGTGCTTTATATACTTATGTTTGGGGAAAGAAATTGGGGTCACAATGATGTTTTCATACACGGTGCCTCAACAAGTCTTTATTGGTCAAGAAGATTAGATGAAACTCTCCATAAAGGACAATATAAGGTGGTTGGACTGTACCTAACAATAGTCAAAGGGAGGTCATTTGATGGAAACCATATCCCTAACAAGAATCTGGAGTTATCCAAGACAAGCACCAAAAATGTGGAAAGGAAAGATATCATCCAAAGAGGAAACTAGGCCAAGGAAGAGTATTGATTTGAACTCATAAATTCCAAGTCATAGGAGCTTGAAGTAGCCCACACGGTATGAGGTTATCTTAGTTTTTACTAATAAATCATTTCAGATTCGCTACCATGGGCAACTGGTTAGAAAGAGTACTCATATTTCATGCATGTTGTATCCTTCTATGCCACCATCGATTGGATACCATCATGCACATTATACTTAACAGAGTGATGAGGTAAGAAGTAATTTTTGTAATAAAAAGCATATAGATACTTGGGATCCATTCCAAAGGTGTTTTTGCACATGAAATATAGGTGATATGTTGAAATTTACTTGGGGAAGGATACCTGATTTCAATATCAATATGGAAGGCAATCATGGTGATTCTAATTCTCGTTTCATGTGGCTAACCCATGGTCCCATAATAATGAAATAACTAAAAAATGAAATGGATGGGAAACATTATTACTATAAAATGTGGCACACATCACCCATTCCGGGTGAGGGTTCTTCTTTGTGACCAAAGGGTCACCATGCTTATAGAGTCAATGACAATATGCATCAGTTTATCGAAGAAAATTTGGCAAGAAGAATGGGGCCAAACAAGGCTAGTTTCAAAGGCTTCATGGTCACGAGAACTCATCGAACATAACCTCTTTGCACAAGGAAGTGTTATTAGCTAATTTTGACTTTGCAAAATTATAATAAAAATGAAAAATTTGAAAAGTGTTACTTTGTGTGGTTCATTTCCCTCGTTGCGACCGTCTCATTTTTGTGATCGTTTCGGTCTTCGTTTCGTCCTTTTCGGGTGAGAACTCTTCCCTCGAGCTTTAAAACGCATTAAAATACATTAAAATTAATTAATTAATATTTAATTAATTAATTGCTCCTTGTTTGATTAAATTAATTTTTAAATCACTTGAGAAGTATTTAATTAAATAAATATAAATTAAAAGTTTAGTTCGACAAATTTTAATGGCGCTTCCAAATGTATGGGAAGCCAATCGGCTTCGAACACGGATTTCCCATTTTCTGGCAATCTTCTTCAATTTTCCCGCACGTGGGATTTTCTCTACCAATTGCCAAATCATGGATTGGCTAACAGGAAAGAAATTCCCCAATTTCCCACATGGAGAAATTGAATGGGAATTGCCAACCCACTTTGCCATTCCCGTTGGCAATTGTCCGTTGCTTTCCCCATTTCCCCCTGACACTTAAGCCCACTACCCAGGAAGAGAGGAAGTTAAATTAATTCTCATAACTTCCTCCGTCAAACTCATTGGAAAAAGTTGTGTGAAGCTTTTGATTGCTTCTTATTTCTTCTGAAGGATATAATATTTTGTCAACATCCCATAATGCAAGAGAAACTCACGCCATTGATATATCAGTCGTGCATGCAAGGAAGTTTAATCAAAATCTAAACAAAAACCAGCTAAGGAACATTTAAAACATTCCCACGCAGGGAAAAAGAAAAAGAGGTATTTGTTTTGAGCCTGCGCATTGGGCAGAGGAGGCGCCAAGTATAAAGCAAAAAATTTCCCACGCACCTGTCCACACAGGCCACGCATTGGGCAGAGGAAGGAGGAAGACCAAAATTCCTCTGCACGCATTGGAGGAGACGCACAACAAAATTAAAACACAGCTCCCATGCACTGCCAAAACCAAATCAAAATCCACACGTGGAAAGGAGGCTGTGCCAAACATAGTGAGAGCAAGTTCAAACGCCTTCTGCCAAAATCAAATAAAAACCACGCATTCTTTTTGGAGGAGACCCAGGGACAGGAAAGACACACACAGTCTGGGGAATGTTGAATGTTATTCATCTTGTTCAATATCAGCACTATTATGGTGCACTGCTTAAGAAACTTGCTCCTGAAAGCTACATGCAATCCTACAATAATGCAAACAGTATTGACAGTATTAACTTGTGTCTATAATTTCAGGATTTAGCATGATATCACAGGATTTTACAGACCTCAAAACTGCAACACTACGTGGTTGAGCAAGTGAACACGGAGACTTAGATCCAACAAATATCAAAGCCTGCGATCAAATTTTTTTTCTACTCTTCTTGTGTTTGGTTGATGCGAGATTACTGTTGAACCTGAGGCAGGAGCATTCTGGTTCATAGACTATCTTGCATCACCAAACACACTTAGGGTAGAAAGAATAAACTTGTGCAGCCTTACATAGCCCCGCGCACAAAATTTAGGTACCGTGGGAATAAGACAGGCTACAGGCAATCTTCAAGAAAAACCAAAGTCCGGCACACCATAATGACGAGTTTTAGGACAGAGCTCTATGGGAATACCTTACACAACCTCTTCCAGAATCAGTATGGGGAGCTCGCACACAGGCTTGTACACCATCTATTTGTCTTGTGCATGCCAACAATAATGAGCGATCACTATGGGGAACTTGCATGCAGCTAGCCCTGTGCACTATGCATTTGGATTGCACTCACCAACGATAATGAGTTGTCACCTTGCACGTCTTCTCCAGTCCGCCTTCTATCCAATTGAATCAAATAGCAACCGGAAGAATTTCAATCAGACAGTAATGCGCCCATGAGTGATTACTTGTAAACCAGTTTCCTCATCCAATTGAGACCTGGCAAAAGAAATCTTTATTGGAAAACAAATCTTTATTCCTCCCTGGTGGTTGCTATAAATAGAGGGATTGAATATTTTAAGAGGTAACTACGAATAGCCAAAAGGAGGTGGAGCCTAAGTATGATCGTGGTCCATTGGCACAGGATCAATCGATGATGTTCTTCAGAGTATGGATCGCACACTGTTCCGTATGCTTCCTAAACTTTGCCCTAAACCATGAATGCTTGTTTGCGCTCCATCAAATGCTGCAACAGATGAATTGCTACAGCGTGTTCTGGATCGTGGATTCATTGATGGTGAAATGAAGGTCTATCGCCCTGATGTTGCGAGGGTGGGTGTGGATTCTCAAAATCGTGCTGCACAGGCAGTATCAGTGGAGCGTAGAACTGAAATTCTCCTAGGAAAGTGCCGTGAGGAAGTAATTGGCTATATGCAGCAGCTACAGGGTAGAGAAGTAAACTTATCTCAGAAAATCAGTGGCCTCCAGAGAGAGTTAAGTGCGACAGCTGCCGCAGGGCGATCCCAAGGAACCGTTGGTGTTGATCCTGATGTTCTGGTTGCACGCGACCACAGTCGTGATCAGTTGTTGCAAAATCTTGCAGCTGTAGTAGAAGAACGAGATAAAGTTTTAGTTGAGTTGTCTCGCCTTTTCATTTTGGAAAGTCGCTTCCATGGAAGAAGCTCGATCAAATCTTGAGGCAAGTTTTGCAAATGAGGCTGAGATTGTGTTCACTACTGTTTCTAGTAGTGGCCGGAAGTTATTCCAGCGCCTAGCCCATGGGTTTGATATGGTGGTTATAGATGAAGCTACAAGCTAGTGAAGTAGGCGTGTTACCTCCACTTTCATTGGGTGCTGCAAGGTGTGTTCTTGTTGGGGATCCACAGCAACTGCCTGCAACAGTAATTAGCCAGGCAGCAGGCATGTTGCAGTATAGCCTTTTTGAGCGCTTCCAACAAGCAGGTTGTCCAACTATGTTGTTATCTGCTCAGTATCGAATGCATCCTCAAATTCGGGATTTTCCTTCAAGATATTTTTATCAAAATCGATTAAGTGACAGTGAGAGTGTTACCAGGAGACTTGATGAAATTTATTACAAAGATTCTCTATTGAGACCTTGTTTTACGATGCAACTCATGGAAGAGAATCTCTTAGAGGTGGATCTGTTTCATATCAGAATATTCATGAAGCACAATTTGCTTTGCAATTATATGAGCATCTTCAACGAGTCACTAAGTTGGCAGGCATAAAGGTTTCTGTTGGAATTATCACACCTTACAAGCTACAGCTGAAATTTTTGCACTGAGAGTTTGATGTTGTCCTCAAATCTGATGAAGGAAAAGGTTTATATATCAGTACGGTAGATGCCTTTTAGGGCTTGGAGCGTGATGTAATTATTATGTCTTGTGTCCGAGCTTCAAATCATGGGGTTGGCTTTGTAGCTAATGTTCGCTGCATGAATGTGGCACTAACACGAGCTCGCAGGGCACTTTGGGTCATCATCATGGCAGCATTAGGTCTTTATTGGTAATGGGATTTTCTCATCATTTGGAAGGTACAATTGTGCTTATTATGGCAAAGCCAAAACATTCTTACTACAAGTATTATATAATAAGGAAGAACCATGAGCATTGTGGTAAAACCATTCTTTTGAAATGTCGGGTTAAGCTTGAATATAAAGTAGTTGAGCTGAAAAGCTAAAAAAATTTTGACTACACCACAACAAACTTAACGATTATTAACGAGAGTTAAGTGTAATCATGGTGGCAAGGTCAATCCCTATAGGTGTTGGTTTAAGTCTATTGATGAAGGCCATGGTATGATTTGAATTTGAAACTTGAGGAAGGTGTAGATCCTTTCGGCTAGCAAAAGCAACAGATCCTAATTTCACCGGCGATGCAGGGAGTTGATTTTCTTGGTATCTAATGAAGTGGGAGAGTCCATTTCTCATACGCTTGAGATAGGCGGACCCCATTTCAATGGATAAGGCACTGGTTATTATTGTATATTTTAAAAGGTGTTATTTGGAAAACAATGGTTATTTTAAGTAATTTCTTTTTTTGGGTTGTCTTTAATAAAGTTGGTTGAAAAAGTCAAAGGTCACTTAAGTGCCTTATTTAATGATCATGTAAAACCTTAACTACTTTGTAACCAACTTTTGGGTTATAAAAGGAAGTGAGGGGCTCATTTGTAAAGGGTGACTTTGAGAGAGGAGAAGAGAATAATTTTGTGCAAGCTTTGTTTCAGGAAGAAACTTTGTGTTCTTTTGTGAAAAACATTTTGGAGTTAATGAAATACGAACTTTGTGTCTCATTCATTGTCTCTTGTAACATTTGATGTTCTTATGTTCATTAGATGTTAGGTGTTTGAATCTTGCATGCAAATATTATCTTTGATCTTATTGTCAACGTTATTAATTAGTTATTCTAGTTCACAGTGATCAAGCTCTGATTATCTACTTGCTCATGTGTGTTCCCTTTACACGTTCTTGTTTGGCCAACTCAAACTCCGTTTTATTTGTGTTGGTTATTCATCTTTCCTCTTCATGCAATATTAGGCTCTATTTTTACCTAACTCTTGCATGTTCTTTCAATTCATTCCATTTCACCCCTTTCCTTCATTCCATTCCATCTCCTTCATTCACTTTTCTTTCCATTGATGTTCCAAAACACACCCCACATACAATTTTGAATGTATAGATGTAAATACAATTTTGGTTTTCAATAAAGGCATCCTCACCTTCATAAAGGAGGGACTTCGTTCTCACACTGTTGCATGTCATTTGCATGCGTGCAAATCCATATGCTAACAGGAAGATACCACAACTTACTATTCCCATGAAAAGGTATGAATTTTGTATTGACTTCCTTTTTTAATTTCGGTTGAGGCACATATTATTTTTGGGGTTCAAGAGTTTCACAATTTAAGGGAATTTACCCTCAAAATCCACAAGAAGGGATTGAAGTTCCACTCAAAAATGAAGAAGTCAGAATTTATGAAATCAGAAATGGAAATGGTAGGCATGTTAAGCAAGGAAAATTTGATTTTATTTCATTACCAGCAGTAGAGAAGGGATTGATTCTAGCTAAGAATACAAGGAGGAATGTTGCAAACAACATCATGAGGAGGATAAAGAATGAAGAGGAAATGAAACATAGTCATTGGAGCGATCACATTCATACATGTGTAAATAAAGATTGTACACTTCTCACATATTTTAGAATGGATATAATAGTTGATTACATATTCTCTGTTCCTCTAAAGTAATTTTCAGTTTCTACCACCTTCCAATCATGTGTGGACCTCATATTCAGTAATTACTTCAGGGAATTTGTGTTTGTTTCCTTTGATGATATAATGAGATATAGAAAAACATGGGTGAAGCATCTACAACACCTTAACATAATGATGAGTGTTTTAGGACAACGGTTCTTACTTGTAAAGAAATTCAAATGTGGATTTGGTTTGAGAAAAATTTTGTACCAAGGATATATCATAGAGCCTCAAGGGGTACATGTGGAGCAACAAAGGATACATGCCATACTTGGTTGGCCTCCTCCCATCTCCATTTCACAACTTAGAAGATTCCTTGGGTCTAAGAAGGGTTTTTCACATCTTGTTGCCCCTCTAATTGATTTAACTAAGAAATGGTGCTTAGTTGGCCACTTCTAGCTCAAGAAACATTTGATAAACTCAAGAAGGTGATGTACTCATATAAAGTGCTTGTTGTACCTAATTTTTAT
The DNA here is from genome assembly GCA_018340775.1 of Taxus wallichiana var. yunnanensis. Lineage (NCBI taxonomy): Eukaryota > Viridiplantae > Streptophyta > Pinopsida > Cupressales > Taxaceae > Taxus > Taxus wallichiana. Next base: position 464,702,553 of record CM031237.1, read on the forward strand.
TTTCCATTTACGGTGGAATTTGATGCATCCAGTGAAGGAATAGGGGCTATTCTAATGCGAAATCAACATCTTATTACATTAGAAAATAAATAACTCAAGAAACATGAGTGAATCTTTACATTTATGACTTGGTCAAATTTAGGCCATATCTTGTTGATGGGTTGGAAAAATACAAGCTTTTGGTTTTGACATCAAATATGTCAAGAGGAAAAACATTGCAGCAATTGATACCTTATCACAAAAACCAACTCTTCATGAGAATCAGGCAGGAACACAAGAAGGATCCATACAAGGAGTCAAAGTTTTGAAGCAACGAAGTTCATCATTGCTTGAGGACAAGCAATCTTAGGAAGGGCGATTTGTCATGTCCCTTTTTGGAGGCTAAATTCTGAAGACCTTAACCCATTCTTTCCCTGTGGGTCTAAGGAGAAAAGTAAGGGAAAATTTGGATTATATTTTTATTATTGATTAGATAGTTGTTTTCATTTATTATGATTTATCCTATTGGAAGCCTTTTTGCTCCAATAGAGGAATTTAAGTAGTTTAGTATTAATGGTGTTGTGAGCATGTAGGCTCCAATAACCTTTTTAATATTTAAAATGCAATTACTTAAGGGGTTGGCCATGATGTAATGATTTCTTTAAGCACTCCTTATGCTTATTTAAGGAGGTCGCTTGGGCATCAATGATTCATGTTTGGTGATTGTTCTTATTTTGGTGAAAGTTGGCGGTGTATCCCTTTTCTCTCTCTCTCTCTCTCTCTCTCTCTCTCTCTCTCTCAAGGGTGAAACCCCTTGGGTTGAGGATCTCTTCCAAGGACAAAAACCCTGGTTGGGAAACTTGTGAAGGACGAAAACCCTTCATGAGGTTTTGATTGTGTAAGCTAGTTGGAAATGAAATAAATAATCTTTCTCTTGCATTTGTGGTCTTCTTTGGTGCAAACTATAGTTATTTCAAGTGGAGCGACATATGTTGAGGTAGTAATTTGGTATGTGTGGAGAAATTTTGACAAATACAAAATTATCATCTTATTCTCTATATTTTATTAAGCCAAATTTTCAAGTTTGGTGAATTTTGGTGATGTTCTACTATTTTTGGTAAGCTCGGGAATGTTCGTTGGTTAATGTTTCTTAATTAATTAATTTCACATGTAGAAAGAAGCTCTAACAATTGCAATTGATTGATAAGGGTTTCATATTAATTTTGGCACTGATTTGGAAATATTTTTACAAGGTTTATCTCTTTTCGAAAGGTTATTCTTCCCTAGGAAGGTCTATACCATAGGAAGAGTTTGAAATCAATTTTTGTAGGGTTTATAATAATAATGTCTCAAATATGTTTTGAGAAATTTTAGCCATTTCCTAAGGTACCCCAAACAGGACATTACATAGAGACTCTATGAGGGTATGAGGTAGCGAGAACACTACGTGTGGAGTATCTCATTTGTGAGAAAAAGATTGTGTTTGGTGGCCTCGTTGTTTAATAACTTAAGCTACATTGTTTTATTTATAATGAAACTCCTTTAATGGGTTTCTTTGGTGTAAATCTGTGTGTGTAGGTTAAGTTTAAGGACTGTGAAAGAGAGCCACATGGGCCAATCATGAGAGTGTTATCCTCGAAGTGTTTTTAAACACTTTTACAAAAGTCTTAAGATGGTTTGAAGTCATGAATCAATAGCGGTGGCTCCTTCCTTCATATTAGTTACGGAGTTTCTTAACTTTTAAAAACTTTCAAAGTTTAGAAAGGGAGACATGTGGCTTAACTATGGACACATCTTCGAAAGAATTTTAGGTTCGAGTGCAAATATATTGAGCATCCCAAACTCCATTTGAATATACGAGATCCTGCAATGTGTACAATTGAGGTATATGATGGCCACAAGTCAAGTCAACGTTGCCATTTTATAGATATATAGTCACTTCTTGATTAAAACACATTGGACAAAATGTTGTCAAGATATCTCGAAGTGATAACAACACCTACATTTTATTTGGGATTCGCAGAATAACCATGTTTGAAGGTAGTTTTCATTAATAGACACCATCGAATCCTTCCAAGTTCCCTATATACATTGTTGTAGTCTCTTTCATAAGCACACACTTCCATTATAGTGAATTGTTCATAGAGTTCTAGTGTGATGATTCTAAACAAAATACAAACTTCTTCATTAATTGAGTTTTCTTGTTTAACAAGAATGGCCTCCAAAGCACCAATGCTTGTTACTTCTTCCACTCAACTTGTTCAAGAATTTGGAGACGCCTTTTATGATAAGGAGATGATAAATCGACTACAACCTCATCACTTTGAGAGTTAGCCACTTTGGATTTTTCTTCAAGTAATACCTTTGCACCTATGATATCTCTAAGTGCCACAATGTTTGAGTCTACACTTGCACCATCTTGAAGTTCATTCTTCACAATGTCCCAAAATTTTCCCGTTTCAACAACATTTCTCTCTTGTTCTATTAAGTCACCTCTTGGTGTTTCCACTTCTATTGTTATCACATGTTCCATCTCAACCAATGTCATTGAGTCACACTTGTCAGCTACTCAATCTCAAGCATCTCAGGAAGATTTGTCCAAAGGAAGAGAAATGATCAAGCAAGAACGAATATCAATGCAATTGTCAAGGATTCATCAAACCAATGTGACTACATACAAACATCCATTCAGTGAAATTAAGGTTTGACAAACCTACCAACGATCTTTAGAAAAGGGTCACCATTAGTAAAAACAGAGAGGAGGGCAAACCATGCTCATAGAATATGAAGAAAACATTCTCTCTTTGAAATGGAAAAGGAAAAGGAAAAGAAATGCTAAAGACTAGTGAGGATGACATGGGGTTTTGGAAGATCCAATTTCAATTGTAAAGACAAAGTGAATCAAATGACAAAGGATGTCGTTCAAAGAATGCAAAAGGTGGTGTCTTAAGCACTCTAATATCGTTGAGACACCCTTAATTGCCACTAAAGTGTAGAATGCTTTGAGAGGCTTCTTTATATCTTTTCTAAGTACAAGAATCCAAGTGCAAAAGTGATCAAGCACAATTTATAGCACAAGGCTACATCAATTAGTTCATAGAGTTGGGAGAAATGGTATTCTCTCGGGGAAATGTGGCCTCGAAAACAATTTAAAAGTGGACAACTTAAATGAGTTATTTGCAGAAACAAAACTTCAAAAGATCGCTGGTTTAGTGCTCAAGATTCATAGTAGAAGAGCTGATATGGCAAAGAGTCTGAAAACTACTTAATGTATCAGTTTCGTTGGTCCCATAGACTCTTCAGTCTCGTGGACGTCATTAAAATCTTTCATTTCATTTCACGAGTATGTTGATTGCCTCAATCAAGCACTTGGATATGTTTTTAAGTTCCATTGTAACTTTTTTTTTTCCTAGTGCAAGTCTCCCACAACTGTATAAAGAAGATGACACTATTTATTCTATGGAAGCATTTGAAAAAGTTTTGGAAGTTCTATTAGTTCATCCACCTAGCAAGTAGCGACGATGGAAAGTCAAGGAAATCAACCAGCTCGTGAATTTGTGGTTGACATTGCTAAGAGCGTGGAACATGCAAACGTGGTCAACAAATTTCTTGGTGGGATTTCAACAGATAATTCCAAGATTATGTCAAGTCACTTCCAATTTGAGATATTCGGCCATTGATGTCTCCCAAATCCATGCAGATCACAACACATGCATTGTAGCACGAGACAAGGCAAAGTAACCAGTTGCATGCTGGAAGTATTGACTTATGGTCTTATTGCACGTTTTCCTAAATACTGTACATGCATCTCTGTGACTATGGTTTGCTTCACTTTTAGGAGCTATCTTTGGAGGCCGTCCAAATTTGGACTTTTACATGGTTTAGTGGTTTTAGGTGTTTAAATGTTTTCACTTAAATTTTATTTTGACATTTCAAGACTCTTTTGTGAAAAGGCAGTGCCCATCAAAATTATAACTACATTTGTAATGTTTTACTTTTAATAGGAAGAATTCACTACACTCTTGGATCTACTGTGAAATCTTTTGGCTGTTTTATAAGTGATTTTCGAATGATTTGTAAGTCGTATAATTTGTTAAAAAGGAAAAAAATCTTAATACAACAACCAATTTGATGATAGTTCAGCAAAATTAAATCCAATCTCAAGAGGAAAAGAATATATGTATATTTATAGCAAAAAAAAGGAAAACCACATAATCATGAAAAAACTCTTTGCTGAAAATATTTCTAACTATCTCTGCTTCCTTATAATTAAAAAAATCATCCACTAATTCAAAAATACAAAAACAAAAATTCCAAAAAAAGAACATGCCAAGTTTCAAACTCACCTCATCTAGGAATGATTTGAATTGAACACCAAGCCAATAGGCAGCTATGGTTGATGGTTCAAAATTTAGGATCTAACCATTAAATAACCACCAATTTCCAACTATAGCTACTATACAAACAAACCCTAGATGACCATCAAACAAAAATACGTACCAGTTTGACAAAACCATAAAATAAATTTAAGCAATGAAATTCTTGATAGATTTTTTTTTTTCTTCTAATTAAAAAATAAGAAAATAACAAAATAAAACCCACCCCAAACCATCAAATAACCACAAGTCTTCATTGTAGCTACTACACAAACCAACCTTATATAACCATAAAAACAAAAATCTGTATTAGTTTGACAAAACTCGCAAAGAAATCCTTGATACAAAAAAGTTTTTTTCATTTTTTTTTTTTTAAAAATTAATAAATAATTTCCACACCAAACTATCAAATAACCACAAGTCTTTAGTTGTAGCTACTATACAAGCCAGCCCTAGGTAACCGTCAAACGTAAAATATGTATTAGTTTGACAAAACCCTAGAGTAAATTTAAGCAGGGAAATCCTTAGTAGGAAAAAGTTTTTTTTTTTCATTTTAAAAGATGAAATGAACTTTTTACATGCTTTAGTGGTTTTAGGTGTTAAGTGTTTCAGATTAAACTTTATTTTCACATCCAAGACTCTTTTTGTGATAAGGTACAACCCATCGATATTATGAATATATTTGTAACATTTACTTTTAATAGGAAAAATTTGCTACACTCTTGAATTTATTGTAAAATCTTTTGGATGTTTTCTAGGCGATTTTTTGGATTATCTATAAGTGGTGTAAATTTCTAAAAATAAAGAAACCTTGATGCAACACTTGATATGATGATAATGAGCAAAATTAAGCCCAATCCTACAAGGAAAATAATATATGTATAGTTATATTGTTATAATTGCAAACTCACAAATAAGGAAAACAACCAAAATCACAAAAACCTATTTGTTGAAGACATTTATGACTATCTCCGCTTCCCAATCATTAAAACAATCATCCATATTTTCAAAAAAATAAAAACACAAAAATCAAAGAAAAAAACATGCCAAGTTTCAAACTCGCCTCATCAAGGAATTATTTGGATTGAACACCAAGTCGGTAAGCAACTATGGTCGATGGTTCAAAATTTAGGATCTAACCTTCAAATAACCACAAGTCTCTAGCTATAGCTACTACACAAACCAACCTTAAATGGCCATCACACAAAAATATGTATCAATTTGACAAAACTCTAGAGTAAATTTAAGCAACGAAATCATTAAGAGAAAAAAGTTTTGTTTTTTTTCTTCTAATTTTTAAAAATAAAGTTAACAAAACAAAACTCACACTTGAACATCAAATAACCAAAAGTCTTGATTGTAGCTACTACACAAACCAACCCTATATGACCATCAAACGAAAATACGTATTGCTTTGACAAAACCCTAGAGTAAATTAAAGTTAAGAAATCCTTAATAGAGAAAAGAAAAGAAAATCTATTTTTTAAAGATGAAATGGACTTTTTACATGATTTAGTGATCTTTAGGTGTTTTTAGTTAAACTTTATTTTGGCATTCAAGACTCTTTGGTGATAAGTTGTTCTTATCACATATTACGAATACATTTGTAACATTTTACTTTTAATAGGAAGAATTTGCTATGCTATTGGATCTATTGTGAAATCTTTTGGATGTTATCTTTTCATGATACGTAAGTGGTGTAATTTACTTTGAAAAAAAAACTAATGCAACACCTATATGATGATAGTTGAGCAAAATTAAACCCAATCTTAAGAGGAAAACAATATATGTATATTTATATTGTTATAATGCAAAAACAAAGAAAAGGAAAACCAGAAAAAATCACAAAAACCTTTTTGTTGGAGATATTTTTGATTATCTTCACTTCGTAATCATTAAAAAAATCATCCACATATTAAAAAAACAAAGACAAAAATGAAGAAAAAACATGTCACATGTCAAACTCACCTCATCTAGGAATGGTTTGGATTGAACACAAAGTCCCTAAGCAACTATGGTCGATGGTTTGAAATTTAGGATCTAACCATCAAATAACCACAAATCTCTCTTGTTGTAGCTACTACACAAACCAACCCTATATGACCATCAAATGAAAATATGTTTAGTTGTACAAAACCCTAGGATAAATTTAAGCAACGAAATCCTTAATAGACATTTTTGTCTAATTTTAGAAATGAAATCAACAAAATAAAACTCGTATCTAACAAAAATATATAAATAAGTTTAAATTAATGTAATCCCGATAACAATCAACAAGTCATGATTTCTTGAAGATAATGTTGAGCATTTTTGCGTCATGCGTTGATAACCCTAAGAATTAACAACGATAAACTCAAGCCATTAATACCAATATGATATTCTAAAAACTAATCCACAAAGTAGATAAATAAACAAATTTGTGAATACATTACATAATGAAGACAAAAGCATTCAATGACTCGTTATGAAGCCAAATGCATTTGTATGATAGGCTATGAAAGCAAAGGCATGCAAATAATAGGTATGAAAGTGCAGGGCATGCACAGTATTTAAAAACAATCTAAATAATGTACGAAACATTTTTTTGTCAACTCGCAATAAAAATCTTTTCAAAAATGGCATGCCCATAACATTTGCTCCTTGGCGTAATATATTTATCACTAACAAAATTTCTTGGCATTATCACTCAAGGTTAACCACACATCACCTAAAGTTAGATGTAATGATTGTCATATTATTTTTAATAAACAAAAATTTGACAATATATTTTTTGGGTAACTTTAGATTGGTAAAAATGACAAGATAAATCGTACATAATTATCAAAGCTAATCAATGTTATTCACTTACTAATCCTATGGGATATTTAAGGAGTGGAATAATGTTATGCTATTGAACTTTATTCCTTGACACAATTTGAATTGCTAATGGATTTGTAACTTAAAACTACATTTTATTAAATAAAATTACATATTAATAATTACTAAAACGTGTTTTTGAGGTTTGGGAGGTCAAAGATGTTAGGAAATTAATGTTAGTATGAACATTATTATTATTATTCTATGTGAGTTAATAATATGAGTTGTGATAACAACTCATGTACTCAAACAAAGGAGTATGTTGAGAGAATAATGTAGATAAAGAGAGATTGTAGGAGATTTAGTTGGGATTGAGAGTTAGGTGTGATGAGGTTTGATTCCTTATATTAAGGAAGTCATTAACCTATTTAGAAGTAACTCTTATATTGAATAATGGTCTGTATGAATTAAAAAAATTCTAAGTTTCATGGAGAATATATTTGTCTCAATGTTTATTTGCATTAGTTGAACTTGTATTTTGATCCTCCAACCATTAACAAAAGAGCAAGTCACATAGGAGAACAATGCATGCACTGCGTCTTGATGCAAAAACTAGCGTCCAAATTATTAAAAAAACTTTGAAAGAGCCATTCAAATTTGACCATTGTTGGAGGGGCAAATTTGAGCCTTAACAATTAATCATTGGCAGCCACCATTCTTGGATAGAGTCTCGCATCCCAAAAAACATTGCATAATACATGTTACATAGAGAAAATTTGTTTGAAGAAATAGATGTGAACTCGTTAACCACTCGAATATATATAAAGATGGTATGTAACATTGTAACTTAACTAGCAATTACACATGAGGTGCAAGATAATGTTGGATGGGATGCAAATGTAATGTTTTTTCCGGAAATGCTAGACCAATATTTATAAAATTGAATCTTCAGCATTGTTTAGAAGACAAGACATGTGTACACATATTAACCATCCCAAGAACTTATATAAATATTGAATTAGACAAGCATCCTTATGAAGGAACAACATGAAACGAAGATGGCATCTTCGAAGATGAAATACATCTTTACCCAACATCATCCATGTGGCTTGAAACTTAATAGAGTTTTTCTTTGTAAATTAAAAATATATAAGTAACATTGGTTTGTTGTTTTAAAGGGCAATATTTAAAAATTACCTTTATCTACAAATTATTTGACAAGCATAAGTGGTGTCAAATGTAACCCATGCTTCCATTGTTGGGAAGGATAGAGAATTCGTCTCCCACATTTTTTTCATTGGGGTTATTTCCTGTGAAACACCGCAACTATTGAAGTCATGTGGAAAACAAAACCCCTACAACATTTAAAAGCTCATATGCCAATAGAGAGCATTCAAAAAATGGGCTAATCTAATCGAGAGGGATTCTACAATGCAATTTGATGGATGCATTCTCAAACCCAAGTTGTCATTGTTAACAACAAACCATAGCCACAAGTATGACCAAACCCAAGATTTTCTTCTAAAACATACTATTGGATAATTGGAACGAGAACCTCATTCCTCAAACTATAGTTGTAAACTTATATATATATATATATATATATATATATATATATATATATATATTATACCTAAGAAGGCCATACATGACATGATTTGAAAATTATTGAAAAAGTGAATTCTTCTCTAGCTTATTGCATGTTTTGTTGGGCAACAAGATTTTTAACGTCAACGGTAAGCCCTAGAAATTGTAAAGAAAAGTTGCCAATTCTAAGTTCAACGGACGATCGTTGTGGGATTTCGTAATGCAGGGGCATGCGGGGGTGAGGTCATCAACCACCTCCTTATGCTTCTTAGGAAAGCCACAAACAACGAAGAACAAGGAAAGGGTCAATTGAACATGCGGGAGGTGCTCAAGAGAATCGCCTTCACAACATATGCATAGTGGCCCTCGGCCGACCCTCATTGCCACGATATTTCACATCCTCTTTTGCAACCAATCAACTATTATGTTAGTCAAAGGGCAACTTTCATTGGGGTGTCAACATTATTGGCATATTGTGTTAGTGGGAGGGCCACTTCTATTGGGGTGTCAACATTATTGGCATCTTGTGTTAGTAGGAGAGCCACCTCCATTATGACATCATCCCTAATGTCGTAAGGATCACAATATATTTGAACGTGTTATTGCATACCTAGCCAACCAACCAATGTGGGATTACAATAACGTCCAAGTTACTCTTCACTGACAATATTTAATTAGAAGTTTTAAACTATATCCATTGCCATTCATTTATTTATATTCATTTGTTTGTTTATTAATGATTGCCAATAATTATATTCACCTTTGACTGATATCACAACTAGTCAACTATTATGTTAATAAGAAGGCCAATTCTAGTGTGGCGTCGCCCTATTGGCATAATGATCATGAGATTGTGGCAAACATGGAATTTGTTTCTCCATTGAAAAAGGATTTAGAGAATCACCGCACTCTAAATCACCCAAGATGCACTCAAGAGGCATATTCGATCCCCGACAATTGAACCCCGCTTCCTCACGTAAACGTCAAATTTGGCATTGGTCTAGAGGTACTAATATTTGTAATATATTAAACTAACATAGTGAGTCAATATAAATAACAATAATATAATTTAAACTAACTCTCCCATTTAAGTCAAGAAAATTTATTAGGAGGGTATGTAACACTGTAACCTAACAAACAACAATACGAAAGAACTAAGTATTCAAATCCTACAAGGTAGAATGAAAACTCCATAGATTGCTAAAGCAATATGCATGGAACACTTTCAGCTCAATATACGCTATTAACGACTGTCAAAAATGTAAATAAATGATCTAAGTAATTTGATCGGATTAAATATACATGAAACATTTATAATGTTAACTGAAAACATTTATATTTGAATTTCACTGGTATGGAAGAGATGGCAGAAACTGGAGTTCACGAGTCACCAAACTAGAGATCCTTCATTTGCTTGTACAACCTAAACTTAATATTAATGAAGCCAATTTTTCTCATTTTGGACACACTAGGATCAGGATTAGAAGCTTTGTGGTCCATAACCGAACCTTCATGTTGCTTCTTTAACATGGAAAATTAGACCTCTTTTGCTCTTATGTTGCAGCTGTCACATCAGCATATTCCAGAAATAGTTTAATCATACATCCACCTTTAGTTCCTTGAGTTTAAGAGGTTACGAGGACATCTCTTCATATAATGTACAGCAAATCCTACTTGAACTAAAACTTAGTTCATTTAAATCCAAGCCTTTGAGTATCTACTAGTGAAGCATAGAGACCTCCTTGAGCCAACAACTCAAGATGGCTGCCCAATTCAGCCACTTTTCCTTCTGAAACTAAAGCAATTTGATTAGCATTTTGAACGGTACTCAGTCTGTGCGCAATCACCAAAGTAGTACGTCCCTGCTCATAAATTACAAATGGCGGCATCAATGCATAAGCTTTCAGAAAGTTAATGATAAGTATCCAAAAATAGCTACAATTTCAAACTAAAAGAATATAAGGCTATACCTCCATCAGATGGTAAAGTGCTTCTTGCACGAGTTGCTCACTAACAACATCCAAAGAGCTAGTAGCCTGTGACCAACAAGATGTAGAATAATGTCAAAAAACAACACAAAAGTGGGAATATAAACAGAAGCAAGCATTTCAAGACCAAATATAATGTGTTGCAAGTGCTATTTATGACTTCATTAACCTGGCATATGTTTCAAATACCAGTAATTAATTTTTACCTCATCAAGTATCAATATTGGAGCATTCTTCAACAGGGCCCTAGCTATGGCAACTCTCTGAAACACAGAAAAGAAAATTTAAGTGTCTTGCAAAATTGAATTTAGTCTCAAAGTAGTGAGAGTTTTCATTACCTGCCTTTGACCTCCACTTAACAGGCTTCCACGTTCCCCAACTAGTGTGTCATAACCCTTGATCACGAAGAAAATAATTTTACAACTGAATTAATTAAGTTAATTGAACATAGTGTTTGAAATTGATGCCAAATCTACAAAAGCTAGTTGATATATCTCATAATAGAATTGACTGCCATATCATGACAAGAATTGGATACTAACCTGGGGAAGAGCAATAATAAAATCATGGGCATTTGCAGCCTTTGCAGCTAAAACAATATCTTCTTGTGCAATATGCTCATTTGGCAACCCATAGGCAATGTTTTCTGCAAGAGTCATTGCAAATAATACTGGCTCCTGGATGATGACCCCGTTGATAAGTCATTTGAAAATTGAAAGATGAATAAGGTAAAATTGTTGGAAGCATCAAAAGATGATAATTATGATTTAATTTTAAATATGTTCGAATATTTTGGGTACTGCTATAACATGAATCACAACCCTTCCAATCAAGAGTCTAAATCTATGTTCAACCATTCCCACTTTTGAGATGGATAGAAAAACGTGGGGATGCATAGAAATATCCACAAAACCCTGGGAACAATATTTGAATAGGAAGATAACATGGGACAGTGCTGGGAAACGAAGGGGTTTCAAACATAAAGCTTGAAGCACATTTTCGGATACCATACTTTTTAGCACTAGAGAGAAGTAATGAGATCTTTGTTTTATACATCACATGATAATTTCATCCACAGTATGTGAATACATTTGATACACAGCATATCATACCTGCAAATTGCAATTATGTAAATAGTATAACTGTGTGCTATTATCCTCATTTAAAAACTAAACATATGATGCATCAATTCAGAGTTGTGTGATGCTGCAGTTAAACTTTATTTCCAGGAAAGGTAACCTAGTTTATGTTCTTGTCCCGGTTCAGTATGTTTACAACTCAAATAGTGGATGTCCGGTTAAATTCAAAAGTATCCATCATTGAAAAACATAATTAAATACTAATTTATAGTAATCCTAGTTTAAAATAACACCATATCTTTCAATATCAATAAATTCCCTTAAGCATATAGTTGCTTAAACAAGTGGAAAATGTTTTGGGTGTTAATCTATTTTATATTCGCATCCCTTTTTTGTTAAATCAGTGTTGCCACTAAAGGGTATGAAACAAAGTGTGCAGACATTGAAATATATGTTTTCCAGAAGATGAGAATACATTTGCTAAAGAAGCAAGATGTTCGAGATAGATCATTACAACAAAAACTAGCACCCAAGATGCAAAAGAACTAAAGATTGAAATGAAGCCAATATTGCAAGGTAGCACACAAATCTTTCCTACAAATTAACAAAAATGATTTCTAATTGAAGGAACTGAATCACCATGTCTAGCTTAAAGTTTCTTGACATATTTACGGATTGCTATATTGTTCAGTAAATAGTACCCAAAAACTAGTACCCAAGATGAAAAAGAACTAAATATTGAAATGAAGCCAATTCTGAAAGGTAACACAGAAATCTTTCCACAAATTAACGAAAATGATTTCTAATTAAAGGAACTGAATCACCATGTCTACCTTAAAGTTTCTTGACACATTTACTGATTGCTATATCGTTCAAGTCTTGTCAACGAATAAGAGAAATGTAGAATCAGACTTCTAGTGGAAGAGTATTTTTAAGCCTTCCAAATTTCTGTTTCAATTAGCCAGAATAAAGCATGGATCAATGTGAGCGTGTCTGTCATAATTACAAGGTCTGGCCCAATTTCAAACATACTGAGATGGTCAAGCCAGTTTATTTAGCATCCGGAATCCTTTCTTCCAAACAAAAGAACTAAAAAAAAATGTCTCGAAATGTTAAAAGAATGTAATAAAAGGACAAAAATGGCACAATGCTCCATTAATGTCGAACTGCGGACATTAAGTCAATCGTAACTCCATTTAGAGAATAAACTCGTAGCGCCAAATTTCAAAGCAGTTGTTGCAGCGATATGTAGAGGCTAAGGGTGGTGACTTTTCCTTATCTTTTCATTTGTAGTATCCCATTTTAACAAATGCTCAATTCGTATGCAATTGAATGGACGTGTATTATTCACGTCAATGAAATCAACAACCAAGTAAAATGCACCCTTTCTAATCACCCTTTATGGGAAGCTTAGCAGGAGTCAAAGAACATGACCTTGTAAGAAACAATTGACAATCCAGCACAATGAAAAAATCTCCAGACAATGAAGCATTTCTTCAATGATTAAAAGCATAAAATGAAGAAAATTTTGCTGCATCATCAGCACTGACTTCCTAAAAACTAACATCCAACAATGAACTTCAAATGCTGGTTCCAGAGGTACAGATCTGCAATCACTTAGTTTAAACACAATGTATAGTTGAGAGGAGTGACTCTCAAACTTATTTAAAGGCTGTGCATAAGCCCTGGGAAAACACAAAGTAGATTGGTTATCGGCATAGTTACCATGTTCTTACAAACTTAGTGAAAATTCGGTTCAAAGTGTTCTTTTTGGTTTGAGCAAACTTACTGAACAAGTTCGGTCGAACATTATTTTTCTTTTCTTTTTATTAAAAATTGGAGTGTTTAAATTAAAATGGTTTCAACACAAAACGTGAAACATGAAACACTAATACCTAAGCACGTAAAGGAAAAACTCCGTAGATAATATCTATATTTACTATAATCATATAATGTATAATTGGTTTTTCTTTTCAAATGTCATCATACATGTATAGTACTTATTATTTATATATATTTAATATTTGTAAATTTTCTCAACCTAACTGAACCAAACATTTTGAAAAATTCTGAACATTTGAACTTTTTTCTCAACCGAACTGAACCGAACCTTTTGAAAAATTCCGAACATTTGAACTTTTTTCCCTTTTCGAACTATCCAAACTTTCAAACATGGTAACTATGGTTATCGGCAAGGTATTTTTATGCAAAATACATCCCTTCCATTGTTATTCATTCACCGTACTTAACGATTTTGAAGATGTGGCTATAAACTATGATAAAATTCATATAATGGCAAGTTCTGGAACATTATGCATTGTTCTAGATGATAAGGGGAAGCCTATAAATATTGAATCTGGGAAGTGAAAAGGAAAAACTGATTGCACAATCATATGTGACAGATGGTCTAATTGAACATGAAGACTCATCCTATATATTTTAGCACACTATCCTTAATGTGCAATATTTATAAAATCCATAGAAACAAGTAATGAATTCAAGATTTCTGAAAGCTTTTACTCTGCTGATGATTTATGGGCCAGGATTCTGAGGAATGCCTGCTGGATTTTGACCATAGGTCATAGAACAGATAAGGACCCCACCTTTTCATTGCTAGCCTTCTTAATGTATTATTAGTTGCATGAAGCTTTAGAAAATGGAGAGGAAAAAATTTCTCATTGTTTGTAATGTCTCTTTGAAGACCTTGGGCACATTCTACTTCTTGCGGGCTAAAAAGGAATGGGCAAGGGAAGTTAATCCCATGCTTTTCAGTTGTTTTTTAAGCTTTGCATTATTTTTAAGTAATTTTCTAAGTATAGTCAGGTCAGCTGGGAAAAGGTGAAAAGTCAATCGAAAAATAAAAGAAAATGGAACTATTATGTCTCCAAGGAGGTCAGTCCTCTTTAAGAGGATTCTATTTGGCTTTTGGCACTACCTCTAGCTATTTAAAGGGTCGCTTGGCTTGGAAGAGATTTATGCATGCTTTTGGAACTTATTCTCTTGGAGCTGGAGCACACTTTGCTTTCTCTCTCGTCCATTGAGGACGGAAACCCTCCATGACGGTTTTTTGAGGATGCAATTCCTCAATAGCACTTGGTTTGAGGACGAAAACCCTCATACCTTCATTGGTGGTCTCACACGGAAGTCACACTTGGTGACTACATTCAGATTTTCCTTAGAGCATGCCATTTCCAGCCTGTTATAGACACTCTCCTAGGGTGAAGACTTGCATGGGTGAAGGGTTTGGTGGTATCTAGGGCACAACACTTCTTGCTTTATGGATATTTGGATTGTGACTAATTTATAAGGCTGATTTCATTTCCCGGATTGAAGTTTGGACCTTCGAATCATCATTTCTGGCCATTTTTGTAAGTGGGTTCACTGTTGTCATTAAAATAATTATTATACCTCAGCCAGGGCTCTAAAAATTCATTTCTTGGTTTGTACTTGCTCTAAATAATTATTATTGTTTCCTACAAGCTTTGGATGGTGTAGAAGTGGTGTTGGAAGTGAATAATTGTAATTTCTTACTAGTTGTCATAAGAAATCAGACTGTTGTAGCTTACTGATATAATGTTTAGTTTACTTTGATTTGGGTTTGTGTCATTTCCCTCCTTTTTCAGTTTCAGCCGGAAAGGGGCATTATAGTGGTATCAAAGCAAAGATCTTCCCAACCTGAGGGTATTCATACAAGATGGTGACAAAGAATACATCTACTATCAAAGGAGAGAGAAGAAGAAATCAGATCAGCTGTTTGAAGGGCCTAACATGGCCAACAAGGGTTTTGAAGAGGCCAAGATCGATAGACTTATCGAAGGGAAAGAAAGGTTGGCGGACACGATGGATTTGCTAGCCCTAACCTTGAAAAATCTTCATGGAGCTAGGTCGCATAATGGAGAAGGAAGCTTTTCTGGTGTATACAACAATAGGCAGCCTCATAGGGCACCAGCTGCTAGGCCCTTTCAGCCCACCTTCCTTCCAAAGGAAGAGGTCGCTCCAATGGTAGAAACAAGGCATTCAGTGGGTCACAACATTGCTGCCAGCTATGAGTATAGGGCTCTTCCGGATGAGATTTGTGATGCCATATCACTTGCAGAGTTCATAGGAGTGAACAAAGGTAGAGTGAGGCATGAGCCAAAGAAAGAAGAAAAATTCGATTTGCAAGATTATGGAGAGAATTCTGTGGTTAAAACCAAATTTTTGGATGATAATGTTGATGTTCAGTTTGCTGGAATTTTCAGAACAACAATCAATATGAAGCAAGTTGATGGTATACATGACTTTGATGAGAACCATGGAGATGCTCCATGCATGTGTCAACAAAATATGGGTGGAGTCAAGGTGGAAAGAGCTTCACTTGTTGAATATGAAGAATCAAAGGTGAAGGAGAATGCTGATCCTAACTCAAAAATTCTGAGTCACAAGGTTGGAAGTGTTGAAGATATCTTAGCAAACCTTCATCCGAAAAGGGAAGGTGAACAAATTAAGGACAGCCAAAGGTATGAGAGTGTTTCAGAATTGTTGATTCATACTATGCCATTCCAGATTTGTTGTCATCATGGGCAGCATGATGAAAAGGATAGCCATATGCAAATGTGTGGTCATCATGAGAAGCAATCGAAAGAGGGGAAGAAAGTGAAGGACACATGGAGTAGCAAAGAGCACATAGGTCCTTTCACACAAGTTCTAAATTGTTTGTACATGAAAGTTTGGGAACCGGGTGATCTTTTGAGATACAAGAAGGATATGGGCTTTGAAGAGTTCAATATTACTATTTCTAATGAATTCTTTATCTCATGTTTTTGGTTAGAAAAGAGGTTCTTGAGCAGTCCTATAAAGTATGTTATGCATTCTAACGAAGCGGTGGAGAATCATTGCTCACAATTCATAGGGCACTCCTTAGAAACAAATCCTACACTTGAAGACAGGGCTATGGAGGAAGTCACCATTGTCGGGGCAGCGAGATGCTTGATGTGGGAAATGGATAAGCCATATGGTCTTTATGTTGATTATCAAATGCTTCCCATGCAACCTAGTTTGGGGTTCAATAATATAACTCAAAGATCACTAGCGGATAGTGGTGTCCAACATGCCATGGAATTGAACATTGGCTGTCATTCCTCAAGGGCTGATTGGAGATCTAGCTACAAGCAGAATTTGATTGCCATGCACGTGGTTTCAGTCATTGAAGTAAGTATTCAGCTTATGGCTGTTGAAGAATTTTCAGTCAAGGAAGGGTTGTTTCCAACCCCGGATCACTCACATGGCTGAGTTTGGCGAAGGATGTCATGTATGACAGCTGCTGTACCGATATTTTATCTGCTGCCAGCAACAGTACCAGCCTCTTTTACACTTGTATGACAGTCATAAAAATGTTTTTAGTCACATGGTGTGAAGGAGAACTCAAGGAGGATGTGTGTCTACAAAAAGGCTTCACGATTCCGGGATGTAGAGCTGTTGTCATCCACATTTCCAGCCAGCTCAACATTTTGTATGCAGCCATACAAGTAATCCCAGTCATACACTTGAGTAGTCTTCAGTTTGTTGATGTTGTTGAAGCACTTTCAGTCAGAAAAGGGTTGATTCCATCCCTATATTATTGCCATTGATGACTTTGAGTGAAGAATTCCATCAAGAGTTGGAGAATGGTTTGATATGCATCTCTCCTAATGAAGAGACCAAAAGCACCAAAGGAAGATCCCAAGGGGCAGCCCACTTGAATATCAGAATAGTGCAGCAAAAGCAAGGTGAAAGGGCTCCTAAATTGAATCTTCATGCAAAGGGTCTCCAACAAAGCACGGAGGAGACATGGGATGATGTATTACTACCTCCAAATGCTAGAGAAAGTGCTTTCATGACAGCCATGAGCCAAATTGCCACCATTAACGCTGCTGTCATCATCACTAGCAACCACCATATTATTTCAGTCACACTCATATTTGTGAATATGGGATGTCCTTCCACCATAGTTGACAAGGTTGGAACGAAGAATGAAGATGCCACCTTGGAATATGTTTTAGCTTGTCAAGTTGCTGATTATTCATCAATTCCTTGCTCTAGGGCTGAAGTTACAACAGCTTGGAAGGTTTTTAGTACAGTTGAGTATGCGAAGAATAAATTTGTTGATGTTGTTTTGAAGGAGAAAATGAAGATGGCAGATTTAAGGTAATAGTTGATCCCTGCTTCAAGGAAGTTTTTAAACTTCATGGGCTGCTAAAGAACATCATTAGGGAGAAGGACAACAGATATATGAGCTTGTTTTGGCAAGAGCTCTTTCATTTGACAGGTACAGGATCCAAATTATTGGAGCATCCAAGCTTGCAATTGCTTGAGGGCAAGCAATTTTGGGAGGGGAGGACTGTAATGTCCCCTTCTCAACACTAGTTCTCTTTGAAGACCTTGGGCCCATTCCACTTCCCATGGGCTAAAAGGGAATGAGCAAGGGAAGTTAATGTCATGATTTTCAATTGTTTTTGTGAGCTTTGCATTATTTTAAAGTAATTTTCTAAGTATAGTTAGGTCAGCTAGGAAAAAGGTGAAAAACCAATGGAAAAATAAAAGAAAAAGGAACTATTATGTCTCCAAGGAGGTCGGTCCTCTTTAGGAGGATTCTATTTGGTTTTTGGCGCCACCTCTAGCTATTTAAAGGGGTTGCTTGGCTTGGAAAAGGTTTATGCATGTTTTTGGAATTTATTCTCTCGGAGTTGGAGAATGCTTTGCTTTCTCTCTCATCCATTGAGGACAGAAATCCTCCATGGAGGTCTATTGAGGACGAAATCCCTCAATAGCACTTGGTTTGAGGATGAAAACTCTCATTCCTTCATTGGTGGTCTCACACGGAGGTCACACTTGATGACTACATTCAGATTTTCCTTGGAACATGCCATTTCCAGCCCATTGTAAACCCTCTCCTAGGGTGGCGACTTTCATAGGTGAAGGGTTTGGTGGTATCTAGGGCATGACACTTCTTGTTTTATGGATATTTGGATTGTTCCTAATTTATAAGGCTGATTTCATTTCCCGGATTGAATTTTAGGCCTTGGAATCATCATTTCTGGCCATTTTTGTAAGTGGGTTCACTGTTGTCATTAAATTAATTATTATACTTCAGCCAAGGCTCTAAAAATTCATTTCTTGGTTTGTACTTGCTCTAAATAATTATTATTGTTTCCTACAAGCTTTGGATGGTGTAGAAGTGGTGTTGGAAGTGAATAATTGCAATTTCTTACTAGCTGTCATAAAAATCAGACTGCTGTAGCTTGCTGTTATAATTTTCAGTTTACTTTGATTTGGGTTTGTGCCATTTCCCTCCTTTTTCAGTTTCAGCCCAGAAAGGGGCATTACATTGTTTCATGGACTGATACATCAGGGAGCAGGTAACTTACAGATGGAAAGGTTTCCTAAACTTCTTTTGAAACAATTTCACAACACAGGTGATGGATCTGCCGGCAGATCTATCAAAATTGGAGTGAATCACAGATTTTATAGAAAAAGCAAATAAATTATCTAGATTTATACAAAATCATCACTCTTGACTTTGAAACTGTACCATAAATTTGAAGTTCACCAACACAACAATGAAAGAATACAATGTGTTGCCAATACCTACAAAGTGTTCATATCATATTATGCTGTCTGAGTCTGGTTTTCAATGGGGACTAATGTTTTAAGAATTTGATTTTTTATTTAGTGGAATTCTGCTCTCATTCTAACGGTTTCAACCTGAATCAATCCAAAGTATCTCTTGATTGGTGGAGCAAAGGTTTTGAAAACCTCTTTTGAGAGGAGTTTATTCAAATTACTAGAGAGTACTAAGTACAATGGTTAATGTTTAATGAACTATTAATTATCAACTAACTAATGTTTAGTTATGAGCTTCCCCAACATATTGTAACCTCTTTCAGCATAATAAATACGAGCACCCTACACCTCTTAGTGTGTGTCATGTGCCTTTTGTAATATCCCTTTCTAGGGGCTTGTTATCAGCTAATTTTGACTTCGCAAAATTACAACGTGAAAATTTAAAAGAGTTTTTCTTGTAGTTTATCACCCTCATCATGATCGTCTTATTCTCATGATCATTTTGGTCTTCGTTTCATCCATTTTGAATAAGCCCTTCTCCGCTATGACGCAAACGTGTTTTAATTATTTAATTAATATTTACCTTGTTATTTAATAAAATTAAATTTATTAAATTTTAGGGTTTTTAATTAATAAATATTAATTTAATATTGATGGAAGTTGTTCGACAAACTTGGGAGAACTTTTCTTATTTTCCCAATTGCGTGGGCAATTATTTTTTTGCTTCCAATTGTCGTGGACAATTTCAATTTTGCTTCTATCATCCGGAAATTGGGAAGGAGACAGTTACAAGAGGTTGCAAAAGTGGGAGAAATTGGGAAGAAGGAGAAACAAGGAAATATTGCAGACATCTAGAGCCAGAAGAAGGAAAAGCTCATTCTACAGGCACTCCTCGGCTTTCACATGGAAAACACGAGCACGGGCTTAGCTAGAGCCAAGCAACCTTGAGAGTTCTAGGTAGTTGTCTCCATTTCGGGATCACAAGCTTACAAGAAGCCATCCTTCTCCAATTGTTCCGGATCCTCCATGCTCTGTGCAGAGTGCCTGATCCGTATGGCATGCTAAATTCCGCTCGAGTTCAAATATTAAAAAAAGAGACTCAGGTTTCAGAGGTTTTATCTTCTCTGCACTCTGTATATTTTTATTTAAGCTATTTCTTTTGTTGTATTGTGCCAGATTGAGCACACATACCAAAAACCAGTCAACGTTGGAATGAAGAAGGAAGTAGAGGCCACATTGCTCAAGTTCACAGATCCACGTTGTCAAAGAAAGAAACTAGGAGCTCACGCACATTTAGTTTAAGGAGCTCAACACACCAAACAAGTGGAGGTCCACGCACTTATCTGCAATCTGCCCACACATCAAGGGAGAGATAAAAAAATAAGGTTATACCTACACACGCATACATTACTCAAAACACCTTGCTCAAAGATCCACGCATGGAGTCAAATGGAGATGCCCACGCATAGGAGGAAATAAAACCAGTCAACGTTGGAATGGAGAAGAAAGTCCAAAACAAGCCACTTTGAGGAAGTCCATGCATTCCAAGAATCTACCAAAGCCCACGCATCATCTGCAGAAATAAAATATCTTTTTCCAAGCTGTGGGTAATTAAAAAGGAAGGTTTTTGTATTATTTTCCACACAGCCCATGCCAAAGAGGAAGCAATATACGCATTTACTTTGGCAAGTGTCCACGCATGCCTAAAGAAGACAGCAGTCTGTGCAGCCCAAGGATCTATCAACTCATCCCATGCCAAGGGAATGTTCATCATGTCCAAAGAAAGGTCCAAAACGCATTGACAGTCCAAAACAGGCATCCTATGCCAAGAAAGGAATCAAGAGGCCACGCATTTACTTGTGGAAGTCAGCAAAAGCTCATGCATAGCCATCCAAAGAAGTTTAACGCCTTTCAAAGAGAAATCAATCCTCTACGCATGCACAGGTACTCAAAGCAATAGAAAATGCATGATCATGCTAGAAAAGCCCACGCTAGTTGTCAAGGAGAAAGGAGTTTAATAACCAGATATAATAAAAATATCCAAAATCATAACTGGTTTGTGATTTGAGCTAGTCTCAATTGTTTTTGTTTTTCCGTTATTTAAAAAAATTGTAAATCAAAGTGCTAATTTTCTTTTTATTTATTTAAAAATAATAAAAAAGAAAAGGGTCGTATTTTTCTTGCGGTGACGGTGGTCCGGAGACTTAGACCCAACACCTTCCCAGTGTATGCTTCTTTTGGTTTTCCGCTTTAAAAATTCATAATGGGTGAACGCTCTAACAAATCGGCACTCAAATATGCATATCAAGGATTAATTCCAACATCGTCCTTAAGCTCAGCCGTATAATAATATTTTAGATACTGATATGGGTCACGTGGATATGGTCCAATTTTGTGACAGGGTAAGGAGAGAAGGAAAGACTGTTTTCTCAAAAAGGCTCTATCGCTGCGGCTTACCTCAAGCGACAACATTTCCAGTTGCCATACAATGCCTCGAGTTTGTTCTAGCTTGTGCCGAACATTACGACCCTGAGCGTCGAGGAGTATTTAATGATAGAAATGAACCCCTTCTGCTCAATTCTCTCAAGCATATGGAAGATATGTTAAAAGTGCCACTTTATGAAGAAAATGTTGACATAACGCAAGAATCGACACAACAATTCTGGGATGAAAATCCCTTGAGATGGTCAAAAATGGTTAGTCAAACCAAAAACTCACACTTCAAGGATGCCCAAAGAATGGTTTCGTGTGGAGTTTCATGAAGAAATAGGAGATATGATCACTCTCCTTAGCGGGTTTTTGGTCTCCCTTCTGCCAAGAATTTCCATCCTTGGATGTACAAATTCATTTGTATTATTCTTGATGCAAAGATGTTCGTTGATTGGGCAAGTATCATCAACGACACTCCATAAACAGTTGATTGAGGTAAATATGACTAGTCATTTTTACACTTCGTATTTGATCTATGCCGTAGTAGCAAGGAGGAGAATTTTTTGGGCTGACAACTAGAGGTACAATGGGTCCTAGTAAGAATAGTGTTTTTCACTTTTACCCACAACTTGAGTTCAAGAAGCAGTTCTCATCATTTCCGGTGGGTCAACGATGCATTTCTTTTCTCGTTATGTTTGTGGAGCCTGTTTTCATGTTAGAGTTTGGTACACCTTCCATGTGTTACACTCGGATATTTTTATGGCGGTCCCGCTCGCCGGTGAGTGGGTCAAGGGTTTGAGGGGGTGAAGCCCCAAGCAAATTTTCATGGGTGGTTTATTAACCCATGGGTAATGGGTAACCATTATGGGCTGTTTTTGGGCCCATGGTTTTTCGGTACCCATTGTTTTGTAAAACCACCTCTTCGGCTACCTATTGATGTACTTATAAATAGATGGACATACAATAGGATTGATATGAGTGTGTTTTGTGAAGGTGAATAGTGTGTGCGAATTCAAGTGCGAATTCGGGAGGGTTTGTTGAGTGCAGCTCCAAACAAGATCTGATTATTGTAATTGTGAAGACTGTTGGCTTGTAATAAAATCTGAGCAAGTGTTCTTGGTGGATGTAGCCCACATTGGGTGAACCACGTTAAATATTGTCTTCGTGTTGTGCATTTTTCATTTCTGTAATTCTATTCATACTTCTTATTATTGCGATTCTGAGGAATTATTCCGCATTAGATATTATTAATTCCTAACAATTGGTATCAGAGCCTGGTTTGGTTTGTTGAAGTGTTGAATCGCAGGGAAAGTTTTTAGCTTGAGTGGGAGCTATGGCAGATGATGGAAGATCTAGGGTTGATAAATTCAATGGGCAGAATTTCAGTCTTTGGAAGATGCAGATGGAAGATTACCTTTATCAGAAGGATCTTTATACTCCGTTGTTTGAGAAGGTGAACAAACCCTCGAGCATGACAGATGTAGAATGGGATTTTTTGGATAGGAAGGCACTTGGACAATTCAATTGTCTTGCATCTTCGGTATTATTTAATGTTTTGAAGGAAAAGACTACAAAAGATCTAATGGATGCATTAGGGAAGTTGTATGAAAAACCCTCTACCTCTAACAAGATATTTTTAATGAAAAAGTTGTTTAATATGAAGATGTCTGAGAATAGTTCAATAGCAGATCATTTAAATAATTTCAATACGGTTGTGAATATGCTAGCTTCGATTACAATAGAATTTGATGAAGAAGTTAGGGCTTTATTAATTCTGTGCTCTTTACCTGAAAGTTGGAATAGCCTGGTAATGGCGGTAAGCAACTCGGTTCCAGCTAACTCGAAGTTGAAGTTTGAGGATGTTGTAGGGGTGATTCTAAGCGAGGAAATGCGAAGAAAAAGCTCCGAGGAATCTTCTACTTCAGGAATGCTTTGACAAGTGGAAACTAGAGGGAGACAAAAGAATAGAGGAAACCATGGAAAATCGAAAGATCGGGCAAGGTCAAAATCCAAGAGCAAGATTGTATGTTGGAATTGTGGAAAGTTTGGGCACGCAAAGAAGGACTGTTGGGAGCTTCGGGATAAGAAGAAACAATAGGAAGAAAACAAGGAGGCAAATGTGGCATCGGGTAATGTATGCCAGGATGCTTTGATTCTTTCTTTGCATAATATTATTGAATCTTAGGTTTTAGATTCAAGGGCTTCTTTTCATGCTACTCCACATAGGCATTATTTTGTTGATTATGTTCAAGGGATTTTGGGCATGTTTTTCTTGGTGATGATGAGCCTTGCAGTATAGTTGGAAAATGTTTTGTTCAGGTTAAGATGCAGAATGGGAATACATGGCTATTGAAGGATGTCAGACATGTGCCTACATTAAGGAGAAATTTGATATCGGCGGGCAATCGGGAAGGAAGTGATGGTTGTCTTGTGATATTTGGTGACTCTTGGAAGGTTACCAAGGGTGCTCTTATGGTGACAAGAGGTAAGAAGGTTGGAACCTTGTATTTATCCACCGATAATACTAATGATTGTAATCTTGTGGCTTGGATGCGAGATACAACATTATGGCACTATAGGCTCGGTCATATAAGCATAAGGGCATGGACATCATAAAGAAGAATTTGCTGGATATACGAAACCTGGTTTGAATTTCTGTAAGAGCTGCATATATGGGAAACATAAGCGAGTAAGGTTTCTCAAGGTTGGACCTACTCTGAAAAGAGAGTAAGTTAGAGCTGGTACATTCGATGTGTGGGGGCTAGCTCGTGTATTATCTCTTGGGGTTCAAGTTATTATGATACTTTTATTGATGATGCAACAGGAAAGTTTGGGTTTATTGTATTAGAAACAAATCGATGTATTTGATACTTTTGTTAAATGGAAAGCCTTGGTAGAGAATGAAACAAGTCTTAAGTTAAAATGTCTCAGTCGAGATAATGGAGGGAAGTATTGCAGTAATGAATTTGATGATTATTGTTCTAAGAATGGAATCCATAGGCAAAAGACGGTTCCAGGAACCCCGCAGCAGAATGGGGTGTCAGAAAGGATGAACAAAACAATAATGGAACGTGCTAGGAGCATGAGGATACATGCAAGACTGCCTCTTTATTTTTGGGCAAAAGCGGTGAGCATAGTGTACTTGATAAACAGAGGACCCTCAAGTGCCTTGGATGGAGGCATACCTGAGGAGGCTTGGTACGGTAAGAAAGTCGATTACTCATTTCTTAGAGTCTTTGGATGCGAGGTGTTTGTTTATATTGACGAGGATGATAGGACCAAGTTAGAGGCTAAATCGGAAAAATGCACTTTTATTGGTTATGGTGGTGATGACTTTGGATTTAAATGTTGGAGTATTAAGGACAAGAAAATCATTCGGTCTAGGGATGTGGTTTTTAATGAGAAAGTCATGTATAAGCAACAGTTGCGAGGAAAACATGGAAGAATCCAAGAAAGAATATGCGGTGGTAGAGGATCTTCCGGATGGGACGGTGACCCATGAATCGGTTCAGAACCTACTCAACAGAACCCCAAATTCCTACAGTGAGGAGGTCTTCTAGGGTAAGAAAAGAACTTGAACGTTTTCTCCTTCTCTTCATTATTCATTACTCGCTGATAGTGGAGAGCCAAAGAGCTTTGATGAAGCAATGCGGGTAGATGCTAAGAAGAAGTGGGAGCAAGCCATGGATGAGGAGCATAAGTCTCTCATGGAGAACCGGACTTGGGATTTAGTGAAGCTACGGGAAGGCAAAAGAGCATTGCGGAACAAGTGGGTGTACAGAGTTAAAGACGAAGGAGGAAAGAAGAGATATAAGGCCCGGTTGGTGGTCAAGGGGTTTGCATGGAAACAATGTATAGATTTTGATGAGATTTTTTCTCCTGTAGTAAAAATGACTTCTATCAGAACTGTTCTTAGAATAGTGGCAGCCGAAGACTTGCACTTAGAACAGTTAGATGTAAAGATTGCATTTCTCCATGGTGATTTGGAGGAGGAGCTATATATGCAGCAACTAGAAGGATATGAAGTCAAAGGTAAAGAGGAGATGGTGTGCAAAATGAAGAAGAGCTTGTATGGCCTAAAACAAGCTCCATGTCAATGGTATAAGAAGTTTGATAGCTTCATGATGGAGCAAGGTTATATTAGATGTCATTCTGACCATTGCGTGTATACAAAGAAATTTGAGGATGAAAGTTATATTATCCTGTGTTTGTATGTTGATGACATGTTGGTTGCAGGTAAAAACATGTAGGAAATAAAAATACTCAAGAAACAACTAAGTGAATCCTTTGATATGAAGGATTTGGGGGTAGCTAGACAAATCCTTGGTATGAGGATAACTCGGGATAGGAAGGAATGGAATCGACTTTATGTTAGGAAGAGTACATTAAGAAGGTATTGGATAGGTTAACATCAAGATGCTACATCGGTTGGGACTCCTTTTTGCAAGCCATTTTAAGTTATCAAAGGAGCAGTGTCCCAAGACAGAGCAGGAAAGAAACCAGATGTCCAAGGTACCTTACTCATCAGCGGTTGAAAGTTTGATGTATGTTATGGTGTGCACTAGGCTCGATATTGCCCATATGATAGGGAGCTGTGAGTAGATTTATGAGTGATCCAGGTAAAGAGCATTGTGCAAGCGATAAAGCGGATCCTTCGGTATTTGAGAGGGACTATGGGGAAAGTTTTGTGATATAGTGGATCAGACACCACTTTACGTGGTTATGTAGATTTAGACATGGCTGAAGATGTAGACAGCAGGAGGAGCACGACAGGTTATATTTAAACTGTAGGTGGGACAACAGTGAGCTGGATTTCACGACTACAGAAGCTGGTGGCTTTATCAACCACGGAGGTTGAATATGTTGCTACCACAGAGGCAAGCAAAGAGATGATTTGGTTACAACAATTTCTTGAGGAGTTGGGGCATAAACAAGAGGAATGTAAGCTGCATAGTGATAGTCAGAGTGCTATACACCTAGCTAAGAACTCTGCTTTCCACTCCAGGACGAAGCATATACAGTTGAGATATCACTTCATCAAGACAACTTTGGAGGAAGATAAGTTGAAGTTGGAGAAGATTCATACCAGTCAGAATCCTGTAGACATGATGACCAAGGTGGTCTGAGGATAAACTAAAGCTATGTTCAGCTTTGGTTGGCCTTCACGGATGACAGTGAAGGGTTGAGAAGCTTGCTCAGTGGAAATCGGTCTCCAAGTGGGAGATTGTTATGTTTGTGGAGCCTGTTTTCATGTTTGAGTTTGGTACACCTTCCATGTGTTACACTCGGATATTTTTATGGCGGTCCGCTTGCTAGGTGAGTGGGTCAAGGGGTTCGAGGGGGTGAAGCCCCTGAAGCAAATTTTCATGGGTGGTTCATTAACCCATGGGTAATGGGTAACCATTATGGGCTGTTTTTGGGCCCATGGTTTTTCGGTATCCATTGTTTTGTAAAACCGCCTCTTCGGCTACCTATTGATGCACTTAAAAATAGATGGACATATAATAGGATTGATATGAGTGTGTTTTGTGAAGGTGAGTAGTGTGTGTGAATTTGGGAGGGTTTGTTGAGCGCAGCTCCAAACAAGATTTTATTATTGTAATTGTGAAGACTGTTGGCTTGTAATAAAATCTGAGCAAGTGTTCTTGGTGGATGTAGCCCACATTGGGTGAACCACGTTAAATATTGTCTTCGTGCTGTGCATATTTTATTTCTGTAATTCTATTCATACTTCTTATTATTTCGATTCTGAGGAATTATTCTGCATTAGACATTATTAATTCCTAACATTTTCTATATAATTTGGTCATTAGGAGAAACCCGAAGAAAGGTTTTCAGAGGATGCCAAGGCCGTAATAAAACAATGGGGAACTTGGTATATCCAGTTTCCTTCTTACTCCTATATACGGGTTAGTGGATTTGTGGGAGCTCCTTACAAACTCCCTAAATATGTCAGTGACAAATTGGCGTTGATGGAGCTTTCACGTCAACTTTTCAAAGTCCATTGCCTACTTGTGGATAAACGTAAAGGAGGCATTCATTTCCGATTCAGATAGGGGAATACAAATGTCCAAGTTCTCGCAGTGCAGAATTAATGGAAAAAGAATTTGCCCACATCACCATACATTCTTTCACAAGTAGGGCTTAGTTTGATATTAAAGGGTCCATGGAAAAAGCCCTAGAGCAAGATATAGGCACAAGGCAAACATAGAAGACTATTGGGCAGAATGTGCGGATGACAGGGAGGTAAGACAACGACAATTTTCTCGTCTCACACTGGCTCAAATAACAAATTACGGATTGAGGACCCTCCTTTGACCCTTGCCGATAATGGAATTGATCTTATGGATCCTGCCTATGATCAGATAGTTTTCACTCCACTCCCTGGTATTGATTGGAGTAAAGGAGATGAAACTTCTCTAGATGCCATGAATCAACCTGTGTTGAAAAGGACTATGATGTGGTATGAGAATCAGATGGCCAATCCTCTCCCATTTCAAGGCACATATTTCGAGATACAGAAACTACCAACGAGGGGAGGACTTACACAAAAAAAGGTGGTGCAAACTTCTTCACATCAGTCTCCACCAACATCATCGCACACATCTCAGAGGCAAAGTCGGTGGTTACCCAAATTTGTTTCCAACAAAGAAGTGGTGCCTCAAAGATCGGTAAAAGTGTGCATCTTCGTGAAGGAAGAGAGCATGTTTTGGGTATTTCTACCCCAAACTCATCTGTTCACATCACTGAGAGTTCCAATAGGCCCACTAAGGATCCAAGTCATCAATGTCAGACACTGGAGTCCAAACAAATCCCAGTGGTACAGATATCTAATTCTTCTGAGCATCCAGGTGATAAGGGTATTTCACAAGAACATGAGGATAATCAAGAATGTGTTGCAAATGCTACTTCGCCAAGGCTTGAGGCCACAAAACAAATGCCTACTGCTTTTAGTCATGAGGAAGGCAAAGAGGATTTTTCTTCAAGTTCTCGACTCTGTTATGTCGAATTAATGAATGAAACACTCGGCCTAGGTTGATTCCGAAATCAAAAAGAGGAAGAGATTGGTCAAGGTGGCCAACATTGATTTGGAAGCTCTTTCTGCCCTTTTCAACAAAGTTGTGCCCAAAAATCCTAAGGTCTTGTCCGGAGTAGTGATTGATGATAGCGGAGATAAATTTGCAAAAATTGCAGTTCCAACTCTTGAAAAGGATTGTGGGGTATAATGTCCCCATTTTTGAAGACCCTTAGCCTATCATTCCCCGTAGTCTTTAGGGATGTTGCAAGGGGAAAATTATATTAAATAATTAGATAATATTGCTTGGAGAGTGATTTTAATCATTTGACATTATAAAACAATATTTATTTAATTATTTAATATTTATGGAGCAAGTAATATATTTAATTATTTAATTAAATTCCCAAAATGCAAATTAAAAAGGGGAATTAATTAAATAATATTTAGGTGGCTTTTAAATATTAAAATCACCCTTTTTAAAAGGGGACGCCACACATAGGGAAAATAAACTGTTTTTTATTTTATAATTTCCCTCTCCTAGGGATTTCGAATTTTGTGGCTCATTGCTTATAACTAGGATCATTGTTAGACTTATGTTATGATTATATTTATTTGATACTCCATGCTTGAGAGTTGGGATGTATGCCCATTAACGCTTTCTCTCTCTCTCTCTTTGCGTGGGAAGTTAGTGAGTTGGTTTTGATCAATCAAGTATTCTCTTTTGTTCCATTTGTTGAGTTCTCTTGTTTGAAGTATGTTCTTTGCATGATTTATACTTGCTAACATTGGCGACTTATTTGATGAGGATATTTGAATGATTAGTGGTGATTTTTGATGTCTTTATGGTTGGACTTTAATGCTGTAATTATTCCAACCATAGACGACTTGATATGGGTCTTATTTTGGTATGTTTTAAGGGTAAATCATCTATATTCAAGATCTGATTTGTGTTGGCTTATTTTTGCTAATTTTGGGCAGCTATTTTGAGTGTATTGAAGGGTTAGGAAAGTGCCATAAATCATTTATGCAATTTATTTTAACCCTAGCGACTAGTTTGAGATTTTGGGGGCTGTTTTGGAGGGGTTTTAATGTTATCATAAAATTCAGATCTTTAGTTTTTGGAAAGATCTTAATTTATAGAATTATTTGCATTTTATTTTGAAGGGAAAATATGGAGTATTGAAGGAGTTATGAATTTTAGAAGATTTCAATTTGTTTGCAAGCTTCCGGTTGTTGTCATAAATTAGTATTTATTTCAGATCTGCAGTTTTGGGGTAAGATTTAATATTGGTTTTGGTTGTAGAAATTAGGAGAAATAAGGAGAAAACAATTTCATAATTTTTGGAGTAGATTTGATGCCCTAAATGTCTTTGGGCGACCTACTTTTAGGTCAAAATTAGGGTTTCATATTGGGTGTGCAAAATCTGGTTTTGGGATATTGTTCTTCATATTTTTGTGGTCCAATATCCAAAATTTAAGCTCATTTGGACTTCTCTAGCCAAAGATATGAATTTTTGAAAATTGCAGCAGTTGGGGTTTGAAAATTAATTATTTTCCAGTAGTATGTGATCAGATTTATATTATTTCCTAACTTGTCCTAGAAGGGGATATTATAGTGGTATCAGAGCATGTTCTTTTGCACCTGTGAGGTTTGACATTGCTTGTGGATCATGGATTTATCTAGTGCAAGTAACATGAAGGCAAGATTCGGAAACTTGGTAGAGCACTCAAGCACCTACCTCCATCAAAGGATGAGTTGCTCAAAATTTTGGAAGAAGCAACAAGTTGCTTGGCAACAATAGAGCAAGATGATTATGGATCCATGCTTCTTGCAAGGGATTCCTTGGTGATGCAGTTGGCTAAGCATGAGTTGTTGGATCACAAAGATGGGGAAGTCAGAATTATGGTCATCTTCTGCATTAGTGAGGTCATGAGGATTGCAGCCCCTAAATTGCCGTATAGTGATGCCATCATGGAGGACATATTTGAGGTCATGGTGGGAAGTTTCCAAGGCCTTTGGGACCTTGCAAGCCCTTGCTTTGGTAAGAGGGTTAGTATTTTAAACACTATGGCAAAGGTAAGATCTTGTGTGATAATGATGGACCTAGAATGTAATGATCTTATTTCTCACATGTTTGAGGTGTTCTTTGATGTTCTACATAATGATCATACTCAAGAGATAATGGTCTCCATGCAAACCATTATGTCTTTGGTATTAAATGAATATGAGAGTCCCCCAACACAATTGCTATCTATGTTGGAGGAAGGATTGAGTCAAGAGGCATCATGTGTTGCTCATACGCTAGCCCAAGGTATTCTAGAGCAATGTTCAAGCAAAGTGAAGACTATGCTTCTCCTAGGTATGAGTTCTTTGGTGTTTAAGGATAAACATTTGGTATCTAATACTTGCATGAGAGTTGGCACTTGCACAGAGAAATCGAATTTAGTTCAAAGGGAAGAGAAGGAAGAAGAGCCCCTAGATGCAAATAAGCAAGGTAAAGAATTATTGTTGATTGAAGAGGTTTCCTTGCCTTTGTATGATTGCATGCATGTTGATAAAATAATCATGGGAGATGAGCCCAAGAGGGAAGAGAAATCTGATTTGCAAGTTTGCATGGACAAGCAAAATGAGAACAACCAAGAGGTAACTAATGATCATTATTTAGTTGTTACTAATGCTACTTGGATTGGCAATGAATGCAAGGATGAGGGGATGAATGATAGGAAAGAAGAAGAGGCATTTCCGAGCACTTTAGGCCATTCTCAGCTTGCTGGTCCGTACGGTAATGTTGTACATGTGCAGTGAAAAACAGTGAAGGAGGAGCAACCAAGGTCACTATTGAGTGATCAAACACAAGCTTCAAAGGGGCAGCCAAGGGTAGACCTCAATATGGCCCTAAAGAGGTCTATTTCACCATATCTCCCTCCACATAAAAGGCAACCACTTAACAACTACATTGAGGTAATAAATTATTCCAAGTTTGATTTGGCTAGTACTAATGATGAAGTTGTTGATGAGCATGTGCATGCTAAAAAGGAAAAATCAGATTTGAAGGATATCATTCACCTTCATCATGAGCCATTTGAAGGACAAGAAGGGAGTATGAGTCTCATGGTTACTCCAAGTCATTTCCTACATGACATGAGCATTGGTGAAGGAGAAAAAAGGGTTTAGATGAAGAAAATGATGAGGGAAAGAGAGCTGTCCTAAACTCAGAAATTCTGAGTTTTGTAGATGTTGGGGGCAGCCCAAGGTATGATTATTCATGTCTATTTCCTCCTTATATATTGATATTTGATGAATATGGGTATGAGCATGTTAGATGGATGGATAAAAGGTATTTTGGTCATACTATTGTTGATGTTTTTGCTCCTAACACTTGGGTGCATAAGTGTCAACATGGCAAAAGAAAAGGGATGCCTAAGACTCCTACAAATGAAAATCATGACAGTAAGCTTGCTGGCCTGTGTATAACAGCGGTTATTAGGAGCAAATAAGTGTGTTTTCTCTTCTAGAATAAAGTTCCAAGAAAGCTCCATGCACATGTCAAGTAAAGGTACATAATTACAAGGTGAGAAGTGGTGTTTTATGGTACGAAAATGTAATGAGCAGCCCCAAGTATGATGTTTTAGATTTATTTTCTTTATCCATAAAGAAGGTACATGGGCACAATCAAAGGTTTGAAGTTCCTTGGGTTTACGGTGATATGGTTTATGGATGCATGAATTATGGTTTCTCTTTTTCTTATATGCATGGTGCATCAAAAATAGTGAGATGTCATCCCTCTACATGGTATGGAGAAGTAAATAACAAGTTGTTTGTATTT
Organism: Taxus wallichiana var. yunnanensis; assembly: GCA_018340775.1. Taxonomy (NCBI): domain Eukaryota; kingdom Viridiplantae; phylum Streptophyta; class Pinopsida; order Cupressales; family Taxaceae; genus Taxus; species Taxus wallichiana. The sequence goes on from CM031237.1 coordinate 464,735,214, forward strand.
ACTAGTGCTCATGAGATGATTAAGATGGACATTCTATTGTTCTCATACCTTGATAAAATTCAGTTTTTTATTGTGGAGGTCATAAGAGGAAGGTATGAGCATCATCTATTCATGTTTGAATTGGCAACCAAGAGGAATATGTGTATGTTTAATGTTCACACTGCTGTAATGTACATTTTTGGTTTGTTTGAGGACATGTTAGCATGCTTACAATATGATTAAGTCACATGGTACGCTGATTTTCAGTTTGGATCATCATTGGTACATGTTACAGGGTCTTCTTTTGACCATTTAGCACTTTTTTACATTGGGAGCAGCGAAGAGGAAGGTGGTGTTGAGTTGTCATGTTATGTTCTGAGAAAAAGGGTAAGCATGTTGTATTTTCAGCCATGATAGTGAGAAGTACCACATTTGTCATGAGGTTCACTTTGAATCAACTCTATATCATGCATTTGATTGAGTTTCAACATTTGTTTTCTTGGGAACAATGTATTGAGGGTTGAAGATGAAGAATGGATCACATGGACCACATTTTGCATGGTAAGAGTTTCATTTCCAGCATATGGATAGTCTTGATTTGTTATTGTGGGTCATGGAATTTCAGTTGCATGGGGCCTATCTCATTCACTAGATTGTTGCTCATTCATGTGGGGAAAATAATTCTAAAATATGATAGTTGTTGTCCTCTCATTTTGATGGAAGATATCTTTGACTAGCTCTACTATTACTTCCATCATTCAGATATTTCACATGCACTTGATTATATGGGTGTTGGTACTTGATCCTGACTCATGGGTGACTATTTGGGGGTGGAAACCACCACTCCAATTCTGATTTTTGGAGATTACAGCAACATTTGGGGCCACATCACAAAGTTTGGGGGAAAGCCATACATGGAGGAGTCTTCCATGCCATGGAGACACATTGAAAAAGTGTGCTTCGACAATTATTTTTCTAATTTGTTTGCTTCATGCAGGTTTGAAGAAGAATTTATAGCAGATTACACTCCTAACTTTTAGGAGAATGAAGTGGTCCAAGATATTGCAAATGCTACTTCACTTGAGTGGCATGGGAGCACGGTTTTTGGAGTACCACACTTTTGGACACGAACACATGAGCTTGTTATTGCTTGAGGGCAAGCAATCTTGGGAAGGGAGGACTGTAATGTCCCCATTTTTGAAGACCCTTAGCCTATCATTCCCATGGGCTTTAGGGATGTTGCAAGGGGAAAATTATATTAAATAATAAGATAATATTGCTTGGAGAGTGATTTTAATCATTTGACATTATAAAACAATATTTATTTAATTATTTAATATTTATGGAGCAAGTAATATATTTAATTATTTAATTAAATTCCAAAATGCAAATTAAAAGGGGAATTAACTAAATAATATTTAGGTGGCTTTTAAATATTAAAATCACCCTTTTAAAAGGGGACACCACACATAGGGAAAATAAATTGTTTTTTATTTAATAATTTTCCTCTCCTAGGGATTTGAATTTTGTGGCTCCTTTCTTATAACTAGGATTATTGTTAGACTTATGTTATGATTATATTTATTTGATACTCCATGCTTGGAGTTGGGATGTATGCCCATTAATTTCTCTCTCTCTCTCTTGCGTGGGAAGTTAGTGAGCTAGTTTTGATCAATTGAAGTATTCTCTCTTGTTTCATTTGTTGAGTTCTCTTGTGTTGAAGTATGTTCTTTGCATGATATATAGTGCTAAAATCATGGCACTTGTTTGATGAGGATATTTGAATGATTAGTGGTGATTTTTGATGTCTTTATGGTTGGACTTTAATGCTGTAATTATTCCAACTATGGCGACTTGATATGGGTCTTATTTTGGCATGTTTTAAGGGTAAATCATCTATATTCAAGATCTGATCTGTGTTGGCTTATTTTTGCTAAGTTTGGGCAGCTATTTTGAGTGTATTGAAGGGTTATTAAGTGCCAGAAATCATTTATGCAATTTATTCTAACCCTAACGACTGGTTTGGGGATTTTGGGGGCTGTTTTGGAGGGGTTTTAGTTATCATAAAATTCAGATCTTTAGTTCTTTGGAAAGATCTTAATTTATAGAATTATCTGCATTTTACTTGAAGGGAAAATATGGAGTATTGAAGGAGTTACGAATTTTAGAAGATTTTAGCTGTTTGTAAGCTTCCTAGTTGTCATAAATTAGTATTTATTTCAGATCTGCAGTTTTGGGGTAAGATTTAATATTGGTTTTGGTTGTAGAAATTATGAGAAATAAGGAGAAAACAATTTCATAATTTTTGGAGTAGATTTGATGCCCTAAATGTGTTGGGCGACCTACTTTTTAGGTAAAAATTAGGGTTTCATGTTGGTTGTGCAAAATCTGGTTTTGGGATATTGTTCTTCATATTTTTGTGGTCCAATATCCAAAATTTCAGCTCATTTGGACTTTTCTAGCCAAAGATATAAATTTTTGAAAATTGTAGCAATTAGGGTTTGAAAATTAATTGTTTTCCAGCAGTATGTGATTAGATTTATATTATTTCCTAACTTGTCCTAGAAGGGGATATTACATGGGGACATGACAGTCATTGACTATGAAGTATCCAAAATAGCCCTTGGAAAGACCACTTTTGAAAGTGATGTTGCTATGGCAAAGGATTCAATGAACAATGTGCTTAAAAGGTTGGAGAGATACAAATATCAAATTTCCCAACTCAAAGAAGAAAAGAATCAATTGATCTCATATGTTCAACATTTGATCAGCCCAATTGCGTCTTCTTTTCTGTTCTAGAAACGGTGGCCATCCCAGATCAGGAAATTCTCAATCAATCAAAGGATGTGATCACTCTAGGGCACACTCTAAGGTCATGGGTTTTTGAGATAGAAAATGGTGGGTTGAGAACAATTGATGAGGTGATAAAAATATCTGAGAATATTTATGCCTACCTTGATTCAATGTTTCCATTCAAGGAATGCCTCATTACAGAATTAATAACACTGGATCAGATCTTTCCAAGTCTTCAGGATCTTGCCCGCATGGAATCTACATTCTTAGCCTCAGAGGGAATACTTGAGTTTGATCATCGCATGACACGAATTCTATGGCTAAATCATGCTAAGTCCAGGAAAATGATTTTGGAAGACTTAGTAATTGGTTTGTGCAATGAAGCTTATACCGCACTCTCTTCCATTCAAGCCTTCATCAAAGAGATTCCTTGTACCTTCGTCAATGAACACAGACCAAAGGAATTCAATACAACATCTAGTGGAGCAATTTACAAAATTGATACATGAAATGTATACTCTGTTGATGTTTTTTCCATCATTGGGATCAATGTTTCAGGATCAAACACCTTTGTGAAGAGATCTAAACTAAAGTGGCACTGCATACCATACCAGGTAAGATTCTTGAAATGCAGGTACTTTGTGAGGTTTGTCTTCTTCCGAGTTGTTTTCCAGAGGAAGAAAAGATGCACCAGACATTGCAGAAGCTCAAATCTTTTGAATTGGCGAAGAATCGGGATCCTTGTTTCTTTCCCTGTTCGCTAAATGTTATGATTTATCTGTTTATTTAATTTGTGTGGATGAGACCAACTCTGTTAACTATTGGTTGATTCAGCACATCTTCCTTTCTTCTTTCCTTATGTTTTTCCTCCTTCTGCAAATATTCCAATCACAGTTGCTTACTTGCTGCAAAATTGCCCAGCTGTGGTTCACGAGCTGTGGGAATTAAAATAAAACCCTTGAAAATAGTTATTAGGATTCACCCTTACCAAGTTGATAAAAATCTTACATGGAAGCCTCACCGTTAAATGAGAGAGATTTATCTCATGACTGCCTAGGTTTTTAGTTGTGCATAAAATCTAGCTAATAGATCCATCTTCAAGGAAGAGAAGATGGAAGCCAATGCTTGAATATGAAGAGTTCACACAAGATCCTAAATAGTAATGTGATATAAAAACATAGAAGGGAAAGGGAGCGGGTGGTTAGGGGGCAAAGTCCGCCAAACAATATAATCTAGTGTTATGCAGGAAGCGCACCCCTCATCCCCAAGTTGTCCAGAAGTTCGGGATGTCTCGGGTGCTTGGGGATAGGAAGAAACCCCAACCCCCACCCCCGGCTGCCCGCACTTGCACCCTCCACATGCAAAAATGGAGATGTTCCCGAGTTTACGAAATGCACCTAGGACATTTTGGGTGCTTCAAGACTTCAGAACTCCAATAGGAATGCCATAACGTCCCCAAGTCCTTGGACTCCCAAAGTCCCAAACAAATTTTAAAAATATATTAAAAAAGATGAAAAAACATAAAAGATTGACTTTGAAAAGAGGAAAATGAAAACTAGTATTTTATGTAGTGATACTAGATGTAAATCCTTTTCCCATGCAAAGTTACCTTCCCAAGAAATGGACTTGTTGTTTTATGTAGGTTCCCAAAGAAGATATTCTAACAAGAGGTTCTTACTTATTTTACATTTTTAAGACTTTCTTATGCATAGCAATAAAGATCTATAAATTCACATTTATATTTTTAAGGATTCTTTTAGTTTCAAAATTTTGTTGTGCAAGTCTTTCTACCTCTTTTTGTATGATAATGGAGGATTTACTAGTATATTAGGATGTTCTAGAGGCCAACTTTGTATTTAAGTTTTTAGCATTTTTCGGTTACCTTAGTTGTTTTTGTCTATGGATGGCTATTAATGTAGTTTGCATGGCCTCTACTTTGCCAAAAAGTTATTTTTTAATTCGAGGATATAATCATATATGTGACATGATAAAGAGAAGTTGCATGCCCTTCGGTAACATTGTTGGCTATGGTGTTGAAATTATAATCTTTCATTTTTTTAAAGGTTAAGGGACCCATTGTATATTTTTAATATTTATATATTATTTAATAGCCGTCTCCCCTCCATCCCCAAATTCGGGAAATTTATTGCTGTCCTAGAAATCTCGTCCCCTCATCTTGAAGTCTTGGGTAACTACTATATAATCATAATAATAAATAAGTACATTTATATATTTGTAACAAAAGAAATGACCAACAAAAAAACCACAATAGCTAAATGTAATATAAAATTAAAAATATAAAAAAATAAAAACTAAAAACTTAACCAAATTTAAATCAAATAATGAAACATTTTCATTTAAATATATAAACATTAAAAACTTAACCAAAAAATAAAATGATAAAAATAATAAATTACATAGAAATAAAAACAACAATATAAAAATAAATACATGAAAATAAAAATAAAATAAGTAAATGAAACGTTTTAATTTAAATAGTTTAAAATAAAATTGAACCTTAAAAATAAAACTATATATATATATATATATATATATATATATATATATATATAATAAATAAACAAAAATAGAAATAAACAAAAATGAAATGAAATATTAATAAAATAAAAAATAAATATTAAATAAAATTTAGATAAATATAATAGATTAAAATAAAATAATAAGAAAGAAGGCCATGGGCAAGTAAGCACAACACTAGAGTAAAGGGAGAAAATAAGAGAAAAGGAAAGGAGACCAAGGGCGAGTAAGCACAACACTAGAGCAAAGGGAGACAATAAGAGAAAAGGGAAAGGAGGCCAAGACTCAGGTTATTCTCTTGGGCCTTTGCAACTACAAATTCTCTATATCAACATGTGTGTTAATTAACAACGTTTGCTGCTAAAAAAATCTCTTGTTGGGTCAAGAGAAGAATTTCATGGATGTGGAAATTTCAGCCTTTTACTAAATTCAATAAATTTCCCTTCATCTTTTAGCTCCAAAATAAAGTTTCCTTGTAATATCCCCTTTTGGGATATTAATTAAAATTTGAAAATTACTACTTGCAAAGTAAACTTAGAAGAGCAAACCCTTCTAGGTTCACCTCAACTAACCCAATGTCGGCTTCAATACAACCCAAATGGGGTTGGAGTGAGCCAAGGTAGTGGGTTTAGATGGGCTAACTAGTTGGAGATGACACTTCATAAACCATAATAAATTGCAACAATAGAATATTAATTAAAAACTCGAAAAACCAGCAGAACTTCAATAATTTATAACTTGCACAATACCCTTCACACTTCAATGAAACCACTTGCAAATGAAAGCTAAAAATTAAATCTTTCCAACAAATTATAAATTTGATTTTTCTCACAACAAATAATCCTTTTCTCCTTGAGTGAGCCACCCTTTCATATTTTGGATGGCTAGGATAAGCCTATCTAGTGCATTCGCTATCCTTGTGTTCTCATGATCTTTTCTCCATGCTTCACGAGGATGGAAGGATGATGCTTTGACACGACCGTAATGTCCCTTTTTGGGACTCACAAGAAACTATGCAAATTTGAAGATAAACAACACTTTTCAGGTTTTAGTAGGCTGTTGTGACAGAAATAAATAGATAAAAACCCTTAACTACTGCCAACAAACACACTTCTAGGGTAGCAACCCTTTATGGGATTTCAAACCCACTTTTGTGCCCTCAAAACCCTTGAAATCAGCTACCTCTAAGTCTCTAAAATCATTATATATTATCAATAATCATATCATGCAAGAAAACTAATTTTTATAAGCTTGGAAGTGAGAGATCTGATTTTTATGATAAACCCTCAATTGCAGAAATTAATTAAATAGTCCAGAACTGCAACTAACTTCCACGAGCTTGGAAAAATAACAAAACACCTCCAAAATTGATGAAACTTTAGAACTTGGCCTTTAGAAATATGAAGAATATTATTCCACCCTCAGAATCATGAAATTATTGCAATGAAGTACTAAAATGCTCCCCTAGGTGGGTCGCTCCACATAGAACAACCAATAAACACAAAGCAAAACACACCATAAAGTAGGTCGTTCCACCTCAAAAGGGCCAAATATGCATTAACAACAAGAAGTAATACAAAGATCTTCAATTATTGATCAAATGGCACCTTAGGGCAATTCGCCTAGGGCTGAAATAAAAGATAATCACAACAAAAGATCCCTCAAGGGGGTGGAGACTCTCGTGTTGAAGTCTTCCCTAGACTTGGTGAAGGGTTTTGTCCTCACACAAGACTCTCCAAGGGTTTTCGTCCTTAGGAGAGGGAGAGATGCTTCACAAGCAATCTTTCCAAGAGATAAAAGAATTCACATAATGATCAAATGGCCAAACAACCTCCTTTTATATCATAAGGGGTGCTACAATTCAATAATGGTCGACCTCATAAAGTAATTTTAATTATCTATTTTTTTTTAGAGCCTACATGCTCCAAATTACTTTATATTCTAATTAAATAAGTTCTTCTATTGGAGCGTTTGGCTTCCCAATAGGAATACATGATAATAATGAAAATATCTACTTAGAAAATGTCATCCAAGTCTTCCCCTTGCTTCCTTCCTTAAACCCACGGGGAGGAAGAATGGGTTAAGGTCTTCAATTCTGCTAGTCTCCAAAAAAAGGACATGATAGACCAAGAGTTGATCCAAGGCCAAGGTCGATCGATCGAAGGATCTTCAACAAGCTTTGGGGAAATTGGCATTATCTACATATGATGGATCTAACAAGAGTACAACTCGTGCTTGGATACAGAAGTTGGACACATACCTTTCTCTCCACCTATGATGGAAGATGAGGCCATCAAGTTTGCAACCCTTCACCTTGAGGGCACTGCACATGAGTGGTGGTACCATGGGTTGGTCACACAAGGGCACAATCTCATCAACTCTTATGATGAGTTCAGCAAGAGGTTGATTGAGAGGTTTGAAAGGACTAATCCAGAGATTCATTTCAGAGCATTAGCGCAGCTGAAGCAACACAATACAGTGGAGGATTATGTGGCTGAATTTCAAAAGTTGTCAATAATGGTTCCGGATGTAACCGAGAGGAGATTAGTGGTTCTGTTTGTTGAAGGGTTGGTTGATCCACTCAAGGGTTTAGTCAAAGCTTTCAACCCTGTCTTTCTTCAGGAAGCTATTAAGAAGGCATTAGATCTTGAGACAACAACGCTAAAAGGAAAATTTCCACCTATAGGACAGCAAAGAACCACATCCTTTGGGCAGCCAAGGATAGCGTCAGCACCATATGGACAACAAAGGAAGCCATATCAACAAGGGGGTTTCCAACAAAAAGAGCTGCCAAAAGCAAGCAAAGAAATGGAAACTAGGAATGAGTTAAGGAGTGTAATGTCCCTTTCTAGGGCTGAACTACACAAACAAGGAATTCACACAAACCCCAAATGAAGTAAACTCAGATTTTTATATCAGCCAACTGAAAATAGGAACAGCAGTGAACAACAATCTGATTTTTGAGACAACAACTTGCTAAGAGTGAAAATTCAACCAAATATCATCATAGAAACCATCCACAACATAGATAAACACTTTAAGAATATTTTAAGGCACTTTTCATGTAATGTCCCTTTTTCGAATAAATCTAAAATAAAGGATTCTTTAGCAAGCATCGGTTGAACCATGGAAGATCATGGATTATATTTCAGTTTTCATCATTCATATTCATGTTTTATTTTTGTATTTCCCCTCTTAATGAGGTCGGCTAGGTTTAGTGCCTTTAATGAGGCTTAATAAAAGATTATAATGACTTATTAGGGGTCGGCCTTACCTTTATGAGCTTTGGCACCAAAAGGAGGTTATAAAAGAAGATTAGAGAGCTCATTTGAAGCATCTAGACTTTGGCGCATTTTTCTATTTGGGCATTGTGAGCTTGTTGCTCCATGTTCTTCCACTTGAGGACGAAAACCCTCTTGTGTGGCTTCCTAGAAGGATGAAAACCCTTCTAGTGGTTTTGTTGGAGGACGAAAACCCTTCAACATTGATTGAGCTTGAGAAGAATTGCAGATTTGAAGAAATGAAAGCATATTCAGATTTTTATTGGCATTAGGCAGCCTTCCCTAGGTGGAGCGACCTACCTTGGAGGGTGGTTTGGTGCCCTAGAGGGCATAAAATTGAGATTTCACTTCATTTTCTGATTTGGCATATTTTATAAGGCCGGAATCTCCATTTTGGTGATTTTGGAGAAGTTTAGCTATTTTTCCTAGCCCTCGGTTTTGGCTAATCTGCTGCTGATTTTAAATAATTAATTCCAGCTATGTAATTTGATTTTCCATCCATCTTTTGATATATTTGTAATTCATAAATATTGTCGTGGATAGAGTAATTGTTTTGTGGCATTATTCATCGATTTGTATGGTGAAAAGTGGAGTTGAATTCCATAAACAGTTCGCTGCCCTAGAATATTGCTAAATTCAGATTATTTTCAGTTGGCTGGTTTTAAAAATCAGATTTGGTTATTTGGTGTTTGAGCTAATTTCCTTAATTTTCAGTTTTATCCCAAAAGGGATATTATATTTCACCATGAAATTCATCCAAATACTCAACTAGAAAATCAATTATGAACAAAAGAAGTGTGGCCAATATAAATGACCAAAAATGAGGTCTCCAAACCCCAACAATGGCAAAATATAGAAGATCCCAGCCTTATAAATTATGATAAATCTGAATATCAAATAATAATGAAGTTTCGTGCCCTAGAAGACACTCAAATGCTATCTAACCCTAGTCACTCCCTAGAGAGAGGGGCTCCAAATAATATAAAACCCTTGAAATCACTCCTCGATGCCCTAGTTGCAAACCAACAAGATGGTCTTCAATAATGCCTTCACCACCACCAACTTGGAGAGTTTTCGTTCTCCAATATGTTGAAAGGAAGGGTTTTGTCCTCGGATCCCACACTAATGAATTGTCAGCTCTTAATGGAATGGAATTAGAGCAACCAGCCCTAGAACCAAGTATAAAAGTGTATATGCCAAAATTCATGATCCAAATGAGCCTATGTGACTCCTCTTATACCCCTTTGGTGGCGCCAAAGGTCTAAGGGGTGAATTACACCTAGACCGACCTCCAAGAGCTTGCTTTATCTTCTATTTTCATGTTGGGAGATCTCCAACCTAGCCGACCTCTTAAGGAACTTGCTTTATCTTCTAATTTGTTTTTTAACTCCTCCAACCTAGCCGACCTGCCTCACAAAGAAAAACACTAAAAAAATGTAAAGGCTCATGGAAAAGGACTAAAATGTAGACAAAAACTTCCCTTGTTCACCTTCTTCCGGCCCATGGGAAATGGAATGGGCTAGAAGTCTTCGAAATGAATTAGTTTGAAAAAGGGAGATTATAAAGAGGAAGAATTTGTGCTTCACATGCAAGGATCCATGGACACTGGGTCACCGTTGTCTTGGCAAAGGACAAGTCCACTACATAGAAGTGATTTCTGATGGAGAATCAAAATCAGAAAAAGCTGAACTAGAAGGGGATGCACAAGAGTATGAAATAGCGAAAAAAGAAGAGGTTGAAACTATGGATGGCACCCTTGCCACATTATCAAGTGCTCCTAGATATCACCCTTTTAGAGTGAGAGGAGTGTTGCAAGGAAAGAGGGTAATTGTGCTGATTGATAGTGGGGCAACTCACAACTTCATTGATGAAGGATTGGTGTCTAGGATGGGGCTGAAAGTAGAAGACTTCAAAGGCTTCAATGTGATGGTGGCGGATGGCTTCACCATCCCATGCACCAAGAAAATTCAGCAGCTGAATATCACCTTGGGAAGGCACAAAATTGATGATGATTTCTATGTAGTTGGTATTGGTGAGATTGACATAGTCCTTGGGGTGCAATGGCTGCATTCTCTAGGAGAATTCACCCAAAATTACCAAACCATGGAGCTGAAGTTTAAATTAGCTGGTAAGGAAGTAGTGTTGTGTGGAATGTCCAATGGAGCCCCTATGGTGGTCTCAACTAAGATGTAATATCTCCTTTCTCGGAAGCAACTAATCGAAGACCCTTAGCCCATTCATTGTTTCCCGATGGCTAAGGGAGGAATAAAAGGGAAACTTAGTCATAATGAATTAATCATAAAATATTATTATAAGCACTTTTATTAATTTATTAATGACAAAGTTAAAAAAGAAAAGAAAAGTGACAAAATAAAATTAGAAAAAAAAAAAAAAGGTCACTTTATTTTATATTTTCCTAGGGGAAAATGTGACCCATGTAGGAAAGGGGAAAAGGCCAAAGAAAAAATTAAATGAGGCCAAAGAAATATGATTGGTGGTTGTGGGTGGCTAAAAGGCCAAGATTTGTTATAAAAGCAAGTCGACTTGCAAGGGAAGGATATCTCTTGTTTATGATAAATTCTGAATTTTGGTGTAAGCTTGTAAGCTTTGCATAACAACTCCAAAGGACGAAAACCCTTTGTAGTTAGCTTTAGAGGACGGAAAACCCTCTTTAGCATTGGAAGAAGAACGAAAACTCTTCTTCTCTTGTGTTTTCCAGCAGTATTGAAGCTTGATTTGCAGATTTGGCATTGATTTCAGCTAGGGTTTGGAGGGAGAACATTGTTGCTGAGTTCTACCCTTGATTTCCTGCATTTCTACACTAGAACAACCCATATTATGATGGATTCTCAAGACAACTTAGATGCCTTTGAAGGAACAGCCGATGAAGTCATAATTTGTGCCATGAATAACAATCACGAGGATAAATAATACTCAAATTTGCAAATAGGGATTAGGATACAAAATTCATTGTTTTAAGAATTTTGTGAAAGACTCTGTCGTGAATCATAGGGCATAAAGGACAATCGTGACTCTTAGCGAAGGAAATACAAAAGATACAATCGTGCAATGAGGACATACAATACACATGTCAATTCAGTTAGGTACTAAATTGAGGGCACAACAAAAAGTTTCAGATTGTGATAAGTCGAAACAAGGGCAAAATACATATATAGTTTAAAAAGGGAAAAGCATATAGTCAACTAGGGCAAAATACACTCGCTAAAACCCCGAGGGAACGTTTTTAGTTGCATTTTTCAAATATCAAGGGCATAGGAATGATTGGACTATGAATCTTGAAATTTGTGACAAGCCAAAGATGTTACTCTCCGAGCCATTGATAAAGAATTGTGACAACAATTTACATTACCAAGTTATTGAGAGAATATTTTTCAAGAGATGGAGAAGATCACGAGGAAAAAGATGAAGGGAAAAATTCCAAGATAAACCAAATGAAGCCATTGTTGAAAATCCACTGGATGTTGTGGTGTCCCCAGATTTCATCCTGAAATCTGCGACTACCCTATTCGAAAAAAATTCGTACTTTTAAAATAATGGGTCGTTTTGTGTTTTTATTGCCTGAAAGTTCTTGTATTGCGTCAAGATATTCCCAAAGAGCCATATTAGCCTTTTTCGCCAAATACCCAGATGCCCAAAATTGCTATATTCTGTTGTCGGGATTTGTTTGCAGGAAATTTGTATTTAATTATTTTGAGCCACGTTTGAGGCTATTTGCACTCTGTTTTAACTCTGTTATGATCGAACATATCATTATTCCTATGTGCCAGAAGGGTTTTAACAATGAATAAGTTCTGGGCTTTATTTATTACTTTTGGCAATTTTTCGTGTTTTTGTGTTGTCCCGTTTCGTTTTCCGTGAAATTTCTCTGGATCAATTCCTTTGCCGAGTAAGCTCGATTCTTGGCTGGAGCACTGGAAAACATATACGCACTTTATCCCCTGAGGAAGTCGCCATCGAAGGTCCGGTTCACTGGGAAAATGGCGAAGTCATGCCTTTGAAAAGCCCCCGTGGGGTTGGGCGCATTTTTGGAAAACAAAGGATTTAAGCTGCAATGGGAAAAATAGAAGCAGCAGGCAAGGTGGGAATTTTGTACCTGCTTAGTAGGGTACTTTTTCCCATGATATAAAATTCACTTAAGCTACAGTGGGAAAGTTAGAGGCAGCAGGCAGGCGGGAATTTATTGCCTGCCTTGCAGGGTAAAAATTCCCATGGTGAAATAAAATAAAAGTGACTTAAGTGAAATCATGGGATTTTATTGCTTGCCTTGCAGGGTAAATAATCCCATTGTCAAAGTCAAATCACTTAAGTGGATCATGGGATTTTCGGGGCTGCCTTGCAGGGTAAAGAATCCCATTGTCATAAATTCTTAAAAATAGAATTCTATTATGCAAAAAAGTGCGCCCCCTTTGGTGAGAAGATGGCAGCCTTAAAGTGGATTAAATTAATTAATTTTTCTTCTAAAAAGGGCGCCCAAGCATGGAAGAAAGTCAACAAAGCCAAAGGGAATAAAAGAAATAGAATTAAATGGATTAAAGTGATTAAATTTAATTTATTTAAAGGCTGCCCCCTTCATGTCAAAAAGTGCGCCCCATTTAGGATAGATTTAATGTTTTTTGAAGCATTAAATCATTAAATAAATTCCTATTTTCAGTGGCTATGGTCAAAGCACACTGTGAAGCTTAAGTGAAGTGAAGTGTGGATGATTAAATTGAATTAATTTAATTTATTGGATGGCTGTCCTTAAACATGCTATTTTTACACATCAGTTAAAGAGAAGAGCATGATTTTTAATTAATTAATTGCCAGGAATAGGAAGGGCAATTATTAATTATAGAATTATGAGGGTTATATAAGCATGGGCTGCCATAAGGGTGAATTATTTAATTCACAGGTAAAGAATTGCAGCTAGGAGGAAAAGTGCGCCCCATTTGAAGAAGGATTTTGCTCAGACAAAGGTGAAACCAAGGCTAAAAGCTTCCAATTTTGGCGCATGCATTGAAGGAGGTTGATTTTTGTTTGCATAATTGTTTGCATAAGTATTACAGGTGCTCAGGTGAAGTTGGAAAGATTCATGCTCTCTTTGCATGCAAATTAAACATCAATTTTTGGGGCAGCAGGCTTGAAAAGTGCAGATTTTTACAATTAAAATTCACTATTCATGCTCCGGTGGCCATTTTTGTCTGAATTAACTACAAAAATTCATTACAGGTGCTTTACAAAGGAAAAGAAGCTTTAATCAATGTCCAATACATTGCATATATCCTCCAAATCGAAGAATTATCCAGATCGCACTGATTTTGAAGAAATCGGCCAAATAAGAAGAAAAGAATTATTCAGACAAAGATAGACAAAGCAATGGCGAAGAGAGATGAAAAAGAAAGCACAACGAAGTCATGCATCGCTTCCAAACTTGCGGACATAGGAGACACAGATCTAGGTCGAAACTTCTTTCCGAATTGATTGATAGAACTAGAGCAAGAAAGACTTCACTCATGCGTGCGGTTAAAAGCAGTGGAATTATTCGAGCTGCAGCCTTTCCATGTATGACCCGATTGCAAGAGTTTATTATGAGAGTGCTAGATTTTACCATCCTTCATCCAGATCAGTGCGAGATGCTACGGGGAAAACAATAATTCGGTTGGACAGAGTTCATCAATTATTGTTTGAAGATTCCGGTACGAAAGGTGGTGACTTCCATTAGCCTTCAGGATGCCGGCAGCAGGTGGGAGAAGCATAGAGTTGATTGCGTGAGCATAATGAATAGTAGATACATGAAGAAGCCTAGATCTCCTTCCAAGTTCCCAAGAACTCTTTCGCGGTCCAATTTGGTGCAGGAGGTCGATGATATTGTCAAATTATTATGCAGGATTAATGGCGAGGCAAATGCTTACACTTTCCGTACATGGATGTATGCTTTCATCAGAACCATTGAAGTCAACAAGGTTGATTCCATAATCAATTGGTCGGAAATTATTAGCAACAACATTGGTGAGCAACTCCGAACGTGAAGCGTACTTTCAGCTTCAAAATGACTTCCTACTTGGTGTACGTTGCAGCTTCACAAGGCATCTTCTCCAAGCTGGATAGATGTGGCATTCTTTCTAAGGACCCCATTTTCGAGTGCTACCCACAACTTACTGTACCTGCGTGCGAGAAGGATTTCAAAGTGGTCAATGATGGATTCTTCTACGATTTCATTTGCAGGCTAGACAAGGACCTAAAGGTCAACAGGGTAAGCAAAGAAGCGTGGGAAGCCGTATCCAGGATTGGCAGTCTATTCATTCAGTTTGCAGATTTCACATACCTCAGGGTTACGGGCTTTTCTGGAGAACCAATAAAGATGCCTAGATATCCGAATGATAGATGGATCGCCATGGAGCTAAGCAGGCAACTTGTGGAGATACACGACCTTCAGTCGAAACGGCACAAGTCTACGGGCTTCTTTCCAATCATTGTCGGACATTATAGCTGCCAGAGCATTCATAGAGCTCGAGGGATGGAGACGCAGATGTTATCTAAGTATGAGCAAGAGTTCTTCATGGCACGGCTGAACTTCGATCCATTTGGAGTAGCCGGGAAGACGATCTCCCAGGAGTACGCACATGTGCCTTCATTGGAGGATTTTGGATGAAGTGCAAAGGTGAGTATGAGGTTAGAAAGAGGGATTTCAGCAGGCTATCAGCAAAGCAAGTGTTAGACTTTGGACTAGTGCGGATACCTGCAGATCTTAAAGATGATGGGAATGTGTTACTTGACACTTACCATCAGATGGGAGGAGATAGAGCCGTACTGCAGGATAACGTAGGAGGCTGCCATACAATTGAGGAAAGATCTGGAGCTGTGTTGGTGAATACTTCAAATAGGTTACTGACGAAGGGATATTGCCTTGATGAAGCACCGATGAATCAAGTCACGAGCAACTTCGGGCGCAGGAGATTCCTCGAAGAGGAAGCACGAGAAAGTCCGAGAAGTCGAGAAGTTGAAGGTGCATAGAAGATCTCAATCAAAGGAGAAGATCACTTCCACGGCCATGAATTTAGCTCCGGCTTCTCCAAAGATCCAAGTACTTTACCGGTTATTGCACCGCAAGGACACTTCAGTGCCTTTATTGGATCCGGCGACATTCATCTTCTCTCCTCAGCCACTCCGTTCATCATCCTGTTCCCGAGAAGAGATGTTAAAGTGCGAGATGGCGAGTTTGAAAGGGCTTTGTCCTTGGACGATTCAGAGGATGGCAGCCATAACACTGTGGCACTTTCTGATGGAGAGGATGCAGAGCGGGAGATGGTAGTGCACTCAGCGATTTCTCATTCTCCGAGAAGTAACTTCTCGGAATGGTTGGCTTCACAGTTGGTTCCAAAAGCGAGAGTGGAGATGAACTTGGAGGAACACGACTTGTAGCTACTCCAGAGCCTAGGCGGAAAAGACAGAAGGCCTAAAGTTGCTAAAGCAACTTCTAGGTTGATCATCGAGAATCGGGCGAAGTTTCTTTGAGATATGAATTCCGCGAAGGAAAGAAAGGAGGAGCTCACGGCGAGAAGATGTTACAAAGAACTGAGTACCCCTCGGTCAAGCCACCACTGAAGGATTGAAGCAGGATACGCAGACATTGATAGATGCTCTATTCCTTAGGCTTGACAATGAAAAGGCGGAGAAAGAAGAGCTTCAGAAGCAGGTATCTCAGTTGTGCGAGATCATAGCCAAGGTTGCTAAGCCTTCCATTCAGCCCATTTCAGAGCAGGTGAGTGATCATCTTATGTAGGAAATGGAGGATGCAAGCAATCAAGTAAAAGCTATTGACGAATGGAAGGATTTGATTATTCGTCAAGCTGTTGTACAACTTGGAGAGGTGCCAGCCCGCCTAAAGGTTATGAATGATGCGACAAATCAGCTGCAGCAACTGGTGACGAGCATAGTGGACATGAACACGATTCACGAGAGTAAACTGAGTACTTTTTGGCCGAGATTAACAAGCTCCGGGAGATGTATTGGCAGAGAGCAGATTGTACTGAGATGGATCGGTTGAGAAAGGGAAGTAGTGAGTTTGCAGTATCTTCCGTTTGAAGATCTCTGCAGAGTTCGCTAAAGAGCATGCGAGCACTTGAGAGTAGGACATCATCCTTACCAGACAGTATCATTTCTTTCACTGAGGAGGACGTGGTCGGAGGTGTTACTTCATATGTGCGGATCATTCCTAGCAAAGTGCCTAATTCCCTGGAAGGGTCTCTTCTGATGGTACAAAAGAGAATTGATAAAGCTACTAAGCCTTTCACGATGAACTCTATTAGTAGACTGGTGGTGCTGCAGGCGGATATTGCGAGGTTTGGGCCGAGCTTGGAAGATGTGGAAGCGTGCATCAAAGTGTTGAATGAAGGATTGCTGCAGTTTAGGACAAAGAAGGAAGCAGTGGCTAAAACAAATGGGAAGATCTTTGAATCACACGTTCGACAAGTATACCCGATATCAGAACAAAAAGAAGACATAAATGTTACAGCTGCCATGACTTCTTCTTCTATTCTTTCTTCTTCTATTTTCTATGTTCCCAAATGAAATTGTAAAACTTTAAGTTATTAGTTTTGCAACCATTACTTAAAATTCATGTGGAACAATTCTATTAGTTAAGTGATACATGTGTCACTTAAGGAGAAGTTAGTTGACGATGATTGCCAAATGTCATCTTACTTGTTGTTTATGTTTCAGTTCAGTTAGATTTCCCATTTGTACTCTCCCTCCTACATTCTATAAGTAGGAGAAGAACCTCTGGGTTAATGATCGGAATTTGTAAGCAACAATCTTGTGTTCTAGACTTTGTGCTGAACCCTTGAGAACCATTTGGAGCAAAGGAATACAAAGGAGCAAGTTTCCGGAGAACTTTGTGTCATGGTGTACTGTGTTTCTTGCTTTTAATCTTAGATCTCTTAATAAACTTTGTGTTATTTTAGATCTGGATCTAGAGCTGCCTTTGTTTTAGAATTTTGTGTTTATATCTATTGGATTTTTCTATGTGCATGCAATCAGCTCTGCCATCTACTGATTGGGATGCACATCTTCCCCATTTCTTCTATGTGTTTATGTAATTACCTTCTTCTATAACTTTTCCTTTCTTTAAACAACTGCTTACTTGTTGCAAAACTGTTCAGTTATGGTTCATGAACTGAGTAGTTAAAGTAAAACCCCATTTAGATATTAGCATACTTAAATTGACAAATCTGACACGGAGCCTCACCGGTTAAATGAGGGAGATTTATCTCATGACTGCCTAGGTTTTGTGCTATGCAGAAAATCTAGCCAACGAGCTGAAATTGCTGAACTCGTTGATAGAGAATGTGTATTTTACAAGAATCGCAACACTTTGAAGACATGAAGGAATTCAGTGTAGGTAAAACTTGGCATGAATGGTTGGCCAGATCGTTTGGGAGTTTGTGGATCTCGAGAATTTACCCTTACGAGGGTCATGAGACAACTTGATGGAGTGTTTGTGGGAGTAGCTCAATATGGATGGTTGTCCAACAATTCGAGAGTTTGAGGAGGTGGAATCCAGGAACTCGGGAATTCAGTTACGGAACTACCCCTTTACGAGGGTCAGGGAGGTAGCTTGATGGAGTTCTACCTGGTCAAAACATTGTTTTCAAAGGGGAAAACTTATGAAGAATGCATGGTCTTGTTTGGTTTTGTTATTTTAATCTTTTGTTAGTATGTTCTATAGCGTAAGCCTTACGAGGTCATGAGACAACTTGATGGAGTGTTTGTGGGAGTAGCTCAATTTGGATGGTTGTCCAACAATTTGATTCGAGGAGGTGAAATTCGGGAACTCGAGAATTCAGTTTAGGAACTACACCTTTACGAGGGTTAGGAAGGCAGCTTGATGGAGTTCTACCTAGTCAAAACATTGTTTTGGAAAGCTTCAAGAATGCATGGCCTTGTTTGGTTCTGTTATTTTAATCTTTTGTCAGTATGTTCTATAGTGTAAGCCTTAAGATGGGGTATTAGAATATAAGGCTTATTTATTAGTGTTGGTTTAATATTAGTTAAATGTTAACTAATAAATGGTTGAAAAATCAATAGCACTAATGATAGATATATAGCCTCCTACCTTGGGCAGAAAAACCTACCACACCTCAACAAACCTTGAGCTCTATGACGCAGCCAACTGTACAGTTTGAGATTTCAACTAGGATAGGGGTATGCCAATGATATCATGTCTTTTTGTTCGTGATTGACTTTTGATTGAAATAATTGTGTTTTTCGATTTCCTTTTGCTTGATTTTTCTTTTATGCTCTTATAGATTTTAACTTGTGTGATTTGTATTATTCCTCCTCCTTACAGATTCAGAAGTCTATAGAGGAAAACCTACAACCAGGATGCTTAGGTACCTTTAGACTTAGCCAAAGGAAAGAGTGGGATCTCATTTCCAACCTAAGTGTGCCTCAAATGAGAGAGGAAGTGGGAAAAGTAAAAACTGCAGGTAAGGGTGATATAATGAAGGATAAAGCGACCACAAAAAGAATTTTTCTTCATACTGAACGAAGGCTGAAAGATATGAACTAAGCAGTATAATAATGTAGATTGTTAGAAATGTTATAAGATAGGATTGTTAACCTAGGATAGGTCTAGCACAAGCATAGAAAGTGGTAAAACCCACGTGGGAAATAGTGTCATAAAGTGTAATAAAATTGTATCAAAAGAGCCTAGGAGGAAGCACATGTTGGAATAAACCCAGGAAGGAAAGATATCAAAGGCAGGTTGTAAAAAGAGTTCGCAAAAACAAATTACGAAGTAGCTTAGAAAGAGGACAATGGCCATATGTACTCAACGGGATTAAGATGTCAAAGGCAAGATGTAAAAGTAAAGTAAGATATTCTGGCAAAAGAAAAGGAGTCAAAGCTATGAAGTGTTTAAAATATTATGTCAAAGTTATGGAGCGTATAAAACCAAGAGGTATACGATAATAAATTAGGCAAATCTATGAAGCGTAGGGGACTATGTAGTAGGTAAAAATAGGAGGTGAAGCTATGAAGCATAGCAAACTATGTAGTAAAGATATAGAAGAAAGCGGGAAAAAGCCAAGAGGCGGGGTAAAGGTAAGAAGCATAGAAAGAATTATGAAGTGGAATCTATAAGAGGAATCAAGAGCATGTTAGTACTGCAATAGTACATAAAATCATTATCAAAACATGAAAATGTAAAATTATGTGATACATATCTAACTAAGTACAGAACAGTGACAGTAAAATTATGTACAAGGGTGATCTTGAGAAGTTTAGTGTGGTATGATTCCTTGAAAATTTATTGAATTTGTATTTGTGATCTTGATGGACAGTGGGCATTGTAAGATGCCCCGAGTTGGAGGAAGGAAGAGAATGGACATCATAGGATTCCCTAAAGTCTGAAGTGATGAAAGGGGTGCATCGTAAGATGCCCAAAGTGTGAAATAATGTAAAAAGAAGTTGGATTATCGAAAGTGTTATCATGTTTGCTTCACATTTAAAGGCATGGAGTTGAGCCAAGTTCTTTTGATAGCAAAGAACGTTGAGGTTTCTAGCTTGTGCATGGGACACAACATAATCTTCATTGTACAAGGGATGTATAGTAAGTTCTTGTGTATCATTGTGGTTAGGAATGTCAAAGGAAGGTTCTTTGGCAGAGACGCCGAGTTGACTGAAGGATCCTAGAGAGACAAGTGGATGCTCTTGGAATATTTTGGCAATTCTGAATTTGTTGCATTCAAACAGATCCTCATCACAGTTGTAAGAGGCTTCATTAGCATTACAAGGAGAGTCTTTCTCAATCTCCACTACAAGGATATGAGGAAATCAATCTCGAGGTAAGAGAGATGGTGGGAGCCAATCCGTAATATATCATGGTAGCTTGTTTTTGCTGCACGCATTTTGGAGTTCATTAGGCTCGTCATCATCAGATTCAGCAAGGTAACTTGTATGTTAAGTTGATAGTCAAATAAATTAAGAATGAGTACACTACACACAGTTTGAGTGGTAGGTATACAGAATGCTTTCTTATGATTGAGAACAAGGATGTCCCATGGGTTGGGATCAGCCTCGTGCTCGTATTTTTTATTAGTGGATAAATTTAAGGCCTTGGCTTTTGGAGGATGCGA
Organism: Taxus wallichiana var. yunnanensis; assembly: GCA_018340775.1. Classification (NCBI taxonomy): domain Eukaryota; kingdom Viridiplantae; phylum Streptophyta; class Pinopsida; order Cupressales; family Taxaceae; genus Taxus; species Taxus wallichiana. Next base: position 464,755,942 of record CM031237.1, read on the forward strand.
TTTCTCCCATGCGATACATACATGGTCATCCTAAAAGTAGGTTATAGGAGAAAGCACAATTGATTTACCCTTAGAAGAGGGTTTGTTTTGGGATGAATTGATAGTGTTACTTGTTACTAGGAAGGTATCCTTGGGTTATTTTTGAGGTCGCTAAAATTATCTCATAAGGTACTCTTGCCACTTGGCTTGTCTAAGAGCCTCTTCCAATGTGATGGGAGAGAGACAAAACCTTATACTGTTATTTGGGATGCAATTTTGGAAAAATTGAGAATAGATTTTGGTTGTCTAAGTTATGATATGTTTGTTTGCCATGGATTTCCATCATTTGATGAAGTGATGGGCTGATTCATTGGGTAATTGTTTCATATTGATAAACATTTTGGAAGGTAGTTTCGGGAAGATCATGTTGTTGAAATTCCTTGACTAAAGCATTCACTAAGATCTCTAATTCAGTGATTGAATATGAAGGAAGATCATTATACCATTCAAAAGCATCACCCATTAGAATTTTGGGGAATAGTTTAGTAGTTACATAAATGTCAGTTTGAATCCACTCTCTATAAGTTTGCGAAGGCTTTAAGATGAATAGTGGGATCGGTAGATCCATCATAAGAAATAGTTGGTGAGATTCTCCCAATATTGATGGAAGAAATATAAGGGACTAGAGGTTTATTTTGTAATGTTTCCAAAACCTTGTTATGGATTAGAGATTAGGTATGGGGTTCCCATGATCATCCAAAAACAACAGGGGCTAGGAAAATTATTGGGAGTTCCCATTATGACTTGTTGAGATCGAGATGCCATTTGCACGATTTGGTTTTGCATTTGGGCTGTGCAAATATAGGTAGTGGTTTCCATATGAGCCATGTGATTCAACAACTTAATAATCACTAGGTTGTTATCAAGTGGTGGATTTTGGTTAGTAGCAAGAAGGGAACTATTGGTATTTCTGGAAGGATTTTAATAATTGGTGTTGTTTCCATTAATGCTCTAGTTTAGGAGACAAGAATTTATGATCCTGCTTGGTAAAAGTGGTGCACACATTGTTATCCAAAACCTCGAAGATGAGATTGGGATTTTCTTAAATGAATTCAATCATGTTGCATTGGATGGCAGGAGTGGGCTGAAATAAAGTGCCCCACAGGTTGGGTTCCTCAACAGTGGGCACGGAGAGCTCAAGATGTGAGGTGGTAAGAGATGGGAAGCTCTTCTTGTGGAGCTTCAATCATGGGATATTTTCGGGAATAATTTATAGAAATGGTGTCATCATGATAAAATCCATAAACAAGATGGGATGCAAAAGGTTTCTAGGAGAATTGCATGAAATGGATGATGCTTGACAAGGTCATAATGCTAAGAAGCTAAGATGGATAGTAAGAAAGATAAGAGTTTGATATAAATACAAGAATATATGATCCCTCCTTGGTAAAAGTGGCACACACATTGTTATCCAAAACCTTGAAGATGAGATTGGGATTTTCTTAAATGAATTCAATCATGTTGCATTGGATGGTAGGAGTGGGCTGAAATAAAGTGCCCCACAGGTTGGGTTCCTCAACAGTGGGCACGGGAGAGCTCGAAGATGTGAGGTGGTAAGGGATGGTAAGCTCTTCTTGTGGAGCTTCAATCATGGGATATTTTCGGGAATAATTTATAGAAAAGCCATCCTTGGCAAACATGTAATTAATGTTAAATCTACATCTTTGATGATAAATCCATTATTGGTGTCATCATGATAAAATCCATAAACAAGATGGGATGCAAAAAGTTTCTAGGAGAATTGCATGAAATGGATGATGCTTGATAGGGTGATAATGCTAAGAAGCTAAGATGGATAGTAAGAAAGATAAGAGGTTGATATAAACTAGGACATAAACATGAATATGACTCAATCAACAGAGGAGTAAGATTCATTTTGGGTTCACTAGAATGTACATTAACTACGATGGTTATGCAGAGCATCCCAAGTTCAAGAAAACCATGCACTAAATTTGGCTAATGTGCACTAGGATGGAAGGTGCAAAAGAGAGTAAAGGGGTGATTGCATGGGAGAAACGGAGGCTTGCACAATAGATCGAGAATAGAAAAGTGTGCGACAGCAAGCAACACTCGTAAGTTTTGAGAAGAGAAGGGGAGAAGCAATGCATGGGAAGAATGATGCGAGGCAAGACGTGGAAGTATTTTGGCATGCAAGAGAAGAATGGAGATGCATGAAAGTGCAAAGGGGCTTGGAGCGCATGCGCGGAGGTCATGAAGGCCGTGCAAGAAAATAAACAAGGAGATGGCGTGGACACAAGGAGATCCCAAAAGGGATGAGTGGATGTTTGAGAAGGCCCGAAAGGCAATAGTGTAAAACGCCATGAATGCATGAGAAAACAGAGGAAGGGTGTAGAAAAGGATTGTGTGGAAAAAGGGCACACAAAGAGATTTGACCGCCGACAAGACAAGGTGGACAGGATTTGACAAGGGCGAGATGATTGAGTGTGGTAGGCACATTTTCCCAGCTACAGGACTAATGCGATGCAGAAATGCAAACGTCTAGATGGTGGTAGCCAAAGAATTGATGGCATTAGGTATGGGTAGAAGACTAGACATGTCAGGAAGAATCCATCTCACCACGAGGAAACCCCGCGAGATGAGAGAAGTGGGAGAGGCGTAGCTATAAAAGGCGGCTGAGTTCGCCGTGCTCAAGAGAGTTGATATAAGGAAGAGTTAGTTGGCAAAAGGAAAAGTCAGCATGAAGAAGGCAAGGCCGAAAAGGTGCAAGAGCCTAAGTAAGGTGGTAAATGTGCTTGGAATGCACAAGTAGAGCTAGTCTAGGATAAGTCCTTAGTAAACACCCATATCCCTGTAACAATCTATGAGAGAGTTGTAAGATCGAGAATGAGTAGTTGCTTGTTGATGTTGTTAAGGCTTGTGAAATGAATAACAAATCTGCAACGTTTAAGTGCAGATTGCTCCGTGACTCAAGCCGGGAGTCCCCTACACCAAATGGTATCAAAGTTGGTTCTTAACTTGCGGGAAGGAGAGCAGAATCTTGGTAGAACGCCGAACATGAGGCAAATGGTGTGAAACATTGTGTTATCCATTGTGCGAAAAGGTGGGTAGAGAACCCAAGAGAGAGATCCTAGAAGTGCGACGACCGAAGGGTAATGATCTTGCACATGAAAGCAAGATGTTGTCAAGAAGGGACTACTTAGATGCAATAGTTAAAAGAAAGATGGAGGAAATGTTGGAGGAGATCAAGGATGTAAGGACTGGACTGGAGGACGTAAAAGAAGACCACTGGAGAAGAAGGGGTCTTGTGGTGTGAAGTGTCCGGAAGGAGGACTTGGTGGAGAGAAAGCAACACAAAGAGATTGTGAAGAGAGAGCACAAGTGGAGCAACGAAGAGAAGAAAAGACATGCATGAAGGCACAACCAGAGGTTACGCAAGAGGAGCGCAAGAGCGAAGAGAAAGTATGCGGAGGAGTAATCTTGAGAAATGTGCTAGAGATAGCGAATAAGAAGGATGACAAGCTTAACAAAAGGTGGATAAAGAAGTCGATTGGAGTTACGCGGCAAAGATGCGTGAGAGTATTGCATCGAGGAAGGAAGATGTCGAGAGGAGAAGATGGTTGTTTATGGCCATAAGCACACGAAGGACTCGTGCAAATCCACGAGATACTAGCGGAAAGACGAGAAGAAAGGAGTGAGGAGATCGGGCAATCGAAAATCGAAGAGCGCACAAAAGGATCCCTAACAAAAGGACCAGAGGGCACAAATGATTGTGCAAAAGAAAATGCCCTAGAGGAAGGAAATATGGGATGCGTCGTTGAGTGTGCAAGAGAGGGAAATCCCATGGAAAGGACAAAGAGCAAGGAGAACGCGTGCGTAAAAGAAGAGACTCAGAGAGGAGCCGAGGAGTGTATGGAGGAAAACGCACACGGAAATGGAAGCACCATTGTAGAAGAAACGGAGGAAGGAGAGGGACGAGGTTGCCCCAAAGGCAACTAAAGCAAAGCAGCCCAAAGGAGAGACTGCGAGAGTGCGCGTGAAAAAAATACCAAAGATAAAAGAGATCCGCAAATATCTCCAAGGAGAGAGTGGTAGCAATTTGGTCAAAATGCGAGGAGATGCAAAGGTTTCCCAAAGGCAATAGAGAAAAGAGGGGAACAACGCAAGGAAAGAGAAAAGATGTGGTGCGTGACTATCACAACCCAATGTGCCCGAGAAGAAGCAAGAGTGATGTCAAGAAAATGCCGACAAAAAGAAATTTGCGAGCAAGCAAATAATGGCTCGGTGGTGCATAGGAAGCCGGAGTGTAGTCTAGCAGAGCTGCAACAAGAAAGGAGTGGAGAAGCCCATGAGAGAAATTCGAGAAAGGAGATGAAAATTTTGTGGAAGAAATGTGCAAAGCAGAATGGCTCTCGCAAGGGAGAAGGCGAAAATGAAGCCGAGAGAGATGGTCTACGATGGGTCCAAACCCACAAGTGCGCGAAGTGATGAACGCATGGAGAGAAAGAAAGAAAGTATAGCGTGAAATAGACAATGCAACAAGGGGCATGCTAAACATTGCATAGTCAAAAACTACAAAAAGGAAAAGTGTGCAGAGAAAAGAGATCACGGTGAAAAGGAGACAAGAGGAGGAGTTGGAAGGAAGAAGTGCACAAGGACCAACCGAGAAGCGGAAGCCCGTGAAATGGAGAAGGGTATAGAGAAGAAAGTAGAGGAAAAGAGACACACAAGGTGAAAGAGTGCCAATGAAAGAGTCGCGGCGAAGGGGCGACCAAAAGACAAGGGGAGAAGGAAGAAACGACGTGCATGTGAAATGAACATGCAAACGGAAGAAGAGGCCGAAGGAGATATGGGTGGGCACAAATTCATGAAGCAAAAGGCTCAAGACAGCCTTAGAAGAAGAAAGGAAATTCAAGGAAAGCTGAGACTTACGAGGAAGAGGAGCGTGTAGGAACTAGCACGAAAAGAAGAAGAACGATGACAAATATAAGGTCGCAAAGGATCAAGAGAGAAGATTCATTTGGAGGAGGTGGTCGAGCTATGGTGGGTTAAAGCTCACCAAGGTGCACAAGATAGCACTAAGGAGTCCCGAAGGTAACAAAGCATTGGAAGGGGTGTAAGAAGAAGCGCGAAGGGCGAAAAAGGCTTGTTGGATGAAGGAGTCGGGGCTATCTGTCGTAATAGTCCGAAGAGTAGTTCTACCACTCACTAAGTCTACTTGAGGTGGAACTCAAGTTTTAAGTACCTCGGGTGTTTGATGCAAGAGCATCCTAGGTTCAAGAAAATTTTGCACTAAGTTTGGGTGATGAGCGCAAGGATGAAAGGCGTAGTAAAGGGGCAATGTGTGTGGAGAATGGGAGGCTTCTTGCAATAGATCGAGAAGAGTAAAGCATGTGATAGCGTTGCCACACGGAAATCACGAAGGTCCGGAAGGATGCGGAGTATAATGAGGCATGCGGAAGTTTTGAGAAGAGAAGGGGAGAAACAACGCATGGGAAGATTTATGCGAGGCAAGTGCGTGGAAGTATTTTGGTGTGCAAAAGAAGAATGGAGATGCATGAAAGTGCAAAGGGGTTTGGTGCAAGACGGAGGTTGTGAAGGGCACGCGATAAAATAAACAAAGAGATGGTGTGGAAACAAGGAGGGATGCATGATGTTTTGAGGACTCGAAAGGCAATAGTGTGCGAGAAAAGAGGTAGAGGTAACTTGAGGCAACGAACGTGCGAGAGAACAAAGGGTGTAGCAAAGTATTGTGGAAAAAGGGAACACAAAGTGATTTGACCATCAACAAGACATGTCAAAGAAAGGTAGACATGATCTAACAAGGGCAATGATTGATTGAGTGCGGTAGGAAGATTTTCCTAGCTACCGGACTAACGTGATGCAAACCCGCAGACGAGGCGTCTCAGATGGAGGTAGCCATACAATTGATGGCATTAGGTATGGGTAAAAGACCAGACATGTCAAGAAGAATTCATCTCACCATGAGGAGACCCTACGAGGAGAGAGAAGTGAGATCGGTGCAACTATAAAAGGTGGTTGAGTTCTCCGTTCAAGAGAGTCACCATAAGGAAGAGTTAGTTAACAAGAGGGGAGAGTCGGCACGAAGAATGAGGAGTTTCTTGTGGATGTCTTTAAGGCTTGTAAAATTGGTGTCACCAAGATTTCAACCCGAAACTGGGACTACACAGTGTCCCAGATTTCACCCGAAATCCGAGACTACCCTATGTAAAAAGAATTCGTACTTATAAAATAATGGGTCGCTTTTGTGTTTTTATTGCGAGGAAAATGTCCGTATTGTGTCAAGATATTCCTAAGGAGCCATATAAGCCAATTTTGACAAATACCCAAATGCCCAAAATCGTTATATTCTGCGTTGGGGTTTACTGCGGGGAAATTTGTATTTAATTATTTTGAGCGCGTTTGAGGTAAATTGTGCTCGGTTTAACCTCTGTTGTGATCTTACATGTCAATATTCCCATATGCCAAGAGGGTTTTAACCACAAATGAATCCCGAGCTTTATTTGTGACTTCGCAACGTTTTGTGTTTTTGGTGTTTTCCGTTTTGTTTTCTCGTGAAATTTCTCTAGGTCAATTCCTTTCTTTGGTTTAATCTGATTTCTTGCCTAGAGTATCTAGAGATCACCTATGGACATTATGCCAGAAGGAATTTGTCACATGAGGTTTGGTTCTCTCTCGAAAAGATGAAATCATGCACAAAAAGCTTCTTCCTGGCAAAGTGACTTTTTGGAAAAAGAAGGTTTTAAGCTACAATAGGATTTTCGGTAGAAAAGCAGGTGGGAATTTTATACCGACTAGCAGAGTACTTTTTCCCATGGAAGCAACACCACTTAAGTCGAATGGAAAAATTAAAGGTATGAGCAAGCGGGAATTTCTTAAGCGCCTTGCAGGTGAAAATTCCCATTGTGACATAAAAGAAAATCACTTAAGGAGTTGATGGGATTTTCTTACCCGCCTGAAGGGTAAATAATCCTATTATGAAAGTCAAACAGCTTTAGTGGATCATAGGATTTTTGGAGCTGCGGTGCAGGGTGAATAATCCCATTGAAAATTAGCTTTTAAAAATAGAAATGCCTTCATGTCAAAAAGTGCGACCCCTTTTGGGAAAGAAGGGCAGCTTTAAATGCATTAATTAATTAATTATTTCTCCAAATTTGGCTCCCAAGCATGAGGAAAATTCAACAAAGGTAAAGGGGATAAAGGGAAATTAGAATTAGATTTCTAAAATTAAATAAATATTATTTATTTAATGCAGCCCCTTCATGTCAAAAAGTGTGCCCCATTTTGGAGAAGAATACTACTTTTTAAAGTATTAATTGATGTAATTTATTCCTATTTTTAGTGGATGAGGTCAAAGCACACTGTAAAACTTAAGTGAACTGGAAGTAGAAAGCTAAAATTAAATAAATTTAATTTATTTAATGACAGCCATGAGCATGCACAAAATAGGCACTCCATTTGAAGAGAAAAGCTTATTAATTAATTAATTGTCAAGAATAGGAGGGGCAATAATTAATAATAGAATGATGAGGGTTATATAAGCAAGGGCTGCCATAAGGATTAATTAATTAATTCTTTAACAAGGAAGTGCAGCCCAGGCAATTTTGGCGCCCCATTTGAAGAGGAATTTTGCTCAGAAGAAGGTTTATTTACTGCTGGAAGCTTCAAAATTTGGCGCCTAGGTTTGAAGGAGCTTGATTTGTGTCTGAATAATTGTCTGCATAGTGGTACAGGTGCTCAGGCGAAGTTGATAAAATTCATGCTTGCTTTCATAGTTACCATATTCGCCCGAATATGGTCGAACTTCGGTGCGGAGCGAATATTAGGGGAAAACCGAACTTGTTTGGTTAGTTCGATGTGACTTTTGCCCTAATTTTTTTGCAAATTGTTCTATCTGTTTGCATGACGTGGGTGGTATTATGCAATTCCGAGCCATTTTATGGAGTATTTCTGCAGATTTCAGGTCATTTTCAAAGGTCGTGGAAAACGCGGAGGTTGCGAGATGTCGTCTTGCAAATGATCGCCAAGTTTTTGTTTGTATTTACTATGTGATATATAGTCTATATAGTTACCGTATATGGTATTAGTAGTAAATATAAAAAGTTTTACCGAGGTTATTTAAATTTTAATTAATAGTATTTAGTTTAATATTTACGTTGTTTATTATTTAGGTTAAATATAAGATTATTTTAGTGTAATAGTTTGCATTTAGTTTATTTAGAATTTTAAGTTTGTATTTCCTTGGTTTTAAAATTATAGACTATTATGTATATTTGTATGTTCATTTTTAAAATGTGTAATTGTTTTTATAAATAAATATGGATTACTTATTGTTATTATGATATATTTTTTTAATTAGTAAAAATTAGAACTAAGTCGAATCGAACCGAACTTTACGCAAAATTCGAACTTAATTTTTTCGACATCCGAACATACCGAACTTTTCGAACATGGTAACTATGTTTGTTTTGCATGCAAACAAAACATCAAATTTTGGGGCAGCGAGGCTTGATATATGCAGTTTTTATAATTAAAATCCGGTGTTCATGTTCGGTTGCCGTATTTATCGAATTAATTGCAGGAATTCATTCTGTGTGCTTTTATAAGAGAAAGGGAGCTTAAATCAATGTCCAATACATTGAACATATCCTTTGAATTTGAAGAAATATTCAGATTTGCCTTTGGTTGTGAAGAATTCGGCCGAATAAAGAGAAAACTAATTGCTCAGACAAAGACAGATACGGCCATGACAAAGAGGGATGAGAAAGAGAGCACAATAGAGTCATGCATCACTTCTAAGTTTGTTGACATTAGAGATACAGATCCAGATCCATAATTGCAAAGGCTTCATCCTCTTGTTTCGAATGCAGCCTGTGAAGAAGTCAATGCATGGAGAATTCCTTCCAGGATCTTGTGCATGTGCTCCCAATCTTCCAGTTGAAGCCTTCATTGAATTTGCATTCACCCAGAGTGCTTTCCAGAATTTTTAATTGCTCATATGCAATTAAAAATAAAAATGATGAGTTATTTACAGCAAACATTGCACTGATACATGTGGAGAAGAACTACAAAAGCTTCAAGGATAAGAGGGAAGACATGTCAAAGGCAACACCCGCAAGCAAAATTCCAGATCCGGCCGCTTCCAGATCTAGCATTTGTTCCCGGATCCAAAGATGGTGAGAATCAAGGGCAAAAGAATCAAGCTATGTGAGAATATGAAAAAGAGCAAGAGCGCAACTTTCCTCTTTTTTCTTCTTTCTCTTATTTTCTTCAACAAAGTAATTGAGCGATCAATTAAATTATACAACTTAAGTGATTGGTTTAAAAGCCATTACTTGAAGAAGTCAACTACTTGGAGATAAGCGGTAGATCGAAAACTATTGCATAGATTTTCTACATTGCTTTGAAAACCTAGGCGATCATGAGATAAATCTCCCTCATTTATCGGTGAGGCTCCCGTGTCGATTTGTCACTTAAAATATGCTAATATCTATATGGGGTTTTACTTCAACTATTCAGCTCATGAACCATAGTTGTATAGTTCTGCAGCAAGTAAGCAGTTGTTTAAGAAAGGTAATATTTATAGAAGAAAGAAGTAATAAAACACAGGGAAGAAATGGGGAAGATGTGTAATCTAATCTATAGATAACAGAGTTATTGCATGCACATAGAAGAAACCAATAGATATCAACACACAAAATTATAAGCAAAGGCACTTAAGATCTAAATCTAAAATAACACAAAGTCTATTAGAAGATTTAAGATAGAAAGCTAGAAACAAATTGCACCGTGACACAAAGTTCTCCGGAAACCTGCTCCTTTATATTCCTTTGCTTCAAGTGGCTATCAGGGGTTTCAGACAAAGTCGAAGAGAAGAATGTTGCTTACCAATTCCGATCATTAACCCGAAGGTTCTTCTTCTACTTATAGAATGTAGATTGGAAAGTACAAATGGGAAACTCAATTGAATTGAAACATAAACAAGAAATAAAGATGATATTTGGCAATCATCTTCCTCTAACTTCTCCTCAAGTGACACATCTATCACTTAACTAATAGAATCGTTCCACATAACTTAAAGCAATGGTTTCAAAACCAATAACTTTAAAGTTTTACAATTTCATCCGGGAACGTGGAAAATAGAAGAAAGAATAGAAGAAGTCAAGCCAATCTGTAACATTTATATCTTCTATTTGTTCTGATATTGAATGTACTTGTCGAACATATAATTCAATATCTTCCCATCTGTCTTAGCCATAGCTTCCTTTTCTATCCTGAACTGTAGCAATCCTTCATTCAACACCCTGATACATGCTTCCACATCCTCCAAGTTCGGCCCGAACTTCGTAATGTCCGATCGCTAAAGTGCCACCGGTTTCTTGATGGAATTCATCGTGAAAGGCTTAGTAGCTCCATCAATTCAATCTTGTACCATCAGAAGAGACCCTTCCAAGGAATTAGGCACTTTGCAAGGAATGATCCGTGTGTAAGAAGTAATATTTACGACCACTTCCTCATGAGTGAAAGCAATGATATTGTCTAGCGGCAGCGATGCCATACTCTCAAGTGCCTCCATACACTACAGCATAATTCTACTGAGATCTCAACCTGGAAAGATACTGCAAACTCCAACTGCTTCCCCTTCTCAACTAATCCGCTGTACAACAACTGATTCTCGCAATCAACACTTCTCTCGGCAGCTTATTGATTTTAGCCAAAGTACTCAAGTTACTCTCAACAACTGTGTTCATATCTACTATGCTTGTCACCAGTTGCTTCAGTTGATATGCTGCATCTTTCATAACCTTTAGGCGGGCTAGCACCTCTCCGAGTTGTACAGAAGCTTGACGAATGATCAGACTTTTCCATTCGTCGATAGCTTTCACCTGGTTTCTCACATCTTCCATCTCCTACATCAGATGATCACTCACCTGCTTCTGCGCTAAAATGGGCTGAGTGGAAAATTTAGCAACCTTGGCAATGAGCTCGCACAACTGAGATACATACTTCTAAAATTCAACTTTCTCGCCTTTTCTCTATCAAGCCTAAGGAATAGAGCATCTATCAATGTCTGCGTATCCTGCTTCAATCCTTCTGTGGTGGCTTGACCGAGGTAGGTACCAGTTCCGTTATGTCTTTTGCTATGAGCTCATCCTCTTTCTTCCCCTCCACCGGAACTAACATCTCAGCAAACTTTTGCCCCGACTCCTCGATGATCAACCTTGAAGTTATCTTAACAACTTTAGGTTTTTGTCTTTTCCGCCTAGACTCAGGAGCAACTGCAAGTCGCGTTCCTCCAAGTTCATTTCCACTCTAGCTTCTGGAACCAATTGTGAAGTCAACCATTCATTCGAGAAATTACTTCTCGAGAGAATGAGAAGTTGCTTGAGTGTACTACTATCTCCCGCTCTAATTCCTCTCCATCAGAAACTACTACAGTGTTGTGGCTACCATCCTCTGAATCATCCAAAGACAAAGCTCTTTCAAACTCTGCCATCTGCAGCTTCAATGTTTCTTCAAGAACAGGTGTTGAACGGAGTGGCTGAGGAGAGAAGATGAATGTTGCCGGATTCAATTGAGGAATGGTAGTGTCTTGCTGAGGTGCAACAATCGGTGAAGTACTAGATGCTGGAGAAGCCGGAACTAATGTCATGGCCGTGGAAGTGATCTTCTCCTTTGATTGAGACCTTCTGTGCACTTTCATCTTCTTGGGCCTTCTGCTGCTTTCTCCTCCGTGCTTCCTCTTGAGGGAATCTCCTGCGCCGAAGTTGCCCGTGACTTGATTCATCAATGCTTCATCAAGGCAGTATCCCTTCGTCAACAACCAGTTTGAAGTATTCACCAGAACGGCAGCAGACCTTTCCTCAATCGTATGGCAGCCCCTACATTCTCTCAAAGTACAGCTCTATTGCCTCCCATTTGATGGTATGTGTCAAGTAATACAGCCCCATCATCTTTAAGATTTGTAGGTATTTGTGCTAATCCAAAGTCGAACACTTGCCGTGCTGATAGCCTGCTGAAATCTTTCTTTTTAACCTCGTACTCACTTTTGCACTTCATCCAGAAATCTTCTAATGAAGGCACATGTGCATACTCTTGGGAGATCATCTTCCTAGCTACTACAAATGGATCGAAGTTCAGTCGTGCTGGGAAGAACTCTTGCTCGTACTCAGAGAACATTTCGCCTCCATTCCTCGAGCTCTATGAATGCTCTGGCAGCTATAATGACCCACAGTGATTGGGAAGAAGCCCGTAGACTTGTGCCGTTTCGACTGAAGGTCGTGCATCTCCACAAGTTGCCTGCTCAGCTCCATGGTGATCAATCTATCATTCGGATATCTGGGCAGCTTAACCGGTTCTCTAGAAAAGCCGGTGACCCTGAGGTATGTGAAATCCGCAAACTGAATGAAGAGACTACCAATTCTGGACACAACTTCCCACGCTTCCTTGCTCACCCTGTTGGCCTTTAGGTCCCTGTCTAGCCTGCAAATGAATTCGTAGAAGAATCCATCATTGACCACTTTGAAATCTTTCTTGCACGAAAGTATAATAAGTTGTGGGTAGCACTCGAAAATGGGGTCCTTGGAAAGAACACCACATCTATCCAGCTTGGAGAAGATGCCTTGTGAAGCTGCTGCGTATACCAAGTAGGAAGTCATTTTGAAGCTGAAAGTACGCTTCACGTTCCGGAGTTGCTCACCAATGTTGTCGCTAATGATTTTTGACCAATTGATTATCGAATCTGCTATGTTGATTTGAATGGTCCTGATGAAAGTATACATCCATGTGCGGAAGGTGTGAGCGTTTGCTTTGCCATTTATCCCGCATAAATATTTGGCAATATCGTCTACCTCTTGTACTGCAGATTGGACCACGAGAAGAGTTCTTGGGAACTTGGAAGCGATCTCGGGGCTTCTTCATGTATCTCTTTGTTCATTATGTTCACGTAGTCAATTCTATGCTTCTCCCACTCTTTGTTGGCATCTTGTATGCTAATAGAAGTCACCACCTTTCGTGTAGGAATCTTCAAACAATAATTGATGAATTCAGGCTCCAACCGGATTATTGTTTTCCCCGCGGCATCTTAGATTGATCTGGATGATGGATGGTAAGACCTAGCACACTCCATAACGAACACCTGCAATTTGTGTATGGAAATGAAATGTCAGAGCTCGAATAATTCCACTGCTTTTTAACTACACGCATGAGGGAAGTCTTTCCTACTCTGGATCTGTTAATCAATTCGAAAAGAGGTTCCGGACCTAGATCTGTGTCTCCAATGTCTGCAAATTTAGAAGTGATGCATGACTCCGTTGTGCTCTCTTTTTCATCCCTCTTTGCCATGGCTGTGTCTTTGTCTGAACAATTCTTTTTCTTCTTATTCGGCCGGAATTCTTCAAAACTGGTGTAGATCTGGATAATTCTTCAGATTCGGAGAATATGTTCAATGTATTGGACATTGATTTAAGCTCTCTTTCTCTTATAAAAGCACTGTAATGAATTCCTACAATTAATTCAGACAAAGATGGCAACCGGAACATGAATAGTGGATTTTAATCATAAAAATCTGCATAATTCAAGCATGCTGCCCCAAATTTGATGTTTTATTTGCATGCAAAGCAAGCATGAATTTTACCAACTTCACCTGAGCACCTGTATCACTTATGCAAACAATTATCCAGACACAAATCAACCTCCTTCAACTTGTGCGCCAATTTTAGAAGCTTTTAGCATTAATTTCACCTTCTTTTGAGCAAAAATCCTCTCCAAATGGGGCGCACTTTTTGTCTGGGCTGCACTTCTCTGCTTGTGAATTAATTAATTCATCCTTATGTCAGCCCCTGTTTATATAATCCTCATGATTCTATAATTAATTAATGTCTTTCCTATTCCTGACAATTAATTACTTAATTAATAAGCTTTACTCTTCAAATGAGGCGCATATTTTGTGCATGCTCATGGCTGCCATTAAATAAATTAAATTTATTTAATTTGAGACTTTTGCTTCCAATTAATTCAAGCCTCATAGTATGCTTTGACCTTAGCCACTGAAAATAGAAATTAATTTAATCATTTAATACTTAAAAAAGTATTTTTTCTCTCCCAAATGGGACGCACTTTTTAACATGAAGGGGCTGCATTAAATAAATAATATTTATTCAATTTTAGAACTGTCTATTTTCAACTTCCCTTTGTCTATTTTCCTCTGTTGACTTTTCAACAAGCTTGGGCGCCAAAATTGGAGAAGGAATTAATTTAAGGCTGCCTTTCCTTCCCTAAAGGGGTCGCACTTTTTGCCATAAGAGATTTCTAATTTTAAACATCGGTTGACAATGGGATTATTTACCTGTGCAAGACAGCCCTCGAAAATCCCATGATACACTTAAGTTGTTTGACTTTCATAATAGGATTATTTACCCTTCCAGTGACAATAAAATCCCATTCATGCCTTAAGTGATTTTTCTTTTATTCCACGATGGAAATTTTTACCCTGCAAGGCGAGTAAGAAATTCTCGCCCCTCGCGCCTCTAATTTTCCCATTGTGACTTAAGTGGCATTGCTTTCATGGGAAAAAGTACCCTGCTAGGCAGATACAAAATTCCCACCTACTGCTTTGCTTCCAAAATCCCATGATCCACTTCAAACCCTCTTTTTCCAAAAATGCGGCTAGCCTAGAAGAAGCTTTTTGGTGCACGACTTCGTCTTTTCCGAGAGAACCAGACCTTCGATGGCAAATTCCTTCTGGCACAACGTGCATAGGTGATCTCCAGATACTCCAGGCCAAGAATCAGGCCAAACCGACAAAGGAATTGATCTAGAGAAATTTCACAGAAAACGAAACGGGAAAACACGAAAACGTTGCCAGAAGTCACAAATAAAACCCAGGATTCATTCTTAGTTAAAACCCTATTGGTATATGAGAATATTGATATGTACGATCACAATAGGATTAAACCAGAGCACAAATTGCCTCAAACAGGCTCAAAATAATTAAATACAACTTTCCCGCAGGCAAACCCTAGCAACAGAATAAAACAATTTTGGGCATCTGGGTATTTGTCGAAAATGACTTATATGGCTCCTTGGGAATATCTTGACACATTACAAGAACTTTCTGGCAATAAAAACACAAAATGACCCATTATTTTTGAAAGACGATTTTTTTTTTAATAGGGTAGTCTCATTTCGGGGTGAAATCTAGGGACACCAAAAATAGAAGGTTCTATTTTCTATTTTTGCAAATCATGCATGTCATGCAAAGAGGAATTCCAGGAGCGAGATTTCCAGTTGTTTCCTTTCCAACTTCCACATGTGCCAGTTCACTAAAAGCTTCCTATTTGTAATTTCCCCTCTACATGTTATAAGTAGAGGAAGAACCTACTGGGTTAAATGATCAAAATTTGTAAGCAACATTCTTGTATTCTAGACTTTGTGCTGAAATCCCTGATAGCTATTTGAAGTAAAGGAATAGAAAGGAGCAGATTTCCGGAGAACTTTGTGTCATGGTGCATTTTGTTTCTAACTTTTTTATCTCAGATCTACTTATAAACTTTGGGTTATTTTAGATCTAGATCTGAAGTTGTCTTTGCTTATAATTTTGTGTGTTAATATCTATTAGTTCTATGTGCATGCAATCAACTCTGTAATCTATTGATTGGGTTGCACATCTTCCCTATTTCTTCCCTGTGTTTTATTATTCCCTTCTTTTTTAAATATTTCCTTTATTTAACAACTACTTACTTCTGCAAAACTATTCACTATGGTTCATGAGTGTATGGTTAAAATAATACCCCAAATAGATACTAGCATATTCAATTGACAAATCTTACACGAGAGCCTCACCGGTAAATGAGGGAGATTTATCTCATGATCGCTTAGGTTTTCAGCTATGCAAAAATCTAGCCAACACTACCTCTTTTAAAAAAATTCGTTCTTTTCAATGTAATGGGTCATTTTGTGTTTGTTTTGCATGCAGTTGTTTGCATTGATCTAAGGTATCCCTAGAGAGTTGTAAAAGCCAAATTCCCCAAGTACCCACATGCTAAAACTCACTCTATCCCTTTGCTGGGTTTTCTCGAGAGAACTTTATTTATTTTTAAATAAATAAAGTTCTTTTAAAAATACATTGAGCTAAAATTGGAGGGTTTAGGTTATATAAAGCACTTCACCCCATCATTATTACCATAGAACATTCACCGTGGGGAAAATTTTTGCGAGATCACCTAATTGGAGAAATTTTCGAGCAATTGTCATGCAGCCTTCTTTTGTTTTGTTTTATTTCTATTTGTCTATGTTTTGGTTTGTTTTCTCCGGCAATTCGTAGCCTATTCATTCTTCCGCTAGATCTTTCCCGTGCCTAGGGTTTTGAAAAGCTATCCAAGATTTTTAATTAGTAATCTATCTAAAGGCGATCGAGCTCGAATTCTTTCGAGAAGATTAAGAAGTTGCTTGATCCAAAAAGGTGCAATAATGAATTTTATGAAAATAAGAAAAATATTGTCATCAATGCGTAGAGCTCGAGAAAATATGCACTTTTAGAGAAAACGACACCTAAAATGGAGCCACGGAATGAAAGTTATGGCACATGCAAGTTTTTGTTGCTACATCTTCCCGGATCCTTTCAAAAATGGCAAATTTTATTCTATGCTTGTGTTTTCTTCACCAAAAATCCAAAAAGGAAAGAAATGTTGTCTTCATGCCAGTCGCAATTTTCAAGGTTGCCTTCCGCGTCCAATTTCCACGCTGCCTTAAGTGACGAATTTTCATGCAATTTTAAAGGCAAAAGTCATAATGCAAGTCACACTTTTGGAAAAGAGCTATCTTTCATGCAAGTTGCATTTGTTTGGAAGCAATCACTTAAGATGCCAATGGAAAATTTAGAGGTGGCATGCAGGCGGGAATTTCTTGCCTGCCTAGCAAGTTGCTTTTTCCCATCAAGTCAAGTCACTTAAGTGAAAAGCGGGAATTTCTTACCGCTCTTGTAGGGTAAAAATTCCCATTATGAAAGACAAGTCACTTAAGTGAAAATGGGAATTTCTTGCCTACCTTGCAAGGTAAAAATTCCCATTATGAAGGTCAAGTCACTTAAGTGAAAAGCGGGAATTTCTTGCTGCCTTGCAGGTAAAAATTTTCATTATGAAAGACAAGTCACTTAAGTGAAAAGCGAGAATTTCTTAGCTACCTTGCAGGTAAAAATTCCTATTGCTTTGACTTCTTATTTTTAACATGACTTCTAGCCAAAAAGTGTGACCCATTCGCATAGCTAAATGCCTAAAAGCTGACTTTTTTATTAATTGCCGGGAAGCATCCAGTTTTGGCGCCTAGGGTTGGAGAAGCTTTCTTTTTATTATTCAGAGCATCTGCATGTTGATGTGAGTGCACGGGTGAATAAAATAATATTTTTAGCTTGTTTGGCATGCAAGAAAAGTCTAAAAATAGAAGGCAGTAGGCTTTATAATTAGATCTCAGTGAAGAAATTAGATATTCATGCTATGGATTGCATACTTGTCTGAATTATTTGCAGGAATACTTCATTTATGCCCATATTGGTGAAGAAAGCAGAATTCAATGTTTGATACATTGAATATATCTTCAGAATCAGAGGAAGAAATAGATCCAAATCTCATAATTGCAAAGGCTTCTGGCAAAAATTCATTCTCTTGTTTCTAATGCAGCCCATGTGGAAGTCATTGCATGGAAAATTCCTTTCAAGAGCTTGTGCATATGCTCCCAATCTTCCAATTGAAGCCTTCATTGAATTTACTTGTGTTTTCCTTCTTCGCGAGAGTGCTTTCTAGAATTTAAAATTGCTCATATGCAATTAAAAATAAAAAGATGATGAGTTTTGTCTGAATTATTTACGGAAAACATTGCACTGGTGCATATACTGGAGAAGAATTGCAAAAGCTTCAAGGATAAAAGGGGAAGACAGGTCAGAGGTAGCACCCGTAGGCAAATCACAGTCAGTTGCTTCCAGATCCAGTTTGGTGAGAATCAAAGGCAAAAGAGTCAACCACATGCAAAATATGGAAAAAGAACAAGACTGGGAGTGTTGTAGCTTTCTTCTAATTTCTTTTCCTCTTTCTTCTTCTTTCTCTTATTTTCTCCGACAAAGTAATTGAGCAATCGATTCAATTATAAAAATTAAGTGATTGGTTAAAAAACCGTTACTTCAAGTTCTTGGATGAAATCAATTACTGGAAATAGGTGGCAAACATGCAAAATAGAAAGTTCTATTTTCAGTTATAAATCATGTATGTCATGCAAAGAGGAATTCTAGGAGGAAGATTGCCAGCTACTTCCCTTTTTCATAGCTTCCACATGTGGCAATTCACTAAAAGCTTCCTATTTGTAATTGCCCTCTATACACTATAAATAGAGGAAGAACCTACGGGTTAAAGAATCAGAATTTGTAATCAACATTCTTGTGTTCCAGACTTTGAGCTGAAACCCTTGATATCTTTCTGAAAGCTAAGGAATTGAAAGGAGGCAGATTTTCGGAGAACTTTGTGTCAACAGTGCATTTGTTTCTTACTTTTGTGTAGATCTTTGCATAAACTTTGTGTTATCTCAGATCTAGATTTGAAACTTTCCTTTTCTTTAAATTCTGTATTGTGAGATCTGTTTGTTTCATCTATGTGCATGAGACCAACTCTGCGCAAACTATTGGTTAGATTGCACATCTTCTTTGCTTTCTTCCGGATTCAATTATTTCCCCTTTTGCAAATATTTCTTTACAGCTACTTACTTGTTGTAGAATTGCCTAGCTATGGCTCATGAGCTTTGCAATTAAAGTAAAACCCACAAACAGTTACTCAGATCCATAATTGATAAAAATCATACACAGGAGCCTCACCGGTAAATGAGGGAGATTTATCTCATGACTACCTAGGTTTTCGGCTATGCAGAAAATCTAGCCAACGAAATGAATAACAAATCTTCAAATTTTTAGTGCAGTTGGTTGTGTGACCCGAAGTGGGGGTCCTTACGCTAGATGGTCAATATGATTATCCTCTCTTCTCAATAATATAGATTAGGATATTAATAGGAGACCATATCAAGGCTAACACACAAGCCAAGCATAACGCCAAGATGCGTAATAGTCATGGATCTAGAAGACAGTAGTCCACACAAGTATCAAAGGCATAGGTTCCAAATCCTATGTCTGAGAAAGGGTGGGGGGCTTACTATAATACTAAGGTTATGAGAGTAAAGGTAATAAGAAAGTGCTATAAGATGTCTAAATTAAGGGTTGTAATGCCATTTGATGGATGATGGGCAAGGGTTGTAATAGATAATGCAATAGACAAATGTATGCTACTCTATCCTAGTCTAATACATGAGACATAAAACAAAATCAATCATACCAACATCAAGGAAAGAGAAGGTTTTCAGATACTTACCTTTATGAAGGCATTGTTGGCACATTAACCCCCTAGGGTTAGTAGCAATATTTTAAAAATCGGAACCGGACTCGGAGCTGGTCGAGAGTTAGACCAAACCGGTTCAAACTTTATGAACCGCTTTACTAAAAAACACAAAAATATATTTTTAATGAAAACAATATATTTGAAAGATTAAAAACCATGATTCCATCTATTACACACAAAATATGCAAAGTTTGCTTATGTATATACCATATAACATGTAAGAAAGGAGTTTATAGAAAAATTAGGGTTTAGGTTAAATATATATATATATATATATATATATACAAAATTAGCACCATATTACGTCCTTTTTCCAGCTTGGCCGGTTTAGAGCAAAACCGGACCGGTTGGACTGATTTGTATCGAACCGGTTGGTTCCTTATGAAATCTAGTTAGTTCGATACCAAACCGGTCCACTAGTCCGGTTTGTATACCCATTTGAAAAAAAAACATTGAACCGGTCGAACCAGCCGGTTCGGTTCGACCGGTTTTAAAAACACTGGTTAGTAGCATCTCGTAAGAGAGTTGTCGTGGATGGATCGCAAGAGGGATAGGTAGAAGACTTATGTAGACCGAATTTGGGACTCCAAAGACTTGGTAGACGTCGCAGGTGCAAAGCCTATCCTTGTTGCTCTTAGTAACCCAATGTTCCAAAGTAAAGCTCCACTAAACCCTAAACATCATAAACCTTTAAGGGCAGACATGTGAGCGAAAACAAATACAATATGTGATGGTGAACTTAGAGAAATGAAAACAATGGTGCCTATTTATAGGGGAACATAACCTGAAGTCAATCTCTTAGATGACAATGTCGACCATGTTCAATGCCATCAGCTGCAAAAAGGTTTTATAATAGTCAATGTCATTGGACACAAAGGGTCTGGCATAAATGTAATAGAGAGAGAATAGAGGTAAAGCAAACACTTTGAGCAAGTACGAGGATGATTTGCAGGAATCTAAAGGTGATAATACTAAGGATATCAATTGTTCATAGGAGGGTAATAAGAGGATAATAAGATAGTAGAAGGGTAGTAAGGAGGATGCTAGGGCAAACTAGAGCGATGCGATGTGCAACAAATCTCTTACCAAATATTCTTAACTAGCCCATACTCATTCCCGATGATGCCTCTCAGGCCACACTCAAAGATATTAATGCACCAACAACTTGGAAACAAAAATCGTTAGCAAGAGTGAAAAACAAAGTGTATATAGGTTGCTCATGTCCATCATCATGTTTTTGCAAAAACTGGCAGCCACTATATGGTATGGAGAAAATGAGAATAACTAGAATTATATAGGAAAATTACAACTTTTCAAAATTGGACCCTGTTTTAAGGATTATTGTATGTTGTCAAAATATTTCTTGGTTTCACTTCTTCACAATAAATTTTCTTCCTTTTTGAACATGTTTGTAATAAGAAATGTAATTTCAACAAAAAAATTGGACAAAGCTCCTCAAGAAGTTCATCTTTCCAAAGAATGATTGTGTCCTTTTCTTTGTTACTATTGATGGAATCAAATCAATTCCCTAAACTTTGTTAGGATTTGTCTTCACTCAAACCTTAAACACAATATGCCCAAGCAGTTTACCTTTAATAACCTTAGAGATTAACTTCTTTGGGTTCAGAGATAACCAAATTCTATACACCTCTCAAATACTTATCTTAAATGATTTACATGATCCTTCGATTCCTTGGAGAGCATAGTAAAGCCATCTTGGTAAACTACAATTGTCTTATCCCTTAAGTAAGAAAATTCATAATCCATGGTGCCCTAAAATGTGACATCAACATCAATCAACCCATAAGGAATTTCCATGTAAACATAGTAACCCAAGTAATATTGTTTTGTACCTATCTTCTTTTGCCACTAGAACCTAGTTGTACCCTAATAAGACATCAAGAATTGGCAACCTCTTCAAACAAATAACAAACTCCAACATGTGGTCCATATTGGAAAGAGGGCAATTATCATTTGAAGTTGTCTTATTGAGATTCCTGAAGTCAACAAACAATCTAATTTCCCATTATTCTTTCTTATTGGTACCAAGCTAGCAACCCAAATAGAATGCTAAATGTGTTGTATGATTTCCCCATAGCTTATTCAACTCTTTCTATACTACAGGGCTAATAGTAGAATTAAGATGTCTCCTAAATGGCTTGGCATTGAGCTTAAATAAAATTCAATGCTTTATAACATGTGTTATGTATATTTCAAACTCATCAGAACCTAAAACAAGAAAGGAAACTGAATTTTCTGATTACACTCAACAATTGGTATTTTTAAAGAAGAACAAGCCTCTCCCAATTTCACCGCCCTAGGCTTGCAATCAGTTCCCAGATCAACATCTTCTCCTTCATCTTGGTTGGTCTGTGAAATCGACTCCTTTGGAATAACATTTCCATCAATCCTTTCATAGAAAGAAAGAAATAAAGAAATTATATTAATGTCCACAAATGACCAAAAGTAGGTCAATGGGACTGAAGGATACAACCAATAGCAATAGAAAGTTCTAGGAAGAGAGAATCCTAGATATGAACCAAAGATAATCTATCTGAATTTTGACTTGAGTTGAATCACTCTTTGTTTTGGAATCTCTTCTATGTCAAGTTACATCTTCATCTCTACTACCCAATTTAACTTTTGAGAACTGAATTCTCCTTGGCATATGATAAAACTCTTAATTTGTTCATCATTTTCAAGTACTTGCCAATGAGGTCTGGACTCCAAATATAACCTTCACTTTTACCTCAATACAGGAGGAACATGCCAGGTTGGATACAAGAGACTAATATACCCATTGCATCTACTGCACTGTTCTCCTCTCTTGGAAAGCCAAAACAAATTGAAGGCATCAGTTAATTCAGTATAAATCCCAGACTGAATTCCTGTATTTCTTTAATCTTTCATGTTTGAGGCACAAGCGTTCCTGACCTGATGAACTACGAGTTCAGAATCTGTAAAAACCTCCAAATGTTTGATGCCAAGAAAGACTCGGAGAATTCGATATAAATCCCAAGTTGAATTCCTCTATTTCTTCAATATTTCATGCTGGAGGCACAAATGTTCCTGGACTGTAGACTATGATTTCAGGATCTCTAAAACTTGAAATGTTTGATGCCAATCTCCTTGGAAAGATTTAGCCTAATATTAATGTCTTGTACTCTACAAAATTCTTGGTGCAGTCAAAGTAACAACTCAAAGGAAAGAGGTATTGTTGTACTATCTATGGCAGTAAAAACACCCCTGCAGCTTTTTTATTCCTAGACTTTGCTCCACCGAAAATTATCATCCAGAGGTGAGGCAATGCATTCTTCATCTGTTCCTCCACATTGATGGTTGGTTGCTCCCAATTTCCATTATGATCAGCAGCCACCTACTTCCCATATCATCATCAACAAAATAACCATCATTCATATGGGCAGTTAGATCTTCAATGTTGAAAAGAAATTTCTTCTAGCACAATCATGCTTAACAGGCCCAACTGGAATTGTGGTCTATGACCGATCCATTTAGATACTCCCACCAACAGATGCAACCCATTTTCTGGATAACAAAATGTCCCACTTTGCACAATAATCAACAATTACTACATCCATTTTTGATGTGCTTCTAGAACAAGCACCTAGGCATACATCCAAATCTTTAACCACTCCGCAGACTTTGACCTCTCTTTATCCCGTAGCCATTACACCATCATATGCCTTAATAATTTTAAGACAAGCTCGTTCATGACCTCTACGGACACAATATCGGTGGAATCACATGATTCCTATATATGATTGTGCACCCACATCACATTGGCAATCAACATGATGTAATAAAAAGGCTCAGCATCTTCACTGTAACTTAGTTGACTATATCCAATGTAAACTTGAGGAGGTTCTTCAACAACCTCTATTGACTCAGATTCCTGTACAGGTTGTCTCAGGAACCCAAACCACTTTCACACTTTCTGCTTCTGATAATGATAATTCATGTGCTTGTCAAAGGCACAAACATCTTAATGTCAGCAAGCTCTTTTGCTAGATCAAATGGATACGGAGTGAAAAGCAGTGGATCTATTTTTACCATAGTACCAACAAGATGGGGGCTTGGAGTCCTGGGTTGGAGTATGACCTGCTGTGGAATTTCTACTTTCTAAGACACAACCTTGGACACTGGCGAAGGTAGAACAAATACTATAGAGTTTGAAACCCATTACACATACTTTTTATCGAGGCAATGGAAGCATTCCATGAAGTGCTTACGATTCTGCACCCACTATTACTTTCATGTTTCTCAAATTATACTCTTTCTAAACCTGATGTCTTGGCATCGGTAATAGGCATATTATCTTCCTCTGAAGGAATCCATAAACATCATTTTGATTTTCCTCTAGTCGTTTGTGCCCTATAGTTCCGTTGATGCAAGTTCATGGTTGGAACTTAGTGAATTTCTCACAAAAACTTCTGTGGAGGAGCTTCATCTTTCATCAGGGTTATAATAATACCAATCCATTCATGCAACTCCAATTCAGCTATCTCTGGGATAGCAACTCTAAAACTCTCCTATTGGCAAATTTATAACCCCTCAAGGAAGTATGGATGCCGACTAATGCGCCATTATTCATTCCGTAAAACAACTCATTTGCATTGTACATTTTCCTGATGAAAACTAGCATCAATAATCTGTCCTGTCAGATATTTTTCAATCTATCATGAGAAGATGAATATATATTACATAAGACCAATACTAAAATAGACAGTTTTGTCAAATATTTTTCAATCTATCATGATACGTGCAGAAAATTTGCCAAAAAACAATTCTGCCCCAATCAGCATATTCATAGTCTAGACAAAAAAACCTCAAACTTCCTTGTTACATGCATCAAAATTTATCAGCCTACTAATAATGCATTAACAAAACAGTTTCTAAACCAACATCTGTTACATGAAAATAATATTGTCCTGTAGGACCACTTTCTATAAGACATCTAAACTGGTAGAGTAAAAATGTCTACCAAAGGTAATTGTTGTGGGGTAGATCTATCAGTTTCATTGACAGATTAGAATACCTGGTTCACAATGGAAACAGCACGTGCCCATTCCGTCTTATCAAACATCCGAGCATCTTCACCAGCTATTGTTATCCGACCTTGAGTTGGCTGCCAATAAAATGCATTTTTATTTAGGAGACACCCATTGTGACATTTAGCCAAATTAATGATGAAACGACAAACAAAAGAGAAATTTAACCTCATAGAATCGTGCCAAAAGTTGTACAATTGTACTTTTCCCAGCACCACTGGCACCAACCAGGGCTGTTATTGACCCACGATTCAACGTCAGACTCAAGCCGTTCAAGACTTGGACATCAGGTCTCAGTGGATAAGAAAAAGACACATCTGCCAATTTGCAAGCTGGTTAGTAGCACAGCCTCTTCAGGATTTAATAGGCATTATAAAAGTGATTTAAAAGGAAAATAGAAAATAAATAAGTAATAACACACATCAAAAAACTTGTGGCATTTGGAGCACATTTACTTCACTCAACAACAAGAGTTCAAAAATATGAGACCATGGGAATGAACTGATCTTCTCAAGCAAATACTAGAGGATAATCACCCAGCTTGCAATGTAGTGCACCACTGTGCATTGGTGAGGCTGAATGGAACAAGATCTGTACCAAGCTTTAGCGAATCCCTCCCTTGAGGTATCCCGAGTACTTTGTTAGAACAGTTCTTTAAATCATAGGGAATGGAACAACTGGATTTTGAAAATGGAGTACACTGGGCTTTCTTTTTAATGGTTTGCAGGATAAAATTTAGTGGGTATGTGCTTATCAAAACCTAGGTAGATGGCACACTCGGAATTCAAAAATAAATGAAGTTATTTACAATTGGATTTTGGCCTGGTATGCTTCTCAATTCATCTCAACCTAATTTTTCAAAAGCCCGGTTTGAGCAGGATGACCATCGTTTGGAATCTAAATGTCCAAGGAAAGAAAATTTTCGATAAAGATATATGTTTTGGGTCTAGAGAAGATAACCAATTGCTAACCTTCAAGAGAAACATCTCCAGACCAAGCATGTTCACGAATACTGCTTTTTGATTTAAGCCCTGACATGAAATGTCTAATCTTGAAATTGGTACCATAACCATCGTCAGTAATTCGATCTTGATCCACATCCACATACTCCCCAGCAGTAAAATTTCTACTTTGAGCCTCTCTCTTTAATCCATAAGCCAATGACTCGTCAATCTCCGTTCTTCCTATGACAGAATTGATCCGATCAACTGCAGCAAGTGTGCCACGGAAATCCCCAATGTGTTGACAAACCCTTGCACCTGAATAAAGGCAAAGTTTGTCAATAAAATAGCAAGTTTTTCTTTATGGAATAAAAATCCAATCTAACAGTCGCAGATGGATATACAAATCACTCAGTTAAATAATGAAGTGAAAATTTACTCACTGCAAAAGTCAGTGTGAAAGTATAGCCGATAAAAGATGCCATAGTTCCAACAGAGAGCTCTCCCTGCAGCCAAATTTCAGAACACAAATAAAAAGTCTAATCGTTGAACAGTTTAGAATGTAGTGAATTGTAAAAGTTAATTCTTACATGAACATATAAATACATTACACCATTCATGGTCAAAATCATATCTTCTGACACTTTGAATTCATTTACCAAAGAAGTCGTTGAAAGGATCACATTTATATGAAATTTGAAAAAGCAACACCCTCTTAACAAATTCAACCTAATAACTGAGAAATCTAACACGTCAAAAAAAGGCTTTTGCTACAGCACCAGAAAAATGTTTCATTGTTTCAGATATCTGAGATTCCAATGTACATGCCTTTGCAAAGCATTAAGCTCATGGTAAACCATAGAACAGGAACCACTCCATGGGAAGATCACATGCCAGACTTTGCCCAATCAGATGATCACGATTCACAACTTGTACAAATAAATAAGTAAAACCAAACCCAAAAGGTAATTCTTCCAGACTAGCTTTCATTTTGGTATCTGTGGTCCTCATTTCTCTTTTATTCTTGTGGACAAATGTCATAGCTATGACATCCTTGGTGGAGATGCAGTCTCACAGAGATTCTACACAAATGGAGAATTAAAAAATCGCAGTGGTCTCCTTTCACGGAAATGATGGAAGAGATGAGGATTCAAGTTTTAAAATTGTTACTTATCAATTTGGTTTCTTCACAGAGTATCAATGAATAATAATCTTCTGAATTGATTTGTGTTAACAGATTTTTGTCCAAAGATAGGTAACATTAAAGAAACATTGCTGAGATTTTGAGCCAAAAATGAGGATAGTGTTAGTATTAGAAGCACAAAAATATAGCAAGAAGATGAAACTGCACACAACTGCACTGCATCAAATGACCCAGGCAGATTCAATTTATTATAGGAGTAGTTACATTTAGTTACATTTGGTTGTTGGTTACAACCTCTACAACTGCCTAGAACCGTACCGGTTCATGCTATATATTCAACACCCCCTTAATGACTAACCTTGAAACAACACCAAGTTTATCTCTAAACTTGACAAACAACAAAGGACCAAGAGGTTTAGTCATTACATCAGCAGGCTGATCTGCAAAAGGACAAAAATGCAGAGAGATTTCACCAGAATCAACCAACTAGCGAATATAATGATGATGAATCTCAATATGTTTAGTGCGGGCATGATAGACATGATTCTTCACCATTTTTAGAACACCTTGATTATCACAAAAGAGTGATAAAGAGGTGTTGCAATGGCCTGGGGAAACTGAAAATCAGTCAGAATCTGACGAAGCCATATTGCTTCACAACTGGCACTAACAACAGCCTTGTATTTTGCTTCAGTAGAAGAGATGGCAACAAGTGGGCTGAAGTTTACTCTGCCAAGAAACAACTCTTGAACCAAAAGAGAAGATATATCTTGTGGTAGATCGTCGAGTATCTACAGATCCTCCCAATCAGAGTCGGTATAGCCAATCAATCTGAAATTTGCAACTCTCTGATATAGAATGCCAAAGTCAACATATCTTAGAACTCATTTTGCTGCTCCCCAATGAATGAGTTTTGGTTTAGATAAAAACCGAGAGAGATAGCTAACAACAAAACATAGATCTGGTCATGTAGTTGTTAGATCAAACTACCCACCAACTATCTGTATAATGATTCATCGACCGGTGGTGAATCATCATGAGCTGAGAGTTTCAGCCCGACCTCCATAGGTGTAGAAGAAGAATTACAATCATACATCTGAAATTTCTGTAGCAGGTTCGTGGCATACTTAACTTGAGAAATGAAAATCAAGTGATCATGTTGCCAAAATTCTACACCAAGACAATAGTGAAGGAGGCCTAAATCAATCATGTCAAAAGCAACACATAAATATGATTTTACCTTATGAATTGTAGCATCTCCACTACCTGTGATGGCAAGGTCATCAACATAAACAATAAGAATCACAATGTCATCATCATTGCTTTTGACATAGAGATTCGGATCAAAATGACTCCATGTGAAGCCTGAATCTCTGAGATGTTTATCTATTTTGATGTACCAGGCTCAAGGAGCTTGCTTGAGTCCATACAGGGACTTAATCAATCTACATACCAGATGCTCACGACCACGAGCCCAAAAACCCTCAGGTGTGTCATATACACTTCTTCCTCCAAATCCCCATTTAGGAAAACACTTTTGACATCCATCTGATATACTTTCCAACCAAACTAAGCTGCAAAAGAAAGAAGAAGCAAAAAGTGACCATCTTTGCAGTAGGAGCAAATGTTTCTTCATAATCTATCCCCTCCTGTTGCGAAAATCCTTTCGCAACGAGTCAAGCCTTGTACTTATCCAAAGTACCATCTGCTTTACACTTGATTTTATACACCCATTTACACCAATGGGATGTTTCCCTGGAGGTAATGGCACCAACTTCCAGGTATTATTTTTAATCAAGGCATCATACTCTAGTTGCATGGTAGTTTCCCATTTCGGTATGCCTCGTGCTTCAGAGTATTTCGTGGCTCATGAATATGAAGAAGATCAGAAGCAAGAGCAAATTGAGCGTGCTCGGAATAATCAATTTGCTTACCAGTTCACAAGACCTTCCATCTAAGAGAGGAGACAATTCTTCCTTCCTCAAATCCTGAATAGTGGAGTAAAACCACTTAGGCCTCCGCTGAATTGAAGATGTGGTGGCTGGTTGTGGTGCTTTTGGAAGAGAAACCAACAGAAGTTTTGGGGAAAACCAATGCAAGTTGATGTCTGGAGACTCAACAATCTCAGTGGGAGATTGTACAAACTGTCCTGGAGTCTGTGGAGGAGTATGAGAAGAACCAAATTCATGATTAGGCAAGGAAAGAGTACCAAACTCTATTATGACCCCTTGCTGATCGCTGCCCCTTTGTTGGTCCCCTTGCTGATTACAACCAAAGAAAGACTCTGTTTCTTTTACATCAACATCCCGACTAATAATGATCTTATTAGTGGAAGTATCAATCAATCTATAGGCTTTAGATTGATCACTATAACCAACAAAAAAATATCTAGAACATTTGGAATCTAACTTACTCCTCTTATTTGCAGGAACCAAAGTATAAGCAGCTGAACCAAAAACACGAAATGCTGATACCTCTGGTTTGATGGTGGACCAAGCCTCTTCCGGTGTGATGTCCTGCAAAGCTTTGCAAGGACTCCGATTGAGAATATATACAGATTGTGTTAACAGCTTCTCCCTAGTACTTATATGGCACTCCTCGATTGTGCATCATGCATCTAGCCATCTCCATGATGGTTTTGTTCCTCTGTTCTACCACCCCATTCTGCTGCGGGGTATAAGGGGTTGTCAACTGGCGTTGAATCCCTTCTTTACTGCAGAAATCTGCAAACTATTTAAACTCACCCCCATTATCGGATCTCAAAGTCTTGATCCGTTGGCTGGTTTGATTCTCCACTAAGGCCTTGAACTTGACAAAAGAAGCAAAACAATCAGGCTTCTTCAAAAATCTTCCGAGAATGATCATCCACGGTAGGAGAAAATAACGTGCACCAAGGACTGTGAGAGTCTTCCATGATCGCTCACATAGCTTTGTATGTACAAGATCCAAGAGCCCCTTTGCATGCCAAGCACCTTTAGAGGGAAAAGGCTTCCGCTTTTGTTTTCCTACAAAACAACCAACACACATGTCCTATTTCTCCTAAATAGGAGGCAAACCAACAACCATGTTGGTTCTATGAAGGCAGGCTAAATACTAAAGGTTGAGATGGCCATATCTTTTGTTCCATAAAACACTGGTATTGCCTTCCACAACTAAGGCATGCAAGTTGACCGTGGCAGGATCAACAAGTCTATATAGACCACCATGCCCAATCCCAAGGCAACAACCTTATTTTGCTTGATGTCAAACACAATACATTGTTTACCAAAAAAGTTTACAGAGATATTGGGATTATCAGTTAGTTGACTGATAGATAACAAATTTTTATTCATGTTAGGCACATATCTAACATTTTTGACAAGCAGTTTGGTATTATTATTTAGCATAATACGAACATCCCCAATACCTTCTACAACATGTGATCTTCCATCCCCTAAAGTAATTGAATCAGAAGAACAAGAATGAAAATTGACATACCAGTCTTTTTGACATGTGAAATGTCGTGATGCTCTAGAATCAAAGAACCAACATCGAGTAGGGCTGCCATTACCCGTGCAAGATGCCATGAGAGCATACTCATCTTTTGACTCGTGTTCAACTGTAGCCACATGTGCCTGCCCCTTTTGCTTCTTCAGGGCATTGAGTCATTTCCGACAGTCCTTCACATGACCAAGTTTGTGACAATAATAACATTTCACTTGATATTTAGGAGAGGAAGAGGATGTCTCAGCCTGTCGTTTCCACTTTCCTTTAGACTGAGCAGCAAAAGCGCTCTCAAATTGTCCAAAACTGGACTCTTGAGCCTGTGTCTGTCTTCATTCCTTTTGCAACAGGTAGGAACTCACCTTGTCAAATGTAAGAGTTTGACTCTCCACCATTAAATGAAGTGCCTCCACAAATGACTCATACGAAGAAGGCAAGTTATTTAGAACCAAAGCCACCATATCATCATCGTCCACCTTTTTATTTATGGAAGATAACTGGTCTCGGAGGTCTTTCATCCGAAGTAGGTGCTCAGATAGCGATCCACCTTCTTGTAGTTTCAAAGCAAACAATGTATTTTTCAGGTACAAAACCCATCCTTTCTTTGACGTCTGATATTTATCCCTTAGATTGGCCCACAATGTGCTTGCCATAGTGGCATTCTCGCACTTCTAGTATCATATCATCCAACATCGACAACTTAAGAAGCAATAACGCTTCCTTATGACGTTTGTCATAATCCGCAAAATTTGTAGCTTCTGCTTTCGCTACCCGTGATTATCTTATCACAATCACGAAATTTTGCAAGCATTAAAATCTTATGGCTCCATACATTGAAATTAGTGCCTATTAATTTTTGTGAATCGATAGAATTAGGTTTGAAATATTTTCCATTTTATTATTCCAAAGTAATGGAGATAATAAAAATGGAAATAATAAAAATATTTTGCCCACTCTACTAAAAAGAATAAGTCACTTATTCAAATACGTGGCAGGGAAGGAAAAATTACATTGAAGGAAAAAAATTACATATTCTGCTCACATGACTCCATGTTTTCCCTTGTTCAGCCCAAACACTTCTCTTTTTCCTCTCGTTTGCCCACACAACTTAGGCTTCAGGATTGGTGACTGCCCTCCAGGACTATTTCTCGTGTCTCCTTTCTGCCCGACGATTTCCGCAACCACGAACTGGGTCACATTTTTCTTTTTGAGAGACCACGACTTTGTTGCCACGAAATGTTTCTGCCCACTGGATTTGCGACAGGGGCTTTGCAACTGGGTTTTTGCGACTGGATAGCCAGGATTCACGTCTCCTTTCTGCCCTCCAGGAACCCACGATTTCCGGCACTCTCTGAGCAACAGCGAACACCACAACTTCTATCTTCTGCCCCTGCGTCGACCGTACCTCTCGTCGACCTCACCTCTCACAACTGCTTCCTCCAATGGTGACTAATTGCTCTGATACCACTGTTAGTATTAGAAGCACAGAGAAAAATAGCAAGAAGATGAAACTGCACACAACTGCACTACATCGAATGACCCAGACAGATTCAATTTATTATAGGAGTAGTTATATTTAGTTACATTTGGTTGTTGGTTACAACCTCTACAACTGCCTAGAACCGTACCGGTTCATGCTATATATTCAACAGATAGGATGCCTAGAAACAATCGTTGATGCACTTCTTTAGAACCTCTAAATAATATGCAGTCCAACTTTTATTCGCTTATGGTGCCACTTCTTTTTCATTCTCTGCCTCGTCTTCATTTGTTTCAATGACATTTCTTTCTGCATCGCCAAATTCTTTGGCAGTTTGTTCAAGGACATGCTAACATTGCAGTCTAAAGTTGGAATCCAACTTTGTGCAGTAAACTGATCTCATTCATAGGAGTTCGCAGTGAATCAAATCTTCAGGTCATACAAAAGAACTACAGTGTGTTCTAATTACAATGGTTACTGCGAATTACATCCTACTATGCACCAATCGAAAGAAAAATAAGATAACCTTCACAAGTCCATAATTACAAAGACATAGTGCACAAAAATCCTTGTTTCATTCATGGCAGTGATGTTTATCAAGGCTAGAGAAAGATAAACCTTTACGATTTGACATGTACCAATTTACAAGCACATTGGCTATTCAACCTTTACTTGAACAATTCATCAATCTTCATGACTCTTCCTATTCTACTGCTCACACAAATTTATAGCTGTTATGCAGATGTAACTCTTCATTTTCCTATTCTCACACATTTTCTACAAGGCGACTCAGGAATTCGACTTTTTCCTTTTCCATTTTGCAGACATTTGAATTTTACAATATTTTAGAAAATATTTTTCTAGATGTCTACCCAACAGTCTCCTGGGCTTTAGTTTTTGTCTCATCCCAAGATAATTTCACGGGTGTTATCCGAGTGAAGGCTGACTTCCTTCACAGTCACATCGCATGCCCTGTACATGTCTTTCTCAAAATTTATAAGTGTTGGACCTGCTGGATCCTCAACACTCTGTTGTTCCGTAAGGGATGTTATTTCATTTTTTCACCACTCACGAACTACTTATCTGCCCTTGCAGGTTTTAATCTAAGTAGCGTAGCATTCTACCACCCTTTATGGGTATTTAGGGGTCTGGCGTTAAAAGGAGGCCATCCTTTGTGGGTTTTCAACCATCCTAGCACCACCTGAGAACCTTTGGTCATCCAAAACAGAATTGTCCAATAATATTCACATGTTCAGAAAAAAAACTCAGGAGAGCTTACTGTGCTAGAGATGGTTAGGAAAGTGGCACTGATTGTTGGGATGCTGGTAGAAACTATCAGGTGTTGCTGGTGTTTGTTGTGATGTTAAATCGGAAGCGATTGTTATGTGAGTGCTCACAACTGCTGAAGCACTCTTTTTGGAAGTAGCTAAACAGGCCTATCTACCTTAGTTGGATCGACTTGAGCGAGGTCCTTCTTGAATCAGATAAAAGTATGTTAAGTCGCTTGATGGAGGCCATCCTCAACACGCTTCACCATAATTACCATGTACGTATCAATAATCCCGTAAATGCCATCTTTGAGATTCAAAAATCATTCACCAAACTGCAGCAACTAAGGACCAGAAAACTAATTCCTTAACATCTCACATTCCATCCACCATGTTCTCGTCAACAGTCTCCAAGTTGTCAATGAAAATTTTCAAGGCATTCTCACCCTTTGTATGATCAGGATCGATGGTGAGCACTGCGCGATCTTTCTTGCAGTATCAATGACATTTTGGATATTTCTTCACATAGTGTCACAGTTCAAGGTCCAATCCAAGATTCTTCCACCTATAGCATCTCTCTATGTAATATCATCCAACACCACAGCATCAAAATCACTTTTTTGCTTCTGAATCTATGCAAAAAATCTTGTTATCCTCTCAACTTGTTCCCCATTTTTAACAAGTTTTCCAACAAAGAAAGTAATTTGCAAGTGATCCTGCATCACTTGGTCGCCTATCATGTCATCTAGGAACTGGGGAGTTTCTCTATGATCATGGATTGCACTTTCTTCATTGTGTCCTCTAGAGCATTCTTTCTTCTTTACAATTCCAAATCCAATTGATATAGAGCAGTTTAAAACTAGCAGGCATCCTACAATTGCACCTGCAGTGGGAGCTTTGCCAAATCAATTACAAGGTTCTCTATAGCATGGCAATAAGGCCTGAAGAAGGGCCGCGTTTGAGTTGTTCTTTACATGCTACAAGGTGTGTCGATGAAACCAAGAATGTGCTTGCCTTATCTTACTTCCTAGCATATCAATCATCCTCTGCAATATCAATATTCTTTCCTTGGCCTCCTTCAATATGGCCCAGTGCACTTTCATGCTCCTTGGTGGACTTGGAGCCCACCTATTGTTGAGTGCCCTTCTATTGTCCAAACTCTTCTCCAACATCCTTCTTTGATTGATCTACCTCGCTTGTATGATTGGTGTCAAATTGTTGGATACCTTTGGTAGAGCCTTTTGTGCTAGCATCCAACCCTGAATGTTGCATATTGTGCATTTACGCAGTCGCCCTCAATTACATTTTCTCATCTATATCATCGGCTAATAGCAGCCAATCAGTAATTGGATGTTCTACCTGCATTGAAACTTGTTCTTCCAATGTCAAGACAATTAATTAGGGATTAGCTGCTTGTGCATACAAGACTTGAGAGATATATGACACGGTACAAGGGGTCCATGGGTTTGAACTTTGGGATGAAGGGTGGTGAGTTTTATGAAGGGGAACTTGTGTGGAGAATGGTGGAGATGGGAAAAATGATTTTGGTGAGGGAATGGGACCTGATGGAGATATCAAAAATCTAGAAACTACTCCTACTAACGTAAGATCTAACAAATAAAAAAATTGATGCTTTTGGACCTCCCCACCTCCAAATATGCTCCATGTTCTTGTTCTTCACTCTATTGTTCTTACTCAACTTGGCAGCGTAGATTTCTTAGGCACCAATACCTTTACTATAGCACTTGGCTTGCCAAGTGATATCCTTTATTCTCTTTTCCGCTCTTTCTCCTCTCACCTCATTGCATGTTTGTCTTTCTCTTCTTGGACTATTCGATTCATTTTGGCTGCCACAGTGCTCTTTTGTGCTTTATTCCCTCAATCTTACAGTGTTAAGCTTCTTGGACTGCCTTTGGTAATCTCCTCCTGTTCATTGTTAATGGGGTATGACTGCAAATCCTGATAAAGAAGTCAGCAATGAACTCCAATCTCCACGAATTAAAATTGTGCAAATACAAGAGGTACTTAAGGGCGCTTAAGTGTAACAACCAGTACGTCCCCTCCTCCTTTCATACCTTTTTCCTTCACAATAGTTTTCGGTTTCTTCTGTGTCCCCCTCTCTGTTGCAAAGGTCCCCCTTTTGTTTCTCACCTGGAACTTTCTGGGCTGGTTGCGAAAGAAGTACAGATTGCAATGGTTGCACATTGCTCCATAATTAGGATGGATAGTTTATAGCTAATTCATCAACACGAATCCAAAACATTCCCAACAAGGCTTGATTGCTTACTTTTTTGTTTGACTATAAAAATCTTTCAAAAAGTCATCAATTGTTCTCAGAATTGCATAGGAAAGTGTTATAACTATAAAGAAAAACTGAACAAAACATAAAGCAATTAATCTACTGCAAACATAGAAAACACAGCTTAAAGGAGACAAGATTACCCCAGACAAAACGAATGTGGGATAGCTTCAGAAGAGTGAGGGATTTCCTTCTCTTCCACTATCTTGTGCAGCAATTACATGTACACTACCTTCAGGAGGCCTTCACAGTCATTATTTACAATATATCATGCCCAACACCCATACAATGCTCTGTAGCTTTCTCTAGTAACACTCCCTTACACGCTCCAAACTTCCAAACACAACAGAAGAACTGCTAGGGAAACATCAATGATTCAATCCCATCACCCCTGAGGGTGCAGTTATGCATGCTTACAACATGAGAAGCTCAATAGAGAAGTAGAAAACACTCAAAAGAGGAAGAAATCATTTACAACTGCTGCTTTACCTATTTCCTGTCCTTGTGCAAAACCTCCACTTAACATACAGTGAAACCGCCACTATTTTACCGGCAATTATGCACGGCCACCTGCATTAACCAGCAGTTATGTAAACCGACAGACAGTTTTGCAACCATCTACAAACCTTTGTCTCTCTAAACAAGAACCCACTCACAGTCTATTTTCTACAGTGTCTAGATCACCTCACACCTGACTATGTTTTTGTAGACCCTTGTACCATCTAATTTTTCTTCTTGACAACAAACTTCATGGAAATCAACTACTAGGAAGTGTTTCAAGTATTCTTGAAAATACTAGTTTTCTCACCTTACTAATAATTCACTGCGACAAAGGTTGAAAACAAGAAAATGACCAGGGCAGAGAAGGAATACTTCATCGAGATATTTTGTGAAAACAATGCACTGAAAGAGGTCCATGTGGATACCCAAGATGGTAGTGAGGACACTTGTGAAAAAGGCCAAGAGGCCAGATAGTGCATTTGAAAAATGATGCCCAAGATTTGATATGCTGAAAAATAATTGGAGAGACAAGGAATTTTGACCTTCCAAAATGGTACCATCACATATTCAAGGTCTATGTAATAAAGAAACATACAATTGGTCCAGAGTAGTTGTAAATCTGTTGGCTAGATTTTCTGCATAGCTGAAAACCTAGGCAGTCATGAGATAAATCTCCCTCATTTACCGGTGAGGCTCCCGTGTCAGATTTGTCAATAAAATATGCTAGTATCTATATGGGGTTTTACTTTAACTATTCAGCTCATGAACCATAGCTGTATAGCTCTGCAACAAGTAAGCAATTGTTTAAGAAAGGAAATATTTATAGAAGAAGGAAATAATAACACACAGGGAAGAAATAGGGAAGATGTGCAACCCAATCAATAGATAACAAAGTTGATTGCATGCACATAGAAGAAACCAATAGATATCAACACACATAATTATAAGCAAAGGCAACTCCAGATCTAGATCTAAAATAACACAAAGTTTTAGAAGATTTGAGATAAAAAGCTAGAAACAAAATGCACCGTGACACAAAGTTCTCCGGAAATCTGCTCCTTTATATTCCTTTGCTTCAAGTGGCTATTAGGGGTTTCAGCACAAAGTCTGGAACACAAGAATGCTGCTTACAAATTCTGATCATTAACCCGAAGGTTCTTCTACTTATAGAATGTAGAAGGGAAAGTACAAATGGGAAACTCAACTGAACTGAAACATAAACAAAAGTAAAGATAATATCGGCAATCATTTTCCTCTAATTCCTCTTCAAGTGACACATCGGCACTTAACTACTAGAATTGTTCCATATAAAGTAATGGTTTCAAAACCAATAACTTAAAAGTTTTACAATTACATCTAGGAACGTGGAAAATAGAAGAAGAAAAAGTAGAAGAAGAAAGACATGCCAGCTGTAACATCTATATCTTCTTTTTGTTCTGATACTGAATATACTTGTCGAACATGTAATTCAACATCTTCCCATCTGTCTTAGCCACAACTACCTTTTTGTCCTGAACTGCAGCAAGCCTTCATTCAATACCCTGATACATGCTTCCACCTCCTCCAAGCTAGGCCCAAACTTTGCAATATCCACTGCAGTGCCACCAATCTGCTGATGGAATTCATCGTGAAAGGTTTAACAACTCCATCAATTCTTCCTTGCACCATCAGAAGAGACCCTTCCAGGGAATTAGGCACTCTGCTAGGAATGATCCGTGTGTATGAAGTAACATTTCCGACCACTTCCTCATGAGTGAAAGTAATGACATTGTCTGGTAAAGATGATGTCATACTCTCAAGTGCCTACATCCTCTTCAACATAATTCTGCAGATCTCCAAACGGAAAGATACTGCAAACTCCAGCTGCTTCCCCTTCTCAAGTCGATCCGCGGGTATAATGCATTCTGCAATCAACACTTCTCTCGGCAGTTTATTGATTTCGGCCAAAGTACTCAGGTTACTCTCAGCAACTATGTTCATATCTACCGTGCTTGTCATCAGTTACTTACTTGATCTGATCTTTGCATCTTTCATAACCTTTAAGTGGGTGACACCTCTCGAGTTGTCTAAAAGCTTGACAAATGATCAGACTTTTCCATTCATTGATAGCTTTAACCTGGTTACTTGCATCTTCCATTTCTTGCATTAGATGATCACTCACCTGCTTTTGAGCTGAAATGGGCTGAATGGAAGATTTAGCAACCTTGGTAATGATTTCGCACAACTGAGATACCTGCTTCTGAAGTTCAACTTTCTCCGCCTCTTCTTTGCCAAGCCTAAGGAATAGAGCATTTATCAATGTTTGTGTGTCCTACTTCAATCCTACGTGGTGGCTTGACCTATGGGTACTGCCAGTTCTTTGTTATGTCTTCTCGTTGTAAGCTCATCCTCCTTCCCTTCTGCCGAAACTGACATCTCAACAAACTTCGCCCGACTCCTCAATGATCAACCTTGAAGTTACCTTAGCAACTTTAGGTTTTCTGTCTTTTCCGCCTAGACTCAGGAGCAACTGCAAGTCGTGTTCCTCCAAGTTGATTTCCTCTCTAGCCTTTGGAACCAACTGCGAAGTCAACCATTCTGAGAAATTACTTCTCGGAGAATGAGAAGTTGCTGAGTGTACCACTATCTCACGCTCTGATTCCTCTCCATCTGAAACCGCTACAGTGTTGTGGCTGCCATCCTCTGAGTCATCCAAAGACAAAGCTCTTTCAAATTCGGCCATCTGCAGCTTCAACGTTTCTTCAGGAAGAGGCGCTGAACGGAGTGGCTGAGGAGAGAAGATGAATGTTGTCGGATTGGCGAGGAATAATAGTGTCTTGCTAAGGTGTAATAGTCGGTGAAGTATTGGATGCTGGAGAAGCTGGAACTAACATCATAGTCGTGGAAGTGATCTTCTCCTTTGATTGAGACCTTCTATGCACTTTAATCTTCTCAGGCCTTCTGCTGCTTTCTCCTCCGTGCTTCCTCTTGAGGGAATCTCTTGTGCCGAAGTTGCCGTGATTTGATTCATCAATGCTTCATCAAGGTAATATCCCTTCACAGCAACCAGTTTGAAGTGTTCACCAAAAGAACAACGGCAGACCTTTCCTCAATCGTATGGCAGCCCCCTACGTTCTCCTGAAGTACAGCTCTATCTCCTCCCATTTGATGGTATGTGTCAAGTAACACAGGCCCATCATCTTTAAGATCCGCAAGTATCTGTGCTAATCCAAAGTCAAACACTTGCCGTTTTGATAGCCTCTTTCAAATCTTTCTTTCTAACCTTGTACTCACTTTTGCACTTCATCCAAAAATCTTCTAATGAAGACACATGTGCGTACTCTTGGGAAATCGTCTTCCTGGTCACTCCGAATGGATTGAAGTTCAGCCGTGCTGGGAAAAACTCTTGCTCGTACTTAGAGAACGTTTCCGTGTCCGCTCCTCGAGCTTTATGAATGCTTTGGCAGCTATAATGGCCCACAGTGATCGGGAAGAAGCCCGTAGATTTGTGCCGTTTAATTTGAAGGTTGTGCATCTCCACAAGTTGTTTGCTTTCGGCTCTATGGTGATTAATCTATCATTCGGATATCTGGGCAACTTAACTGGTTCTCCAGAAAAGCCGGTGACCTTGAGGTATGTGAAATCCGCAAATTGAATGAAGAGAGGCGCGATTACACGGACACGACTTCCCACGCTTCCTTGCTCACCTTATTGGCCTTTAGATCCCTGTCCAGCTTGCAAATGAATTCGTAGAAGAATCCATCGTTGACCACTTTGAAATCTTTCTTGCATGTAGGTACAGTAAGTTGTGGGTAGCATTCGAAAATAGGGTCCTTGGAAAGAACACCACATCTATCCAGCTTGGAGAAGATGCCTTGTGAAGTGCGTATACCAAATAGGAAGTCATTTTGAAGTTGAAAGTATGCCTCACATTCCGGAGTTGCTCACCAATGTTGTCACTAATGATTTCCGACCAATTGATTATTGAATCTGCTTTGTTGATTTCAATGGTCCTGATGAAAGCATACATCCATGTGCGGAAGGTGTGAGCATTTGCTTCACCATTTATCCTGCATAACAATTTGGCAATATCATCCACCTCTTGTACCAGATTGGACCGCGGAAGAGTTCTTGGGAACTTGGAAGGAGATCTGGGCTTCTTCATGTATCTGCTGTTCATTATGCTCACACAGTCAACTCTATGCTTTTCCCATCTGTTGCCGACATCCTGTATGCTAATAGAAGTCACCACCTTTCGTGCCGGAATCTTCAAACAATAATTGATGAACTGTGCGTCCAACCGGATTATTGTTTTCCCATAGCATCTCGGACTGATCTAGATGATGGAAGGTAAGACCTAGCACACTCCATAACAAAATCTGACAAATGGGTTGTGAATGGAAATGGTGCAGCTCGAATAATTTCATTGCTTTGATTGCACGCATGAGGGAAGTCTTTCCTGCTCTGGATCTGTCAATCAATTCGAAAAGAGGTTCCGGACCTAGATCTATGTCTCCAATGTCTGCGAATTTAGAAGTGATGCATGACTCTGTTGTGCTCTCTTTTTCATCCCTCTTTTCCATGGCCGTATCTATCTTTATCTGAACAATTATTTTTCTCTTTATTCGGCCGGAATTCTTCACAACCGGTGCAGATCTGGATAATTCTTCAGATTCGGAGGATAAGTTCAATGTATTGGACATTGATTTATTTGGTGAAAATATGTGATGTGTATCATGTTAAATGTTGCGAGTAAGTAAGATACAAGAAGAGATAAGTTGTTTCATAAAGGGACTTTCTTTCTTTGAATGCATGGTGTGTAGTAATAGTGGGTGTTGATTGTGTTGATAAAGAAAGATGTTTTTGGTATATTTAGGAGACTTATATTGGAGACTATGAAACTTTCTATGTATCGAGGAATATATCATCTTGGAAAGGACAATTACAGTGTCAAGACGTTTTTTCAAATCCCATATGGGAAGTTGATGATAGAAGACTACCAATTGCACATGAGAAAGGTCTTGACAATTTTTTCCATTGAGAGCTTGAGCAAGCCTTAGATTAATTCCTTTGAGTCGTCCTAAGTCAATTTTTTGAATCTTTATTTTTTAATCATGAAACAATAATTAAAAATGATACCTAGGTTAGATATTTTTATTTTTGTGGGAATTTTCACTCCGCGGAGTATTTTAATACTCAAGTCATCACCACAATGACTATTTTCCATAAGTAAAAATTTCTTCTATAAGCTTTCACTCATGTACCTTGGTAGTAATCACAAGGAAAAGGGACCCACAAAGCATATAAAAATAAAAAGGAAGTTAGCCATGATTTCGTCTTTCCTTGACATATCTCCAAATAAAGGTCATGATTTCACTTTTAGTGAAAAATGGCTCTTGAAAGTTATTGTTTACTTGAAAAGAAAGATTGGCAATAGCTTTCCAGATTAACAAAGGGCGTTGACAATATTCACTTGTAGTTAATATTCATTAACTTTGACTGAACATAAAAAGGAGAACTTGCTTTGTTATTTATTTGATGGAGTTTAGTGTTTGTTGTTTTGGCAGAAATTAAAATTGTAAACATTTGAAAAAAAAACATTTCTTTATCGTCTATTCTCTCTTTAGTATCTGCAAATGCATTTTTATTTTTTTCTGCATAATTTACAGAAATGCATAAGCATTTCTCAGCTGCAAAAGGATTCTCTATCTGTCTCAACGCAACCTTGCATGCTTAGAATTTAATTGTAAAGATCGAACCAATATTCTGTGAGATTCAGACACTCTAATCATGATCAATTCTTTGAAGTATATGTCGCACTTCATCAAAAACAGAATTTTCATACCATTTTCACTTTCCTTCCGCCAATACTGTACAGAGCCATTAAGGATATGTAAACCATGACTCTAGTAAGTGACTCATTGGTAGACTTCAGCCATCCCAGTTTCATTCCATTCCTCTGATAAGCAAGAACCTGCCATGCTTCACAAAGGCAAGTAATTCACAGACTTATTCCATGACCATATTGTTTAGCTCCAAGAAATTCATATTGAAAATAGCATAATTGCAAACGCATCCATCAAATCAAATGTGAAATCTAAATTTTAGCACTATTTATACATTATCAGCATACTACCTGCTCTGTGAACATCGACATTTGCTTCATTTCTCCACCAAAGGATCTCACCTGAACAAATTCAAATTTATTGAATGGAAGGAAAACTAATTTTTATAAGCGTAACAGCTTGTAAATCTATTCCAAAAGCCTTTAGATTTGTTGTAACTCAGAATGCACATATAAATAAAGTCCTCACTTTCTCAGGCTCTGACCATCACAAGTGCAAGTGCAAATGGAAATATTTGAGTTAGTGACTAAAACTAAGTAAAAAATAGTTGGCACTCCTGGCGCTTGTGTGACTTACTGTGCGAATTGCAGAAAATGTTTCGGCTGCACAATCAGAAATACGGGAATAAGTCTGCCCGTGTGCTTTGAAGATAGGTACTGTGCTCCGCTTGTATAAAGCTGCTCAAGGAAATTAGCACAAACAAAATTATATAATCAACAACATAAATTCAATGACAGCTAAACTTATACAACAGAGAACAACAAATTATAGAAAAATAACTGCTGCAATGTTAATCAAGGATGTTGAAGAAGCAACAGGATTTTATGTATATCCCAGACTGACTTGGGAAGAAAATCATTTGCATGGAGAAAAAGCATCCTTGTTATGGAGGAAAGACTGTCTGTTAGTGACTTTTAAAGATCTGAATCGAGTAACACAGTACATGTCTCTACTAGAACTTGGTCAAGAATAGACAGCTAATTAATTTTGTGTCTTCCTTGGACTCTTGGACAACTTGGTCATTTGCGACCACATCCCAATGTAGATTAAGTTCAGCTTCAATCTCGTCCTCTTGCTTCTAATAGCTTCAGGGTGCAATGAATGATCATGCATACCTCGCACTGACAATTGTTGTAAGAAAATAATTTCTATTGTCTCTGCAGATGCTAAACTATGTCAGATGATCCTTTTCTGATAGCTCTGATAACAGCTACCATCTCAAAATAAAATATCTTTTCTGTCTTCTAAAAGTTTTAAGACTTTGCAAAATTTGCAATTTTCTGATGGCATGTCTGTTTGTAAGTGTTGGAATTTACACCCACAATATTGCCCTTAACCTGTGCTTTACATTCTTGAGGTCGACATTACAATGTTCAAATTTTGCTTATCTTCTACAAGAAAATAAAGGCTATTGGTAACACTAAGGC
Organism: Taxus wallichiana var. yunnanensis; assembly: GCA_018340775.1. Taxonomy (NCBI): domain Eukaryota; kingdom Viridiplantae; phylum Streptophyta; class Pinopsida; order Cupressales; family Taxaceae; genus Taxus; species Taxus wallichiana. The sequence continues at coordinate 464,798,827 of CM031237.1, forward strand.
ATATATATTTTCAGAAATTCAATTCCAGTCTGTCTGGTATTTGTGATTAGACTGTCAGGAAACAGTATGTACATATATATTCAATCTAGGAACCAGATATCGCCTTTTTGATATATGTGTTCTGTTAAATGTGGAAGCATGTGTAAGGGATAAAAACCTGTTTAAAAAAATCATCAATGAAATGTGGGCTAATGGGAATGCCTTGACACGCCCTGAAATGTCTTTGTGCAATACATTGCTTCATTAGAATATACTATACAAGGTCGTGGGCTCACCCCAGCTGCATATTCATAGTCTCCTTTGGATTGGACTGGAAAGGACACGATTTCTGATATGAAAACTGATTGGAGGATAGTTGAATTTCATATTTTTCCTTAAGTTTATACATATCTGTATCTACACAGGTATGTATATATGTGTGTGTGTGTGTGTGTGTGTTCAAATACATATGTACACAGACACACACACACACACATTTATATGTATGTATGTATGTATGTATGTATGGGTATATATACACACACACATACATACATACATACATACATATGTGCATCCATATATAAATATGTACATGTATCTTTCATTTGGGAATAGATTTTGGAAATATTTACTCAAGGGTTCCTGCAAAACCCCAATATATGATGCAGAAAAATATGCAAATGCAACCCAGGTAATGCATGCTCTCAGATAAGATTTAACCCAAATTTATCTATATCAGATTTTATCAGAAACTCTTTGGCTAAATAATTTCAAGAAAATACAAACTATGAGTTACATAACAGAAATCTTGATCAGTAGAGATCAGCACAAACACCACCTGAGGCTTCTTGTCTCTTGGCAGTGGTCCCTGGATCTCCCTGTCAGGAAATGCCAGTTTTGCAGTCTACTTTGTTTTAACTCATTTTGTAAGGTTTATCTTCAGAAATATAGCATTGCGCAAAGAATCAAAGAAACATACAAGCAAATACTTCATTACATATGGTATTCTTTTTTATCGTGCACAAGTTAAGGACGTGAAAGACATAAAGGCTATATGCATGCATTTACCCACTACAGGAACTACCATAGAACTATATACTGAACTGAAAAGTAATGCATATCGGCTAGTGAATAGATATTTCCATTACTGTAATAAGAATGCTATGAACAACTCTACAATAATTTCGAACCAACCTTCTGCACATGGTCTTTTACATATTTTATAAAGTTCCTCGTGACTCTTCAGCTTCCCGATTGATCAGTTCACCTTCCTTTCTTGCTCTAGGAGCATTACATTCTCTTTTGTCTTTTACTTTTATGCAAAATGATATACAATTATCTATATTGCACAAGATTTTACAATGTTACAAGATATTGCACCTGGGAGGCCTAGTCCTAATGACCAACCAACACTTTGCCAGACTTAAACACTTGTCTCATCCTGACAGAGACATTGTCACAGTCTAAACTCAAGCTGTATTGCTTTGTCATTGGAAAACATAATGCTTTGGCTGCATGCTCTGCTTAGTTGTGAAGTGTTGGTTGCAGTTCTGCAGAAAATGCCGTTTTACTGGTTTCCACTTCCTGTGAACTACTTAGCCGCCCTTGTGGATTTTCAACTAAGTAGTGAACCAAGATACTGCGCTTTCATGTTTTTAGTATGTAGATCTAGCCAGGAGGCTGCCATTTACGGGTTTTTAACCTTCCTAGCCCTGCCAGCAATTAGTTCTCTCTTCAAAATTCTCTTAGCCAAAATTTCCGAAATTGTGAAGGTTATCTTCTACTTACTTTGGTGGCGGAGGCAGTGTTGGCATAGCTGCCTTTGGCTGTATTCGCTCTGGGCTGGGACCTTGCTGCGTAGCTGATGTTTCTCCTGGAGTTATCTGTTGAAATGCTTTCACTTTCAATTGCTTTAGCAATAATATTGGAGTCACATAATTTGGGTGGGCTATTTGGTTCGTGATTGATGACAATATGTTTTACAGGTCTTGCTTGCATGTATTCCGATACGCAAAGGCCTCATCAATCCTACCAAAGAATGCCTGCATTTGTGTTACTGCTTGCATCACCTCCAGAATTCGCCTTCCTCTTCTGCTTCGATGATGGATCAATTGAGGCTAATGCTCTGTGTGATATCTCCTAGCAATTGTTCAAGTGTTCCCTGAACCATTGCACCAGAATGCCTGCACATGTGCTGCAAGGAATATTCAGTTCCCCATTGCACATAAAGTCCGGGACATCTCATGTTTTGAGAGAGTTGGTCAATGTTTTCTCTCTTTCTGTATTTGTCTTGCATTCTACTATAACTGCCTATGTTTGCTACGTGCTCTTAACATCCTCTTTACTCTCTGCCAACATTTCCTGGATCTACGCGTTCCAATCTAGGAGCTTGACAGCTACCTGTTTTCCCTTTGTTACTGCTACTTGCATCATTTTCGCATATTCCTTTAGCAGTAATATGACCTCTTTCACCTCATCCTTTTGTTGCGCAACCTGCACCCGTAAGTTTCTTCATCTTTTCAATACTCTTGCAGTCATCTGAAAGCTTTAGCACCAGTATTGTGAGCTCCAATTAGTCACTCATAACCTGATCCTCAATGACTTCCTTGAAAACTTGTGGGCATTTTTCGTCAATTTCCTTGGTCATATTCCTCATTAATTGCTCCAATCTTGTGTTCTGTTGCATCAATTGCAAGGCGGTAACAATGATATTTGCCCATAATATACTTGCCCCTTCCATCTGCGTTATCCATGGCTGTTGGTCGACATCAACTGCTACTTTGACAAGCAATGGGGAATAATGAGTGTGCCTTGAGGTTGTGGCATGATTGTTGTTGTAGAAGTGTGCACGTGCAGAGGGTAGGAAAAGTGTTCTTCATGCTTTTGTTGATGGTTACCCTAGCCACCAATATGTGTGGGTTTCACCTCCTTGCGATCCTGAATCTTGCAATTATGATGGCTCGAGGTTGAGCTTCCGTCCATTTTCCCGAGTCCTTATGCCTTATCCCTACTCAATTTCCGTTGCACTCATTGCCTTTGTCTCTTGTGTGGTCTCTATCTTTACCTCTCCCTTTGTTGTATCTTGCATCTTATCCTATGTGACCTTGCCTAACGTCACCTTCTTGCGCACTTCTCTCTTGCTCCTTTCTCTTTCCACTTCCCTTTACCTCTCAGCCTTTCCTTATCCTTCCTCATTTTTTGATTCTTGTGCAACTCTCCATTGGTCCCCTTTCTTTTTGTGCTCTTCTTCTTTCTCTCACCCCGTGTCTTAACTAGTGTTGCCGGATATGCCACCCCTATTTCTAGGGTGCGTGTATCTGCGTGCTAGAAATGGCTCGAATATTGTATCTAGATACAAAACCGTAATTGTGCCTATTAGATACAATCGGATATCGTAAACAAGGCAACTATAGCCATATCCGACTTAAGAGTTAAAGAAATAACAATAAACCTATGTTCCACGGGGACACGCCCCCTACGTTTTCAGCTCTTCCTGCTGGGGGCGTTTGAAACCTCGAGGACGGGTGCGGACGGGACCACGTCGATGGCGGGGACATTTGGATGTCTAGTGCGTTTAGGGGACTTCTAGAAGTCCCTCGACCGTACCGGGGACATCCAGCCATCCCCTGCCATCCCCGCGCATCAACCTTTAAAAACATTTTTTTTTTTAAAACACACTTTTAAATAAAAATAAAGCAATGTGGGGGCCCACAAGGACCCCCACTTGCATTTCTAAGTGCCCTAAACCTAAAACAAACATCAAAACAAAAAAGAAGCTCATTTGACTCATTTCTCATTTTGTGAAGGAGAAGACAAAGAAAGAAAAGAGCATAGAGAAGAATAGAGAGCAGCAGTGAGAAGAAGGCAAGAGAGCAATATTCTACTCCATTAGAGGTATGTTTATCATCCTTTGTTCATTTTACAAATTTGCACAAACTATTTCTTCATTGTTTCATTTTTATTTTTATTTTATCATAGTTTCAAGCTTCACAAACTTAGGAAGTTTATTTATTTATTTTTTTTGTTTTCACTTGCAGTTGCAGGGTTGTTGCATTTCCAATACAAAACAATGAGCAGCAATGAGGGTAGTGAGGGTGAAGAGATTCAATTGGCAATGCAACATAGAGGTAGAACCAGAAATAGGGTTTCTTCAGGGAGTGAGAGTGTTGCACCAACAATGGGTTCAAATAACCCGTTTGATTGCCCTTCCCAACTCCTCAAAATCTATGTAAAGGGGCCATTAATCTAAAAACCTCTTTCACAATTTGTAACAGCCATTGACAAAGAAAAAAAAAAAAAATTTAGGGGGAGTAGAGTGTGGTTATGCCATATTTGCAACAAAGAATTTAGGGGCAGCTACACGAGGTTTATTCACATCTTTTGGGCATAAGCTGGACAAGGGGTAAGAGGTTGTGAAAGAATATCATTAGCGGAGAAGACTGAGGTTACTAGGTTGCACATGGAGGGTGAGACAACGAAAAAAGGGATGTCATTGGAGACTACACAAGTGCCTACCCAATGTGTGGATGTTGAAAGTCAAAGAGGAGGGGATTATGCCAAGGGAAAGAGAAAGACTTCTACTATTACGGGTATGTTTAATGTGCAATCAAGGGAAGTAGCTGACTCTTCTATTGCCAAATTCTTCTTTGCCAATGCTATACCATTTCATGTGTCACGTTCCCCTTTCTTCAAACAAATGTTCAAAGATGTAATTGTTGTTGGTTCCTCATATGTCCTCTCTGGAGAACACAAACTACGAACCAACCTCCTTGATAAAGAATATTCTAAGGTGAGTGTGGTGATGGAGGAGATGAGGCAAACTTGGATACAGGTGGGTTGCTCTATCATCATGGATGGGTGGACCGATATTAAACATCGGCCACTCATCAATATCATTGTCACATGTCCTGTTGGCCCTTATTTTCTTAGAGCTATTGATTGTACAGGGAAGAGGAAGGATGCAACCTTCCAATTTCAAATTTTGAAGGATGCCATAGAGGAGATTGGGCCCTCTAATGTTGTACAAGTAGTGACTGATTCAGCCCGCGTATGTAAGTTAGTTGGCATGATGGTTGAGGGTGCTTACAAGCACATTTTCTGGACTCCATGTTGTGTTCATGCGTTGAACAACGCATTGAAAGACATTGGAAAGATAGATTGGGTGAAGGCAGTGGTGGCAGAGGCTAGACACATACAAATGTTCATTTGCAACCATCACACCTCACTTGCTCTATTCAGGTCTTTTTCGAGGAAGGAATTCCTCAAGCCCGTGGACACTAGATATGCCAGCTATTTCATTTTGTTAGAGAGGATGCTTGAGGTGCAGGAGGCTTTGCAATTAATGATGGTTAATCAAGAGTGGGGTAGATGGCCAGAGGCAAACACTTCTGAAGGAAAAGGTGTGAAACAAAAGATCCTCGACGATGATTGGTGGACCACAGTCAGGTAAGCTATTGCTGATTTTATATATGTAAGTTTAGTTTTTAATTTTTAAATATTTTTATCCATGTTTATAACTTGTAAATTAGTTTAGTTTTTCATTCTTGAATCTTAATGTTTTCTAATTTTTTTGTAAATTGTTTGCAGATATGTTTGCTCCTTCATCTCACCTGTAGTGGGGGTCATAAGATATGTTGATATAGACTCTCCTAGTCTTGGAGAGATTTATGAGACATTTGACAACATGCTTGGACAAATGAAGCAAGTCATTCATAGCAAGGATCCTACTTTGGGATTTTATGAGGAGCATATTAGGCCCATTGTGACACGGCGGTGGAACACAATGAACACCCCGCTTCATATGGCAGCCTATGCTCTAAATCCCAAATGGTATGCAACACGACCTGGGAGAGTGCCTCCATCTGATGATGAAGAGGTGAAAGAAGGGCTCATGAAGGCCTTTCGAAAGATGTACACTGATGAGGAGTCCACTTTATTGCGGACCCAATGGCTATCCTTTGTCAATCTCCGTGGACCAACATTTAGCAAGCCAGAGGCGAGGACAGATAGAGCTACATTAGCTCAAGTAGACCCTATTGGATGGTGGACATGGCATGGCAAGGATGCACCAGACTTGAGGATTCTTGCCACTCGCCTCCTTTCACAGGTTTTTAGTTCCCTCTTTGCGAGAGGAATTGGTCCACATATGGCCTCATCCACACAGTTAAGAGGAACCACCTTACCTCTCGACGAGCAGAGAAGTTAGTAGCCGTGCATAGTGCCTTGAGACTTCAAGATCGACAGACTCCTGAGTATCGTCAGACTCCAGCCACACGTTGGGATGTTGATCCCGAAGATGCTTCACAGATTGATGAGGAGGCACAGGTGGGATTGGTTGGGGTTCCATTGGATGAGGCAGCCCCTCATAGTTCCAGTGACTCAGACTCAGAGTCTGATTTTGATGCCACTTTAGCGGAGTTTGATTAGGGGCAGCTATATATTTTCATTTTGATTTTCTATGTTTCAGACATTTTGTTGCCCTTGGGCATTTCATTGTAATTGAAACTTGAATCTTATGTGCAATCTCAATTCAGCTCCAGTTTTATGTATTAAAGTTTTATGATGTGTGTGATGAATGCTTTATTAAGTTTATCAATGTGTTATACTTATCATTATTCATATGAATATTTGAAATTTCCTATATTTTTAAGGTTAAATCTTATGTGAAATCTCAATTCAACTCTAATTTTATTTATTAAGGTTCTATAATGTGTGTGATGAATGCTTTAGCAATGTTATCATATGAATATTTGAAATTTCCTATATTTTTAAAATTTTCCCTTATTTTTAATAGCCGTCCCCTGCCATCCCCTAAAAAAAGGCCTAAAAAGAAAATAGTCCCGAAACACGTCCCCTGTCCCCATCCCAGAAACTTGGTGGAACATAGAAAAAAACCCCTTCAAAAGGCTTAAAAGATGCTTAAAACTGCAAATGATCTTCTATAATGCATTTTACCAACAACAATTCAGGACATGGAAGTGAGAATGTTCATTCGCTCTTTTACTTCAAGCTTTCACATTGGCTTTGATCAACATGCAATTCTTTTGATCTATTTCTTTTGGCCTACTCTACTTCTTTTCTTTCATTTCATCTATTTTTGTTGGCCTACACAACTTATGATTTTTTAATCCATTGATTACCAATCTTCCTACCTTCCCGTGGTTCTCCAAACTTTATTGAAAAAGTTAAATTTTTCCAAACTTTACTCTCATCGAACATGAACTCGAACTTTATCCATTGTTTTTGCATGGCATGAACCAAACCCTATCCTCATCAAACATAAATGCGAACTCAAACCTTGTGACTTAGGTTGGGAGTGTGTAATTTGCGTGTAATTTTAATCTAATGTATAAGTTCGTTTATAATTTAAAATCGATAATTATTATTAATATATTCTTAATTTATAATCTAGATTATTATAATATTTTAAATATTATATATCATACCACATCCAACCGTATCCATATTAGGGAGTGTTAAAAACTAGTTGATTACATATCGATACCATATCCGTATCCATGCAACTCGGTCTAAACTTTATCTTGTGAGGATAGAGAAGTGTATGGTGTCCCTATAATCTTGGCTCATAAGCATTTGCATAAGTTCTATGTGATCCCCTGAAAGTGGATAGCCACAAGAGTTTCTCTACATATGTTCCATTTAGTGGCACATGTTATGTGAGTGTCCTACCTATGGGATCTATTGTTAATCTAGGTCTACCAACCATTATCTCTTCCCTTCCTCCAAAAATTTGTAATGTTCGAGATCATTTAACTTGGTTTTCAATAGATTTGCTCCACTTCCCATCTCTTCTTTCTCATCCGCAAACATATCTAGGAAAGTGATGCCCTCTTCTTCCATTATACCTTGAATCTTCTGCCCAATCGATCTTGTGAAAGGGTTTGTCGTCTTTACTCGCTTAGCTCTTTTTCACCTTGGTTTTCTCTTTTATTTGTGTTCCTCACTATCCCCCACAAATGCTCTCTCTTGTTTTGCACTTCTCCATTCCAAAGGATCCTGAAATGTTGAATTTTAACTCTTTGGTAGCAATTGTGGATTGTTGTTGAACTTTGTATCATCAATACACAAGAAATAAAAGCTACATTTCTTCCATTCCTCTTTTCATGTGTTCCTCTATTTTCTCTCTTTTATGCACTTTGTAAGCATAGTGATCAAGAAAGAGCTTTGTATCTTTGATGAATGAATCTAAGAACCATGTCTGGGTTTGTTAGTCTCACTAATGGCTTCATTGTTGCTTTCCTCTAATTGAATGTTGAACTACTCGATTATTGGGTGTGAACTCTGCAATTGCCTACTCACAACAATAACCTTCCCTTTCCTAATTTCTCTCCTTCACCCCTCACCACTGAAATTTCCTCCCTTGTACCCCGTACGAGCACTTTGCCGCAGGTTCAGTGAAGTATGTACCTGTGTGATCCCCGGCCTATTTAGTCACCCCACAACATTTAGATATGAGTAGATTAGTTTACATTCAATAATGGGATCCTTCCCATACACAAGGAGGCATAGCCCGTTAGCGTTGGTGGAAACACCTAATTTGTCATACGACAAATTATTTCACCAACATATTAATAAGGGCCAAAAAGTAAATATTAATTACATGGCCAAAAGTAATTAATATTATGAGGATGAAAAGGGTGAATATTTAATCAAAAGTAATTTAAAATTACTTTTAGTGTTTTGGATGATAAGATAAGATAAGATAAGATAAATATATTAAATGTCCAACAGATGACCACAAAAGTAGGTCAAAGGGACTGCACCATACAAAGGGACCAGAAACCAGCCGGGAAACCAAGACGGGTTTCCACAAGAAAACAAGAACAAAAATACAGAAAGAGAAGAGAGAAATGAAGCGAGGGCCAATGGCCAAGAAGTGCCACCACAGAAGCGTGCACGACCCATGACCCCAGAGCCGGGGGACATGGGGAATACAATGTAGAAGGGAGAGAAGAAGAGACAAAAGGAAGGGAGAGAACCCGAACAGGAACTCTGTCATCTAGCATCCAAGGCCGGCTGAAAGAAGCTAGTAATGCGCTGATGTCCAATGGAGGACATAGTGGAAGGTATGGAATGCTAATGTTCGGAGTGAGAAGCTCTTTGAGTAGGTCTGGTGGACCGCCGCAGACGTCTGTGAAGGGATGATCTCGGCCTCGTATGTATCTGGAAGCTCAAGAATGGAGGAAGGTGCCCGGTTCCGCACCGATCTAGTCTCAGGGGGCACTGGGGTGGTGTCATCTTTGCCACTTGGTGCCCCTCCCTGAAGGAATCAATGTGAAGAAGGAGGTGATATGTTGGGTAGTCAACTATCTAGGCGGGGGCTAAAGGGTCTCACAACGAAGTCTGAGAGTGCTACATATATAAAGCTAGGCACCTCTGGTCATAGTATCTGAAGAAACTAGAAAGGGTCAGATGCTCTTTGAAAAGACAGTGGAATCTCCCTCTGATCTCGTAATAGATGGGACACCGGAAAATGAAATGGTCCTCCGTCTCGACCTCCTGAAGGGAGTAAAGTTGGTTTTCCCTATTGAATCATGGAAAGCGATGATCGCTTTCAACTGAAACTGTGGAAGCCCACTTTAGGCGGCGAGAAGAGTGCGAAGGGCATGCATCCAGTGACGGGAGATGTATTGGGGTCGAGCGATAAGACCATTGTTAACCACTAGGAAGTGCATAGCATAGAAAGCCATCTTAGGACGTAGCCCTCCCTGAGGGTTAGTCCATGTGATCTAGACAAACTGTTTGTAAATGTCGTCTCGGATGATTTTGTTCAAAGTCTGCTTGCTCGGTAGGAGGTGGGGAGAATGTCCAAGGAGTAACTGAATGGTGGAAGGTGGTGCATCTGAATGCCAACAAATCCTAGTAGCCTCAAGGCTCTGACATACCAACAACAAGAGCGACCAGGGTGGTTTGATAAGACTATGGCCTCCGAGGAGCAATATGCTAAATATGGGTACCTGTCTCTTCCCGCAGCAGAATCAACAAGTCTCCGAACGCGATGCAGGAGCGAGACGAGGCCAAAGATTGCTTCAGTCGAAATGGACGAGCACCAAACTCAGCTAGGATGATATTGTGGGGTATGGTCTCTTTGCATCTAATGATGCGTCGAGCAAAAGAATCTGAATTCTCTCAACAGTAGCCCAATTTGACTCAAGTAAGGATGGCCCCCAGATCTCAGAGCCATAGAGGACCGTGGGCCTAATGAGGGAGTCCGTGAGGGACATCTTAGACAAGGTGTCCTGAAAGTGGTGTCTGAAGCATTGTCTCTCCAAGAGAGCTAAAGACCCATACCCTTTATTGACCTGGGGTTGAAGAGCTGGCCGCATACTGAAGCGAGGTCCAGAGAATAGCACTCCCAAGTAGGTGTATGAGTTGGTGATCTCAAGCTCCTCCCCTCGAAAAGAAATGGAAATTAGATGTCTTCAACCCATTGAAGAGCATAACCTTGGTCTTGCCAAGGTTGACCGTCAACTGCTTATGGTCACAAAAAAGAGCTAAAGCATCCAGTTGTCTCTGTAATCCTTCCGGGGAGGAGGCGAGGAGTACCACATCGTCAGCAAAGAGGAGAATGGATATCAAAACCTGGTGAAGAAGACAACCATCACCCTCCTGGATATGATCATGGAGAAAATTCTCCAACTCATCAATGTAAATCTCGAACAAAGTCGAGGACAAGAGGCAACCTTGTTTGACCCCAATGGTGCTCCTGATAAAGTCTGAAAACCCAGTGGCGGTGCGGAGGCGGCCAAGGACCTCCTCATAAAGGCACATAATGGTAGCAAGAAGGATTTCGGAAATGCCAATGTCTCTAAGCCTACGGAAAAGGGCTTCTATGGAACAGAGTCAAAGGCTTTCGAAAATCAACAAAGCAACAAAAGACTTTGGAAGAGCGGTGGCGTGCTTCCTCAATGATGGCCCGAAGGGTGAAGATGTGATCAGTGGTCTGGTACAACGGACGAAAACCCGCTTGTCCCATGGCTCTAAGGTGCCTTTGCTCCAAAAACTCAAAAAGCCATGCAAACGAAAACCATTGTCACATAAAGCTTAGAAAATGTGTGACCCACCATAATCATTCTGTAGTTATTGGGATCTGAGGTGGGGCCCGACTTATGGATCGGGTGAATAATATGATGGGACCAAGTACTCGAAAAGCCTGTACAAACCACCTGGTTAAAAAGATCCACTAAGTAGTTGTTCAGGACATGAAGACCATGCTTGAAGAACTCTGCTTGGAAGCCTTCCTCATCCTCTGCTTTGTTCTTTGTTCATAGCTGAAATAACATCTTTGACATTCGTGTAAGTGAAGAAGTGGCAAAGGCGGACACAGTGGAGACAACCTAAATCTGAGATTGTCCTAGGATATCATAAAGATTGGAAGTATGGGCATACATAGAGTGGGAGAGGGGAGTGGCGAGGGAGGATGGTACGCCAAAAATGTTTAGGGGAATGAATTAGGGAGGCACAAAGCTCCTGTCTCCGTAGGGAAATGTAGGTACGTTTCTTATGGCGCAAGTGGCATCGATGAAAAAATGTTGATCAAAAGAATAGATTGGAAAAAGAAGGATTCATTCATTCGAATGAAAATCAAAACCCAATTTTCAGAGCTTGAGCAGTAATTGTTCATTCTAACATCGAAGGACGAAAACCCTCCAGTGGTCGGGACTGAGGACGAAAATCCTAATACCCAATTGGTAATTCCATCCAGGGGTTACATCTGTGCTTCCAGAAATCAGAAGAAATTCAGTTTCAGACTGTGTGTTTGCTATTCAGTGCATCTAGGGTTCAAATTTCAATGATATACATTCCTGAAGACTGTCGTATAGTTGCTACAATATTCCATATGACTGCTACAGTAGTCTGTACAACTGTTATACTAGTCCATATAATTGCTACAGTATTTCATATTGACGCTACACCAATCTATACCATTAGTTAGAGTGTGTGTAGAGTTGGATATTGTTTGGGGGCTGTTGTACCTTCATAATCACTGTTGTACCTTCATCTTCACTATTATACCTTCATAATCGTTGTTTTACCTTATCTTCACTATTGTACCGTTATAATCATTGTTGTACCTTTGTCATCACTACTACTATACCTTCAATATCGTTGTCGTACCGATGAAAGTGAAAATGATTGGTATTTATGGATGAATTCATTGCTTGAAGTCTTTATAGTTAGGGTTTGATGTAATAAATTTATATTCAACATATTTGAAATATAATTGTAGTTGGGTATTTTCAACTTTGTGTATTTCAGTGATTTGTCTTTACCTAAGGTTTATATCGAAATTGTGTATTCTGAAAAACTACAAAAGAAAATCAGAACATTGAAAATTTTATAAAAAGGGATATTATAGTGGTATTAGAGTTATCTCCTTGCTAGCTGTGGGGTTAGATTTGTTGCAATTGCTTCTCATGCAAGGCAGTAACAAGGAGCTTCGGTACTACGAGAGAGAGAAGGAAGGTCCCAAAACAGACACTGGAAGGGTTTCTCCAACCAGATCCTAAGTCAAAGACAGGAAAAGAGAAGGTATACCTAGCAAATAGACATCCTGATCATGTATGAATGGATAGGCTTGTCCAAGGATAGGAGTAGTTAGCAGATATGATGGCTTGACTAGTCCACAACATACATAACACTAGTGTGCAAGGAACTACAAATGGTGAAAGAAGTCCTTTAGGAATGAACAATAACCAGCCCATTCAGAGGACAGCCTGTAATGTCCCTTTTTGGGACTGAAACTAAAAAAGTAGGAAACCACACAAACCCCAAGTGAAGTGAAATCTGATTGTTTTATAACAGAAGCTGAATATTCTTTAAAACCCTAGGGCGAACTGTATATGAGCTTAATTTCACAAAATAACCATGCACAACAACTGAAAAATGCTTCTAAATAATTATTTCAACCACGACAATCAATATCCATCCAATTGGCAACAAATAAATGGAGAAAATCAGCGAAGATATACTGCTGTAATTAAATTTAGGACAACAGCAGAACAGCCACAAACCAAGGCTGAAAATGATAGATAAACACCACCAAAAATCACAAAAATATAGATTCCAACCTTATAAATTATGGAGATTCAAATTATAAAATCAGATATGAAATTTGTGCCCTAGAAAGCACCAAACCAGCTTCAAACCCTAGTCGTTCCTCTAGGGAAGAGCTCCAAAAATGATGTAAAGCCTTTGCAATCCTTCTTCTTGATGTCTCCAACTCAAAATGAAAGGTTTTCATTCTCCACCAAGACACAAGGAAGGTTTTCATCCTCAAGCTGGAAAGGTAGTGAACAACTAGCCCAACAAACCAATTGTATATGAAAAAATGCACCCCAAATAGGATGCAAATGAAGCCCTTAAGTCCCTTTTATATCCTTCCCCTTGCGCTAAAGGCCAAATGGAAAAGGACCGACCTCTTAAGCCTGCCTTTATCTTTTATTTGCTTCTTTTTTTTCTCCAAACCCAGCCGAATGTTGTCTCTAAAGGAAAAATATTGAAAGAAGGCATTAAATCAAATAAAAGAAAAGCTGGGTGATTTGACATGTGCATGAATTATGAAGTGTTTTGCATGTAAAAATCCAAGCTAATGGAAAAATCGTGATTCTGATGGGTGCAATTACTTATACATTTTCGTTTTGTTCTTTGTTGGTCGTCTTTCTGTTGTTCACGCTGTCTAAGTCCTTTAGCTTGTTTCCTTTGATAAAGTTTTCAAAACTCGACCCTTAGGGGTCGGGTTTGGACGTTGTTTGATTCAGTTTGCTTTTCTTGGTGTCTTCCTTTTGCGATCACTATCGTGGTCTCCTGTGATTATTGTTGTTTTTCTTTTGACCTCGCTTTTTTCTTTAGTGCCCTTTCGTGGTCTATCCTCTACCACGATTTGTCCTTTAGGGGTTACGTCTAGGTTTCCCTCCTTTGGTGCTTGGAGCCTAGTCGTGTGACGTTTTCGTGGTCTCCCTGTGATTATTGTTGCTTTTCTTTTGACCACGTTTTTGTCTTTAGTGCCCCTTTCGTGGTCTATCCTCTGCCATGATTTGTCCTTTAGGTGTAACGTCTAGGTTTCCCTCTTTCTGTGCTTGGAGCCTAGTCGTGTGGGGTTTTCATGGTAAATAAGGGGATTTCGTTGAACAATCCAAGGGATCAAGGAGTTTCGACCCTTTTGGATTCAAATGCTCCTACTTTTAAAGACATTATGAGAAGGAATTCAAAGCCTAATTTGCAAGGACGGAATTTTCAAAAACCTCCGTTGAGAATGCCTAAATATGATCCCAAGAAAAATGAAAATGGTTGCATGAAAGCAGCTGATGGCATGCCAGTGATAAAGCTTCAAAAAGCATATGTTCAAAGTGGCATAGAAGAGTTGGAGAATAGAGGATTAATTGTTCGTTTTCTTGGATTTAGGCCATCATTGCCAGCATTTAAAGAATGGGCACAAAAAATGTGGAGACCTGTATACCCTAATGGTTATTTCCTTGTTTTCTTTGCCTCATCTCTAGATCGTGAATTAGTATTTCAAGGAGGCCCATGGTTCTTTGGAAGAGCGGGGTTGTTTATGAAACCGTGGCATACAATGTTTAAAGCAGAGGAAGAGTTACCATCGGTAGCTCCAGTTTGGGTTAGATTATTTGGTCTTCCAGCTGAATATTGGAATCAACATGTCTTCATGGAGATCGGAAATAGTTTGGGAACTTATATGATGATGGTGGATGCCTCTTTGAAGTTAGAACAAATGATTTACACACACATGTGTGCTAATGGATTTAAATCAGCCTCTACCGCAAAAGATTTCATTGGTAGTGGAGGATGAGACATGGGAGCAAGTCCTGGATTATGAAAACATTCATTTCTGTTGCCGTAGCTGTCATGAATATGGGCATTTGGTTAGAGATTGTCCTCTCAAAATACCAGATACCACTGTAAAAGGAAGAAAACAAGAGGAATTTATCAAACCAAAAGGAAAAAAAACAGCCAAAGAGGATCCTAAAGCAAAACCAGAAGTAAGTAGTCACAATAGATTTGCTAGTTTGCAAACAGGTACAAGAGGAAGAAGGGAATGAGGACTTAATGGAATCCCAAGTCCCAGAAACACAACTTAATCAACCCACTCAACAGGAACAAAACATGGATCAGCAAAGGACAGAAGATCAAAATCAGCTGGTGGTTATTCAACAACAACCTATATCAGATTCAACAGGAAAAAATATAAAGAGCTATCAGAGGAAGACCAAATATCAAGATAAGTTTTTGGATGTAGAGCCACATATCCAGGTAACGGAAAATATGGATAAAGCACTAGTTCTCTTTAATCATGATAAGGGCAAACAAATTGATGAATCTTCTTTAGGAGTGGCTCAGGAACAAATGAAAAAACTAAAAGTTGATAAAAATATAAAACCAAGACGTAAATCAACTCAAATATCTCTTCAAAATGAGGGTAAGAAGTTGAGCAATGCTTTGGGATTTATCCCAATTTTTCCAAACTCCTCCATCATGAAGATAATTACTTGGAATGTACGGGGGCTAAAAGGCAGCCCATCTAAAGTTCAGGAAATAAAACGAATGATTGACACTAATCGTCCTCTTGTGGTTTTTATTCAAGAGACTAAAGCTTCTATAGATCTTATGGCAGCCATTGCTGAGAGAATATGGCCTAAAGCCCTTCATCTTGCTTTGAGTTCACAAGGATCTTCTGGAGGTATTATTACTTTATGGGATCCAAAGGTTGTTTCAGTGTTGAATTCATGTGCTATTCAAGGAGGGCTCTTAATTCATGTGTACTCTAAAGTAGATGACCAAAATTTTGTGTTAATAAATGTTTATGCCCCTCTGGATGTGGGTGCTAAACAAAAACAATGGAATCAGATATCCTGTATGGCTAATCTGTTTACAAGGACCCCTCTTATTTTAGGAGGAGACTTCAATACTATTCTCAATCTCCAAGAAAAACAGGGTGGAAATAAGCAATTGGATTCTAGTTCTTCAATTATGTCTCAACAGATCCAATCACTTCATTTAGTGGATGTTCCAATGGGAAATGGTGTTATGACATGGAATAATAGAAGACAAGGACAACAGTGTATTATGGAAAGATTGGATCGATTTTTAGTATCTGAAGAATGGTGGCTAAAAGATTTTGTTCCTAAGGCAAAGCTTCTGAATAATATTGTTTCGATCATTGGCCTGTGTCTATTGAGTTAGGGAAATCTTATCGGCATTATGTGCCCTTTCGATTCCAATTGATGTGGTTGCGGCATGAGAATATCAGAAATTATATCCAACAGTGGTGGGTGGAGGGTAAACCAAGGTATGGTACTCAGATGTATTCTTTTGTTAAAAGGTTGGATTATCTTAAGTCCAAACTTAAGAAATGGAACTGGAGTGATTTTGGAGATATAAAGGCTAGGAAAGTAGGTATTCTGGAACAATTGGAAGCTATCAATTCTCAAATGCGCCAACAAGGAAATATAAGTGATTTTCTTCAGCAAGAACAGATTTTAAAAGCTAAATTGACAGAATGGGAAATTCGAGAGGAAATAATGTGGAAGCAAAAATCTAGAATTCAATGGTTAACTGAAGGAGACAAAAATTCTGCTTTCTTCCATAAATCATTACTAGATAGAAGAGTGCATAATCATATTAATTCTCTGAAGAGCAAAGAGGGACAGCAAATATATTCTCTGGATGAAATGAAGCATGAGGTTGTTATGTTTTTTACAGAATTATTCACAGCTCAACCTCTTAATTTAGAGAACCAGCAAAAAGTGTTAGATGTTTTGCCTCGGTTGATTTCTCAAGAGGAAAATGAACAGCTTATTCAACCAATTACTGAACAAGAGTTATATACAGTTGTCTTCAGTATGGCGAAAGGTAAAACACCAGGTCCAGATGGATTTCCTATTGAATTCTATCAGACTTTTTGGGATATCATTAAGTATGATTTACTTAGTGTTGTGGAAGAGGCTAGAATTTCAAAAACTATGCTTAAGGAAATAAACAAAACATTCATTTCTCTCATTCCCAAATCTGCAAATGCTACTGAAATTTCGGATTACAAACCTATAGCTCTATGCAATGTTTTGTATAAAATTATCACAAAAGTCATGGCGGAAAGATTAAAACCTCTTTTACATAAGATTATTTCCCTTGAACAAGGAGGGTTTGTTCTAGGACGTCAAATTCATGATGAAATTGCTTTGGCTCAAGAAATCCTGCATTCTATGGATCTCCAGAAATCTCCTTATATGTTTATCAGATTGGATTTATCCAAAGCATATGATAGAGTGGACTGGAAGTTTCTTACTCAGGTCTTAGCGAAATTTGGTTTTTCTAATGATTAGATTAAATGGATAGAGGCATGTTTAACCTCAATCTCTTTCTCTATGTTAGTTAATGGTACTCCTACAAGTCTATTTTGTGCTTCGAGAAGAATAAGACAGGGAGACCCTTTGTCGCCTTTTTGATTCATTATTTTGGCGAGAATGTCTGGAACAACTAGAAAATAGAGCTTGTCAAGAAAAAAGAATACAAGGTGTGCAGCTTGCCAAATCTATAAAGCCTCTTTCCCATTTGCAATTTGTAGATGATTCTACTTTGGCTGGGAAAGCCACTCCAGTGGAAGCTAAACAATTTGCTAAAATCATCCATGTGTTTTCTTTTGCCTCTGATCGACTTATCAATGAAACAAAATCAAGATTTATTTTTTTCATTTCTCTATACAACAGGAAGAGAAAATACTCATGATCTTCCATTTCAAATAAGGTTTTCTTCCTATTAAATATCTGGGAGTTCCTCTTGCTGCTAAACAGAATAAAGATTGGGAGTGGCTAATAGCAAAGATAAAAGGTAAGATACATAAATGGACAAATAAATGGCTCTCTCTACACAAATGCATGAATGACTCTGGTAAAGGTTGTCCTTCAAGCTGTCCTGTTTATGTTTCATCTATTCTTAATATTCCTAAATCAGTTTTGAAAAAATTGATGCTATTTGTCATATTTTTTTGTGGAATGGGCTCTTTTTGCAAAGGAGTCTAAGTGTGAGTTTGGCATGAGTGATATTTTATACTCGGGTCATGTCATTAATGCCCAAGGTGTTCAAGTTGATCAAGGGAAGATCCAAGCCATTTTGGCGTGGCCTCCACCCACTACATTGACACAGTTGAGAGGATTCTTTGGTCTTTGCAATTACTACAAGTGGTTTGTTAGAGGATTTTCACAACTTGCCATCCCATTGAATGATTTAAAGAAAAATGAGCTTTCATCTGGTGCAGAATTAACCCAAACAACCTTTGACAAACTCAAAGAGGTAATGAGTTCTTTCCCAAGTATTGGTTGTTCTTGATTTTTCTATTCCTTTTGTGTTAGAGTGTGATGCATCAAGGGAAGGAATAGGTGTTGTTTTGATGCAAAAGGGGCACCCCATAGCCTTTGAGAGTCGGAAACTCAAGAATACGAAGCGGGAATTCTCTATTTATGAAAAAGAAATGTTGACCATCATGCATGCATAAAATTCTAGCAATACTTGATTTGTAGCATATTTGTGGTCAAAACAAATCACGACCGTTTGAAGTTTTTTCTCGATCAGAAATACTTGAGCGATAGGCAACAAAAGTGTGTGAGTAAATTCCAAGCTTATGACTTTGACATAGAGTATGTTAAAGGGAAAAATAATGTTGTAGCTAATGCTTTGTCTAGAAAACCTTATCTATGCTCTATGTCTGAAATCACTGTTGATTGGAAAATAATAATAGCAGCGTATGCAAAGAATGGTTTCACTAATGAAATCCTTGAAGGCAAAATATAGGATGACAGGTACAAGGTGATTGATGACCTCATCCTCTACAAGGATAGAATTTATCTAGTCCCTGAATCAAAAGTAAAGAGTAAAGTATTGAGGGTTGTCTATGATACCCCTTTGGCTGGTCACTTAGGGTATTTCAAGACTTACAAGCAGGTAACGGATAGATTCTTTTGGAAAAGACTCAAAGGAGAGGTCCTCCAGTACATCAGGAGTGTATTGCTTGCCAACAGAACAAAGCAGAGCATGTTTTTCCAGCTAGATTATTGCAGCCCCTACCTATCCCAACTTAGAAATGGGAAAGTATCTCTATGGACTTCATCACTAGACTCCCCATGGTTCAAGGTAAGAGTTATTTGTATGTGGTGGTTGATAGACTCACCAAATATGCTCACTTTTTTCCACTTCCAGCCAAGTACAATGCACCTCTAGTGGCTGATCTCTTTTTCAAGGAATTTTTAAGCTTCATGGACTGCCTAAGAACATCATAAGTGATAGGGACAACAGGTTTATGAGCTTGTTTTGGCAAGAACTCTTCCATTTGACAGGCACAAAGTTAACTCCTAGCACTAGCTATCATCCACAAACCGATGAGCAAACTGAAATAGTGAAAAATGAATTGAAGGCTACCTAAGGAATTATGTAGCAGGGCAGCAAACAGCTTGGATAAAATGGTTACATATGGCTGAGCATTGCTACAATACATCATTTCACATGTCCATTGGTATGACTCCTTTTAGAGCTTTGTATGGTTATGATGCTCTTTCTTTTGTGGATATTGTTATTGCAGATGGTAGAGTGCCAGGGGCAAGAGACTTGGTTGCACAGAGCCAAGATATATTGGGTATACTCAAAGAAAATCTCCAACGTGCACAAAATCAGTAGAAATTTTATCCGGACAAGCACCGTATTGAGAGGTCTTTTGAGGTTGGAGACATGATTTTCTTGAGTTTGTAGCCCTATAGACAATCTTCTCTTAACAAGAGTGGAGTTATAAAGCTCAAGTCTTGCTTTTATAGTTCATACAAGGTTAAGCAAAGGATTGGGGAGGTTGCCTATGAGCTTGAATTTCTAGAGCACAACAAAATATGCTATGCTTTTCATCTTTCATGCCTCAAGAAGCCATTGGGGCAGCATATCATTCCTTTGGGTGATGAAGGCAAACTTATCATAATTCTGAAGCCATCTTGGGCGTCGAGCGAAGAAACTAAGGAAAAGAACCATCACGAGAAAATTTGGTACATCGGAAGGATCTACCAAGAAGATGCTACTTGGAAGGGTGCGAGAGATTCTTGAGCAGCCCGGTTTGCAATTGCTTGAGGGAAAGCAAGTGCAGGAAGGGCGGACTGTAATGTCCCCTTTCTCGAATTACATAAATTAGAGGACCCGAAACCTATTTTTATTTCCCGTAGGCTAAGGGGGTTTAATGAGGGAAATAATATAATAATAATTCAATAAGTTTTCCAAAAGGGTGCTGTTAGTGCGAAATCACAACACCCCTAAATGAGTTATGGATCTGCTTTTCTAAGGCAGAATCATCTAGTGTGATTGCATAACATTGAACTTTCCCCAAGGTGTGGGACCTTGCAAAAGTGGGAAAGCTCTCCAGAGAAGGTTGGTTCCTCTTCCTAAACTACCTGCCACAAGCTACTCCAGTGTAGGCAAACTAAATCTAACCTAATCTAACCATTCCAAGGAACCAAGGAGAGAGAAAGAGGGAAAAATAGAGCCTACACTAAAGCGGTGATACACCAGCAAAGGAAGCGAGATATTCTATTGAGGGAGAAAGAAACAGAAAAAATGGAGATGAGGGAGGTCGAGACGAAGTGACACGGCCCAGATCTTCAAATTCGCCATTAAACTCCATGAAACACAACATCCTGCACCTACAAATGTGAAATACATGCACAGAAAAACAAATTTGGAAGGGAGAGGCATGGAGAAACAACAAAACGATGCAAAGGGTTGAAGAACACCACAAAAACACGTTTTTATTGCTCTAGAAGGTGCACAGACCATTACATTTCTAGAATAGAGGCACAAATACATTTGTCAGGCGTGGGAGAAGGTTCGTTGCTCAAAAATGGCGGCGAAACAAATTTGACAGAGTTTCTCTATGCCTAGAATGTCTCTCCTTCTCAAACGAGAAGTGTTATAGTATATATAGAAAGAAAAGAGAGAGAAGAGGGAAAAGTCGAATCCTATTTCAACCACCCGGGATATGCATTGAATCCTATCTTGAAGATTCAAATGCCATCAATCAATGCCCCCTTTCAAATCCGCCCCAAATCATCTGGCTCCCTCTGTCTATCTGGCGTGTTGAAGAAGAATGGCGGATCAAATTGAATTAGATCTGGTAGTTGAGAAAATCGATTCTGTATTAAAGGCCTGAAGACGTTTCTCCATGGTTCACCTACAGGGCCTGAGAAAATTGATTTTTATCTTTCCATGGCATAGAAGACATCGAGACGCTTCCAACGGTGTCAGATTTGCAATATTTCGAGCCCTGAGTCGAAAGATATGCCCCTCTCGAAGTTTGTATCGAGTCCGTACAAATGGACAGAAAACAGATTTGAAATACTGGGTCCCCTTTAATATGGGACACGTGACAGCCAGATTAGGGCAAAATCGGGTTTGCGGGTCCGTAATTTATCTTTTCCCCTTTTCCGCAAAAAATTGCAAAGTCCAGAAAACTCCCCGCTGCCCCTGCTGCTCCGCTTGGACACGTGGAGCCCTGGCGCTTGTTCGAGCCTCTCCTTTTGGATTTCAACTTTGGAGAAGCGTCGCGCTGACACGTGGCTCTCTCCGCTGTCTCCTCCATACTTAGTCGATTTTTGGACTCTTTCTGAACTATTTTGAGCCCGAAGACTTCGAATCTTCGTCGTTTCTTCTTCTCGAGCCTCTGGTTCTTCTAACACTGCTCGGCCTCCTTCCCGACCCTTCCCTTTTTTATTTTAGAGCCTGCCCGAGTCTATCAAATAGATTTAAGACACGGATTTGCGCAATGAGCCGTTTCTTCTCTTTCTTCTCGCATAGGGTCGTTTAAACTTTTGCAGGCCCCGCCATTCCATTGTAGAGTCCCTCTGCAACCAGTTTGCAAGATTTAAACGTGTTTTCTCTAATTCTTTCGTGCGGGGTCGTGGTTGACCCAATATTTTGCCCGGGGGGCGAAATATGGATAACAGGTACTTTAAGTTATAACTTGGAAAAAGGACACTTAGTGTATTATTATTAAAAGGGGCCAAAAAGAAAATATTAATTACATGGTCAAAAGTAATTAGTACTATGAGGATGAAAATGGTGAATATTTACTTAAAAGTAATTTTAATAACTTTTAGGGTTTTGGATGAAAAAGTGTTGCTTAAAAGAATAGATTGGAAAAAGAAGGATTAAATCCAGTTCGAACAAAAATGAAAACCTAGTTTTTAGAGCTTGAGCAATAATTGCTCATTCTAAAATCGAAGGATGAAAACCCTTGATAGTCGGGACCGAGGACAAAAACCCTCATACCCAAGGTAATTCCATCAAAGGGTTACATCTATGCTTCAGAACCAAAATAAATTTAGTTTGATTGTGTGTTTGCTATTTAGTGCATCAAGGGTTCAAATTTGGTGATATACATTCTTGGAAGACTGTTGTATACTCTTTCTACAAGTATCCGTCACACCGCTTATAATATTTTTACAACTGCTACAATAGTCTATACAATTCTCTACAATATTTTGTATGGATGATTGTAATGTCCCCTTTTTCAAGTCAATTAATGCAAGACAAATATCCTTTAATCCACTCCCCTTGGATTGAAGGGATTTAATTGGGGGAAAATCGACTTTCTCTTGTATTTAAAAATTAATATTTATTTATCTTGGGCAAGTCGAATTAATGAGGGACAAATCGATTTATTTTTGGGCCAATTAATTATTATTTGAGGGTAAATCGATTTAATTAGGCAAGTCGATTCCTATAGTGCATTTAAATTAATATTTAATTCCTCTCTTGTATTTAATTTAAATATATTTTTGGAGGGAATTAATATTTGGAATTGGAGTTTGACTTTTACAAGCCAAGAAGACTATTTTAAAATATATCTCTCCTATCTAGAGATTGGCGCCAAAATTGGAGGGAAACATTAGAGATTCAAATGACAAAGGCTATAAAAGAAGATGTGGCGTCCCCTTTTTGGCATGTTGACGGTTTGATAAACTTATCTTCATGCTTGAAGAGGGATGTATGCCCAATTGTGATCACAAACAAAGGTGTTTGTAAGCACCACCATTATTGTGGAGTGTGTGAGATCCTTCCAAACTTTGCATTGTGTAATGTCCCCTTTTAGAAAATGTTAAGAATTAACACAAATCTGATCACACAAAGCTAAAAACAATTAATATTCAAACCCGAACTTCTGCAATTTTTAAAAATTAATTCTCGCTTAACCATCCAAGAAAAAATCTTCAAACTTCGGATTTTGGGTCACAAAAATATGAAGAATAATAACCAACACCGGTTTTGCACAATGACAACATGAAACCCTAATTTTTCCCTATAAAGTAGGTCGCCAAAGCACATTTAGGGCATCAAATCAACTCCAAAAATTATGAAGTTGATTTTTCCTTATCTCACCCAATTTCTACAACCCAAAACCAATGTTAATTTGACCCCAAAACTGCAGATCTGAAATAAATATTAATTTATAACTAGAAAACTTGCAAACAACTGAAATCTTTTAAAATTCATAACTCCTTCAATACTTAGAGATTTCCCATGAAACAAGATGCAAAATAAACTATAAATTTAGGGCTTCCACTTTGCATTAAGGATCTGAATTTTCTAAGCATTAAAACCTAGCCAAAACAGCCCCGGAAAATTGATTTCAAGTTCTTTAGGGTTGGAGGAAATTAATTAAATAATTTCCAGCTCTTTCCTAGCCTCCAAATACACCAAATATTAGCCCTTTGCTCTGAAATAATTAATAACAAATAGCAGATTTGCAGATCTAGCATTTATGGCATCAAAACATGAACAAATCATCACCAAACCAAGTCGTTATGGCTAAAATAATTTCAGCAGTAACAACAGAAATAAAAGGAGCAATACCAATGACTTTCACACTCTAAACTTGGCGCCAAAACTGAAATAGCTCAAGCAATAATGGCAAATCTGAAATTCACTTGAGAGTCTTCAACAATAGATCCAAATGAAGCTTACAATGAGAGAGAGCACAATAAAGAAGCTAGGGCATACATCCCAATACTCCAAGCATGGAGTGAAATCAAAATGATCAATCCAACATAACCCTCTAAGGAAATGTGACCTCCCTTTTATAGAACTAAGGGGTGCAATATCCAATAAAAACCGACCTTTCCCTTTTGGAGGGAAAACATAAAATCTCATTAAAATATTTAATACTAAGACTATGTGCACTTTATTTATTTTTTAATTAAATAAATAAAAGTAACCAACCTATGTGCACATTAAACTAACTAAAGAGACTCCGACTTGTAGCGTTAGGCATGCCAAGGGGTTACAATGCAAATGAAAAATAAATATTAATAGTCCCAAAAAAAGGGATATTACACATTGATAATTATTGCATGGTATAATTTATCGTGTGAGGCGCCATTATTGCAAGCATATGTGCATGGTTTATGAGGGCTTTTGGAAGTGTTTTATGGTGAATATAATTTGTTGTTGTTGGTTTGTTTTAGTCCAAGTCGACTTGCATTAGAGATATTTGTGGCATGTTTTAGTGGCTCTTGAAGTGGAATTACAATCTGAACTGTTCTAGCATATTTTTATGAGTGTGGTGCATGTGTTTTGGTGATTTTTGGGCTCATTAATGCTGTTGGAATTTATCTATAGTGAATCGACTGGTTTGGGGTATTTTTGGCATCACATGTGGGGTATTTTGATAGATCTACAAGTTGCTGTTATAAATTAATTATTTCAGATCTGTGTGTTGGTGTTTTGAGGGTTTGGAAGCAAGGAAAAGGGCTGATAATATTTATTATATTTTTCCTAACCCTAGGCGACTTGGTTTCAGATTTTGGGATCAGATTTGAGGTGGTTACAGTGCTCAGAAAAATCAGATTTATAGCTCATTGGAAAGATAAAATTATTAGCTTTCATTTGCATTTCGTTTCATGGAAAAATATTGAGTTTTGGTGAAGTTATTAATTTTTGAAGTTTCAGCTGGTTTTGGTGCATATTTATTATTTTCACTATTGCAATTAATTTCTGATTTAGTAAGAATTAAATTCCAACTAGCTCTCTATCTAACCCATCACCTTGGCTCACTACAACCCCATTTGGGTTGCATTGTAGCTGACACTGGGTTATTTGAGGTCGAACTAGAAGGGTTTGCTCTTCTAAATTCAATTGGAAATAATTTATTTTCAAGTTTTAATTAATATCCACTGAGGGGATATTACAATGATATAGTAATTAATATTGTTAGTTAGAGTGTGTGTGTGCGGTTGGAGGTCATCTAGGGGTTGTTGTACCTTCATAATCATTGTTGTACCTTCATCTTCATTGTTGTATTGTCATAATTATTGGTGTACCTTCGTCATCACTACTACTATACCTTTAGTATCGCACCGCATCGGTGAAAGTGAAAATGATTGGTATTTATGGCTGAAGTCTTTTACTGATTAGGGTTTGATGAATTAAATTCATATTCAACATATTTGAAATAAAATTGCAATTGGGTATTGTTGGCTAGATTTTCGCATAGCTGAAAAACCTAGGCGATCATGAGATAAATCTCCCTCATTTACCGGTGAGGCTTCCGTGTCATTTGTCAATTAAAATATGCTAGTATCTATATGGGGTTTTACTTTAACTATTCAGCTCATGAGCCATAGCTGTATAGCTCTGCAGCAAGTAAGCAGTTGTTTAAGAAAGGAAATATTTATAGAAGGAAATAATAAAACACAGGGAAGAAATGGGGAAGATGTGCAACCCAATCAATAGATACAGAGTTGATTGCATGCACGTAAAAGAAAGCAATAGATATCAACACACAAAATTATAAGCAAAGACAACTCCAGATCTAGATCTAAAATAACACAGTTTATTAGAAGATCGAAGATAGAAAGCTAGAAACAAAATGCACCATGACACAAAATTCTTCGGAAATCTGCTCCTTTATATTCCTTTGCTTCAAGTGGCTATCAAGGGTTTCAGCACAAAGTCTGGAACACAAGAATGCTGCTTACAAATTCTGATCATTAACCCGAAAGTTCTTCCTTTACTTATAGCATGTAGAGGGGAAATTACAAATAGGAAGCCTTTAGTGAACCAAAGACATGTGGAAGTTGGAAAGGAAACAACTAGCAATCTCCTCCTAGAATTCATCTTTCGCATGACATGCATGATTTCTGTTGAAAATAGAACCTTCTATTTTCATGTCCGCCACCTATCTCCAAGTAGTTGACTTCAAGTAATGGCTTTTAAACCAATCACTTAAGTTGTATAATTTAATTGATCGTTTAATTACTTTGTCGAGAAAAGAAGGAAGAGGAAAGCTGCGATCTTGTCCTTTTTCATGTCTGCATCTGCTGATTCTTTTGCCTTTGATTCTCACCAAACTGGATCTGGAAGCAGCTGGATCTAGAAGCAAGTGACTGTGATTTGCTTGGTATTGCCTTTGACTTGTCTTCCCTCTTATCCTTGAAGCTTTTGCAGTTCTTCTCCAATACATGCATCAATGCAATGTTTGTCGTAAATAACTCATCATTTTTATTTTTAATTGCATATGAGCAATTAAAAATTTTGGAAAGCACTCCGGGTGAATGCAAATTCAATGAAGGCTTCAACTGGAAGATTGGGAGCACATGCACAAGATCCTGGAAGAAATTTTCCACGCACTGACTTCTACACGGGCTGCATCAGAAACAAGAGGATGAATTTTTGTCGGAAGCTTTTGCAATTATGAGATCTAGATCGGATGTGGCCTGGATTTGTGTCTCCGATGTCAGCAAATCTGGATGTAATGCATGATTCCACTGAGCTTCCTCGTTCATCCCGCTTTGCCATGGTGAAGCAATCTTTTCGAATAATTCTTTTCCTCTTTATTCGGCGGAATCTTCACAACCGGTGCAGATCTGGATAATTCTTGATTCGATGGATATGTTCAATGTATTAGACATTGATTTAAACTCTCTTTCTCTTATAAAAGCACCTGTGATGAATTCCTGTAATTAATTCAGACAAAGATGGCAACCAGAACATGAACAGTGGATTTTAATCATAAAAATCTGCATATATCAAGCCTCTTTACCCCAAAATTTGATGTTTTATTTGCATGCAAAGCAAACATGAATTTTACCAACTTCACCTGAGCACCTGTATCACTTATGTAGACAATTATTCAGACACAAATCAAGCTCCTTCAAACCTAGGCACCAAATTTGGAAGCTTCTAGCATTAATTACACCTTCTGAGCAAAATTCCTCTTCAAATGGGGTGCACTTTTTGTCTGGGCTGCACTTCTCTGCTTTTGAATTAATTAATTCATCCTTATGGCAGCCCCTGCTTATATAATCCTCATAATTCTATAATTAATTAATGTCTCTCCTATTCCTGCCAATTAATTAATTATTTAATAAGCTTTACTCTTCAAATGGGGCGCCTTTATTTTGTGCATGCTCATGGCTGCCATTAAATAAATTAAATTTATTTAATTTTAGTCTTCTACTTCTAGTCAACTTAAGTCTCACAAAAGTATGCTTTGACCTTAGTCCACCGAAAATAGGAATTAATTAAATCAATTAATACTTTAAAAAGTATTATTCTTCTCCCAAATGGGGCGCACTTTTTGACATAGTCAATTTCTATTTTTAAAAGCCAATTAACAATGGGATTATTCACGCTGCACCGCAGCTCCAAAAATCCCATGATCCACTTAAGTTGTTTGACTTTCATAATGGGATTATTTACCCTACAAGGTAGGTAATAAAATCCCATCAATGTCTTAAGTGATTTTTCTTTTATTTCACAATGGGAATTTTTACCCTGCAAGACACGTAAGAAATTCCCGTCTGCCTGCTGCTTCTAATTTTTCCATTGTGACTTAAGTGGTGTTGCTTCCATGGGAAAAAGTACTCGCTGCAGTGTACAAAATCTCACACGCCCGCTTGCTTCCGAAAAACCCATTGTAGCTTAAAACCTTCTTTTTCCAAAAATGCATCCTGCCCAAAAGAAGCATTTTGTGCATGACTTCATCTTTTCAGAGAGAACCAGACCTCCGGTGGCAAATTCCTTCTGGCATAACGTCCATAGGTGATCTCCAGATACTCCAGGAAAAGAATCAGACCAAACCGGCAAAGGAATTGATCCAGAGAAATTTCACAGAAAATGAAACGAGAAAACACCAAAAACACAAAATGTTGCCAGAAGTCACAAATAAAGCCCATGATTCATTCCTGGTTAAAACCCTACTGGTATATGGGAATATTGACATGTACGATCACAACAAGGTTAAATCGGAGCACAAATTGCCTCAAACGGGACTCAAAATAATTAAATACAAATTTCCCACAAGCAAACCTCACGACAGAATATAACGAGTTTGAACATCTGGGTATTTGGCGAAATTGGCTTATATGACTCTCTAGGAATATTTTGACACAACACAGACACTTTTTGGCAATAAAAACACAAAATGACCCATTATTTTAAAAGTACGAAATTTTTTAACATGGGGTAGTCTCAGATTTCAGAGTGAAATCTGGGGGCACCAGATATTTTCAGTTTTTCTTATTTCAGTTTTGCAATTGGGTATTTTTACCTAAGGTTTTTATCAACATTGTGTATTCTGAAAAACTACAAAAGAAATTGGAACATTGAAAGTTTGATAAAAAGGGATATTACAAACGCTCTAGACCGAGATCCCACGGCCTCACCCTTCTTTGAAGCCACTCAACCATGTAATCTAGATAAGGTCTCGCATCAAGCTATTGTCTATTAGCAATTGTGCGAGTATTATGTAATCTCCCAACCTGCTCTCGCAACTAAGGCCGTTTATGTTTGCCTAGCATTTGCACTAAGTCCCCACCCAACTCCACGGTTGTAAGGGATGTCTCCTATCACTCCAATTCCCTTGTTGCCTCTTCTACGAGCCTAAAGGCTCTTATATACTAACTTGTTGATGGTGCCACTAGATTCGGCATCGGTGCGTGTCTCCTCCTCGAAAACCCCATCTAGGATCTCATGGTGTGAGCTCTCTATCAATGTTTGTCATTTAACCATTAACTCCTCTACAAAACCAAAAGATTAACACCGTTAGAAAATACATAATTTATTATACCATCATCCCACTTCCTAGCATGCATCTCTATTCTAGGTAAGGAAAAAACTCAACATAATCATACCTCGATGTCCTAAATAGTCCTCTATGACCATCTCATTTTCCCACCCGCACTTTGGTAGGGACGTAATCATTGTCATCCCATGCCCCACAACAACTAAATGTTGCCATATTTCTCTCCCCATGACCATCTTTGGTGTTTTCTTCTATCTCTGCCACTTTCACTAGATATTTGGCTAGAATGTATCGATATCGACCCCCATCGACAAGAGATACCACAACCTAGCCTCTGTTATCTCCATTCTTCATACAAGTATCTAGACATCATAGGATCCACCCGAGCTGAGGCATCTCACCGAGTTGGTGTATCATGTTGAGGACTACTCTATCACTTGTACATATGGACCTCCTACCGCTTGTGCATCCAACCTCCTCTTCCGGCGGCACTATCCCCTTGGTTGTTAGCACAAGCTCCATGGTCTCAATGGTGGGACCACAAGCTCGGTCCCAATCCACCCCTTCCCCTCAGCTCTCTAGCATGCCGCAAAAGGTATGGTGGAAGTTGCATAGCTACTATGAGTTGTGGTATCCCAAATTGATCCAGTACTCTAACCAATGAGGGTCACTATAACCACCATAAATAATGATTAGTGACCTCTGTAATGTCTTGTGTGCCAATTGTTGTCAACCATGACAGCCATCTATCCACGTTCCCACACATCGATGTCATACTATCTAATCCCTTTGCACTATCTATAACCTCGGGTATTCTGCCTGAGCCCTAACAATCGTGCCTCTCTCACCATAGAAGTTTGGGTGCATCTGTTGTTATCTGCAGCGGAGTTCTTGTAGGCCTATACATAGGAAATCTATCATAACTCCATCTCAATAATAAAATCACTAGCCCAATCACCAGTTGATGCCTCTCTAAGCCGATATAGATCGTGTGCTAACTACGCCCATAAACCTGTCCCTAAGCTGCACATAGTGCCCTACTCCAAGCAGCCCATCGTGCTACTATGTTAAACAGTGGGACTATGTTAAACGGTGGGACACTTCCATCTGACTTTTGGCACAAGATACATGCCACCACCATACATATGATCACCTTCTAGCTATCCAAAACAACGAAATTGTACACTATCCTCAGGAAAACTATCAATAAGCGCAGATTGTACCAATCCGCCAGTGGCCTACTCCAGTAGCTCTCTTCTCTCAGCATTTGTCTCAAGTACATCACAAACCATACGTTCCCCAGTGATAGGTAGCCCTATGATCGCATGCACATCCTCTTATGTAAATGTAATCTCAATCATATTCCTTATGACCCTCCATCTGAATGTGTCAGACCTAATCTCCCAAAAACTAATTAGCATATGTTATAAGTCTGCATGTAACAGGATGTGGCACATCTATATAATCCCACCAAATCTCAGTGCAACCAGTTGCATTCTATCCTCATTTGATAATTCTCTTAACAAATCTAGTGACCATGTGGCATCCATACCATAGCCAGACTCACTTTTGCACCTACAAAACAATCAATAAACATTCATCCATTGGACTCATTCAGAAAAAAAAAAGCGTTGATAAAATAACAAAGCATCACAAACTAGCTAAAACCATTCCATTTTTACGCCATCGGCCATGCAACATATTTGGATCATCCCTTCTAGAAAATCAGACTTAAACCTACTGCATCAGCCTTGTTGCACAAAACGACATTGGCCATGTATTTAACCCTTTTCCCACCCAATAGCATTGGCCATGTTGTGGCAAATTAATTACATTGGCCATGCTAGGGAAAATTAACTGCATCTACCCTCCTGCGATCTTTTTGGCCCATTATGACCGATGGCATTATGTGGAAGGCCACACATCTTTTTCCCTTCCAGATTTCAAACTCCTAACATTATCACCTCTTAATGCAAAAAGTTCCCAAACCCACCTACAATTTGTCCACACCTTTGTTTTGACACCTCTTGGGACAAATTTTTCTACCTAGATTTTTCCCAGACCTAATATTTTATTTTTCATCTAGGTACCCTTTCCCAATTTAAAAACAAAACCTCCGCCTCTGCCTCCGCCTCATTCAACTACAACACCTCCGCAAAATCTAGTTATCAACTCAGATTTTATCTTATTCGGATAACCCCGAGCTCTAGAATCTTAAAATCAATAAGCACAAAGTGACAAATGATTAACTTGACTTACTATGTATTGGTTTTCAACTGAAAAATTTCAGAGGGTCTATTGCAACATCTAGATTTCATTAAATTGTGATATCCTTGCAACCATAACTTTGATTTTTATGTTGAAAGAAGCATCTGACCATATATTTATAATGAATCCAACAATGTATTGCACGTATATTTCCTTAGCTACCTAGTTTGTGTTTACGCCTTATATCATCTTTTTCCCCTATTTTTCCTATCTTCGGGTCAGCTAGACAAGATTCCTCTCATCGATGATCCTTTTATCATCTATATATCATCTTTACATTCACTTTATTCATGTTAATCCTACTAATGACCTATCTTCATTATCTACCTACTTATCTAACACCATCCTATCATCCTTCCATGAGCTCCCATAGCTTAGGGTTTACTGCTTATTTATCTAATCTATCTTCTACTAAGTTTTTCCCTTGTGTATTACTTGGGTTCCTAGCATCTCTTTCTACATTCTGGTGATTTACTATGTAGACATGCTCGCGGGAAGGTAAGCATGAGGTAAGTATGCTTTATTTGAGTTAATGCTTTTATCGCTTTTACTACTCATTCACTTCAGTCATTTTGATTTTTTGTTGCATTTTCTTTTTCGAGAGACCATCTCATGTTAGATTTTTTGTGACAAGTGATGATCTTCGATTGGGAATGTGTACACCTTATTTTTCAATCTTACTAACTTTTGCTCTTCGTCAACACTATTGGCACATTGGTGTCCCCAAAGCGATGCCCTTAGGGATATTACCGAGAGCAAGGATAACCAAGAACGGTTATATGTGCTGGTTAGTGGAGGTACTAGTAAGAGAGTTTTGATGTGCAATTGTTACGACACCTTAGATGCCTTTATACCCTTACAATCATCCTTTTTACAATCTTCCTACGACAGCACCTTGTTATTCTCTTACAATCACCTCTATATCTACTTATAGCACACTTATACCTCCATCATATCTTCCTTCAACAAATTAAGTCTTCCTCCATCCTTCTAAGACCCCATGATAAGGTATTACCTAGAGCCAAAGGTATCAAGCATCGTCGATATTGTCTAGCTTTTATTTCTAATAGTCGATGCCATTGGCTAAAAGAAACTATAATGTATAATCATGTCCCCTAAATATACGCAGCTTTTCAGTGCATTTATAATCATCAATATTTCGGTCTACTATCACTCGTAAATCTGCTCTTGAGGTCTTGAATTTAGTCTTACTCATCTTTTAGAGTCTACTCTTGGAAGAGTGGGTCCTTGGGATTTTCAGGCATAGGAGTTACACTTGACATGATTTTCCCATCCATTGGAGTACTTGGAATCTTCAACAAGTTGTTTTTCTAGGCCTTCTTCTATTTGTTTGTTATTCCCCACATCAAATCTCTCATAAATGTGTTGCTTAACACTAGGGAATTTAATGCACCAAAATGGTGTCTACACAAAGGTAAGAATCAGTAACCTCTCATTTCCTTAATGTTATTTCCAATTTGATTCATTGATTGATTGGTCATGCAAGGATTAGAGTAGTATATTCTTAATCTATTACATTATTATCTATCAATCCTTACCTTAACCCCCTCTTTGGGCTCAATAACCTATCGATCCTTACAAACCTAGTATAGGTATATCTCTATCTTTGACCTCATATAGTCAATCCACAATCATGATTCTAAGAAGACACCACCCCCTATCCTAGACTTAGGCTTAGGAACAAATATATAGATTATGTATTAATCCCTTGATAAGCCTAATTAACGTTGATTGTGCGAACTATATTATGGAGTATATCAATACTCCCTCGTTAAATTAAGGACTTTGAGATTTATTAATAACTAGATAATCGAAATGGGATAATAATTTAATTTAAATTATCAACTTGGTAAGGTGCTTAATAATTATTAAGCATTTAAATAAATGAGACTTAATTAATGTTTAATACTTTTAAAAACAGTTGTACACTTATTTGTACGAGATTGACGGGTTATTTAGATAGAGTATGGACTATCGCCTACTAGATCCACAACATTAACACCTTACTGACCCTCTTGTGCACGGCCTTAGAATGGTCCCCTCATTACCTTAATCTATATTATCCATTCTTAGCTTGCATACAACTTTCTTTAGCAAAGCCTTATATCTTCTTGGGTCTATGTATGCATTTGTTTGCAGTTTCCTAATCTAGGGCTAGATATGAATTTCCAACAAACCTAGCCCTTGCTCATTTCTTTTGCAACTTCATCACCACTCGATGATTTCCAAATTCTCCTAGCATGGCATTGACCAGATTTACATTGCACACTTGTTTATCCTTCCTCTGCCTCTCCAAGGCATGACCATCTAAAGTGTTATGGTTCACAGCCACTCTACAATTTTTGCAATACATTTCCGTTGAGAATTATATGGATAGTTTTGCATAATGTGGTTTCCTTGTATACACAAGTACCATACAGTAGGATGGTGGAGCTGCCTTCATCCTTGCGTGTGTTGCTAATATGTAATGTGCCCTTTTCCACGCTAGTCTTTGTAAGGCCTTGGGCACATTCCACCTTCCGTGGGCTTCAAGGAAGGAAAGCAAGCGAGGTGAACATTGCCATAATTGTCGGTGACTTATTTTCCTTATTTATTTGATTACTAATTATGGCTTGGAGTGATTCAATTAGGTAATACATAAATGACATAGCAAAAGGAACTTCTACCTTCTCCTTCATTAAGGTCGGTCTTCTTGAGAGCTACAATGGAGCTAAAGAAACACTCTTTCCCTTTTTATGAGGTTGGTCTTCCTCTGTGAAGATTAAAAATGTACTTCCCCCTTCATTAAGAGGTCGGTCATGAAGATTGATGTTCTAATTCATTGTTGGCGCTAAAGAAGGGTACTTAAGGAGGTTCGAATAGAGGAGGAGGACCATTATCATTCATCATTTGACATTTACTTGGATTTGGAGCAAGTGTAGCTTCTCTTCTTTCCATTGAAGGATGAAACCCCTTCCTTGGTTACCTATTGAGGACGAAAACCTTGAATAGGACCACACTTGGGGACAGAAACCCTCTTGTGTGCATTGGTGGCTTCATTTGGGAGTCACAAGTGGACTTCGTTGGCAAATTTCGGAACAACAAAGTGTTTATCCGTGCATAAGGCACTTTTACTCCAGCTAGGGCACTTTCAAGAGTGTTGGCACCCTTCCTCCACTTGATCTACCCACAGTAAATTCGGGATCACTTTTGGAGGGTTTAGTGGTTGGAAAATTGTGATTTCACTTTTATTTGATAGGTGGTCTCTCCAAGATAATTTTGAGAAATTATTTGTGTTGAAACGCCAAGAATTGATGGAGTTGTGAATTTTCAAAGTTTCAACTATGATTGCACTTGAATTAAATTTATAAAATATATATTTGCTCCAAATTCCGTCTTGCTCGACTTATGAAGTGTTTGGGATATTTCTATATTGATTTTCAATCTATATTGCATGAGAATATTGTCTTAAAGAACCCATACAATTCGCTGCCCTACGAAATAGAAAATCACGTTCATTCTTTAGGGCTAAATGGTGATATTGTTGGCTGTTATATGAATTCCTTTGTTGTCATAAATATTCAGATCTCTCTTGGTTGTTAATGGCATTTTCAGTTTGTTCCTCTAGGGTTTGAAGTGATGGACAAGTGGCTGTAATAAAAATCAGAAGTTGTGATTGGGGTTTGAGTCCAAACCCTTGTTTTCTATTTGATACCCTAGAAGGGACATTACGGTGGTATCGAGCATCGATCTTCCCATCCTAAGAATATTCTTGCAAGGCGGTGACAAATAATATAGACAAGGATTGCCGACCTAGGTTCTTACATAAGAAAGGAGTCATTCCAGGAGGCGAAGCATGACATTCGGTGGGTCACTGACATTATGCCTATCTATAAAGAATATAGGGCTCTTCCAAATGAGATAGTGATGCTATTTCGCTTGCCGAATTCATAGGGGTAAACAAGGGTAGGTCAAGGCCTAAGCCTAGACCTCAAGCACCATAGGAGGATCTTCAACATGCCTTGGGGAAGGTGACGCTCTCCACATTTGATGGTTCCAACAAGGGGACAACCGAGCATGGATGAAGATGCTAGGGTTAAACCCTAGACCACAAGAAAGCACCAAAGAGCCAAACCCAAAGGGGTTTCTCTTAAAAGAAGAAAAAGAAAAATCAGATCTGCAAGAGGGTTTTGAGGTGGAGTCCCAAGAAGACCATGTTGAAGGACATGGAGAGGTGTTGCTAGATGAAGAACCAAAAAGGATTTTTGATGCAATAGAATCTCCAAAGAAAGAGGTAGAAGTACCCATCACTCTTTCCAACAACAAGCCATTGACTGATTTTCAGAACAGTTGTATGAAGGGTCAAGGGTTTGACGAAATCTTGAAGCACAAGACTAGGAAAGAGAAGGAAATCATGAAGCACAATGTGTAAGGTAAAAATCCTTTGATATTCAATGATGATTCCTTGACGATTTCTAATGATGGAATATGGACGAAAAATAGAGAAGAAAAATCAGATTTGCATGAAGTATATGATGATAACATTATGGAAAGGTATGTCCATGAAGAAAGGAGAAATATCCCCTTTAGGTACAAATAGAAATCTGCAACACTCTCAATTCCAAATCAAACTAGGAAGGATAAGATCCTCTTATTTCAACCTTAAATAACCCAATGTCGAAGCTTAATTACAACCCAAAAGGGGTTTGAATTAGCCAAGGTAGTGAGTTAGATGGGAAAACTAATTGGAAACCTAATCTTTTCTAGTTCATATTTTTACTGCAACAGATATTAAATAAAAATGACATTTACAGAGCATGAAACTTCAAAAATTAATATCTTCTTCAATACTCAATTTTTTTGTATGAAATCAAGTGCATAATAAACTAAAAATTAAGGGGTTTCAATAGACTATTAAACAGATTTTTCGAGCAATAAAACTTCACCAAAACAGACCCAAAAATCTCAGTCAAGTTGATAGGGTTAGAAAACTAAATAAATAATTTTCAACACTTCTCTAGCCACCAAACTATAATATCCCCTTGTGGGATATTAAATTAAATTTGCAAATAAATTATTTCCAAATGAACTTAAAAGAGCAAACCCTCCTAGGTTCACCTCAAATAACCCAATGTTGGCTTCAATACAACCCAAATGGGGTTGGAGTGAGCCAAGGTGGTGGGTTAGATGGGCTAGCTAGTTGGAATTCAAACTTCACTTAAACCAAATTTAATTTGCAGCAGTGGAAAATAAATAAATACACAAAAAACCAGTTGAACTTTGAAAATTAATAACTTCTTCCAAACTCAATATTTTCTCATGAAACAAAGTGCAAATGAAAGCTAATAATTTTATCTTTCCAACCAACTATCAAATTGATTTTTCTGACAACCAAAACCCCTTCAAATCTGCCTTGAAAATTTAAATACAAGTCGCCTAGGGTTAGGAAAATTAAATAAATAATTTCCAGCCTTGTAGATGCTTCCAAAACCCTTGAAAAGTGACCCACATATCTGCAATAAATATCTGAACACAGCAACTTGTAAACTTGCCAAAAATTACACTCAAAATAATATTTTAAATCCCAGGCAAGTTGATTTGACATTAATTAATTCCAGCAGTGAATATGGCCCAAAATATCATCAAAATAAACACAATACACTTGGAATAACATGCAGAAATAAATCAGATTTAAACCCTTATCAAATCACCATGAATTTATACCAAAATGTCCTTCAACAAGTCGATTTGGGCATGATAAAAATCTGGAAATAACAGCAGACCTTCAAGCACTTAAAACACCTCCAAAATATGTCAAACTCACTCCCAAAGCAAGTCGATTTGCACTAGAATAAACCAACAACATATAATCACCACAAATCCTTCACTAACTCTCCACAAAGCATGAATAAACACTCCCAAACAAGGCGCCTTATATAAATTAATAATATCATGCAAGAACTTATCAATTCAAAGCTTGAAAGGTCACACACACTTCACACAATGGTGGTGTTGAAGAACACCTTTTATTTTTGGATCACAAGTGGGCATACATCCCTCTTCAAGCATGAAGATAAGTTTGATAAACCGTCAACATGTCTCAAAGGGATTGTCTCTTCTCCTTTTATAGATTTGCAATGTAGAGCTCCAATGTTTCCCTCCAATTTTGGTGCATTTCTCTAGATGGGAGAGATTTGAATTTAAAATGGCCTGAAAGTCAAACTCCAATTCCAAAAGTTAATTCCTCCAAAGCATTTTCAAATTAAATACAAGGGAGAATTAAAAATAATAATTAATGCCCAAAAAGGAATTGACTTTTGCCTAGATAAATCGATTCACCCAAAATAATAATAAATTAGCTCATGGGATAAATCAATTTGCCTCCAATAAATTCGACTTGCTTAAATTAAATCGATTTACCTCCAAATAATAATTAATTGGCCCATAAATAAATCGATTTCCTCCTTATAACTTCAACTTTTTGATTAAATAATATTTAATTATTAAATGTACAAGGAAAGTCGATTTTCCCCCAAATAAAATTCCTTTAATCCAAGGGGAGTGGATTAAAGGATATCAACCTTCATTAATTAATTATTGCTTGAAAAAGGGGACATTACAGTCCTCCCTTCCCAAGATTGTTTGCCCTCAAGCAATTGCAAATTTGGATGCCCCAAGATTGAATCATTTTCCCATGTGGCATCCTCCATTGGTAAATCTTTCCATTTCACCAAATATTCTTTGATTACACGTCTCCTTAAATTCCTTTCTCGTGTATCAAGTATGTATTCCGGAATTAAAACCAATTTCCCTTCTTCATCTAAAGGAGGCAACTCTAGAGAAGGTGTAACATATTGCCCAAGTGCTTTCTTAATACAAGAAACATGAAAGACATTGTGAATCTTACCATTTTCCGGAAGGTCTAATTCGTAGGCCATCTTACCAACTCTTCTTAGAACTTTGTAAGGCCCATAGAAACGTGGCTTCAACTTTTCTTTGCCACTTTGTTTGAGTGTAGATTGCCTATAGGGCTGCAATCTAAGATACACCCAATCATCCACTTCAAAGGTTCTCTCACTCCTATGCTGATCTGCATACAACTTTTGTCTACTTTGGGCTTGGTGCAAATTTTCTTTGAGAGCCTTCATGATATCCATGCTTTGTTGCACCAACTCTTGTGCACTAGGCACTCTACTATCTATCATCATTATATCCATAAAAGAGTTAGCATCGTACCCATACAAACCCTTAAAAGGAGACATACCAATAGACATATGATGTGTAGTATTGTAGCAAAACTCAGCTAGATGTAACCACTTAACCCATGCAAACTGCTGCCCTGAAACATAAAATCTCAAGTATCCCTCAGCCCACTTATTCACTATTTCGGTTTGCCCATCAATTTGTGGGTGATAACTAGTACTTGGTGTGAGTTTTGTCCCAATTAGCCGGAATAACTCTTGCCAAAAAAGACTCATAAATCTGTTGTCCCTATCACTCACAATGTTCTTAGGCACTCCATGTAATTTGAAAATCTCTTTGAAATATAAATCAGCAATCATAGGGCCATCAAATTTAGTAGGAAGTGGATGAAAATGAGCATACTTAGTGAGTCTATCCACTACTACATACATGCAAGTCTTACCATTAACATTTGGCAATCCGGTAACAAAATCCATAGATACACTTTCCCACTTTTGAGAGGGAATAGGTAGGGGCTGCAAAAGACCAGCTGGAAAAGTATGTTCATTCTTATTTCTTTGACATACAACACATTCTCTAACATGCTTAAGGACATCTTTTTCATACCTTTCCAAGTAAACCTTTCCCTTACCAATTTGTAGGTTTTGAAGTATCCTTGGTGTCCACTTGTAGGAGCGTCATGTGCAGATTTTAAAATCAGATTCTTTACTTCTGATTTTGGGGTCAAATACACCCTCCCTTTGTAGAGTATGAGGCCATCTATCACCTTGTATCTTTCATCAATTATCACCCCTTCAATCACATCACTAGAAAACTGATCTTTAGCATATTCAAGAGCAATTAAATCCTTCCAATCAGCTGATATAAAAGACACAAAACAGATTTCTACTTCCCTTAGAGGATGATCATAAAAATCATGAGGTGTTCTTTTTGTCATACCTTGTAAAATGATGCTCTTATCACCTATCACAAACTTGAGCATTAGATTCTTATAGTTGAGGGTAAAGTCCCCCAATGAGTGCAACCATTGTACTCCTAACACAAGATCCATATCCTCCATGTCAATCATATAAAAGTCATCAACAAGCTCATAATCATCAATAGAAATGGAAAGTTTGGGAACTTTCTTTGTGCATGACAAAATGAATCCATCCGCTATGGTAACATTAAATCCTTGGAATTCTTCAACTTTCAACTCACAATTTGTTACCAACCTTTCACTAATGAAATTATGGGTAGCTCCACTATCAATTAGAATGATTACCTTTTGTTTGCATAGCATACCTTCCACCGGAAAGGAAGATACTTAGGAGTGCCGGAAAGGGCTGCCAATGTACCTTCTATTTCTTCTTCTTCTCCTTCTTGTATATGCTCATTCACAACCTCATCCACCACATTGTTAGTATCATCAAAATCTGAAACTAAATCAAAATCTGAATCAACAACTTCAATGAAATAGATTTGACCTTTACCCTTGCAATTATGTCCTCTTACCCATGGAGCCTTGCAATCAAAACACAAACCTTTCTTCCTTAATTCATCCCTCATGTCTTTTAATTCGCTGTTTTGGGGCTGATTTCTATGAGGTGGTACATAGGGCTGATTTGGCCTTTTTGGGGCTTCTTTTTATGACCCAAGGGCTGCCCCCTTGCACTTTCGTGGGCTGTTACAAATTATACCTTTGCTGCCCTCCAAATCCACTTTTGGACAGCGAATGTGAGACATTAGAATGCTGCCCTTTAGGCCCATAATCTCCTCTATAAGTTGCACATTCTAAATCTAGAGCTTTAGTAATACAATCTTGCAAAGATATAGGATTAAAAGCTCTTACCAAACCTTTTAGAGGTTCCATCAAACCTTCGGTGAAGAGGACTACCAATCTTTTCTCACTAACATCCGAAACCATAACCACAATCCTCTAAAAATCTGCCACATACTCATCAACACTACCCAATTGTTTTAGTTGTGCCAACTCACGAAAATGAAGCTCGGATCCTTCCTATCAAACCTCTCCATGATCCTTGGCTAAATTTTTCCATTGTGTGGATCAAGTCATGTACTTGTGTGTGCATACCATGGAACCACCACTCATGTGTCATGCCCTCCAAGTGAAGAGTGACAAATTTGAGGGTCTCTTCTTCTTGCATGGGATTGAGGGAGAAATAGGTCTCCATCTTTTGCAACCATGCTCTTACATTGTTAGCTTGTTAGTCCCATCAAAGCTTGGGAGAGAGACCTTGCCCAATCTTTGTTGGAAATCCATATGGGGTTGCTTGTGGGCTCTCTTGGTCTTGTTGCCCATCTTCAAAGCACAAAACTCATCAAAAGTTAGTATGGCCGGATGCAAGGTACCATACTCCTTGTTGCATGCCTCAATGGTCTCTACCATTGATGGCTCTTCAACTTCTCTATGATTTTCTTAGGAAGGAAAGTACCCTTGAAGAACTTAGGAGGGGGTTGTGTTGAATTCTTTTCCCCACTATGTGAGCTCCCTTCTCCATTGGAGTTTGGCGATTTGCCATTGCCCAAAGCTTCCTTGATGAGCTTGGTCATTTGTTCACTCATAGTTTTTTAAAGCTCCAAACCACAACCTTGCATTAGCTCTTGTAGGAACCTTACTTGATCTAAAGTGAATGCCCCATCATCCATGGCTTCCTTATTCCTCTTTTTGTAATACCGAACTTCCTTATTGCCCTGCATTCACAAATGGCCCACACGAATAGAGGAAAGAAAGCTCTGTTACCTGTAATATCCCCTTGTGGGATATTAAATTAAATTTGCAAATAAATTACTTCCAGATGAACTTAGAAGAGCAAACCCTCTAGGTTCACCTCAAATAACCCAATGTTGGCTTCAATACAACCCAAATGGGGTTGGAGTGAGCCAAGGTGGTGGGTTAGATGGGCTAGCTAGTTGGAATTCAAACTTCACTTAAACCAGATTTAATTTGCAGCGAGTGAAAAATAAATAAATGCACAGAAAACCAACTGAACTTTGAAAATTAATAACTTCTTCCAAACTCAATATTTTCTCATGAAACAAAGTGCAAATGAAAGCTAATAATTTTATCTTTCCAACTATCAAACTGATTTTTCTGACAACCAAAACCCCTTCAAATCTGCCCTGAAAATCTGAATACAAGTCGCCTAGGGTTAAGAAAATTAAATAAATAATTTCCAGCCTTGTAGATGCTTCCAAAACCCTTGAAAAGTGACCCACAAATCTGCAATAAATATCTGAACATAGCAGCTTGTAAACTTGCCAAAAATTACTTTCAAAATAATATTTTAAATCCCCAAGCAAGTCGATTTGACATTAATTAATTCCAGCTAGTGAATATGGCCCAAAATATCATCAAAATAAGCACAATACACTTGGAATAACATGCAGAAATAAATCAGATTTAAACTCTTATCAAATCACCATGAATTTATACCAAAATGTCTTTCAACAAGTCGATTTGGGCATACTAATAATCTGGAAATAACAACAAACCTTCAAGCACTTAAAACACCTCCAAAATATGCCAAACTCACTATCAAAACAAATCGATTTGCACTAGAATTGTTGGCATGTGTGTCCAACGCTCCCCGTGAGTTTCATGACATGGACTAACCGCCTCTTGTAGATCCTAACTCTGGTGATTGTAGCGGAGACTAATACCTATGGGTTTTGGTCTAACGGCAATCGTGGTCCAACAAATGGTATCAAAGCGATAGGTCTCGAGTTCGAAACTCACTCGGGTAACGCTGAGGGGGAGATTGTTGGCATGTGTGTCCAGCGCTCCCCGTGAGTTTCGTGACATGGACTAACGCCTCTCGTAGATCCTAACTCTGACGATTGTAGCGGAGACTAATACCTATGGGTTTTGGTCTAACGGTAATCGTGGTCTAATATATAATCACCACAAATTCTTCACTAACTCTCCATAAACCATGAATAAACACTCTCAAACAAGGCACCTTATATAAATTAATAATATCATGCAAGAATGTTGGCTAGATTTTTCTGCATTGCCGAAAACCTAGGCGATCATGAGATAAATCTCCCTCATTTACCGGTGAGGCTCTGTGTCAGATTTGTCATTAAAAATATGCTAGTATCTATATGGGGGTTTTACTTTAACTATTCAGCTCATGAACCATAGTTGTATAGCTTTGCAGCAAGTAAGCAGTTGTTTAAGAAAGGAAATATTTATAGAAGAAAGAAATAAGAAAACAAGGGGAAGAAAAGGGAAGATGTGCAACCCAATCAATAGATAATGAGTTGATTGCATGCACATAGAAGAAACCAATAGATATCAACACACAATTATAAGCAAAGGTACCTCTAGATCTAGATTTAAAATAACGCAAAGTTTATTAGAAGATCTAAGATAGAAAGCTAGAAACAAAATGCACCGTGACCCAAAGTTCTCTGAAAACCTGCTCCTTTATATTCCTTTGCTTCAAGTGGCTATCAAGGGTTCCATCACAAAGTCGAAACACAATAATGTTGCTTACAAATTCTCTTTTAACCGAAGGTTCTTCTTCTACTTATAGAATGTAGAAGGGAAAGTACAAATGGGAAACTCAACTGAACTGAAACATAAACAAGAAGTAAAGATGACATCTGGCAATCATCCTCCTCTAACTTCTCCTCAAGTGACACATCTATCACTTAACTAATAGAATCATTCCACATAACTTAAAGCAATGGTTTCAAAACCAATAACTTTAAAGTTTTACAATTTCATCCGGGAACGTGGAAAATAGAAGAAGAAAGTCAAGCTAGCTATAACATTTATATCTTCTTTTTGTTTTGATACTGAATATACTTGTCGAACATATAATTCAGCATCTTCCCATCTGTCTTAGCCACAACTTCCTTTTGTCTGAGCTGCGGCGAGCCTTTGTTCAATACCCGATATATACTTCTACATCCTCCAAGCTTGGCCCGAATTTCGCAATGTCCAACTGCAGTGCCACCAGTCTGTTGATGGAATTCATCGCGAAAGGCTTAGTAGCTCCATCAATTCTCCCCTGCACCATCAGAAGAGACCCTTCTATAGAATTAGGCACTCTGCTAGGAATGATCCGTGTGTATGAAGTAACATTTCTGATCACTTCCTCATGAGTGAAAGCAATGATATTTTAAGCAAAGACGATGTCATACTCTCAAGTGCCTGCATCCTTTGCAGCATAATTCTGCGGATCTCCAAATGGAAAGATACTACAAACTCTAGTTGCTTCCCCTTCTCAAGCTCGATCCGTCAGTGCACAATGTTTCGCAACCAACACTTCTCCCGGCAACTTTATTGATTTCGGTCAAAGTACTTAGGTTACTCTCAGCAACTATGTTCATATCTATTATGATTGTCACCAGTTGCTTCAGTTGATCTGCTGCATCTTTCATAACCTTCAGGCGGGTTGGCACCTCTCCGAGTTGTAGCGAAAGCTTGACGAATGATCAGACTTTTCCATTCATCGATAGCTTTCACCTGGTTGCTTGCATCTTCCATTTCCTGCATCAAATGATCACTCACCGCTTCTTCGAAATGAAATGGGGTGAGTGGAAGATTTAGCAACCTTGGCGATGATCTCACACAATTAAGATACACGCTTCTAAAGTTCAACTTTCTCCGCCTTTTTCTCTGTCAAGCCTAAGGAATAGAGCATCTATCATATGTCTGTGTGTCTGTGATCATACGTGGTGGCTTGACCGTTAGGTACTCTGGTTATTGTTATATCTTCTGCCGTGAGTTCATCCTCTTTCTTCCCTTCCGTCAAAATTAACATCTCAGCAAATTTCTGCCCTGACTCTTCGATGATCAACCTTGAAGTTACCTTAGCAACTTTAGGTTTTTTGTCTTTTCCGCCTAGACTCAGGAGCAGCTGCA
The DNA here is from genome assembly GCA_018340775.1 of Taxus wallichiana var. yunnanensis. Classification (NCBI taxonomy): domain Eukaryota; kingdom Viridiplantae; phylum Streptophyta; class Pinopsida; order Cupressales; family Taxaceae; genus Taxus; species Taxus wallichiana. The sequence goes on from CM031237.1 coordinate 464,843,241, forward strand.
AGTCGTGTTCCTCGAAGTTCATTTCCACTCTAGTTTCTGGAACCAACTGTGAAGTCAACCATTCTGAGAAATTACTTCTCAGAGAATGAGAAGTTGCTGAGTGTACTACTATATCCCGCTCTGATTCCTCTCCATCAGAAGCTGCTACAGTGTTGTGGCTGCCATCCTCAGAATCATCCAACGACAAAGCTCTTTCAAACTCTGTCATCTGCGGGTTGATGTTTCTTCAAAGCAACAGGTGTTGAACGGAGTGGCTGAGGAGAGAAGATGAATATTGCCGGATTCAACTGAGGAATGACAGTGTCCTACGAGGTGCAGCAATCGGTGAAATACTTGATGCTGGAGAAGCCGGAACTAACGTCATAGTCGTGGAAGTGATCTTCTCCTTTAATTGAGACCTTCTGTGCACTTTCATCTCCTCGGGCCTTTTGCTGCTTTCTCCTCCGTGCTTCCTCTTGAGGGAATCTCCTACGCCAAACTTGCCCATGACTTGATTCATCAATGCTTCATCAGAAGCGGTATCCTTCGTCGAGAAACCAATTTGAAGTATTCACGAGCAGCAGTGAGACCTTTCCTCAATCTTATTGCGGCCCCCTATGTTCTCCTAAAGTACGGACTCTATCTCCTCCCATTTAATGATGTGTCAAGTAACGGAGTCCCATCATCTTTAAAATCCGCAGGTATCCGTGCTAATTCAAAGTCAAACACTTGCCGTGCGTTGATAGCCTGCTGAAATCTTTCTTTCTAACCTCGTACTCACTTTTGCACTTCATCCAGAAATCTTCTAATGAAGGCACATGTGCGTACTCCTGGGAGATCGTCTTCCTGGCTACTCCAAATGGATCGAAGTTCAGCCATGCTGGGAAGAACTCTTGCTCGTACTCAGAGAACATCTCCGCTTCCATTCCTCGAGCTCTATGAATGCTCTGGCAGCTATAATGGCCCACAGTGATCGGGAAGAAGCCCGTAGACTTGTGCCATTTCGACTGAAGGTCGTGCATCTCCACAAGTTGTCTGCTCAGCTCCATGGTGACCAATCTATCATTCGGATATCTGGGCAGCTTAACCGGTTCCCCAGAAAAGCCGGTGACCCTAAGGTATGTGAAATCGCAAACTGAATGAAAAGATGCCGATCCTGAGACACTGACTTCCCACGCTTCCTTGCTCACCCTGTTGGCCTTTAGTTCCATGTCAACTGCGCAAATAAATTCGTAGAAGAATCCATCGTTGACCACTTTGAAATCTTTCCTGCATGTAGGTACAGTAAGCTATGGGTAGCACTCGAAAATGGGGTCCTTTGAAAGAAAGCCACATCTATCCAGCTTGGAGAAGATGCCTTGTGAGGCTGCTACGTATACCAAATAAGAAGTCATTTTGAAACTGAAAGTACGCTTCACGTTCCGGAGATGCTCACCAATGTTGTCGTTAATGATTTTCGACCAATTGATTATTGAATCCACTTTGTTGATTTCAATAGTCCTGATGAAAGCATACATCCATGTGCGGAAGGTGTGAGCATTTGCTTCGCCATTTATCCTACACAACAATTTGCCAATATCCTCTACCTCTTGTACCAAATTGGACCACAGAAGAGTTCTTGGGAACTTGGAAGGAGATGGGCTTCTTCATGTATTTGTTGTTCATTATGTTCATGCAGTCAACTCTATGCTTCTCCCCCTGCTGCGCAGGCATCCTGTATGCTAATAGAAGTCACCACCTTTCGTGTCGGAATCTTCAAACAATAATTGATGAAATGCGTCAACCGGATTATTGTTTTCCGCGGCATCTCGATCGATCTGGATGATGGATGGTAAGACCTAGCACACTCCACAATGAACTTTGACAACTGGGTTGTGTATGGAAACGCTGCAACTCGAATAATTCCACTGCTTTTAATTGCACGCATGAGGGAAGTCTTCCCTTCTCTCGGATCTGTCAATCAAATTCGAAAAGAGGTTCGGACCTAGATACGTGTGTGTCCAATGTCTCGCAAATTTTGAAGTGATGCATGACTCCATTGTGCTCTCTTTTTCATCCCTCTTTGTCATCATGCCGTGTGTCTATCTTTGCTCGAACAATTCTTTTTCTCCTTATTCGGCCGGAATTCTTCAAAGCGGTGCATATCTAGATAATTCTTTCGATTCGGAGGATATGTTCAATGTATTGGACATTAATTTAAGCTCTTTTTCTCTTATTAAAGCACCGTAATGAATTCTTACAATTAATTCATACAAAAAGCAACTTTGAACATGAACATGAACAATGGATTTTAATCATAAAAATCTGCATAATTCAAATCTGCTGCCCCAAAATTTGATGTTTTATTTGCATGCAAAGCAAGGATGAATTTTACCAACTTCATCCGAGCACTGTATCACTTATGCAAACAATTATCAGACACAAATCAACCTCCTTGACTGTGCCCAAAATTGGAAGCTTCCAAAGCATTAATTACACCTTACGAGCAAAAATCCTCTTCAAATGGGGCGCACTTTTTATGCAGGCTGCACTTCTTTGCTTTGGAATTAATTAATTCATCCTTATAGTAGCCCCCGCTTATATAATCCTCATAATTCTGTAATTAATTAATGCCTTTCCTATTCTGGCAATTAATTAATTATTAAAAAGCTTTACTTTTCAAATGGGGCGCTTTATTTTGTGCATGCTCATGGCTGCCATTAAATAAATTAAATTTATTTAATTTTAGACTTCGCTTCTAGTTAACTCAAGTCTCACAATATGCTTTGACCTTATCCCTTTGAAAATAGGAATTAATTAAATTAATTAATACTTAAAAAATATTATTCCTCTCCCAAATGGGGTAGCACTTTTTGACATGAAGGGGCTGCATTAAATAAATAATATTTATTTAATTTTAGAATTGTCTATTTCAACTTCCTTTTGTCCACTTTCCTTTGTTGCCTTTTCCACAAGGTTTGGGTGCTAAAATTGGAGAAGAAATTAATTAAATTAATTAATTTAAGGCTACCTTTCTTTCCCTAAAGGGGTCGCACTTTTGGAATAAGGAATTTCTATTTTTAAAAGTCAATTGGCAATGGGATTATTTACCCTGCAAGGCAACTCCGAAAATCCCATGATTCACTTAAGTTGTTTGACTTTCATAATGGGATTATTTACCCTGCCAGGCAGGCAATAAAATCCCATTCATGCCTTAAGTGATTTTTCTTTTATTTCACAATGGGAATTTTTACCTTGCAAGGCAAGTAAGAAATTCCGTCTTCCTGCTGCCTCTAATTTTTCCATTGTGACTTAAGTGACGTTGCTTCCATGGGAAAAAGTACCCTGTTAGGCAGGTACAAAAATTCCACACATCTGTTGCTTCCAAAAATCCCATTATCCATTTTAAACCCTTTTTTTCCAAAAATGCGGCCAGCCCAAAAGAAGCTTTTGGTGCCACGACTTCTTCTTTTCCAAGAGAACCAGACCTCCGATGGCGAATTCTTTCTGGCACAACGTGCATAAGTGATCTCCGGATACTCAAGTCAAAAATCAGGCCAAACCGTGCAAAGGAATTGATCCAGAGAAATTTCACGAGTAAAAGCAGAAGCGAGGAAAACACAAAAACACAAAACGTTGTCGGAAGTCACAAATAAAGCCCGGGATTTATTCTGGTTAAAACCTCTTGGTATATGGGAATAATGATATGTACAATCACTGTGAGGTTAAACCGGAGCACAAATTGCCTCAAACAAGGCTCAAAATAATTAAATACAAATTTCATGCAGCAACCCTAGCGACAGAATAAAACAATTTTGGGCATCTAGGTATTTGTCGAAAATGGCTTATATGGCTCCTTGGGAATATCTTGACACATTACAGGAACTTTCTGGCAATAAAAACACAAAACGACCCATTATTTTAAAAGTATGAATTTTTTTAATAGGGTAGTTTCAAATTTGAGAATGAAATCAAGGGATACCAAAGAACTTATCAATTCAAAGCTTGAAAGGTCACACACACTTCACACAATGGTGGTGTTGAAGAACACCTTTTATTTTTGGATCACAAGTGGGCATACATCCCTCTTCAAGCATGAAGATAAGTTTGATAAACCGTCAACATGTCTCAAAGGGATTGCCTCTTCTCCTTTTATAGATTTGCAATGTAGAGCTCCAATATTTCCCTCCAATTTTGGCACATTTCTCTAGATGGGAGAGATTTGAATTTAAAATGGCCTGAAAGTCAAACTCTTATTCCAGAAGTTAATTCCCTCGATTCATTTTTAAATTAAATACAAGAGAGAATTAAAAATAATAATTAATGCCAAAAAAATCAACTTTTCCTAAATAAATCGATTCACCCAAAATAATAATAAATTAGCTCGTGCGATAAATCAATTTGCCTCCAATAAATTCGACTTGCTTAAAATAAATCGACTTACCTCCAAATAACAATTAATTGGCCCATAAATAAATCGATTTCTTCCTTATAACCGACTTGCCCTTCTCGGAGTTGAGAAAGGTATTTTCTCCTTGTCGTTGCATCAAGGTCTCATTAAAGCTATGCTCAGGCTGGGAACTCCCCTCATTGGTAAAAATGAAAAATTGGGGGCCTCTGCGAGCCTAAAGAACGCTTCTTCAAAAGGTATTCTAAAAGCCTGGACGTCAAGGAGGTTATTGGTAGTGAGGATGCACTGCTAGGCCCATGGAAAAAAGAACTAGATCCCACCAGGCAAATGTTGGCCTCAAGAAGCAGCGCAGGGAGGAGAAGGTTTCGGCTTCGGCTGAGAAGGTGGAAGTTATTTTGGAGTCGGGAGAGAATCAGGAAGGTAAGTCTGACCATTCTGCTCCCAGTGAAAGTCAGGAGGAAGAGGACTTGGAAGGGGATCACAGTGAGGAGATGGAAAGTGGGAAAGCTCCTGAAGCATCTAAGGGCAAGAGATCAAAGAACTCGGAGGAGGCTATTGAAAGCTTGCATGCTCTCAAAACTGCCCAAAATAAACTCTTTAATGCTCAAGACTGTGCGGTCAAATCCAATGTTTTTATGAGGGAATTTGAGAATTGCAGGTTAGACACTGACATTAACAGACATAAGATCAGTATGGTGTCTATGGACTTGAGGGAATTGAATGAAAAAGTGGAGAAGTTGTCCTCTATTGTTCTGAGTGAACAATTAAAAAATGCTAATGAAAGAAGCCTGGCTATGGAAAATGAAATGTTGAAGATGAAGGAAATAATTCTTCAGATAAGAGATGTTCACATTCTCAATGTTAAAAGTACCATTCACCACCTTAAACTCCTTGTTGAGATGATCCATTCTATGGAATTAGCTAAGGAGAAAGAAAAAGAAGGAAATGGCCCCAAAGTACAGATAGTTGAACCGAACTACAAGTTTTGGAAGTCTACTATAGCCAACTTAGTCAAAGAATGGAATGGATGCATGAGTATTGTGGGGGAACTGGTAAAAGAAGGATGAAGGGTCGGTCTCCTGGATTATGTTTTCTTCTTGCTTGTTAATACTCTGTTGCTTCATAAGTTTTATGTTGTTAGTTACTCGGACCCTTTATTAGTTACTCTTCCTTGGGTTATCTATGTAGTTCTTTTTGATGTTTTGATATGTTGATCTTTTGGTTTTGTATGGGCTTCAATGGTTAATCCCTTGGCCTTCGTGTTTATCAGATTGTAATCTTTTGTACGAGTAGGGTCCCCTCAACCCTCTTTTACCTCTTATCAAAAAAATCTTCAATTTGCTCAATTAAATAATTTTTAATTATTAAATGTACAAGAAAAGTCGATTTTCCCCAAATAAAATTCATTTGATCGAGGGGAGTGGATTAAACGATATCAACCTTTATTAATTAATGATTTCTTTAAAAAGAGGACATTACACAAACACTCCAAAATAATTGCCCTTCTAAGAAATAATCACTAACACAACAAATTTTAGATCTAGGTCTTACGGCATCAAAATATGATAAAACAAGCTCGATCCAAGTCAAAATGGCAAAAATAATTGCAGCGAGTAACAACGGTAAAAAAATTCCATAAACTCTTGATAACATGCCAATTTAGACCCCAAATAAATGCGCTAATCCTCTAAACCAAGTCGCCGATGCTTAAAATAGGCAAACAATGCATAGATTCACTCAACAATAATTGCAAGAAGGCTCACACTCTCCAAAATAAGGTGGTGTTGAAGAAACACCTTTGTTATGGATCTCGGGGACATACATCCCTCTTCAAGAATGAAGATATTTTAATTAAAACTTCAATATGCTCCCAAGGGGTCGGCACCATCTTCTTATATAACTTTTGCATTTCAAATCTCCAAGTTTCCCTCCTCTTTTTGGCGCAATTCTCTAAGTAGGAGAGTTACTTTTAAAATGGTCCTCTTTCTGGAAAGTCACACTCCAATTAAAACATTAATTTCCTCTTTTTAATATTTTAAATAAAAACATAAGAGGAGAATTAATTATTTAATTTAAAAATAAAATGAGTAATGACATTTTCCCAATTTTTACCCTTTAATCCATGGGAAGGGTGGATTAAAGGTCTCAATATTTTAATTAATCCAAAAAAGGAGACATTACGGTCCTCCCTTCCCAAGATTGTTTACCCTCAAGCAATTGTAAATTTTGATGCTTCAAAATTGAATCATTTTCCCATGTGGCATCCTCTATTGTGAGTCCTTCCATTTCATCAAATAATCCTTGGTACTACACCTCCTTAAGTTCCTTTCACGTGTATCAATAATAGATTACGGAATTAGGACCAATTTACCTTCTTCATCTAAAGGAGACAACTTTAAAGAAGGAACAACATGTTGCCTAAGAACCTTTTAATACAAGAAACATGTAATACATTGATGATCTTACTATTTTCCGGAAGGTCTATTTCATAAGCCATCTTACCAACTTTCCTTGTGATCTTGTAAGGCCGGTATAAGCATGGTTTCAACTTTTCCTTACCACCTTGTTTGAGAAAAGATTGCCTATAGAGCTGCGATCTAAGGAACACCCAATCATCCACCTCAAGAGTTCTCTCACTTCTACATTGATCCGCATCTGACTTCTGCCCACTTTGGGCTTGATGCAAATTCTCCTTAAAGTGTTTTCATGATATCAACACTCTGCTGCACTAAATTCTAAGCACTAGGCAATCTATTATCTGTCGTAACCACATCCATGAAACAATTAGCATCATAACCATAAAGTTCCTTAAAAGGAGTCATACCTATAGACATATGATGTGTGGTATTGTAACAAAATTCAGCTATGTGTAGCCATTTGGTCCATGCAAACTGATGTCTGAAACATATAACCTCAAGTATCCTTAACCCACTTATTCACAATTTCAGTTTGTGGGTGATAACTAGTCTTGGGTGTGATTTCCGTCCCGAGACGGAATAATTTTTGCCAAAAATGGCTCATAAATCTGCTGTCCCTATCACTCACAATATTTTTTGGCAATCCATGTAATCTGAAAAATTCTCTAAAAAACAAATCAGCGATCATAGGGCCATCAAACTTAGTAGGAAGTGGATGAAAATGTGCATATTTAGTGAGTCTATCCACAACCACATATAAGCAACTCTTACCTTGCACTATTGGTAACCCGGTGATGAAATCCATGGATATGCTTTCCCACTTTTGGGATGGAATAGGAAGGGGCTGCAAAAGACCAGCTGGAAAAGTGTGTTCATTCTTATTTCTTTGACAAACAATACACTCTCTAACATGCTTGAGAACATCCCTTTTCATACCTTTCCAAACAAACCTTTCTCTTACCATTTTGTAGGTTTTGAAGTATCCTTGGTGTCCACTCAAAGGAGCATCATGTGCTGATTTCAAAATCAGATTCTTTACCTCTGAATTTGGAGCCAAATACACCCTTCCTTTGTAAAGAATGAGGCCATCCACTATCTTGTACCTTTCATCAACAATTATCCCTTCAAGCAAATCATTAGAAAATTGATTTTTTGCATATTCTAGAGCAATTAAATCCTTCCAATCAGCTGTTATAAAAGACATAGAACAGATTTCTACTCCCTTTTGTGAATGATCATGAAGAATGGAATTAGCGTGAGGTGTCCCCCTTGACATACCTTGGAAAATGATACTTTTGCCTCCCACCATGAACTTGAGCAACAAGTTTTGATAATTGAGGGTGAAGTCCCCCAATGAATGCAACCATTGCACTCCTAATACAAGATCCATATCTTCCATGTCAATCATATAAAAATCATCAAGAAGCTCATAATCACCTATGGAAATGGAAAGCTTGGGAATTCTTTTAGTGCATGGTAAAACAAATCCATCTGCTATGGTGACATTAAAACCTTGGAAATCTTCAATATGCAAATCAAACCTTGTTACCAACCTCTCACTAATGAAATTGTGAGTTGATCCACTATCAATTAGGATGATTACCTTGTGCTTGTGTAGCCTACCTTCCACCCGGAAAGGAAGATATTTGGGAGTGCCGGAAAGAGAAGCAAGTGTGCCTCCCATTTCTTTTCCTTCTTCTTCATGTGCATGCTCATCAACAACCTCATCAACCACATCATTAGCATCACTAAAATCTGAATCAAATTCAAAATTTGAATCAACAACTTCAATAAAATGAATTTGACCTTTACCCTTACAATTGTGGCCTCTTGTCCAAGGAGTCTTGCAATCAAAGCACAAACCTTTTCTTCTCAACTCATCTCTTGCATCTTTTTGCACGCTGTTTTGGGGTTGATTCCTATGTGGCGGCACATAGGGCTGATTTGGCCTTTTTGGGGCCTCTTTTGATGACCCAAGGGGCTGTCCCCCTTGTGCTTGCATGGGTTTTTGCAAATCAGACCTTGGCTGTCCTTGAGTTCCACTTTTGGACAGCGAATGAGTGGCATTAGTACGTTGTCCTCTTGTTCCCAAATCACCTCTATAAGCTGCACATTCCAAATCTAAAGCCTTAGTAATAGCATCTTGCAAAGAAAGAGGATTAAAAGCCCTTACCAAACCCTTCAAAGGCTCAACCAAGCCTTCCGTGAAGAGGACAACCAATCTTTTCTCACTAACATCCGTAACCATGACTACAACTCTTTGAAAATCTGCCACATACTCCTCAACACCATGAATTTGCTTGAGTTGTGCTAATTCACAAAAGTGTAGCTCTGGATCTTTCCGGTCAAATCTTTCCATGATCGTTTTGCTAAATTCCTCCATAGTGCAGATCAAATCCTGCCCTTGTGTGTGCATGCCATGGAACCACCATTCATGTGCCATACCCTCCAAGTGAAGAGTAACAAATTTAAGGGCCTCTTCTTCATGCATGGGATTGAGGGAGAAATAGGTCTCCATCTTTTGCAACCATGCTCTAACCTGTGATCTTGCTAGATCCATCAAAGCTTGGGAGTGAAACTTTTCCCAACCTTTGTTGAAGATCCTTGTGGGGTTGCTTATGGGCCTTCTTGGCCTTGTTGCCCATCTTAATGCACAAAACTCATCAAAGGTCAATATGGCCCTAGTGGCCGGATGCAAAGTACCATACTCAATGTTGTAAGATTCAATGGCCTCTACCATTGATGGCTCCTCAACCTCTCTATGGGTTTCCTTAGGAAGGAAAGTTCCTTTGAAGAACTTGGGAGGGGGTTGTGTAGAGTCCCTTTCCCCACTATGTGAGCTCTCTTCTCCATTGGGGTTAGAAGACTTGCCTGTACCCAATACATCCTTGATAAGCTTGGACATTTGCTCACTCATAGACTTTTGGAGCTCCTTGCCACAATCCTGCATCAACTCTTGAAGGAATTTTACTTGATCCGAAGTGAAAGCCCCATCCTCCATTGATCCCTTATTTCTCTTTTTGTAGAACAAAAACTTTGTTTCCTTGCATCCAAAAAAACAACCCCATAAGAGTAGAGGAAAGACGCGGCTCACGATATACCGTAATATCCCCTTTAGGGACAAATAGAAATTTGCAACACTCTCAACACCAAATCGAACTAAGAAGGATGAGATCCTCTTAATCCAACCTCAAATAACCCAATGTCAACTTAATTACAACCCAAATGGGGTTGGAATTAGCCAAGGTAGTGGGTTAGATGGGAGAACTAATTGGAAACTCAATCTTTTCCAGTTCAGATTTTTATTGCAGCAGATATTAAATAAAAATGGCACCCAGACAACTGAAACTTCAAAAATTAATATCTTCTTCAATACTCAATGTTTTTGTATGAAATCAAGTGCATAATAAACTAGAAATTAAGGGCTTTCCAATGCACTATTAAACAGATTTTTCTGAGCAATAAAACTTCACCAAAACAAACCCGGAAATCTCAGTCCAAGTCACTAGGGTTAGAAAAATTAAATAAATAATTTACAGCACTTCTCTAGCCACCAAACACTCCAAAATAACTGCCCTTGCTTAGAAATAATCATCAACACATAGCAGATTTTATATCTAGCTCTTATGGCATCAAAATATGATAAAACAAACTCCAATCCAAATCATTATGGCAAAAATAATTGCAGCAGTAACAAAAACACCATAATCTCTTCAATAACATGCAAATTTAGACCCCAAATGAATGCGTCAATCCTCTACACCAAGTCACCAATGCTTAGAATAGACAAACAATGCATAGATTCACTCAACAATGATTGCAAGAAAGCTCACACTCTCCAAAATAAGGTGGTGTTAAAGAAACACCTTTGTTATGAGATCTCATGGGCATACATCCCTCTTCAAGCATGAAGATATTTTGATAAAAACTTCAACATGCCCCCAAGGGGTCGCCACCATCTTCTTATATAGCTTTTGCATTTCAAATCTCCAAGTTTCCCTCCTCTTTTGGCGCAATTCTCTAAGTAGGAGAGTTACTTTTAAAATGGTCCTCTTTCCTGGAAAGTCACACTCCAATTAAAACATTAATTTCCTCTTTTTAATATTTAAATAAAAACATAAGAGGAGAATTAATTATTTAATTTAAAAATAAAAGAAGTAATGACATTTTCCCAATTTTTACCCTTTAAAACATGGGAAGGATGAATTAAAGTTCTCAATATTTTAATTAATTAATGTCCCAAAAAGGGGGACATTACGAGAAGAAGGGCACATACGGTTCTTCATGATTACTTACAATTCATTGGAATTTCCCAAACAATCAATAATGTGCAGATTGAAGGAGTTCATGACCTTGAAGAGAGTTCCAAATATTTTCCAAACAAGTACCAACAATATAAGTGTGAGCTCCTTGTTGGCAGCCCAAGGTATGCTAGAAATGATCACATTTTGTCTCCTCTATGTCGCTGCCATACTTGTGTCATCATGGGCAATTTGTCGAAAAGAATGATCATATGTCATGTTTGATGCCTCATAATATAATTGGTGATAGTGTGAAAAACTTGTTGAGTAACACGGGGCACATAGATCTTTTCGCACAAGTTCAAGATTATGTGAACATAAAGATTTGGGTTCGGTTGATCCTTTGAGTTATAAGAAAGAGGAAGTCCTTGTTGAATTCAATATTATTACTCCATGCATATGGTTAAAAAGAAATTTTATGAAGGATCGTTTTGAACTTGTTATGTATCCTAACAACGTTGTGAAGGATTTACTCTGTAATTTTCTTTGGCCAAGTTCTACACTCCAAGGCAAGGTTATCAAGATAATCAAAGTTGCCTGACAAAAAGCTTGGTGTGGGAAAATGGTAAGATATTCTTTCTAAATTCATATTTTGGATGGATAGTACTCTCCTTGGACAGCTATAGATTGTCATATATGATGAAGTTCTTTGGGTTTACCATGATGTGTGAAATGGATTTCAAGTATTGCGGTTGTTGCATCTTTCCTACGTTACTAATATCCGAGAAAAATTGAGTTGGAAGTGCTATGCTACTACCACGATGGGTTGTTCTTCCCAAGTTTAGGTATGGGCGGTGCAAATCTTCCATGGGCAGTGAGAGATGGCCGAGGTTTGTGTTGGTGCTCAAATTTGTCTCGCCCCATTTGTCATTAAAATTCTTCAGATTGCAGCCTCTGTTATGTTTTCTGTCTCCCGGGCTCAAATGGTGGTTGTCCTGCATTTTACGGTTTGACGGGTGTAATTTCCGGTCAAAATTACTTCTTGGCATCAGTTGAAAAGTGGCCCTTTCTAGTTGGATGCAGCTCTGCGGGGCACTTTAAAAATTCTAAGGCTCACTTCAACACAAAACATGTCCATGTGGAGGCTTCCGTCGGGCTTTCTGTACTTAGACTTTTCACGCAACTTCCTAAAGGGGCCTGGGACACGTGGAGGGACCGCGCATGTTTGGGGACCAGCCCTTGAGTTTTATTTTGAAGAAGCGCCAGGAGGACACTTGGAGACTCTGCCGGATTGAGACACGTGGCAGGCGGGGAAACGGAGGTGTGGGCCCGTAGGGAAAATATGGAACTTTTTCCTTTTTGGAAAATAGGGATAAAATTTGTAAGTTGAAGCGCAGGTCCGCTGGGACCCACATTGGGACATGTGTCAAGCCCGTTTTCTGAGGGCGGAGGGGCAGAGAAAAATGTTAACATTTTACTTTTTCCAAAAAATTATAAAATGTCAAAAGGTGCCCCCAGACCCGTTTCCAATCGCATTTTTCCATGTGGAGGGCTCAGATTAAAAGTTGAAACACAGGATCAACGGTAGTTGTGCATTTCATTTGATTTTGCCACCATTGAAGCTCCAGGATGTTTGGAGATGCATTTTTGCATCATTCTTCATCAAATTTTTGGCAAATTTGTGTCGTTTGGGTCTGCAAAGTTTAATTGAATCAATTTGGGAGCTCAATTTGTAAATCTGAAGTACTTTTGAGATGGATTTTTGCTCGGGCTCGTGCGAGAAAGCAAGACGCCAGATCCAGAAGTTACAGAGTAAAATTTCAGAGGAAAAAGGATGAAATGATTAAAGGTACAGGCATGAAAGGTGAAAAAGGCATTGTCCTCGAGAGCAAAAAGGGATGACCTATCAAGTCCAGCTACGCAGAGGCTCCGAAAAATGATTAAAAAGGGGATTTCTCGCATGACAGAATCAGAATGATTAAAGGGACTCCCGAAAAGTTGTGGCATGGCATCCTAGTCAGTAGTTGAGGGCCCAAGAAACGTGATTTGTTCACAGTTGGTCCACCTCGCAGATTTCGGATCTGAATTTGTTAAATGTCTTTGTCTGAAACAAATGGGTAACAAGCAAAGGTCCCTCAAATATTCTTCTCTTTTGGGGGAAAAGGTGTTGCAGGCGCCAAGGATGAAGAATATGCCTCCAGTTAAAACAATGATGCAAATATTTGCAATGATTCACCTTTTGAAAACGCTTTGGCAACTTTTTGCGCAGTGCATTTGAATGTCACTTCTGCAAATCATGATCCGATATGTGCAACAAAGGTGCTTGAATATTCCTCTTTTGGGGGATTGGATGTAAAGGGTGTATTATAAATGTAATGAGATTACTCTTGCAAAAGGTCGGGAGTTCATTTTCACGAGAAAATTTTGAGAAAAGCTCATCTTCTGAGAAAACTTTCGAGAAACTAGGTTAACTTCCTTTGTGTTATATTTTCATTCATGTTGAGTTGGTTACGAGTGTATAGCCATCAACAAGCTCTGAGATTGTTTAAAATAACTCTCCCCTGCTGATGAATCTGATAAACTTTGAGTTAATTCGTGTTAAATCTCTAGCAAATTTTGTGTTTATTTCACTTTCAGAATGTTTGCAAGTAGTTTTTCCTGTTCCTATTGCAATCTTGTATCAAAATCTCTTTGAATCACACAGATCTCAATCCTTATGATAGTTTAGTGGCATCTGCAATTTCATTTTTCAGAAGATCTTTCATCTGGGAATGAAATAAACGATTTAAAATCACTTTTCTTTCATCTATTGACAGAGATTGTAAGCCTTTGGGTGTACCTCAAGCGTGACTGATCTTAGATTTTGATGTTTTATTGGGTCTTCTAACTCGAGCCTTCGTGCTAGAATCTCAAAGATTGTGTGAAAAAGTGCATGTTTGGGCCTCCATTGATGCACACCTTCTGGTTGAAGGAATGTTTTAACTATTTTGAAGCTTTATGTTATTGAGTTCTCCATTTGTTGTGAAGTTTCTCAAGGATCTGGCAAAGTCCAATCTATCTTGTTGATCTCCCACCAAAAATTATTCAAATAACCAATCCTACCCCGAACTACCCCTGTTTTGCTCTGTATATCCACAAAAGAAAAAAATCCATTTGCTAAAGTATGCAGAACAGATCAAGATTCCAAATGTCTTCAGTAACCTTAGCCTTGTGTTGAAAATATCTCCATAATCTGGAAGTGATAACTCGTGAGAGTCAGATTTGGTGTGTTGATCATATTTTCCCCAAGGTCTTCTCTATAAAATTTTTGCAAAAGAAAGGTATCTGCGTCTCCTTCAATAACAGAGGTTACAAAATAGGTTCTCTTACCTTGGTTGAAAGGCACAACCTAAAATAGTTAGGATAAGATCACATCCTTTTAAGGTGCTACCCACTTCTTTCACGGCTGAGTGCTAAAAATTAGATAGATTGCTTCCCGGCTACAAAACGACATACATAATCATCTATCTGCCTTTGAGTGTCTTGTCAAATCCATGATGTTGCTCGGCCTTTGAAGAAGAGTAAATCCGGGTACCAAACAGTTTGGAGACATTCTTTCCACTTAAATTGATTTGTAAGAGGGTTCAATCATTGAGATTAAGCAAAGCCAACATCCCAACATCTTTGGCATTGCTTGGAAAGAAATTTAGAGTTGTACATTGCTATAACAACCCCAAATCCGTACCATTATGGTCTGATCCAAACAAATTTGCGAAGAAATTTTAGTGGGGCAGCTTGGAGGCAACAATTAAAATTCCAAATCAGCAAGGTAACAACCATCCAAAGGAGGTGAGGATAAGTATTGGTATATTTTGTTTACATCTTATGTTGGAACTCAAGGATAAAAAGGAAGAAGGCAATACTTCAAGGTAGAATGGATGGAGTTCCAAGCATGACTACTAGGAAGAATGAAGAGGCACATATTCAAAGCACTCGAGGCATAAAGACAAGCAAGGGTCTACTCTTAGGTAAGGTACTTCATGGTGATAATTTTTGGTTAGTTCCGGGCATGCATGGTATAACTTCTTTGTGGGGAACACTTGAAGAATTATGTGCAAATTGGAGATTTCTTGTTGAAAGCCATCTTCTACATCAAGTTGGGGTAAGTGTGGGCTGTAAGAATCTTGAACAAAGGACCAACGTATCTATTGTTTTCCATTATAGATCTGTTGTTCTCAAAATTTCAATTCTTATAAGACAATTTTCAGTTTCTACACTACTCATAAAATTGTCCCTTCCAGTAAGATTTCAGTTTGCTGATTATATCAATGTCATATGGCTGAGCATCCAAAATTTAGAGTTGGCACTGCCATTAGCAGTCATGGGCAGCAGCAAGCATGCACTTTTGGGAAGCATTTCATCATTGGATGATGTGGGAAGAAGGATACAGCTGGATAAAACAAATAAGTCAGACTTGATAGCCTTGATTTGGATGAGGTCCCAAATATTTTATGGCTGTTGTAACTTGTTTCCAGCCCATCCACAATCTGATTTGCATCTTGTAATCAGAGAGATAGCTAGGTAAGTTGATTATTCATCCATTTCTTGCTCTATGATGGAAACTACAGCAGTTTGGAGAGATTTCGGTACAGCTGGGTACGCAAAGGAAAGAGATGTCACTGTTGTTTTTGAAGTGGAAGATAAAGAAGACCTCAATGAAGAGAGTGGCAACAGAGGTATGAGTTTGTTTGGATTGAAGCTCTTTCATTTAACAGGCACGGGATCCAGATTATGGGAGCACTACAACTTGTTGCTCCACCTTGATATGATGATACTTGGGCATATGAGTTTGCATTTGCTTGAGGGCAAGCAAATTTGGGAAGGAGGACTATAATATCCCCTTTTCCACACTAGTCACTATGAAGGTCTTGGCCCCATTCCACCATACGTGGGCTTGAGGAAGGAAAGCAAGCGAGATGAACATTGCCATAATTGTAAGTGATTGTATTTTCCTTATTTGATTACTAATTATGGCATAGAGTGATTCAAGCCCTGGGTGATAGGTGAATGACAAAGCAAAAAGGAACTTCTACCTTCTCCTTCATTAAGGTCGGTCTTCTTGAGAGCTATAATGTACCTAAAGAAACACTCTTTCCTTTTTATAAGGTCAGTCTTCTTAAATGAAGATTAAAAATGTACTTCCCCATTCATTAAGAGGTCGGTCATGAAGATTGATCTTCTAATTCATCATTGGCGCCAAAGAAGGGTACTAAGTAGGTTCAAATGGAGGATGAGGGGGTCATTATCATTAATCATTTGACATTTACTTGGATTTGGAGCTAGTGTAGCTTCTCTTCTTTCCATTTAAGGATGAAACTCCTTCCTTGGTTACCTATTGAGGACGAAAACCTTCAATAGGATCACACTTGAGGACGGAAACCCTCTTTTGTGCATTGGTGGCTTCATTCGGGAGTCACAACTGGACTTCATTGGCAGATTTATGTTTATCCGTGCATAAGGCACTTCTACTCCAGCTAGGGCACTTTCAAAGGTGTTGGCACCCTTCCTCCCTTGATCTACCCACAGGAAGTTCTGGATCACTTTTGGTGGGTTTTACGTGGTTGGAAAATTGTTATTTCAGTTTTATTTGATATTTGGTCTCTCCAAGATCATTTTGAGCATTTAGTTGTGTTGAAACGCCAAGTATTGATGGAGTTATGAATTTTGAAGTTTCAATTGTGTTTGACTTGATTTAAATTTATAGAATATAAATTTGCTCCAGATTTCATCTTGTTGGACTTATGAAGTGTTTGGGATATTTCTATATCGATTTTCAGTCTATATTGTATGAGAATATTGTCTTGAAGAGCCTATACACTTTGCTGCCCTAGGAAATAGAAAATCAGGTTCATTGTTAGGGCTAAGTGGTGATATTGTTGGCTGTCATATGATTTCCTTTGTTGTCATAAATATTCAGATCTCTCTTGGTTGCTAATGGTATTTTCAGTTTGTTCCTCTAGGGTTTGAAGTGATGGATAGGTGGCTATAATAAGAATCAAAAGTTTTGGTTGGGGTTTGAGTCCAAACCCTTGTTTTTTGTTTGATGCCCTAGAAGAGATTACATAATAACCACCTTGATGACCTCCTTGTGGATTCTATCTCCTTTGCCTCTGCAAAGGACCCCACCATTGTTATTTTGGTAACCTCATTACTACCTTTTAAGAGATAGTGGAGCCCAATTCAATTGGTTTTGCAAGGAAGGTGTCAACTCATCTGCGGTGTTGCGGAGAGGGAGGATTCCATCCTCCTATCAGATTATTTGCACAATTTGATTGATTTGATATTATTCATAGTGCGAGGTTTTTTATACAAATGACAGCTCCTAGCTTATAGGAGTTTGTAACACATTCAAAATAAACTTATGATTTCTTAAAACAGTTCGAAACTACAAATCCTAACTACTCATATTCTAGTGGAGTTAGTTGTTATCACTGGCCCGCGCTCAAACCCACTCAATTAACCATTTAATTAATTTACCTATGTAGTATTAAATCGTGAGATTTCTCCAACATTTCCCCCATAAGGAAAAGGAACACTACACACAAACCAAAACAAACAAACATTGATGGATGGTTACACATCAAGTAATTCAACAAACAAATACCAACATGTACTTGACACATAATTTGATGGATGGGAACACATCAACCAATTCAATAGGGGTAGGGGAAAGGCCTCACTACAATTCTTATCGAAACACATGCTCTTGAGAACTCTACCAATTTGTTATTATAAGTGTTTCATGGGCCTCCACTTTTCTACCAATCGATCTGCCAAGTGTGGCATGGACCTCCACTTCGATTTTCAATTCTAGTTGGGCCTCACTAAGAAGGTATACAACAAAATAGTGGGATCATGTACTCATTATCCTTGATGGGTGTTGGTCATCTCACCGAACTCGCATTTGCAACATTTTTACTTCATCATTACCACCTAATCATGAACAACATAGATGATCACCACCTTGCCTTTGGAAACCATCCTCATCTTTAATTTTTTTGGCATAGGTTTTTTTGAACTATTTGTAGCCAAAGTATGTCATCACTTGCCACTACCGAGTATGACTCTTGGTTGTGTAATTGTTTTCGCTCATTTTGGTTTGCCACCACTCTGATATGCAACCTCGATTTAGTGGCAAAATCAAGGTTGCTAATGGGCTTCCTTCCTTTGTTTTCTTCAGCCTCCTATGTGGTTAAACTCGACAAGCTAGGTCAAAATGCATATCGTTTTAATGAACAAATAACTCCCCTCATAATGGACATTTATTTAGCTAGTGGATACATTCACTCGATAATGCATCCTTCTGAGAAAAAGTTATTCAACTCTTGACTTTGACGACATACGTCATCTTGTCACTCATGTCTAACTCTTTGGTCGTGTAGTTGTTTGAACCCATTCTGATTTGGATAGCCTTAGTTAGCGGAGGACTCAAGGTCGCATTATTGGGCTTTCTACTTCGTTTCCTCTAGCCTCCTTTGGAACTTGGCTCAATAGGCTAGGTCAATATGCATGTCGTTTTAATGAACAAATAACCTCTCTCGAGAATGGACACACTTATTTAGCTAGAGGGGGTTCGCTTGATAACACATCCTTTACAAAAAGAAATATTTGACTCTTGGTGCAGGACGACATACAAATGATTTGTGCAGATGAATCTACCCTAACAAACATGAGCCTTTTTGGAAAAAAACTAATTTCTAGACACAAACTTTGAACTAAAAATAACTATATTATTGAAAACCACTATAGGCCCCCAATTTTGGTTTTAGAAAACAAAACTAAGAACAAATTTACCACAAATAATATAGCAAAACATCCTATACAATAAATTCTATTAAATTAAACCTACATCTAACATTCAAAAACATAAAATTAACAAAACTAAACACTAAATACAAATCCAAAAACTATATATTTAAAACCTATAAACTTGAAACAAGCACAAAACTAACAATTTTTTATTTGCAAGTTGCAAGATCATTTGATGACATTGATGAGCTTGAATTGGTGTTCGTGAATATCACGAATAAATGCACGGAATGTCAGTCCCATGGTCGGAGATGTTGACAGAAATGACAACATGGTAATCTCATCACGTACTCGGAAGATTCATACGGATCCTTGAATGATCTGTCAAACTAGATGCATGGAACAATGTATGTCAAGAAGGTCAACAACTTAGTGAGTTGGTAGAGACGGTGCAAGCAAGAGACGATACCACTAGATTAAAGCACATGCGTGGACAACAAAATTAATGAACAAACCTACTCATGAGAACGTAAGTGTATACACAGTCAAAATTGAATTCACAAAGTTTTCAGGGACAATCACGGTGCACTTGGAGATGTTGATAGAGTTCACACGAAGACAATTTGAATGGAGCATGAATAGAGCGCGGCCAGCTGGTCTGAGAATGATACACGCACGGTGGTGGTGGAGCGTACATTTGGAGGAAGGCAATTTATGCATGAAAGGAGCAGGGTCAATGCACATTAAGCAACAAAGAGACGTCAAGCCACAAACATTAATAAGCATACACAACCAAGAAACATCATCAAATTAGTGGAATATGCACGCTAGGATGGAGAAGATTGCACGAGGTATGAAGAGATGGGCCTACTATGGGAGTCAATCCCACATAGCTCAATAACCATTATCCAATCGCTAATCGATAGGAATCCTCTTTAATCACTAATCCAGCAACGTTTGAACGAGCCCATACCCTGGCAACCACAACTAACTCCATAGGCTGCAATGGTTGATATACACGACTAGAATATTGTGACATAAACACGAACATGGCAGTGTTGTTGCAAGGTAGAACTGTTTCACTGTTTTATATGGACATCTCTCTTACATGAAAATTTTATTAAATATATAAATAATCTAGAATAAACTAAATTCTATATAAGCTCTCATATGGTGGGAAACTAACAAACATTAATATTGCCTTCAATTAATCTATTCTCTAAAAGAAACCCACTCTGATACGATATCAAATTACTTGCACAATTCGATTGATGTGACATTATTCATAATAGGAGATTTTTGTAAAACCGACAACTCCTCACTCAATACAGAATGTGTACGATGCTGAAATGTCTTGGTAGGATGGACTTCCCCACTCAAATGCAAAGTTAATTATAGGAGATTCCACTATCCAGGATGCACCGGTACCGCATGGTGAGATTGTAGGACACACCTGTCAAGTCCCCTTTTCTAATTAAAATAATCAGGAGATCCAAATCCTATTTCTTTATTTCTCATAGGCTAACGGATAAAGTTGGGGAAATAATTTAATAATAATGTTTTAAGTTGGCCCTAGTAATATTATTTGAAAACATTGTAAAAGGACAATTTAAATATTGTTATTATCAGTTAGATAAAGTGGACCGTCTAAATGGGACATAATAAGGCCTTTTATAATATCTTATTAAAGTGAGTACTTTCAAAGGGAAAAGGGAATTCAAAATAAAGGGCGCCAAAATGGATTCTATAAAAGAGATGCGATCACTCAAAGAAGAGGATGGATTGTTTAAGAAATCAATTATCTGATACCTTGAGCACTCTTGTTCATCTATTTCTCCTAAGGACAAAAACCTATTAAGTGTGGAGAATTGGAGGACGAAAACCCTCTTGGTTTCCAGGCAAGAGCAGAGGACAAAAACCCACTTGCTCTTTGAGGCGGTTTCACCCAGAGGTCGCATTTAAGAAAAGATTGAAGTGTATTTCTAGTTCCAGTTGGTTAAGGAGGATTTTTAGAGATTTTCAGTTTGCTACAGTGCTGCTACAGTATTCCGTACCACTGCTACAGTACCATCACAGCTGCATATTTCATGAGTTGGGTTTGCTGTTTATTTTGGTAGTTTGAATAATAAATGAACCACAAATTGCCGTTGTACATCTTTGAATATTATATGCAAAAAGGGGTTTGCAGAACCATTGCTACCCATTTGATATAAAAGATTTAATATGAATATTTAATGCTGCTGTCCAGCATTCAGTAAATGACAGTTTGGCTTATGTTCAATGTTGTGTAAGGGTTTCATAGTTTTCATTTTGTTTTGAGCGCAGCAATAGTGCATGTATGCCAACTGTTTGTGGAAATGCCAGTGAATGGTTCATGTTTGCCAATTGTTTGTGAATATGTCAATGAACGTTTGTGATGGTTACAGCTGTTCCTAAGTATAGAAATCAGATAGATTTACATAGATTATTGGTTTGTTTTGAAAGGGACATTACAACACCACTCTATCACAAGAATTGGCTCAAAGGTTAGCGAAGTATGGACACTTTGTCATCTTGTTGTGAAATGCTTTTCACAACAAGGGGGAATCGATGAGTAATAAGAGGAGATGGTTATCTCTCCTACCACAACAGAGAAGCTTATTTCTCCTACTGCGGAGTTTCTTTTTACTCCTACTCAAGATACCGCAAAAATGGTTACATTTCAGTTGCTTTTCTTTTGAGAATTGGACGAAGTCTATATGGTGCTACCTAAAGATTTTTGAGAATCTAAACGTGTTCATTCAGGTTGCTGATTGATTGAGTCCCAATACAGACTTGAGCAGGCTCCACA
The DNA here is from genome assembly GCA_018340775.1 of Taxus wallichiana var. yunnanensis. Taxonomy (NCBI): domain Eukaryota; kingdom Viridiplantae; phylum Streptophyta; class Pinopsida; order Cupressales; family Taxaceae; genus Taxus; species Taxus wallichiana. The sequence continues at coordinate 464,864,886 of CM031237.1, forward strand.
ATCCTTGTGCACTCTCTTTGATCAGTAACTCCAAGATTCGAATTCAAAATTATGGAGGTTGGGCTGAAATTATCAACCATTGATGATTCATCACCGATCAATGAATCATTCTACGAACAATTGGTGGACCACTTGTTATATCTTATGTCCACACAACCAGATCATGGTTTTATTGTTAATTGTCCTTGTCGATTGTTGTCTACACTAAAGCTCATACATTGGATGGTAGAAAAACATCAAATGACTTTAGTGGATTTCAGAGTAATATCTAAGGAGCAGCTTATAGTTTTAATGACTAAACTTCTTGGTTTTATTGTATTTGTAAAATTTGAAACAAACATGTTGTCTCTAGTTTAGTCATTAAGAAGGGTATTAAAGTATATTAGTTAATGTTTAATGAACTATTAGTTATCAACTAACTAATGTTCAGTTATGAACTTCCCCAACTATATTGTAACCTCTTTCAGCATAATAAATACAAGCACCACACACCTCTCGTGTGTGTCGTGTGCCCCTCCCATTTCTCCTTTCTTTCAGTGTTCACATCTTCTGACAATTTCAGAATCAGCTTGCCATCCTTCACATTCCACGCTCCCTGTAGACTTAGTTGTTTCATAAAATACTCCCTATATTGATCTATTCCAGCAGTCTCTTCTTCTTCCGTCATTCGGTCTCTCTCCCCTTCCCAGACAGTCTCTTCTCCTTGTTCTCCTTCTCAATCACTCGTTCCCACGGTTGTCTCTGCATGAACTCCAATGGAGGTTTCTTTCCTCCATCGTGCACTCTTCCTACTATACTCCTACCTGCAACGGTCTTAGGTCGTCCTCTAGTGGGGCTTGATGATCCCCATCTTTTGAACTGCCTCAACTCTCGTTGAAGCTCCATTATCTTCTTTTTATTCTCAATTTGAATTTTTTTCGGGCCTCCCTGAAGGCCCATTCACAGCAGGCCGTTTCCCCTTCATCTAGTGAAGGATCACATGACCATGTCGCTGAACCAACTACTCTAAGTCAGAAGGAATTAGCACCATAACATTTTCCACTACCAACATTTTCACCATCATAGGAAGCTCTTCAATGAACTTTCCTCATATTCCCATAGTAAACAGATATTGCGCAGTGTCAAAAGATGTATATCCTCGAGTAGAAAAATCAAATGCATACCCTTCTACTGTTGTATGCATCCAATAGTTCACAACTAGAGTCCACACAGTGTCTAACTGTTAACATGTGCAATCTTTCTCTTTTGGTATCATTCCATTTGAACTCTTCAGCTCTCCTAGGTTGGAAGCAATGGTGCTCCAATCTTGACAACCAAGCAGCTTGCGGCTCCAGGAACTTGCACCAAAACATTTCATAGACATCTGCATATAGGTTTTCCTCCACTATTTATTTTGCAGGAATTCCTAAATTACTTGTTTTTCATTAGCAAACTGGTTTATCTTCTCCTCTAGACATTTCTTCGTCCTTTTGTCCCGGTATCCATTTCAACATCTTAAAGTCGCAGTAACAGAACCGATATTAGAAGTGGTCCTAGATGTCCTTGTAAGGGCATGCTAGTGTTGTATTTTACTACATTTTACCTCTTTTTGCAAGATTTATCTTCAAAAATACAGCATTCGCAAATAATCAAAGACCCATACAAGCTAATACTTCATTATAAAGATTATTTTTTTCTTGCGTACAGGTTAAGGAAGTGAAAGACATAAATACTATATGCATGCATTTAACCATTACACTAACTACCATAGAACTATATATAGAACTCAAAAGCAATGCGTATTGGTAGGGAATAAATATTCCCGTTACTGTAATAAGAATGCAGTGAACAACTCTATGATAATTTCGAACCTAGTCTTTTGTGCATGGTCTTCTACATATTTTATAGAGTTCCTCATAACGCTTCAGTGTCCTGGATGATCAGTTCACCTGCCTTTCTTTCTCTAGGAGCATTACATGTTCTTTTGTCTTTTAATTTTATGAAAAATGAAATATAATTATCTACATTGTGCAAGATTTTACAATGTTACAAAATATTACACCTTTAAGGCCTAGGTCGTAATTACCCTCCAACATTGTATTTATAGAAAAAATATATATTTAAATCTGATTAGTATCTCTAAAACCTCCTTAACATTTTCTTGTTCTGACTGGGCTTCTTTTGATTTTATGCCATATCTCAAAAGACACATGTTCATGGGCATTATGCTGTAGCATTCATAATTCTGTAAATTAATGCTAGAACATGCGAGTTTGTTGCTAAAAATGAAGATTTTGGCAAACAGATGAATGCCAAGGATTTCAGGATATCTCAGGTTAAGACTTTAGTTGGCGAATCTGAAGAAGCAGTTTGAGATCCAAAAGAAACAGCATGGTGTTGGCTTGAATGATTGAAAGTCCGCAACCATAAAATACATCATGAATGCAGCTAGATTGAACAAGAAAGATGCAGACTGACAACAATAAAAACTGGTGTTAGAGCAGCAGAAGCAGAGAGTTCAATCAAACAGATTAAGAGTGATGCTGATGTGGCAATTTAGGTACTTGAAGGAATGAAGACATTGTGTCGAAAGCTGAGAACAGAATATGAATAGTTGAAGGGAAACATTCAGCCATTCCAACACACTCCACTTGAGTCCCTTGTACTACCAACGACTTCAGCCCCTTCAATTCTAGAGGCCAGGTCAATAGATATTAAAGAAATTTTGGTCATCGTTGTAATTACTATAACGTGTCAAACTTACATTAATAAAAGAATCTCATTACATCCAATGTTATAATGTACTTGAGTCATGAGTTGATTAATTGTTGAATCATGATGGTGACTGATGTCATGATCATTTGGTCCAGCCATCTCACCTGCCCCCTTCTCTTTTATTTGTATCAGTTCCCAAGATTTGATCAAGGATTTCTACCAGGTGGCTATTGTCAGATCCTATGTAGAATCAGGCATGCACTAGAGAGCAGGTGCATGATGCTCATATATGTAAAAGAAGGCATTCAATTTGCTATTTTCAATGTTCTCATATAATGTGACAATGACTATGATATACTATTGTAGACAAGTCCTTTGTTGTTTTTGTCTGCATATTGTTGTTTTATTTTTACTACATCTAAATCTATATCACTTGCATTGCGTACTGACATTGGATATACATTATATAGGAAATTTGTTGGTAGCATGCTTTATTTTCTATTACCTGGCCAAATATTGCTATTAGGAGTCAAAGGGTCTTAGGAGAAATGGGTGCAGCAGTTGGGATGGACCAACCCATTAGAACTACTTAAATAAAAAAATGTTAAACACTCCTAACTCTTGTACAATATAACATAATACTCATATTTATTATAACCCTTTTATTACAATGTTTTCTACATCTATCTCTCCAATTGTACTAAGGTATCATCCTTGATAACTACCAGAAGTAAGATGAGACCCATGTGGAGGAACAGCTTGTAGTATAGATAATGTTTACTGAGATACAAGACCATCAATAACAGGGAACACAGAATAGTAATTGCATAACATACTATGTGGAATGAGGTATGCACTAGAGACCAAGTATATTATGCTCATATATATAAAAGAAGGCATTCAATTTACTATTTTCAGTGTTCTTATATAATGTGACAATGACTATGATATATCGTTGTAGATAGTTCTTTGTTGTTTTTGTCTGCATATTGTTGTTTTACTTTTACTACATCTAAATCTATATCATTTACATTGCATACTGATATTGGATATACATTATATAGGCAATTTTTGGTGGCATACTTTATTGCTATTACTGGGCCAAATATTGCTATTAATACGAGTCAAGCGGACCTAGGAGAAATAGGTGCAATGGTTGGGATGGACCAACCCATTGGAACTACTTAAATAACAAAATTATAAACACTCCCAACTCTTGTACAATATAACATAATACTCCTTTTATTTAATTATTATAACCATTTTATTACAATGTTTTCTACATCAACCTCCCCAACTATATACTAAGTCGTCATTGTTGATGACTACCGGGAGTAAGATGAGAACCATATGGGCGAACAGCTTGTAGTATAGATAATGTCTACTGAGATACAAGACTATCCATAAAAGCATACATAGCATAGTAATTGCATAACATACCATGTAAGAGCAAAGTATCCGAACAATAGCAGCTTGTATTCATAAGATATGTGTCTCAATACAGTTCGCACAGTATAGGGAGGACCTGATACAAATGCCCTTTCCCGATTTACATCCTTCTATTTATGAGTCAAGAAGATCCAATCGGTTGTCAGATAACACAACTGTCAACAACCGAAAATACAAATGAGAGTCATTACAAAACTGCATAAGGCCGATAATACATTGATTAACCACATGGTACATCAACTATTAAAATATGGAACTACCTTGATAACCAAAAAAATACTAATACGACAGTCTACATTATCCCCCTTTAAGCAATTTGGGGTCCCTTCAGACAAGTCATAGACCACATGATAAAAATCAGAATGACGAGAGAAGATAGAATACATTCTGATGGAGCTGCTGTTGGGAGAGATTTTACAACATTGCCAGAGATAAGAGAAAGCATGTTTCACGCAGCACAATTCTGAATCACTTTATTTTTCCTTTTGGTACAACCGAATCTCTTGACAAAATGCTGCTTCTGAAAGCACCTGAAAATGTTGCGGATGTATAATGCATTGTTTTGAGTTGCCAAACAGTCATCTGCTCTTGTAAGAAAAAAATCTGAATGTTTCCAATGTATGCCTAGTCTGCTGTAAGAAAAAATTCTACATCACTCTGCGAAGGAGACGATGATAGTGACATGTCAAGGTTGGATTTTATAGTTTTAAGTAGACCGTACGGCACCCCAAAAGCAGAAGGTCGTATCTTTCCTTCCACAACGTATATAATGCAGCTGTATGGCAGAAGGGGGCAGCCTGAGTGCAATACAAGAGTGGAGGGCATACACACAGGAAGAGTCCAACAACAAAAAAGTGTTCAATGGCAAGGAGAGGCCATACAGAAAGTGGATGTACAAGGGATCAGAGAACATTCGGAGCAGATAAAACAGGAACAAACATGCATGCAGATGAAAAAGGGCACTGTAAAGTAGTGGGAGGGCATCCACGGTAGTAAACAGACCATATGGCAAAACTGGATGGGTGTTCAGTGCCATGCAAAGGTCATACAGCAGCAGTACGCAGTGCACGGAAGCTAGGACATTCAGGAAAGAAAGAAAAGTGGCCATAAACTACACGTACAGCATAGAAGTGGTATGTTTGGTGGGTAGGGGACCTTGATAGGACATGCTGACTATTTGTTCCGTTTTATAGCTGTTGCCATTACTTTGACTTCTTTTCTTATTATTTTATAGTCAAAGTTCAAGATCTCTATTGCTTTCTTATTTTTAATATGACTTTCATGAGTTTGGCCCTTACCTTTATTTTTTCCTCTCTCTTTGTTGCCCCCACATAAAAGCTCGATCTCAATGTCAATGACGTTGGTACTTTCGGTCTTTGGTCGATCCACTTTTTAACTTCAAGCCATTCAAGGTGTCTTTGACTGCCGTCCCATTCAAGTTTTCCAACTTGACTGCCCCAAACTCCAAGTTTTATACGATTTAAAATGGTCCCAACCATAATATTTTGAACCTACCCAGTTTAATTTTGCACCTCCCATTCTACAAAATAACCAAAGTTCCGGCTTGGAAGATCATGCATTGGACATATTTATCATGCTAATACTTTCTTTTTGTGCCAAAGTGTTGGCTAGATTTTCTGCATAGCTGAAAACTTAGGCAATCATGAGATAAATCTCCCTCATTTACCGGTGAGGCTCTCGTGTAAGATTTTGTCAATTATATTTCCTAATATCTATCTGTTGGTTTTACTTTAATTGCGTAGCTCATGAACCATAACTAGGCAATTTTGCAGCAAGTAAGCAGCTGTAAGCAATATGTGCAAGAAAGGGAAATAATTAAATACGAGAAGAAAGGAAAGGAGATGTGCAACCTAACCAATAGTTGACAGAGTTGATCACATGCACATAGACGAAACAAATAGATCTTGAAATGCAGAATTTGAAGCAAAGGAAAGTTTCGATCTAGATCTAAGACAACACAAAGTTTATGCAGAGATCTAAAAAGAAATAAGAAACAAATGCACCGTTGACACAAAGTTCTCCGGAAATCTGTCTCCTCTCTATTCCTCCAGTTTCAGAAAGCAATTGAGGGTTTCAGCTCAAAGTCTGGAACACAAGAATGTTGATTACAAATTCTGATCTTTTAACCCGTAGGTTCTTCCTCTACTTATAGTGTGTAGAGGGGAAATTACAAATGGGAAACTACAACTAAACTAAAACATGAAGAAGTAGCAAAGGAAACATCTGGCAATCATCTTCCTAGAATTCCTCTCTTAGTAACATGCATCAAGAGTTTAAGCCAAAATTGTGCACGTCTGTCACTTATCTTAAACAATCTTTCCAAGTAATAGTTTTTAAGCCAATAACTTTAATCTTACATTTTCATCCAAGAACATAAGAAATAAAAGAAGAAAGAGGAGAAGAAAGAAGATCTGCCAGCTGTAACACCTACACTTTCTTTTTGTTTTGATATTGAATATACTTGTCAAACATGTAATTCAACATTTTCCCATTTGTTTTAACAATAGCCTCTCTCTCGGTTTTGAATGCAAAGAACCCTGACGGACAAAGCGGCGGTGTTAGCCGTTACCTTCTCTAAACCAGGCCCATACCCCTCAACATTTGCCTGAAGCTTCATGAGTCTACCAATTGAATCTATCGTAAAAGGTATGACGGCTTCACCAATTTCTTTTTGCACCACTAGAATAAATTCCTCACGGGAAGCAGTGTAATTAAATGCCCGGAATGCTCTCCGGCACTTCTCCCATCTCATTTTCCAGCAATTGCATCCTTTTCAACATAAGCTTGAGGATCTTTACGCGGAAGGAAACTGAAATTTCTAACTACTTCCCCTTTCTATCGATCCACCAAGTACAATTTTTTCTGCAATTGGCACATCCTATGGTAACGAATATATCTTAACTAAAGTATCCAGATGACTTTCAAGCAACTATGTTCTCATCTTCTATCTGTGTCATTAGTTCCTTTAGCTGAGATACTGCCCTGTGCATATTCTCCAATTCAGCTGGTATTCTTTCAAATTGTTCTAAAGCTTGGTGAATGATTTGCTCTTTCCATTGAGCAATAGCTTTGACCTAGTCCCCTGCATCTTCCACCTCTTTAATCAGATGATTACTCACCTGCTCATGTGCTAGAATGGGTTGAGAGGAAGGTTTGGCAACCTTAGCAATGATCTCACATAGCTAGGAAACCTGCTTTTGAAGCTTGGTTTTCTCAGCCTTCTCTTTGTCAAGCTTGAGGAATAAAGCGTTCATTAGTGTCTGTGTATCCTGCTTTAATCCTTCCGTGGTAGTTTGACCTATTGGCACTTTGGTCACTACTATATCAGCTGCCGTGAGTTCTCCCTTTTGCTTTCCTCTACTAGAACTGATAACTCAGCAAGCTTCTGTCCTGATTCTTCAATAATCAACCTAGAAGTTACTTTGGCAACTTAAGGCCTCCTATCTTTTCCGCCCAAACTCAGGAGCAGCTGCAAGTCATGTTCCTCCAAGTTGATCTCCTCTCTGGCTTTTGGGATTGTCTGCAAAGCCAACCATGATGAAAAATTGCTTCTCGGGGAATGAGAAGTCACTGAATGCACCACCATCTCATGCTCGACTCTGCTCCATCCGAATTTGCCATAGTGTTGTGACTGTCACCCTCTGAATTGTCCAAAGACAATGCTTTTTCAAACTCCGCCATCTGTGCTTTCAACTTCTCCGCAAGGAGAGGTGAAGATCTGAGTGGCTGAGGAGAAAATACAAATGACGTTGGATTCAACGGAGGAACGACAAGATCTCTTTGGGGTTTCGGGGCTGCTGAAGTGTTGAGTTGATCGTTGGAGAAGTTGGAACTAGCACGATAGCTGTAGAATTGGCCTTCTCTTGTACTTGAGACTTCTTGTGTACTTTAAGTTTCTCTGGCCTCCTGCTACTTTCACCCTCGTGCTTTCTTTTGTTGGAGTCTCCTGTGGTAAAGTTACCTGTGATCTGATTCATCAAAGCTTCATCCAGCAATACCCCTTTGTCAACAACCAGTTTGAGGTGTTAACCAAAACCACGGAAGATCTTTCCTCAATCGTCTGGCAAGCCACCAATGTTTTCCTGAAGAGCAGCTCTATCCCCTCCCATCTGATGATATGTGTCAAGTATCACATGCCCATCATCTGCGAGATCTGCAGGTATCCGTGCTAAACCATAATCAGACACTTGTTGCGCCGATAACCTACTGAAGTCTTTCTTCCTGACTTCATATTCATTTTTGCACTTCATCCAGAAGTCTTCCAACGAAGGCACATGTGAGTATTCCTGGGAGATTGTCTTCTTCGCTACCCCATATGGATCAAATTTCAGCCATGTTGGGAAGAACTCATGCTCATATTCAGAAAACATTTTGGCTTCGATTCCTCTAGCTTTGTGGATGCTCTGCTGTAATAACCCACTGTGACCGGAAAGAAACCCGTAGACTTGTGTCGCTTTGATTGTAAGTCATGCATCTCCACGAGTTGTCTGCACAACTCCATGATGACCCACTTGTCGCTTGGATACCTCGGCAACTTAACTGGTTCTCCCAAAAACCGGTTACCTTGAGATACGTGAAGTCTGCAAACTGGATGAAAATACAACCATGTTGGGATACAACTTCCCAAGCTTCTTTGCTCACCTGTTGGTCTTTAGATCACTATTTAATTTGCAGATGAATCCATAGAAGAACCCATCGTTGACCACCTTGTAATCTTTGTGGCATTCAGAACTGTCAACTGTGGGAAGCACTCAAAAATAGGATCTTTCGACAGTATGCCCCATCTATCCAGCTTGGAAAATATACCCTACGAGGTTGTTGCATATACCAGGTATGAAGTCATTTTGAAGTTGTACATCCGCCTCACACTTCGGAGCTGCTCACCGATGTTGTCATTGATGATCTCCGCCCAATTGATTATCGAATCAACTCTATTGATCTCAATGGTTCTCACGAAAGCATACATCCATGAGCGGAAGTTATGAGTGTTGACTTCTCCACTTAACTTGCAAAGCAATTTAGTAATATCATCCACTTCCTGCACCAAATTGGATCGTGGAAGAGTCCTCAAGAACTTTGATGGAAACTTGGGCTTCTTCATATATCTGTTATTCATTATGCCTACGCAATCTACTTTGTGTTTCTCCCATCTGTTGCCAACATCCAACATGCTAATTGTAATCACCATTGGTTGTGTCGGAATCTTCAGACAATAATTAATAAATTGTGCATCCAGCCTGATTATTGTCTTTCCCACAACATCCCGAATTGTTCTAGAAAGAGGATGATATGACCTTGCACACTCCATAACAAATTCAGAAACTGAGTTGTGACTGGAAATGTTGAAGCTTGAATAATCCCACTACTTTTTATTGCCCGCATGAGGATGTCCTTTCGGCCCTGGATCTGTCAATTAATTCGGAGATGGGTTCAAGGCCTATGTTCATGTCATTGATATCAGCAAATCTAGAAGCTATGCATGATTTTGTTGATCCTTCTCTTTCATCACGCTTCATCATGACTAGAACAATCTTTGTCTGAGTTCTTTTTCTTTTAATCCTGCTGAGAATTCCTTGTAATTGGATCAATTTGTGCAAATCTAGCAATTCTTCAGATTCGGAAAATATATTCAATGTACCTGACATTGATTTGAACTCCCTTTCACTTATATGAACACCTGTAATGAACACCTGCAATTAATTCAAACAAAGATGGAGTCCAAGGCATGAATACTTGATTTCTATCACCAAAATCTGCATATAAAGCTTGCTGCCCTAAAATTTGAGGTTTTGCTTGCATGCAAAGCAAGCATAAATATTTTTAAATTCACCTAGGCACTTATACCAACATGCAGATAATTATCATAGCAAAAATCAAGCTATTCCAACCCTAGGCGCCAAACCTTGAAGCTTCCTGGCAATGAAAAACACCTTTTGATGCACAAAACCTCCTTCCTTGGTGCCAAAATTGTCTGGGCTGCAATCCTTAGCAAAAAGAATTAATTGCTTCTTCATTATGGCATCCCATGCTCATATAGCCCTCTGCATACTATTTTTAATAATTACCCTTCCTATTTCTGGCAATTTAATTAATAAATAATCATGTCTATTCACCCAAATTGGGCGCCCAATTATGCATGTTGCTGGTTGCTTTTTAATAAATTTATTTTATTTATTTTTAGCATGCATCTTTCAGTTCTCTTTTGCTTGTCTTCTTGCATTGACTTTCCTTCCATACATGGCGCCAAAATTGGGTGAAAAAGCCATAAATAAATATCATTAAATACATTGTTTAATGCCAAGGTGGGTCGCACTTTTTGGCAAAGGTAATTTCTAAAAATAAGAAGTCAACTTTGATGGTAATTTCTACCCTGCACTGCAGCTCCAAAAATCCCCTCTTCCACTTAAGTTATTTGACATTCCTAATGGGAATTTTTACCCTGCAAGGCAGGTAAGAAATTCCCACCTACCTACCACACGCCAAAATTCATTAACCACATGATACGTTGGCTACTAAAATACGTAAATTCAACGATAATCAAGATAATACTAACATGACTGTCTATAAAACTACACTGAACTAAGATCAAGATGGCACCATGCTGGAAACAAACATTGTAAGTTTAGTTGAAGTAGGACTTGCAGCAGCAGTAGGGGAGGTAAGGGATCAATGCTAGACAGATTTAAGAGTGAGAGAAAGTACTCCTTCCTTTGAGCTGCTTCCACTCTTATTTTAACTTCAATACATCTGCTACAACCGTCTTGGCAATGTTTTATTGATCTTGCACTTTGCCACACACTCTACTTCCTTTGCTTCATCAACGTCGCCCATTCTGCCTCCTTATTCCAGTATCTTGCCATCTCCACTCTAACATGGGATTTTTACTTGATGCTTACTAAAAAATTGTTGCCCTTCTTTGTTTGATCCCTGGCACTCAACTTAAATTCCTTCAGATGCACTTGGTTCTCATGGTCCGCCATCTTCTTCATCTACCAAACTACGTCATTCTTCAAACTTCAATTTTCCACAAAGAGATTCAAGCATGTTGCTTTGGTTTTTCTGGACCACTTCAGCCAAGATGTTGTCAATTAAGATTGCCATGCTCTTCCACCATCTACCTTGTCTAATTCTCTGCAGTATGTGCCATGACCAAGCCCCATTTGGAGTGCAAAAAAGAAAATCGATCCAGCGAAATTTGGTGGGTCCTTTCTTCTACGAAATCAAAAGACAATTTGCCCCTCCATAGCTTCAAGAGAGAACAAAGAAGGGATTGATTCAGAAATTCGAAGGGCTGAAAAGTTCATTCTCAAAGAAAGGCAAGGCACGATTGGCATAGGATTGGGGAAAAGGTATGGCTTTCCTTAAGCAAGGATAGACTCCAAGGTCAAGAAAAAAACTTGAAACCACTTGGGTATTATCCATTTGAGATTATTGAGCAATCGGGAACCAATGCAGTCGGGTAATACCTGCCTCCTTATATGAACATACTTTCAGATGCGAACATTGAGAACTTAAGTCTTTTAAACCTTCCACATTAGATGATAAAGAAGAAGGCCCATCGATTCCTTCTATTGAAGATTTAGCACTTGATGCTCAAAAAGAATTGGAAAATAATGATGTGTTGCAGTGGAAGGTGCAAACAACAAGGAGAGGAGAGATGAAAAATTGGCAGACTGCTCAATCCGCATGCAAGGCCAATTTGTATTCCAAAGACGAAGTGAGGGAATTGATCCCCACCTTATAATACCTTAAGCTTTTGGGGACTAGAAACCCCCTATTGGGGAATTCTGATCTGAATAGGATCATTCATATTGATGTAATTCAGTTCTGTTTCAGATTCATTCATGGTCTATATGACCAATGATGTAGTCAAGACATGTCTCTCTCATACTCTGAACAATAAAGGCAGATGGCAAACATGACATACAAATTGTGCAGGATTGGGGAAACAAATGAAGACAAGGAAGGCCTTGGGGTGAATCGGGCCCTTAGAGGCCCTTCCAACACTTGGAGTACAGGATTGAATGACACATTCAGTTCCAGTTGAATGTGTACAGTACAGTGCAACCGGCGAAAAATGGGGGAATCGGATACATTTGGCTGGAGTTGAATTCTGCAATGACTCTCAAAAATGCCAGAGTAAAACAAATGGAAAACTCAAACCACCCGAAATGGAAGCCGTGGCATTCTACCTTCCAACTATTGAGGTGAAGAGGCATTTTGATTCTTCTCTAGCATTTGGCTGATCATGTAGAAGCGTAAATATGTCCATTGGGCTCATGTAAAATTATCCAAAGTTGTAGATTACTTGTATAACTGAGTGGTGCAGTGAAATAAGTTGTCTTGACCGAGTTTCAGAGCAACACAAGCTTGTGAGAGAATTGCACAGTGTTATAACAGTCTCACAGTTCTTGGAGGCTCAAAGGAAACGATTATCTTGTAATGCATGTTGATTTGGTTGAGATTTGGAGGCACAGAACCAAGTTGCTGGAGTTTTCCCACACTGGGTTTCTTCAGGGTAAATTCTTGTGTTTATCTCTCTTTGGGTGATTATTTTCAGCCATTCACTCGCTTAATTTGACATTATCAAGCTGCTGTCACAAAATCCAGCACTCAGATAGCTTTGCAATACTATGTCCGAGTGTGTTTTTAAAAAGCCTTTAAGGAATGGAAACATAAATCAATTTGTATCAAAATTCGCATGGCAATATCTGTGTTGATGAATTAGGAATGGAATATCTATACTGATCATGAATCACCTAGCAATTCATTTCAGAAATGTTTAGGAGATATTCTCTGGTGCAGCAAGAAGCAACGCACCATTGCATAGCTCTCCACTGGACCTGAATAGAAGGATCTACCATTTGTTGTCATAAAAATTATACAGCTGAGGGTGGTTCGTAAGTAGCTGGATATTCCTAAAAATTCAAAATGATGAAAGCACGTTATTTTGTGATAGCCAAAGTGCTATTGCATTACCCAAGAATTCAGTGCATCATCTAAAAACCAAGCAAATGGCAGGCCAAGACAATTTTATATCCAAATAGTGTTAAAGTAAACTGTATTGAAAAATAGATAGATGACCAAATGTTCTATATCTTCATTTTAGCACTTTCAAAGGAAACATTTGTTAAATTGAAGTTAATGTTGGAACTCACGAAGTTTCCATAAAAGAGAATGTTGATATATGATGTTCAGTCCTTCCCCTCTCCTAATTATTTTATATGGAACTATCTCATGTTGTATCTCTTATTGTGGATGTTATATCTCTCTCATGTTGCATCTCTTATTACAATATTGTATCTCTTAATATGAATGTCGTGTCTGTTTGCATGGTTGTACATTTCATCCACACAAGTTAAAGGTTGATTCTAATAGTTGGGGACGCCTCATTGTTTCATTGGAGACGTCCAATAAGTGAACCATACTCGTGCTTCCTTGAAATGGCAACTTGTCGGCATTAAGGCTCAAGAGAGATTTTCCTTCAACATGCAATTCAAGAGAGTTTTGCAGCCCTAAATGAGCAGTTTGCTATGGATATTCAACAGCCTTGTTAGTTGTAGCCTGTTTGAAAGAGATCTTCAATTGCCCATTTTTGTTAGCCTACTCGGCTAGTATATGTCTATACACACACTCAAATTTGGTAACGTATCCTTTGACAATGACAAGTTTCACTTTGTTCCTATGCTAAAACAAATGCTCATGTTCTAAGCTACATTGACATATCGTTCTCTCTCCCGCATGACTTACTAACCTCTACACGCTGCTCTGTCATTCATGCATGCAATATTAATTATCCAAAGCTGCAATCTATCCCTGAGCATCTTTCCCAGTCTCTAGCTGTTTCGTCACTGAATACCTGTAAGGGACCGTACAAAATAGGGCTAAGTCATGCTACGGTCTATGCCGACCTCTACGGTCCCGCACCCTTTCTCCTAACAACTCTTTTCTTAATTAGAAAACCTTATGTGCATCATTTCATCTTCCTAGGTCGGCCATAATGTAAATATCTAACCTTTAGAAGCCTATATAAGCAAGTCAAATGCACTTCATAACTCACCCAAAGCATTCTCATAAGCATACATTGCAAATATCAACACTAAAGCACTCAAGGCTCTCCTAAATCTTATAAAAGCAATTGCACATCCTTTAGAGTAGCCACCACATAGGTCTAAAGCACTCAAACTAGGTTCAAGAGTCTAGCTTCCTCCATTTCCAAGCATGCAAAGGTCTTAGAGCCATGTCTCAAAGCAATAAGAAATCACTTTAAGCATTGTCAAAGGGCTTAAGGGACAAAGCAGATCACTCTTAGCATCTAAAGCACACCACATCAAACTACTACCATGTTGGGTACATTTCTATTTTATCTACAATTACGCTTGCTATCTTTGTGTTAAGATACGCAAGGGGAAACATAGGGGTTGGCTTAGATTGCACGTGCACTACTTGCACCAAGTCTAGGGGAACTACATGAGACTTTCTCCCACTAGAGGGGATGTAGTGCAATACTTGGATTGGTTTAGCAAGGGTTGATTGCCAGGGTCAGTCCAACCTCACCCACACATGGATTTCTCCTTTTGTTATCTAATTGTTTCATGAAGTTTGTTGCAGATATCTAGGGTTTCTATTTGTTATAGGTCATTATAGGTGGTCCTTAAGGTGTGTTATCCCTAGCGATAGACAACAAAAACCATTTCAATACTAGTGACAAGTAGGCAGACTTACAGAGCTCCAACATTTGCAAGTCTAAAACCATACAAAAAAGGACCAGACCATACTACACCCCAACAAGATATGTACATTTCCATATAGGAGCATTTTCTAGGCATAGTCTCAGAAGGCGAAGCATTCCCAAGTTCATATCACCTCTTCCAACCAATCACACACATGAACACCTTTGTACTTCTTTGCGCAACTAAGTTTTTATCCTCTCTTGTATTTAAATAAATTGTTATATCATTTTATTATAATACAATGTGTAATGTCCCCTTTTCCAAGCTAGTTACTATGAAGGCCTTGGGCCCATTCCACCTTCCGTGGGCTTCAAGGAAGGATAGCAAGGGAGGTGAACATTGTCGTAATTGTAAGTGATTAGATTTTCCTTATTTATTTGATTACTAATTATGGCTTGATTGATTCGATTAGGTGATAGGTGAATGACAAAACAAAAAGGAATTTCTATCTTCTCCTTTATTAAAATTGGCCTTCTTGAGAGCTACAATGGAGATAAAGAAATACTCTCTCCATTTTTATGAGGTCGGTCTTTTTAAGTGAAGATTAAAAATGCACTTCCCCCTTCGTTAAGAGGTCGGTCATGAAGATTGATCTTCTAATTTATCCTGGCGCCAAAGAAGGGTACTTAAGGAGGATCAAATGGAGGAGGGGGATCACTATCATTCATCATTTTGACATTTACTTGGATTTGGAGCTAGTGTAGCTTCTCTTCTTTCCATTGAAGGACAAAAACCCTTCCTTGATCACCTATTGAGGATGAAACCCTTCAATAGGATCACACTTGGGGATGGAAACCCTCTTGTGTGCATGATGGCTTCATTCGGGAGTCACAAGTGGACTTCAATGGCACATTTTCAGAATAGCAAGGTGCTTATTTGTGCATAGGGCACTTCTACTCCAGCTAGGGCACTTTCAAGGGTGTTGGCACCCTTCCACCACTTGATCTACCCATTTGGGAAGTTTGCGATCACTTTTGGAGGGATTTCTGTGGTTGGAAAATTGTGATTTCACTTTTATTTGATAGCTGCTCTCTCGAGATTATTTTGAGCATTTGCTTGTGTTGAAACTCCAAGTATTGGAGTTTTTCGAAGTTTCAGCTATGTTTGCACTTGAATTAAATTAATAAAATATATTTGCTCCAGATTTCATCTTGCTGGACTTGTGAATTGTTTAGGATATTTCTAAATTGATTTTCAGTCTATATTGCATGAGAATATTGTCTTGAAAAGCCCATACAGTTTGCTGCTCTAGAAAATAGAAAATCAGGTTCATTGCCAGGGCTAAGTGGTGATATTGTTGGCTGCCATATGGATTCCTTTGTTGTCATAAATATTCAGATTTCTCTTTGTTCCTAATGGCATTTTCAATTTGTTCCTCTAAGGTTAAAATTATTGACCGGTGGCTGCAATAAAAATCAGAAGTTGTCATTTGGGTTTGCCAAAACCCTTATTTTCAATTTCAGCCCTAGAAAGGGACATTACACAAGGTATTAAAAGCTTTATTTTGGATTGAATGATTAATGTTTATTAATTTATTCAGAATATTCAACTTGTAACATACCTTACATCCTAACCCCTTACAATAATTTTTTGGAGTGTGAACAATGTCATAGATTGTCATCTAAAGGAGTGTTGTAGTAATAATGTTTATTGTGCGTAGGATAACTTCCTAAGCCCCACAAATAATGTGTAGACTGTAAAGTGTAATTAAATGTGTACGTTCTTATTATTAACTTAAGGGACAAGATTAAAAGATGATATAGCCCATTTTTTTGAGCGGATGGATTGATGCTGTAGCGTGTGAAGGCAAATCCTAAAGGTTATTATAAATGCATGGCCACTCACCCATAGAGGGCTAACCCCATTGTGAATTTGCACTTGTGATAGCTCAAGAAAGTGATTGAGGCATACGCCATTGTTGTATAGAGAGAGTTTGGGACATTGTGGAGAGAGAGATTTTGAGGCTGCTCATGTACCTATTGAATTACATATTATGAAGAAATCTTTCAAAAATGGGTTTTTTTCTACCCCATGAAGTTCTTTTACAATATAATTCCTGTGTCTCCACATGTCATTTAATGGAACCAGTATGTCCATACCATAGCTTCTTGTTGCTTTACGTTCTTCTATATTCTGGTCCATCACCTTGCCAGGCACTGTCATTTTATTTCAGAGCTCTCACACTGTTTTAACCAGATTTCATACATTTATTCTTACGTTCGAGCATGTCTCAAATTTTAACAAAATAATTTACCATATAAATCATAATGTAAGGAAGATGGCATGTATCAAGAAGACAAAGTTAGAGTATATGTGCAATATTTCAAACGTAAAAGTGAACGGATTCTTACCTACGAGAATAGATACAGAAAGGATGAGCACGCCTAAAAGTGGAGCAAGTTGAGCTGACAAAGAAAAAGTATAACCAGTGTTCCTACCAACTGCAGGAACAATCGCCATTGTAACAAACATATTTAGAAAAGTGAAGTGACATAATTAACAAGCTTCATTTTAAAATATGCAGCAATCCATGTGTATTCCAAACTGCTACTAAAAGATTCTAAAAATTCAAAGAAAAATCCCTGTAAGAAATTTGGTTATTTTTGCAGAGAAGAAAAATTCCAGAATACTGGCTAGCAATGGTAAAGCAAAACAAACTCGTGGAGAACTAATTATAAATAGCGATTCACATTGTCATTGTGAATAACTCACCAAATAACTGACATATGATTGTCTCATTAAGAACATAACAGATTATTTGGTGAGTTATTTTCTTGGTCCATACATTAAAACCAAACATTAAGACCATAAGACCATAACTGACATATGATTGTCTCATTAAGAACATAACAGATTATTTGGTGAGTTATTTTCTTGGTCCATACATTAAAACCAAACATTAAGACCATAAGACCATAACTGACATATGATTGTCTCATTAAGAACATAACAGATTATTTGGTGAATTTGCCTGCAATATACATATGTTAACGTTTGGTGTTAATCTCACCAAATAATCTGTTATGTTCTTAATGAGACAATCATATGTCAGTTATTTGGTGAGTTATTCACAATGACAATGCAAATCACTATTTTATATTTTATATTAGTTCTCCACAAGTTTGTTTTGCTTTACCATTGCCAACACCAAACATTACCACCTAAGACTATGGTCGATACTTGGTATATTGCAGGCAAATTCAAGCTCAAACTTTGAGTGTAAAGTAGCTTGCCTCTGAAAATGCTCTGAACCCACGGTCTCTAGAAATATTTTCGTTCACAATATCCTTGAGAGATCCCAAGTCAGAGGTAAGCAATCCTGTCAGCTCACCAACCTGTGGAAGGGTGGAAAATTATCCATTTAAAACATAGATTAGGAATTTTTGTGATCAGTGACATTCATATAAACTGTGTTATTTACTCACAGATCAAAAACATGAAGTAAAAAAGACGTAATATCATATATCCTTGCAAGTGTGGCAAGCATGACAGGCATCAATGTCAGTTAACAGTAAGAAGGATAATAGATTTTTACAAATATGAACAAATTAGACTGATTAATGTGTGCAAAGATTCTTAGTTTTCAAGAGCATTTATTATGGCTTCTCTTCAGTAAGAACTGGCTCGGATATAAATTTATCTTGTTAACAGATTTCGAAAATAACCAATATGCTTTCCAGTTCCTGTGCTGAAAAATGAGTACAAAAACACTTTCCAAACCAGGCACGTGGACAAAATGGACAGATTTTACTAACACGTGGACAAATATTCTACCCAAATGTCTACAAATACTCTTCAAAAATGCAATTTTATTACCAACCAAAAACTACCAAAACATGTCAATAGAACTGAAGTGCATAGCCACAAACCACACCCACCAAGAGCACCCAAAACAAGGAGACATCTCTTCAAGTATGAAAATCTCCATAACGAGTCTTTACAAGAAGAGGCTGCCCACATAGAAGATTCAATTCATAAGAAAGTGGAGTATTGGCTAGGGGAGCTGGGATTCATGCTCATCTTCATTGGATTTAGGAGGGCGATGAGGGATCTTAATTTTTTTTTTTTGACTATTTGAAGAGGAAAATGTCTTTTGATAAGGTTATTGATTTGCATAGACCGAATGGATCACTATAAGAGGACCCCGGAAGGGATAAAAAAAAATCAGTGTAATATCGCTGTCAAATAACTTTAGATAAATCTGGATATTCGCACGACAACCTAGGGCAGCAGTATGAAGTACTAAATTCTATGACAGCTGCAATAATCTGATTTTTTTAAATTAAAAACAGAAAACCCAATATGTAGGAAAAAACAGACTTTATTTATTTATTTCAAATCAGCTTTAATAAAAACACTAGAATGTCTTAATACAATTTTTCTCACAAAAGATAAGAACATGCAAACTGCTATGACTGAAAACTGCTTCCAGATGTGGCGCCAATACTGAAATTTGTTCCCAGAGGGGGACGTCCTAGCTGTACTTGCTGTTCTGGATGCTAAAACAGCCCTGAATATGATGCCCTAGCTGAACTAGATGAACACTTGTACCCTAAATGACCACTGCAACCCTTGAATGGAATTGTCAAGCTTAGATATGAGGGATTCTGTCCTTAGATCTGTATGCAAATGAGGGTTTTCATCCTCTATTGTTGATGCAAAAGCAGAAGCTACTTGCAGACAATGAAGTAGTTGATAAATTTCCAAGATGGATGTAATAATAAACCCCAAATCTGCCTTTATAACTTCCAAGGCCTTCTCCAAAGTTGGCGCCCCCTCCTAAAAATAGGAATAAACAATATAAAATTGCTTTATCCTCTCTCCCATGTTGGTGCTCCATCCTAAAAATAGGAATAAACAATATAAAATTGTTTTATCCTCTCTCCATCCTAAAAATAGGATCTTAATGCTCATGCAGCCCAATCTATCTTTGCCACCCCATAATAGAAGTTCATCATTCTATTATTATTTTATTTTATCTGTTTTTTGGCCCCCATTTATTAAAAATATAATTGAAGTGTCATTTTTCCAATTAAAATATAAAAGTATCCTTGGACCACTTAAATTTATTTATTTCCCTCTTTAATTCCCCTTAGCCTACGTAAAATAATAAAAATACGCTTTGGGTATCCAGAATCAATTAATTCTGAAAAGGGGACATTACATTCAACAGCATTTTCAAATTATTATTTCTCCATATATTGCCTCGGTTGCAGTTATGGCAGCCCGGAATACATGTTACAAGGTGATTCCTAACAAAGGGTCAACTTGTGACCGCAGCAAACTCAACAATAATTTTTCCAAAACAGAATTGTTTACTGCTTTTTCCTTGATGCAAAATGGAAAATCCCCAAGAATTGATGAACTACCCTGTGAATTCTACAAGGAGACGATACTGTTGGCAATGATTTCAGTTGCTTAGCAAGTGAAATATTTTCCTCAAGCTGGTTGTCTGAGTTTCTTAAACAGGATTTAATCAAGTTGATCCCTAAATCTTCATCTCGAGACACCATAGATGGGTGGAGGCCGATCACTCTTCTAAGTGTTGCTTACAAGATTCTTGCCAAGGCACTTGCACTTGAGCGAGAAGTATTGCTTAGACGATCTTTGCCATGGCACTCTCGCACTTTGGGTGAGAAGTATTGCTTACACAATCCTTACCAAGGCACTTGCACTTCGGGTGAGAAGTATTGCCAACAAGATTGTCCATAAAGAACAAACAAATTTTGTTCAAGGGCATTTTATATTGGACATTGTCTTATCTACCTGGGAAGCTATGGATTGGGCGAGAGAGACGGGACATCAAATTCTATTCCTCAAGATTGATATTGATAAAACTTATGACAGAATTTATCAGTCTTGACTCTTTATTCATTGAAATGTTAATTTGTCTTGGATTTGGATTGAAATTTGTGAAGATGGTGAGCACTCTATTCTCTTGTGCCTTCTTTGTTTCTACCAACAACATCATTTCCCCACGTATTGCATTTCATCGATCCATAAGACAAGGCTGCCCTCTTGCTCTATATGTTTATATGCTTATAGTTGATGCTTTGGAATACTTATTGAAAGTAGCTTGTGTTCAATAAAGAGTTAGAGGTATTTGTCTGCCTGCAGCTCTAAGATTCTTAACAATCGCTTTGCAGATGATTCTCTCTCCTCTTTATCCAAGCAACCCAAAACTCGTTTGCATGAGCCAGAGATTGTGTGGATGCGTTTTGCACGCCTTCTAGGGCTATATTCAGTCATCATAGAACTGAATTTTGGCTGATTGGTTGGGATAACCCACCTCCTTGGATTCTCGTTGAGTGGTCTCTTGTTCACCCGAGGGTTACTCTTAGATACTTAGGCATTCCATTTGGTTTGGATTTCACCCCCATAAACATGTGGGACTGGGTTCTTCAACACCTTCAAAATAAACTTCTTCTCTGGCAGAACAAAGATCTTTCATTTGTAGGCAAATTGACAGTGTTGAGCAGAATACTTCAAGCATCTCATATCTATTATGTTTCTTGTTGGCTCCCTTCCAAGACTCAATTTCTTTGTCTTGAATGGATTTTGAGATCATATTTGTGGTCCAAATATGGGGGCACTCAAGGTCTTCCTATGGTTCCATGGGTTGTTTGTATCTTACCCAAGGAGGAGGGTGGTTTGGGGTTAATTGATATTGCCACTCAAGGGTGTATTCTTGCAGCCAAATGGGTGATCTGATGCTTGGAGGGATCTTCTTCTTGGCAGATCCTTATGAGACAGATTACTCTCTACCCGACATTTGGGTAAGGTCAAAGGATCCTTTGGGCTATGTGATATTATTGTTGATCTTTATGATTTTCAGATTGAAGGATCTTTCATTCTCATTAGTATCTAAGTTGCTGGGAGAAAATTGCTAGTTTTCTCACCTCGAGAGTATTCGGTAGTGGAATTGGGTGGAACTCAGCCAAAAGACCCATTTGGACTTGGAAGAAATAGGATATTTGTATAGCCAATATCCCCCAATTTCAGGCTTGCAGATTAAGTAAGAGAGAGATTTTTATGGAGCAATTTATGGGATGCCACCTACCATAACTGGAAAGAATGGAGGTCTTTAGCCTGTGAATTTACTTTATCTCCTGCATGATCAGTCTTCAATAAAAGAAATTCATAATCTTAATCTTCAAGGGGATTTGTTTAAGTTAAATTTGAAGATGAAGGTCCCATTTGGCAAGATTGGAGATGGATCTATGGGCATCCCATATCACAATATGATACCCAACGGCTTTATCATATTTTGCATCAAAAATATACTCTTGCTCCTACTCTCAATGCTAGATGGATTGCCTCTGATGCAGAAGCCTTGTGGATTTGTAGATTGCATAGTGTGTGGTCAATGAAGGTCTCCTACAAGCTTTGATTTTTTTCCTAGCTTGTGATCTATCAAGGGCTTCCACAAAAGGCTCGTCTATCCAAGAGTGGTCTTTCTGATGGTCAATGTCTCTTTTGATTTAAGTTAGAAATAGTTAAACAAATTTTGTGGGACTGCTTTTTTGCGCGATTCTGTTGGAAGCTTGTTCAAGCCAAACTAGCAGCCATGTTTTAAGGGAATCTTCATTGGAAAGCAGCTCTATTGGGTGATTCTAATACTCTCATCTGCGGTCCTTTTAGGAGTACTTGGAATTGTGTGTGGGTTTCTACCTTATTTATCATTCGGAAATTTAGATACAACTATGTCTTTGGGAATGACATTCGCACTTCGGATGATTTGTGTCTCACTTGGAAAGAAGTTCGCGTAAAATTGTTAGAACTCATGAAGTTTGAACCTAGGATTATTCAAACTTCATTACTCTCATTGTTGCTTTAAAGAAAAAATTGCAATCTCCATTATACATTTTGTTGTACAGTTTTGCATTCCTTTCTACAATTTCTTCTTGTAAATATTGTTTTTGTCAATATCTGAAGCATATTTTCAAAATTAAAATAAACAAATAAACAGCCACACTGCTTCATACAATGTCCCCAAAATTTAACTCATTTTCTAGACCTTGCAAATTTTCGTTCTTAATTTTTTAGTCTAACCAATTATTATGATGGCACCAAATGATTTATTTAAAAATAGTATATAGGGCCAACTACAATTATTATGGCACAAACAATCATATGTCTAGAATAATTTCTAAACGTTCGTTGATGAAACTCATCACCAAGAGAATGGTGAATGTGGCATTACTAAAAATACATACAAATTAATTGGAGTGCTCTATGCAACTTAATAAATTAAAAAACAAGTGGCAAAAATAAGCATCCAATTTCTCTGCAAAAAACCGAAAATCTATTAAGATAGATTAAGATAGAGGAAACACTAAATGGTTTAATATATGTAGTATAGTTTGACATTCATCAATGCTTTCCACTAACAATGAAGGCTGAAAATAAATCAAAGCAATTATTCAGTTTCTCTATGTGATTGAAATCAAACTAATTATTCTCAGACCATGTGATCAACAGATTATTTGTAGCTTGTGTATCGTGATGGCTACAAGAATGTAAGTAGATTGGAATAGACCATTGTTTCTCTCTTCTATTCAGGAACCTTCCCCAAGCTGAAATGAATCCCAAGAAAATAAGGAAAATATCTCTATTAAGGACCCTCTCTCTCTCACTTATATTGTAATATAACAGAATAATTATAATAGTGTCTATGCATTCATAATCAATCAATTGGGATGTGTGATGGTACAAATAAATTATTCCCCACTGTTATATAAGCCATAACAGAGTACTCAACAGACATGCTATATGGTCAGTTTTCAATCAGTCAGCATCAAGAAATCAAATTAGTATGACCTAGCATATACAGAAACAATGACTTGCAAATGACACCAACTATTTACCATAGAACACTAAAGGCAAGAATAGTTTGCATCTTGAAGCCTCATTGTCAGATAGCCCGTCACTTGACCACCATATCCATGGAGATACTGTTATCCAATCACTTCGCTAGTGGGAGATGACATGACTAAACACCAATCAGCATGGATCACTGCATCAAGATGACTACATGTGGTTTGGATCTTTGTCAACCTACTATTGTTGACAAATGCTTCAACCTAGCTAGACAATCCCAAGCCATAAAAAGTCTTAACAACAGTATCGACTCATAGGTACAATGACTGGTCGCATTCTATAGTGGGTATCAAATGAATAACAACAGTGAACACAACTTACAGTTAAGTACCAACTAGGCTTCTCATGTGTCATCAATATTATCATAATAAATATTTCACCTTAGGGAATTGTCTTATGGAATATAATGTTAACTGAGTGGGTATACATAAATTCAACATACAGCATGCCTCATCACAAATTTCCTGCAGAACGCTCAAAGAACATTACAAAGCCCATAAACTTCACTAAGCCATGATAACAACAATATATCAAAAATGTATACAGTCAAATACATGCTTCTTTACGCAGACCTTAATGGAATGTTAATACATGCAAGCCTAATACACATAGCCCAAACCAAAGTGTATCAACAAATAATCTAATCTCAACACCAAACCAAGAAACACCTCTCAGATCATTATCATGGGCTCAACAAACATTAGGCTATCAGATATGAAATGTATTTCATTGTAATGTCCCTTTCTAGGGCTGAACCACAAAAACAATGAAATCACACAAACCCAAACTGAAATATATTCTGATTTTTATACCAACCAACTGAAAAATGGAACAGAAGTGCACAGCAGTCTGATTTTTAGGACAGCGGCTAGGAAAGAGCAATAATTCAACAAAATATCACCATTAACATCATCTACAACATGTAGAAACACTCTAGGAATATTTTAGGGCAATTATCACTCAAAACACAACCATAAACACAGCTGGAAATTAATTAAATATCAGCAGAAGTACAGCTCTCAAAAGTGACTGAAAATGAGGTCTCCAAACCCCATTATATGCCAAATAAATGATAAATCAGCCTTATAAATTTGGAGAAGTCTGAATATCAACTTGAAATGCCAAAATGTACCCTAGAAGGCACCCAAACACGCCCCTACCCAAGTCGCCACCCTAAGAGAGGGTGCCAAAGTGATGAAGATCCCTTGATATTTTTCTCCTTCAATGCCCCAGCTGCCCAACCAGCAAGATAGTCTTCATAAAAGTCCTTAACACCAATAAATTGGAGAGTTTTCATTCTCCAACCGTCAACAAGGGTGGGTTTCGTTCTCCTTGCTTGCCAAACTAATGGATTTTCGCCCCTTAATGGATTGGAATAGAGCAACCATCTCTAGAACCAAAGAGATAACATGATATTAGCCAAAAACATGCCCAAAATGAGCCTATATGACCCCTTATACATCCTTATGGTGGCGCCAAGAGTCTTTAGGAGGAATTCCCCAAGACCAACCTTCTTAAAAGTTTATTTCATCTTTAAACTTGTATTAAAACCTCTCCAATCCAGCCGACCTACTTCATAGGAAAAATACAAAAGAAAATATAATTATTAATTAAAGAAAACTAAAATATAATCCAAGGGCTTCCCTTGTAAATGGATTAGTTCGAAAAAGGGACATTACATTAATTTTTACCACACTATGGTTGTTAGAACACGGGTTTATGAGTCAGGTACATCAACTCATGGCAGGAAACATTCATGTGTTATATGACATACTTTTCACTCCAATAGAACCACTTACCTAAGATCAACTTTTTCTTGGCTTAGATTTTAGTGGGCTTAAAACAAATATCTCGTTGATGAGAAGAGGACATATTTTAAAAGGTATCTATATCTTCTCAATCCTCTTTGTCATGATTAGCTATAGTTAAGCTTCAATGCCATCATTATGTAATTACAAAGACCCACATTCACACCAAGTCACTTCTTAGTAGGTCCTTCACTATTAGGCCTCAAAAGTGGATTCCCTCCATAGGTACTTATTCTTTGCAACAAAACATACATAATGTTGGCTAGATTTTATGCATAGCTAAAACCTAGGCAGTCATGAGATAAATCTCCCTCATTTACCGGTGAGGCTCCCGTGTAAGATTTTTGTCAATTATGGATCCTAATAATTATTTGTGGGTTTTACTTTAATTGCAAAACTCATGAACCATAGCTAAGCAATTCTACAACAAGTAAGCAGTTGTTAATGAAGTATTCTCAGAAGGGGAAATAGTGGAATTCGGGAAGGAAGAAAGGAAGATGTGTAATCCAACCAATAGTTTACAGAGTTGGTCTCATACACAGATAAAACAAATAGATCTCACAATACAAAATTAAAGGAAAGGAAAGTTTCTAATCTAAATCTCAGATAATGCAAAGTTTATCTAAAGATCTACACAAAAGTAAGAAGCAAATGCACCGTTGACACAAAGTTCTCTCGGAAATCCACCTCTGTTTAATTCCTCAGCTTTTTCACAGAAAAGATATCAAGGGTTTCAACACAAAGTCTGGAACTCAAGAATGTTGATTACAAATTCTGATTCTTTAACCCGTAGGTTCTTCCTCTATTTATAGTGTATAGAAGGCAATTACAAATAGGAAACAATAACTGAACTAACACATGCAAAAGCTATAAAGAAAACAACTGGCAATCTTTCCCCTAGAATTCCTCTCTACATGACATGCACCTGAAGATTAAATCAAAGTTTTGCATGTCTTGCCACCTATTCTTAATTAAAGGACCTTTTCAGATAACCAAAAGTAATGGCTTTTAACCAATTACTTTAGTTTTACAATTTTGTCCGAGAAAATAAGAATAAGAGAGGAAAGAGAAGAAGAAAGAAAATATGTCGGCCACACTTCACGCTTTCTCTTTGTTCTGATACTGAATATACTTGTCAAACATATGACTCAGTGTCTTCCCATCTGCCTTGGCAACAACTTCTTTCTCAGTTTTAAACCACAAGCAATCCTCTGGATAAAGTAATAGTGTTGGCCTTCACTTTCTCCAAACTAGGCCCATATCCTTCAATATCTGCATGAAGTCTCACGAGTCTGCCGATTGAATCTAACATGAAAGGTACGACGGCTTCATCAATCTTCTTCTGCACAACTAGAAGAAACTCCTCACGGGAAGCAGGCAACTCGTTTGGAATGTTCTCTGGCACTTCTTCCATCTCGTCTTCTAAAGAACTGCATTATTTTCAACATAAGCTTGAGAATCTCCATGCGGAAAGAAATTGTTATCTCCATGGAAAGAAATTGTTATCTCCAACTGCTTCCCCTTTTCTATCAATCCATCAAGTACAATTTGCTCTGCAATTAGCACATCTTCCGGCAATGAATTTATCTTAGCTAAGGTATCCAAGTGACTCTCAACAACTATGTTCTCATCTTCTATACCTGTCATTAGTTCCTTTAGCTGAGATAATGCCCTATGCATATTCTCCAAGCTAGTTGGTATTCCTCGAACTACTCTGAAGCTTGGTGAATGATTTGCTCTTTCCATTGAGCAATAGCTTTGACTTGGTTTCCTGCATCTTCAATCTCTTCAACCAAATGGTTGCATACTTGTTCTGCACTAACACAGGCTGAGAAGAAGGTTTGGCAACCTTAGTGATGATCTCACATAACTGGGAGATCTGCATCCGAAGCCTGTCTTTTTCTGCCTTCTCCTTGTCAAGTTTGAGGAATAAAGCATCTATCAATGTTTGTGTATCTTGCTTTAATCCTTCCGTGGTGATTTTCCCCAATGGTACTTTGGTCACCGATATGTCTCTACAGCAATTAGCTCTCCCTTCTGTTTCCCTTCTGCTGGAACTGACAATTCAACGAACTTCTGCCCTGATTCTTCAATAACCAACCTTGAAGTTACCTTGGCAACTTTAGGTCTTCTATCTTTTCCGCCTAAACTCATGAGTAGCTGCAAGTCATGTTCTTCCAAGTTGATCTCTTCTCTAGCTTCTGGGACTATTTGCAAAGCCAACCAGGATGAGAAATTACTCTTCGGGGAATGAGAAGTCACTGAATGTACCACCATCTCATGCTCAGGCTCTGCTGCATCCGAATTCACCACAGTGTTATGGTTTCCCTCTTCTGAATTGTCCAAAGACAATGCCCTCTCAAACTCTGCCATTTGTGCTTTCAACTTCTCCGCAGGAGAGGTGAAGATCTGGGTGGCTGAGGAACAAATACAAACGATGCTGGATTCAACGGTGGAATGATTATATCTGTCTGAGGTCCTGGAGCTACCGAAGTGTTGTGAGTTGACACTGGAGAAGCTTCGTCTGAAAGTGGCACTAGTATAATGGATGTAGACTTGCCTTTTTCCAATACCTGAGACTTCTTGTGTACCTTGAGCTTCTCTGGTCTTCTGCTACTTTCACCTTCATGCTTTCTTTTGCTGGGATCCCCTGTAATGAAATTCCCGTGATCTGGTTCATCAAAGCCTCGTCCAAGCAATACCCCTTTGTTAACAACCAATTTGAAGTGTTAACCAGATGGAAGAGACTCTCTCCTCAATCATCTCGCAACTACCTATGTTTTCCTGAAGTGCAACTTTATCTCCTCTCATTTGATGATATGTGTCAAGTACCACATGCCCATCATCTGAGAGATTTGTAGGTATCCATGCTAAACCATAGTCAAAAACCTGCTTGAACTGATAACCTGCTGAAATCTCCCTTTCTGACTTCGTATTCGCTCCTGCACTTCATCCAGAAATCTTCCAGTGAAGGGACATGTGAGTATTCTTGGGAGACTGTCCTCTTTGCTATCCCATATGGATCAAAGTTCATCCGAGCTAGGAAGAACTCATGCTCATAGCCAGAAAACATTTCTACTTCAACTCCTCTGGCTCTGTGGATGCTCTGGCAACTATAATGACCCACTGTGACTGGAAAGCTACCTGTAGACTTGTGTCGTTTTGATTGTAGGTCATGCAACTCTACGAGCTGCCTGCACAACTCCATGATAACCCACTTATCACTTGGGTACTTTGGCAACTTGACTGGTTCTCCTAAGAAACCACTAATCCTGAGATATGTGAAGTCTGTATACTAGATGAAGATACAAGCCAATGCTGGGAGACAACTTCCCAGGCTTCTTTTCTTACTTTGTTGGCCCTCAGATCACCGTTTAGCTTGCAAATGAATCCATAGAAGAAGCCATCGTTCACTTCCTTGTAATCCTTGTAGCATTCAGGAATCGTCAACTATGGGAAGCACTCATAAATAGGATCTTTTGAAAGTATGCCCCATCTATCCAATTTGGAAAATATCCCTGAGAGGTTGCTACATATACGAGGTATGAAGTCATTTTGAAGTTGAATGTCCGCCTCACACTTCGGAGTTGCTCACTGATGTTGTCACTGATGATCTCCGCCCAATTAATTATCGAATCAACTTTGTTGATCTCAATTGTTCTCACAAAGGCATACATCCATGAGCGGAAGTTATTGGTATTAGCTTCCCCATTTATCCTGCAAAGCAATTTGGTGATATCATCAACTTCCTGCACAAGATTTGATCGTGAAAGAGTCCTTGGGAATTTTGATGGTGCTTTGGGCTTCTTCATATATCTCATTATTCATTATACCCACGTAGTCTGCTTTATGATTTTCCCATCTATCACAAGCATCCTGCATGCTAATTGCAATTACCACGGGCCGTGTCGGAAGCTTGAGGCAATAATTAATGAATTGTGCATCCAACCTAATTATTGTCTTTCCTGCAAAGCATCTCGAACTGTCCTAGAAAGAGGATGATAAAACCTTGCACACTCCATGACAAACTCGGGCAACTGGGCTGTGACCGGAAACGCTGCAGCTTGAATAATCCACTGCTCCTTATTGCCCGCATAAGAGATGATCTACCGGTGGCTTTGGATCTGTCAATTAAATCAATGATAGGTTCAGGGCCTATGTCTATATCATTGATTTCAGTAAGCCTGGAAACAATGCATGATTCTGCTTGAACCTTCTCTTTCATCATGCTTCATCATGCCTGAAACAATCTTTGTCTAAGATCTTTTTCTTTTATTTCGACAAAAGACCTTGCAATTGGATCAATTCGTGCGAACCTGCAATTCCTCCTGATTCAGAAGATATATTCAATGTATCTGACATTGATTTTGCCTTCTTTTCACCAATATGAGCACTGTGATGTATACCTGCAAATGATTTAGACAAATATGGAATCCATGGCATGAATGCCTAATTTCTATCACCAAAATCTGCTTATAAAGCCTGCTGCCCTAAATTTTAAGACTTTGCTTGCATGCCAAGCAAGCTAAAATATTATTTAATTCACTGTGCACTCACACCAACATGCAGATACTCTGAATAATAAAAAGAAAGCTTCTCCAACCCTAGGCGCCAAAACTGGATGCTTCCGGCAATAAAAATATTTTTAATGCTAACAACCTCTTCCTTTGGCGCCAAACTTCTCCAGGGCAGCATGCTCCACCTAAAAGAATTAATTGTCTTCTCCTTATGGTGTCCAATGCTTATATAGGCAATTGCATGCTTAATTTAACAATTGCCTCTTCTTATTTTTAGCAATTCTTAATAATAAGTTGTGCTTTTTCTCCCAATTTGGGCACCCAAGTTTGCCTGATTTAGCTTGTTTTTCCTTGCAATTATTTCCTTTATTTTTAGCTTCTTTGTCTTATTTTTAGCCTTCCTTCTTGCTTTGAATTTCCTCCTATTTGTGGTGCCAACTTTAGCTAGAAATAAATAAAATAAATATTATTTAAAGCATGCAGTTATGCTAAGGTGAGTCGCACTTTTTGGCTAGAAGTTATGTGAAAAATAAGAAGGCAAGGAAGTGGGAATTTTTACCCTTCCAGGCAGCTCCAAAATTCTCATCTTTCACTTAAGTGATTTGACTTTAATGATGGGAAAAAAAAAACCTTCTAGGAAGCCTCAAAATTCCCACCTTCTGGCATCCTTGAAATTCCCATTAGCATGAAGAAATTACTTTTCCAAAAAGTGCGACTAGCATGAAAGAGAGCTCTTTTCCAAAAGTGCGACTTGCATGGGTGAATAAAACTTCTTTGGTGGGAATTTTTACCCTTCCAAGCAGCCCCAAAATTCCCATTTGTACTTTAAGTGATTTATCTTTCATAATGGGAAAAACAACCTTCCAGGAAGGCTCCAAATTCCCATCTTCCTGACAACTCCAAAATTCTCATTTGCACTTAAGTGATTTAACTTTCATAATGGTAAAAAACAACCTTCCAGGAAGGCTCCAAATTCCCATCTTCCTGGCAGCTCCAAAATTCTCATTTGCACTTAAGTGATTTATCTTTCATAATGGGAAAAAAACCTTCCAGGAAGGCTCCAAATTCCCATCTTCTTGCAGCTCCAAAATTCCCATTTGCACTTAAGTGATTTAACTTTAATGATGGGAAAAACAACCTTCCAGGAAGGCTCTAAATTCCCATCTTCCTGAACACCAAAATTCCCATTGGCACTTAGAAACCATCCTTCCCAAAAATGCGACTAGCATGGAAGAAGCTTATTTCCCAAAAGTGTGACTTACATCCTTCCTTCTTTGTCAGAAATTAACACTCCATGATTAATTTCTATCTTTGTCTGAGGCCATGGATGACTTCCAAAAATTCCAGCGATTAAACAAGCTATACAGAAACTAACGAACGGATCAAGGGGAATTACAGACTGACCATGGAGAAAAACCGAAAACAAACACAAAAGAAATAAATAAAAACGAAAAACACTGCCAGAAGTTGCAGACAATTGCTTTGAAAATAACTTGTCGAATAGTTGGTTAGTAAAAACTCTTCCTGGTGAATACTCTACTGAGAGGCGGAAATACTAGCATGAAAATCCTCAGTAGGGTTTAATTGCAGCACAATTTATTTTAAACAGAACTTTATTTATTTAATAAATAAATAAATAAAATTCTCTCAAGACAAAATCGCGAAGAGATAAAATGAGTTTTAGCACGTGGGTATTTGTCGAAATTGGCTTATATGATTCTCTGGGAATACCTTAAAGCAATGGAGACAACTGCAGGCAATAAAAACACAAAACGACCCGTTACTTTGAAAAGAACGAAAATTTTAAAAAGGGGTAGTCCCAGATTTTAGGGTGAAATCTTGGGGACACCACATAACATCAACCATTCAAAGCAGTCACCAACATCTTGATCAAAGAAGTATGTTTAGATCTCATGGAGAAATGCTTGGTTCAAGAGAAAGATTGAGATAAGATTGGGATTACATCTTGATGCTAGCAAAGAGAGGCCTTATTTGCAGATTTCTTGGGGTTCAAATCACCTTGGTGGAGATATTGAATGGACGTGTAAGAATTGGAAGACTTGTGGGTACTATAATTTGCATGTTTCATAGGATATTTCATTTTACTCTATGCTTAATAAGTTCAATTTGCTCACGAGGCTCTAAATCTTCTTCCTCTAACTTTATAACTTCCTTCAACAAAATTTAGTTTTGTTCTTGAAAATGACTTTTTCTATTTCCAACTTCATTTTCTTCTTCACAAATTCCTCTTCTCACAATTCGCAGGCCTTGGACGAACCCTTCATGAGGTTCATCAACTCGGTTTGATGAATCTACACTCCTAATGAACTTTTCTAAGTACTAATATGTTGACCCGCAGATTTGGTCACAACAACAAAGCCAATTCCATGCAAAGCGTGGGTGAGACATGTGTCGCAAAGATAACTGATTAGTGTCATACGAATAAGGGAAAGGCACATGGCAGCACACAAATCAGCATCAAGCAGAGGGATATGCTTGCCAACTCTAGATTTTGGAAGGATCTAGTGTTGGAACAATAATTCTAAGTGGGTTTTAACCCCTTAATATGTTCTATAAGATTATATTTAAATAATATATTAAATATAACTATAAACTTTAGTTTATAGTTAATAAATAAAAATATGAATATATTTTTATTTATTAAATATAAACTTACGTTTATATTAATTGATTTTAAATCAATTAAGGGTGAAAGGGTGTATTTCGGGAAGTCACACCCGATCACCCTAATTTTAAAAGGGCACATGAGGCCCGAGTAATAATGTGTGTGAAAATGGGAGATGAAGTGAGGTGGAAAAGACTAGAAAGTTATTGGACTATAAAATTGATGGTTTCTCAGAAAAATGGAATTTTCTATTGTTTTGTGGATTTGTTTACCTTGTAAGAGGTTTTCCCATGTTAAATTCTTGTCGTGTATTTAATTTTATTTTATTTATTTTATATGGTTTAATTTAAGGTTTCAATTGACTTGGTCAAATCTTTTACTCGATCCTCCATCATGATATCGAAGAAAAGGCGTAATGATTTTTTCTCAAATCAAATTGACCTAGTTTTTTATAGATAAACTAGGGTTGAAGGCTCCCTTTCCCTGTGCATGCCAAGATTTGAACTTTGCATAGCTCATAAAATTGTGCCATAAGCACTTTTAAAAAATTAAGTCCCTAACAATATGACTTTTTAGAACCAAAGAGTGTATATAGATCACCTAGAAACCGAACTGTGCACCAACTAAAGCAGATCAGAACAAACCCCCCTACTCCCCTGAGTCAAAGGAAATAGTATAAACCTCCATCTCTTCTTTGATCTTCATTGTTGGAGGATTTTCGTTCTTCGCAACCATCAGCAAAGCCGATCCGGGAGAAAGTTCGTGAACCAATTGTAGGAGTATTTCCTGTTCGATGTAGCTCATCCCACCACAAGGGCCCTTGTTTGGGCGAAGTTCGAAGAGTGCTTTTATATCTAGGGAAGCGATGCGAAGAACCCTCAAATATTTTTCCTTACGAAACTGAATATTTTTCCTTACAAAACTGAATGACCTTATCAGCAAAATCAAGTAAAACATCATACCTTTTTTCCAGGTCCAAAAATGTGGCTTTGTCAATTAGACCTTCTTGGAACACCTACACCTCTGTGAGCAGTGACATGGACATTAACTGAAATTGAGCAATTGCATCCTCCATCCCGACTCTATGTTTAGGATGCACCAGATTTTAGCCGATTGCCAACGCCAATTCCTTATCTGGGTGAATCACTGAAAATATGAGGAGCATAATCCCTATTTTTAAGAAAACATTTATTTGATTTCTTTAATGATTTTATTCTAATTTTATAGAAGTTCAAATCTATTTTCTAAGAATCAAAGTGTACTCACTACAAATATCAGGTTTTTATAATGTCCTAAGCTTACTCAACGAAGGATTTAATATCAAAGAATGCAATATGGCAAGCATGTAGAGCATGGTCAATAACTCTCTTCTAATGGATGTCGTTTTCAAAGAAGAGTTCACCGACAAAGATCTAACATTAAAAATTCCTAGAAGACAAATTGTTTATATGATTGCATCTAAATGTTGTATTTGTGCTTACGAATACGGATGACAAATTAACTAGGCCAGAAAGGAGGAAGATCCAAATGTTCACACAACTTTGGAGTGTCACATAAAAATGACAAGGAAAATTTTTTTAGTTGCATTTTACAATTCTTATTTTAGTTGATTTTTAACCAAAGAAAGGTGTTGTCAATTATTTTTCAACATAGCATCATTTTTTGTCAAATTTTTCAAAAACATAAAAATCATAAATCAAAATGAGTTCTAATCATTCTAGCATGGATAAGTCGCAGATGTTGAATAGAACTAATCACAACATCTCGGGAAATTCCGCTGAAAGCAAAATTTATGGTGCAGAAACTATGGGTTGTCGTGAACGGCATCGAAAAAACACCTACAAGTAGACAAGCAATGGCGGACAATGTTTTTGCATATCAACAAAAAGTGCAAGAAGCAATGTCGATTATATTATGAAGCATGCAAGACAAATTTTGATACACATTGGGAACTAGAAAAATCCGAGTGAAGCCTAGTTTCTGCCAGAATCAATACATGAAGGTACACGACTTTCCAAAATCATAAAATTAATTTTTGAGTTTATGACAACTCCCATGAAGGGGATAAAAAAGTGGTTAATTTTCTTGCTAAAATTAAAAATATTAAATCTCAACTAGATGGATGTAATTGTGATTTGATTCAAGACAAATTGTTATATTTTATCATTAAAATGAACATTCATGAAAGGTTTAGGAACTTTATTTCCATCTTAAACTCTAAATATCAAACTGAACAAGAAATACCTAACTTATCTACACTTAGTTCTCTCTTGATTCAGGAAGAGCAAGTAATGACAAACTTTGATTCGAAGGAGAATGTCGCTTAGGCACTTCTCACTCAAAAGCCTAAAAATAACTTCTCTAAGTTTAATAAGAATCAGAAGTTCAAATCAAATTTTAAACCCCCTAATAAAGATAAGAAACCAGTGAATAATCACCTAAAAGTCAATTTTGATGGAAAATGTCATAATTGTGGAAAATTTGGTCATAAAAAGGAAGATTGTAGGAAAAATAAAAATAAACCAAATTTCAAAAATCAGAAAGGAAACAAAACAAATCAAAATCAACGCAAGAATCAAAAGAATAATCAAAAACCTAATGTTGTTGCTTTATATGCTGCATTAATTACTACAAAAGAAAATGAATGGATCTTAGATAGTGGTGTGTCTAGGCACATGACCTATAGGTCAAATATTCTTTTTGATATCAAAGAATGTAATGATCAAATTTATCTAGGTGATCATTCTATTCTTGATGTTCAAATTCAAGGTAAAGCTAAAGTTTTCAATGGTTATATAAATGATGTTTTATATGTGCCTAAATTAAAAATGAATTTATTATCATGTTCTCAACTAACTCAAAATAACTATAACATCATTTTACTAAAAGATAAATGGTATATTAAAAATGAGTTAGATACTAATATTACAAAAGGCATACAAAAGAATGGCTTATATATATTTAAAGGTTTTGCATCTGCTTCATGTCGTTTTATTCAAAGTAAGAATGATTTATAGTTATGGCATGAAAGATTAGGACATGTCAATTTTAGGAGCATGTATGATATGTCTCGTCTTAACCTAGTTGTTGGACTGCCTCCTATCTCTCATGCCCATGAAACTTGTGAAGGGTGCTTACGCATAAGCAATCTGCAAACCCCTTTCATTGCATCATGATGCAAACTCCTCTGAACCACTTAAACTTGTTCACAATGATGTTAGAGGACCTTTAGAAGTACCTTCTTTAAATGGTTCTTTATATGTAATTACTTTCATTGATGATTATTCTCACATGATTTGGTTATTCTTTATTAAAAACAAATATGATGTTTTATCTAAATTTAAAGATTTAGTTGAAAATAGTTAGTCATAAAATTAAAAGGCTTAGAACAGACAATGGAGGAGAATACGTTAGTAAAGCATTTGATTCTTTTTGTGTCGAATGTGGAATTCAAAGGGAACTTACCACTCCCTATTCTCCTCAACAAAATGGTATAGCGGAAAGAAAAAACTACATTCTTAAACTGGCCAGAACCATGCTTCACTTAGTCCAAGTCCCTAAATTTCTATGGGCTGAAGCTATGAACAAAGTCCCTACTAAAGCCTTATTCCAAACAACACCTTTAGAAAAATGGACTAACAAGAAACCTAATGTATCTCATTTGAGAATTTTCGGTAGCCCAACCTCCATCTTCATTCCTAAAGCTAAAAGGAAGAAGTTAGATCAAACCTCCTATAGCATTTTTATAGACTATGGAGGTAAAACAAAAGCTCTAAGGATCCATGATCATACAAAACGTAAAGTTATAGAGAATGGAAATGTTAAAATCTTTGAAAAATCTTTTTGTAGTTCTTCCTCTATTTCTTCTATTTATAATGAATATAATGAGTTAGAAATTGATGATCTTGATGAATGTGATGATCAAATTGATCGTAACAAGGATACTGAGATTGAAAGTAAGTTTATTCTTGTGTCTTCTATAACTAAATGACCTAAATGGGCTCAATATTTACTTCAAAACACTAATCCTAATAATCTTTGTAAGATGACTAGAAGTCATCATACCTACCATGCCTTAATGACTATGTATGAACTTGAACCCCAATCTTTCAAAGAGGCATGCCACGGCACTGACGGATGGATAGAAGCCATGAAAGTTGAATACAATGTTTTAATTAAAAATTAAACTTAGGATCTTGTCCCTACAGAAAAACGTAGTATTGTTGGATCTAGGTGGCTTTACAAAATCAAGTATAATGACAATGGCCAAGTTGATAAGTTCAAATTCAAGTTAATGGCTAGCAGGTTTTCTTAAAAACCCGGTATTGACAATGTAGAAACTTTTTCTCTTGTTGCAAAAATGAGCATTGTTAGGATTTTCAATGCCTTAGTTCAATATGGTTAAGAAATTCACCAAATGGATGTTAAGAATGTCTTTCTAAATGGTGATTTGAAAGAGGAAATTTACATGACCCAACCTAAAGGTTTTGAGGAACCTAGAAAAGAACTTTTGTTTATAAACAAAAAATCTCTAGGTGGCTTAAAACAAGCTCCTAGAGCTTGGTATGCAAAGATAAATAATTTTTTCAAAGATATTGGTTTTTCTAATTGCTCTTCGATAATGATCTCTTTGTTAACTCGCTGAGAATAATCAAATTATTCTTATTGTATTATATGTTGATGATTTACTTATTACTAAAAATTCGAATAGTTTAATTTTTAAAATTAAAGCTAAATTGAAACAATACTTTGAAATGATTCTTGTATGAATATTACATTAGTTTTTAGGCATAGTTATTTTTCAAGATAAACATTTTATTGTTGTATCTCAATCACAATATGTTGTTAATTTACTTAAAAGATTTAATATGGTGGATTGTAAACCTATTGCTATTCCTATTGAAGTTGGTTGTAAACTTGATCCTAAACCTACATGTGAAAAAGTTAACCCTACTCTTTATAGGAAACTTATAAGTAGTTTGATATATCTTACAATCACTAGACCTGATATTGCATATGCAATAGGTATTGCTTCTAGATTCATGCAGGAACCATATCAGGATCATTGGAAGTTAGCAAAAAGAATATTAAGATATATTAAAGGAACAATTAATTTTGGTTTACATTACACTTCTTCTAATAATGCTTGTTTATATGGATATTGTGATTTTGACCATGTTGGTGATGTAATAGATAGAAAATCTATGACTGGATATGTTTTCAATTTTGGTACAGGTGTCATTACTTGGAGTAACAAAAATAACCAACAATTTCCATCTCTACCGACGCAAAATATAGAAGTGCAATGGAAGCAACAAAAGAAGCCATGGCTAAAGCGGTATTGGAAAAAATTCACATGGAAGTTAAATAAAGTACTTCTCTTTTGTGTGATATCCAAAGTTGCATTGCTCTTGCAAATAATTCAATTCAGCATCAAATAACAAAGCATATAGAGATTGTAATGACCCTTTCAAGGGTTTTAACCACACACAAAATGCATATCTGAATTTTAATTTGCAGCAGACTGTAAAGACAAAATCAGCGACTATATCTATCTTGAAATATGCCAAAAAACACCAATAAACACCATAAATCAACTCGCCACAATTATGTGTATATTTTATAGAACATTATGAGCCAAAAACACAAAGAAATGCTGGAGATCTCACTGCAAGAAATTAATTATGAACTAGAAATCGCAGCCACAAGAAAATTAAGAAACTAAGGCATAGAAACCCTCAAAATTCACCGAACTTCAGATTACGACCTTATAAAATATTACAAATCAGATTATCAAACCAAATTTCTCAAATACTTCACCAAATGCTCCAAACCCTACCCAAGGTAGGTCGCTCCACCCTTAATAAATCAAATACAAGCTGGAAATGGCAAGTAACTCTCCAAATCAGCCTCTAGAATCGATCCCAAGCCAAGGAGAAGGGTTTTCGTCCTTCCCTTAACCTCTAGAAGGGTTTTCGTCCTTCTAGGCAAGTACACATGAGGGTTTTCGTCCCCAAGTGCAAGAACATGGAGCAACAAGCTCACAATGCCCAAGTAGAATAAAATGCGCCAAGTCTAGATAGCAAATGGTGCCTCTAATCTTCTTTTATATCTTCCTTTTGGTGCCAAAGTACAATTAGAAAAGGCCGACTTGTATAAACAAGGAAAACACTAAAGAAAATATAAAATATTAGATAAAAACATAACATAATGGTGCTCAAGGTTCTTCTCCTTCATTTTTGCTTCTTTGCCATGGAGAAGGAATGGCAAGAAGACCAAATATCAGCTCTTAGGTGGGAAAAAGGGACATTACAGTCCTCCCTCCCCAAAATTGTTTGTCCTCAAGCAATTGCAAACTCATTACATTCGCTGCCCCAACTTCTTCTTCTTCTTTCTTTTGAGGGTCTTCATCCTCCAATGGTGAAGGTGGCATCCTAGACAAAGCATCTGCAACCACATTTTGCTTCCCTTTCACATACTCAATGTCAAAATCAAATGCTTGGAGTCTACTCACCCATTTTTGTTGCCGGTCATTCAATTCCTTTTGATGAAGAAAGAATCTCAAGCTATTGTGGTCGGTTTTGACTACAAACCTTCCACAAATCAAATATTGCCTAAACTTGGTTAAGGCATGCATGATGGCAAGCATTTCTTTATCATAAATGGAAAGCTTCTTCTCATGATCTTTCAATTTCCACTTTCAAAAGCAATGGGGTGCTGATTTTGCATCAAAATTGCACCTATACCCTCACCGGAAGCATCACATGCAAGCTCAAATGGTTTAGAAAAATCTAAAAACTGCATTTATTGGGTTGAAGAGTTAGGGGGAAGTGCTGGAATAAGTTTGCATATTTTTCTCTAACCCTAGCGACTTGAACTGCAGATTCGAGGTTGTTTTGAGTGGGTTCCAGTTGATTAAAAATTCTGATTTTGGATGCATTTGAAAGATCTTAATTTTATCTTCCTACTGCATTTTATTTCAAGCAAAAAGAGTTAATATTGTGGGAGATATTAATTTTTAAAGTTTGCAGTCATTTTCGGTTGTTTCAGACATTAAATTTATTTTTTTACTTTTGCAAGTTTATTGGTTAAAGGAGTGCAAATTCCAACTAGATAGCCCATCTGAACCCTTACCTTGGCTCACTCTAACCCCATTTGGGTTGTATTGAAGCCGACACTGGGTTAGTTGAGGTGAATCTAGAAGGGTTTCTCTTTGAAGTTTGCTTCTTTTGCAAGTAGATTAATATGTAATATCCCACAAGGGGATATTACATATAAATTCTTCAAAAGTGATATGCTAGCCTAAAACCCTTGTCATGGTTTAAGGATTGTAAATCTTGTTGTATATACAGATTATGTTGGCATATAACCCCACTTAATATTAAGGGGTGGTGTTGGAACAATAATACTAAGTGGGTTTTAACCCCTTAATATGTTCCTATAAGATTATATTTAAATAATAAATTAAATATAACTAGTTAAATAAAAATATGAATATATTTTTATTTTAAATATAAACTTAAGTTTATATTAATTGATTTTAAATCAATTAAAAGGGTGAAAGGGTGTATTTCGGGAAGTCACACCCGATCACCCTAATTTAAAAAGGGCACACGGGGCCCGGTAATAATGTGTAAAAATGGGAGATGAAGTGAGGTGGAAAAGGCTAGAGTTATTGGGTCAGTAAAATTGATGGTTTCTCAAATAAATGGAATTTTCTATTATTTTGTGAGTTCTTTACCTCGTAGGATTTTTTTCCCATGTTAAATTCTTGTCTTGTGTATTTAATTTAATTAAATTTTTATGGTTTAATTTAAGGTTTGAATTGACTTGGTTAATTCTTTTACTCGGTCCTCCATCATCTAGAAGGGTATATTCAAGGAAAATTCTTTACCCGGGTCATTCGAGCACTGGAAGCATATAAAATGCAATATTTCCTCATTATGTAACGTGATTTTAGAATCAACTAAGTGAAGCAGTGAGTTGTGTAGTTAACATGTTTTTGGTAGAGCGGTTGTGTAAGAAAATGCTCTATAAGTATATCTGTAAGATTAGGGTTTCACGCTGAAATATATAATAGTTGAGCCTCAATCATATCGGGAATAGATTATTATGTATGTAATGTTGTAAATCTTGATGAAAAATGAAGAAGGGTATTTTCTTGCGAGAATTGTGTAAATTAGGTTTTAAATGACAAATGTGAATGAGATCTATGTGTGTTTGAGTCGTTTCTTGTTTAATTATCTTGCATTTAATTAGTAAGGTCATAGGCTTACATCCAATCCTCACAATTCTCTCTATAATGAGGTCATTGGTGTTCTCTTTTTACATCTCAGTGAGACCTTCAAGCACAAGCTTGATTGAAAGTGTCAACACGAGATAGAGCCTTGTTCTTTGACATGAATAACTAGCCTAACATTTTGGTTCTATTCTTTAGACCTCATTGCATTGGTTGTGAGGGTTTGATGTTATTCGTTTTGTGGCGAGAAGAATTAGGGATGATCACAACTTTTTTATGAACTTAAATAATTTTGTGTTCTAACCCTAAATATGGCCAACTAAACTTGTGGCACAAGGGTTAGACAATGGTAGGTTTTGA
Organism: Taxus wallichiana var. yunnanensis; assembly: GCA_018340775.1. Classification (NCBI taxonomy): domain Eukaryota; kingdom Viridiplantae; phylum Streptophyta; class Pinopsida; order Cupressales; family Taxaceae; genus Taxus; species Taxus wallichiana. Next base: position 464,906,213 of record CM031237.1, read on the forward strand.
AGTGAGACTACATCTTTTCATATTGGGGTAAAAATGGAGGATAGCCTCCCGAAGGTAGGGTTTCTACATAAGATTGAGGTAGGCGATCTTGTTAAGGTTGTCATTGAGGGCTCTGGAGAATGGAGAAGTTTCACCTTGTGGATGACATTGAAACCCTAGGTGGAAAGGGCAAGCACGTGACAATCTGCACAGGGTTAGCCGGGAATACAATCCTTTGGTGATGGATTATGCGAAGGAATTCCTTGATCGATGGACGTGGTAAAGTAGAAGTATGGGAGCTACTATTGCAAGCGAGTGGAAGATCTAGGCGAGTTTTTACCCTAACCCTACTAGATGTCGAAGCCTTTTGCATGTGTTACTGTCGTGAAAATAAGGTTTTTCGCAACGTTGGGGTTTCTAGAGTTAGAAGTCTGATTCGAGTGAAATATTGGTTAATTTTATGCAGAAAAAGATGAGTTTGAGTAGTGGAACAAGCACCACTAGAGTGAGTGTGGGATCTACAACTCATGCAATTCTTGTAGGATGAACATTAGAAAATCTTGTGACAACTCAGTTGCCTGTGGTTTACCAAGCACAGATGTTCATTTATGTAACTATGAAGTTACCAGAGTACCATGGGATAAACAATGTAGCTAACCACATACATAGGTGTATAATTGCATGGCCAATGAAGGAGATTACCTCAGTTAAGGCGAAGATGATTCAATTTACGACCACTTTGATTGGAAGAGTGCATACCTAGTATAAGAACCATGACCCTAACCGGATGGTCATGGATTTTGAATACACTCAAGGACGTAATTTGTAGGAGATTCACGTTCCTAAGTTTGAGCAAGAAAATATATCTATGTTGAATGAGATTAAACAAGAGCCAACAAGGAATGTGCGTGGTCCGCACGTTTCAAGACCTCTCTATTGAATATCTCTTATGAGATTCATATATTGCAATGTCTTGTAATGATTTGTGAGAGGCTTATCAACCCCTTTATGAAGGCAGCTTGCGATGAAGAATATTAACGATCCGCATGAGACTTTGGATGTAAATTTGTGTGTGGAGTGGAGGGAAATTTTAATATTGAAATCAACCCATTTTTGGAAGTGTAAACTTCCACGATGGCTAACTTGAGATAAAGAAGTTAGTTTCTTACAGTGTGCATGCATTGCAAGAGACAGAGAAGTATTGCATTGATTGCAATATAACCCGACACGCGAGAGGAAAGAGTATTCAGCGCAAAATTCATGTTACGAATCTATGTGGCAAAGTTTTCTGGAAGATCATAAGATGCAGGATTTCCCGATGGTGCAACCTAAAAAATGAGTCAAGACTAGGTGTAAAATATGCGAAGATGACACGCATGACACAATGGACTATAAAGATATTGAGGAAATGCATGAGGCCCGTAACAAAGAAGCAAGATAGGAATTCTTTGAAATATTCACCACGAGGCCATGGTTATGGTGGAAGGTTTATTGGCCTCAAAGGTGGACAAGGTAGTGGACAATTCCAAGGAGCACGCTATATGTGTGGGGGACTAGACCACTATTAATGTGATTGTCCACAATTCCCGACTTGTGCACATTGCGCAGAGGAGAGTACAAGTTGGAGGAGTCCCCAAACTTGGGGAAAAATATCAAGGATAGTGAGAAGATTAGAGTCGCAAGAGCTGCTAAATTTGCACAAGGAAAGAGTTAAAAGCGTAAAGAGATAGTCAAGCAAGAAAGTAGTGACAAGGTAAAGGTGAACATAACAATTTGAACTATGGCGACAACACAAGCTAAGACTGCACCACCACCGTTGTAAGTGGATATTTCAACAAACAAGACTATGCTGACCCGTGCACAAGAAATGATCAAGACTTTGCAAGGTGAGGTTCAAGTTGTGTGGGAGTTGGAGGCTAAAATGAGAGAGCAGCAACGAAAGGCCCCTACTTCAAAGGAGGTATTGAAGTTAATAGAGACTTTTGCGATGATTAAGCAAGAAAGGGTTTTCCCCTTGTTGAATATGTGCCTCCAATAGAATTTTGGGGTTGAAAAGAGGAGGGTCTTGTGACCACGAGGGATTTGTGTATTGCAGAGGGATTTGTGTACCACAAATTAGACCGGGTATGACAAAGATTAATTGTTGGAAGCACAAATCAATGGACAGGATATGAGGAACGTGTAATATCCCCTTTTTCAAATTAGTACCCATTGAAGACTTCTTGCCATTTTTCTTAACGTGGCCAAGAAGGAATTGCACAAGGAAAAGTCCTTGGGTTTCATTTCCATTTTCTTTCATTGTTATTAATGTTTTTCTTTGGTATTTTCCTCCCTAAGGCAGGTCGGCTAGGTTATATAGCTCCCAACATGAAATTACAAGATAAATAGAATACGTTTAAGGTACGTTTACATCAAACATCCCTTATGGCAGGAACCACTCAAAGAGATCTACCACTATGAGAGTCAAACTTGCTACACTATTCTATCTCTGCTATTCAATAGAAGTCATCCTTAAACTATGATTTGTTACAATCATAGATGCCTCTATATGTAGCCTCTCATCTAATAAACCTACAGTTAGGGTAAATCCTTAACCCACCCAGTACACATTAAGTTAACTAATTACCAACTATATAACTTATTCCACAAGTTATCTATTTGGTTCAATACGCAAGTTACATATTGGGCCCATCCTATTTAAACATGGATCGTGTCTTTCACATGTCAACAAAATTAGGCTACTCCATAACCTTATATACATCATAATACAATGGCCCTATGCGTATAATATTGCACGCTCTTATTTTCTAACAAGTTCCCTATATTCTAATACCACGACACAAGCACTACTATATAGAATAATTGTTTGCTCGATAAGTCATCCAATTCTCTGTGGAGGGCCTCACCGACTATATCATGGAAATCCAATCATGCATCACACGGTTCCTCAGCCTCACAATGATTCTGAATGTAAACTTTTGTAGCAAGAGTGGACGTACTTATTCTCCCTTGGATTGATGACTTGTTCATTAGGTGCCTCAAAGTTTGATTTGTCCACATAAAACACAAAAGGTTTAGCCAATGGGTTGCGTCGGACCGACTAAATTGCATAGACGATTCCAAAGGCATGATGCTTTGTCTTGGTGCAATTTGTCTCATCTTTAAAGAAGAAAAATCTTGCCAAATAGACTAGATAATCAAGCTTGCGATCGCCCTCTTGCACTAGTGTGCATCCAATTCATAGTGATGAGTCTTAGAAAGCCCAAAAGAGCACTCGCTGATCTGAGTCTGATTTGCCCTTGGCAGGGCTGCAGATTAGATCCACCAACCTGGTCAGTCTGCCCTTGGGACTAACTAGTCCCAAGGGCAGAGACTCTGAGTCTGCAGTTTTATTCAAAAAAACTTTTTATTTCAATTTTAAATATTTTCAATACAAGTCTGCAGTAGTAGGATATATGAAGAATAGTTATAGTACAGTTGTGAGTAGTAAGCAAAATGTGTATTTCCTTCTTCAAACAACCCTCTATATAAGGTCTGTAGTAAGAAAAATGTGTATTTCTTTCGTCAATCCATCCTCTCTATAGGGTGCTCTGAGATTGTTAAAGGAAATGGATGGCAATGTATAGTGTTGAGGCATTCACAACTCCAACCACAAATTGACCTTTTCAATACTCATTTGACTTACCAATTTCACTTTTCTACTCTTACTCTCATTCTGATTTTTCATTTTTCCTTGAAATTTGAAGGAGCCATTTGTTCATTTGCAAGGGCTGGATACTGTAATGTCTCCTTTCTAGGACAAATTAGAAAATGGAGAGGTACTTGTCAAGATCAAGCAAAGAATGGATAAACCCTTTTGCTTCAACCTAAAATATCTCAATGTCAGCTATTTCGAACCCAAATGGGGTTGGAACTAGCCAAGGTGGTGGGATAGATTGGAAGAAAACAATTGGAATTTAAACACATTCAAATCAGATTTTTAACAGCTGAAAAATAATTAATAATTACACCCCAACTGCTGCAATCTTCCAAAATTATTTCTCGCTTAACCATCCAAGCAAAAATTTCAAACTTTGGATTTTGGGCCACAAAAATATGAAAAACAATATCTCAAAATCAGTTTTTGCACAGCCAACATAAAACCCTAATTTTACCCTAAAAATTAGGTCGCCCAAAGCACATTTAGGGCATCAAATTAACTCCAAAAATTATGAAATCACTTTCTCCTTATTCCTCCTAATTTCTACAACCACATTCAATATTAAATTGATCCCAAACTGCAGATCTGAAATTTATAACAGTTAATTAATTAAAATGCACCCAGAACAACTGAAACTTCAAAAATTAATATCTCACAAAATACTTGGAGTTTTGGCATGAAACGAATTGCACAATAAATTAGAAATCATGAGCTTTTAAATGAACTAACTGAATTTTTTGAACACTGAAACCCACTCAAATCTGCCCTTGAAATTTGTCTCCAAGTCGCTAGGGTTAGAATAAAATATTTAAATAATTTCCAGCTCACAAAACCCTTCCAAAACCCTCAAATAATCAACCCTTGATCTGAAATAATTGATTAGACACAACAACAAATAGATCTAGCATAAATAACCTCAAAACATGATAGATCAAACCCCAAACCAAGTCGATTTGCCTCTAATAAATTGCAGCAGTGATAAAGAACACAAAAGTACCACAAATCATCCACTAACATGCAAATTTATGCTTCAAATAATTGTGCCACACCCTAGAGCAAGTCGCCAATGCTAGAATGGAGGAAATATTGCATAAATTCACTCAACACAAGAGAACACAATGGAGAGAACAATGGAGTCTTCAATATTCTTCAATAATAGATCCAAATGAGAGAGAGCACAATGCAAGAACTAGGGCATACATCCTAATACTCCAAGCATGGAGCGAAATCAAATGATCAATCAACATAACCCCACTAGAGGAAATGTGACCTCCTCTTATAAAGTTAACGGGTGCAATGTCCAATGACCGACCTTTCCCTTTTGGAGGGAAAACATAAACTCTCATTAAAACATTTAATAGACTAAGACTATGTGCACTTTATTATTTTTAATTAAATAATAAAAGCAACTAGCCTATGTGCACGTTAAACTAACTAAAGAGACTCCCACTTGTAGCGCTAGGCATGCCGAGGGGTCACAAAATAGACAATAGACGTCTTTGGATCGTCTTCAAGCTCAATCCTCAAGGCCATGCGAAGAGAGAATGGGTTGAGGGTCTTCAAGTCTTCAATGTCCCAAGAAGGGGACATTACAAATACACATTAGTTACTTAATTATTGGTGTTAATGTTTGTATGATAGATGTAATTGATTTGTTTTGAGTGTATTTGAAATGGATTTCATATGGAATATATATGTGTATGTATGTATGTAGTTTCTTTACCTAAAATTTGCTATTTTTGTCATTTTCAAAGTTGCATTGTTTTGGATGAGTATTTTCATCAAGTTTGGGTTTGAGTCAAAAATCAGCTTGTCAAGTCCGAGTCTCACAAATATGATCCAATTGCATTGTTTAATGTGTCCATGTGAATGTGGAACTCTTCATTCTAATTTGGATAAACCGATATCAATGTAGATATCAATCTTAGATGCAACTCCTTGATAGCCTTTTGTTGTTTGTAGCTCCAAATGAATGGCACTCCTTTTTGTGTCATGACATCCAGCGGAGTAGGAGATTTGGTGAACTTGTTTATGGATATTTTGTAATACTCAATGTCTCCTAAAAACAATTGAATCACTCGCGTCCTTTCCATTAGCTCAACTATACCAATTTTGTAAGCAAGTAGGAGATTTGTGTGAAGTTGTTTATGAGCCTTCTATAATACCTAATGTGTCCTAATAACAATTAAATCACTCCCGCGTCCCCGCGGCATTTTCATCAGCTCCACAATACAATTTTTGTTTGTGTCCTACAATGTGACACACTATGACATACAATGTGTCCTAGCAATTTATCAAAAGCAACTATGAAAAATATATTTTTGGGTAGAGTGCAAGTTCTTCCTAACAAAGCACAACCTCATAATTCATCCAAATCTATAAGTTATGTCTTTTTCATTTTGTGTATAGACGAGTCATCAAGGAACACTCAAAAGTTCCCATCATCTTCTTCTCAAATATGTGGAAGACGATTCTTTAGAATGCGGATGGGACTTTACATACCCATATGGCATCTAGTTGTCAAGATATGTGCCTCTTTTGACCGTGAAGGTCATCTTCAACTTCTCTTCTCCAATGGTTATCTAGTTGTACCCACTAAATCCAACAAGAAATGAGTAAATCTTATGACTTGCTACTTCCTCAAGGATAGGATCAATGAATGGAATGGAAAATGGGTCTTTTAAGGTGATTGCATTCGAGCTTTAAAAATCAACACAAATTCAAATCTTCCCCTTCTTTTTCTCAAGCTTATGACACTAGGGCATTTCATAATCTACATTCATGTAGATTTGAAAGAACAAGGAGAATGTTTGTGGTTCTGACATGGCATTTCAAAAGGCGGTGGACAACGAAGGTTAGTGCTAGTGAAGGAAATTACAAGATCACACTCCGCGGTAAGATAATAAACAAATTACATTGTATATAAATTTTTCTCCATAGAGTGTTAAAAATCATTGTTTGCTCCTCCAATGTGGTGAAAGGGCTTTTGAATTTTTGCTTCCCCTATGTTTAGAATTTAAATTCAAATCACAATATGACTAGGGTAATTATGGTAAGCCTTTTATATTTTAAATCTATCTAAAGATTCCTATAACCATGTATAGAAATAAATAAATTTATTCTTAAACATTCGATTCCCTTCCATCCAAAATTTCTGACATTTGTCAATGTGAGAGTGTCTTGTCTTTGATAGTAAAAGAATAAGTGGTCTGTCAACAAAACTCATCCGCCCTCTAAGTGAATCTTCTCCACCCACATGTTGGCTTAGGAAAGAATGTAAGCAGAAGGTGAAAAGGTTGTAAGTTGTGATGCTTTCTCAAATCTCAACTGCTCTGGTCAAATTTTCATCTAGAAAATGTGTTATTATCTATCGTGGGTTTTACTTTAACCACTTAGTTCATGAAGAACCATAACTAAGAAGTTGTAAACCAATACCGAAATCTAAAACAACTAAGCAGACACTGTCTTAAGAAAGGATAAAAATGTGTTGGAAGAAGGAAGTCAAAAGGAAATACAGAGAATCTCCCTCAAATGAGGGGAAGATGTGCATCCCAATTAGTAGATAACAGAGCTAATTGCATGCACATAGAAGAAACTTAATAGATATGAACACACAGAATTATAAAACAAAGGCAGCTCTAGATCTAGATCTATAATAACACAAAGTTTACTAAGAGATCTAAGATTAAAAGCAAGAAACAAAGTACACCGTGACACAAAGTTCTCCAGAAACCCGCTCCTTCAGTATTCCTTTGCTCCAAGTTGCTCTCGGGGTTCAAAGACAAAGTCTAGAACACAAGATTGCGCTTATAAATTCTCGATCGATCATTAACCCGAGGTTCTTCTCCTACTTATGTAATGTAGGAGGGAAAGTACAAATGGAAAACTCAAACTGAACTAAAGCATGAACAACAAGTAAAGATGACATTTGGCAATCATCCTCAACTAACTTCTTCTTAAGTGACACATGTATCACTTAACTAATAGAATGGTTCCACATGACTTCAAGTAATGGTCAGAAACCAATAACTTAGAAGTTTTACAATTTCATCCGGAACATAGAAAATAGAAGAAGAAAGAAATAAGAAGTCATGCCATTGTAATGTCTATACATTCTTCTTGTTTCGATATCTCGATATACTTGTCGAACATATAATTCAAAGATTCTTCCATCTGCTTTTAGCCATCCACCGCTTCTTTCTCTCGTCCCGAATGCAAAGCAACCCTTCATTCAACACTTTGATGCACGCTTCCACATCTTCCAAGCTCGGCCCAAACCTCGCAATGTCTGCCTGCAGTGCCACCAGTCTACTGATAGAATTCATCGTGAAAGGTTTGGTAGCTTTATCAATTCTCTTTTGTACCATCAGGAGAGAACCTTCCAGGGAATTAGGCACCTCGTTAGAAACAATCCGCACGTAAGAAGTAACGCCTCCGACCACATCCTCTTCCGTGAAAGAAATGATACTGTCGGGTAAGGATGACGTCCTACTTTCAAGTGCCTGCATCCTTTTCAGCAAAACTCTGCAGATTTCCAAACGGAAAGATACTGCAAATTCTAACTGCTTCCCTTCTCAATCGATCCATCCGCATAATCTGCTCCGCAATCAATACATCTCCCGCAGCCTTGTTGATCTCGCCAAAATACTCAAAGTTACTCTCGCAATCGTATTCATGCCTTCTATGTTTGCCATCGCCGCTTTAGTTGATTGCCGCATCGCTCATAACCTTTAAAGGGGGCACTTTCCCCAAGTCAGTATGTAAGTTTGACGAATAATCAAATCCTTCCATTCGCCAATAGCCTTTACTTGATTGTTGCGATCTTCCATTTCCCGCATAAGATGATCACTCACCCGCTCAAATGGGTGAATGGAAGGTTTAGCAACCTTGGCTATGATCTCACATAATTGAGATACTTGCTTCTCGCAGCCTCTTCTTTCTCCGCCTTCTCACTGTCAAGCCTAAGGAATAAAGCATCTATCAATGTCTGCGTGTCCTGCTTCAATCCTTCAATGGTGGCTTGACCGAGTGGTACTTTGGTCACTGTCACATCTTCCGTGAGCTCCTCTTCTATCTTTCCTTCTGCCGGAATTGATATCTCAAGAAACTTCTCTCCCGAATTCTCGATGATCAACCTAGAAGTTGCTTTAGCAACTTTAGGCCTTCTGTCTCTTCTGCTCAGATCCTGGAGTAGCTGCAAGTCGTGCTCCTCTAAGTTCATCTCCATTCTCGCTTCTGGAACAAACTGCAAAGCTAACCATTCCGAGAAATTACTTCTCGGAGAGTGAGAAGTCGCTGAGTGCACTACCATCTCCCGCTCTGCATCCTCTCCATCAGAAAGTGCCACAGTGTTATGGCTGCCATCTTCTGAGTCATCCAAGGACAAAGCCCTTTCAAATTCCGCCATCTGCAGCCTTCAACGTATCCTCCTCGAATGTGCGCGCCGAACGAAGTGGCTGAGGGGAGAAGATGAATGTCGCTGGATTTAGTGGAGGCATGGAAGCATCCTGCTGCTGCGGTGCAATAGTTGGTGAAGCATTGGGTACTGGAGAAACTGGAGTTAAAGTCATGGTCGTAGAAGTGATCCTCTCCTTCGATTGAGATCTTTCTATGTACACTTTCAACTTCTCGACTTTCCCGCCGCTTTCTCCTCCGTGCTTTCGCTGAGGGAATCTCCCGCGCCGAAAGTTGTTCGTGACTTGATTCATCAATGCTTCATCAAGGCAATATCCCTTCACAAGAACTGGGTTTGAAGTATTCACCAACACAGCCTCTCGACCTTTCTTCAATTGTGTTGCAGCCTCCTATGTTATTCTGCAGTATGGCTTTATCTCCTCCCATTTGATGGTAAGTGTCAAGTACCACATTCCCATCATCTTTAAGATCCGCAGGTATCCGCGCTAGTCCAAAGTCGAACACTTGCTTTGCTGATAGCCTGCTGAAATCTTTCTTTCTAACCTCGTACTCACTTTTGCACTTCATCCGTAAATCTTCTAATGAAGGCACATGTGCATATCGGGCCGAGATTGTCTTCCCGGCTACTCCAAATGGATCAAGTTCAGCCTGCAGCAGGAAGAACTCTCGCTCATACTGATAACATTTCGCGCTTCCATCCTCGAGCTCGTGAATGCTAATGCAACTGTAATATCCCACTGTTGATCGGGAAGAAGCCCGTAGAGACTTGTGCCGCTGATCAAGGTCGTCGTAACTCCACAAGTTGCCTGCTTCAGCTCCATGGCGATCAATCTATCATTCGGATACCTGGGCATCTTTGTTGGTTCTCCAGAAAAGCCCGTAACCCTGAGGTATGTGAAATCTGCAAATTGAATGAATAGACTTCCAATCTTGGACACGGCTTCCCACACTTCCTTGCTTACCCTGTTGGCCTTCAAGTCTTTGTCTAGCCTGCAGATGAAATCGTAGAAGAAGTCATCGTTGATCACTTTGAAGTCTTTCTCACCTGTAGGTGCAGTAAGCTGTCGGGTAGCACTCGAAAATGGGGTCCTTGGAAAGAACACCACATCTATCCAAACTTGGAAAAGACGCCTTGTGAAGCCGCAACATACACCAAGTATGAAGTCATCTCAAGCCGAAAGTACGCTTCACGCTCCGGAGTTGCTCACCGATGTTGTTGCTAATAATTTCCGACCAATTGATTATAGAATCAACCTTGTTGATTTCAATGGTCCTGATGAAAGCATACATCCATGTACGGAAAGTGTAAGCATTCGCTTCGCCATTCATCCTGCATAGCAATTTGACGACATCATCTACCTCCTGCACCAAATTGGACCGTGGAAGAGTTCTCGGGAACTTTGAAGGAGATCTAGGCTTCTTCATGTATCGGCTATTCATGATGCTAACGCAATCAACTCTATGCTTCTCCCATCTACTGTCAGCATCCTGAATGCTAATAGAAGTCACCACCTTTCGCACTGGAATCTTCAAACAATAATTGATGAACTCTGCGTCCAAACGAATTATTGTCTTTTCCCCAAGCATCACGCATCGATCGGGATGAAGGATGATAAGATCTAGCACACTCCATCACGAACTCGCAATTGGGTCAGACATGGAAAAGCCGCAACTCGGATAATTCCACCGCTTTTGACGCACGCATGAGTGAAGTCTTTCCCGCCTCCGGATCTATCTATCAAATCGGCAAGAGGTTCCGGCCTAGATCTCGTGTCTCCTATGTCTCCGCAAGTTGGGAAGCAATGCATGACTCCATCGTGCTTTCTTTTTCATCTCTTTTCGCCATAGCTTTGTCTATCTTCGTCTGAATAATTCTTTTTCTTCTTACTTGGCCGGATTTCTTCAATACTGGTGCAGATCTGGACAATTCTTCAGATTCGGAGGATATTTGCAATGTGTCGACATCGATAAAAACTCATTTTCTTTTCAAAGCACCGTAATGAATTCTTGCAATTTATTCAGACAAAAATGGCCACCGAGAGCATGAATAGTGAATTTAAATTGTAAAAATCTGCACTTTTCAAGCCTGCTGCCCCAAAAATTGGTGTTTAATTTGCACATAAAGAGAGCATGAATCCTTTCAATCAACACCTGAGCTCCTGTAACACCTGTGGAAACAATTATGCAGACAAAGATCAACCTCCTCTAAAGCATGCGCCAAATCTGGAAGCTTTTAGCCTTGTTGTCACCTTGTCTGAGCAAAATCCTTCCTCTAATGGGGGCGCACTTTTCCACTTGGCTGCAATTCTTCACCTGTGATTTGAATAATTCACCCATATGGCTGCCCATGCTTATATAACCTTCACAATTCTATAATTAATAATTGCCCTAACAATTAAAGGCAATTAATTAATTAAAAATCATGTTTTTCTCTTTTAAAAATAGCATGTTTAAGGACAGCCATCCAATAAATTAAATTAATCCAATTTAATCCTTCACACATCACTTCACTTAAGCTTCACAGTGTGCTTTGACCATAGCCACTGAAAATAGAAATTAATTTAATGTTTTAATGCCTTAAAAAACATTAAATAATACCCAAATGGGGCGCACTTTTTGAGAGGAAGAGGGCAGCCATTAAATAAATTAAATTTAATGCTTTTAAATCCTTTCTTTTATTTCATCTTTGACTTGTTGACTTCCTCCAAGCTTGGGCGCACTTTTTGAGAGAATAGATTAATTAAAATAATCAATTTAAGGCTGCCATTCTCTCACCAAAGGGGGCGCACTTTTTTGCACATGTAATTCTATTTTTAAGAATTTTTTCACAATGGGATTCTTTACCCTGCAAGGCAGGCACCAAAATCCCGTGATCCACTTAAGTGATTTGACTTTGACAATGGGATTATTTACCCTGCAAGGCAGGCACTAAAATCCCATGATTTCACTTAAGTCACTTTCCTTTTATTTTATCATGGGAATTTTACCGCGCAAGGCAGTAATAAATTCCCACCGCCTCGCGCCTCTAATTTTTCCCACCGCAGCCTTAAGTGACTTTTATAACACGGGAAAAAGTACCCTGCTAGGCAGTATAAAATTCCCACCCTGCCTGCGGCTTATATTTTTCCCATTGCAGCTTAAATCCTTTGTTTTCCAAAAATGCGCCCATCCCCGCAGGGGCTTTTCTGTGCACGACTTCGCTTTTTCCCAATGATCCGCACTCTCCGATGGCGACTTCCTCCGGCATAATGTGCGATATGTTTTCCAAACCGCTCCAGCCAAAATCGGGCTTACCCGGCAAAGGAATTGTTCCAGAGAAATTTCACAGAAAACGAAACGGGACACCACAAAAACACGAAAAATTGCCAAAAGTTACAAATAAAGCCCAAAACTTAATACAAGTTAAAACCCTTCTGGCACATAGGAATAATAACATATTCGCTCATAATAGAGTTAAAACAGAGCGCAAATAGCCTCATACGGGGCTCAAAATAATTAAATACAAATTTCCCGCAGACAAATCCTGACGACAGAATAAAACAATTTTGGGCATCTGGGTATTTGGCGAAAAAAGGCTAATATGGCTCTTTGGGATTATCTTGACGCAATATAAGAACTTTCAGGCAATAAAAACACAAAACGACCCATTATTTTAAAAAGAAAAATAGCCTTGTTCCAAGTGCTACGAGACATGATCTTATTTACAAGTTTGGTCCTTTAGGGGACACCGTATAATGTTGTGTCCCTCCTCAAATGTCTCCACTAACACCTCATGATGTACAAAAGGATAAAATCAGTTTAAAGAAGACAACAATTTTCCACCTATAAAAGTTGTATTTAAATCTTGTCAAGTGAGCAGCCTCAAGTGTCAAAGTTACCTACTTCATCATGAACGCTGCAATGTAGTGCATGTATGTAAGTTTGTAGACACCTAAATTTGACAATTTATCATTTGGAAATGACAACTTTGGCTTTGCACCTAAAGCATGACTTGTGCACACATTCCAAGCCTAGGTGACTTATCTTTATCTCTCTTCCATGACTTGCTTATCTATTCACATTGCTCAATCACTTACATAACTACTTGCAATAAACACAATAGTATACTAGCCCGGGCATTTCACCCAAAATCTTGCAAAGTCCGTTGAACCGCCTATCCAAAACCATTTATGCGGGACAATGACAACTTCTGATTTTTATTACAGCCATCGGTCAATCACTTTAACCTTAGAGGAACAAACTGAAAATGCATTAGCAACAAAGAGAAATCTGAATATTTATGACAGCAAAGGAATTCATATGGCAGCCAACAATATCACCACTTAGCCCTAGTGATGAACCTGATTTTCTATTTCCTAGGGCAAGTGAACTGTATGGGCTTTTCAAGACAATATTCTCATGCAATATAGACTGAAAATCAATATAGAAATATCCCAAACACTTCATAAGTCCAACAAGATGAAATCTGGAGCAAATATATATTTTATAATTTTAATTCAAGTGCAAACACAACTGAAACTTCGAAAATTCATAACTCCATCAATACTTGGAGTTTCAACACAAACAAATGCTCAAAATGATCTCGGAGAGACCAACTATCAAATAAAAGTGAAATCACAATTTTCCAACCACGGAAACCCCTCCAAAAGTGATCCCGAACTTCCCAGGTGGGTAGATCAAGTGGAGGAAGGGTGCCAACACCCTTGAAAGTGCCCTAGTTGGAGTAGAAGTGCCCTATGCACGGATAAACACCTTGTTGTTCCAGAAATCTGCCAATGAAGTCCACTTGTGACTCCCAAATGAAGCCACCAATGCACACAAGAGGGTTTCCGTCCCCAAGTGTGATCCTATTGAAGGTTTTCGTCCTCAATAGGTAACCAAGGAAGGGGTTTCGTCCTTCAATGGCAAGAAGAGAAGCTACACTAGCTCCAAATCCAAGTAAATGTCAAATGATGAATGATAATGATCCCCCTCCTCCTCCATTCAAACCTCCTTAAGTACCCTTCTTTGGTGCCAAGGATGAATTAGAAGATCAATCTTCATGACCGACCTCTTAATGAAGGGGAAGTGCACTTTTAATCTTCACTTAAGAAGACCGACCTCATAAAAAGGGAAAGAGTATTTCTTTATCTCCATTGTAGCTCTCAAGAAGACCGACCTTAATGAAGGAGAAGATAGAAGTTCCTTTTTTGCTTTGTCATTCACCTATCACCTAATCGAATCACTCCAAGCCATAATTAGTAATCAAATAAATAAGGAAAATACAATCACTTACAATTATGGCAATGTTCACCTCCCTTGCTTTCCTTCCTTGAAGCCCACGGAAGGTGGAATGGGCCCAAGGCCTTCATAGTGACTAGCGTGGAAAAGGGGACATTACAGTCCTCCCTTCCCAAATTTGCTTGCCCTCAAGCAAATGCAAACTCATATGCCCAAGTATCATCATATCAAGGTGGAGGAACATGTTGTAGTGCTCCCATAATCTGGATCCCGTGCTGTTAAATGAAGGAGCTTCAATCCAAACAAACTCATACCTCTGCTGCCCCTCTCTTCATTGAAGTCTTCTTTATCTTCCACTTCAAAAAAACAAAGTGACATCTCTTTCCTTTGTGTACTCAGCTGTACCAAAATCTCTCCAAACTGCTGTAGTTTCCATCATAGAGCAAGAAATGGATGAATAATCAGCTTGACCAGCTATCCCTCTGATTACAAGATGCAAATCAGATTGTGGATGGGCTGGAAACAAGTTACAACAGCCATAAAATACTTGGGACCTCATCCAAATCAAGGCTATCAGGTCTGATTTATTTGTTTCTTCCAGTTGTATCCTTCTTCCCACATCATCCAATGATGAAATCCTTCCTAAAAGTGCATGCTTGCTGCTGCCCATGACTGCTAATGGCAGTCCCAACTCTGAATTTTGCATGCTCAGCCATATGACATTGATATAACAACTAGCAAACTGAAATCTTACTGGAAGGGACAATTTTATGAGTAGTGTAGAAACTGAAAATTGTCTTATAAGAACTGAAATTTTGAGAACAACAGATCTATAATGGAAAACAACAGATACATTGGTCCTTAGTTCAAGATTCTTACAGCCCACACTTACCCCAACTTGATGTAGAAGATGGCTTTCAACAAGAAAGCTCCAATTTGCACATAATTCTTCAAGTGTCCCCACAAGGAAGTAATACCGTGCATGCCCGGAACTAACCAAAAATTATCACCATGAAGTACCTTACCTAAGAGTAGACCCTTGCTTGTCTTTATGCCTTGAGTGCTCTGAAAATATGCCTCTTCCTTCTTCGTGGTAGCCATGCTTGGAACTCCATCCATTCTACCTTGAAGTATTGCCTTCTTCCTTTTATCCTTGAGTTCCAACATAAGATGTAAACAATATATACCAATACTTATGCTCACCTCCTTTGGATGGTTGTTACCTTGCTGATTTGGAATTCCAATTGTTGCCTCCAAGCTGCCCCACTGAAATTTCTTCACAAATTGGTTTGGATCAGACCATAGGGGTGTGGATGAGGGGTTGTAATAGCCATGTACAACTCTAAATTTCTTTCCAAGCAATGCCAAAGATGTTGGGATGTTGGCTTTGCTTAATCTCAATGATTGAACCCTCTTACAAATCATTTTAAGTGGAAAGAATGTCTCCAAACCTGCCCATCTCTTGCTGCCCATGGAAGATATGCACACCCCATACCTAAACTTGGGAAGAACAGCCCATCATGGCTGTAGCATAGCACTTCCAACTCAAAAATCTTGGATATTAGTAACATAGGAAAGATGCAACAACTGCAATACTTGAAATCCCTTTCACACATCATGTTAAACCCAAAGAGCTTCATCATATATGACAATCTACAATTGTCCAAGGAGAGTACTATCCATCCAAAATATGAATTCAGAAAGAACATCTTACCATTTTCCCACACCAAGCTTCTTGTTGCGGCAACTCTGATTATCTTGATAACCTTGCCTTGGAGTGTAGAACTTGGCTTCAAAGAACACTCCAGGAGTAAATCCTTCACAACTTTGTTAGGATACATAACAAGTTCAAAACGATCCTTCATAAAATTTCTTTTTAACCATATGCATGGAGTAGCAATATTGAATTCAACAAGGACTTCCTCTTTCTTATAACTCAAAGGATCAACCTGGAACCCAAACCTTTATGTTCACATAATCTTGAACTTGCACGGAAAGATCTATGTGCCCTGTGTTACTCAACAAGTTCTTCACATTATCACCAATTATATTATGAGGCATCAAACATGACATATGATCATTCTTTTCAACAAACTGCCCATGATGACACAAGTATGGCAGCGACATAGGAGGAGACAAAATGTGATCATTTCTATCATACCTTGGGCTGCCAACAAAGAGCTCACCCTTATTTTGTTGGTACTTGTTTGGAACATCTTGGAACTCTCTTCAAGGTTATGAACTCCTCAATCTGCCCATCATTGATTGTTGTTTGGGAAATTCCAGCGAATTGAAAGTAATCATGAAGAACCAGAAGTGCCCTTCCTTCATGGACATACCCTTCCATAATGTCATCCTCATATACTTCATGCAAATCTGATTTTTCTTCTCCATTTTTCTGCAACATGCCATCATTAGAAATCAATGAATCATCATTAAATATCAAAGGATTTTTACCTTCCAACTCGTGCTTCATGATTTCCTTCTCTTCCCTAGGCTCGTGCTTCAAGATTTCATCAAACCCTTGACCCTTCATACTGTTGTTCTAAAAATCAGTCAAGGGCTCATCCTTAGGAAAAATGATAGGTACTTCTACCTCTTTCTTTGGAGATTTTACTGCATCAAAAACCCTTTTTGGTTCTTCATCTAGCAACACCTCTCCATGTCCTTCAACATGGTCTTCTTGGGACTCCTCAAAACCCTCTTGCAGATCTGATTTTTTTTTCTTTCAAGAGAAACCCCTTTGGGTTTGGCTCTTTGGTGCATTCTTGTGGTCTAGGGTTTAACCCTAGCATCTTCATCCATGCTCACTATCCCCTTGTTGGAACCATCAAATGTGGAGAGCGTCACCTTCCCCAAGGCATGTTGAAGATCCTCCTGTGGCGCTTGAGATCTAGGCTTGGGCCTTGACCTACCCTTACCCTTACCCCTATGAATTCGGCAAGCAAAATAGCATCACGGATCTCATTCGGAAGAGCCCTATATTCTTCATAGATAGCCACAATGTTGTGACCCACTTGAATGCCATGTGTTTCCACCTCCGAATGACTTCTTTCTTTGGTAAGAACCTAGGTCGCCAATCCATGTTTGTATTCTTTGTCACCACCTTGCACGAATACCCTCAGCTGGGAAGATCGATGCTCTGATACCACTATAATGTCCCTTTCTAGGGCTGAAACTGAAAATAAGGGTTTTGGCTCAAACCCAAATGACAACTTCTGATTTTTATTACAACCACTCAGTCAATCACTTTAACCTTAGAGGAACAAACTGAAAATGCATTAGCAACAAAGAGAAATCTGAATATTTATGACAGCAAAGGAATTCATATGACAGCCAACAATATCACCACTTAGCCCTAGCAATGAACCTGATTTTCTATTTCCTAGGGCAGCGAACTGTATGGGCTTTTCAAGACAATATTCTCATGCAATATAGACTGAAAATCAATATAGAAATATCCCAAACACTTCATAAGTCCAGCAAGATGAAATCTGGAGCAAATATATATTTTATAATTTTAATTCAAGTGCAAACACAGCTGAAACTTGAAAATTCATAACTCCATCAATACTTGGAGTTTCAACACAAACAAATGCTCAAAATGATCTCGGAGAGACCAGCTATCAAATAAAAGTGAAATCACAATTTTCCAACCATGGAAACCCTCCAAAAGTGATCCCGAACTTCCCAGGTGGGTAGATCAAGTGGAGGAAGGGTGCCAACACCCTTGAAAGTGCCCTAGCTGGAGTAGAAGTGCCCTATGCACGGATAAACACCTTGTTCCAGAAATATGCCAATGAAGTCCACTTGTGACTCCGAATGAAGCCACCAATGCACACAAGAGGGTTTTGTCCCAAGTGTGATCCTATTGAAGGTTTTCGTCCTCAATAGGTAACCAAGGAAGGGGTTTCGTCCTTCAATGGCAAGAAGAGAAGCTACACTAGCTCCAAATCCAAGTAAATGTCAAATGATGAATGATAATGATCCCCCTCCTCCATTCGAACCTCCTTAAGTACCCTTCTTTGGCGCCAAGGATGAATTAGAAGATCAATCTTCATGACCGACCTCTTAATGAAGGGGAAGTGCACTTTTAATCTTCACTTAAGAAGACCGACCTCATAAAAAGGGAAAGAGTATTTCTTTATCTCCATTGTAGCTCTCAAGAAGACCAACCTTAATGAAGGAGAAGATAGAAGTTCTTTTTGCTTTGTCATTCACCTATCACCTAATCGAATCACTCCAAGCCATAATTAGTAATCAAATAAATAAGGAAAATACAATCACTTACAATTATGGCAATGTTCACCGCATGGAGTGCTTCAACCCAAACACTAATCTTTTTGTAGGGTCTCCTACCCATGGTTAGGGTTTGAGGGTGTTTCACATCATAAAAAGGTTTCGCAAATGTGCAACACTTAGGGTTTCAGTGTAAAGGTCATCACAAAGCATCATAGCCACATAGAACGTTATAAAATACTATATTATCTCCATTCGAAAACGTACATCATAGGACTGGACCATACCACCCTCCGGGACAGCCGATGAATTCCATAACAGCCCAGTTTGCAGATACAGTTTCAAAAACAAAGTACCTCCTGTGTCATTCCCGGTCCCAGCAGCATAATGTGACTCGTAGATCACATCTCTATCTTTGTATTCAGCTAAGTGGACTTCTCCTCTTGTGTTTTGAGCAATCGTATCTATTGTTATATCTTGCAAGTTGCTTGTAGCTATATTCTGAATTATAAATTAATATTTATTAATTAATTTGAATATACATGTTGCTAGCCCTTGCGTCTTTAAGTAAATAAAAACACATTTCTATACCAAAAGCTTATTTATTTACTTAGGTTATACTCAAAGCTAAGAATGATCTATGCGGGATCCTCTCTAAATTAGCATAAAGTAGAAGACCATACTAGAGCCAACACACATGGTGAAGAGTCAGTCCCACGGTGTGGTACATGGCTATAACCTAGGGGCATAAGTATGGGGGTTGTAATGGATCTAAAAAGGGTATTCTATACTCAATCACTACGGATATGAGATGTACGGCTAACTAGATCCTAGGGGTGGCCTCTAGGCCAAAGCAAGAGCTATCTAACTAATGGTTGTAAGATGTCATTTCGCGGTAAGCAAGAGCTATAATGTAAGAGATAAGGACATACTACACTATCCTATCTAATACATGATACATATGAACAATCATCAACTAAATAAAAGGAAAGAGAATAGGGATAGAGATACTTACCTTTAGTGGACACCGTCAACACATTAATCTCTCTCCTTGGCTTGTAGGACTTTGTGAGAGATTGTTGTGGGTGAAGGCTCAAGAAAGATAGAAAGAAGAGCTATGTAGACCAAAGTTGGGGACTCCAAAGACTAAGGAGGACATTGTTGGTTCAGCTTCTATTCTTGATTCTCCTAGTGACCCAATGCTCCAATGATGAATTCCAAGTGTCAGCTCCATTAAAACCTAAGTCCTCTTAACCTTTTTAGGGCATATTTGTGAGTGAATTCAGAGCAGATTGTTCGGGTGTGATATTGAAGAAATGACAAGTGGGAACCCTATATATATGAACTTACACCCTAGAGTCATGTCTTAGTCTTAGCCAAAGGCCATTGGCCCAACCAATGACGTCAACAGAAACAAGGTTCTCTAAGATATCATTTTTGGAAATCTTTAGGAATGAGTAATAGGAAAGGGAAGGAGGCTACCGGGAGACAACTAGAGCAGATGGAAAGGTGGTCTTAAGGTCATCTTATGTGGTGGTATGGTGGTATAATGTGGTAATAGGAAGGATAGGTGCCACAACAATCTCTCACGATGTGCGACAAGTCTGCTCATCCCAGTCTTCATGCACACCTTAAGACATACACTTGAAGAGATTAACATGCCACCGGCCTGCACAAGAGAAATCATTAGTGAAAATTAGGTGCATACAAAGCACACTATTGCCAAGCTGCAAATGCTTCAAACTAAGCATCAACCTCAAAGCCTTTGTGAAACATTTAATTATTGTGAAATCCCTTTCAGCCATTTTGCGTATATGAGCATGGCATGATTTCTCTCTCAAGAGTAGGATGCCACATTTATTCATGGAAGATAGTTTCACATAAAAGCAAGTTTCACAAAAAGGCTTGAAATATCTTTATGGTTTGGTCAATTATTGGGTAATAGACTGTCTCCTCAGGAATTTCGGAAGCTTAAAGGCAGTTGACAGTCCTGTTAAGTCACCATACAAAAATATCAAAATTCTGAAATATTTTACAGGCTAGTTAATGGGCAGGACCCCTCTATAGATCCTCTGTTTTAATTTATTGGCAAAAAACAATAGACAAAAAAATAAGTGTACTAAACCCTTAGTATTCACACTATAGACATCACTATGAACATTTGGAAGAAATGGAATGGATTTGTCTTATAAAATGAGTCATCCCAAAAAGAGGATTGAAAACTTGGATGAGTATCTGCAGATATGAAACGGACAGAAAACAACTCATTAGTATTAGAAATTTATAGTCTGTTTGGTGAGTGTTTGATTGCAATTTGATTACCACTATTACCTTATTGGTTAGAGAATATGCTCTTTTGTCACAAATGTGATTAGGTCAAAATTCTGAGCATACTAGGATTCTACATACAAGAATCTACCATATATATTGACCTCTGGATTCAAACGTTAAGACTGATATTTATGCCAGATTATGTAATATGCAGTGAATAGCTACATCCAGTGAGCACCTTTAACCATCTCAAACTCTCATATACTCTTATTGCATGAAGACCTATATTGATGCCAGTTATGTAATATACAGTGCATAGATACATCGACTGAGTGCCTTTAATCATCTCAAAATCCCAAATAATCTTATAGCAACTTTATCAAAGCATGCATTCAAGAATCACTGAACAGTTGAAAATCCATTAAAAATGTTTGAGTACAAAAACCATGTAGTATTTGCTAACATATTGTAATATCAATAGTCGACAATCTTTCAAAAACATCAAGAAAATGGATATAAATTTTTACCTTATGCCTGTCAAAGAACTCCACCTGAAAATTCAAGATTCCCACGCGCATATCAATATGGTATGTCTTTTCGATGCAATGCTCTAATTCTTTTTCACATTCATAAATAATAAAATACAGATCCATGCTGTTAAAATGTAGAAAACCTGTAAAGTACTGATAAGAAATGCTATGCTACAGTTGTAAGGATTAAAATTTCAAGGATGCATGGAAAAAAATAAGCTTATATTGATTAT
Source organism: Taxus wallichiana var. yunnanensis (assembly GCA_018340775.1). Lineage (NCBI taxonomy): Eukaryota > Viridiplantae > Streptophyta > Pinopsida > Cupressales > Taxaceae > Taxus > Taxus wallichiana. The sequence goes on from CM031237.1 coordinate 464,927,800, forward strand.
TTTCACGATATAAGGATGAGGAAGGGAATTGTGTAATGTCCCCAAATGAACATATTTGACCCAAGTTGGATTTTGGGCAAATCCAAACCCCAGAAGCAATATAATAAATTACTTATCAAATCAAACACTGCAGATCTGAATTTTATATGAGAAGTGCGACTAGGGTGGAGTGAAATACCACCACAAATCAGCCCCTAAATCTATATCATTCCACGCAAATCTGATACCACTAATTTATAAAGCCCAAATATGTATAAAAATGCAGATTTCTGATATAAACAATGCTGCAATAAATTATTTAAAACCATGTCTGCAGCATAACTTCAAAAATTCATATCTTTTGCTAGAGAAGTCCAAATGAGCAAACACGAAACCCTAATTTTTCCCTAAAAAGTAGGTCGCCCAGCACATTTAGGGCATCAAATCAGCTCCAAAAATTATGAAATTAATTTATTTTGATTCCCAAAATTCAGTACAATAAGCAGCAATAAATTTCAGACCTGGAATGTCTCAAATACACTGCAAACCAGCCAAAAGATGGATCGCTCCAGCTGGTACAATGAACATACAACTGCTGCAATTTTATTCTTCAACAACACTGCTGAAAATAGTAGAAATCTGTGAAAGCCCAATAGAATTTCCTGAATGGAAATTCCTCTCAAACTCTTGGGGGTTTTCGTCCACAAGAGGGAAATACTAAAGGTTTTCGTCCTTAGATATTTCTATGCAAAAGCTACAAGCTTAAGACACAAATCAGAAATTATCAAGTGAATATCGAATGCCTCTCAAGCAAGTCTACTTCTCCTTTTAAAGGAAGAAGAGACCCAAAGGAACCTCCAAAATATCCAATCAGCTTGCATGATTCTTTCAATGCATTTTCCACCCTCCATTTCTCTTAGGGAGAATACAAAAGGCATTTAATAATTATTTTCTTCTCCCAAGTCTGGTCGCTTTTTCCCTAGAGGGAATACAAAATAGAAATGTTTTATCCTTTCTAAGTTCCCATTATTCCCCCAAGGCAAGTCACCATTTTCCCTAGAAAATACAAATTAAATAAGTGTTTTTCTTTTTATGCACTTTTCTAGGTTCTATTTTAATGTTAAGTTTATTAATTTATTATATGTGCTATTATATTTTAATTTTTTTGCACAATATAATAAAATTAATAAAACTTAAGTCACCCTTATATTTTTCCTTTGGCCGTCGGGTTGACAAAATAGGCCAAAGGTCTTCGATTGGGAAGGGGATATTACAAATTGCAACCCCGTTCCTTTCATTATCATAACAATTGGTGGATGGTTTAAATAGTTCCAAAACATGACTTGTGATCTCATCACATTAATAGGAAATATTTTCAGAAATATACTTAAATGCTTAAGTACCTAATGTCCAAATTGGATTACAATTTCAATCAATATATTATATCTATATACATAAACTAAAGTGCAGCACACGGCACATAAACTGCATGTATTGCAACTCAATCTATGGCCTATAGGATGGTTACGACTAGCCATACTACATTCCAAGCTCTATGCTACAACCACACAGCATGTACTTATCGACATTTTGGAGAACTAGGTGCCAAAGGTCAAGTGGGTTTCGGAAAATTAACAAAAAGTGGATTGCATGTTCATTCACTGTGCTATCATTTACGAAGATAGATGTGCCTTGCAAATCTCCCGATGCTTTATATATTTTTAAAAATAATTATTTTTTGAAAGACTTTGCATGGTTGTAATATTGGAGCTCGTTATAGCAAAAGAAAGCAACAAGGCCTTATAGGATAGTGGTAGGCCTCTTCGCATAATACATGATTTTTCCAATGGTATAGTCACTTTAACAATGTAATGAAATTACTTAGATATATTGAGCTAAGTCATGGAAATGGATTGCAATATAAATACCAAGAGCAAAACAAAAAGTAGTAACTTACAAAAAGAAGAGTAGGAGAGATGGGTTCCCAACAAAATGGTTGATAAAGAAAGCATAATATTGGAAATATATGACCGAGCCACTTCGAGGGGTGGACTACCCTATCCAAAAAAATTTGTACTTTTAAAATAATGGGTCGCTTTGTGTTTTTATTGCCAAAAGTTCTCAGATTGCATCAAGATATTCCCAAAGAGCCATATTACCCATTTTCGCCAAATACCCAAATGCCCAAAATTGTTATATTCTGTCATCGGGATTTGTCTGCGAGAAATTTGTATTTAATTATTTTGAGCCCGTTTGAGGCAATTTGCGCTTCGATTTAACCCTGTTGTGATCGAACATATCATTATTCCTATATACCATAAGGGTTTTAACTAGGAATAAGTTTTGGGCTTTATTTGTGACTTTTGGCAATTTTTCGTGTTTTTGTGTTTTCCCGTTTCGTTTTCTGTGAAATTTCTCTAGATCAATTCCTTTGTCGAGTTAGCCCGATTCTTGGCCTGAGTATTCGGAGATCACATACGCACATTTGTGCCAGAAGGAAGTCGCCATCGGAGGTCCGGTTCACTGGGAAAAGGCGAAGTCGTGCACTAAAAGTTCCCCCGCAGGTTGGGCGCATTTTTGGAAAACAAAGGATTTAAGTGGATCATGGGAAAAATAGAAGCAAAGCAGTGTGGGATTTTATTGTCACCTTACAGGTACTTTTTCCCATGATGGAAAAGTCACTTAAGTCATAAAGTGGGAAAATTAGAGGCAAGAGCAAAAGGGAATTTATTGTCTCGCTCTTACAGGTAAAAATTCCCATGGTGAAATAAAGAAAAGTGACTTAAATGAAATCATGGGATTTTATTGCTCGCCATGCAGGTAAATAATCTCATTGTCAAAGTCAAATCACTTAAGTGGATCATGGATTTGGGGCTGCCTCACAGGTAAAAATTCCCATTGCCATGTGTTTTTAAAAATAGAATTCTATTATTCCAAAAAGTGCGACCCACCTTGGGTGAATAATAATGCATTAAATAAATATTTGTTAATATTTATTCACCCAATTTTGGCACCTGACTTGTGGAAAAGTCAACAAAGGGAAGTGGACAAAAGAAATTTAAAAATAGAATTCCAAAATTAAATAAATTTAATTTATTTAATGCAGCCCCTTTTGAGAAGGAAATAATACTTTTTAAAGTATTAATTGATTAAATTAAATTCTATTTTCAGTGGCTATGGTCAAAGCACACTGTGAAGCTTAAGTGAAGTGAAGAGTGGATGATTAAATTGATTAAATTTAATTTAATGGATGGTTGTCCTTAATCATGCAATTTTAGCACATCAGTTAAAGAGAAAAGCATGATTTTTAATTAATTAATTGCCAGGAATAGGAAGGGCAATTATTAATTATAGAATTATGAGGGTTATATAAGCATGGGCTGCCATAAGGGTGAATTAATTAATTCACAGGTGAAGAAGTGCAGCCCAAAGGAAAAGTGCGCCCCATTTGGAGAAGGATTTTGCTCAGAGGAAGGTGGATTTGATGCTAAAAGCTTCTAGTTTTGGCGCATGCTTTGAAGAAGGTTGATTTGTGTTCGCATAATTGTTTGTAGAAGTGATACAGTGCTCGTGTGATGTTGGTAAAATTCATGTTTGCTTTGCATGCAAATAAAATGTCAAATTTTGGGGCAGCAGTTTGAATTATGCAGATTTTTGTGATTAAAATTCACCTGTGCATGCTCCGGTTGCCATCTTTGTAAATTAATTGCAGGAGTTAGATACAGATGCTTTTATAAAGAAAAGGAACTTATATCAATGTCCAATACATTGAATATTTCCTCCGAATCAAGGATTATCCAGATCTGCACCATTTTGAAGAATTCCAGCCAAATAAGAAGAAAAAGAATTGTTCAGACAAAGATAGACAAAGCTATGGCGAAGAAAGATGAAAAAGAAAGCACAACGGAGTCATGCATCACTTCTAAATTTGTAGATATTGGAGACACGGATCTAGGCTCGGAACCTCTTGCTGAATTGATAGACAAATCTAGAGCAGGAAAGACTTCACTCATGCGTGCAGGAAAAACTTCACTCATGCGTGTAGATTAAAAGCAAGTGGAATTATTCGAGCTGCAACTTTTCCATCCACAACCCAGTTGTCAAAGTTTGTTATGCAGGTGCAGATCCATATCTAGATGCAGATGCAGATGCAGATGCAAATCCATATGCAGATCCAGATCCAGATCTCATAGTTGCAAAAGCTTCCAGCACAAAGGCTTCATCCTCTTGTTTCGAATGCAGCCCGTGAAGAAGTCAGTGCGTGGAAAATTCCTTCCAAGATCTTGTGCAAATGCTCCCATCTTCCAATTGAAGCCTTCATTGAATTTTCATTCATCCGGAGTGCTTTATAATTTTTAATTGCTCATATGCAATTAAAAATAAGGATGATGAGTTATCTACGACAAACATCAGATCGATGCATGTATCGAGAAGAACCGCAAAACTTCAAGGATAAAAGAGAAGACAAGGCGAAGGCAAAATCCAACTGCTTCCAGATCCAAACTTTCTAATTTAGCTTGCTTCCGATCCAATGCTCCAAATCCAAAGCCTTCTCCCAAATCTAATTTGGTGAGAATCAAAGGCAAAAGAATCAGACGCATGCAAACATGAAAAGGACAAGACTACAGCCTTTCCTCTTCCTTCTTCTTTCCTCCGACAAAGTAATCGAGCGATCAATTAAATTATAAAACTTAAGTGATTGGTTTAAAAGCCATTACTTCAAGAAGTCAACTACTGGAGATAGGTGGCACATGCAAAATAGAAGGTTCTATTTTCACTGCAAATCATACATGTCATGCAAAGAGGAATTCCAGGAGGGAGATTGCGCATTGTTTCTTTTCCGACTTCCACATGTGTCACTCAACTAAAAGCTTCCGACTTGTAATCGCCCTCTACATTCTATAAGTAGAGGAAGAACCTTCGGTTAATGATCGATTTGTAAGCAAAGCAACCTTGTGTTCCAAGACTTTGTGCCGAAACCTCGAGAGCCACTGAAGCAAAGGATATACAAGAGCAGATTTCCTGAGAACTTTGTGTCACGGTATATTGTGTTCTTGTTTTTATCTTAGATCTTATAATAAACTTTGTGTTATTTCAGATCTAGATCTAGAGCTACCTTTGCTTAAATTCTATGTTTATATCTATTGGTTTCTTCTATGTGCATGCAATCAACTCGCTATCTATTGATCGGGATGCACATCTTCCCATTTCTTCTCTCGTGTTTATATAATTCCTTTCCTTCTTCTATAACTTTTTTTTTCTTAAAAAGCTTGCTTACTTGCGTGCAGTAACTGTTTCAGTTATGGTTCATGAACTAAGTAGTTAAAGTAAAACCCCATTTAGATATTAGCATACTTAAATTGACAAATCTGACACGAGAGCCTCACCGGTTAAATGAGGGAGATTTATCTCATGACCGCCAGGTTTTGTGCTATGCGTAAAAATACTAACCACTACATCCTATATATAATATATTTAGGCTATGGATACTCCATAGCCCGACCCTACCACCAATATGCAAATATAGAAATCATTAGACATGCCTATGTATAAGGTTATACTAGCCACATGTCAACAACACATATCCCATTTGTAATATCCCTTTCAAGGGCTTAAACTAAAAACGAAAGAAACCACACAAATCCAAGTGAAGTGAAATCTAAGTTTATATAACAGAACCTGTAATATTCTTTAAAACCCTAGGGCGAACTATATAAGAGCTTAAAATTCACCAAATAACCATGCACAACAGCTGAAAAATACTTCTAAATAATTATTTCAACTACGGCAATCAATATCCATCCAATTGGCAACAAATAAATGGAGAAAATCAGTGAAGATACACTACTGTAATTAAATCTGTAACAGCAGCAGGACAGCCACAAACAAAGGCTAAAAATAATAGATAAACCCCTCCAAAAATCACCAAAATGTAGATTTCAGCCTTATAAATTATGAAGATTCAGAATATAAAATCATATATGAATTTTGTGCCCTAGAAAGCACCAAACCAGCATCAAACCCTAGTCGCCCTCGTTGTCATGAGAAATGGCTAGCCTAAAAATTCAAACTTTAAAGCATGACGACTAAGCCCATAGTGCAAAATTTTGCTTCCCGATCCCATTAAACCCTCATCCTAGCCAATCTGTCTCCAATGGTACCATCATCCTGGCTCCAAGGAAGGTCCTAATGATGTTTTCAAGCATGCCTTAGTGTGCAAAGAAAGATGATGAAGTTGATGGATGAGTTCGGCAAGATTCAGTGAAAGATAAGTCTTCCTGAGGCCTAAAAGGCCAATTTTGATCATTTTGAACCCAATATGAACCCTCCTAAGAGTTCAAGAAAGATCTAAAACATCTAAAGGTGATGTCGGGGAGTCTTGAAAGTGTTGGAAGCAATTTAGGAAGATTTAGGAAAGAATTGATCATTCAAGAACAATCTGCTCAAAAGTGGGTTTTCTAGGTGCAAGGAATGAACACCCTAAAAGCAAAACCGACTTCTCTCGGATGATTCGGGAGTTCCGTAAAGAATTATTTTGGCGCCATAAATAGAAGGAAAGTCAATGCATGAAGACAAGCCAAAGTGAACTGAAGGTAGCATGCTAAAAATAAATAAATTAAATTTATTTAATGGCAGCCAACAACATGCAAAAATAGGCGCCCAATTTGGGTGAATAAACATCATTGTTTATTAATTAATTGTCAGGAATAGGAGGGGCAATTATTAAAAATAGAATGCTGAGAGTTATATAAGCATGGGCTGCCATAATGAAGATGTAATTAATTCTTTTAGCAAAGGAGTGCAGCCCGGACAGTTTTGGCACCCAAAAGGAGGAGGATTTTTGCATAAAGAAGTGTTTTTCATTGCCGGAAAGCTTCAAAGTTTGGCGCCTAGGATTGGAGGAGCTTGTTTTATGCCTGTGTAATTATCTGCATATTGGTACAGTGCCCAGGTGAAGTTGAAAATATTTATGTTTGTTTTGCATGCAAGCAAAGCCTCAAATTTTAGGGCAGCGGGCTTAATATGTAGATTTTTGTGATAAAAATCAAGTGTTCATGCTTTGAATCCGTCTTTGTCTGAATTAATTGCAGGTATTCATTATAGGTGCTCATATAAGAGAAAGGGAGCTTAAATCAATGTCAGATACATTGAATATATCTTTTGAATATGAAGAAATCCCCAAATCTACACCAATTGTAAATAATTCCGACTGAATAAAAAGAAAAAGAGTTGTTCAGAAAAAGATTGCTCCAGCCATGGCAAAGCGGGATGAAAGGATAGGCTCTGTGGAATCATGCATAGCTTCCAGATTTGCTGAAGTCAATGATACAGACACATGCCATGCACCTATCACCGATTTAATTGGTAGATCTGCACAAATCGATCCAATTGCAAAGGCTTCCGCAAAAATTCATCCTCTTGTTTCTGACGCAACCCGTGTAGAAGTCAGTGCATGGAGAATTCCTTCCAGGATCTTGTGCATGTGCTCCCAATCTTCCAGTTGAAGCCTCCATTGAATTTACTTGTACTTTCCTTCACCGGAGTGCTTTCCAGAATTTTTAATTGCTCATATGCAATAAAAAATAAAAGGTGATGAGTTTTGCCTGAATTATTTATGGCAAACATTGCACTGATGCATGTACTGGAGAATAACTGCAAAAGCTTCAAGGATAAGAGGGAAGACAAGTCAAAGGCAACACCCGTAAGCAAAATCACAGTCAGCCACTTCCAGATCCAGTTTGGTGAGAATCAAAGGCAAAAGAATCAACTGCATGCAGAATATGAAAAAAGAACAAGACTACAACTTTCCTCTTTCTTCTTCTTTCTCTTATTTCCTCCGACAAAGTAATTGAGCGATCAATTAAATTATAAAACTTAAGTGATCAGTTTAAAATTCATTACTTGAAGAAGTCAATTACTTGGAAATAGGTGGTATACATGCAAAATAGAAGGTTCTATTTTCAGTTATAAATCATGCATATCATGCAAACAGAATTGAGGAGGAGATTGCCGGTTGTTTCCTTTCCAACTTCCACATGTGCCATTCACTAAAGGCTTCTTATTTGTAATTTCCCTCTACATACTATAAGTAGAGGAAGAACCTACGGGTTAAATGATCAGAATTTGTAAGCAAGCATTCTTGTGTTCCAGACTTTGTGTTGAAACCCCTAATAACTATTTGAAGCAAAGGAATAGAAAGGAGTAGATTTCCGGAGAACTTTGTGTCATGGTGCATTCTGTTTCTAACTTTTTATCTTAGATCTACTTATAAACTTTGTGTTATTCTAGATCTAGATCTTAAAGTTGTCTTTGCTTAAAATTATGTGTTAATATCTATTAGTTGTCTATGTGCATACAATCAACTCTGTAATCTACTAATTGGGTTGCACATCTTCCCTCTTTCTTTCCTATGTTTTATTATTTCCTTCTTCATCAGATATTTCCTTTCTTTAACAGATGCTTAATTGCTGCAAAACTATACAACTATGGTTCATGAGTTGCATGGTTAAAGTAATACCCACAAATAGATACTAGCATATTTAACTGACAAATCTTACACTCGGAGCCTCATCGGTAAATGAGGGAGATTTATTCATGATTGCCTAGGTTTTCAGCAATGCAGAAAATCTAGCCAACAAGTTAAGAGGAAAACAAGTAGGCATCAGAAAGCTATGAGAATTCTCTACAAGGTGGGAACATCAATTTGGTTCTAAGGTTTAAAGGTTTCTTGAAACATTCCAAAGCATGCAACTACCCCTCTCAGTTCTAGACAAAAATGGGCCTAATTTTTAAATTACAGACAGATTCAAGTTCTGAAAGTTGTTTCATTGATCTTAGAATGTGTTTTGGAGTCAAAATCATATAATATTTGACCCCAAAACATCATCCTAAGCCTCCGAAGTGAAAAAGTAAGTTTCCTAGCTATTTCTAGACATCTAATGCAAATTTGGCTTTCCTTTTATAGCCCAGTCACGCTTTTGACACCCTTGTGTCCCCTCTATCCCCTTGGGGACAAGGGGGCATGAGGGACACAAAATTACGACCTCGTCCTTCTCCCCAAGTCGCACTTTGGACACCCAAGTGTCCCGTGTGTCCCCACTGTGCCTTTCGTCCCCACGGTGCAAGGGGGACAGGGGGGATACACAAGTGCGACCTCACTCCCTCTCTCAGGTCGCGCTTTGTGTCCCTTGTGTCCCCCATCTTCCCAAGGGGACAATGGGGACAAGAAAGTGTGACCCATGCATTTTGAAGCCCCTGGACCCCCACGTGACCTCACTTAGCTCTGCAAGTTGATTTTCCTAGCCCCCAGACTTCATTCTCAACCCCTCATCACATCCTCCTCTCCCCACATGATGCCACTTGTCATAATCCTGCTCCAAGTCACACTTTTCTGCCCCTATTTTCCCAATTGCACCATATTCAAACTCAACTTCAACCTGGGTTCAAGGTGTAGTCAGCAAGGTGAGTTAAAACTTCATAAAACTCATTTAAACCTCTCTCTCACCACACAGTTAGCCATTTTCATGAAATTACTGCTGCAACACCCTCAAGAACTCCATTTTTATATAGAGGTGCTATCAAAATCCTTCTAGACATCCATGACCACCAAAAATGAAGATTTGCACATAATTTTTCAACCGAGAGTCCGATCACCGTGAAATTTTGCTAGAATCTCCCTCTCCAAAACACCTTTGGGAAGATTGTAACAACAAACTCATTGATGCCCTAGCCTTTTCACGTAAAACCAACAGCAATTTCAAACCCTATAACCTACCTTTTCAATTTCCCAGAGATCTGACACACGAAAATTCATGCAATTCGGAGCAAAGATCCCAATGCAAAACAAAACATTTTGACGGTGGTTTCGTTGCAATCCGACATTGATAAGTCCAATTTCTAAAAATAGCAGGTGCTCTAAATAGTAGGTTTCTAAAAATAGTAAGTTTCCCAAAGTGATGAATTCTCAAGCATTTGAAATATCCGAAAAAGTAAGAAACATATAAAAAGGTAATTTGGGAAACTTTCTAAAAATAGCAGTATTTTCAGAAAGGGGCATCTAAAAATAAAAAGTTTCTATAATTGGTAGATCTTCATCAATTGCAATAATCCAAATGAGCCAGAGGTATCAGGGAGTGAAAACAGTAAAAAAGTGCTAAAATTAGTAGTCTTGGATAGGACCTACTAAAAATAGTAAGTCGTAGAATTGATCCTAGAAAGTTGTGGCAATTCCCGTTCGCTTATCTTTTTGCTTTTTGCAATCATCACAAGGTTGGGAAGTTGTTTCGTGGCCCAAACAGGAAAGGAAACCCTCCGCAGGCTCTCAAAGCATCAGTTCTGAAGTGATCTCTGCAAAGCACAACTTGATGTAAGAAGCTAGAACAACGAGAAAGACCACCACGAGTGGTTCTAGTAATAATCTCAGGCTCCCAAACAATGCATATCTCCCGAGAGTGTTTCTAAATACTTAATCAGTGCTTGGTGATGAGCTCAGTACAATTTGGAGGTCAAAAACATGTGATTCATCTTCAAGTTCCATTTCCACGAGGAGCAAATTGATCAAAAGGGTGTTCAAATGTTGTAGGCATGTTTTCACTGTGTAACATCTTGGTCAAGGAAATGAATTGTGAAGTGAAAAAGGGTGTCATCATGTTCAAGAGTGAAATGTGAAGCTCGTGGAGTAATACGAAAGTCATCGTGTCCTGATCTACCATCATCTCTTCGAGAAGCAAGTGAAGTGAGCTAATCAAGCTATCAAGGCACTCAAAACCATCATGTGTGAAGAATCAAGAAATCATCTTTTCCCATGGGAAGCATATGAGCAAGAAGGTATGTAAGTATCCCAAATCTGATTTCATTCAAATACTCTAGAGTCGAGAAGGGTAAATAGGTGATCTTCATGTGGGGCACCATGTATGCAAGAACAAGAAATCATCTCAATTTCATTTGATGTCATTCACAATAGTGTTCTTAAACACTCAATCAAACACCTAGTAATGTGGTCACTCCTCAAAGGAAGAGACATTGCAACCAAACCTCATTTCGTATAGCTTAGGGTCATTGAATAAGAACCTTCAAAAGAAAGAGGATGAAAAGAGGTCATGCGGAGGTTCCCTATTCTAGAAAGCTTCATAAAAAGGTCAGAATCATCGAGGATCCTATAGAGCTTCTTGAGCCATGTGAGGTTGATCCATCATTGCCTCCCATTCTTCATTGGCATTCGAACATGTCTTTCTCGGTGGCAGAATCTTCCCATAATGAGCAAAATATGATCCCTCACCAAAGCTTCAAAGTGTTCCTATGACTAACATCATGTCTACTCCGGAAGAGCCATTCCCATGGATTCAAGAGTTACTCATGAACAAACCAAGAACAACACAACAAGCTACAATACCTGACTTTGGGGTGATGCAAAGACCTCAAGACCAAACAAGGTAAGAAGGCATAAGTAACTTCTCGCTTTTTCAATGGAGTTTCCAGTAATCAATATGTAGAGGTTTCCCAACCGAAAGTTGCAAAACCTGCAGAGGAAATGACTCATGAGGACTATGAGTTGACCCACATCTCTTTGGGTCAAGCTACACACAAAGGTGATGCTCATTTATTCAAGGAATTTGCTGCCCGCACACTCGCTCGAAACCAAGAATACAAACGAACAATTGAGCAATTAGAGGAGCATGTGAGAACTCTCACTACCTACATTCAACCTTTCTTGGAGCTCAATATAGTGCCTCCTCCTGTGGAAGATATTTCTTTGATCAATAGTTTCGACCCGAAATGATCAAGAAGGCGCAAGGGCATATAATACAAGGGAAAGCTAGTGACAAATGGATTGAGAGTATTCTTGAAAAAGGAAAAGAATTGTTGTCAAAGGTTCTCTTGTAATATCCACTTTTGGGACATTAAAGACTTAAAACCCTCAACCCATCTCTCTTCTCATGGGCTTGAGGATTGAGCTTCAAGATGATCCAAAGATGTCTATTGTCTATTTTGTGACCACTTAGCATGCCTAGCACTACAAGTGGGAGTCTCTTTAGTTAGTTTAATGTGCACATAGGTTAATTTTTTTATTATTTAATTAAAAATAATAAAGTGCACATAGTCTTAGTTTATTAAATGTTTTAATGAGAGTTTATGTTTTCCCTCCAAAAGGGAAAGGTTGATCATGGACATTGCACCCATTAACTCTATAAAAGGAGGTCGCATTTCCTCATTTCCTCTAGTGGGGTTATGTTGATTGATCATTTGATTTCACTCCATGCTTGGAGTATTGGGATGTATGCCCTAGTTCTTGCATTGTGCTCTCTCTGATTTGGATCCATTATTGAAGAATATTGAAGACTCCGTTGTTCTCTCCATTGTGTTCTCTTGTGTTGAGTGAATTTATGCAATATTTCCTCCGTTCTAGAAATCGCGACTTGTTCTAGGGTGTGGTAAATTATTTCAAGCATTAATTTGCATGTTAGTGGATGGTTTGTGGTACTTTTGTGTTCTTTATCACCGCTATGCGATTTATTAGAGGCAAATTGACTTGGTTTGGGGTTTGATCTATCATGTTTTGAGGTTATTTATGCTAGATCTATTTGCTGATGTGCCTAATCAATTATTTCAAATCAAGAGTTGATTATTTGAGGGTTTTGTGAGCTAGAAATTATTTAAATATTTTATTCTAACCCTAACGACTTGGAGGCAGATTTCAAGGGCAGATTTGAGTGGGTTTCAGTGTTCAAAAATTTAGTTTGTTAGTTTATTTGAAAGCTCATGATTTCTACTTTATTGTGCAATTGCTTCATCCAAAACTCCAAGTATTTTCATGAGATATTAATTTTTGAAGTTTCAGTTGTTCTAGGTGCATTTTAATTAATTAACTGTTATAAATTTCAGATCTACAATTTGGGATCAATTTAATGTTGAATGTGGTTGTAGAAATTAGGAGGAATAAGGAGAAAGTGATTTCATAATTTTTGGAGTTAATTTGATGCCCTAAATGTGTTAAAGACCTAATTTTTACAAGAAATTAAGGTTTTATGTTGGCTGTGCAAAAACTGATTTTGGGATATTGTTCTTCATATTTTTGTGGTCCAAAATCCAAAGTTTGAAGATTTTTTCTTGGATGGTTAAGCGGGAAATAATTTTGGAAGATTACAACAGTTGGGGTGTAATTATTAATTATTTTTCAGTTGTTGAAAACCTAATTTGAATGTGTTTAAATTCCAATTGTTTTCTTCCAATCTATCCCACCACCTTGGCTAGTTCCAACCCTATTTGGGTTCGAAATAGATGACATTGGGATATTTTAGGTTGAAGCAAAAGGGTTTATCCATTCTTTGTTTGATCTTGACAAGTACTCCATTTTCTAATTTGTCCTAGAAAGGGGACATTACATCTCTCTTTGTTCGTGTATGTTCTGCCACCATTTGGAAGTGAAGAAAACAAGGGAGGAGATTGAAAAAGAGAAGATCCATTGGGATAAGGTGTTCCCACTGTGTCCGAGATGAGTTGCCTCAACTCCCACACTCGTGAGTAGGAATGTGTTCGCACCTATTGCTAATAACTTGTCCCCAGTTTGGATCCGCACAATGAATGCTAGATACAACATGATAGAAGATGCCATCTCTAAAATTGAATCTAGTGAACAACATGCCTTCAAGATTTTGGATGATGTCAATAATTGTGTTCAAAGCTTGGATCCCTTCCGCTCACTGAGAATTCATCATCGGAGGAACTCATCGGTTCTTTCCAAGAGTTAGTCAAAAGGAGGCAAGTGATCCTCTCTCCTTCAACGAGGATACTTTGGAGTCCCTTGCCAACATCGAGGCTCTATTTCTAACATTGCAAGAGACCACAAGGAATGGTTTAATCAATGCAAGGCTATTAATGATGTTCTCAAGACATGGATCAGAGTGTTAAGCCACATCTCGTATTCCGAAGCTAAGAAATTAGCACTGTGGCAGTCCGGTTTAGTAGAGAATTCAAAGGACAGGGGGCTCATTCCTGGGAATTCTTCCTCAAAGAAAGGCTTCATCTTCATTAGATTAGTCAACCCTTCTCTCTCTCTCTATCTCTCTCCATATTCTAATTTTCCATTAAGAATGTACTTTTTGTTATTTCATCTTATTCACTTAAGTGACCTCCAACATTAACATTGTAAGAGTCTTTTTCACTAATAAGGAAAAGACTCACTTTTGTATCCTAGGAATATGAAAGGTCACAAGTGATGGGGATAGGTGAAAAGTCATGTGGGGGGTAGATGAAGAGACATTTTGTATGCTATAAATTGGAATGGCTTCTCCATTCCAAAGGGTTGGCAATTGTTGATTGATTGTATGTTGTTGAGATTTACCACTACTACATCAAGCAATAAAAGTTGCATTTCCTCTATTTCTTTGTCTATGTTCCTCTATTCTCTCTCCTCTAATTTCCAACTTTGTAAACATGATGATCTTATAAAACCAAGAAAGGTGTCAGCGCCTTTGATAAATGAATCAATAGAATTTTGTCTATGATTTGTTAGTCTTATCATTGTTAGCATTGTTGTGTTCTTCTAATTGAATGTGGACCTACTCTCGGTTGATGTATGTGAATTCTATAAGCCTACTCACAACATTAACCTCTCTCTCCTTATTTCCCTAATTCCCTTTACCTCTCCTCATAGCAAATTCCTCCTTGTACTCTTGTACAAGCACTTTGCCACAGTTTAGCGGAGTATTCCTCTGTATCCCCGGCCTAACGGCCACCCACAGCTTTTAGTTAGTTTACATTCAATAATGAGAGCCTCCCCATACACAAGGAGGGGCTTAGCCCCGTGACCGTTGGTGGAAACCAATAATTTGCAACACGACAAATTATTTCACCAACACTTTCCTAGGGAAGAGCTCCAAAAATTATGTAAAGCTTTTGAAATCATTCTTCTTGATGTCTCTAACCCAAATCAGCACACAAATCTTCAAGAGATGTCTTCCATTCACTCACATGGAGAGTTTTCGTTCTCCACCAAGCCACAACGAAGGTATTGATCTTCCTTGGATGCCACACAAGAGGGTTTTCATCCTCAAGTGGAAGGTATTGAGCAGCTTGCCCAAAAAACCAATTGTAGATGTAAAATGCGCCAAAGATGGGTTGCAAATGAAGTCCAATCCCTTTTCTACTCCTTGCTTGGCGCCAAAGGCCAATTAGAAGTGGACCGACCTTTTAAGCTTCACTTTATCTTTTGATTGCTTCTTTAATCTCTCCAAACCCAACCGACTTGCCTCCTAAAGGAAAACACTAAAAGAAAACATTAAATCTAATAAAAGAAAATCGAGACGAAATGCAATTCCTTCCCTTGTTCAATTATTCTTCTTTTCCACTTTAAAGGGAATGGCAAGAAGTCCACATTTAGGCCTCATTTCGAAAAAAGGGGACATTACTCCAATACTAACCACTACCTCCTATATATACCATATTCAAAGCTATGGATACTCCATAGCCCAACCGTACTACCAATATGCAAATATTAAAATCATTAGACGACTACGTATAAGGCTATACTAGCCATGGGTCAAGATAACACATATCCCATTACACGCTATTGGTTAAGGATGTAGCACGCCCTCCCCTTCAAGACAATGTTGTCTGCAAAGTTGAACCTCATTGGATGCTTTTGCAAGAATTCTTCATCCTCCCATGTCACATCCTCACTTTGTCTAGATCTTCCACTTTATTAGATATTCTCTTATCACCCTTGTCTCTGCAACCTCTTAGTGCGTGTATGAAGGATTTCTTCGGTAACTCCGTCTCGTGTTGAAACTCTGTCCAATGACCTTTTTCCAATAGGAAACATGGAAGACTAGATGTATTTCCCTAATCGAGGTAACTCCAATTTGTATGCTAAACTACCAATCTTCTACAAGACCGACAAGGTTGTAATGCTTAGGTGAAAACTTGTTATCTTTCTTTCTTTGTTTCAAAGACATTTTCTAACATGGTTATAATTACACAAACACCCAATCTCCTACTTGAAAATGTATTTCATTGTGGTGTTGGTTTGATTGCTCCTTCATTTGGTTTTGCGCCATTGCCAAATTCTCTCTAAGACTAGAGAATACCTCCCGCTAGAGTTGAATGTGTTCTTCAACCAATTGAACCTTTGGTGAACCCTCAAAGATGAGGTGATGAATGGTGGATGATACCCATACAAATGCCAAAATGGAAACATGTTGGATCAAGATGAGTTATGGAAAGAAGTGTGATAACACTATTCTACTTGTGGTCATCATTGAATTCATCTCTCTTGTTTATCTTAAGTAGAACAGCCGAGATAACCATCCAAGCACTTGTTGACCACCTTAAGTTTTCCCATCAAAGTGCGGATGATATGACGAGCTACAAGCCAGCTGCATACCCAAGCATGAGAATAACTCAATCCAAAAATTACTATTAAATATAGGATCGCGATCACTTACTATGATCTTTGGGTCCCATGGAGCTTTTGAATCGTATCCATAAAATATGATGTTACTATACTTGCTACAAAAGGATGTGACAAGGCACGAAAATGGGCATATTTGATGAGTCTATCCATGACAACCAAGATGACATTTTTCCCCTCATACGTGGGAAATCTTGTGATGAAGTCCATGGAAACCTCATGCCAACTTTGACAAGGAATAGACAATGGTTGCAGTAGTCACCCAAGTCTTAATTGTCTTGCCCTTGTTTTTTGACACACCATGCTTTTTGCCACAAATTTTTAGAGTTCCCCTTTAAGCCCTACCCAATAGAAATCATGTTTGATAAGCCTAAGCCATCTACTAGTGAAGCCTAGATCTCTGCAACAACCTTAATGCTTAAGGGTTGATTTCTTACATGTGCATAGCCTATCCATGTACCAAGATTGTTCCCTTTCCAAAAATATTGTCTAACACACTTGGATCTTGTTGCTGACTTCGGAATGAGATTTTGTGTAGCTGTGTCATTCTCCCATTTCGATCTTTCCTCATCCACCCAATCTTCTTGTAACATGGACATGGCGCACAATAGTGCTTCTATGGACTCATCCCTCCTAGATAACACATCAGCCACTACATTTTCCTTTCTCTTCTTGCAGGTTGATCTCAATGTCATATCCCAACATCTTTGGACCCAATTTTTGTTCTTCTTCTAATGACAACCTTTGATCCAAGAAGTGTTTTAGACTATCATGATTTGTCTTCACCTTAAATTGTCTTCCCATCAAATATGGTCTCAATTGTTTAACTACATAAAGGATATCCATCACTTCCTTCTCATAAATGGCCTTTAGAATATCCTTTCCCTTGAGTTGCCGACTCTCAAATACAATGGGTCGTCCCTCTCGCATGAGTACCCCATGCAATATCTCAAAGCATCACATTCGATAATGAAAGTTTTGGAAAAATCTAGGGTAGCTAGAAGTAGAGTGGTGCACATGGCCTCCTTGACTTCTCAAATGCCTTGGTAGTTGCTTGAGCCTCATTCCAATGTAAGGATTTCTTTAATAAAGTTACGATTGGTGTTCTATGCTGACATAATTTTTATAAATAGTGGATAGTAACATGTGAATCCTAAGAAGCCCCGCAGCTCTTTAGGGTTATAGGCACTTGCCATTCAACAATGGCCTTCAAATGACGCTTAATCGTTCTTGCCATGTTTTGTTGTATATTAAGATGTCATCAAAAACACCAAGACAATTTTTGCAAAAATGGCGTAAAGACAGAGTTCATCAAACTCAAATGCAAATGATGCATTTGAGAGGCAAAAGGGCATAACCAAAAATTCATAGTAGCCCTCATGGGTTCTAAAAATTTTCTTATGTATATCCCCATCGCTTATTCTGATTTGAAGATAACCTAAGCAAAGATCAAGTTTCGTAAAATATACAACACCATGTAACTCATCTTGTAAATCATCAATTACCGAATTCCAAGCTTATCTTTGGTGTACTCATTGAGTTATTTGTAGTTTGAACACATGCGTCGGGTGTCATCCTTCTTACGCATCGTCACTACTTGGAGAGGAACAAGCACTCTAGTTATTTCAGGTGTACCATTTCTCAATCTCGCTCTTTTGTACATATGGGTACCTATGGGAGGTTGGATCCATGGTACCAATTGAATGGCATGATCATGATCCTTGTTGGGAGGCAATCCTTATAATATATCTCCAAAAACTATTGAGTTCCTATCAACAATTGCCTATAGATCCGACATCGTAGGCACTTTTGTTGGTTGTGCTTCTAATGAAAAAAAAATTACACAACAAATCCATCCACTTTTTAAGATTTTTTGCATCTGATGAGAACTAACCAACTATAGGGACTATGTACGCAACCCACATAGTTCAAAGGCCCCACCTCTAAATGAAAACTTATGAACTCCCAAAAATTCATCTCAATCGCTCCCAAGATAGTGAGCCATTAGACTTCCAACACAACATCTACTCCACCATGGGAATAAACAAAACCTAAAATTCCCTAAACAATTGATTGTACCACCATCTACAATCATAACCTAAAATTCTAGAGCTGAATAAACAAAACAATTCAAGCATGCAGCCAAATTATTGTCGATGAAATTGAGAGTACTTCCTACATAAATCAACATTGTCACTCTGTTTTTCAAAAAAACCCACTATCTTCAGTGTTTGTGGGGTGGTAATGCCTGAAAGTGCACAGCAAGATATGGTTGGATATCTACTAGCTCCTCATATGGCTTACCAACTTCTAATTGTACTTCTTTGTCCTCTTCTTAATTGGAACCTTCAATGTAAAACATCTTTTCAGCACATTTATGTCCTCGATTGTCTTCCTATCACATTTAAAAGATAACCTTTTGATTTTCTCTTCAATTTGAAGAGGAGTCAATCTAGTAGGCTACTAGACTAACAATGTTGGAGTGATCCAATCTAATGTTCATGAATGCCTACCTTTAATTGCCATTTGCTCTTTCCTCTGCCTACATGCCATGATAATAAAATCATATACAATTAGTGGATTACAAATGTGTACGTCATGTTGATACGATCCTTAAGTCCCCAAGAAATAATTCATTCAAGTTCTCATCCGTGATTGTCCGTGATCGTCTCCACTCGCAAGGATAGATTTTGGAATTGCTTGATGTTATCATTGACCAATCTTGTTTGTCACAATTTTGCTCATTGGCTGAAATAATTCTCTGTCACATTGTTGCTATAGTGCATTTGCAATTTCTCAATAAAAACTATCCAAGTGGCACTAAGGGTCTTCTTTTTCTTTTGAGCACACAACCATCGATACCAAATGCATTGCTTGGGTTCCAAATATAAGGATGCCATTAAGACCTCTTGTCCACATGGGATCTAATGTGCATCAAAGAAAATCTCCAGTTGGTTGATCCAAGAGACCAAATCCTTCCCATCAAACTTTACACATTTCCACTTTCGACAGTATGTTCTAAGGCCCTATTTCAGAGCAAGTTGAGGGTTGAAGTTGCACTGTATTTGGATTTGGATTAGGTTGGCTAGAAGATCCACTATGTTGGGCTATGTATTGGTGAACTGTGGCTGGCTTTCTGAATACTTTTGCAAGGCCATCGGTTGATCGAATCATTTCCCGAGCTGATCCAATTGATGATTGATGTTGTCTATAATTCCTTTACTTGTCATTTCTGACTTTATGTTTTGTATATTGTCATGAAGTTGGCTCACTCTATCATATATTGAAGAAAACTCCATATTAGAAATTCCATTGATTCTTGTTTATGACTCCATCTCTTCTTTGTTAGGAGTTTTTCTTGGAGTGACGAAACCCTTGCCTTGACCTCTAGTGTGCAATTTGGCCATGCATAGACTTTAGGGTACAACATTTAGTGTTTATAATTTAGGGTTAGATATTTGGGGTTAGGGGTTAAGGGTGTAGAGTTCAGGTTTTAGGGTAGACTATAGCTTAGAAATAGGGTTACAAGAGACTTATACCATCACAATCATCTCGTCGAGCAGAATCCAATAATTTCTATATTGCACAAGGGCAAAAAATCCCAAAAAACACAGAAATTAAGGTTGACTAAGGTATAAACCATTGCAATTGTCTAGCTGAGACGAACCCAGAGACTACCAAGTTGTGCAAGGGTGTGAAACACATCCAAACTTTTTTGTGAAAACCCCAAATCTGCCTAGTGCAAACAAAAACATTGGATTCCTTCTAGATCAAAAGTTCTCTTTTATGACCCACCAACAAAACAGTCATTGATAAAAGGTACTGCAGAAATCTTGGCAAATCAAAGCATTGATACCACTTATAATGAAATTACTTAGATATTTAGAGTTGATTCACGGCAGTGGAGCGCAATATAAATATGAAGAGCAGAACAACAGCAATAATAAGAGCAAAAAGAATAGATCCACACAAGATGATTGATAGTAGAGCAGAATACTAGAAATTATGACAGGGCCACTTCAAGGGGGTAAGCTCCAAAACCTTACAATAAGAACAAAATTTGTAATATGATGATCCAATACTAGCCAATAACTTCTATATATACCTTACTAAGGCTAGGGATACTCCATAGCCCAACCCTTCTACTAATATGAAGATACATAAATTATCATATGACTAAGAAAAAGGTTATGCTAGCCACAAGTCGACTGCACATATCCCAATATATGCTACAGGTTAATGGCATAGCAAACAAGGAATCGCCATTTCCCCACCTTATTTGGGCTTTATTGAACAATTCGTCAAAGTAAGTACAATGTAGAGTGTTAGCCCCACTTTGTGACATAATTTTGTAAGAGATGAAATTCACATTTAGAAATATTTTGCATTTGGAATAAATTAATACAAAATGAAGTCTGAATATGACACATCATGTGCAAAATAACTACCGTAATAAGTAATGAACTACAATAAGCATGTACAATTACAGTGAGCCAATTGGTTTGTGAGCAGTTTTACTCTCAACTGTGGTGCTGTTGTATAGGACCTCCAAGTCTATAAGAAGGCACCCATTTAATTTTGATTCCTAGACACCTTGAAATCATCATAGAAGACAAATTAAATTGCAGTAATCAAACCTCATTTCCTATACCGCCTCATTCTTATCAATTTTCAATACTCATATCAATAAAGTCTCATTGCATAATCATTTACATAACATGATTGTAATCAATCACTTGATGTGATTGTTCATTAATAGTACATAAGTGGCTAATTCAACTTATTATGATGTTCATCTTTTGAAAATTTATTAAGCGTGATTGGATGCGCTAACTCAATCCTTAATCACCCAATGCTATGGTAAAGTTGAACCCGATAAATTCTCACTGTAACATTTTTCCATCATTGCGGAGTTTATTTATTATTGGCCGAATATGACAAGACCATAGGTAGCCTTCTTAATTTGTGCAAATGTCTTGATAACAGAGAAAAGAGATGAGCCAGAAGACTTTAGAGCTTTGCACAACTTGTGGCGAAGCGAGGAAAACAGATTCCAATTGTTGATTGAATTGCAGAGGGGAGAAAGAGGCTATTGTTGATGAGGAACGTATATAGATTGACCTAAGATAAACTCAAAACTTCTTATTACAAAAGTTTTGGCCTAAATTCAGTTCAAGAGGCCCCGAGTTTTCCAATGTAGAATTGACAAACTCAGGGAAAACTTGCACTGATATAAATCCTCTAAATATCTCACTCCCATACGAGTATATCATTAGCAATCTTTTAGTGTGATACAGATCGAGAAGTGTCATGTTATGCTTGGGCGACATCCATTTTTCATTATGGCTGTCACTTTGAGACTTTCCCTCAACATACCGGTGTGGGACTTCAACCCACACTCCAACTAAGGTGGTTGATATAGACCGTCCCACAGTAGTACCTCAACAAAATAGTTGAAATACAACATAACAATCTTAATTACATTAGTACCTACACAACCTCACAAGTCAGTAACCCAGAACTCACTGGGTCTAAGACGAAGGAAGGCCATCATCAGACCACAATGGAGAGGATGGTCGTCCCTTGAAAATCATTTCCAAAATGGAAGGCTAATTTTGGATTGCAAACACCTCAGCTTTATCATCTAACCCAAAATCAATTTAGCAAAAACAAATAAACATCGTTATAGCAATCATCTAAGCTATCAGCATTCATATTGTGTTCTCCAAAGACAACTACAAACTTCTCAGCTGAAGGAAACAATTTATAGGCATCTCTTAGAGACCAGTCTGAATGTAACAACTTACAAAACATTCCTCCCAAAGGGAACAATATTTTACCAATGATTACTATCTCATAACAATACATGTACAATAATATACAGACCCCAATAACAGGAGGATTTGCAGACATCCTCAATACGTATACATAGTAATACAAAGATGCCCCACCCGACAGAATGATTTATAAGTGTCATTTCATATATTACTACATACACACATTAAAATTTACAGCCCCCAATAACAGGAGAATTTACAAACAACATCAATCTAAATATGTTTTTAAACATTGAATAACTTACAAGCTCCCAATCAGACATATAGCCGTTTTGACCGGTATTCTCATTCAAGGAAGTCAATCACTAGTCAACAACAATAATGTATATATTTATACCTCATAGCAACAATGACAGTTGAGATGTGAGTGCTATGGTCAAAATCAGTCAAAATGGTTAACATTCGGTTTCTTGTCAAAGAGCACAAAATCTGATCAGTGTAGGAACTGTGGTAGAGATAACGATTGATGCAACATATTCCTTTGTCCACACGGCAGAATCTTTGGTCACACAGCACTTCTGGTCAATGCCTTGATAAATAAGATCAAACAAGGAATAAATAGTCGGTCAATGCCCTAAGACTCCACAGATGACACTCTTATTTGGTCAGCAATACAATTCTATCCCTTTAATCAAGGTATCCTGTCTTGAGATCTTCATTGATCAATGGGGAGAGAAATTGACTTGTATGATGCATTAGTGAAAATCATTTTATTGGTGTTTGTATATTAATTGCATTTTTGAGGATGATGTGACATCATTATGCACAGTCAATAATATTTCATTGTGAATATTGTCACTGAATGCCAAGTTAGCCAATATTCCATTATGAATATTGTCGCTGAATGCCAAGTTGGTCAAGAGAGAGAAAATAGGTATGTTTATAGTAATATAGAAATTTCATGATATATATGATGATGTCATAAAAGGTAGTAATGATTGTATTAACACTTTTGGGTCTAATTTATATCTGTTGTCACCCCTCTTGTCTCAACTTTCAAGCTGTCCTTCCAAAAGTTATAATATCCCAGTAAAGGCCTACATGAGGCAATAAAAGCGTCTCCCCTTTCAAGCTATCATTATCCTCGATTAGTCAATTGACCTTATTTCAAACTTGTCATCTTAAGAGTTTCAAGTCATCATGGACATTGTCAACAAACTTCTTGGTTATTTGTCATATTTCACCATTCTTTTAATAGAGATTTTCCCTTAAGTTGTATTGACTAGAAAGAACAACCATGACATAAAACTTGCTATGAAAAATAATTAATTATTAAATTGTCTAGGTGTTGTTTTGCCCATTTGGATTTGTTGTAGGTAGATCAAGGAGAAAGAATCGGATGTTGAAATAGGGAAAAGGTGCCACCAATACTCTGATTTTGTAGTGCCTTTCACCGACTTCAATGTTTGAATCTCTTGAATGTTTTGACTTAACCCACCATTTGGCTTGGGATTAATTCTTGGTCCTCCCATTTACACATTGTGGCATTTTGGTTGCATGTTGTATGGGATTCAATTCACCACTTAAAATCAATTGCACCTTATGCTAAATGTATTTTTACATGAGAATTCAACTATTATCAGCAGCAATAAATGGTGACTATTATAAGCAACGGTGATAATTGTTCCAGTAGGAGATGCAAATACTTATTTTAAGTTCCTTCACTGGTTAAAAGCCTTGATTCCAACTGCTATTTACCTGAAATGATAATTCATACATGCCCTGTTCAAGAAGGCTACTCTTCAATGGTTTTGTTTAAAACTGTGACTCTCTATGCAAATCTATGAATGTCCAAAGGTGATCACAAAATAATGACATTTTAACCTCTTAAATTAAACTATGGACCTTTACTAATATAATATGCATAAAATAACATACCTAGATTATTTTCATTGTTATTGTTATCCTTGTTATCACTATTAGGATTATCTTGTGTTTATGTTGAGCAATACTTACCCAAAGTTGAGAATCAACATTGACTGTGCAACTTGTTAACAAGTTGTGTATCACACTTTAGAGCACCTCTCCACAAAAGCACTAACATAATTGCTTCACGCTTTATTATGCTCTTTCACACATAACCTGGTGAGGTCTTCCGTATCACATCCAGAGGTGTGAACACAAAATAATGACATTTTAACTGTTATATTGAACTATGAACCTTTACTAACATAATGCATAATAATGTGACAGTTTTTTTATTTTTATTGTTATTGTTATCCATGTTATTACTGTTAATATTATCTTGTTTGTATGTTAAACAATATTAACCCAACGTTAAGAAGACATCGCCATTTATAGTGCAGCTTGTTACATTTGTGCCACACTTTAGAACACCTCCTACTTGGAAGCACTTAAATAATTGTTTCATGCTTTATTGTTTATATTGTTGGCTCTTTTGCACTTAATTGTTCCGGATATATTTGCCAATACATACATAGCTTTTGGACATACGGATATCAATATAGTCTCTCTTTATATTGATTTTAAGAAATCAATTTATTACACACCTCTACATTCTTCTTGGAAAGGCTCCTTTTAAAAGTCAATAATATGATAATTCAGCCAACAAGTGACAGCCACTTCTACAAGGAACAAGCTTGAGTATACCAGAACAGCAAAAGGTGACAAAATACAAACAAGATAAAATACCTTTTGTATCAAGATCCTCTTGAATATTTCGGACCGCAATGTTGCCATCACTTTCTCCCAAATTGTACTCATATTAGTTACAAAAATAATGGTGAAGATTGGTTCTAATAGATAAAGCAAACCCATTTTACCAAGTAATCCCCATAAATGCTCTGAGCTTGACCCAATAAGGATTTCAAACAGTTTACCTGTGTAAACACCATAAAATAATATCATGTCACATGTCAATGTCTAGTGTAATGCAGCTTCCTGCCTTTATTATGGTATTTCTAAATTTTGAACATAAAATAAATAGCAATGCACAAAACCATATTATATTAAGACTAGATTTTCTCGCACCCCTTAATATTTTTGGAAAAGTAGTGATGTACATGTTAAAAAAAAATCCACATTTCTGCTAGAGATCGTGTCCACAGAAAAAACATTGAATCATGAATGTTCGATGTCTCCAGCCAAGAACAGCGACAATGAAACAAACTTAATTTGTGGTTGAATCCATCATGGACAATTTTACACACTTCCAAGACAAGAAAATACCAAATTTTTAATTAAGTGGTGAATTCCAACTACAAAAAGTCGTAGCAGGCCAAAAGTTAAATATCTTTAGTAAAATCTGAAAAGAATCCTGCACTAGCATGTATTGAAGTATAGTGAGTGGTATATTTACAGTGTTCCACAGGGACACATCCCCTGCCCTATTGGATAGTCCCGGACATTTTGGGAACATGGAAGGGACATGCCCATTTTTTCTGCATTTTTTCCTCGCATTCAAGAGAGATTTTGTAATTTTTGGCATTCCGAAGACGTTTCCTAGTTTAGGGGCGGAGAGGTACTTGGGAACACTCTGATCTCCTGAGACATAGAATGACATCCAAAAGTTGCTAAAATGTCTCAAGAATGTCCTGATGTACCCATATCAACAGTTTAAAAACATTAAAAAAACTATCTAATAGTTATTTTCATGATCATTGATAATTTGTGTTAGAATTTGCGGAGAGAGAATAAACCGAATAAATGTGTAAAGAATGATTGAAGAGAAAACCGGAATACACACTGTGCAAATGGGTTGTGTGTCCGGGTATTTATTATGCAAAGACGGTTACAAAATTAGTTAGCGGTTACAACCGCATAACCATACAAAACAATTATAAAAGGGGAAGTCTTATTCATTTATTCCTACACCCCCTCTTAAGACTTACCCTACATAACTCAAAAACAAACAATCTAACAAAACAGAACTACGCTATCTTCAAACACTTTCACTTTGAAAGCAATGCTATGATAGGATAGGGCTCCATCAAGTTGCTTCATGACCTTCGTAAAGGTGTAGCTCCCGAGCTGAATTCCCGAGTTCCCGGATTCCACCTCCCCGAACTCCCGAATTATTGGACAACCATCCATACTGAGCCATCCACAAGCTCCATCAAGTTGTCTCATGACCCTCGTGAGGGTATAATTCCCAAGATCCACAGTCTTTCGAACTATCTGAGCAACCATCCATACCGAGCTTCATCTACCCTATATCCTTTCTTGCCTTCAAAGTTTAGAGCATCTTTATAAAGCACGTATTCATCACCTGTCCTCACTACCTTATGCATCTGGTGGGTCTTCAACCATGGCTATATTGGCTGTATTTGATATGACTTTACCCTTGAGCACATCATTGGCTCGAACACGACAATCCCATGTTGTGTGACCTCTTTTCTTACAATAATGACATTCAATCTCCCGACTTATCTAATCTTCTATGATATTTTTGGTTCTAGAATAGAATGCACTTTCTTCTTTGGGAATGACCTTTTGCATCCTCTCGTAGTTCGCTTTTTCCTTAGCTAAAAGAGCTGCTATCATATCATCCACTGATTGAGATTGAATTTGACTAAGGGTAAAAACTACATTGTTATATTTTGAAGACAGACTATTTAATAAGAT
The DNA here is from genome assembly GCA_018340775.1 of Taxus wallichiana var. yunnanensis. Classification (NCBI taxonomy): domain Eukaryota; kingdom Viridiplantae; phylum Streptophyta; class Pinopsida; order Cupressales; family Taxaceae; genus Taxus; species Taxus wallichiana. The sequence goes on from CM031237.1 coordinate 464,954,608, forward strand.
AGCTTTGGCATCTTCGTCCTCAATCGCAGCTTTCACTTCGCTAGTTTCGATCAAGGACCTTAGATTATTGATGTGGCTTGACATAGAGACTCCGTCATCCATTTTGAACCTATATAATGAAGTTTCAGGAAAATTTGGCATTGATCGCTTTCGCTACAAATAATTTATTTAGAGTATCCCAAATTTCCTTCGATGATTTGTCTAGGTCTACATGATGAAGTTCGAGAATCGAGAGAGCAAGGCCAATAATAGCTTTCACTCTATCATCTCTGCTTTGCCATTCTAACAATTTCGATGCATCGGTAGGTGTTGTCTCTTTCCCGTTTACAATGCCCCACAAATTTTTATTCATAAGTTGCATTTGTATTTTCACTCTCCACGTATGAAAATTTAAACCAAAATATTTTTCTATGGGCATTTCCATTTTAATAAAATAGAATAAATATAACTGCGTATTTTCGGAAATGAATAAAAATAAAATACCAGTTGCACAGTTCGTGCCCTAGCACAGGTAGTCTTTTTGCTTTTGTCTTTCCTGCCTTATGTCTATGAAAAATATTTGTGCCCTAGCAATTCGTGACTGTAATAATGCACCATATTAGCGCAAATCGCGACTGTAAAAATGTCTAAAATCACGATTTTTCGTGGCTATTAAAATCTGACTATTTGTGCTCGAAAATGCTGTTATTTTCCTGAAAAACGTGCCATTCGCGACTGTATTTTCGTGCTCGAAAATACTATTAATTTCCTGAAAAACGTGCCATTCGCAGCTACATTCGCAACTGTATTTTCATGACTTTTTTTTTAGAAAAACACGAGTGTATTCTTCTGATTCGCAATTGTACAACATGATTTTTCGTGCCCTAATGGCGTGCCCTTGATTTCCGACTGCAGCGTGCCCTAATGGGACTCACGAAAATATCTTTCTTCCTCCCTCTCTTTGCTTGCCCCACGCTCTGGTACCACTGTTAGAATTTATGGAGAGAGAATAAACCAAATAAATGTGTAAAGAATGATTCAAGAGAAAACCGAATACACACCGAGCAAATGGGTTGTGTGTCCGGGTATTTATTATGCAAAGATGGTTAAAAATTAGTTAGCGGTTACAACCGCATAACCATACAAAACAATTATAAAAGGGGAAGTCTTATTCATTTATTCCTACAATTTGATTGTATAAAAATCAGATATTCATGTTTACAGTTTCATATTTGTTTTGAGTGCTTCACTCCAATTTCTAGTTCAATTTCCAATGCTCAATGTTCAACATTCAATGTCGAGAAGTTGATGTTATTTGAGTTTCGGCTCTTTGGAATGCTTAATGATGTTTAAAAGTTAAATTATACGGTTGAAAAGTTATAAAATATTTTTTTATTATTTTTTTGTATTGTTAATATAGATAGATAGATATATTTTAACATCCATGAGGCCAAAAAAATCCTATGGGACAGCAAACCCTGTCATTTTTGCTTTCTGAATTTTTGATTGTCTGTTGTTCAAATTGATAATGAATTCTCCCATTTTCTCCACCCTCTCCTTGGTGAACATATCCTATAATGAGGTTGCCATTAAAACACTTGCATATTTCGTCCGAGATATCATTGTAAGCATTACACTCAAAAATAAAGTGTTTTTCTAATTCTAGTGCCCCATCATTGCAAAAGACACAAACTCCTCTTCCCATACGTCTTTTGGCCTTTTACACCTATCTGTTTCACACCGAATCGCATATGAATTTTTCCTTAATTGAGAAATGAGAAACTTTGCTCTCCGAGGGACATCAACCCCTATATAGTCCTGTTGATGATCACAATCAGAGTTAAATTAGTCAAGGTAATATTTCTTCTTCCTCCCTAACACTTTATCCCACATAGACTTGTAAAATTTATCTATAACAAACGTCTTTATTTCCTTGCTATTATTGGGACATGCATTCAAGTCAATGTGTCATTTCCTCATCCACTTGTTGTTTTGATTCATCCAAGACTTCTTTCGCTTGCACAAGATCTCATTAAAGACCACCTTGGGCCATCTATCTGCTCAATTTTTTTAGATATCTTAGGAGACCCACCATAACAATGGCTTCAATTGGAACTACACTGTTTCAGCTAAAAGAATCTCATATGGGACCAATACTTTTAGTTTGAACTTGTGTAATATCCCCTTTTCTAAATTAAAGATGATTAATAATATTATTTAAGTGGGTCTGGTCATTTCTAATCTTTGGGCAACTTAATAATATTATTATTATTAAAAATAAAAAGTATTTTTAAATACTTGAAGTAAAATTAATGATTTAACTAAGTCAGCCAAATGTAACTTCATGTCATATTATATGGCAGCTTATGTGTATTATTAAAAATTAAAGTGACTTTTTAATAAAGTAAGTCGGCCACCAAAATTGAAAGAAAGAGGAAATAGAAGTTATAAAAGGAGGATGACGGCGTTCATTTGGGGATCTATCATCTTGATTTTAAGAGTTGAGCACTTGTGCTTTTACTTTCAGCTATTGAGAACGGAAACCCTCTTAGCATTCATCACTTGAGGACAAAAAACTCATTGTGATCAAAATTTGGGGACGAAAACCCTCAATTTATATTGGTGGCTTCACTCAATAGTCATATTTGTGTATAAGGGCAACTCGGAAAGGGCTAGGGCATCATCATTGGCGGACAAAAAGGGGTAAAAGCTCCATCATTGGTTGTCGCGCAAGGCTTTAAGGACTGCTAGAGCTTTGGAAGAAGTTTTCAAACCCTCTCCTAAGGTGGTGGCTTGCATCTTAGAGGAGTATGTGGGCTTCTAGGGCACGGTAACCCAATTTTCAGTTGTATTTGGCTTCTTCATAATTTTTGGAGTTGTTTGCACTCTTCCGTGGTTGTGTTTGGGCTTGGAATCATTATTTCCAGCCGTGTTGGTGAAGTATATTTGCTGTTGTCATATTTTAATTCCAGCTGGTTTGAAAAATACAAAAATCATATTTTCCAGTTGTTTCTTGTGTTATGTTTGTTCCAGCTCTTGAATAAAATAATTTGGAGGGTTTCTATATTTATTTCCAACTATTTTTGCATGCATGATGCCATAAAAATAAAAATCAGATTATTGTTAGGGTTTGAAGATAATTTTCAGTTTGCTAGTTGAATTTGAAGTATTTGAATCATAAGGGTTTCAAGGGAAATCCAAAATTTTCCAAATCTTCCCTAAAAGGGACATTACAGTGGTATCAGAGAAAAGATCTTCCCATCCTGAAGGGTATTCATGCAAGAAGGTAACCAAGAATACATTTGCTATCAAAGGAAAGTAAAGAAGAATTCATATCAACCACTTGAAGGGCCTAACATGACAAACAAAGGTTCTGCAAAGGACAAGTTTGATAGACTTATCAAAGGGCAAGAGAGGTTGGTGGATACTGTGGATTTGCTAGCCCTAAACTTGCAAAATCTTCATAGGCCAAAACATCACAATAGTGAGGGCAGTTCGTCAGGGGTTCACAATATGAGGCAGCCCCAAGGGTCAAATTTTGGATCTGCTACTAGGCCTTTTTAGCCTACCTTCCTCCCAAGAGAAGTCATTCCAAAAGTTGAAACACAACATTCCACGGGTCACAACATTACAACCAGCTATGAGGAGTATAGGGCTCTTCTGAATGAGATTTGTGATGCCATTTCACTTGCGGAGTTCAGCAAGGGTAGATCAAGGCTCAAGCCTAGATCTCAAGCACCGGTCAGTCTTCCTAACATTGCAAAGTCTAAGTCATTACCTTTTGAGGGTGATTTAAAGAGTTCTCCCTTAGTGATGAGGAGAGAGGAAGAAATCCGAGGCATGAACTGAAGAAAGAAAAATCAGATTTGCAAGAAGGTTTTGAGGTGGAGTTCCAAGAAGACCATGTTGAGGGGCATGCACATGAGAAAAGGGCTTTATCGGTTGCTAATGTTGATTTTCAGCTTGCTGGAATTTTCAGAACAGCAACCTATGGGAAGCAAATTGATTGTGTTCATGACTTTAGCAAGAATCATGAAGATGTTTTATTGACTTCTAATGTTTGCATGTGTCAACAAGATTCACTTGTTGAATGTGAAGAGTTCAAGGTGAAGGAGAATGCTGATCCTAACCCAGAAATTTTGAATCACAAGGTTGGGGATGTTGAGGATATCTCAACACATGGCAATTCGACAAAGGAAGGTGAACACTTTGAGGACAGCCAAAGATATGAAGGTGTTTCAAATTTATTGCTTCCTACTATGTCATTGCATGAAGCTTGTCATCATGATCCGCATGCTAAAAATGGTAATAAGATGAACAGATGGAGTAGCAAAGAGCAAATAGAACCTTTCCTACAAATTCAAAATTGTTTGTACATAGATGTATGGGGTCCGGGTGATCTTTGGAGATACAAGACGGGTCACTCCTTGGGACCAAGCCCTACTTTAAAAATGAAGGTTGTGGAGATAGTCACCATTATCAAGGCAACAAGATGCTTAATGTGGAAAGGTGGTAAGCATAATAGATGTTTTGTTGTTGTTCAAGGTTTTGGCATGATTTTGATCGATTCAAGCTACATACAAGGTGGCCACCATTGGATGTGTGAAGGAGAACTCAAGGAGGATGTGTTTCTTCAAATGGGATTCACTATTCCGAGTTGTAGAGTTGCTGTCATCCACAAAGTCCTAATAAATTAATTTTAAAGTGCATAATAAAATTTTATTATAAGCACTTAAATTAATTTATTAGTGACAAAATAAAAAAAAATAAAAAAAAGTTACTTTATATTTTATTTTCCCCTAGAGGAAAAATGCGACCCATGTGGAGATGAAATAAAGCAAGGGGAAAATATTAAATGAGGTAAAGTGAGCTGATTGGTTGTTTTGGGTGGCTAATAGGCCAAGGCAAGTTATAAAAGCAAGTCGCCATGCAAGTAGAAGGCATCTTTTTGCATATCATAATTTTTGAATATTGGTATAAGCTTGCATGCTTTCCATTTCTACTTCAAAGGATGAAAACCCTTTGTAGTTTTGCTTTAGAGGACGAAAACCCTCTTTAGCCTTGGAAGAAGAATGAAAACTCTTCTTCCTTTTGTGTATTTTCTATTGAATTCCAGTGGAGTTGAAGGTCAGAGTTGCAGATTTGTGTTGATTCAACTAGGGTTTGAAGGTAGAAGCTTGTTGCTGATTTCTACCCTTCATTTCCAGCTTTCTACAATGGAGCAACCTACCTTGTGGGTTTTGAGTGATCTAGGGCACGTTTGGACCAGATCTGATTTGTTGTTCCATAATCAGATTTTTAGAAGCCAAGATCAGCTGATTTGCATATTTTTTGGGCTGAGGAAACTCTATTTTTAGTCATGTCTGTGAGTTGTTCATCTGCAGATTTATAAATAAAATTCAGCCCTCTTATTGATCAAAATCTTGTATTTTTTGATGTTCTTGCATAAATAAAAATTGTTGATCTGTTTTGGTAAAGAATTAAGTGATTTTACTTCAGTTTTGTGGATTTTTTAACTCCTAGAGCAAGTCGCATTTTCCCTATAAAATTCAGATCTGCAGTATTTTGTCAAATATATGTTCTATAATTTGTTATTTTAGATCAGATTTGTGGTTGTTCCATTTAGGGGCATAATTTGTCCATTTGGGGACATTACAGTGGTATCAGAGCAGTGATTCTCCTAGCCTGTGAAGGAGAAAATCATATCTGAATGCAAATAGGAAAATCACCTTTAGTTTATCAAGAAGGAATCCAACTCCAAAGAAAGGAGACAATGGATGAGCATGATCAGAGACCTCCTCCTACAGATGAACTAAGCTACATGCATGAGGTGCAAGGAGTCAAAGAATTTCAAGCAAGTATGAGAGAATCTCAAAGGGAAAGCAAAGAGAAATGCAACATGTGTTGAGGGAATCTCAAAGGGAAATGTGTGATGCATTGATAGGCTCAATCATGGACTTGGCAAAGGCTCTACATGGGCATAATATATCAGGTAACCAAGGAGCAACCAACAATGGTGAAGGAAGCTCTTTTGGACCAGTAAAAACATCCATCAAGCCTCCACATCAGTTATTTAGAGCCAAGTTTCTCCAAAAAAGAGGAACAACCAATTGAGCTAGATCCTCAAAATGATGTTGATGACATAGAGGCATGGGGTGAAGAATATGCAGCCCTCAGTTTCAGAGTGAGAGAAATGTTATCTTTCAAGGATTATTGTCAAGTGAAGAATAGCAAAGACATAGGAAGGAATAGAAGAGTTCAACAAGAGCAACCAAGAAGAGACATACAACAAAGGTTGGGTAAGGTAACTCTTCCTTCTTATGATGGTTCAAATAAATGTTCAACTAGAGCTTGGTTACAAAAATTAGATACATATTTATCATTGAATCCAATGTATGAGGAAGAAGCCCTCAAATTTGCAACTTTGCATTTGGAGGGAGTTGCACATGAATGGTGGTACCATGGATTGATCACACAAGGGCATGGTTCCATCACCACCATTGAAGAATTCAGTCAATGTTTGACTGAGAGGTTTGATAGAATAGATCCGGAGATTCATTTCAAAGAGTTAGCCTCAACTCAAGCAAGAGGGATCTTTGGATAAGTATATTTCAGATTTTCAGAGACTTGCAGTGATGGTACCGGATATCAGTGAAAGAAGACTTGTGTTGTTGTTTATTGAAGGTCTAGCAGAGCCACTTAGAGGCCTAGTCAAAGCCTTCAGTCCTCCATCTCTACAAGGAGCTATTAAGAAGTCTTTGGACTTGGAAAGTTCAGTCCCTAAAGGCAAAAATCTGCAGTTTGGACAGCGAACTGTACCTTATGAGCAAAGCACCTTTGGGGCAGCCAAAGGGGTCTTTTGGACAGCCAAGATCTACTTCAAAGTGGTGAGCAAAGGCACCAAATTTTGGACAGCAAGGTAAGACTTTTCAAGGAAAATCTGATGCAAAAGAATGGATGAAAAAAACAAGGAAATTAAAGCAAGAAATGAGTTGAGAAGAAAAAAATTATGTTTCACATGTAAGGATCCATGGACACCCGACCACCGTTGCCGTGGAAAAGGGGCAGCCCACTATATTGAAGTAATTTCAAATGATGAAGAAGAAGAAGAGAGTGTTGATCCAGAAGAAGATGAAGAGCAAGCAAAGAATGAGGAAGTGGTTCCCATGGATGGAACACTAGCTACTTTATCTGGAGCACCTAGATACCATGCTTTTCATGTGAGAGGTGTTCTTCATGGACAAAGGATCACCGTATTGATAGATAGTGGAGCTACTCACAACTTCATTGATGAGAGCTTGGTGACAAGAATGGGATTGAAGATGGAAGATTTCCAAGGCTTCAATGTGACAGTAGCAGATGGATATTCTCTTTCATGCACAAAGAAGATCCCACATCTCGAGCTCACTCTAGGAAGGCATAAGGTATGTGATGATTTTTATGTCATTGGTATTGGTGAAATAGATGTAGTCCTTGGTGTACAATGGCTGCAATCTTTGGGTGAATTCACCCAAAATTATCAAACCATGGAGTTGAAATTCAAAGTGCAAGACAAGGAAGTGATTCTACAAGGTATGAAGAATGGTGCTCCCCAAGTTGTGACTACAAAAGTATGGAAAAATCCTTCAAAAGAGAACAAATTGCATAGGCTACACATTATTGGTGAGAATACATCCTGAATATTTCATCAAACACCCTATCATATTGATATCCAGCCTATTCTAGATAAGCATGCTAAGGTATTCAATGATTTACCTCATGAATTGCCTCCGGATAGAGGATTTCACCATATCATCAAGTTAGAACCAGGTTCTACTCACATTGAAAAATATTAATATCTTCTCCTTACCACCATCCAAGGGCCTTCAAGGAAGAGATAGAGAAAGTAATCAAAGAGTTGTTGGATATGGGTCTCATAAGACCAAGTTCTATTCCTTTCGCTCCTTCGGTTGTACTTGTGAAGAAGAAGGATGGAACTTTGAGGATGTGTGTGGATTACAGGTTGTTGAACAAGAAGACAATCAAAACCAGGTATACCATACCAAGGATTGATGAGTTGCATGGAGCAATGTTCTTTTCCAAGATTGATCTAAGGTCCGAATATCATCAAATTAAGGTAAGGGATGAAGATGTCCACAAAACAGTATTTAGATGTCATTTTGGTCATTTTGAATTCCTAGTAATGCCTTTTGAGTTAACCAATGCCCCCGCTACATTTCAATCATGTATGAATCATGTTTTTGGGGAGCATTTGAGGAAATTTGTATTGGTATTCTTTGATGACATTCTAGTTTATAGTAAGTCATGGGAAGAGCATTTGAAGCATTTGGACATGGTATTAAGCATATTGGAACAACAATCTCTCTTTGCCAAATTATCAAAATGTGATTTTGGAATGGAATAAATTTTGTATTTGGGGCATGTCATCAATGCTAAAAACTTGCTTTTATAGGAAAGTGGATCAACAAAAGATCCAAACTAATTTTTGGATTCGCCTCCTCCCACCACATTGACTCAACTAAGGGGATTCTTGGGACTTTGTAAAAACATTATGGGAGATTTGTGTAATTTCACAACTTTCAGCCCCCTTGACAAATTTGACAAAGTATGGAGCCTTGAGTTGATCATCTCATTGTTTTTTCTTCAGTCAACAAGCATTTGATAATCTCAAAAAGGTGATGAGTTTATGTCCGGTACTTGCTGTTCCAGATTTCTCAGTTCCTTTTTTTCTTGAGTGTGATACATCCGAAGATGGTATTGGGGCTGTTTTGATGCAAAATAAGCATCCAATTGCATTTGAGAGTAATAAACTCAAAGATATTGAGAAAAAATACTCTATTTATGATAAGAAAATGTTGGCTTTTTCATGCATGCCTTGGTGAAATCTGGCAGTATTTAGTTTGATAAGCAGATTTGTAGTGAAGACGGATCAATAGATTGAGGTATTTTCTCAACGGAAACTGATTTAAATGAAAGACAACAAAAATGGGTGAGTTAAATTCAGTCTTTTGACTTTGATATTGAATTGAGGAATGAAATGGAAAAATCAAAATATAGTGGTTGATGCATTGTCAAGGAAGCCATTTTGTTGTTCTATGACAGAAATTGCAGCGGATTGGAGGGCTGTTATAACAGCGGAATATGCAAAAAATCAGTTTGCTAGTGTTGTCCTAGAAGGGGAAATTGATGATGAAAGGTACAAGGTGGTTGATGGCATTATACTCTATAAAAATAGAGTCTATTTGACTCCGGAATCCAAGATAAAACATAAGATTTTAGAGGCTATGCATGATTCTCCCTTGGCTGGTCATCGGCGTACTTTAAAACATACAAACAAATTAGGAGAAATTTGTTTGGAAAGGACTCAAGGGAGAAGTACTTCAACACATAAGGGAGTGTCTCACATGCCAACAAAATTATAATGTTCCTTTTTCCCGCTTGAAAGCTAATATTTGGTCTTCTTGCCATTTCTTCTCCATGAAAAGAAGTGACGAAGATGGAGGAGAATTCTAAACTTTATGATATGTTTTCTACTAATTTTTAATGTTTTATTTTAGTGTTTCGTCTATTATGTCAGGTCAGCTGGGTTTTAATGACTTAATGGAAGCTAGTGAAGGAAAAGAACCTCTTTAAGAGATTTTGAAAGGATTTTATATTTGACAAAGCATGGAGCTTTCACTCGGATTAATGCTTTTGCTTTGGCACCAATGGAGGGTTATAAAAGGAGAGTTAAGGCATCATTTGCATCTAGACTTGGCACATTTTATCATACTTGCAAAAGGCATTGTGATCTAGAGAGCTCCTTGGAGTTGCACTTGAGGAAAAAACCCTGCATGTGTGTTTCAAAGATATTAAGAAAAAACCTATTTAGAGGTTGATCATGAATGGGTGAAAACCCTTCATCTTGACTTAGGAATTGGTGTATAAGGCTGATTTAAGGAGAGATCTATTATTTTCACCAAATTGATATTGGAATCTTTCTAATGGAGCGACAACAAAAGTATGGTTTAGGTGGTGGTGAGTTTAGTCATATACATTTTGAGTTGATAATCGATTAGCCATAATTTCTAAGGCATTGAATCTCAAGTTTCATGATTTTTGGGGTTTCTAAACCTTAGGTCTACATTTTCTTGTGTATAATTAACGGGACATTAATTAATTTCTAGATGTTTCTTCAATATTTTGAATTTTCATTAATTTTGGCTCTTGTGGATGTATAAAATATATATAAAAATTGTGGCAAGTGAATTTGAAGTATTTCATGGTGTTTTGGCATATTTTATGAAGGGTACATTTCTGATTTTGCATTTTCAGTCTGTTGCAATTAAAAATCAGATCTGAATAATTTTAGTGTTTGGCTAAATTCCTTTTCTTTGGTCTAAACCCTTGAAAGGGTCATCACATGCCAACAAAGTAAAACAGAACATGAATTTCCAGCAAAGTTCTTTGCAGCCTCTACCAATTCCAAATCAAAAATGGGAGAGTATTTCTATGGATTTCATCACCGGTCTTCCACGGTTCAAGGTAAGAGTGTTATTTATGTTGTGGTGGATAGATTGACTAAATATGCAAATTTTTTCCTCTTCCCACTAAGTTTGATGGACCACTAGTGGCTGGGATATTTTTTAAAGAAGTTTTCAGACTTCATGGGCTGCCAAAGAACATTGTGAGTGACAAGGACAACAAGTTTATGAGTTCTTTTTGGCAAGAACTCTTTATCTTTCAAGGTACATAATTGACTCCTAGTACAAGCTACCATCCCCAAACGGATTTGGGTATGGGTAAACAAAAATTGTCAACAAATGGATAGAAGGGTATTTGAGGAGTTTTGTTATAAGTCAACAATCAGCTTGGATCAAGTGGTTGTATTTGGGGGAGTTTTTCTACAATACTTCCTATCACATGTCTATTGGTATGTCACCCTTCAAAGCTTTGTATGGTTATGATGCTTTTTCTTTTGTGGATGTTGTCATTCCGGATAGTAGAGTTCCAGGGGCTAAAGATTTGGTACAACAGAGTCAAGACATCATGAAAGCACTCAAAGACAACCTCTACATGCCCAAAATCAGCAAAAATTGTATGCAAATCAATGAAGAGTTGAGAGGTCATTTGAGGTAGGAGATATGGTTTTTTGAGGTTGCAGCCCTATAGACAATCTTCCCTCAAAGGGAAGGGAGCTTGAAAAGTTAAAACCAAGGTTTTATGGTCCCTACAAGGTCATAAGGAAGGTGGGGAATGTTGCATATGAACTAGAGCTTCCGGCACAAAGTAAAATTCACAATGTCTTTCATGTTTCATGCCTCAAAGGGCATTGGGAAAGCATATCACTCCTATTGAGCTGCCCCCTCTTCATGATGAGGGCAAATTGATTATAGAACCGGAAGCCATAGTAGAGGTTCATGAAAAGAAGTTAAGGAACAGGATCATATGAGAGTATTTAGTACGATGGAAAGGTCTACCTTTGAAGAAGCTACGTGGGAAGGTGCAGCGATTTTGAAGCATCCAAGCTTGCAATTGCTTGAGGGCAAGCAATTTGAGGGAGGAAGGACTGAAATATCTCCTTCTCAAAAATAACAAGTCGAAGATCCTTAGCCTATTTTTAGTTTCCCAACGGCTAAGGGATGAGAAAAAGGGAAATAAGTCTAATAAATTAATTTTAAAGTGCATAATGAAATTTTATTATAAGCACTTAAATTAATTATTAGTGACAAAAAAAAAAAAAAAAAAGTTACTTTATGTTTTAATTTTCCCTAGAGGAAAAATGCGACCCATGTGGGAGATGAAATAAAGCAAGGGAAAATATTAAATGAGGTAAAGTGAGTTGATTGGTTGTTTTGGGTGGCTAATAAGCCAAGACAAGTTATAAAAGCAAGTCGCCATGCAAGAAGAAATCATCTTTTGCATATCATAATTTCTGAATATTGGTATAAGCTTGCATGCTTTCCATTTCTACTTCAAAGGACAAAAACCCTTTGTAGTTTTGCTTTAGAGGATGAAAACCCTCTTTAGCCTTGGAAGAAGAACAAAACTCTTCTTCTCTTGTGTTTTCCATTGAATTCCAGCAGAGTTGAAGGTCAGAGTTGCAGATTTGTGTTGATTCCAGCGAGGGTTTGAAGGTAGAAGCTTGTTGCTGATTTTTACCCTTCATTTCCAGCTTTCCTACAATGGAGCAACCTACCTTGGGGACATTTCTGAGTGATCTAGGGCACGTTTGGACCAGATCTGATTTGTTGTTCCATAATCAGATTTTTAGAAGCCAAGATCAGCTGATTTGCATGTCTTTTGGGCTGAGGAAACTCTATTTTCAGTCATGTCTGTGAGTTGTTCATCTGCAGATTTATAAATAAAATTTCAGCCCTTTATTTGATCCAAATCTGGTATTTTTCTGAGGTTATTGCATAAATAAAAATAGCTGATCTGTTTTGGTAAAGAATTAAGTGATTTTACTTCAGTTTGTGGATTTTTCAACTCCTTATGCAAGTCGCATTTTCCCAATTAAATTCAGATCTGCAGTATTTTATCAAGTATATATTCTATTATTTGTTGTTCTAGATCAGATTTGTGGACATTACATACACTTGAGTAATTTTCAGTTTGATGCAGTCGTAGTACTTTCAATCAGTATATGGTTGATTGCAGCCCCTATATTATTGTCATTGCTGAATTTTGCAAAGGGTTTACAGCATGACAGTTGTTGTACCATTCTTTTTTCTGTTGTTTGCAACAGATCTAGCCCCTTTTACACTTTTATGATAGTCATAAAAGAGTGTCCGATCACTTAGTGGAAGAATTTCCAGCCTGCTATCAATGTTGAATTGTTTGCAGCTGTTATAAAAGAATTTCCAGCCACTAAAATTTTGTTTGTGAGTGAGAAAAGGCAATGCTACAACTACAACCATGCTTGGAGCAACATGAATGGACCTTTGAGAGTCCATCATATGAGTGGGAATTATGAGGGGAATGCAAGCAATGGAAGAGAGCTAGTTAACATGTCTATGAGACATGAAGAAGTGATGTTGAGAGCTCTTGTTTCCTTTAATGTGTTTGCTCTATGTGCAGGTCCAGGAATGGAGAAGAAAGAGAAGAAAAGGCATAAGTGTGATTCAGTCCAGCATATTCACATATATGAGAAGCAAGGCAACAAGGTGAAACAAGATGATAGCATAACAACAAGTGAAAGAGTTTGGCAAAAAAGGGATACCTTCTCAATGGGACAGCGGTGGATAGAGGAATATGTGCATCACAACTCCCCTTAGTAGAGTGGGTAGAGAGTATGAGGAACGAAGAAGACAAGGAGGAGCAGCTGAGTTTGTTATCAGCCCAAGTAAATGATGAAGAATATGAGATTGCAGCTGAAGATGAAGGGGTGAAAGGAATGTTTTTACAAGATGTTGATACGGCAACAAAGGTAAAAGAGTTGTTTGATACATTTGGGACAGCAATGAGGTTGATTCTCAGTATTGCTGCCATCACTTTCACCAGCCACTTGATTACTCCCTTTGCTCGCATACAAAGGAGTTTACAAATTCCTTCAAACATGAGGAGTTCTATCCGATTGGTGATGGCTAGTATGGTATTTTCAGTACTTGTATGGCTGTTTCCAGCCCCTACATTGCCCAAATTGTTGATTTTTGCAAGAAAATTCCACTTTAGTGAAAGTTTGGAAAAATCCTTGATGGAAAAGGTTGGAAAGAAGTTTCAGCTGAAGGCATTTTTCATGACAGCCACCAAGGTAGCTATGCGCCAAATTGCCACCATTTATGCTACTGTCATCATCATTAGCAGCCACCACATTATTTCAGTTGCATTCATATTGGTGAATATAGGATGTTCTCCCACCATAGTTGACAAGGTTGGAATGAAGAGTAAGGATGCCACAATGGAGTTTGTGTTAGCTTGTCTGGTTGCTGATTATTCATCAATTCTTTGCTCTAAAACTGAGATTACAGCAGATCGGAGGGCTTTAAGCACAGCTGAACATGCAAAGAATAAATTCGCTAATGTTGTTTTTAGAGGTAAAAGTGAAGATGACAGGTTTGAGGTGATGGTTGATCTCTTCATCGGGAGCTTTTAAATTTCACAGGCTGCCTAAGGACATTAATCGGAAGAGGGACAGCAGGTGTGGGAGCATGTTTTGGCAAGAGCTTTTTCATTTGACAAGCATGGGATCCAAGCTCCTTAAGCATTACAACATGTTTTGTCACTTGGGCATGATGGTACTTGGGCATGTGAGCTTGCATTTGCTTGAGGGAAAGCAAATTTGGGGAGGGAGGACTGTAATGTCCCCTTTTTTAAATTAAAGATGATTAATAATATTATTTAAGTTGGGCTTGGTCATTTTTAATCTTTGGGCAACTTAATAATATTATTATTATTAAAATAAAAATTATTTTTAAATACTTAACTATACACTCTCTCCAAGCTCGGGTATTTTGAATTTTCTACGCGGGCTTTCCAGCAGCTATGTCGGATCCTCCTGGTCCGGTTTCTCACCCCCCTCCTCACCGCTCTAGTGACGCCTCGTCACGAGTCCCTCTTGGTTTGTGGAAAGATGTTGTCGTTGGGTCTCCTAAGGTAGCACAATGTGTAAAATTGCAGCCCAAATTGCAAGATGGGACGCTTTCTCTACAAATTCCCTCTCAGATCACGGATGTTGCACTGGCATTGAGGGACTTGTCACTGATAGGTAAACTAATGGGCCCAAGCCCCCTTTGGAAGATATCAAAAATGGGCTCGCATCAAGTGGGCCCCCTGTGGACCCCTTGAGATTGCAGCTATGCCGAATGGTTTTATCCTTTTTACCTTTGGGCATAAAGAGAATTTTTTCGAGTTCTTCTTGGGGTCCTTGGTTCTTTGGAAGGTGTGGCTTCTATCTTAGGAAATGGACCCTTGGTTTCAACCTCACACTGAAACAATGACACGAGCTCCGATCGGGGTTCGTCTATCAGGTCTTCCACTTGAGTTTTGGGATGTTGTAGTTATTGAAGGTATTGCACTTTCCTTGGGCTCCCTTATTGTTGTTGATCAAGCTACTAAAGCGAAATCTAGGCTTATTCATGCTCGATTATGTGTTAATGTTGATGTCAGTAATCCTTTGCCCAAATCTATTGACCTCCTCTCGGATTTTGGTATTTGGACTCAACCTATTGAGTATGAATACATTCCACAAGCCTGTTCCATTTGTAAAAGCATCGGCCACAGGGCCCCTGCTTGTCCCTCAAAGCCTGCTCCAAAACAGAAAGACCCTATGCTTTCTCCAAAGCTGAAAGGTAAATTTATCCCCAAAAGCAATCCAAAGGTGGGCACCTCCAATCCTTTTGCATCTCTTATGGAAGAAGGTGAGATCCCATCCTCGGAGGAACCCCTGTCCCAACCCTGCTTGGCGGCTCTAGTGGACCTCTCTTGCTGCTCCCTCTTCCCCCTCGCTTCATGCTCTCTCTAAACTTCCACCAAACATTGATCCCCTTGTTCTTCATACCCAACCCTCTGAGGATGGTGTCTCTTCTAATCCCATTTCCCCTGCACCCATTCTTTGTTTGGAAGAAAATTATTTTTTTCCCTCTCCCTTATCCTGAAGATTGCAGCCCACCTGAATTACCAAAAGTAATCGTAAAAGAAATTGGGATTTAGGCATTAACAAAAAGAATGGAAGGCCCTCCAAAATTGTCAAGCTTCAACTTGAAACCGCTCAAAATATTGCTCAAGGAACTCAGGGTACTCTCTCCATTGAGGGTGGAGGGAAATCCAAACCTAAAAATGAAGATTCTCTCTTGGAACATTAGGGGGATAAATGCTCCCTAAAAAGAAGAGTCCTCAAAGAAATCAGATTGAAGCATTCTCCGATATCATCATGTTGCAAGAGACTAAACTCAAAGAGGAAAATATCCTTCCTAAGATTTGGCCCAAAGCCTCATTTGCCACTCATGCTTCGACTGGCAACTTTGGAGGACTTTGTACATTTTGGAATCCTACTATCCTTTTTGGTGAGTGCATCATTAATACTCCTCATTTTTTTGGGTATATTCTTTCAAGAAATTGGTTCAAGCTTGGGCTGGATTGCAGTCAATGTTTATGCCCCTAATCTAGAATCTCAAAGGGATAGCATCTGGAAAAATCTACTGGACTTCATAAGTAGCTGCAAACATCTACCTTGGCTCATTGTTGGGGACTTTAACACCCCTCTCTTTTCTTCAAAAACATGGTGGTGCTCCAACTAGTTGTAGCAGTATGGAATCTCTTTCCAATTTCATTAGACAAGGTGAGTTCATTGATTTTGACCTTCATGGAGCTTCTTTTACCTGGTCAAATAGAAGATTAGGTATCAATCATATCCAAATTTTCTATCGGCCTTCGGAATATTATTAAAACAAGACAAATCGGAGGCGGTAAATGAGTTTCAAGGTAATGACTCCTTCTAAATAAATGGAACAATAATTTTTAGCTTTGGCACCCAAATCCTTAGGGTCCAAGTCTATTTCTAATTACCGACCTATTAGCCTTTGTAATACTTCCTACAAAATCATTACTAAGATGTTGGCTACTAGGTTGAAACCTTTATGGATAGCCTGATTTCTTAGCAGCAAAATGGATTTATTGGAGGTCGTCTCATCCAAGGAGGAGTGATCTCTGTTCATGAAGCTATTACTGGTCAAATAGAAGATTAGGTATTAATCATATCCAAATTCGGTTACATAGGGTCCTTGGATTGGTTGTCGCACTTTAGCAATTTCCATCTTGATGGCCCTCCCCAAGGCTGCTTCGATCATAGCCCCTTGCTCTTGAGTGCAACTAAATTTCAAAACACTAAGAATCCCCATTCAGATTTGAAATGGCCTAGTTACGAACCCAACAACTGGACAACCTCATTGAGGATTGGTGGAGGGTGGAAATACAAGGATCAACTATGTATAGATTCATGAAGAAACTCAGCTTCATCAAGAAGCACTTAAAATTTGGAAATCCAAAACTTTTGGGGACATAAGAGAAAGGAAACAACAACTTTCTTTGAAGATAGTTGAAGTCTCTGCTCATATTGAATTAATTAGTAGAACTTCTTATCTACATCAACAAGAATTGAAGCTTCGAGTGACTTTCATAATACTCTTGCTGAAGAGGAAATCTATTGGCGGTAAAGATCTAGGGCTCTTTGGCTACAACATGGAGATCGCAATACTAAGTTTTTTCATGTTACTGCCAGAAACATAAGAGCAGAGATAAGATTAAGGAGCTCTTAACTATGGACGGGAATCATTGAACACTGATGATGCCCTATCGACGGAATTGGTTAATTTCTATACCAACCTGCTCAAGGAGGAGGGTCCCTTAAATGAAGAGGATGCTATGGAAATGTTGTAGCACATCCGAAGCTAATTACGGATGAAATTAATGAGAATCTTACTAAGCCTTTCTCCATTGAAGAAGTTCATAAAGCGGTTTTTGCTATGAAAGGGGACAAATCTCCAGGTCCCGATGGCTTTTCGGCAACTTTCTATCAAGCCTTCTAGAATATTATTAAAACAGACCTTCTGGAGGCAGTAAATGAGTTTCAAGGTAATGACTCCTTCTAAAAGAATGTAACAATACTTTTTTAGCTTTGGCACCCAAATCCTTAGGGTCCAAGTTCTGTTTCTAATTACCGACCTATTAGCCTTTGTAATACTTCCTACAAAATCATTACTAAGATGTTGGCTACTAGGTTGAAACCTTTTATGGATAGCCTGATTTTTGAGCAGCAAAATGGGTTTATTGGAGGTCATCTCATCCAAGGAGGAGTGATCTCTGTTCATGAAGCTATTCACATGGCTCAACACTCTAAATCAGCAGGATGATTATTAAGTTAGATATGCAGAAATCTTTTGATAGAGTTAGTTGGTCCTTCCTTAGCAAAGTTCTTAACAAATTTGGCTTCTATGAGAAATGGTGCAAATGGATTCATAGTTGCATCTCATCTCCCCACTTCTCTGTTTTGGTGAATGGTATTCCGGAAGGTTACTTTGCTAACAACAAGGGTATTAGACAAGGTGACCCTCTCTCACCTTTTCTCTTCATTCTTATGGCTGATACATTAAGTAGGGCCCTGAGGGCTACTAAAAATGTTGCAGCCATATCGGGTTTAAAAATCACTTCCAGGGTTTCGGCGGCAACACATAGTCAATTTGCAAATGATACTCTCTCTCCTGGGTGTAGCCTCGATTGTTGAAGCTAGAACTATTAAGAAGATTCTCAATTGTTACCAATCAGCTTCGCATGAAACTGATTAACTTTGCGAAAAGTAGCATTGCCTTCATTAACAATCCCCTAGTAGGCAAAGAAATATTACGGCTATTTTTGGGTGCAACATCACTGATCTCCCGTCCTCCTACTTAGGACTCCCTCTTTCAAAGGCAAACAACTAAAGAACCTTTGGGCCCTAGTGATTGAAAGATTCCGAAGAAGCTGACGAGTTGGAAGGGATCTCTTCGGCCAAGTTAGTAAGTTGCACCTTGTTAAAACAACCCTTCAAATTCTTCCACTCTATTTCATGTCGCTCCTAAAGATGCCTTCGGCGGTTGCTTCCCGTATAGAACAAATTCAAAAGCATTTCCTCTGGTCTAGTTCTGAAGAGCGTAAAAGAATACATCTAATGTGTCTTGGAATGTAGCCTACAAACCTCTGGCTTCGGGGGCTTGGTCTAAGAAGAGTGTCGGAGATGAATAAGGCCATGTTGGCTAAGCTGGGCTAGGCGCTTGTTATAAAGGAATGCACCCCTCAGCAGTGCAGCTCTGCTAACTTCTAAATATCTCCCTTCTTTGAAAGACTTTTTATCTTCAGATATCTTGTGGTACTCTACTATAATGAATTTATCACAAAGAATCAACATCTGTTGAAGGTGGTACTAAATGGAGCTTGGGTAATGGGTTGATCATCGATTTTTGGAATGATTGGTAGATTGGTGACAAGCCTTTAGCGGAAGATTCTTCTTGGGATCCGATCCGCTCCTCTCTTTCGGCTTTATGTGGCAAGATGATCAGTGGCTACATTGACAAAGATGGTGGTAAGCCTTGTTGGCGCATCCCCTCCTGGGAAGGTTCAGAACTTGATCCCAGTTGTAAAGCGAATTTGACTTAAGTTATTGTTTTCCTATCAAGTATATCCAATTCTCTGTCTTAGGATACGCATGTCCGGCGGGCTCCCCCTCTGGTTGTTTCTCAGTCACACCTACCTATCTCTCGCAATCTCATCCCCTTGTGGCCCACCTCTCTGTCAGATATGGATCCCTCTAGTTATATCAAAAATTGGTTTCTTCTCCTAGCTTTCCTTTAGGGATGTTATCCTTTCAGGGGAAAATCTCAAACGAAGGGGCTTCTCCCTACCTAGTCGTTGCATTCTCTATCTTAATGCTTTGGAAAGCTCTGCTCAACTTCGCCCCTTCTCCCATTCTCTTTAGTGTCTCCTTTTGGAAAGATTTGGGATTGCATGGGTTTTTCCTTCTTCTCTCTCTAAAACTTTTGCTCAATGGAGGTCCCCATTTGTACACTCAATTGCTACCCTTGCCTGGAACCTACTTCTTCCCCATGTTCTTTGGGGCATTTGGAAAGAAAGAAATAGGCGTATATTCAAGGAACAAACTCATGGTTTGTGGCAGGTCTTCAACATGGTGGTCTCTGGATTGCAAGAAAACTTGAATTGTTGTATCTGGAGGAAGCATAAACAAAAAGTGGTTTTAAGCCTTACAAATCTTTGGCCTAGACAGCTCCTCTCATCCCCCGGTCTCCCCTCCTTTGGGTTGGCTGAAGCTTAACATTGATGGTGCTACCAAGGGTAACCCGGGTCCCTCTGGTGGAGGTGTTATTCTTAGAGATGAGTCTGGTAGCCCCCTAGCTACCTTAGTTGTTTGCTTCGGGACTGGTACTAACCACAGAGCTAAAACCCTTGTTATTCTTAAAGGTATTGAACTGGCACTCAGTATTAGCTCTGGTCAGCTTATTGTTAAAACTAATATGGTAAGAATCCTCAACTCAAATGAACCCCTCAGTGGACCAAGTAGCATAACTAAAGATATATGATCCATTTAATCTCGTTTTCAGATGATTAAGTTTCAGCATATCTACCGGGAGGGCAACAAGGTTGTTGACTTCTTGGCTAATATTGGTGTTTTTCGGATGGTCACAAGAATTGGATAGGAGATTTCCGAAGGATCTTCTTACCCTTGTAGCTAATGATCTTCACCCGAAAACATAATTCCTTTTGGTTGTTGATTTTTATCTCCAACCTTTTTGTTGTGGCTTCACCTAGATACAACATAACTAAGATGGGTTCCACCTTTTTGGTGGCGGTGGTAGAGACAAGGATACGGCATGTGTGGCATTTATTGCCATTTCTAACATTGATAGACGCGTTCTTGTGATGGACGGGATCGATTAATGATGTCACACACGTGCGCCATATTATTAATAAGAACAACTTTCAATTCGAAATCCCGGAGACACGTGTGGAAGTTTGGATCGAAGGTGCTCACCCTTAAAATTTAATCAACGTCTACATCGGGCCTTTAACACTTCCAATCACTATCTCCCAGTTCACTATGGGTGGCCCTATCAAAATAATTGAACCTTCTTCCTATGAAGAGGTAAAGGCAGACCTGGACGTATGGAATATTTTCAACGTTGGTGGGGTTATGACATTCATGGAAAGGTCGCTCGGTCACTCTATCCGAGTGACTAGCAATGTGCTTTAGCATCTAGAAAAAGGTAGAGTTAAAGTGGGCAAGACAAAAATTTATTTCGCCGAGTCCATAACGGCCGCTACTGGGGCTCCTACGAAGAGAGACGTTTATTTCAAACGCTCATTGCAGGCAGAGTTGGATAATTTCTTATGTCATGGCGAAAAACTGAGGAAGTATCAATCGAGCTTTGAAAGGGATTCGCTGCCACAACCATGGGATAGGGTTGCAGAGCAATTGATGAGATATTTCACACTGGAGGGAAGATACAAATTGATCTATGGGCCTCAACTTTTTCTTCTTGCTCATCTTTAGCATGATAGGAAGGTAAACTTTGCAACTTTTCTCTTTCAATCGCTTGAAGCAGTCCCTCAGATTAGCTAAAGAAGAGGAAGGGCCTTTCCTTCACCAAGGCCTTTTATATCTGTTTTTTAAGTGCGACTTCCCAAAAGGATCTTTCACGCTTCCCCCTAAGCTTGGTAAACAGAAAGAGTCGTATTGTTGGCTAGATTTTTTCGCATAGCTAAGAACCTAGCGGTCATGAGATAAATCTCCTCATTTACCGGTGAGGCTCCCGTGTAAGATTTGTCAATAAAATATGCTTGTATCTATTTTGGGGTTTTACTTTAACCATGTAGCTCATGAACCATAGTCAGTATAGTTTTGCAATAAGTAAGCAAACACAAAGAAATGAAATATCTAAAAAGAAGGAAATAATAAAACACAGGGAAGAAATAGGGAAGATGTGCAACCCAATCAATAGATTACAGAGTTGATTGCATGCACATAGACAAGACCAATAGATATTAACACTCAGAATTTTAAGCAAAGGCAACTTTCAAATCTAGATCTAAGATAACACAAAGTTTATAAATAGATCTAAGACAATAAGCTAGAAACAAAATGCACCGTGACACAAAGTTCTCCGGAAATCTGCTCCTTTCTATTCCTTTGCTTCAAATAGCTATCAGGGGCTTCAACACAAAGTCTGGAACACAAGAATGTTGCTTACAAATTTCGATGTCCTTTAACCCGTAGGTTCTTCCTCTACTTATAGCATGTAGAGGGGAAATTACAAGTCGAAGCTTTTAGTGAATCGGCACATGTGGAAGTCGGAAAGGAAACAACTGGCAATCTCCTCATGGAATTCCTCTTTGCATGACATGCATGATTTCGTGAATCGTAGGTAGAACCTTCTATTTTGCATGTCTGCCACCTATTTCCAAGTAGTTGACTTCTTCAAGTAATGGCTTTTAAACCAATCACTTAGGTTTTATAGTTTAATTGATCGCTCAATTACTTTGTCGGAGGAAATAAGAGAAAGAAGAAGAAAGAGGAAAGCTTCAGTCTTGTCCTTTTTCACATTCTGCATGCAGTTGATTCTTTTGCCTTTGATTCTCACCAAACCGAACTGCAATGCCTAGATCCTGGAAGAGGCTGGATCTGAAATTTTGCTTATGGGTGTTGCCTTTGCCTTGTCTTCCCTCTTATCCTTGAAGCTTTTGCAGTTCTTTCTCCGTACATGCATCGGTCTGCAATGTTTGTCGTAAATAACCCATTTTTTTTTATTTTTAATTCGCATATGAGCAATTAAAAATTCAGAAAGCACTCCGGTGGATGCAACTTCAATGAAGACTTCAACTGGAAGATTGGGAGCACATGCACAAGATCTGGAAGGAATTTTCCATGACCGACTTCTTCACGAGATGCATTCAAACAAGAGGATGAAGCCTTTGCAATTATGGATCTGGATCTGGATCTGAATCTGGATCTAGATCTGGATCTGGATCTGGATCTGGAAGCTATGCATGATTATGCTAATCATTTTCTTTCATCATGCTTCGCCATGGCCAAAGCAATCTTTGTCCGAGCGGCTCTTTTTCTTTTATTCGCCAAAATTTTTACAATCGGTGCAGATCCGGAGATTTCTTCGATTCGAAGGATATGCTCAATGTATCGACATTGATTTAAGCTCCCTTTCAATTATATAAGCACCTGTAATGAATACCTGCAATTAATTCAGACAAAGACAGTAAATCCAGAGCATGACCACTTGATTTTTATCATAAAAATCTGAGTATAAAGCCCGCTGCCCTAAAATTTGAGGCTTTGCTTGCATGCAAAACAAGCATAAATATTTGTAACTTCACCTCGGCACCTGTAATACTATGCAGACAATTAATCAGACTTAAATCAAACTCCTTCAAACCTAGGCGCCAAACTTTGAAGCTTTCCGGCAGTAAAAACACCTTCCTCCGAGTAAAATTCCGCCTTTAGGTGCCAAAATTGTTTGGGCTACACTTCCTTGTTGAAAAATTAATTAATTCATCATTATGGCAGCCCATTCTTATATAGCATCCACCATTCTATAATTAATAATTGCCTCTCCTATTCCCGGCAATTAATTATTTATAACATGTTTTTCTCTTCAATTTGGGTGCCTATTTTGTGCATGCTCATGGCTGCCATTAAATAAATTAAATTTATTTAATTTTAGCTTTCTACTTCAAAGTCCACATTGACTTCACAAAGTGTGCTTTGACCTTATACACCAAAAATAGGAATTAATTTCATTAATTAATACTTAAAAAGTATTATTTCTCCTCAATATGGGTCGCACTTTTTTGCATGAAATGGGCTGCATTAAATAAATTAAATTTATTTAATTTTAAAATTTTATTTCCAATCTTCTTTATCTTTTCATCATGCGTTGACTTTTCCTCATGCTTGGGCACCAAAATTGGGTGAATAAATATTAATAAATATTATTAAATGCATTATTATTCACCCAAGGTGGGTCGCACTTTTTGGCAAGGGTGAATTCTATTTTTAAAAGTCAATTTCAATTGGGATTATTTACCCCGCACCGCAGCTCCAAAAATCCCATGATCCACTTAAGTTGTTTGACTTTCATAATGGGATTTTTTACCCTACAAGGCAGGTAAGAAATTATCATCAATGCCTTAAGTGATTTTCTTTTATTTCACAATGGGAATTTTCACCTGCAAGGCATGTAAGAACTTCCCACCGTCTGTTGCCTCTATAATTTTCCTATTATGACATAAGTGACTTTGCTTTCATGGGAAAAAGTACCTGCTGGCGTGTGTACAAAATTCTCATCTGTCTGTTGCTACCAAAAATCCCATTGTAGCTTAAAACCTTCTTTTCCCAAAAATGGGACCTGCCCAGAAGAAGCTTTTTCGTGCATGACTTTGTCTTTTCAAAAAGAACCAAACCTCCTGTGGCAAATTCCTTCTCGCATAACGTCCATAGATGATCTCCACATACTCCAGGCAAGAAATTAGACTAAACCGGTAAAGGAATTGACCTAGAGAAATTTCACAGAAAACAAAACGGAAAACACCAAAAATACAAAACATTGTCGAAGTCACAGATAAAGCCCAGATTCATTCCTGGTTAAAACCTTCTTTGGTATATGGGAATATTGATATGTAAGACCACAACAGGTTAAACCGAGCACAATTTACCTCAAACGGGCTTAAAATAATTAAATAAAAATTTCCGCAGCAGACAAACCCCAAGAACATAATATAACGAGTTTGGACATCCGGGTATTTGGCGAAATTGGCTTATATGACTCTCGGGAATATCTTGACACAACACGACACTTTCTAGCAATTAACACACAAAACGACCCATTATTTTAAAAGAACAAATTTTTTTAACATGGGGTAGTCTCGCATTTCGTGGTGAAATCTGGGACACCACGTATCACCCCGCTCTTTCTCGGTCGTCAACCTCATTCCCCCGCTTCTATTGTTTCTTCTCGTAGTCGTCATCACCGACTTCGCCTCCCTTCCGACTCGATTCGGATATCATGATCATTGGCTGCAGTGATCGGTTGTTTCCCCATGCTTCCGCTCTTGCCTCTCCTTCATCCTCCGTAGTGGCTTTTATCACTTCGAATCTTTGGAGTGTTCTCTCGTTGTCACCGAACCGCATTCCGATCCGGCTTCCCCTTCTTCTCTCGACTCTTGTCGATGTTGGATGGCTTCTCCTCATGTCTCCCGAATGTCGCCATGGCTTCTATCGATTTTGCACTCTTGTCCATGGAATCCCTTAAGGTTGCCCCCTTCTGTTCCCATGGAAATTAGCATTGACTCGGATATTCCCGATGTTCTATTGGGTCTCTCTTCGGCTTATCCGACTCCTCCAAATGAGAAATGGGCTCCCCCAAAATCTCTATCGGATGTTGAACTTATAGCAGCTTTGAGCAGCATTTGGAATCCCCCGCCCGACAAGATCCTAATGAAGCAGATATCGTGCTCAGTATTCTGGGAAAACTCAATAGGGCCTTCTCTGCTATCAAAGATTGGAAAAGCTACACTAACATGACTTGGAAGAACATCAACGAAGACTGCTTGGACCTCATTAAGTTAGTGGATGTGCTAGTTGACAGAAACTCTCATGCTGCAACTAAAGAAGCAGAACTACTATCCATAATATTCATACTATGTAATGGGCTTTGTTTGATTGAAGTCTTTTGAATTTTTGTTTTTGTTGCCTACGGGCTTGTTCTCTCTGGTTATCATTGTCATATCTTTTCTTGAGGGGTTTTTTGTACAAGGATGAGAGTCCTTCAAAACCCCCACTTTTACCTTATTTCCAAAAAAAAATTATGATTTAACTAAGTCGGCCAAATGTAACTTTATGTTATATTATAAGGCAACATATGTTTATTATTAAAAATTTAAGTGACTTTTAAATAAAGTAAGTCAGCCATCAAAATTGAAAGAAAGAGGAAAGAGGTTTGTTTGGGGATCTATCATCTTGATTTTAGGATTTGAGCACTTGTGCTTCTACTTTTTCAGTGTTGAGGACAAAACCCTCGTAGCATTCATCACTCGAGAACGAAAACCCTCATTGTGATCAAAATTTGGGGACGAAAACCCTCAATTTCTGTTGGTGGCTTCACTCAGAAGTCATATTTGTGCATAAGGACAACCCGAAAAGGGCTAGGGCATCATCATTAGATGGAAAAGGGGTAAATGCTCCATCATCGATAAATGCAAGGGGTAGTAAGGGCTGCTAGAGCTTTGGCAGAAGTTTTCAGACCCTCTCCTAGGGTGGCAACTTGCATCTTAGAGGAGTTTGTGGGCTTCTAGGGCACGACAACCCAAATTTCAGTTGTATTTGGCTTCTTCATAATTTTTGGAGTTGTTTGCACTCTTTCGTGGTTGTGTTTGGGCTTGGAATCATTATTTTCAGTCATGTTGGTGAAGTATATTTGTTGTTGTCATATTTTAATTCCAACTGGTTTGAAAAATACAAAAGTTGTATTTTCCAAAGTGTTCTCTTGTGTTATATTTGTTCGGCTCTTGAATAAAATAATGTTATTAGGGTTTGAAGATGATGTTAAAAGAACTAGAAATCACGCATACAAAAACAACTAGATGCCATAAACGATAAAAACCATATTGTTATTAGGGTTTGAAGATGATTTTCAGTTTGCATAGTTGAATTTGAAGTATTTGAATCATAAGGGTTTCAAGGAAATCCAAAATTTTCCAGATATGCCCTAAAAGGGACATTACAATTTGCTTGTGATCATGTGTTTTTGAATTCTCTCTATTTGTTTCCATTTTGGGTCTGAAGTGTTGTTGGCCCATAGTTTGCACCCATAAAGCACCATCGGAATTACTAATAGCCCAAAAAAGTCTAAGTAGTTTTCCAATCCTATAACTTCGCTTCTTTGCATCTATTTTGTTGGGCATACAATGCTCTCCACCCTCCCAAAGTTCTCTTCTTCTTGCAAGTTTCCCAACTAAGCTTGTGATGAAGTCAATCTCAAGGTATTTATACTCGGTTACTTCTTCTAGAATACCTCCTTCAAAATAAAAATCAAGTTGATTTCTATTCTTTCCATTGGAGAAGATTGTGATCTTGGTCTTACTGGTGTTGACTTGCACACCCACTTTTTGCAAAAGCGCTCGAGGCATATAAGTGCTCTTATAACCCTTGAGCGGACCTAGTAATCAAAATAAGGTCATCTGCATACAAAAGAATCCTTATCACATACTCTCCCAAATGGACTCTCTCCCCACCCTACAAATTCAGCCACTCTTCAAATTTGTCTCGTATATAAGCCAAAAAGAGTAGGGGATAACAGACATCCTTGTCTAAATCCATTGTCACTTCTAAGACTTTCTAAAATGTTTGCTTGAGTTTTGATTTTGATTCGCACCTCTTCATAGAGTCTATGGACAGCTGCTCTAAATTGATTTTGAAGCCAACAATACAGCAATAGACTTCCTCTTTTCACTCCACACTTTTTGATGATGTGTCTCAAAGTAATTCCATTATCTATTGTTGTGTACTTGGGTCTGAAATTTTCTTGCCCTTTTGCTCTCTTACCTTTTTCTTCCACCCACTTGCTGATTTTGTGCTCAACCATGCTACCAAACAGCTTTGCAAACAAGGGATTGATCATGATAGTTTTGTAGTTGGAAGGATTGTTAACATCTCCACTCTTAAAAAGAGGTATCACAAGGTTGGTAGTCCAGTCACATGGAAATCCATGTTGAATGATGTTGTTGAATATTTTCACAATGTGAGGAGCGAGGATTTTCAACCCCATTTTAGGTACTCCACCTGAAGCTCAACCAAGTCCTTGGCCTTTCTTGAACCCAACTTTTTAATGCCTTCCTTAACCTCTTGCAAAGTGAATAACTTTGTTGTCATGTTGATCAAGGGTGGGGCCTCAACCTCTGCTTCCTGCTCATATAATTGTTTTGCATATTCAAACCAATGAGTGGTTGTGATATTATTTTTTTGTTTGTTTTTTGTTTTTGTTTTTTTGTTGAAGTTCCCTCCAAAATAATTTTGGGTTATTCTTCCCTAGGTAAATAAGCTCTTCTCCTTGTGCTCATGAACTCACCTTTTTTGTTTTTTTATGATCTACTTGTACAACTTTGTGTTCACCTTCTCTTTGTTTAGCTCTTTAAGAGCTCTCCTTGCAGCTTTGCATTCCTCATCAAACCAGCCATTGCTCTTTTACACCTCTCAAGCGCCCCTTGAATTTTGTTTGTTAACTTGTGGCTTCTAAGTCCTTGTAAATAATTGTCATCCCGACTATTACCCCGTCATCCCGAATTCCAAGAAATATCAAGCCATCCGGATACATGTTCCCACTACCCACCGCCCTAAAAATTTGGAGAAACATAATAATTAAGTAGTTACTCTTATTAAACAATAACTTTTGAATAAAATATTTGATACAACCTATATGCAAGCCACAATTACTTTGGGAAATGAAAATTTAACACATCAATACAACAAACACCCAATATTGTTTGTTATCACTCGAAAATTATGTTACCGGATAGTACTAGTGGCAAAGTGGTATGGTTCCTTTGTAGGTATGGCCAAAGTATCGCTCAACAGAACCAAGTATGGCCAAATTTTTCTCGAGACGAACACGAGGCATACCCGGGCATGTTGAGCCATACCTAGCCATACCCAACAGTGCCTGTAGTAAAAAACGTTTTGTATTTTTTTTGTTTGAAAAAGTCAAACAAGGACTTTTAAAATGCTTTAAAAATATAATATACCCTAAAAGACACTCCCAAACTCTTTCTAAACAACAACACCGCATTTATCTCACATTACTTACATCTCATTGCACATTTTCTCTCACTTCATATTTTAGATTGCTTGAGGTTAAAACTCCATCCTTTTGCTAATCCTATGTTACTACAACTACCCTTTTGGTGCCAAGGAGTATAAGGAGCCTCCAACAAAGAAGAATTTGATTTAAGATAAGGTTTTTGTGGTTTTGTTTTAATTATTTAGTTTCTAGCTTGTTTTCAATTTTTATTGTTATTTTTTTAAACAGTTTTTTAAATGTCAAATAGCTTTCTTTTCCCTTAGGCATTTTTTTCCTAACCGTGTAGCTATAGGGTTTTGCTAGAATGGTTGCAATCTTGGTGTCCCCAAGATTTCACCCTGAAATCTGGGACTACCCCTTTTTAAATTTTTCGTTCTTTTTAAGTGAAGGGTCATGTTTTTGTTTGTTTTTGCCTGCAGTTGCTCGCATTGCTCAAAGATACCTTCAGGAAGTCATAAAGTCTCGTCTGTCAAATACCCACATGCTAAAGCTCACTCATTCCTTTCCCAAACTTAGCCTAAAAGCGTTTTATTTTATTTTATATTAAATAAATAAAATTCTTTTAAAAATAGGTTGAGCTAAAATTAAGAAATTTGGGTTATATAAAACACTTCACCCCATCATTATTACCACAAAGCATTCACCCGGGTGAGAGTTTTTGCAGCCTAGCTTATTGGAGGAATTTTCAGAGCAATTGACCATAGCTTCTTTCGGTTTTTGTTTTTGTTTTTATTTTATTTCTTGTGTTTTGGTTTTGGTCTTTCTCCGTTTTCCGTCTGGCACTCCCCGTGGCTTTTTCTTTCGTCCTACCTAACCAGTTCCCTGGCCTAGGGTTTTTAGAATTCATTCATGGCCTCAAACAAAGATGTAATTAATTATGAATTGCTGGTTTTTAACGCAGCAGCTTGGATACAAGTCACAGTTTTTGGAAGGAATGATTTCTTTGTGCAAAGTCATGAATTAAAGCTGCCCCCATCATCCAGAATCCACGCAATTACCAAAAAGAGAAGTCTTTAGCCAAATCATGGTTTTCTGGTGTCTTGTCTTCTTGTTGCAAGCAGTCTTCTCTCGGAAATTAGCGCAATTATCCTAAGGAGCCAATGCAAAGTCATTTAAGTGCAAATCGTGGTTTTCCAGTGTCTTGTCTTCTTTTGCAAATAATCCTCAACTGCCAAAATCCACGAAATTCCTAAAGGGGGCAATATCACTTAAATGTTTGTCGTGAAATAGAGCAGCCCAATCTTCTAATTTCCACGCACTTTTTGAAGCATAAGTCATTAAAGCCAAATCGTGGATTTCCATGTCTTTGTCTTCCACTAAAAATAAAGCAGCTTTTCCTTCTAATTTCCACGCACTTTTCACTTAAGTGATTGTCGTGAAACGTCAGCCTGTTGTCTTCTATTTTAAAAGCATCCTCCACCTTGCAATTTCACACAATCCATCCACTTCGAAATTCACACAAATCACTTAAGTGGCAAATCGTGAATCTTGAAGCCTTTGCCTTCTAAAAAGCTGCCTTCTTCCTTGAGTTTCAACGCAAATACCAAGTGCAAATTGTGGAACTTGAAGCCTTTGTCTTCTAAAAGCATCATCCTCTTGTTTCTAACGCAGCCCATGTGGAAATTATTCATACATTGCATGCAAACTCCCTTTCAAAAGCTTGTGCATGTGCTCTCAATCTTCCAGTTGAAGCCCACATTGAGTCTACTTAGATTTTCCTTCACCAGTGCTTTCAGAATTCAAAATTGCTCATATGCAATTAAAAATAAAAGGGTGATGAGTTTTGTCTGAATTGTTTACGGAAAACATTTCACTGGTGCACATACTTGAGAAGAACTGCAAAAGCTTCAAGGATAAGAGGAGAAGACAGGTCAGAGGCAACACCCGCAAGCAAATCACGTCAACTGCTTCAGATCCAGTTTGGTGAGAATCAAAGGCAAAGAGTCAACCGCATGTGGGAGAAAGAGCTTCTCAGATTCAAGGCAAGAGGTATCATTCATATCATTCATGAGGCATATGGAAGAAAAATCAGACTGAGAGTGTTGCAGCTTTCTTCTAATTTCTTCTCCTCTTTCTTCTTCTTTCTCTTATTTTCTCCGACAAAGTAATTGAGTAATCAATTGAATTGTAAAACTTAAGTGATTGGTTTAAAAGTCATTACTTACTGGAAGAAGTTAATTACTTGGAAATAGGTGGTAAACATGCAGAATAAAAGGTTCTATTTTCATTTGTAAATCATGCATGTCATGCGAAGCGGAATTCTAGGAGGAAGATTGTCTGTTGTTTTCTTTACGGCTTCCACATGCAGGAATTCATAGAAGCTTCCTATTTGTAATTGCCCTCTATGCACTATAAATAGAGGAAGAGCCTACAGGTTAAAGGATCGAAAAGATCAATAATCACAACTTGTTCATCAGAACTTGTTTAGTAGAGGCTTTTGTAACTAGAGCATTCTTGAGTTTTCAAACTTTGTGTTGGAACCCTTGATGTGATTTCGTGAAAGTTGGGGATTGAATAAAAGGTGGATTTCGGAGAACTTTGTATCTACAATGTTTTGTTGATTACTCCTATTCAAGGTCCTAGATAAACTTTGTGTTATCTTAGATCTAGGTAAAAGTTATTTCTTTCCCTCTTTTCGTTGAATTTTGTGATTTATCTATTTATTTAATTTGTGTGGATGAGACCAACTCTGATAACTATTGGTTAAGTCAGCACATCTTCCTTTCTTCTTTCCCTACTTCTATTTTTCCCCTTCTACAAATATTCCAATCACAACCGATTACTTGTTGCAAAATTGCCCAGCTGTGGTTCACGAGCTGAGGGAATTAAAGTAAAACCCCTGAAAGTAGTTATTAGGATTCACCCCTGCAAAATAGATAAACATCTTACACAGAGCCTCACCGTTAAATGAGGGAGATTTATCTCATGATTGCCTAGGTTTTACGCTTTGCATAAAATCTAGCCAACAAATCTAGATTTGTGGGTCAAGGGCTAACCTTCAAATTCGATCCATGTTTGTCCCTTTGAAAATATGTCAAACAAGAGAACAGTGCAAAAGGAGGGGACTACATTTGGGTTTGCTCGGACTATAAAATGAAATTTAAAATCTCATACACTTGAGTGAAAACCCATTTTCGTGCAATTCCTAACAAAGGAATCGGAGCTTGTGGCGAGCCAAGTGGGAAGGGATTGTCACATGCAAAGATCCTTGCATACATCAAAGAACAAGAAGAAGCAAATGTGGCGGTCGCCTAAAATCGAAGCACCCTTTGGCAAAGAAAGGATCTCGAATCTAGAAAGCCACTGTTGCTCTCGATGAAGACATGTAAGAGTAATATGATTATGAATATAATAAAGATGTTGATTATGTTCATTTATGTGTATAGATTGTAATAGTTGCACAATGTACTTGTTCTAAGTTCAACCATTGAATATCATGACATTTGGCATTGAATTATTAGTATGTTTTGTGGTTATTTAACTTATTTCGTTTACTTTATGCATATTATATGGTTAATTTTGCTTATTTGATTATATTTTTAATATTTTATACATTCCTTATACGGCCCTACCTGCATCGAGAGAAAAATTCCATAGAGGTGTGTTCGATCCCCATACCCATACCAAGATTTAGGATCAATGTAATACCCTTAACCTATAATGTGTACTAGGATATATATGGTTGACATGTGGCTAACATAATCTCTTTCCTTCTCAAATTAAATTTTTCGTGTTTGCATATTGTTAGTAGAGTGAACTTATGGAGTAATCTTAGCCTAAGTAGGGTATATACGAGGTAGTGGTTGGTATTTGATCATTCGATTTTGTATCCTATTCTTATTGTAAGGTTGTGGAGGTTGCCCCCTCAAAGTGGCTCATCATATACTTGAGTAATTTGCTCTGTTTCTCTATCATATCTTGTGGATTTGTTCTATTTTGCTTTTATAATTGTGAACTATTGTTATTGCTTTGTTTCCGTGTTCGGATATTCAATCTATTGTTCTATTGGTAAGCTTCAATTTGGGAAAGGTTTTCTATGGCGCATTCTTTTCTGGTCCGGCCTAGGTGCTTATAAGAGTCCCGAGATTGAAAAAGCATACTTGGGATCAAGAAGAAATTTATTTTTCACAAGTATAAATTATCGAGGGATTTTATAAATAAACACGAGGGGGAAAAAAAATCAAGAAGTTTTTTTCACACCCTTACACAAAATAGCAATCATTGGACTCGTCTCACCGCAGTAACCCTATTTTTTTGGGATTTTTGTGCCCTTTTGTGCTAGCAATCATTGTTTTAATCGGAAAGACAATACCGATGGTATAAGCCATCAAGAACCATATTTTTGGTCCATAAAACCCTAAACCCTAACCTTGAACCCTAAGCCATGACAAAACCACAAGCTAGAGGTAGAGGAAAAGGGTATTGTCACCCTAGGAAAAACTCCTCGGGATATGGACCAATAAATGAAACTCGTTAGATCCTTCGCCCTAAAGTTTTCTTTGAGAGATCACCAACCGAGTTAGCTTGAGTATAATGTGCACGATATACAATCCGAAATGGCGAAAAAAAGAAGATTTGGTCACGGTTAGCAAAAAATTGGATATAGGGAAAGGAGAAATCATGGCGTTATTGGCTAACATACAAACACAACCTCAACCCAACAATTCCCAAAGCATGGTCACTCAAAGTCTCCAAGAACCCGAATCCAAATTCAATGCAGCCTCAACACTCACCTTGCTTCAATATGGGGCTTTAACATTATCTGAAAGTGGAGATGCACAGTTTGACATGATAGATCCGATCACATGAATTAATCAAATGGAGAATTTATTTGATTTACATCAAACCCCTTGTTTATAGAAGGTGGTAATGGTGTCGTTGCTTTTGGAACCGGAACAATTCATTTACTATAGATGGTTATGCACTCAAAAGAAGGGTCTTATTGTCACCCAATAATTGTTTACAGATGAACTACGCAACAACATGACGGAGAACTACTTCAACCAACTAGCAAAACTACATCAAATTGGGCCTTTCAAAAATTATGTTCATGAATTCCAAAACTTGTCCTCATGGGTGAACATCACAGAGGATTACCTAAATGACTTGTTTTTGGGTGGGCTCAAGGATAGCATCTAGCTCGATGTTCACATATTTAATCCAAGTTATGTTTCAGATTCCATTGTCTTTGCCCACGGGGACGAAGGAAAAAGATCTAGTCAAAGGGTAGACATTCGCAGAGGAGTGTAGTACTCAAAGACAATCATTCCCGAGCCTAAATTGGCTCCTCAACAAATTGAAGAGAAAAGGTCAAAAGGGTTGTGTTTCAACTGTGACAAGAAGTACAACCAAGGACATAAATGTGCCGAAAAGAAATTGCTCTACATTGAAGGTGTCAATGAAGTAAAGCAGGTGATTTCGAAGAAGATACTAGGAAGAATCGAATGACTCCCAACCAAAGATCTCGTGCCATGCACCTTTAGGAATCAGTATCCCACAAACCTTAAAAGTGGTGTGTTTTTCAAGAAATGTAGAGTGATGGTGTTAATTTTCTCGGGAGCACACATAACTTCATTAACAAGTTGGCACAAATGAATTGTTTTATTAGTCCAACTCTAGAATTTCAAGTCATAATTACATATGGGGGCATGGTCAAATGTTTAGGGAAATGCCATAGTAATAAGATATCCATGGGTAAGGCTAGAATCTCATATGTTTGACATTCCAATGGGAGGATCGAACATCATCTTGGGAGTCCAATGATTCACAACCTTGAGAATGATCGAGATGAATTTCCGAGAAGTTCATACGCAGTCTTGTGTCAAGCACCTATTTTTGCACAAAACACTCTTGTTATTGCTTTTGCTCACATACATAGTGTAATGTCCCTTTTTCCCACATGAGAGCTATTTTTGGTCTTCTTGCCATTCCTTCTCCTCGTGGTGGCAAAGAAGAAAAGATGATGGAGGAGAACATTGAGCTTCCATTTGATATGTTTTTACTAATTTTAATATTTTATTTTAGTGTTTTGTCTCTCATGCCAGTCATTTGGGTTTTTAATGAATTAAAGGAAGCTAATGAAAGAAAAGAACATCTTTAAGGGGTCGGCCTTGCCTTTTCGTACTTTGGCGCCAATTGAAGGATATAAAAGGCATCATTTACCATCTAGACTTGGCGCATTTTATTCTACTTGGGCATTGTGAGCTTGTTGCTCCTTGTTCATCCACTTAAGGACGAAAACCCTCTTGTGAGGCTTCATTGAAGGACGAAAACCCATCATGTGGCTTGGGTGAAGGACTAAAACCCTTAATCATAGATTGGTCTTGAAGTGAAGAGTTGATTTGAAGATATATTTGTAATTTCCAGCTGGTATTTGATTTATTTAGGGTGGAGCGACCTACCTTGGGTAGGGTTTGGAACTTTTGGTGAAGTATTTGAGAAATCTAGTTTCATAATCTAATTTGTAATATTTTTAAAGGACGGAATCTGAAGTTTGGTGAATTTAGAGGGTTTCTAGACCCATATTTCATATTTTTCTTGTGGCTGCAATTTCCAATTTATAATTAATTTCTAACAAAGTGAGATCTTCAACATTTCTTTTTGTTTTTGGCTCTTAATATTCCATAAAATATATATAAATATTGGCGAGTTGGTTTGTGGTGTTTTGTGGTGGATTTTGGCATTTTTGGTGATAGTTAAAGTTGCTGATTTTACTCTTTCAGTCTGCTGCAATTTAAATTTCAGATCTGCATTTGGTGTGTTTGGTTGAAACCCTTGAAAGGGTCATTAAACATAGCTTGGTCTTGCGACGTAATTAAAATCTTTCATTTCATTTTATTTCCCATGATGATATACAAAAATTTGATAACACATCTACCAAGATGTCTCTTGGCTACTTGACTTACCAAAGGGATTCTGCACAGGACAGAGCATGGCTACAAGCCTTGGTTTTGGGGGTATCATGGAGATGTGTCGAATTCCCTTATATGAAGATTTAGTTCATATGTTTTTGGAGGCCTAGCAGTGTCAATTGGATACCTTCAAGTGCAGACTTCAAGAAGATATTGGTGAGACTACTTTTACTCTAAA
The DNA here is from genome assembly GCA_018340775.1 of Taxus wallichiana var. yunnanensis. Taxonomy (NCBI): domain Eukaryota; kingdom Viridiplantae; phylum Streptophyta; class Pinopsida; order Cupressales; family Taxaceae; genus Taxus; species Taxus wallichiana. The sequence continues at coordinate 464,990,004 of CM031237.1, forward strand.
GAATGTGCACATTATCCTATGCTTACTAGTACAAGGGGCACAAATGTTTTCTGACATGCCAAAGATAGATGCCAAGTCCAGGGTGCTAGCACAATGGGCCACAACTGCAAATTTGTATCATTTTAAGACTCTGATAGTCGGGCTGAGTGCAGTATATAGTGCACCCATTCCAGATATTTGGAATCCGATTATTGGATTAGTTGGGGCACATATCATGTGCCACAAATTGGATGGAAGAGTACCACTTTTTGCTTTAGTAGTGTGTCGGGTAACCTTGAAGCAGTGCACACTTTTCAACTGGGGTACCGGGATATGGGTATAACTGACCCATGATTTATACATGATCTAGATTAGGTGACAATTAATAGTGGGGCCATTTATACTATTGGTGGCATGAATATATGTGATGTTCCCGACAGGTGCCTTGTTACAGATTGCAAGAAATACACCACGGGTTCAACAATGGGAGAGAGGGCCTACGATGCGCATTCAGATTGGTTATTGGAGATTACAAACCATGAGGAGAGGTCAAGTCATACGAACCCCATACGTGGGCTCAACAGACACATGGTCATCATGGCCATCTACCATAGCGACATGGAGGATTAGGGAGATCATTGGACATTATATGTGATGAAAAGAGCCACATGCAATCAATAGGGTACCTAGGCAGTTTGGTTTTCATATCCAACAGCTCCATTGCCTCTACCTCCATTAAAGGCCAAGCCATACACAAAAGCCAAGAGGGAAAGCAAGCGAGGGACCGGATCCCATAATCCCATCTTTGAGACCGCGACTAGAGCAGTGGTTGCCTCAGCGAGGTGTTAAATGTCAGATATGTCAAGTAGTGGTGGAGGCACTTGAGGCACAAATTCCAATGGCAAAGGGTGGACAAGATAGCCTAGTCTAGCACAAGACAATGCCTCGGAAGTTGGGCACCCGGCAGTATAGAGACCTTGATATTGGGACCGTGAGTGGAGATTGAGGCAACCGAACGGAGGCTACTTGGGACTCATGGGAGTCTGGGTTATATGGACATTTTGACCCAAGATCCAACGTGAGCACATGATAGGCGTGGAAGAGGCCTCTGATGATAGTCATCTCAAGGGAGAGATGGTAGCAGCTAGATAGCATCAAATAATAGGAAATTAAAATCCATACATCTCCTTCAAGAGTATGCCATGTACAAAATGCACAAATTAACTAAAAAAATGTTTCAGTTCTAGTATTTTCTCTATTCTAAATATTGTTTCATATGGCTTCTGCACGTGCATAAAACAAATATGTCCTCATTTAAAGAGGTGTCCCCAAATACCTCTTGGGATTTGGATCTATAGGCTTCCTCGCCGATGATTGACAAGAAAACCAATAAGGACGTTAGTGAGTCCCTTCAAGTTTTCTAACATGTTGCTTAAGTTCATGATTTTCATTTATCATATATTTTGTGTGTATGTTATATGAATGTTGAAGTTCCTCTATTGCTAGTATTTGAAGTATAGGAAAATTATACCCAAATACCATGGTCAAAAGCCTTCCTATTGTCTTAAATTTTAATGTAGGTTCCACTCCCAGGCAATATGAGGAGTCTAATGGTGTGCACAGTGCCTTCTGCATTCTAAAGCAATTACTGAGACATAGGTGGGAGTTGGGACCGAGCACCAACCGACTTATGGGAATATAGTTTAGTTCTAAAGAAATAAGTTTATCTCTGCTTCTCAATTATGTGCAGCCGTTTGATCTACTCCTGACGCAAAATTGATATCATAAACAAAAATATCTTGTAATCCCTTATAGTTACATGTTGTACCAAATTCCCAATCTCCCAGTGATGCCAATTCTCGCTCTCGACACCTTATCGCACCATCATAGTGTTAGCGCTTAAACAGACATGTAGATTTATAATATACAGCTCAAAATAAGATACAGCAAGATAAAAATTCCCAGAGTAGAAAATATTTGAAGATATGTAATTTCGGTAATTCTATTTGAGATTATGTATGAAAAAAGGGGAAGGCGGGCAATGAAACATGTACCAGAGAATATGGGCATGGAGAGAGTACAGGCCGTGGAAGCAAAGAGGGCCAACACAGAAAGCGCAAGGCCTAGCTTGTGTGCCAACAATAGCTTTCCTATCACACTCCAACTTATGGGCACTGCCGGCTCTGCTATGCCATTACCATTATCATTATCACCATCATTATCACGGGTATCGTGGGCCTCAACAATATCAGCCGGTGGAGAAATGTAGGCGGCACCCAGAATTAAATATTTAGGTGTAGCTTTTTTCACCTCCTGCCTCGTAACACTAAAGGAAAGGAGACGGGGACGAGGACCGGAACGAACTCCAATGGTTCTAAATTTGGTGCTTGCGAGTGGAGGAGGAGGGGATAGTTGATTCCAAAAGGGAAATGCGATCCGAGAATTAGAGGAAGCCGATGCCATTGCCATTTCAGTGAAGCTAACTTTGGTTGCTCACCCAATATGCCATGGTTGAGATTGTACGTTGGAATGAATGGATAGATGGCTCATGCTCTCATACAAGTCTCGTTTTATCACCGCTTATGCAATGAGGTTCTCCTCTTATTTTTATTAACATCTATTGTTTAGAAGAAAAATCAGATAATAATAAATATTCAAAAATACCATTGATATATATCGTGAATGTATTTATATATAATTGTCTAATTTAACCTATAATTGTTTTATGAGAATGAGAGTTGTAAGAGAATGCTTTGAATGATGAGAGTACTATTATAGACGAACTCTATTTCACAAATTGATCTTTTGTCAGAAGAGAACATTCCAAGGCTATTAATAATAATGAATGTCTTTCTTTGTCAAAAAAAAAAGATTTCTAAAATATTGACATGGATTGTAAATATTACACTTTAGTTCCTTGAATATTGATGCATTTCGTAAACTTTTAGTATGTGTCATCTATAGGATTCCTCATTTCACGTACATTTCTACCATGGCACTTGTAGCCACAAATAAGTGACACAAAATTACTTCAAGAATACTTTGTTGATGATGGCCCATTTTATTAATCTCTTGCCATTTTCTCAATCAATAAGACCACACATAATACTCAAAGACGATCAAAAATATTGTTTTGTGCATATGTTGCAATCTTACACCTTTTTGTGCATCTAAAAAACTATTGCACTTGACATGCATTCTAAAATGCTTATTTCTATAAAAATGGGGTCAATGGTGAATGCAAATTCCATACCTAATTATTAGAACACTTTTTATTCTTTTGTTTCATAACTCTTATTTTTGCATGCATGTGGATAAAGTTAATAAGAATGTTTCCTTTAGGCTTTTCACCGCCATATATATCTAATGAAAAATACCTAAATCGTCGTCGTTTGTCGAGCATGAAGAAATTCAAGGAATTCCACAATCATGTCTAGTTCACATCTTCCACATTCATTACATAATTTTTTATTTTTAGAACTCATTGCATTTTGAATCAAGGCATATCCTAGAAACAACAAACCTTACGAAATTACGTCATGATTTGTGCATGTATCATGTGATTTCTCCTTGTTTGGTTTTTCTGGTGGGTGTTTTGATTTTTATCTTGCTTTTCTCGACCATTGTCTACTCATTACCAAGATTTCTCTTGTTCCTTGTCCTTCCATTCTCTTTTATCATTGATCATTACTCTTCCACCACTCTTTGATTTGCACCATCATTTTCCAATTAATTTTCAATTCATGTTTTTCTAAAAATAAATAAAAATAAACACCAAACATTTAAATTGACTATAATTAGATTAGTTAAATTTTTAAGTATGAAAATTACATCCAAAAGAGTGTAACTAAATTTTATACACACACACGTGTGTGTGTGTGTGTACATATATACACATATATGTATATATACATATATACACATATATGTATATACACATATGTGTATATATACATATGTATATATATATACATATGTATATATATGTATACGTATATGTATATATAATATGTATGTGTGTATATATATACACATATATGTGTATATATATACACACATATATGTGTATACATATACACACATACATATTATATACACATATATGTGTATATACATATACGTATATGTATATGTATATACGTATATGTATATACGTATATGTATATATGTATATATACATGTATGTGTGTGTGTGTATATATATAAAATATGTATGTGTATATATATGTATATATATACATACACATACATGTATATATACATATATACATGTGTGTGTATGTATATACATATATACATGTGTGTGTATGTATATACATACACACACATGTATATATGTATATATACATGTATGTGTATGTATATATATACATATATATACACATACATATTTTATATATACACACACACACATATGTATATATACATATATATATATATATATGTATATATACATGTATGTGTATATATATACATACATGTATATATACATATATACATATACATATGTGTGTGTGTGTATATATACATATTTTATATACACACACACACACGTATATATACATATATGTGTACATACATATATGTATATATACATATACGTATATGTATATACACATATATGTATGTACACATATATATATATATATGTATACATACATATATGTGTATATATAATATGTGTATATACAATATGTGTATATACATATTGTATATATGTATACATATATATATATATATGAATATACACATATATATATGTATATATACATACATATATGTATATACACATATATGTATGTATATATACATACATATGTGTGTGTGTGTATATACATACATATATGTGTATATACATATACATATATGTACACACACACACACACACACACACACACACACATACATATATATGTATATGTACATATATGTATATGTATATGTATGTATGTATATAATGGAGAGAGCATGAAATCCATAATGAAAAACATGTAATTGAAAAACAAATAGACGGTCATTCAAAAAAGAAACCACGAGGCCATGTTTTTTTATTCACACAAACAAAAACTAAATCGGTGGTAGGAAATTAGTTAAAAAATTAAGCTATAATGTTATTTGCATCAAATGTTTTATCTAAATTATCCATAATACCATTACTATTATTAGCCAATAGAGAAAATTAATATTAGCATTTACCATCAACACTACATGAAAATAAATCCAACCATAAATTGATTCGGTAAAGAATTATCTTTTACTGATTCTCAAATTTGATTTCTCTTTATTGATCCATAGGACCATCCTGTTTTTATGGGAATCGTCGGAAAATTTCACTCAAAATTTATTTTTGTTAAACATAGTAATTTCCATAAGCATGTTTTAAATGTGTGTTAGTATGTTACGTAAAATTGCATACATTTCACAAGTATGTTTAAGCATTACCATTTCATGTTAACATGAATATGAATTTAAAATTTGATACTCTCAATTTTGATCACTCATGATTATTGATGCAATGCATTAAGGAAATCAATCGCTCGTAGAGAAGGGTTGAAGCAACATTATGGGCTTTTACATAAATGTGGCATGTATTTTGCATGACATGAAAACATATAAATACGTAACCTTTCACCGCATTGAAAAAAATTAATATAGTAAAAAAATAGACATTGTCTGTAATAGGAGGAGACACGGTCAAAGAAATAAAAGGACTTGGTGACACATAGGATTGATGCATGAACATCACTCCACTATGTAAATATGTCTTGAGACATCATATTTTGGTTTGATGGGTGTGTTAGTAGGTTCTAGGGGTTACTAGGAGTCATTTAGATGTGGTAGTTTGAGTCTAAGTTTTTCAAAATTTGAATATTTGGCTTTCCCTCCAAAAGTACAAAATGAGTCTTGGAGGTCATTTTTGGTTTGTAATGGTTGTTTTAATGGAATCTTGAAGCTTATAAACATGTAAGGGGATGAAATGAGGAATAATAAGGTGTATTAGGTCCTTATAGCATATAGGAAGCATGATATGAGTCAAGAAGCCTAAGACTTGGTCTTTGATCTAAACAACTTAGTGTTATATCTAAGGTCATTCATGTGATCAATGAGTCAAGAGGGTGTATTCAGTTAGGTACAAGTGGGAAGGATATAAATTTGAAAAATGTAACTAATTTTCGCATTCCCATTCGAATGGAAATTAGGAAGGGAGCTTGGAGAAGGAAAGATATAATGTTTTGTGTGAGTTTTCTATCTTTAAGACTGTGTAAGTGTTTTTCTATGGGTGATTGATCATGGAGACCTGATGCATGCCTATTAGTAAGGCTATAAATGATCTATGTGAAACATTATTTATAAGTCTTTTGAAAGGTTATGTGTGTGTGATGATGCTTCTTGGGATAAAGTGAACTATGTATAGATTGATCAAACTGTGAAACCTTATTAGGGAAGGAAAGTCTGTGTTGGTAACATTTCAAGCTTCGTAGGAGGGTGAAATATTGATTTATCGATCTTAATATCTTTGGTGAGGGTTATAATTTTGTTTCAAGAACTTCTTGAATAGGGTATACTATGGTAAGGGTCTTAACTATGTTCCAAGTAGTTGAGGAAGCAAACCATGTTTCGAGAATGAGATAGTAATGGTGTCTCATCAAAGTATGTTTGACAAGATGTAAGCCCAAAGGAGAGGTTGACACAAATTTATCATACAAACTAATTGAATGAAAACCTTATTAGACCTAACAATGGAATTTTTTGGACTATGAAAGAACCAAAAGAAGTTAGCCTATAATTTGTACTTTGACTATGATCCTTCTTCAAGCAATTTATTTATATATATAATATTGTCATAAAGGAGAAAATGAAAAGTGAATGAGGGATTTCGAGAGGCATTCTAAAATATAGAGAGAGAGAGAGAGAGAGAGATTTGTTTGAATTAAAGCCTACAACAAAGTGGAAAACCTAAATTCTCGTTGCAAGTGATAAAGGAAATGTGAAAGAAGTACTTGAATAAGAATACAAACCAACATATTGGTAAGGGAGACTCTTTATTATTATTGATTTCATTAAAACTACTTACAAAATTAAAGTTTTGAATAGACTTCTAACAAAATATATGACCAAAAGAATCTTCTGGGATTCTTAGCATAAATTGTGAAGAAGAACTAGGGTTTGAGGCTTGAGCTCATAAATCAAGTCATTTTCTTCCAAAATTTGGAACATATCACATGAACAACAAGGTCTTCTAACATAATCAAGAAGAAATTTGAGGTTCTATGGGTGGAATTCTTTGAAATTCTTGATAGACTACTTAATGTAGCATTATACTATGATAAGGGTGATCAGTAAAAGTGGCTCTTTAAAGGAACTCCATCTATAATGTGAATCCAAACTTGAGACTTATAGGGAAGGGAAAATACCTTAAATGGTGTCCAAAAACCATGATTTAGTGCCTTGGAAGTCCTAAAATAAGGATATATGCATAATAGTGTAGTGAAGGAAACCTAGTAAGGGTTTATAAAGCAAAACACAAAAAGTGGAATTGAGAGAGTTATACAAGGAGATATAACCCCAAATTTTGGGTACACATTTGAGTTGATATGAAGATGTTATTGGAGATGACAAAGTCTTAGAAACACTTCTATAATTCCATACTCACCTATGAACCAACCATGTTATGTCTTGAGAAGAAGAAAGGACAGTTTGGTAGCAATGAGCATAATGTTGTAAGCTTGATGATTTTAAACTCTTGATATTAAACATTTTTAGTGGTTCACTAAACTTTTTTGAGTTGCATGTACATGGATCAAGGTAAAAAATGAAGAAGGAATCTATAAAAGCCAAGGTATATTAAAAGTGGTCACCAAATGAAGAAGGATGAAGGGAATGTAGTTGAAAGGGTGAGTGAAGGATGAGGTACTTGAATTATGAGCATCTCAATTGGTGGAATGGAGTCATTTTGAGAGTGAGAAATAGATTATGTTGAGGCATTAGAGCCCTCCAAGAGGTAATTAGCCAATTCTTGCAAATGCAAGTCAAGATAAGTACAATATGAACCTTGTATGATCTTTCATATATAGAGTAAGGTGACTTTTGGTGGAGTAACCCTTGTGTTAGTGGTTTTGAAGGTTGTGGTTATGTTATTGACTACATCATTTTTGGTATCAAAGCCTACAAGATCATTTAATAAGTTTGTATGAAAGTATTTCTTGAAACTAACAAGTGAATTGTAAGTGTTGATGAAGGATATGCAGGATAAGAGCATGAAGAGCCAAGAGAAGCTTTATGAATTAGCTAATGAACATGGTTATGTGGTGCCCAAGTGGCTCAACAAGGTGAATGAAGAGAAACTCAAAAACAAGACTAAGAAATCTAAAGGAGAAAGGTTGAAAGAGGATATGGAAGAAGGCAATGAGGAGTTATTAAAGGAGTTGTTGACTTTGATTAGTCAAAGAAAGAAAGAAAAGGAAGAAAGAGAGAAGCAAAAAGAAGAGAGATGGAGAGGAAAAGAGAGAAGTGGATGGAAGAAGAAATCAGTGCACTTAAGAGAGATGTGGAACAAGTATCCATGTTGATGAAACAATGGATGGAATCACAAAGCCAAGAAAGAGGGATTGTGATGACAAAAAGAGTCAAGTGGCCCATTAGGCTACTTATAGAGAAAAGAAAAAGGATGCAACTGAGAAGGTGGATAAAAGAGGAAGAAAGAAGGATAAGAAGAATTCAAGAGATTTATCATGGAAGAGGATAAGGAAAATGAGGAAAAATTTATAGAGATATTTTTGGCATCTCTTAGAGAGAGTGAAGAAGAGAAGAGTTTGAGTAAATAAGAAGAAGAGCTCACTGAAAGAGCTACTCAAGGGGCTAGAGAGCCTCCTATTTTTAAATCTGACTTTTTCTTTGAGTGTGTGATTGTAGGTACATCAAGAGAGGCAAGAAAATATGCCTTAAATGAAGAATCAAAGAACACAAGTGAAGACAAGTTGTAAGAAGAAGTATGTGGGCCATCTCAAGCTCACTATGAATCAAATGAAGGTAGCAATGCAACAGTTGGTATGGTGAAAAGGTCATGGAAAACTCTCACAGTCATGTGGAGAGGATGAGATGAAAACCAAGGTGAATGCTAGAGCAAGCTTGGATTCTAAAGACAACATTGCAAGTATAGACCAAGAGATGGAGATGAAGAGTGAAAAGAGCATGATATGGATGAACCAGAGCAACAAAGAGCAGCAAAGAAAGGATTTGAGTCATTTGGACTTCAAATAGAGAAAAGAAAGATGGAGTTGGATTTTGGAAATATAGAATGTATAGGTGAAATCAAGAGGGCATTTGAAGAAGCCCCAAACAGAGAAGAGAAGCAAAAGTTGATAACAATGGTGGAGGAGGCAATGAAGCCTCATGATTTTAAAACTAATCATGTTCCTAGTTGTGAATGTGTAGGTATGACAAAGAATGAGGAGGATGAGTCATTTCCAAGACTCATAATGAAGAAGGTGAATCCAAACAAGCTCTCAAAGGAACAAAGAAAGAAGAGGAAACAAAAACTAAGTCTACGAGACTCTTGGAGAAGCAAAAAGATATAAAGAGAGTTGGGGAAAGGAGGCATGACCTGAAGATACAAAATAATTGGAAAAAGAAGAAGAAAAGCAATTAGTAAGCTCAAGTTCTTCTTACCCCTGGAGTATGATGTAGGAGCATCACTCCACTATGTAAATATGTCTTGAGTCATCATATTTTGGTTTGATGGGTGTGTTAGTAGGTTCTAGGGGTTACTAGGAGTCATTTAGATGTGGTGGTTGAGTCTAAGTCTTTCAAAATTTGAATATTTGGCTTTCCCTCCAAAAGTAAAAATGAGTCTTGGAGGTCATTTTTGGGTTTGTAATGGTTGTTTTAATGGAATCTTGAAGCTTACAAGCATGTAAGGGGATGAAATGAGGAATAATAAGGTGTCTTAGGTCCTTATAGCATATAGGAAGCATGATATGAGTCAAGAAGTCTAAGACTTGGTCTTTGATCTAAGCACTTAGTGTTATAGCTAAGGTCATTCATGTGATCAATGAGTCAAGAGGGTGTATTCGGTTAGGTACAAGTGGGAAGGATATAAATTTGAAAAATGTAACTAATTTGCTCATTCCCATTCAAATGGAAATCAGGAAGGGAGCTTCAAGAAGAAAAGATATAGTGTTTTGTGTCAGTTTTGTATCTTTAAGACTGTGTAAGTGTTTTTCTATGGGTGATTGATCATGGAGACCTAATGCATGCCTGTTGGTAAGGCTATAAACGATCTATGTGAAACATTATTTATAAGTCTTTTGAAAGGTTATGGTGTGTGTGATGATGCTTCTTTTCTGAAATGTATAGATTGATCAAACTATGAAACCTTATCAGGGAAGAAAAATATGTGTTGGCAACATTTCAAGCTTTGTAGGAGGGTGAAATATTGATTTATCGATCTTAATATCTTTGGTGAGGGTTCTAATTTTGTTTCAAGAACTTCTTGAATAGGGTATACTATGGTAAGGGTCTTAACTCAACTAAGCACTTGAGGAAGAAAAAATTGTTAGACTGAGAATGAGATAGTAATGGTGTCTCATCAAAGTATGTTTGACAAGATGTAAGCCCAAAGGAGAGTTTCACACAAATTTATCATACAAACTAATTGAATGAAAACCTTATTGGACCTAACAATGGAAGTTTCTTGGACTGTGATTGTGTGTACCTCGTAATTTGTACTGATTGTGATCCTTCTTTAAACAATTTATATATATATATATAATTTTCATAAAGGAGGGAACGAAAAGTGAATGAGGGCTTTTGAGAGGTGTGCTGTAGAGAGAGAGAGAGATGTTTGAATTAAAGCCTACAACGGAGTGGCAAACCCAGCATTCTCGACTGACAAACGGTGGAAATGTGAAAGAAGCACATGAATAAGAAGAAAACCATCATACCGGTAAGGGAGACTCTTTCTTTTGTTGTTACAGTAACTACTTGTAAAATTTAAGGTTTTGGATAGACTTCTAACAAAAAATATGACCAAAAGAATCTTCTTGGGCTTCCTGGCACAAACTGTGAAGAAGAACTAGGGCACAAGACTTGAGCTCATAAATCAAATCATTTTCTTCCAAAAATTGGAAAATATCACAAGAACAAGGTCTTCTAACATAATCAAGAAGAAATTTGAGGTGTTTTGGGTGGAATTCTTTGGAATTATTAATGAGACTCCTAAAGGTAGCATTATACTATGATAAGGGGTGATTGTAGAGGTGACTCTTCAAAGGGAACTCCATTTATAATGTGAATCCAAACTTGAAACTTATAGGAAGGAAAATACCTTAAATGGTGTCCAAAACCATGATTTAGTGCCTTGAAATTCCTAAAAGAAGGATCTGTGCATAACATTATAGTGAAGGAAATTTAGTAAGGGTTTATAGAGAAAAACACAAAAAGTGGAATTGAGGGAATTATACAAGGAGATATAACCCCAAATTTTGGGGAAACGTTTGAGTTGATATGAAGATGTTATCAGAGCTGAAAAAGTCTTAGAAAAATTTCTAGAAGGCCATACTCACCTATGAACCAACCATGTTATGTCTTGAGAAAAAGGACAGGTTTGGTAGCAATGAGCATAATGTTGTAAGCTTGATGATTTTAAACTCTTTTTAGCGGTTCACTAAACTTGTTTTGAGTTGTATGTACAGGGGGAAAGGTAAAGAAGGAAGAAGGAACCTAGAAAAAGCCAAGGTAGATGACTTCAGTTGTCACCAAATGAAGAAGGATGAAGGGAATGTAGTTGAAAGGGTGAGTGAAGGATGAGGCACTTGAATAATGAGCATCTCAATTGGTGTAATGGAGTCATTTTGAGAGTGAAAAACATAGTGTGTTGAGGCATTAGAGCCCTCGGAGAGGTAATTATCCAATTCTTGCAAATACAAGTCAAAACAAGTACACTATGAACCTTGTATGATCTTTCATATATAGAGTAAGGTGACTTTTGGTGGAGTAAGATGACTTTTGGTGGAGTAAGCCTTGTGTTAGTGGTTTTGAAGGTTTTTTTTGTGCTATTGACTACATCATGAACCCATTAGATTATTTAGGTTATATTTTATCGAAATAAACCATCATTAAATTTAAATCCTTCCTTGAGAATCCATGCACCTTTTACTCCTAATTCTTAGCTTCAAAGAAATTATTTTTACTAAAGCATGAAACTACGTCATTTAGCGGTTATTAAAAATGGTTAGTAAAATATGTTTGATGGTTATCATGTCATTATATAAGGTTAATATTGTGTACTTTTGTGAATATCCAGAATACAGAGGCCATTAGAGGGTCCTCAATCTCCCTCCATCAAGTCCTTTGCTTCGTCTAACTTTGAATACATCACAACGCCTCTGGCCAGTTCTCTTTTCCATTTCCATCTCCCTTTGATTTTCTTCTACTCGAACAATTTTTAATCCACCACCTCTCCTCTTTCCTTTCACCACCATCACTTGAATGATCATTAAAGGAATTTCCTCATTTACCGATATAGATATAACTAAAGTCTTTTCGCATTGACCATCTTGAGAAGCACAATCAGAGCCATACACGTCTTCTAAAATATGGTGATCGATGGATTTAAAACCACTCTAATGCCATCTATCCATGTGTCCCCTTGAATTTTGATGCAGGATATTAAAAGACACGATTGAGTACACCAAAATGTTTCCTATTTCCTTGTACTTTATATTTCTATGTTTAAAATTTGAAAACAGATAAAAGGAGACGACGACAAAAGTTACAAAAATATTGATTTTAAAAGGACTATTGGCCAATTGAATTAAAGGTAACTTTTTAACACCCAAGTAAGATTAGATCTTACATTATCCCGGAATACAAATGCAAGTGTTTTTCCAAATTTTACTAGCTTTGCACATGAATCCTTTATCGAGGGCACAATGACAATCTTCTCTGCACATGCACAGTCCATCCAGAGCACATCCATCTCACCATATTTGCACTCCCTTTCCAATCCCCAACACTCCATCTAACCACTCGTTGGAAAAATATCCCTTTGGATCTAACTGCTCCTTCACCTCCAAAAACTTCTCCAAATTAACAGTTCTTTTAGCCACTCCCTCAAACATATAAACCCATTCTTTCCCCAGTGCGGCACTCCTCCGTATTTCTGCAAAACCATCTGCTCTATTACGTCAATTGCATGCCCATTCCACTATGGAATTTAACTCGTGATGGCGGAAATAAATAAATTCGACCACCACGCTATCTTCTTTATGGGCCAACTAATCCTCCGATTTTTTGAAATACCTGAAAGCACAATACCAAATGGAATTACTTGTTTGCCTTACTACTTGTATGCTAGAGATAGATAAGAATTGCATAGAGTTGCATTGAGAAGGTGTAGTGTTCCTAGCTAGAAGGGATAAGATCAATCCCCTTACCGAGCTCACCACTCCTTTCCCTAGATCGCACCTCACACAACTCGCTCTACTCCCGTCAAACTTGATTCCACAGCCTCATTTCGTGAGGTCATTTGGAGAGCTCGACCTTTGTTGTACAAAGATCTGTTGAGAACCGACTTTACATTATCAGTAAGCTCCATGCATCTTTTCTACCATGTTCTTTAGTGATGACCCCAAAGCTCAACCCTCACTTGACAACAATATATTTTACAAATTTTGTGTAGCGAATTAATCTTTGAATGCAGAAAATCACATTCGCCTTTGTTCAGAGGATCTAGAGCTCATTTTTGAAGAGAGGTTTTGGTATGATATATAATTGACACAATACCAATGTTTTAAGAATATATTGAATGACAAGATCTATTTTCGTAGTTGCAGACCTGTTCAAACTCCCACACGATAAATTTCTTGAGAATACAAACTAATAAAGGAAATGAAATAAAAGACAACTAAGACGAAAGCAATAATAGATACTAAAGTAACTTGAATTTAACAAGGCCATGAAATGGCAAATCCTACCGATGAAGGTGCATTTTAGTGGAGGAAGAGGTTATGGTGTTGCTTGTGGACCACACGGTTGATTGCATTTACGGTGACAAGTATACGTAAAGAGTCAGGCCAGAAGTTATGATAGAACAATTGGTTATATAATATAGTTAAGTCCCTAGTTCATTTCTTCACAGTTGCAAATTATATGTTGATGTATGGTGGGAGGCTTATAACCACACTTTCATTTTGTGAAGACTACTATGTAAATTGTAGTAGCATGTCAATATTTGCAACAATTTGGAATGCATGTAGAGTAAATATAGTAATAAATAGAAATTGGAAGCAAAAAATATCATAAAGTGATATTATAATGTTTAAAGTATAGTATATAAAAAACTTGAAAATTCTTGTTTTTATTAATCAAAAAAACTTGAGATGCTTATAATTTATTTTCAGCCAATAGAAAAATAGAATCTACTTTTTGAAAAAATCAAATAAATACATATTTTAAAAAAACTATATACAAATGATCTAAAATGTAATATGCTTTATTGTGATTGGTCATTAAAAAAGTGAAAATTTAATGTTGTACTTGATACATTAATTACAATAATTTAATATTTTTGTAATTATAATGTTTAAAGTATAGTATATTTTTAAAAAACTATATACAAATGATCTAAAATGTAATATGCTTTATTGTGATTGGTCATTAAAAAGTGAAAATTTAATGTTGTACTTGATACATTAATTACAATAATTTAATATTTTTGTAATTATAATGTTTAAAGTATAGTATATAAAAAACTTGAAAATTCTTGTTTTTATTAATAAAAAAACTTGAGACACTTATAATTTATTTTCAGCCAATAGAAAAATAGAATGTACTTTTTTAAAAATCAAATAAATACACATTTTAAAAAAACTATGTACAAATGATCTAAAATGTAATATGCTTTATTGTGATTGGTCATTAAAAAGGTGAAAATTAGTTTTTTGAAACCTATATATACTACCGATCATAGGATAATAAGGCCTATCGGGCAATTAACATTTTCTTATTTATATTATTACATAGATCAAAATCCAGCCCATCGGGCTTCCAAGCCATGAGGAAATCAAATTTTTATCCGATTTGACAAAGTAGGATTATAAAATTTTGAAGTGCTAATGAATGAATAAACAAATAGTTGATTTTAATGTCATGTGGGACCGGGTAGTGTATAGGATCTAAAGTCATGATTAAAATATACAAAACTACTACAAGGTTTTCCTAATAGTTATGCATAAAATCTATTGTCTTTTTGATGTCAATCTTCTGTTGTGGATCTTGGCCAAAAGATTTGTTATTTTGATAAGTCTTTCCTCCTCAAACAAATATTTTAAGTTGTCTACTTTCAAGTTGTCCTCATACGTGATATGGATGTCATTATATGTTGTGCATTCCATGATGTAGTGTCATTCTGTTTCCACTACCCCTTTGTTGTAAAACATGCACGTTCTCTTTTCCCACTCTTCTTTAGGAGACATTCATCTCTTAGTTTCACACCTAAGATGGTATGAACTAGTCCTTAATCGAGCCATCAACATTTTTGCCTTCCATTTGATTGTTGCCCTTTTGAGTAGACTTTTTCCATGTGGTCACAAGTTGGATTAAATTCATTGATATAGTATTTTTCTTCCAAACAAGTTGTTATGTCCAAGTTCTTTGGATTAATTTTTTCTTCCAAAACCAATGCTTATTCTAAATTTTTCTTTCACGTACTTTTTAATTTCCTCATTAGTGTTTGGACACTACGCATGTTAATATTCCATTTCATCAATGTATTCTTCTTCCTACCTATATTTTCTTCTACGACCATTCTAGAGCATTTGTGGACTTTCAAGGTTCGTGCTTTAACTAACATAATCTCATACAGAATTGATGTTTTAAATTGTGAAGTTACTTGTGTTTAAGTGCTTTTAGATTCTCTTTATTTATGTCCACTTAATATTAGACACATTCTTGCCCCAAAACTTCACAACCACAAAGTGTCATCGGTGTGTGTGACAGCAAGTCCAACAAGGTTTTTTTGTTTTCCAATCCCACAATTATGCATTTATGCAACTATTTTGTAGTGAATGTAATGTCTCCCACCCTCCTTGAATTATTGTGCCTGCGTGTTCCCAACTAAGCTTGTTGTGAAAATCCAACCCAAGATATTTGTATTCTTCCACTACTTCCAACGGTTTTTCCTCAAAAATAAAGTTATGTTGCTTAGTTTTTATTTCTAGTGAAAAGATCATGACCTTGGTTTTATTGATGTTTACATGCATTCCAATATTTTGGCAGAAGAACTCAAGGACCCTCAAGTTCTCTCTCAAACTATGTGTTTTTTTTTGCAATTAGGATGAGGTCATCTACATAGATAAGTAATTTTATTACATGGTTGGTTAAGTGGGTGCCTCTTCTATCCATTTTGTTTATCTAGCTCTCTAGCTTACCAATGTAAAGCCTAAATAAAGAGGGTGAAATTGGAAATCCTTGTTTAACATTGATTTTTCTAAACTTTCTAGCATGCCCTCCACTATTCTAATTTTGGTCGTGACTTGCTCATAAAGCCTATGAACAACCACTCTATACTCTTCTTAAACTACAAAGTTCCTCCATTTTGCTCTAATTTTTTTTTCCTAATTAACGTGTCAAACACTTTTTTTGAATTCAACAAAGCGGCAAAAAACTTATTCACCTTAGTTGTCCAATATTTTTCCAATCAAGTGTTTAAGAGTGATGCAATGGTCGATAGTGGAGTGTTTCATCCTAAAACTTGCCTACCCCTTTGCTTTTTTCCCTCATTTTTACCCAATTATTAATTCTATGTTATATCATTCTCCCAAATAGTTTTCCAAGAAGAGGGTTTACCATGATAGTGCGGTAGTTTGACGGGTTATTGATATCCCTACTTTTGTATAGGGGGATAACAACATCAATTTTCTAATATGATAGGAAGATTTTCTAAATTATACCATTGAATATGTATTTGATGTGCGGTGTGAGGACTTTCACACCCCATTTGAGATACTCTGCTTGCATCCCATCTATATCTTGAGCCTTTCCCCAACTAGTTTCTTTATGCATTGAGTCATATTCCATTTAGATAAGAGATTAAGTGTTTTGTTGATAGTGGGGGTGTCTTTATCATGCTCCCACTTGTATGGCAATTATGCATAAACTAGCCATTAGGTGTCTATAATATTATTCTCTATTTATTTTCTCTTATGATGAAGTTCTCTCCAAAATCCTTTGGGATTATGCTTTCTAGGAAATTAACTATTTTCTTCTAATGTTCATGTAACTCTTCTTTTTGGATTGAATCAAGTGTTTCATATGCCTTCTTATTTTCTTCATTTTATGAGCTCTCTCAAAGTTTTTTTACCTTGCACTCTTCATCATACTAGATATTTTTCTAATTTCTAAAAGAAGAGTTAAATTATAAAATGCCCATCAATGTTAATAGTTGTCATATCATTAGAGTTGTATTGTGTGAGATGGGTTTGGGAGTGACATTATGGCTAGACTACGGGATTACCAACTTTGCAACATGATTCAATTGAATGGTACATTAAATAACACATTTAATTTATATGTTAATGAGTCCCCTCACGTCATTGGATCTTGAGTAGTGACACCTTTGTGAAATATTTTGTTCGATATTCTTTTCCGGCCTTCAATGTTATTCTTATAAAAATCAGTAATGTCTCAAATGATCAAAATACATTTAGTAGAGATAAAGAGTAGGATGAATATGTTATGTTAATTTACTTGTTAAATCCAAAGTTTTTCCCCTTATTTATAGGATTTGGAGTGGAGAGGATCGATCAAGCTTTAAAGATTTGAAAATAAAGGACATATACATTCTAAATCCATACTTTGTTAATAAACAAGTTACAAGGCTTATCAACCACTTATATGGCAATGTCAAATATGACAGTTTGATATTTGAACAAAAGAAAATATGTTTCTTTTTTAGCAAAAAAAAATGTTGAAAAAAATTTAAAATATCTAGATATTCCCCCGCCCCCACCCCATGAAATGTATTTTATCTACTCACTAAAGGTTTATTTTTGTCTCTAATTTATAGTCTTTGGAGTTTAGAGTATAAGTCGTGCTTTGAGTATAAATGCACTAAGTTGAAGATCTAATGCATTTTAGATGGGGTTCTTTCAAAACTATTAATTATAATTTTCATAAGCGACACTTATTTGAATGTTTGAATGACATGTATGGTGGGATTTAATGTAAAACACTTGGTATATTTGATACATATTTGGACTTAATGTATAATATATTATTTTATTGGTTTTAATCACAATATCTTCACTTAGATTAATTTGTGTTTAAATATAATTAATTTTAGAAGGAAATAATTTATTGTGTGTGTAATAGAATTACTTTTATTATTCGAAGTGTAAATATTTATATTACTTTTAATTAGGAAGGGTTAGTCAAATGTATGCCCTTCACATTAAAATTCATACGAGCCCTTTAAATTTGATCACTTTGTTAATAATTTTATTATTTGTGTCATGTGGATATATAGTTTTTTTAAATTGAAGATCATCTATTAAAAATAAATAAATCAAAGTACAAGATTCAAAGAGTATAGATGTCCCCCATAATGAAAACAATCCATTTGGAACAAGGCAATAACAATCATAGTGTCGATAGTATAATTATAATTTGAACATTATGAGAAAGTAATAAAATTAATGCTACAACTATTTGATCTCGCTTTTAGCAATAACCGAATTATGTCCATGCTTTGTGTGGTGATCTAATCCAACTACATAGAAATATAATAGCTAAGATGAGCTTGTTGAATGACTAAGACAAAACTATTTCTAGCGTATAATTGTTTGAAATTTTTCCAAGTTTGAAAAAGTATAACAAACCGATTAGTATTTTAAATTCCCACAAGAGGGGAGGGTGAAAGAATACTAAGGAGAGTTATTCCTTGGTTGAAATCAACATGATATAGATCAAGTACTAAGGAACATAGTGCAAACTAGGATTGAGGAGGAGGTAGGGCGGTGCTAGAAAAGATGAAGAATGGTTTCAATAACATGGAAAAAATCCAAGTTTGGATAATATGTGACCAATAAGAAAATTCATATGGAGAATAAACCAACCAAATAATTGAAATTTGGCTTCAATGGGGAAGTGCAAAAATTACAAGCCATGCATTGCGAATGAGAGCTAGAAAATGACATTGACTATTTAACATTAAAAGAGTTTTTCAATGGAAGAGGGGGTTGAATGAGATGATACAAATGTCTTGGTGTGGAAGAGGTTATAACTAGTTCACTTGGTCAAGGGGATGTAGGATTGGTGGTAATCTTTAAACTAACCACAAGAGGAATAAGTTGAATGAGAAAAAATAGGACCATTAGAGGGAAGAAGGCAAGCCAAATATATAATTGTATTTCACAGACTTCTAGTATTACTTCCATGACACTAAAATCAATATTTATTCATCCATTCATTACCAATGAATTGAGTTTGTGAGTTAAGTTTTTAAACTTACATTTTGTTTTGGTGGATAGATGAGAGTTCTATTAGGGTTTTTGTTTTTGTAAATATGCATTAACATGTTACATTTCCAATCAGTTTATCAATACATATACGATAATGTTTGATAATGCATTTATTGTGTTGATTCTGTCTTTATTTTTTGCTCTCCCTAGAGCGGTGAGTTCAAAAAATTAATATATTAAAGAAAATATCCATGACACATGCATCAGTTGATATAGGTTCCATCGGTGGAGCTCTTGACGACAATTACCTTAAAATGAGTGAGAATTTTTTTCCCAAAAAGTTTTCACAAGATACTAATCTTAAACCAAAAATATTTGCTTGATATTGTTCTAGATTTACCTAAATTTGACAAAGCATGTCATTATTTTTAAAATTTTACTTAAGTTAGTCATTAATTTTGAAATTCACCCTTTGACCTCGCTTAGTTTTGACAATGCACTCTTGCTAAGATAAATACAACTTTCCCATTCCCACTTAACACATTTGAGGTCTTTTGTTTAGCTTGTTTATCCTTACACACTAACATGTCATCAAATTTTGAGAACACAATGCATAAAATCCATAGACAAACATCAAAAACAACTTGAAACTTGAAGTTGTTTTTTTTTCTTGGTCAAGGCTATATAATTTAGTTAGGATAATATATCTGGTCCTAACCAACTTATATGGTCTTGGACCAACATTTCCTCCAAATTTGATTTCAAATTCATATCTTTTTGGGTCTTCTAATCTCTCTAGGTCAGTATTTCCTCAATAAATCATCTATGGAACCCTATATAAACAAGTAAACACTACCTCATTTGCTAACCTAGAAATCTCATGGAACTACATTGATACACTCACTTCTTACACTTGTAAATGCACCCAAATCTCCCTAAATTTCATAATATCACATCTACAGTCATTAGTGAGACAATCTCTATAGGTATGGAGCTTTTTACTATACACACCATATTTTTTACACTTGCTAACCATTTATTTTGTGCAGGGATTGTTGATGCATTCTCCTCCTAAGCAGGTGCCTCTTAGAAATTAGGGTATGATTGAACTTGGTCATGTGGGTTAGACCACAACATTTGAAAGATGATTTTATTAGCCTTAGTCACCCTATACAAGCCTTGTTTATTCCTTTTGTTCACACATTGCACTCACTATGTCTACTTCTCCCATAATGTCTACTTGTTTCTTCTTATTGTACACTATTACCCTTACTTTTGGTCACTTTATACCTTCTTAATGCATCCAATTTATTCCCTAGCCTCCATTCCTTATGTTTTTAGCCTTTGACATTAGTATTTCCCCCAATCCAACACCATCACCCATGGGTCATGACACCTGTTTTGGTTTTTTCGTAGTCGACGCCATCATCCATGGAAAATCACATCGGGTATATATGCCCCTTGTTTTCTTATTAGTATAACCAATAAAAAAGAATTTGAGCACACATATACTTGTTATTACTCGCACTATTTAACACTTAAATATTCACTTTGGAATCTTGATGCTTTCCTCTTTTACATTTGGGTCACCATAGTGAGTTAGGACTAGATATCTTATTGTTGAGCTTTCCTATTATTTATTCATAGTGATTATCTCTAGGTGTTGTTGTCTCTAGGGAGGATTATGCATTAGCCGTCACACACACACTATAGGGTAAGTATTTATAACCCTATTTAGTATTTCATTTTGTATGTATGTGATGATCGGTATTAGCCATTCATTGTTATAAATTCGAGTAGATGTAGGTTTTATTTGGTCTATTGCTTTATCTTATTGTTACTACACACCTTATATTTATCTACCTCGTACTTCTCTCCCTTATATTTCAAAATCCTAGTAGGATAAATATATTTATCTTGGTTGAAGGCCTTGGAAACCTATATCTACCTTTTTATCTATAGGGTATGGTTGGTCTTAGATTGGATCAATGCTTGAGAACCCAAATGGAAACTTCTCTTTTACATGTCATACACTCTAGTGAACCCAAAATAAATCTTACTCTTCTTCGAACTAGGTCAAATTCACTCTCCTTTTATTTTTCCTTCTCTTTCAAGTGCTATCAACCCCTATGCGCAGAACCCTACAACACAAATGATCTAGTTTAAACTTGCATTTTCTCTCCAGGACATTATCGGCCCTTGTACATTTTTCTTTAAGGCCGATCTTATTTAAAAATTCTCTTGCATCCAAGATTTCTCTTTCTAAACATCGTTAACCCATGCGAGAACCATATTACATGTTAGATTTAGTATGAGCTAGCAATATTCTACCTTGATACCATCAAACCCTATGTATCTTTGCATGACCGATCTTGTTTGCATTCCAAGTATTATTTTATGAAAGCTATTCATTTCATTCCTCATCATATATCCTCTAAGAATCTTCTTTGATAGTTTGAATCCCTTTAGGTTCCCCTGGGTTGCTCACTCATTCCCTCATCTTCCTAGAGGAAACTTTAATTTATATGGATCTCTTTCTTACCATTCACGAGATCAACTTCATATACCATCCTACTATTGCGGGGATGATCTCACCCGAATCTTCCATTCTCCTAGATGGCACCATCAACCCCGTGTAACAACATGGTCAATCCTATCATAATTCATCATGTAACTGAATGTGATGTAGTATAAATTACAAGGATTAACCCTAGGGAGGTTAATAATAACACGAACAATAATGAAATTTACGCACCCAATAAGAGGGGAATTGATCAAAGTTTCTCAAGGTACATGTCCCATGGAGGAAACAACCTTGAAACCTCACTTGAAACCCAGTAATCATAATTAAACTTCTACAACTTGAGCTACCCCTACTTAATCTCCAAGAACCCCAATACAAAATAATAACACCAAGGATTCCTCATCCGATGGCTATAATCCACCAATTGATCCTAATATCTTGATTATCAAATTTTTGGACCAAGTGGCCACCATGCAATTATCTAATACCTCTATCATGTTTCAATTATAAAATCATCTTCTACGTATATTCTCTCAACTAGCTCGGATCCTTCTATATAAAAATCATGCTTAAATACCTCGTTTTCCTTTAAATACTAATAAGAATCCCATCCTTCATCTGCAACTCGCAACAAGGTTCTTTAAACATTACAAAATAAACCCCTGGTTCCCTACATAGATTTTATGGACATAGGAGGGATATCTTTGTAGTCACGAAATCACACACTTACTACTTACATCACGCGTCTAAATATGTCATTATATGTATGATTCCTAAGCAAGAAAACTAGACATTAACAACACTTATTTTACTTTTACATTATTTTATCCCTTTTGATACACTTGACACTTTCTCTTCTCGAATGGTCACTTTAATTTTGGTTATTAAACAACACATGACCCAACTCTGTATTCTTTGATATATCCTTTGAGCATCCAGGTTAGATCACGTCCATTAGGAAGTGAGTGCCACGGGTTCTACTGTCCCCTTTGGGATATTCTTTTCTTTTCCCTCTCTTTTTGCAGTTTAGATGTACACATCATTTGGTATATTTTCTAAATTCTATTTTATCACTTTGGATCAGCCTTTTTGGGTGTTAATGATGAAATTCAAACAAGGGAATCATACATTTACATGAATTACTCACTATTATTAGGGGCAAGACAATTGGGGCTGATACTTACTATTTACTACTTAGGCAAAGAGAAACATTAAAGGAATGCATTTAGGTTGCATTATTCATTGCATTAGAGGGGTTATTTTGAATTCCATCTCACACATGTTTATCTTGGGGAAAAGTATTTATAGCCCGCTATCTTGGAAGTAACCCGCACAAGGGAAACCTAGCTTTAAGGGACATGATTCAATCACACACACACACTAGAACTACATAGAGTCTGAAATTCAGTGCAGTGCTTAGTGATAATCACATTGGGGTGACCATCGAGGTCAGTCCGAATTAATCATATGCATTATTTGTTTCATCTAATGTTTGTTTGAGCCTTGTGCAGGTAGCTAGGGTTTGTTTTATAGGAATAGTTGCGACCAGAACCCTATGGCAGATCTGAAGTGATAAAGAGTGAAAGAAAGAAGCTAAGTTTAGACCTTAAAAAGAGAACTTGTTAGGACACTAGCACCCATATTAGACACTAGCGCTCGGTGGTGGTCTTATCCCTGTTTGGGCGGTTCTAGCCAAAGATGTTCCAAATTTTAGTTTCTAAAATAGATCTTGCATGACCAGTTCCAACATTTCTAGCCCATTTTCTAGCCTAGAATCAATTCATGAATGTTGATAAAATCTAATTCATTCTTATCTCACTATCGTTTATTCTTTCTTGTTTCTTGCATGATAGATCTTGCTTATTACTATTATATTAATTTGATCTCAGTCCTATGATAAAGATTTAAATTTCTTTAAATCATTTGGTGAACCCGATCCCTTGCATGCTCTTTAATGGATCCATTCTTCTCCAAACCCAAACCCTAGTTATATTAGGGTTCATATATACATCTTATCTTTAGATCCAAACCTAATTTTCATCTATCACATGTCATAAATCATATCTGCAAAAAACAAATTCTAGGGTTTCATGCTTCATCCTACCCTTTGGGTCACTTTCTAGGGCTCCCAATTTTTAAAACACCTTTTGTTTCATATCTCAAACATAACGACTCTATTTTTAAATTCCTTTGAGGTTATTTTTCATTTTTACATATTTAATGAAAACCTCTTTTTTCCCCTATTTTTGCACAATTTTCAGAAATTCAAAATTACACTTTTTGGTAATTAAGGCATAATTCAAAAATACACACTTTTGAGAAAATCCCTTGGATTTTTTTATTTTAAATCATTAGATTAAAAAATCCTCTTTTGTTTTATAAAATTCAAATTCTATTTTGAGATATGGTCATTTTATTCATTTGATGACAGTCGCTTTTTTATCAACATCACTTTCAATACAAATCTATTTGTCTATTTGGCTTGCTTGTGTCAAATTATTTTATGGCTTACCATACAATTGATGACAATGCTTCTCCATTATATATTCAAGTTCAAATTAGTAATGTTCTTCTTAAGCGTGCTTTAGTTAATCATGGATCCAATCTTAATGTATGCAACATTTCCTTTCTCCATCAAATAAGACTTTCTATTGCTGATCTAACTCCATATACTCTATGTATTCTTGTGGCACTCTTAATGTTCTATGTCATGTTATGCCTAATAATATCAATTATAATATCCTTCTAGGTTGTCCTTGGTTACATACTATGCATGCAACCCTTTCTACCCATGACCCTCCAAAACCTTCTTCCATGGATAATGCTACAATAGATTCCACATCTCATGTTGCTAATATTTGTGATATCCCTCTCATACATGATGATGAAGACACTACTTACATTGCACATCATTCTCCTCTTGTGATAGACTATAGTGCTACTAATTTACATGATCAACTTTCTATTGGAACCCATGATACTCCTCCCATTATGTCTCACTCCCGATGCACTTCTACTGATTAGATGCTTAGTGATTCCAATGTTACATCCTTGTTACAACCTCCTCACCACAAGTAATAACACGACATGCTGATTTGATACTTGATGCTCTTAACTCACTCATTTTTCAAACTTTTATGCATGACTCATATGTTATACCTTATCTTGTTGCATCCATGGGGGCAATCAATTCCCCTCTTTCCACATTTATGTATATGATCATAGGGGCTAGTACATACAACTTTAATGTTTCCAATCTTCCCAAATTGTACTTATTGCTTATGACGAGTCTTGTGTCTCTCCCCCCATTGCTTGAGGTTGATATTAGTAAGCCTCTTGAAACTACATATGTTACACATCTCTTGAATCACACATTGATCCTTATATTTTCACTTACTATTTCTACTACTACCAACAAGCCCAATGTTCCATCTATTTTAGTTTTTCCATTGGACACACTCTTATTATTTCTACACAAGCTACTCATGTAGTTGGGATATTGAAATCTATAGGGTTTTCCCCTAACCATGTTGACAATGTCATTTGGTAGCTCTTGTGTTATCCCCCTTACTACCCTATGACACACTCTTGTTATAGGTTCAAACATGACTATTAAGGGCACACTTAACTAAATGGACATCACTTTGCACACATACATTGGGGTCAAACCTTGCTCCCCTCTCCTAGACATTGTATTTCACATTCTAATATCTGTAAAAAATAAAAAAAACATTAGCTTAGATCTTGGTTGCATGTATCCTTGCTTGTTTATACTATTATATGTTACACAATGTTTACCATGTTACTTTGATTCATCATAGTATGCTATATATTTTTTCCATACACAAATGCACGTTCACATGGTACTCTTGAGGTGAATGTATATTACATATAGGTTTTTACACGATGTATGATGCTTCGCACTGTTCCTACTAGTCCCACCGAGGCTTCGGGTGTGTATACCTTTTGTTATTTCTTTATATTCAAGTTATATCATTGTAACATCTACTAATTTCATTCCTACTTTCATTTGTATACATTTTGGCATACTATCAAATTTTCTAACATGCTAACGGGTGCTTCATGTGTAACATTTGTCTTACATGCCTACTTCTAACCATGGTTATTTGATTTGTGTGTGTGTCTTGTCTATGTTTGTGTCTTGATTTTCATTGTTTTTAGGCTATGCCCTATGCTTGATTGTGTGTTTTTATTCTATAGCCTTGAATGATTTGAGTTTCTTGCGACATCTTGAGTGGTGTCCCATGTATTCAACCAACTACTCATTATGTCTTTTTCCATGTTACTATGCGTTTTGACTAGTTTCTATTGCATTTTGTGGTTTTCATGTTTGCTTACAACTAACACTTTTGGTTATCCTTTCCCATTTTTTTACATGTGTCATGGTCGTCATCATGTGCACTCCTATTCCCCTTATAGGAGTTTTATTTCATATGTGCACATCAATTTCAAATTTCCTCATTTGGGCCACACTCTCCTTAGTTCTCACACACCCCAAATGAGTGGGGGAAATCATCGGGTGACTATTTCACCCTTTTAGTAGTTTAAATACCATACACAAATTTGTACACAACAAAATCATGATAAACAAAAGCTAAAAACAAGTTGAGAATCAAAATCAAGCCAAAATTAATGTAGGGATAGAAACACCAAATATATATAGGAATGATGGACGCTAGTGTCCCACTCAAGTGGTTTTGTCTTGGGGCGAAACATGAACCCTACAATATCAATAGGTTTCTAGTGATACTATTTTCTAATTTCCAACATAGAGATACATTGTTTCAAAGTTACAACTAGGAATAAAATCAATGGCAATTTACCTACTTTGGGAAAGGTAACTAATTACTCTATTTTCTCAAGACCATCTGTGGCCAATTTCGATTGTGTTTGTGACCATCTGCAGTGGTACTTATCCGTGGGGAAGTATTATCAGATGGAGGAAAATCCTACAAATCTCCCAATACTCTTCCCTTGGCGACAAGATGCCTAAATCCCCAATTTAGTGACAAGATGCTTAAATCCTCAATTTAGTGAAAGGACGTTCAAATCCTCGGTTTGCAATAGGACACATAAATCCTTAGTATTATTCCAACCATCTCCAAGGTAGAAAACATACAAGAATAATTATATCTCTTTTCTCATGACACACAGGTGTACTTTATCCTTGATTCACTTGTTTTTCAATTAAGCATTTCTATTTTCACATTTACTAAGTTAAAGTTCAATTTCATTTATCATGAAAATTGACTACACTTATCTTCTTTTGTAGGTTCAACCTTACTCCAATGAAAGGTAACACACAAATGGAACAAGGAACAATATCAAGCACAAGATGCTCTGGTAAAGTCAATATCCAAGGAACAAATGCAAACATCGGTTCCACTACACACACGAGGTCACCCCTAGTATCGTATCCTCTTTTATATTCCATGATACACATTCTACAATCTCCATTTAGCACAATATCAAGTACAATCCTCATTAGGAATTCCATCGGTTACTAACTCCCTTTGGCTCTCAGAAGGTACACTCATCCTATCTACTTTGTGCTATCTGAATATTCATTCACCAAGTATAAAGTTGGGAGAAATTTTGTCATCAAATCAAATACTTTACTACGACATCATTCCTCTAAATATGTCATTATATGCATGATTCCTATGAAAGAAAATTGGACATTAAAAACACTTGTTTTTCTTTTACATTGCTTTATCCCTTTAGATATTCTTGACACTGCCTCTCTTCTCGAATGACCACTTTACTTTTAGACATTGAACAACACATGACCCAACTATATATTTTATGGTATATCCTTTTATCATCCCAGAAGTATTTCTATTAGGGACAAGAGCGCCCAAGCACTATTGTCCCCTTTGGGTGCTTATGTCCTTTTCCCTCTTTTTCAAATTTGGATTGCCACATCATTTGATATTTTTCTAAAGTATCTTTTATCAATTTGGGTCAGAATTTTTGGTTGTTAATAATGAAATTAAAACAAGGGAATCATACATATACATGAATTAATCACTATTATTAGGGGGCGAGATAAATGGGACTAATACTTAATATCTACTACTTGGGTAAAGAGCAACATTTAAGGATTGCATTTAGGTTGTATCATTCATTGTATAAGAGGGGTTATTTCTTAATTCCATCTCACACATTCATCTTAGGGGAAAATTAGTTGTATGTCGTCATCTTGGTTTAACTAGACCTGGGAAACCTAGCTTTAAGGGACACAATTCAATCACACACACACACACACACACACACAACACACACACACACACACACACACAAAAGACATACATAGAGTCTAAAATGTAGTGTAACACTTGGTGACAATCAAATTAGGGTGAGCACGAGGTCATTCGATTTAAGCATATACTTGTATTTTTATTCTTATTCCCATGCTAAGAAATTTTTCAATAAGGATTTCCAAGCTCCCACTCCTTTTACATCTTCACATATTCCCTTAAGTTCCAATGAAACTTCTCCTTTGGTTGATCCCAAAATCCAATTCCAACCTAATAGTGTCCCTATGGATACTTATAATGACAAGCTATAACCACCCAATAAGCCTCTTCCTACTTATGTTATTCCTGCACATGAATTCCTTTCTCTAATCTATGTTGGAGGTGACTTACAAAATCAGGTTCCTAAGCTTATATGCCACTAAAATTGATGCAATTATCTATACTATGATGAAAAATTCCTATATACATAGTGTCACTCATGATACTTTTACATATGCTACTTTATGCTCACCTTGATCTATTTTTATTTCTCATAATCTTTCCATATCACCTTTTATAATTGTGGTTGGCCTTATGTCTCTCCCTCTTCTTGAGGTTGATACATAATATCCTCATTACATTGAGTCTCTTGCATATTTATTATATTCTCATATTCCTCCTAATAATACACCGGTGCTTAATTCATACATGGTTCAACCTTTTTTCGCTATAGGGTTTTCCCCTCATACTCCTATTCACCAATCATCTAAGTCACACATGGCTTCTTGTGGATCTATTCCATCTTGCTTTCCTCCCAAATTTTATATGACATATGCACACTGAGTCACATTCTTTGGCACAACTAAGGCCCAAGCCTCCATTTCTCTTGGTAGTTTCTCCACCTCCTCAACAGGTTCTCATTGGATATATTATATGCTACTCAAACACTAGCAATCTGAAAATGGTACTTATTTTTTTACGTACTTTTATTAATTTATGAATACTTAATTATTCCAGATTTCACAATTGATCAAGAGTGCCAAAATGAACCAATTTGGGTGTTTTGAAACCCCAATTTTCAAAACACTTCTTTACGATCAATTAATCGTTTTAAAATCTAACTTCAAATCAAACGAAAATATTACAAATCCTTAATTCGATAACAATGTGAATCTAAAAATGCATTCAATCGATTTTGAAATGTACATTCAATTTGATTGTTTGTGGATTATGGATATTAAAAATTCCAATTAAGTCTGATTTCCCATTTTAATTGATAAATTTCTTAACCAAATTAATAAACATTCAAAACTGAATTTTATCTGATCAAAAGCTTCATCCAAAACCGAAATAGACATTCAAAAACAAGATTGTTAATGAAGTTCACCAGAAGGCTACGTCTCGGATTCACGTAATCATGAATCGATCTATTATTGCCCAAAGAAGTACAATTAACCCTTCAATAATGACAAATAGACCTTTATACCTGAAATGAAGCTTAGAAACAGGTTTGGGAACTCATATTTCTGTTAGAAATTGTTCCACAAATTTACCCAACTTCACAGTCTTTGCAGTGGTGCTTTTCATGTGCAAATGAGACCTAAAAATTCCTACACTAGAAAATCTACATCACTTCGTGAAAATGAATACCACCACTATCTTTGTATCGAAATTTTGAGCAAATTTTCTTTTACACCAAGTCTTAATTCTACCTCTAAGTGCCTCAAAATTGAAGATGAATGCAATCGCCATGTTCTCTTGTTACACAGTCCTCACACCGCTTGTGTTCAAATAACATGGAGCTCATTTTATAGCTCTTCTAAGATACTTGGTGCATTGGTGAGTCATTTTGCATAATGATTAGCAGGTCAAGGGTTCGAGTCACCGCTCCCTATGGTTTTTCCATCGTCGCTTTTCTTTCAATGGGGTATATCCCACATCAACCCCATTTTAAAAGGAATGACCATTTATATTTGGAATGGATTCCATTGTTATACATGGCATATGCCACATCTTACACCCTTTTTTTTGGGCCATTCAACCGTTGAGCCATGTTTGAGGTAAACTATTTGGTGGTGTTCAAGTTGTGTGCTATCTCTGGGTTCGAACCGCCCCTATTCAGGTTGAGTTATCCGTTGACTACGCTGTGCACCGAGCCTTAACGTTGAACCACCGAGTTATATGGGATATGCCCAATGCATTGTGGTGTGCATTGTTTATCCACTATGCATTATGATCTCTCATTCTATTGGTTGCATTGTTAGGATAAGCATTGAGCTATAAATAGAACCATACCGAGTTTGAATGGGATATACTACGGAACATAAGGGATAAGCATATAGAATCCCGATCCATTAGGAGATAAGCCCATTCTATGTGGATAAAAATACTAAGAAATATAGATATGTAGCTCAGTGTGATCAACTTGGTGGGGAGTTAATCACCCCACCGAGCTAATAAAATAGTTCACAAGACATATATATATATATATATATATGTATATATATATATATGTATATATATATGTATATATATATATATATATATATGTATATATATATATATACTGCAATGCAAAATTCAATCCTCCAATACAATAATCCCACATGGGCAATGTTAGAGAGATAGATGACATATATAATTGAAAATTCGATAATGGTAATATGAAGTAAAGGCAACAAAGGCACCCCTCTTACAAAAGAGTGTGTCAAACCTGGCTGAGGGCCCTCGGTCAATAAAAAGTGGGGCCCACCAATTTTTTAACCGTTTGTCAAAGACCAAAGGTCAAAACAACAAAATTTAACATTTTTCACCTTTTACCATATGTCATGTGTCACGTATGGATAGGAATTTTTACTAGTTTCAACACAAAACTTTGACCTACAATATCTTTTACGTATGATCTTTGTTTTCTAATTTCCACCACAACGAAAAGCTCTCAAAATTATTTATAGGCTGAAATGGTTTAGGAGATTTAGGGAATATTTGAACTTTGTAAAATTCTCTAGATCAACTTGGGGGCATCCAACTCCCCCTCATTTTTTGATGACACACTCTATTTATAGGTTTAACTTGATTGTTGAGACAGTGGTTACACACCTAAAGCTCAATTTGTACATACACTAGGGAAACCTTGTTTTCTCACCCGCTTATGCACTCATCAAATAATAAAAACACTAAAAATCTATATATTCCCCTCCATAGGGGCATTCTTGGATCACCCTTTCTTCTCTTCGGAGAATAGGTTTTCATCTATGCCCTCAAGAGGAATAAAATCTAAAAACATTCAATTATGCTCAAATTCAAAAGTAATCATATATAAACTCAAAAACATTCCAATATGAAAAAAATTCAAACACATTTGCATTGATTTTGCATGGTTATTTCTATTGGACATTTATACTTTTCATGTTACACTTTACTTATCATGTTAGCTTGATACATAATATGTTATATCCTTTTTCTATACACATGTGTGTTCATGTGGTACATTGAGTTGAATGTAGGCTATACAAAAAAATTTTACATGATGCAAGATGTTGACATTGTTCTGTACTAGTTATTTTGCGCCAACTAGGGGCATCCACTTTACACTTTCTTACACAAGGGTGTTATCATTCCAATATTTACTACTTTACTTCCTCTTACCTTATTTACTCAATACATACATTGTGTCATACTCTTTATTACTCTAACATGCTAATGGGTGCTTCATGTGTAATATCTATTTTACAAGTCACTTCCAAACCATGAACCATTTTCATTTTATGGTTTGTCTCTTATTTTACATGCTTAATCTATGCTTTCAATTTTTGTGGGCAATGCCCTATGTTAATTACATGATGCTTGTTGGCCTTGAGTTCCTCGATTATCTTATAACATCCTAAGTAGTGTCCATACATGTGGCATATTGTTTTCCATGACTGGTCTACTTGTGTGTCTTTGCATGTTTTTTCTTACATCTATTGCATTATTTTTCTATTGTTTACCACTAACACTTTACTATCTTTTTATTATACTATTGTGTATGTGTCATGGTATACACCATGTACACTCCCTTTTTTTCTTGCAGGAATCCTTCAATTCATGTGCACATCAGCTACAACTCCTATTTGTTGGGGTTAATCACACAAGTTGTATAGATATATATCAAATATAAGCATACAAGCAATAAATATAGAAATAAACCAGAAGAACAATACACAAGATATAACGTGGTTCACCTAGTGTGGGCTACGTCCACCAAGAAACAACCAATATATTATTCAAAGCTTCACAGAGGATATACAATGAAGATTTACAATCTTCCACACCTCTCCTTGTGTACAATACTTTCTTCCTCACAAGCTTCTCTTTTTCTCTCTCTAAGAATTTCTTCTTACAATTCTTATAATTCTTCCTTCTAACCCTAAATTTCTAGCTTATATAAGCATATACAAACTTAGGGCACCTTAGCTATGAAATTACAACCATTAGATCACCTTTATATAAAAGGTTAGATCTAATTCATGTGACTTAAATAAAAGCAATCACACACAGGTAACCAATGTTGGTTACCCTAACCAATACCAATTCCTACTTGCTTGACCGATGTCGGTCCCAGGTGATCGATGACAGTTACCCAATTGATGCTAATTACTATGTATTCTAGTAAGTTAATAAAGCATGTTATTTGTGAAGTAATTGAGCTCCACAACTCAACAATCTCCCACTTGGAGATAACTTATTGCACTGTACCATATAACTCTATTCTTGGATCCTTTCCTTGGCCTATTTCTTCCTCTTACAGTATCAACCTCGAAGACCAACAAAAGTGGAGTGAAGCTCCAAATTATCCTTTGCCAACAACTTCGTTAGCATATACACAAGGTTCTCTTTCGTATTAATTTTCTCCGTTTGACTTGCCCATCCTCCAACACTGTCATATGAAGTGATATCTCAACTGAATGTGTTTAGTTCTTGAATGAAACGTTGATTTATTTTCCAGATGAATCACACTTTGAATATCACTATATAATCTGCAGATTATCTTGTTCCTTTCCCAACTCTCCCATGAACCTGTTCATCCATATCATCTCTTTGCTAGCCTTTGTAATTGCAACATACTTGACCTCTATAGTAGATAAGGCCACAACCTTCTATAATCTTGAAATCTAGCTAATTGTCATGTCACCTACTATGAATACATATCCAATGGTGTTTCTCCTACCATCTAAATCTCCACCATATCTGAATCAACATAGCCACATAAAGAAGTATCTGACCCTCCATAACATAAATGCATGTTAGATGTCCCTCTCAAATATCTAAGAATCCATTGGATTGCTTTCCAATGCTCTTTACCTGGATTGGCCATAAATCTACTCACAACTCCCACTGCCTGTGCAATGTTTGGTCTGGTATAAACCATAGCATACATAAGACTTCCAATTGCTGAAGCATATGGAACTCGTGTCATGTACTCGACCTCCTCATGTGATGTAGGACACGATCTTTGCTCAATTTGAAGTGTCCAGCCATAGGTGTACTTATAGGTTTTGAATTATGCATATTAAACCTTTCCAACACCTTATTGATATAATGTTCTGAGACAAATGCAACTTCTTGTTCTTTCTATCTCTAAGAATTTGCATATCAATGATTTTCTTTACAGCTCCCAAATCCTTAATTGTAAATGTATGAGTTAACTTTTTTAAGCTCACCAATGTCCTGCATACTAGATCCTGTAATAAGCATATCATCCACATATAATAACAAAATAATAAAGCTTCCATTTTCAAGCTTCTTGAAAAAAACACAATGGTCAAATTCACATCTCATATAACTATTCTCATGCATGAAACTATCAAACCCCATATACCATTACCTTGGGGCTTGTTTGAGCCCATAAAAGCTCTTTTTTAACCTACACACAAGTTTCTCCTTAACCTTGACTTCATATCCAAGCGTATGCTAGATACATATCTTCCAAATCACCGTGAAGAAAAGTTTTCTTGACATAAAGTTGCTCTAAATGCAAATATTCTACAACTAAACTCAATATAGTACACATGGAAGTCATTTTTACTATATGAGAAAATATCTTGCCAAAATCATTACCTAATTTTTGTGAAAATCCTTTTAACACAAGCCTTGCCTTGTATCTTTCTGTCCACCCTCTTCTTCTTGATCCATTAAACCCATTTTTTCTCGCAATGTTATTTTACCTACTCACAACTTGACCAAATACCATGTTTGATTATATTTCAAGGAGTCCATCTCCTCATCCATGTCATGCTCCCACTTCACGTGGATATCCTATTGCATTGCTTCTTCAAAACTCTCTGGTTCACCATTATCAGTCAATAATAAATAATATAAGGAAAGTGTAAATATTTCTGGAGGTCTACTTACCCTTTGTGACCTTCTAACCGAGATTTGGGGTGTCGAGAGGCTTTATTGGCTAGATTTTATGCATAGCTAAAAACCTAGGCGATCATGAGATAAATCTCCCTCATTTACGGTGAGGCTCCGTGTAAGATTTGTCAATTAAATATGCTAGTATCTATTTGGGGGTATTACTTTAACCATGTAACTCATGAACCTTAGTTGTATAGTTTTACAGCAAGTAAGTAAGTAGCTATTAAAGAAAGAAAATATCAAATGAAGAAGGAAATAATATAAACACAAGAAAGAAAGAGGGAAGATGTGCAGCCCAATCAATAGATCACATATTTAATTGCATGCACATAGATAAAAGCAATAGATATTAACACACAAAATTATAGGCAAAGGCAGCTTTCAGATCTAGATCTAGAATAACACAAAGTTTATAAGTAGATCTAAGACAATAAGCTAGAAACAAAATACACTTTGACATAAAGTTCTCCAGAAATTTGCTCCTTTATATTCCTTTGCTTCAAATAGCTATCAAGGATTTCAGCACAAAGTGGAACACAAGAATGCTACTTTCAAATTCGATCCTTAACCTAAAGGGTCTTCCTCTACTTATAGAATGTGGAAGGGAAATTACAAATGAGAAACTCAACCGAACTAGAACATAAATAAGAAGTAAAGATAACATCTGGAAATCATCCTCCTCTAATTCCTCTCCAAGTGACATACATCTGGAACCATATTCAAGCTTATAAACATTTGTCACTTAACTTATAAAATCGATCCACATAACTTAAAAGTAATGGTTTCAAAACCAACAACTTTAAAGTTTTACAATTATATCCGGGAACGTGGAAAATAGAAGAAGAAAGAGTAGAAGAAGAAAAATTCGCCAGTTATAACATCTACATCTTCTTTTTGTTTTGCTACTGAATATACTTGCCGAACACGTAATTCATCAATTTCCCATCCGTTTTAGCCACAACTTATTTTTCGTCCTAAAGTAGCAAGGCTTAGTTCAAAACCTCGATGCATGCTTCCACATCCTCCAAGCTAGGCCTGAACTTCTCAATATCGATCGCAATGTCACTCAACTTCATGATGGAATCCATCATGAAAGGCTTAACAACTCAATCAATACTCTCTTGTACCATCAGAAGAGATCCTCCAAGTAATTAGGCACTTTGCTAGAATTGTCCTGTGTATGAAGAAATGTTCCCGACCACTTCCTCATTGATGAAAGCAATAGCATTGTTTGGTAAATATGATGCCATACTCTCAAGTGCCTGCATCCTTTTCAGCATAATTCTATAGATCTCCAAGAAGAAAGATACTGCGAATTCAAGTTGCTTCCCCTTCTCAACCGATTCATCAGGCACAATTCGTTCCGCAATCAACACCTCTCTTGAAACTTATTTATTTTGACTAAAGTACTCAGTTACTCTCAAGTAAATGTGTTCATATCTATTATGCTCGTCACCAGTTGCTTCATCTAAACGGATGCATCTTTCATAACCTTTAGACAAGCTAGCACCTCTTCAAGTTCAGACAAGCTTGGCGAATGATTAGACTCTTCCATTCGTCAATAACTTTAATCTGGTTATTTGCATCTTCCATTCTTGCATTAGATGATCACTCACCGATTTTGCATCGAAATTGGCTAAGCAGAAGATTTGGCAACTTTGGAAATAATATCACACAACTAAGACACCTGCTTCTGAAGTTTAACTTTCTCCGTCTTTTCTTTATCAAGCCTAAGGAATAAAGCATCTATCAATGTTTGCGTGTCTCGCTTCAATCCTTCTGTAGTGGCATGACCTATGGGTATTATGGTCACTGTTATATCTTCTGCCGTGAGCTCATCCTTCTTCTTCCCTTCTACTGGAACTGACATCTCATCGAGCTTCTACCCCGACTCCTCAATAATCAACCTTGAAGTCACCTTAACAACTTTAGGTTTTCTGTCTTTTCTGCCTAAACTTTGGATCGGTTGTAAGTCATGTTCTTCCAAGTTGATCTCCTCTCTAGCCTCTAGAACCAATTGTGAATCCAACCACTCTAAGAAATTACTTCTCAGAGAATGAGAAGTTTCCGAGTGTACCACCATCTCGCGCTCTGATTCCTCTCCATTCGAAACTACTACAAAGTGTCGTGGCTACTATCTCAAAGTATTGTCCAAAGACAAAGCTCTTTCAAATTATGTCATCTGTAACTTCAATGTTTCTTCAGGAAGAGGTGTTGAATGGAGTGGCTGAGGAGAAAAGATGAATGTTTCCAAATTCCACAGAGGAATGGTAGTATTTTGCTGAGGTGCGATAGTCGGTGAAGTACTTAATGCTGGAGAAGTCAGAACTAACATCATAGCAGTAGAAGTGATCTTCTCCTTTGAATGAGACCTTATGTGCACTTTAATCTTTTCAGGCCTTCTACTGCTTTCTCCTTCATGCTTCCTTTTGAGGGAATCTTTGTACCAAAATTTCCTATGATCTAATTCATCAATGCTTCATCAAGGTAATATCCTTCGTTAATAACCAATTTGAAGCATTGACTGAATAACAACATACCTTTCCTCGATTGTATGGCAACCACCTATGCTCTCTTGAAGTACAACTCTATCTCCTCCCATCCGATGGTATGTGTCAAGTAACATAGGCCCATCATCTTTAAGATCCACAGGTATCCGTGCTAAACCAAAGTCAAACACTTGCCGTGCTGATAACCTGCTGAAATCTTTCTTTCTAACTTCGTACTCACTTCTGCACTTCATCTAGAAATCTTCCAATGAAGGCACATGTGCGTACTCCTAAGATATTGTCTTCCTTGCCACCCCATATGGGTCGAAGTTGAGCCATGCAAGGAAGAACTCTTGCTTGTATTCAGAGAAAATCTCTGCTTTAATTCCTCGGGCTTTATGAATGCTCTGGCAGCTGTAATAGCCCACTATGATCAGGAAGAAGCCTATAGAATTCTACCATTTTGACTATAGGTCATGCATCTCCACAAGTTATCTACTCAACTCCATGATGACCAATCTGTCACTTGGATATCTGGGCAACTTAATTGGTTCTCCCGAAAAGCGGTGACCCTGATGTATGTAAAGTCCACAAACTAGATGAAGATACTGCCAATCTTGGACACAGCTTCCCAAGCTTCCTTGCTCACCCTATTGGCCTTTAGATCACCGTTCAGCCTATAAATGAATCTGTAGAAGAATCCATTGTCGACCACCTTATAGTTTTTATTGCATGCGGGCACAATAAGCTATGGATAACACTCAAAAATAGGATCTTTGAGACAACACTATGTCTATCCAACTTGGAGAAGATACCCATGAAGCTGCTGCATATACCACATACAAAGTCATTTTGAAGCTATAAGTCTCGCCTCACATTCCAGCTGCTCACCGATGTTGTCACTAATGATTTCGACCAATTGATTATAGAATCGATTTGTTGATTTCAATGGTCATGATGAAGGCATACATCCATGAGTGGAAGTTGTGAGCATTAGCTTTGCCATTTATCCTGCATAACAATTTGGTAATGTCATCTACCTCCTATACCAGATTGGATTGTGGAAGAGTTCTTAGGAACTTGGATGGAGATATGGGCTTTTTCATGTATCTGTTGTTCATTATGCCCACACAATCAACTTTATGATTTTCCCATCTCGTCATGTCGGCATCCTCGTATGCTAATAGTATTTACCACCGCCGTAAAGGAATCTTCAAACAATAAGCAACTATTTTTCTATTTATTCAATTTCTGGAATTATTTACAATCGTTGCATATCTAGAGATTTATTCAGATTTGGAGGATATATTCAATGTATCGACATTGATTTAAGATCCCTTTCAATTATAAAAGCACTTGTAATGAATTCCTACAATTAATTTGCATAAAGAGGACAACGAGAACATGAACACTTTCTTTTAATCATAAAAATTTGTATATATAAAGCCTGCTGCCGCCCAAAATTTGAGGTTTTGTTTGCATGCAAAACAAGCATGAATTTTGTCAACTTCACTCGAGCACCAGTAACACTATGCGAGATAATTAATCAAACTTAAATCAAGCTCCTTCAAACCTAGGCACCAAACTTTGAAGCTTTCCGAAAGTGAAAACACCTTCCTTTGAGCAAAATTCCTCCTTCTTTGGGTGCCAAAATTACTCTGGGCTGCACTTCCTTGCTAAAGAATTAATTACTTCATTAATATGGTAGCCCATGCTTTTATAACTTTCATCATTCTATAATTAATTATTGCCCCTTCTATTCCTGTCAATTAATTAATTAAGAAGCATGTTTTTCTCTTCAATTTGGGCGCCTATTTTGTGCATGCTCATGGCTGCCATTAAATAAATTAAATTTATTTAATTTTAGCTTTCTACTTCTAGTCCACT
The DNA here is from genome assembly GCA_018340775.1 of Taxus wallichiana var. yunnanensis. Classification (NCBI taxonomy): domain Eukaryota; kingdom Viridiplantae; phylum Streptophyta; class Pinopsida; order Cupressales; family Taxaceae; genus Taxus; species Taxus wallichiana. The sequence continues at coordinate 465,029,002 of CM031237.1, forward strand.
TTGACTTCACAGTGTGCTTTGACCTCATGCACCAAAAATAAGAATTAATTCCATCAATAAATACTTTAAAAAGTATTATTCCTCCTCTAGGTGGGTCGCACTTTTTTGCATGAGAGAGGGCTGCATTAAATAAATTAAATTTATTTAATTTTAGAATTCTATTTCCAATTTCCTTTATCCTCTTCTCCTGTGTTGACTTTTCCTCATGCTTGGGCGCCAAATTTGGAAATAGAAACAATTAATAAATGCATTTAAAGCTTACCTTCTATTCCAAAAGGGGTCACACTTTTTGACATGGCTAATTTCTATTTTTAAAAGTCAATTTCCAATAGGATTATTCACCCTGCACCACAGCTCCAAAAATCCCATGATTCACTTAAGCTATTTGACTTTCATAATGGGATTTTTACCCTGCAAGGTAGGTAAGAAATTCCCATCAATGCCTTAAGTGATTTTCTTTTATTTCACAATGGGAATTTTCACCCTGCAAGGCAGGTAAGAAATTCCCATCTGCCTGCTGCCTCTAATTTTCCCATTATGACTTAAGTGACTTTACTTCCATGGGAAAAAGTACCTGCCAGGCAGGTACAAAATTTCCACCTGCCTGCTACTACCAAAAATCCCATTATTCACTTAAAACCTTCCTTTCCCAAAAATGCGACTTGCCCAGAAGAGGCCTTTTTCTGTGCATGACTTCGTCTTTTTAGAGAGAACCAAACCTCCGTGGAAAATTCCTTCTGGCATGATGTCCGTAGATGATCTCCAAATACTCCAGGTAAGAAAACAAATTGAATAGGCAAAGGAATTGACCCTAGAGAAATTTTGACAGAAAACAAAACGAGAAAAATACCAAAATCGTAAAACGTTGCCAAAAGTCACAAATAAATCCCATGATTCATTCTGGTGGAAACTCTACTGGTATATGGAATATTGACATGTAAAACCTCAACAGGGTTAAACGGAGCATAATTTACCTCAAACAGGGCTTAAAATAATTAAATAAAAATTTCCCATAGGAAAGTCCAAATGATAGAATATAACGAGTTTGGGCTTCCGGGTATTTGTTGAAATTGTTTTATATGACTCTTTGGGAATATCCTCGACACAAAAAACAGACACTTTCGTAATTAGAACACAAAACGACCCATTATTTTAAAAGTATAATTTTTTTACATAGGGTAGTCTCGATTTTAGGGTGAAACTGGGGACACCATTGGCTCCATCTGTGGACATCTTTTCCTCTCACAAATGACAAGGGTAAAGATGAGATCCCAACATTTCTAGTTTCGCATCTTGTCCTTTGGGTTCGGGGTCGCAAACAAAAACAACACAACACAGAAAAACAAGGAAAAACAAACAAAGTTTTATTTATAAACATACAGGTTTTACCCTATTTTTTATGTCCTAATAGATTCAAGTGTTTCCCATCAAAGGCAATGGCAATTCAACTCCATTGTGATGAGCAAGAATGAAGCTATTTGCTCGGTGATCTTTTTAATCACAAAAGGCCCTTTCCATAGTGAATCAAATTTCCGTGCATGCCTTTTTTCTCTCTTCATTGTCCCATAAAAGGACCTAGTTATTGATCTCAAAATTTCTTTCCATGGCCTTTTTGTCAAAAATTAATTTCACCTTCTTTTGATGCTCTGACAATCTATCTCGCGACTTGAGTTTGTACCTCTCACAATTTAGTCAGATACATTATCCTTTTTTCAATAGCATCATTGAATGTAGAATCCTCCAGGGCTTTAGAAAGTTGTAGGGTAGGCAATTCCAAGGTAAGAGGTAGCTCTATGTCTCTTCCATATAATAGCTGAAAAGGGGACATGCCTATATCCCTCTTTGGTGTAATCCTAATTTCCCATAATGCATCAAATAACTTCGTATGCCAAGTTCTTTGATTTTCAGTTTCTAGCTTTTGCACGATAGTCACCAAATTTTGTTACTGATTCATCCTGGCCATTCCCTTGTGGATAGTAGTTGGAGGAATGTACCTCACTGGATCCCATGAGTGTAGCAAAATCAACCAACTCCTCAGAAGACAAATTTGGAGCGTTAAATTTTCAGTACGCCAAACTCCGATAACAATGTTTTCCTTTATAAAATTACACACCTTCGTGGAAGTGGTGTTCTTAACAGAATGGCTTCTACCCACTTACTGAAATAATAAGTAGCCATTAGAATATAATGATGACCGACACTAGGAGAGGTGGGTTGAGCATACCAATAAAATCCATACCCCATTGTTGGAAGGGTTCTTCAATTACAACTAGTTTTAAAGGTAATGCGGGCAATTTTACACTCCAAATAAAGTGTTAACACATTGGCACTTAGACACCCACTCTGTAGTATCTTGAAAAAGTGTGGACCAAGTAATATTATGCTTAGAAGATCTTGTGAGTAGTGACTCGAGCTGAGAAATGACCACCACAAGCCATGTTATGAAATTGTTTTAAGAGTTGATCCTGCTGAGCTTTATCTACGCATCGGAGAAACACACCATCAATTCCTCTTTTGTATAAACCATTGTCCCAAAGAACTAAGTCTTTGGACTTTAGCTTAATACTATGTTTCTCTTTTCGAGAAATTTGATGCGGGCATTCTCCATAAATCAGAAAATAGGCAATATTACGTACCACTCTTCTACCAGATCTATAAGAAGGACCATGGGCAAATCTTGATCGACCTCTGGCATTGTTACTTTCATCTTAGTCATCAATTCACATAGACCTCTTCCTCAAACTAGCTTTGTAGGTTTGATATCCAGGTGGCATATTCTTGAACTTTTGTCACCCATATGCCTCTTAACAACCCCAACTCTTGTTGGGTGAGAATATATTTCACTACAGTATCTGGAACCATGACCATAGTATGTGAGGAAAGAATATAGTACCTGAATGCCTTACATTCCTTTACCACTGCATATGAATATTTTTCCATTGGATTATATTTCAACTCATAAGCTTTGAGAGGCGTGTTCATGAAAGTGATCGAGCTTCTACATCTTCTTGATTCTTTTGCATCAAGATTGTTGTCATTGTGTGTTCGGAGGAATAACATTAAAGAATAAATTCTTTACTAAAGTCAAGTGAAACCAAGACTGGAGCTTTTGACAGGGCCTCCTTAATCTTCTCAAATGCTTCCTTCCCTTCACTGCTCCATTTGAAATCTAGTGTCTGCTTCATCATATTTCAAATATGATGAGTTAGCTCAACAAAGTCAAGGATGAATCTCTTGAGAAAATTAACTTTACCAAAGAAAGAGTGAACCCCTTTTTTGGATGTTGGAAATGGAAAAGTCTAAATAGATTTGACATGTTCCGGATCTATCTTAGTTCCTTCCTTTGAGACAATATGCCCTAGTAGCTTTCCTTCACAACAAAGATATATTTCTTAGGATTCAGAGAAATACCATGTTTGCGGCATTGGATGAAAACCTCTTCCAGATTTGAAATGTGCGCGCTTCTATTCTTGGAAAAGACTATAAGATCATCGAGGTAAACCACTATGCTTACATCCTTGAGATGAGAAAATGCTAAATCCATAGCTCTTTGAAACGTAGCTCCGACATTGATCAAACCAAAAGGCATCTTTTGATAAGCAAAATTTCCCAAGGTGTAATGAACGCCGTTTTATATTGATCTTCCTTAGCCACCTTGACCTAATTGTAGCCTAAGAAACCATCAAGCATGGAAAGCATTTCAGATCCAGTGACCACCTGCAGAGTGTGATCCATGATGGGGATGGGGTAGTTATCTTTTAATGAGGCTTGATTAAGATTGTGAAAGTCAACGCACAATCTAATCTCGCCACTCTTCTTTCTCACAGGAACTATGTTGGCTAACCATTCAGAGTGATGTATGGGATAAATTATCTTTGCATCTAATAGCTTCTAGATTTCTGCAAAGATAGTCCCTGAAATAGTAGGGTTATGCCACCGCAGCTTCTGCTTGAAAGGCTTTTGTTCTAGTTTTAATGGGATATAGTGTTGAACTTCTGCAGGTTGATATGTCTTTAGATCCTGGTAAGACCAAGCAAAAACATCCATGTATTTCTTAAGAAGCTTTGTAAAAGCTTCTCTTTCTGCCTCTAAACAACATTTTCCCATATTTACTAATTTGGGATCATTGCTTGCTCCCAAATTTAGTAACTGTGTATCGGAGGAAGAACCTTCCCCACTTTCTTCATTCTTCTTAAGCATCTGATCATGCTTGTCGAACATTTCCTCAAGAGACAATGTAAGCTTTTAGGAATTTTATTTCCCTTTAGTTGGATAATCTCCTGACTTCCTAAGACCTTTGTATCCATTTCTCCCACAGTAGTTTGTCTCGGAGGCGAGTTGCTTCCCTCATAGTAGATCTCTTCAAAGTTGTCCTTTTGTTAGAGAATGCAAGCAATCGCTTGTCATCGTTAAAAACTTGCCATTATTGAACGTTATCGGGAACCTTTGGGCGGAAGACCATCTCAAATTTGTAATCGCCTTTCTAAAAATGTGGGAGGATGATCTGGATTTAATAAAGCTGCAGTCACTGCAAGTGAATCAGCTCTAGAATTTTGCTCTCTCAGAATGTAAGATATTGAGAAAGCTGAAAAATCTAGGATAGTAGAGTAGAATCGATCTCTATAATGCCGAAGTTTGTCCTTTTTTACTTGGTAGAGACCTCTTATCTACTTAAAAATCAGCTCAACATCTCCCTTTGCATGTAAGAGCTTGATTCCCATTGTTCTTGCCTACTCCATACCTAACAACAATGCTTCATATTCTGCCGTGTTGTTAGTATTTTCGAACATTAATTTGAAGGAATGTGCATGCACCTTTCCCTCAAGAGAAACAAGAACAACGCTTGCACCAAATCCAAATGAACAATAGCTGCCATCAAATTCCAGAGACCAAACCTTATTATCAAGTTGATGTATTTCTAGATAATAGACTCCATGATCAGATTCTTGAAACAAGATCTAAGATCTAGGATCTTCAGACTTCGATACTATGTACTTGGATTTCTTCTCAGGTTCTAACTTCTGATTAACTCCTTTGATTGGTATGTGCACATAATACCAATCCATCTTGACTTCCCCACCTAGCTCTTTATAGAAATTTCTACTCAACAACATGCCATAAGACACTGGGATGTCTGCTACAAGGATAGTCATCTTCAATCTTTTGTCTGGGAAATAAGCCAATACTGCATGTGCATCTTTGATTTTCCCAACCAGAGGAACTTGCCTTTCCATTGAATAACATCTTCCAATGGTTTTTGTCAATGTGAGACCCAAGGCATCAACAACTTTGGCAGGCATTACGTTGTTAGAAGATCTAGAGTCCAAAATGCAATTGCTCAATTTGTATCCGTTAATAAGCAATGATACATAGAATGGATCGATCCTTTTCGATGTAGCAGGAGAAGAAGTATAAGGAGAAGAGCTTGCAGCCACATTGTTTGAAGGAGGAGTAATCTTCAGACTTGACAAGATACCCCGTGAAATATTATTTGTTGGAGTGTCGGGACCATTACTTTAAACATACTTGACCAATATATTTAGCTGATCAGGAAATGCCCTCAAATACTCAGCTTCTGAAATTTGAACCATGGTCTTTTTAATGTGATCAATAATGTCAAAATCTTGACTTAATTTAATCGGATGCATGTTGGCCCTCTGCTGTGAATTGAAAGAATTTGCGTGCTTATCTTAGGGAGCTAATGAAGAAGGTAGTGTACTACCTCTTTTTAGGATAGTAACATCCGACCCAGGATCTTCTCTTTCTCTTCTTTGGCCATTTGTGGATGCTTCGGCATTTTGGTGTGTGTCTGGGATCTTGTGAACACCACAAATGTGTGACCATTAGAATCTTTGAAAGATTCATAATATCCCTCGTCAGATTCATAGTCCAAGTAACCAATATTGGAGTCGCCAATGGGATCTACAAAGTCCTCATCATCAAATGATTCATCAATGCCTAGATCTTCTTCATTAGTTTCCAAGTTATTCCTTAGAGTAGCTTCAATTGCCAACCATTGTGGTGTAGTAGCAATTCTATTTCGATTTTGATTTTGACCGTTAAAGGTCCGAGTAGGAGCTATTCTTGAAGGGGTCACATTTCTTGCTTGAGATATTTACTTCTTGATTTGTAGCATATCATTAGCCAACCTTTGTAAAAAGGATCTAAAGTACTTGAAGAAGCTCCATCTCCTTTGTGGGGTGATTGCTTGATTTTTCTAGCCATGATTAAGTCATCTTCAACCTCCATGGTAGTATTTTGTGCTTCAAGTAGATTCACAGGTCTTGCCCTTGCAATGATATCCAACTTCGGGAAACAGAGCGTTAATAAAAAATGTCTTTTTATTTTCATCACTCAATGCGGTAGAAGTGGGGATTTTATATAAAATCCTTTGGAACCTTGTTATAAAGTCCCGCATGTTCTCATTTGGCTCTTTCTTCAACTGCATTAGTTGAGTGATCAGGGTGCTAGTGTCTTCTGCAAGCTTGAATCTTTTTAGAAATTGCTCTCACATGGACGTCCAATTTGTAATGGTTCTAGGGGCTAACTGATAGAACCATTCACCAGCCAATTTGTGTAGAGTCTTGATGAAGAGTCTGACCAAGACATCTTCATGCTCCACTATAAGCACACCATAAGATATGAAGAATGTTTCCAAATGATCATCCGGATTTTGCTTACCATATCTAAAGAATTTCAGAAAATTCTTTTTGGATCCTTTAGGCAGATTGTGCATAGGCGGAGTCAAGTTCAGTGGCCCAAAATCTGCTTCCCATGGGACATGTATTATTTGGTTCTTATTTTGATTCTGTATGATGAATGGGGCACGCCTTCTCCTTGTGTAAACTTGGTGAATAATTCTAGCCATCGGATTATGCTTAAGATGATCCAGATCTGGATGAGTGTGTACTCTCCTTCCTAATGAGAGACTAGATCTGCGGTTTCTAACTTGAGGAGGATGATTGAAATTGAATTGCTCTGCAGCTTGAAGAAATGAGCAATCCTTCCTTGTGCCTTCAAAGATCACGTGAATGAACGTTCGACCAAGGTTGAAAGTTGAATGGGAAACACTCGATTTACAAGAGATAAAATTTGATCTACAAAGATAGTTGTTCCCCATCGACGTCACCAAAAATCTGTCTGGCTAGATTTTTGCATAGCTGAAAACCTAAGCGATCATGAGATAAATCTCCCTTATTTACCGGTGAGGCTCTGTGTAAGATTTGTCAATTAAATATGCTAGTCTCTATTTGGGGGTATTTCTTTAACCATGTAGCTCATGAACCATAGTTGTATAGTTTTGCAGCAAGTAAGTAAGTTGTTAAAGAAAGGAAATATCTAATGAAGAAGGAAATAATATAAACATAGGAAAGAAAGAGGGAAGATGTGCAACCCAATCAATAGATCACAGAGTTGATTGCATGCACATAGACAAAACCAATAGATATTAACACACAAAATTATAAGCAAAGGTAAATTTCAGATCTAGATCTAGAATAACACAAAGTTTATAAGTAGATCTAAGACAATAAGCTAGAAACAAAATGCACCGTGACACAAAGTTCTTCGGAAATCTGATCCTTTCTATTCCTTTGGTTTATGTAGCTATTAGGGATTTTAGCACAAAGTCTAGAACACAAGAATGTCGCTTACGAATTTCGATCCTTAACCCGAAGGTTCTTCCTCTACTTATAGAATGTAGAGGGAAAATTACAAATGAGAAACTCAATGAACTAGAACATAAATAAGAAGTAAAGATAACATCTAGAAATCATCCTCCTCTAATTCCTCTCCAAGTGACATGCATCTGGATCCATAGTCAAACTTATACACATTTGTCACTTAACTTATAGAATCTCTCCACATAACTTAAAAGTAATGGTTTCAAAACTAACAACTTTGAAGTTTTACAATTATATCTGGGAACGTGGAAAATAGAAGAAGAAAGATTTGCCAACTATAACATCTACATCTAATTTTTGTTTTGATAATGAATATACTTGTTGAACATGTAATTCGGCAATTTCCCATCCGTTTTAGCCACATCTTCTTTTTTGTCTGAATTGTAGCAAGCCTTCGTTCAAAACCCCAATGCATGCTTCCACATCATCCAAGCTAGGCCAAAATTACCAACTTACTGATGGAATCCATAGTGAAAGGCTTAACAACTCCATCAATTCTCTCTTGTACCATCAGAAGAGATCCCTCCAGGGAATCAAGCACTTTCCTAAGAATGGTCCTTGTGTATGAAGAAACGTTCCCGACCACTTCCTCATTGGTGAAAGCAATGACATTTTTTGGTAAAGATGATGCCATACTCTCAAGTTCCTGCATCCTTTTCAAAGCATAATTCTGCAAATCTCAAGCTTAAAAGATATCTATGCAAACTCAAGTTGCTTCCCCTTCTCAACTGATCCGTCGGGCACAATTCATTCGCAATCAACACCTCTCTCGATAGCTTATTTATTTCGACCAAAGTACTCTAAGTTACTCTTAACAACTGTGTTCATATCTATGTGCTCGCTCACCGCGGTTGCTTCAGCTGAATTGATGCATCTTTCATAACCTTTAGACGGTGGCACCTCTTCAAGTTATACAGAAGCTTGGAAAATAATTAGACTCTTCCATTCATCAATAGCTTTAATCTAGTTACTTGCATCTTCCACTTCTTGCATTAGATGATCACTCACCTGCTTTTGCGCTAAAATTGGCTGAGTGGAAGATTTGGCAACTTTTGCAATAATCTCACACAACTAAGACACCTACTTTTGAAGTTCAACTTTCTCCACCTTTTCTTTGTCAAGCCTAAGGAATAAAGCATCTATCAATGTCTGCGTGTCTTGCTTCAATCCTTTTGTGGTGGCTTGACCTATGGGTACTCTGGTTACTATTATATCTTCTATCGTGAGCTCATCCTTCTTCTTCCTTATCTTTGTAATCGACATCTCAAATGAACTTCTACCCCGATTCCTCAATAATCAACCTTGAAGTCACCTTAGCTACTTTAGGTTTTCTATCTTTTCCGCCTAAACTTTGGATCAACTGCAAGTCATGTTCTTCCAAGTTAATCTCCTCTCTAGCCTTTGGAACCAACTGTGAAGCCAACCACTCGAGAAATTACTTCTGAAGAATGAGAAGTTGCCGAGTGTACCACCATCTCGCGCTCTGATTCCTCTCCATCGAAACGCTACAATTTCGTGGCTACCATCCTCGTATTGTCCAAAGACAAAGCTCTTTAAAATTATGACATATGTAACTTTAGTGTTTCTTTAGGAAGAGGTGTTGAATGGAGTGGCCAAGAAGAAAAGACGAATTTTTCCGGATTCAATGGAGGAATGATAGTATCTTGTTGAGGTGTGACATGATCGGTGAAGTAATTGATCTTTGGAGAAGTCGGAACTAACATCATAGAGAAGTGATCTTCTCCTTTGAATGAGACCTTCGTGCACTTTAATATTTTCGGGACTTCTGCTGATTTCTCCTTCGTGCTTCCTTTTGAGGGAATCTATTGTGCCAAATTTTCCTTTGATCTGATTCATTAATGCTTCATCAAGGCAATATCCCTTCATCGGCAACTAGTTTGAATTATTGACCAGAACAATGACAGACCTTTCCTCGATCTTATGGCAGCCACCTATGCTCTCTTGAAGTACAACTCTATCTCCTCCCATCTGATGGTATGTGTTAAGTAACACATGCCCATCATCTTTAAGATCCACATGTATTTATGCTAAACCAAATTCAAACACTTGCCGCGCTAATAACCTGCTGAAATCTTTCTTTCTAACTTCGTACTCACTTCTGCACTTCATCTAGAAATCTTCCAATGAAGGCACATGCACGTACTCCTGAGAGATTGTCTTCCTTGCCACCCCATATGGGTCGAAGTTGAGATGTGCTGGGAAGAACTCTTGCTCTTATTCAGAGAACATCTTTGCTTCAATTCCTCAGGCTTTATGAATGGTCCGGCATTTGTAATAGCCCAGCCCATGCTTGTGATCGGGAAGAAGCATGTAGCCTGTGTCTTATTTCAATCGAAGGTTATCCATGAGTTATCTTCTCAACTCCATGATGACCAATCTATCACTTGGATATCTAGGCAACTTAATTGGTTCTCCTAAAAATCCGGTGATCCCGATGCATGATGGGGCTGATAAGCTACGAGATAGCACTCAAAAAGGATCTTTGGAGAGCATACCACGTCTATTCATTAAGCTGGATAGCACTCAAACTTGGAGAAGATACCTGTGAAGTCACATATACATATACCAAATATGAAGTCATTTTGAAGCTATAAGTCCACCTGACATTCTGGAGCTTCTCACCGATGTTATCACTAATGATTTCTGACCAATTGATTATAGAATCTACTTTGTTGATTTCAATGGTCCTGATGAGGGCATACATCCATAAGCGGAAGTTGTGAGCATTAGCTTCACCATTTATCCTGCATAACAATTTGGTAATGTCATCTACCTCATGTACCAGATTGGATCGTGGAAGAGGTCTCAGGAACTTGGATGGAGATTTGGGCTTTTTCATGCATCTACTATTCATTATGCCCACCCAGTCAACTTTATGCTTTTCCCATTTATTACCGGCATCTAGTATGCTAATATTAGTCACCACCTACCATGCTAGAATCTTCAGACAATAATTGATGAACTGTGCATCTAGCCGGATTATTGTCTTCCCCACAACATCTTAGATTGATCTAGATAGTGGGTGGTAAGACCTAGCACACTCCATGATGAATTCTGGAAACTAAGTTGTGAATGGGAATGTTGAAGCTCGAATGATTCCACTGCTTTTGATTGCACACATGAGAGAAGTCTTTCTAGCTCTGGATTTGTTAATTGGTTCAAAAAGAGGTTCGGACCTAGATTTTTATCTTTGATGTCGGTAATCCGGAAGTAATGTATGATTTTGTTGAGATTTTTTTCATCTCGCTTTGCCATGGCATTTGAATCTATCTTCGTCTCGAGCAACTAGTTTTCTATTTATTCGGTCGAATTCTTTTACAACTGGTGCATAGATGGAGATTTCTTTAGATTTGAAGGATATATTCAATGTATCTGACATTGATTAAAGCTCCCTTTCAATTATAAAAGCACTTGTAATGAATTCCTGTAATTTATTCATACAAAGACGACAACTGGAACATGAACACTTTATTTTAATCATAAAAATCTGCATATATAAAGCCTGTTGCCCCAAAATTTGAGGTTTTGTTTGCATGCAAAACAAGCATGAATTTTGTCAACTTCACCTAAGCACCTGTACCACTATGCAAACAATTAATCAGACTTAAATCAAGCTCCTTCAAACCTAGGCGCCAAACTTTGAAGCTTTCCGGTAGTGAAAACACCTTCTTCTGAGCAAAATTCCTCCTTCTTTGGGCGCCAAAATTGCCTAGGCTGCACTTCCTTGCTAAAGAATTAATTACTTCATTAATATGGCAGCCCATGCTTATATAACCTTCTTCATTCTATAATTAATTATTGCACCTTATATTCCTGGCAATTAATTAATTAAGAAATATGCTTTTCTCTTTAATTTGGGTGCCTATTTTGTGCATGCTCATAACTGCCATTAAATAAATTAAATTAATTTAATTTTATCTTTCTACTTCTAGTCCACTTTGACTTCACAAAGTGTGCTTTGACATCACACGCCAAAAATAAGAATTAATTCCATCAATAAATACTTTAAAAAGTATTATTCCTCCTCTAGGTGGGTCACACTTTTTTGCATGAGAGAGGGCTGCATTGAATAAATTAAATTTATTTAATTTTAGAATTCTATTTGCAATTTTCCTTATCCTCTTCTCTTGTGTTGACTTTTCCTCATGCTTGGGCACCAAATTTGGAAATAGAAACAATTAATAAATGCATTTAAAGCTTACCTTCTATTCCAAAAGGGGTCACACTTTTTGACATGGCTAATTTCTATTTTTAAAAGTCAATTTCCAATGGGATTATTCACCCTGCACCGCAGCTCCAAAAATCCCATGATTCACTTAAGTTGTTTGACTTTCATAATGAGATTTTTTACCCTGCAAGGTAGGTAAGAAATTCCCATCAATGCCTTAAGTGATTTTCTTTTATTTCACAATGGGAATTTTCACCCTGCAAGGTAGGTAAGAAATTCCCGCTTGCCTGCTGCCTCTAATTTTCCCATTATGACTTAAGTGACTTTGCTTCCATGGGAAAAAGTACCTTGCTAGGCAGGTACAAAATTCCCACCTACTAGCTACTACTAAAAATCCCATGATTCACTTAAAACCTTCCTTTCCCAAAAATGTGACCTACCCAGAAGAGGCCTTTTCTGTGCATGACTTCATATTTTTAGAGAGAATCAAACCTCTTGTGGAGAATTCCTTTTGGCATGACGTCTGTTGGGGTGTGGAGCCTATTTTTGGTCTTCTTGAATCAATGTTGAAGTGTTGGAGCTCAAATGGTTAATTTTGGAGACTTTAGGAGCATTCTGCAGTGGTTTGTTGTGATGTTGCTGTCACATGGCATTTGTCTGAATTGCTGTTAACATGTTGTTAATTGGCTATTAATGTCGGGACTGTTTTTCCAGTGTGGGAAGTTGAAAGATCGTTACTTTCAAACTTCTAGGGTTGGCTTTAGGAATTCTTAAGAGTATTTTAATCCTATAAATAGAGGTGTTAGGGTATCTTGAAGATATCTTGAGTGTTCAAGAGGTCTTGAGTCTTAATGATCAAGAGGTGATCAAGGTTAAGCAATTGGGTGTCAATTGTGGTTTAGATGTGGTTTAACATCTTTGGAATTCTGTTGTGAGTTCATAACTGAGAGAATATTGTGAGAGTTATTTTACTCTTGTTGATAATAAAATATGAGCAAGTTCTTGGTGGACGTAGCCCACATTGGGTGAACCACGTTAAATCTTGTCTTATCTTCTTTTGTGCATTATTTATTTATGCTATTATATTTCTACAAGTATAATTCTACTATATAGTTTCCTATTCTTTGTGGTTTGAGGAATTGTTTCCGCATACTTGTTCTCTAATTCCTAACAACGTCTGTAGATGATCTCTAGATACTCCAGGCAAGAAAACAGATTGAACCAACAAAGGAATTGACCTAGAGAAATTTCACAGAAAACAAAACGAGAAAAATACCAAAAATGCAAAACGTTGCCAGAAGTCACAAATAAAGCCCAAGATTCATTCCTGGTGGAAATCCTACTGGTATATGAGAATATTGACATGTAAGACCACAACAGGGTTAAACCGGAGCACAATTTACCTCAAACGGGGCTTAAAATAATTAAATAAAAATTTCCCGCAGGCAAACCCCAATGACAAAATATAACGAATTTGGGCATTTGGGTATTTTTCGGAATTGTCTTATATGACTCTCTAGGAATATCTTGACAAAAAAACACTTTCTAGCAATTAGAACACAAAACGACCCATTATTTTAAAAGTATGATTTTTTTACATAGGGTAGTCTCGATTTTCGGGGTGAAATCTGGGACACCTGTGCTCAATCTGTATGTCATGTACATTTGTATCTACCTCTAATAGTGACCGATGCCGATCACCTTTTGTTGACGTCGATTTAGCTAATTGATGTTAGTCATGCTCTTCTATGGCCGACGTTGGTTCTAACGGATAAGCGTCGCCGGTTTACGTTTAACCTATATCATTCGGGATGACCAACACTAGTACCTGTAGATGTCTTTTCTAAATATGAGAATGAGTTTTCTTCCACAAAATTTCCAACCAGTTCATCTTTGGGTACCAAAACTTGATCCCTGTACATTATTTTTTCATTCCATTCAATGTCATAACTCCTAACAATCTTAAAATCTTCTAAATCCCAAAAATGGAATCCGAAATCACCAAAGCCATAACCAATAAAAGTACATCTCTTGGATTTAGCATTCAACTTCTTTATATTTTCTTTATCAACATGCACAAAAGCTTATGAACCAAATACTCTAAGAAAATAAAGACCTAACTCTTTTCCAGTCCAAGCTTCTTCTGGTATTCCACCATCCAATGCACTTGAAGGCCCATGATTAATTAAATAAATCGTTGTGTCTATTGTTTCTGCCCAAAACTACAAAGCTAATGTAGCATGTATCCTCATACTTCTTGCACGTTCCATGATTGGCATGTTCATTCTTCCAACAACACCATTCTCTTGTGGTGTTTTAAGAACCATTCTTTCTCTGTGTATTCCATTCACTGAACAATAATCATTGAAAGCCTTGTTGTAGTACTCACCACCATTTTCAGATCTAAGGCATTTTAAATTTAAATTTGATTCATTTTCCACAAGGGCTTTCCATCTTTTAAAAGTCTCAAAAACATTAGATTTATGTTTAATACAATAAACCCATACCTTTCTTGTGGCATCATCAATGAAAGTCACATAATATTGGGATCCTCCATGAGAAGCTACCTGGGCTGGTCCCCACACATCTGAGTGCACAAGCTCTAATTTTTTCTCCTTCTTTGTTGCCCCAACTTTGAGAAATATCACTCTCTTTTGATTTCCAAATATACAATTCTCACAGAAATCAAGATCTACATCTTTCAAATTTGATAACTTACCCTTAGCCTTTAAGATTTGCATTCCTTTTTGACTCATATGGCCTATCCAATTATGCCACATGATTGCATCTGAATCTGAAGTAGATAACATAGAAAATGAATCAGTAATATAGGTAGACAAATAAAATGTTCCTACCTTCTTTCCTCTTACTACAACAATATATCCCTTGGTAACCTTCCAAGAGTCGGTTGTGAATGTAACCATGTAACCAAATTCACCTAGTTATCCTACAAAAATTATATTTATTCTGAGGCTTGGAACATGTCTCACATCTTTCAATATCCATGTATTTCCATTCTACAATTTTCAATGAGCTTCTCCTTTACCAATAATATTGCATGGTTCATCATCTCCTAAATAAACATGCCCAAAATTACCCTAGACATAATTTCTAAAGTAACCCTTATTAGGGTAGCATGGAAAGAAGCTCCTGAATCTAAAACCCATGATTCAATTTTACTATCCAAGGAGAGAATAATGACATCTTGCATTACCTCAGAAGATGTAAAATTTTCCTCTTTACCTTTCTCTGGTACATTCTCTTTGTTTTCCTTGAACCAACAATCCTTCTTTGCATGTCCTTTCTTTCCACAATTCCAACAAGTTATTCCTTTACCTCTAGATTTAGATATGTCATTCTTAGACTTTGATTTCCCATTATTCTTTCTCTTAGATCTCTCCTTCTGCCTTCCCCTACTTTCTACATTCAAATCATTACCAGATGATAATTCTCATGTAATTTTCTTGCGTATTTCTTCATTCAGGATTATACTAACCACATCATCAAACTTTAAAATATTAGTAGTAGACATTGTATTACTAACAACCATTACCAAGTTATCCCAACTATTTGACAAAGAGCATAAGAATAAAAGTTCTTTCACTTCATCATCAAACAAAATATTAACCGATTTTAATTGATTTACAATAGAACAAAAATCATTCAAATGACTTGATGTAGATTCACCTTCTTGCATCTTTGAATTAAATAATTTCTTCATCAAATAAACTTTATTTAAAGCACTAGGTTTTTCATATAAATTAGCTAAAGATTTCATCAACTCTACCATGGTTGTTGCTTTGGTAATATTCGAAGCCACAGATGTTGCCAGACTCAATCTTATAGATCTCAAAGCCTTTCTGTCAAGAATTTTCTATTCTTCATCAGTCATATTTGTAGGTCTTGCCTTCTCATCCAATGGTAAGTATAGATCTTTCTTATACAGATAATCTTCCACCTGCATCTTCCATAATTGATAATTCCAGCCATCAAATTTCTCAACTCTATATTTCCCATCTTCTCGGTAGTGTTGTAGCTCCCACTCAATCATAAATCCCCCTGTGAGTAAATCTATCAACACACAAAACCCTAAAAAAAAATATGATACTAGTTGTTGGGGTTAATCACACTAGTTGTATAGATATATATCAGATCTAAGCATACAAGCAATAAATACGGAAATAAACCAAAAGAAAAATACACAAGATATAATGTGGTTCACCCAGTGTGGGCTACATCCACCAAGAAACAACCAATATATTATTCAAAGATTCACAGAGGATATACAATGAAGATTTACAATCTTCCACACCTCTCCCGGATGTACAATACTTTCTTCCTCACAAGCTTCTCTTTTTCTCTCTCCAATAATTCCTTCTTACAATTCTTAATTCTTTCTTCTAACCCTATCTTTCTAGCTTATATAAGCATATACAAACTTAGGGAACCTTAGCTATGCAATTACAACCATTAGATCACCTTTATATCAAAGGTTAGATCTAATTCCCATGACTTAAATAAAATCAATCACGCATAGGTAACCAATGTTGGTTACCCTAACCGATACCAATTCCTACTTGCTTGACCGATGCCGGTCCCCAGGTGATTGATGATGGTTACCCAAACGATGTCGGTTACTGTGTATTCCAACAAGTTAATAAATCATGCTATTTGTGAAGTAATTGAGCTCCACAACTGAACACTCTTTTTTAGGCCACATTCACGTAGCTCTATCTCACACGCCCCAAACAAGGGGGACAACTATCAGATGATATTTCATCCTCATAGTAGCTCTTAGTTACAAGAAACAAAATAATAGGTACACAATTAGGCATTGTATAGGTTTAGAAAATGGCTTAAAAGTAGACTTGGGCGGGGAATTACACAAGGACCAAACTATACAACATGGACCATAGCATATGGATGTTATGGCCCATTCCATATGCTTCCATCACGGGAAAATTCAACAAATATCCTAGTTGGTATAGTTTCTCAATAACGTCTACATGATTTTTTCAATTATATAATTCATGGTACAAGTCAAATTATGGTGGCAATAAGGGTATGTGCAAGCTAACATTTCCTCAATACTTTGTTTCATCATTTACACATTAGTTGGGTTCATGTTCATCTACATTGGCACTTATTTGTGGGTCTTAGGAAGTATTGAGATGATTATTATCCTTGTAGTGTAGAATTTTCATTGCTCATTTTTTGTGGAGGGATGTGAAGAAATTAGAACTCTCCCCATATATTTATCTTCACAATGTGAGGTGTATTTGCACTTCTTTTTATTATATTCGACAAATTTCACTTGGGATTGATCACCCCAAGTCTTTAATCAGCTTAAAAAAATTAAAAAATCTTTATGGCAACGGTAACATGAATATTATCTCATATAAATTATATATTGATGGATATGTGAGAAGAGGTAAATATATCGCACCATGGATGCTTGAAACAAGATGGGGCGACCTACACTCCATCCATCTCCCCATGTTTTGTTTATGGAAAAAAACACAAGTTATGTCAATTGGCATGTTTAAGAATGTTATTAGTATCCTAATGGGTGTCGGGTTCCATGAAGATTTTGAGGTTGGAAGAAGTAGACAATTTTCCAACACTACTTGGAAGACCATGGTGCTACGTGAATAATTTCAACTCGGGGTTAAAAAGTGTTAATGTAAGCTTTGATAATGGATCCCTACATGTTATACTTCCTATGGACCCAAAACAAATTGTCCCTTACGTTAAATACGTAGAAGAATATGAAGACCTAGAGCGCCTATCCAAAATAAAGGCCATTTGAGGGGCAGAGAATTAAAAAATAACACTAAAATTATAATTAAAATGGAATGATGCATACTCAATATTAGATACTATGAGTGTGGCTTGTGATAATTAGGCGTATGGTTCAAAAAATTAATTGGAAGAGATTGTGATGTAATTTGGAACGTTCCCAAAATACTAATTACTCGATCGCCAAATTTAATAGGTAGGAATACAAAAATTTAGACTAAAGAGAACAATCAACCTATACAAAATTTTAATGGGAGTGATGATGTGTAAGCCTTCCATAGCGAGAATGGAAATTTACATGTAATAAGAGTAAACATGCATCAATTTCCTAATATACATGGTAAGAGGATCCTCAATAAGATGGTTGAACACTCATAGCTCATTTTTAAAAATATGGTACCAAGTAAAAGAAGTTATGCGTGTCCAATTTGAACATAGTAATGTTACACAAAAAATTTGAGTTATTGTCGGATAACAAATCTTGAGGAACATCTTCAAAGAATCAAAGAGATATGAAATTGTTAGCATGTGTGTCCAACACTCCCCATGAGTTTCATGACATGCACCAAACACCTCTTGTGGATCCTAACTCTGGCAATTGTAGCAGAGATTAACGCCTACATGTTTTGGTTTAACATAAATCGTGGTCCAACAAATGGTATCAGAGTGTGAGTAGTGAGTTCGAAAATCACTCTGTAATCTTTGGGGGATTGTTAGCATGTGCATCCAATGATCCCTGTGAGTTTCGTGACATGGAATAAAACATCTCATATATCCTAACTCTAGTGATTGTACTGAAGATTAATGTGTACGGGTTTTGGTTTAATGAAAATTATGGTCTAACAAAAATATCAAGGTGCTGCAAGGAATCAACCCGAGAATTGTAGACGCATGCATTTTATCATACTCTATTTATATGGTCAAGCACATGGTATGTTGGGTGTGAAGTACACAAAGAAACAACACATTGGGTGACACTAAAGAATGGGTTCATATAGACCTTTTTCTTTACTTCTTCAATATCATCTTTGAATTACCCTCTTTAATGTATAAAGCGAGACAATTTTGGGGACAATGTGGTAGTGGCGAAATGATCCTAGCACTAAACAAGGAAAAATGACTCTTACTCCCAAAAAATTTAGAAGAGACAAATACAAAAATGATTCAAGCAAATACGATGATGAGGTTTGGCTAGAAAGAAACTACATGTGCGAGGGTAAAGAAAAATTTGTGTGAAAAATAGAAGAGGGAGAAATCAATAATCATTGGAATATATAAACATTTTACATAAATAGATAATTCATTGACAAAAAGATTCAAGGAATATACCCTTTGGATAATCCACTAAAAGCTACACATATCAACACTAGAACCAATGAAGTGTCAAAAATTGCAACAATAAGGCGATTATTGGAGTGAGGTAGAGGTCGAAATGGTTTTTAAAATTTTCATGAATGTATAGATTTATTTCAAAAATGCTATCAAGAAATGAAAGGGTTACACCCATCCTTAGGAAATATGTAGATTAAGCTAATTAAAGGATTCAATCATATACACAAGTGACCATACATAATGAATCCTAATCTCGGTAAAAAGGTAAAAATTAAATTGACAACATGTTGGTTGCAAGTGTGATCATAATATTATAAGAGTGATAATGGGCGAGTCTCGTGAATATCAATATTAAGAATTATGGGTACATAAGAATTTGTGTAGACTACAAAAAATTGAACTCGGTTTGTGTAATCAATCCATTCCCAATACCTTTCACCAAATAAATTCTAGAAGGGATCATGAAAATGGATATCTATACATTCACCGATGGGTTTTTAGGATACCATCAACTAAAAATCACGGATGAAGATAGATTGAAAACAACCTTCGTGACCAAATGGGGTTCATTTTCTTCGATTGTAATGCCATTTGAGATAAAATTGCACTAGTAGTCTTCTTGTATATAGTTGTGACAACCTTTGAGGATTTTACTATCAATTTCCTTCAAGTAAACCTAGATGACTAGACAATATATAGACTAGTAATTGACCATTGTGATAACCTATGCCTCATGTTTGAGCATTTTCAAAATTTATAAAATTCATTAAATCTAAAAATGTGTCTTGCATGACACCTTTTGGCATACGATTAGGGCACATAATTTGAAATGATGATTTTTGGTTGATCTAGACAAAATCACAATAATAGCCCAACTAGAAGCACCAAAAATACAAAGGGATGTCTGCACATTCCTTGGACTTTATGGATACTATAGGATATTCATCAAAGGATATGCCACGATTGTTATAACACTAGAATTTTTTATACAAAAATAGGGAGTTGTAATGGAGTACAAAACAAGAAATGACATTTTAAGAGCTACAGAACGGTTGACACATGCACCAATATCATAGTTTCCAAATTGGAGTACATCTTTCCATGTACATATAGACACATTATGGATAGTTTTTGGAACAATATTGGCCAACTAGGAGAAGGTAATTTGGATTATCCCATCTACTTTTCCAGTAGAAAACTCACAGGTGTAATGCAAAATTATACAAATACAAAGTGCGAAGGATTATCAATGGTGTATGTGTTATAAAAATTACAACACTATTTGTTGATGAATCCATTTTTATTATGCATAGATTATTTGGAATTAAAACACTTGGTTAGCCAAACATTTCTACATGGGAAGATATGTCATTGGATAATTCTATTTCAAGAAACCGACTTTTCGGTTGTTATAAAAATGGGAAAAAATAATATAAGTATTGATCATCTATCACATATAAATATGGGGTATGGAGTGCACCCAATTAAATATGGGATCCAAGATGTGTAGCTTCTTCATTTAAAGAGTAACCGGATGAACTAGGTGACATAGTATTCTTTTTAAAGAATGAACGTGCACCAAAAAAATTAGATTTCTCAACAAAATAAATAACTTGTCATAAAATTCATCCCTATTAATTAATGAGTAGAGAACTATACAAAATGGGGTGTGATTAAATATTAAGATGTTGCGACACATCACGAGCAACAAGTTTTAATATGGGAAGAACATGAAGGAATTACAAGTAGACATAATGCAAGAGAAAAGTGCGACACGTAAGGTTCTCACGGTAGGATTATGGTGGAAAATTTTGTTTAGGGATGCTAAAGAATATGCATAAACATGAAACTATTTCCAAAGGGTCGAAAAACCAAGTAAGTGTGATGAAATTCTGTTAAGACTAGTGATTGCACAAGAACCGTTTGTAAAGTGGGGAACTGATTTTGTTGGACCTATAAATCTAACTACACAAAGAATATGCCCACGTTGTATTAGTATGGTTACTCGATTACTTAACAATATGGGAAGAGGAAATTCCAACAAAAGTTTTCATAGCAGGATTGACTTCTATATTTCTATGGGAAAATATAATAATTCCATGTGGATTCCCTATAATCCTTACAAGTGATAGAGGAACTCATTTCCTTAATGACATGATACCCATCCTTTTACAATAATTTATGGCCACATACCATAAAAAAAATCCTTACAACACACAAGAAAATGGAATGCTTGAGGCATTCAACAAAATACTCAATAACAATCTAATAAAAAATTATGATATCATATGTAAATATTGGGATAACAAAGTTTAGCGGTATATGGGCATACCAAACAAATTACAAGTGCTTGAATAAGGCAACACCGTTCCATCTTGTGTTTGTTATATAAGTTGTGATACGTATTGATTTTATGGTTTCTTCACTATGAATAACATGCATTGCAAATTTGGATGATGAGATTTTAATAACTAATTGCTTAACAAAGTTACTATAACTAGATGAGTAGAGGATACACACATGATAGATCCATAGCATAAAAAAGGCAAAAAAATGCATGGCATGATAGAAACATAAAAAACAAGACATTCATAGTGGGCAAAAAGTTTTGTTATAGACTCAAAGTACACACAAGACCCGAAAAAACTCGATACACATTAGTTAGGTCCATATGAAATACATGAAATTTTACCTACGGGGACATGTAAGTTAAAGGACCTAAGAGGAAAACCAACGTCAAGGCTATTTTAATGGCGGAGGCTACAACCATAATATCACTAAAGTCATGTTTGTAATAAAATAAGGTGTATGCCAATAAATTAGTTGTTATTTCAAATTTTTTGAGTATTTTGAATTTTATTTTAAATGTAATAAGTGCATGAAATTTATGAATTTGTTTCTTTTATTGTTTTGGTTTGAAATTTTACTATAAATATTCTACAACGTCATCACAATATTATCTCAAGTGCAAAACCAAAGGAACACGCGGAGGATTGCACAAATAAGAAATAAGTGCCCAACACTAGAAAAACAAAGGCAATCTTTGAAGAAACAACTACATTAGTGCTTTGACAGAAAACATTTCATAGAGAATGGGGTATTTATGTGAATAAAAACATACCTTGTAATTAATCGAGTGTTGGCAAGAGAAGGCGTAAAATATGAAAAAAGCTTCATCGAAAAAAAAGGAGAAAAGGGGATAAAAGTTTTCTTACATGAAAAGAAAAAGGGTGTTGGAACGTGGAAAATACTTCTAAAAGGAATGGTGAAATATAGTACCCACCATTTTACTATTTTATTTTCATGTTGACTCATCATATCGATTATTTAGTGATATTAGATACAACACTATTTTGGACATTATATGATTTTGTTGTATATTATCATTATGATGCTAACTTGTTTGATAGGTTGTGTATGAAGCACACGATGCCAATTTACTATTGTTATCATTATTGTTTGTTTTAGTGATGTTGCTATAAATTTTATTGAGATGAGATTTATATGGATTATATCTTGGTATACTATGGATGTATGTCGTTTTGGTTATTTATCTCATTATGGATAGTAGTTGATTAATTAATTTGAATGGTTTAACTTGTAATTGATTTGATCATTTGAATGTATGTAGTATCATTTCACTTGGTTTATTGTATCAAGAAAGTATGGTATGTGAATCAAGTGTGCGGGTTGCGGAGTTCACCACAGGGAGAATGTGGGACCTAGGGGTTGCACATCTAAAATTGCACAATAGGATGTTTGGGCCAAATCCTCACCTCTTGATTGATTGGATTTATATTGTTTGTCTTTTTCTTAGATGTAAATAACAAATCCATCGTCATTATACGTGTTTTTGTCATTTGGTTTGGTCTCCTTGGTGTGTTATATCTCCCTGACTCATTTTTTATTAATTATTCTCATATAGTGTTTAGAACAAATTTATGGGTTAAATTTTCCCCAGTTGAATCTGGAATGAGTTAATTAGTATTATCTTGTTTAATGAGGTTTAGGCTACCTATTCACGGATTAGGTGGCCCCCACCACCTCTCTAAATGTGTCACTTTTCCCAAATCCCGAATTTGGACTAAAAGTGAAATTTTTAAAGGGGTTTTGCGTGTTTGGGGTTACACTTACACCAAAATTGATCCCTTGGACCCTACCTATGGGTAAGGGGACTCTTTCCAAGGTTCAAAAGTTATTTTCCCTCCAATTTGACCCTCTCTTGTCCCCATCTTCATTTATGAGTTCATTTTTTTGAGGCACTTGGGAATTGGGAGAGGATTTTATTTTGTGAGATTCTCCTCCATTAAGAATCTTGTCTTATGCATGAAAGGGACTTGGGGTGGCATGGATTTTGAAAAGGGGATGGGTGACACATGTCACCATCCCATAGGTTGGAATATCTTAGCTTCTCCTTACTTAACCCTCCATTTTGGAGGGGTTGGAACTTCTTGACTCATTTTCATTTAGATATTTTGGAGAGCTTGGAGGAGCAAGGATCTTGAGAGGATTGGATTTCATTTGGAATTTGTTTTCATTAGCTTGAGAGGTATGCCTCACACCTCTTAACCTTGTTTAATGTCATCATTTAACCTTTTGGCTGGTTTTCTTGTGTTTGGGCGTAGGAATGCATGTTAAATTTATGTTGTGTTGAATTTGTTTTTTTAGTTTTATCCATCCATCTCCCTTAGGGATGAATTTTTCGAGTGTTGGGGGAGATGGAAGAACTTCTTACTCCCACATGGATTGATGGGAAAGTCATGATGGAATTATATTTCCTCCACTAATTTGGTTGATGTGGAAGATGAGTTTTTATATGGTTTGGAACTCGTATCCCTTTCTTACCAGGATACCTCCAAGGTTTGAAAAACCTTTGGCAAGGAGGACGATGGAGTGTTTGGATTATGGAAGAAATAAGGAGTTGTGGGTTGAGATTTGTTATAAATATGTGAATTCATTTGGAATATGAAAATGTGATCAAATGTGAATTCTTTTCCCTATTCCCCCTCTTGAGAAGAATGAAGCTTCTTTTCGTGTTTTGGTCTATGGTTTTAATGTTTGTTCGTGTGTATGAAATCCTCTTTTCAACCCCTTTTTTTACATCTTGGAGGCATGCATCCTCTTTATCTCATGGGATTGCGGGGGAGGCTAGCATGTCCTCCACTTATGAAGATGGGGTGTAATGATGCCAATTGGTTGGGTGGACAACAATCTACTTCTCTTGTGTTTGGATACTTCTTATTTGATGTTAGAGCATGATTCAAGAGTTTTTATATGGATATTTCATTAAAAAATTGTACATGTTGTTGCCTTTCTAGGGAGGATTTCGCTTGAATTTTAGATTTGTATACGTTGCATTATAGATTTGTAAGATAAAAATAATTATGAGATGGGTTTCATTAGACTTATAAGTCCTATTGTTATATCTTACACAAACCTTGTTTTGGAAGGAAGAAATTTGTTGTATCTATATAAGGGAGATATTAATTTTCATGTTATCTTAAATTTGATAAGAAAGGATAATCCTATTTTAATTTTCTCTTGTAACCTTATGCTTAAAAGAGGGTTGTAGAATGATGTGAGAAGGAATATCCTATTTCATCTTGTTTTTGTTAAAAATGAATCTTATCAATTACTTTTTTAAATTTTGTAGATAGTTTAACGCTTTCGCTGGAGATTAGAACTAGGGGATTGAAGGGATCCCACCCACATACATCCATAAAAACAAACACCCATAACACACTACCCAAGCCATCAAAAACCACAAAATCCTGCAGACCATGCAGAAAACAAAAGGAACCGAGAAACAACGACCACAAACAAAAAACAAACCCAGACGAGAAAATCATTCAGTCATCTAACTTGAATGAATTCCACCTTAGAAGTTGAATGGTTAGAACTAGCCAAATTCCTTCCCCCAATAGTCACACTAGCCCGAGAAGTCTGAAGTAGAAAATTATAAGAAAACCCCATCTTTTTGCGAAATCTAGCCACTCCCTTGGACTCAAGAACCACCAAAGATTGAAAAACTCGACAGTCCAATTTCTTGATCCTACAACCTTCCGAGATCTCGTAACACACCCCATGAACAAATTATGTTAATTTCATTAACTCCGCATACCTCACTGACAGAACAACAATGACTCTTCGAGCATCTGCTAAAGCCTACCCCTCCCTATCCACAACCGGGAACGAATGAACCATATTGTAATATGCCAACACTTTATCCAAATTGAAATGATGCTGGGGTTTGATAAAATGAAATGAAATTTCTCTGACTTCCGCTATATTCTACTGCACCATAAGTAACCGAGAAACAAACCAGGATTCCATCTCTAAATTAACCCTAGCCCTCACAGATACAGCCATATACTCTTCACCCAAGAACCTTTTGATGGCTTCACAGATGGACCTTGATTCAGCCTGAAAAATAATGTGAATGTGAGCCCTCGAGATACCTCCAAAGAAATCCATCTCCCATTTCTCACCATTAAGAAACAAACTATGCATTGGAGGAATAACTATACTGAAAAAATGTTCCCACTACAACCGCTTCCTTCCACCAACAAACCTGCAAAAAATGGCAAAAAAAGCTAGCACCACCCAAACAATCACCTGCGACCAACACTCCCTTCCCGAGAAATGAAAACATTAAGCTCCTCCCATGCATTCACATGCGTGGATATGACAGGACCATCTCTCCTCATAATTCCTTGATTCGCTAAATAATCGGCTACGGAATTGGACTCCCTATAATTATGACTTAAACTCCATGAGGGAATCCGACTCAACCAATGAATTATATTATTAATAAAGAAATCCAAATTCCATGACACCACTTTACCTCTACGAACATCGCTAATCACTACTTGGGAATCACCTTCGATGACCAACACATCACAACCAACACTAACAACTAGTTTGATCCCTTCAAGCAAGGCTTGAGCCTCCACTTCGTTACTAGTACCATATTTTAATGGAAAGGATCTGTGATCACTAACTTGCCCTCCTCATCTCTAATTAAGTACCCGCTCTTGATGTGCCCAGAATCTTATCAATTACTTATAAAGGATTAAATAGGTAGTTTTTTTGTACAAGAAGCTCTCCTCTTAGTTTGTCCTTCAATGTAACTAATCTAAATCTATTTAACTTGTAAGATTGATAGACTGATTTATATGTTTGTGAATATCTTGTAATAGGTGATAATATTGTTTAAGAATTCACATTGAAACTTTTTGTATCTTTTGCATTTTAAGGTCATGGTAAAACTTACCTCTTGAATTGTGAAATGAATTAAAATGGTGCAATGGGAAATATTAACTTTCACTACTAAGCAAAGCTGATTTAATTAGACATACATGACATTATTATAATGATACTAAAACTTGGTATACAACTAGAGTTGGTTTTTAAAATTTCTATATGTGAACTAATAGATTCATCTTAATTTAAAGGAAAAAGTAGAGGCTTTTATAAATCTAATCGATCCACCTCTCCGGTCCAAAATATCCTTAGATGTTTCCAAGACATTATAGGGATTTATTATTTTAATTGGAATTGTGAAATCATTTAAACACAATGTGATAGCTTTAAATAGACAAATTTATATCTAATTTTACATATGTATGTATGAATATAAGTTTTCTTATCATCTAGGTTTTGAAATAAAATAAGGTGAAATTTAAATTTTGAAAAGTGTAGTTTTTATATATTAGAGTATTGTTTTAAGATAAAATAATAGGATTTACGCACACAGCACGCACACACGTGCGCATACACACACATGCACACACACACACACACGAACACACACACCCATGCACACATGTACGTATGTATTAAGAATGATTTAATGGTATATACATATGAGAAAGTTTGGGCGAACATGTCAATACCGGCCCCAAGGCCATGGCATGAGGTAAGAATAGGATGTGAGGCTTGTGTCAAATGTGTAGGCTGTAATGATGGCAGCAGGGTGAGGACAAAGGGCTATGCCCTGATGTGACTATGGGGAGGGTGAGGGGGGGGTGGCGGGGATGACCCCTCTCCCCTCTCCCCCTCCTCACAGTCACATTATGATGCGCAGAGCATCATTTCTTGTAAATAAGAAAGTTTTGATTTCATATTTGTCTTAGGTTTTGGAGGTCCTAATGGATTTCTTAGCATGTTTCAAGTCCATTTGGACCCTTCTTACATTGTAATAAGTGGTATTTGGAGTTTCCCTCCAAAACCATAATTCAAATATTTGAATTAGTATCTAGAGTGCTTAGAGGTATAGGAGTTAGAAAAAATTAAATAAATGTCATAAATAGGTTCATGGAGCATTAATACACCTAAAAATAAGTATACATGGTCCCTAACTTGGTTTGGTTCACTATGGTCAATCTTTACCATAGTTGAGTTAGGTGGGTGTGAGCCCTAACTACCCTCTCTCCTTCATTATTATAATGATATTCAAATGGAGATATAATAGAAGATAGAGAGATGGTTTTTAGAGAAAGAAGTAATTTGTAATAGTTCAAGAGGCTCAAGAAGTCATGTACTTCCATTGAATTGATAAATGAAGAGTTTTTTTAACATGTTTCTATATGTGGAGTGATGAATGAATATGAGTTTTAGTGAATGAATTTTTTTCATATGATTTGTGAATGTTTTTACAAGTAAGAGAAAATGGTGCAAGATTTAGGAAGTGTGGAAAAAGTGTGAGGAGGTGACAGAACCTTTGTGGAGTCAGTACTCATACAAAGATGAGAAAAACAAGGTATTAAGAAGGTAAGTGACTGTGATTAATGTATTTATGCTTCATTGAATGAATGAAATTTGATTTTAAATTTATTAGGAATTTATTATAGCCAATTAAATTTTCATGAAGGTAATGAATTCCAATCAAATGTCCATTTATGTGAAGATTTGGTAAAACGAGTCTAAAGTTGATAAAACTTCATAATATTTGTGAAGGAGTGCATGGTCAAAATTTGTGACAGTAAACATTGTCATAATGATATTTGTGAGTGAATGAAGTTTGAAACATGATTAGGGTCTTTTATAATCCATAGGCTCTTTGAAAGAGGTTGAAAATAAAAAAACAAAAATATGACTAAATATGCCTCTCAAGCCAGCTTGTATATTGTTCTAGGGTTTTAAAAGAGAAAAAATTGCATATCTTGAAAAATAAACATTTAAACTTGATGAAATTTTGTGATCAAAGAATAAAAGGGATACTAAAGGTGTGTGATAATTTTCATGAATATTGGAATATATTTTGTAGGGTAAAAAGTAAAAACTCAATCCAAATTGTGTGTAAGTAAACCCGAGTTTTGAGAATAAAAAATCAACCATAACTTAAAATTTACCTTGTGGGAAAGGATAAAAATTGGTGAGTACTAATTTTTAATGTATATTTGAGTGTAATTAAATTTTAAGAATTATTGGGGAAGTTTTCATGGGTCAAATGGTCAAAACTCAGTCTGATTGTGCATGGTATAACTCAGTTTGGAGGGTTTAGAGAACAAAAACACTATATCTTTGCCATAAGAAAGAGTTAAGGGATGAAATTTGGAAGAAATCATATAGAAGGTGTCTTCATTAGGATACAAAAGGATTTATGAATTTTCATGGTCGTACGAGAGAGATATTTAAATCAATTTGGAAGTTATAGTCCTTTACCTTATCATTCTTGATAGTTAAGAATTTGGGATTGAATCAAAACTCTACAAGAAGTCAAAAATAATGATGAAGGATTGTAAACCAAGAATTTAAGGTTCATAAATATTCAAGTGATAAATTTTGAAACATGTTTTGAAGAAAGAATCATGAGGTGTATAGATCACGGGGCTAAACTCGTCAACACTTGCAGAAAAGTATAGGTGGTCAAGATGACAAGAAAAGTGAGTATGTAGTTCTAAAAAAACTTGTGACTTGGTAAGGAAGGGTATGAAGATATAGACTTGTATGAATGTGTAAAATGTTATTTGAGAATTTAAACTAGAGAAAATAGCTAAAAACCTTGAAAAGTAGTTGAGAAGACCTAGAGGCCTAGATAGGGCTAATTGAGAAGGTAAAAGTGGTGTTGGGAGAAATAAACAAAGAGATAAGAGATTAAAATTTCAATAAAGAAATAAGGGGATAAATGGTCTCTGAAAATGTGATTAGTTTCTCAATAAATTCTGTAAATTGTTTTGGATAGAAGGATTTTCTTGAAAATAGGGCTCTTAGGAAAGCTAGTGAAGAAAACGGTAAAAGGAGAATAACTTTAGTTGGGTTGAGAGTTGAGTTCTAAAACTTTAGGATGAGTTAAAAGGACTTAATGGGTATTTAAAACATTTTACATTCATCCTTGGTTCATTGAGAAGTGTTCTACACTAAAAGATTTGGAGTTAAGAAGGGCTACAAGCTAGTGAGATAGGTCAATAAGGTGAATAAGGTAAAATGATGTTGTGATTCTTCTTAATGGTGTTAATCATGTTTGAATGGTGTATTTGAGAAGGTATAATGTGAATATATCCCTTGTAACAATAAGTTGAGGTAATGTTGTGTTTATATGCGTATTAGTGTTTTTGAAATTGAGCATGTCTTTGGTTTTTGAATGAGTTTGATTTGCGACTTGGTTGATTGATTCAAGAAATTAATCTTCCCTCACATCACATTAGGGCATATCCTATGTCCTCACCCTTCCTCCATCATTTACAGCCCTTGAGTTGACATAGGCCTCACGTCCTCCTCTTAATTCATGCCATGGCCTTGAGGCCATTCTTGACCTAGTCGCCAAAACTTTCTCATGTGTGTGTGTGTGTGTGTGTGTGTGTGTGTGTGTGTGTGTGTGTGTGTGTGTGTGTGTGTGTGTGTGTGTGTGTGTGTGTGTGTGTGTGTGTGTGTGTGTGTGTGTGTGTTGCGCGCGCACACACACACACACGCGCTCTGCAACAATATATAATGTGGAAAAAGAGCCTTTAAAAATGAAATAATAATAAATAAAAGAAATATACATATATGGAATTATGTGGAATGGCCACTCTAGTTCAAGGCCTAGATCTTGAAATAACAAAATATACATAAACACGTCTCTCTCTCTCTCTCTCTCTATATATATATATATATATGATTTCCCAAATGGATACACATAGCCCTAAATACACATATAATAAGTACGTGTATAAAAATTATGTAAGAAAAGTGGAGATCTCGGGTATATACAAAAGTAATTATCCATTAAACCCATATTAAACTTGTAGAAAATGAAAGGAGAAAGATCCGCAAACTAATCTTCATAAATCTCAGGAGCTCTCTAGAGTAACCTATAGATAAAAAATTTATTAAAAGAAAAAATAAAATGAGATAAATGAGAAGAGGATAATGAAATATGAAAGCTTGTAAAGATATTTAGGGTTGTCTTGGTTTTCCTAAGATCAAGGGTGTAGAAAGTTTTGATCCTAGGGTCCAAAATGATCTAGCTTCTTCCAATAGCTTAGTGGTCCTCAAGTTGACCCTCTTATTTGAAATTTGGAAAAAAATACCGCTTATATTCCTCTATTTTATTTGAATGGTAGGTTTAAATTAAATTACAAATGGACTAGAACTTGCATTTTGGTAATAAGAGCCTTATAATTTCTCATATGGCCAAATGTATATTGTTGGCCTCTTGGTGTTAATTTATGCTTAGGTTATTACAAGGACCCTTAAAAAATTAAATAAAGCCACCCTCTTAATTTGGACAAATATAAACAATCATAATTAAATTGATAATTTATTTGAGTGCAGGCTTGTTTAAGAAAAGATTGGCCAATTAGATGGTTATACAATCTTTTGAAAATGAGAGCTTAAGTAGGAATCAGATAAACTCCTAATTTAATTCAATTAAATATTTAAATCTTTATGTTAAAGGAGCTTGTATGGAAATAGGTTAAATTTCTTGTTAAATGTGATTATCACCATGGTAGGAAATGTGACACCTCTTACAAGATTTAACTTTATGACGAGGATCATGGATAATTCTTGGGATTAGACTTTTATCATGGATATAAATTAATAGTCTGGTGTAAATAAATACGTTTGGAGTAGTCAACACACCCCTTTTCATCATGGTTTACATGGTGAGTTTGTGAATGGATTTATAAGTGTGTTAGAGTTATACGAACCCTCTATACATGGATCAAATGTTGTAACCTTATGGGTTACTTAGAGTTTTTTATTAAAAAAATTGCACCAAATTTTAGTGGTTAACGGGAAGTTAGATGGATATTTTTGGGTCAAAAATCTTAGTTAACAAGAAGTAATGCCTTGTGTATGGTTGTGTATCTATTTTTTACTGAGGCCCACAAGCCTTGATTGTCTTGTGACAACTGTGGGTATTTTTCCTTTTCTTGTGACATTGCTTGACATGTTTTTCACTTGTTTATACATTGTATGTACTTATTTTCTACTAACACATCATCTTCTATTGTTGTTATTGTTGTTTTGTTTCCTTAACATTATTTTGGTTAGGATGTTTCTTGTTCTTATTAATAATGTTTTATGTCATGGTTTTTACCATGTGCATCCCATTTTACAGGTGCATTTTCTTCTTGGTGGCCACCACATCACTCATTTCAAATGGTATACACAACTTCTTTTACATTCAACTATGGCTGTCCATATTTTCTTTTGAGCCACACAATAAAATTTATCATTGCACATTTCAAAAGAGGGAGAAAACATCTGGGGTTTTATTCTACATTTCCATTAGACACATACATCTTTCTAGGCATAGGAATATATTGGGGTATGTAAAAAGTCTCAAAATCATACTCATACAAACAAAATTGTCAAAATCTATAGGTGGTAAAAACTTACAACATGGTCGGGGATTGTATGGACGGTTCTAACACTACCATATGGATTTTCCTAGGGGTAATTTCTCCAAATTTGTCATCATTCTCATATTTATCATCATTATTAAAACATTCTCATGTGGTTTTAGATTCAAAGTGATTTAGTTTGGCACAGTTTAAAGGGGAATGAAGTATTTCATTCTCTCCTTCTCCATGACACTCAATTTCACTTCCATTTTTAGACACATTTGGGGCATGGATATCATTTTTCCACTCATCTTTTGGCATGCAAAGTCCTATTTAATTTTTTTCTCAGTAGTATGACACATGGGAAGATTATGGGGGTACTTATTTCTCTTTTCTACCATGTGTCTCAAGTTACAAAATTGGGCTTGCATCCATCTGTAGTGGTATGGTCTATGTGGTTATTAAAGGTAACGAGGTAGCTAAGTTATTCACAGGAAAGATTTCATATCCTCTTTGTAATTAAGGGGAATATATCATAGTTTTCAAATGGTTTTGATACATGGTTTTCCTCCTTGGAAGGGGTTCTTTGATCCTCTTTTTAGTTCTTCTCTTCAGAATTTATGTGTTGGTTTTGTACACCTAAAACATTTCCCCTCCTCAACACAATTAGGGACTGATTACCCCCAATTCTTCATCAAAATTCAACAAAGTTTAGAATATCTAAAGCAAAATAATGGGAGCACATACCGTACTATAATAAAAATATGTGTATTCCTTCCATGTTTTACATATCTTTTGGAATTTCTTATTGCACATTTATTTACAATACTTTCATTACATCTTTGGAGTTAAATTTCAAGTTTCCTATCTTGGGCATTGAATGCACTCTATGTTGTAGGTTTCATTTTGGAGCGTTCAACACCAACACAATGGGACACTGTAAAACAAAGTTATTACAAGAAAAGACAAAGCGCGTCTACACGCTCGGGCATATTTTATTTTAAGCATGCAATTTTCATTTCATACTTAAAGGGGGAAATGTAGAAACTCAAATTTGGTAATCTATCCTTTGACAAGTATTCATCCCGACATCACACACTTGCGTGCATATATACACCATCCCCACTCTTTCTTAGTACACCCTAGTAGCTCTTTAGTCACTTGATTATATTTTCATGGTTTTCTATTGTTATTTTATGAAGTTTTATTGCACAAAACATAATTATAAACATTTATCCCTAGCTCCATGAAGTCAAAGTTAAATTTTTCCTCCCAAGTTAAAAACTTAAACTTTGGTTGGTTTGTCAAAATCCAAAACTCAACCCTAGTGTATGGGTTTGGACTAACACATACTAACACATTGTGTACTAGAAATTTTAATTGCATCATCTTCATATGGACTAATGTTCCCTCTTGGTCAGCCTTTCATGACATTATAACCATCATTTAGGGTCCTAACACTTTCAAGATCTCCTCATGTAAAATAAATAAAAAAGGAACTCTAATATTCCAAAACTATGAAATAACTTGTGAAAATACATCAGGGAAGTACTCTCTACAGTCTGAAATCACCTACCACATCTAAGAGTCTTCATCTTCTTTCTTCAAAAAGTAAAGTGACCCTTCCCAAATATTTGAGCAAGTTTGAAATTCTACCAAGGTATTATCAAAGAATATTTTTTTCAAATTTTGATTACACTATGGTAGATATCACATGCTAAGATAATGATGTGTGATTTGATCCCTATGTGGATTAGTGATGATGTCGGTGATGCACATGGGTTCTCGCAACCCACATAACTTTGTTTTACAAGAAATCCATCTTGCACTATGAGGGTTTAAGGGTTTGATAATATTTATAGAGTTATTACAGTAGAAGAGTGAAGATGAATGACATATAACAATAGTCATTTCCATACAGTGCAAGGCACACCAAAATTTTCAAACCCGAGAATCCAAGCGGAGTTTAAGACCGTACGAAGTGTCACGGACCGTATGGATGGTTTCGACCTAGTTGTATGGTTTTGACCATGTATAGTTTTAGGTTTCATTTTCATAAAATTATCACTTTCAGTCCCATATCAACTTTTTCCTTCATTCGATCACTCAAAACCTCCCAGATCCACACAAAATCAGCTAATTGCAATCTCTCCTTTGTGTTTTGATAATTTCTAGATCAATAGTCACTTTGTAAAGTGTTATTATAATTTAGGAAATTAATGTTGTAAGTTAATTAAATCATATTAGACTCTATTGCATTATTTCATCATTTTTATGTATGTTAATTATAAACACATTTAAAACTTAAAAGGGAATGAAATATGAAATTTAGAAAAAGTGAAATCAATTATCCTTATCAGCCTTTTTATAGAGTACTTCAATTTTTTAGATAAATGTGTGCAATCATATAGCTTGTCCTCATAATGGAGAGGTCCGTATTTCAACACTTTCATCACACAAATATTAAAATCCTCTATATTGATACTTTCTCCATAATATGACAAGAGTGAATGTATCCTTTCATGCACTACAATTTGTTGATGTGAATGAATCTATTAACTCCACTTGATCACCCACCATTAATTATGTTTTCTTCAAATACTGTTATAATAAAGTTTTTTTATATTAATATATTTAAAGTAAATAATAAGTAAAAAATGAAAACTCACATATTTGAGATTAATTTTAATATACTTATCATGCCATCTTTCATAGAAGATTACAATTGCTTAGATTTTTCAATAAACTTTGGCATGGATATTTTACTAAAGAGGTCTATAAGAAACATGTAAATTTTATTACCTCAAGCTCAATAATATGATAACATTCACATTTTTATCAGGACAATATTGATGAAATTTCATTGTTAAAATTAAATTTTTATTCTATTGCATTTCATTATATCTATAGGGGAAAAAATGTCAAGGCATAACCTTTCAAAGGTTAGTATGTGGATAGAAAATCAGTCATGTAACATACTGGAGCTTCCTATAGAATACTCAAGAGATTCCTATAGCAACTTGGGAGCTTCTTGTAGCATACTTGGGAGCCACTTGTAGCATACTTAAGAGCTATTATAACACACTCAAGGATATGGCGTTGAATCCAAGATAAAATATTGTGCACTAACGTTTATTTTCTAAGTAGAATAATATATGTGTTAATTTTTATTACTTATTTTATTGTTCTAACATTCTACATCACTATTTCTAGTTCACTAAGAGTATTTTCTAGAATTTCAAGAAAATTATTTAAAGTACAAAAATTGTTGTTATTATGAGCATTATATAGTACAAACTTATGAGTTTACAAATCAATAGATGAATACTATTACATTTTTTAGAAAAAAGTAAACATCTAAAAATGTAAACATTCACATTTAACTATATCACATGCCATATCTTTTTGTAAAAATTTCTTCCTCTTACCATTATCATGGTTGATATGGGTCTTGTTGTGATATTTTCCTTTTTCAACCTATATATTCAGAGGTTTTCATCATTTCCTTTAGTCACGCATAAAATAAAATGAGTCAAATGAGGTGCATGAATTAAAATTTGTCTACAAAGATATATAAACTAGTTGTTTTAGATAAAAGTATATGTAGAATGATGTAAATTGTGTAATTTTACCTCTAAAGGATTAATCTCTTTAGTTTTTTTACTCCATGTGTTGAAAATTGGTGTAAATGATGAGGAAAATATATCCATTTTCAATCATCCTAGATGATAGTATTACTAAAGTATCTAATAACTCATACACTATTTTATAATTTAAGATACACTATTTTATGATTTAAGATGCACTCTCATTATTTAATTGTAAATATGGATAAGCACATGGGTGTGAAAATTTATCCATATCCTATTACTAGAGAGGAGAAGAACTAAGTAATTGAATTAATTGAATTCGAATGTTAATATCAAATATCTTTAAAGTTTATCTTTAAGAATACTTGCTCTAGAAACTTCTCTCCAACCCTTATAATATCCTCTACTTTTTTTTATATAAGTGTAGAGAGCTAGAGTTAGAGGTGATCACTTATTGAAGATAGGTTCATTTTAATATTTATGTGGGGAGGTCTATTGGCCCTCTTTCACATATATGATTATTGTTGTGCTAGTTATTCCACCTTGATATATCTTTTTTATATTGCATCTATGTTTCACATGTATATGCATGCATGTAGGTGCTTGTCTTGAGGTTTACATCAATCTTAGAATCCATTCTATAAATTCTAATGAATGCCTCCATTCCATAAAAATAACATTTCCATATATGCTCTTATCATATCACTTTATTTTTAATGGTGCATGTCATAATTTGTAGGTGATCCATTATGTTTTTTCTCCTATAAAACAAATTCAACACACAATCTTATAAATATGTTCTTAATTGAACTCCTCAATAAGTCATTTATTATGTATAAAATTGAGAATACAGATTTGAGAGAATTTAAATTGAATAACTAATTAAAATTCCATAACAAAAATCTCAACATACCAATATTAATTTTGGGGCATTGATTGATGAAACTATTGGAGGAGGACTTTTTGTAGCATATTATTTAATCAACTCGTGTCCCTCATCAATTATAGGTGTTTTTCTATGTTTTTCCTTTTCTAAAAAAATGTGGAGATTGTTTGAGAGGATTGCACATATAATTTTGTCTCGAAAGACCATCTTATGAGTTCATACAAAGATCATAGTTGAATGTGGGAAGATGACATAGGAAGGTTGAAAAAATAATATAAAAAATAGATACAATTTTTTTAAATTACAAATATTTCTCTTCTTACTCTCACCCCTACTCTCCCAAAAGGATATTGAGAGGTGATGGAATTTATTGCATTTTTTCCTATACTAATTCTTCCTAAAAATCCAAAAGCACATTTTGATGTTCAAGCCATCCCATGTCTTTGGATCCAAAGCTGAATTTTCTTCCTTTCCTTGATAATCATATTTGTACACATACTCTTGTGATTATTTATGATTTTCTAAATTATAATTTATAGTATTTTTGAGAAAACACCCCAAAAATATTCTCAAACACGTCTTCCATTTTGTGAATAACAATTTCTACTTATATTTTATTTTGATCTAATAATGTTTTGATCTTAACATCAAAATGTGACCCAATCTATACTCCCAATATTATGTCCCACCTTATAACATGTCTCCCTATAGGAACCCCATCTCCAACCTCAATAACAAATGGCATATTCTCTTTGCCTATATTTTATCAATGTGGTCTTATACAGGTCTTGAAAATTCTACATTTTTTGACATATATGAATCACTAATTGACGTTGAATCATGAGAATCTAGCTCATTTGATTGAATTGCATTGAAACCAGTAAGATGTGTAGCTACAAATATCTTTGAAGAATGAATTAAATGTGAATTTATTATTGATTCAATATTGTGTTGTAAAATTATTTATTTTATTCTAATTCTATTTTTCTGATCCAACTAAATATGGTACTAGATTATTTGTAGAACAAGTATCATTACTCCATTATGATTATATGGCCACCTTCATACACTTTGTTCAATTGTGTATATAATGCTCATAATTTTAGTTCATCACATTAATTTGGAAGGGGATCATGTGCCATTAAATATTTTATATTTCTCTTACAAGCATCATCACAAATACATTCACAATCACCTTGCACATGAACATAAAAGTAGAAAAAATTTCATACATTTGTAAGAAATTTTGAAGCAACTTCAAAATCCTTCATTTAATACTAGATCTAGAGTTTTAGACAAAATTATCTCTAGAGACTTTCATTTAGGAATGTATCCAATGTCTTACAACTCGGATTTCTAAACACAAATAGCTCTAAAGTCTTCATTCGGGAGTCCTAAAGATGCTACATAGACTAATTTGTGACTAGTTAGGTCACAACAAGTTTGAATGTTATTGAATAATTATGTACATAGATCTTATTTTTTCAATCTTGAATAGTCATATCACAACACGGTTGAATGTTGTTGTAAAATTGTACATAACCATGTTTTGGATGACATAGGAATGTATCACATTTATTTCATTGTGTAATACTTAGAAGCAAGTCTCCTTTCCTTCCAACAACTCTAGAGTCTGAAAACTTTAGATTAGAGGTCATCAATAGATTGACAAGTCTAATTTTTATAAACTAAAATAATACGAATGCATACGAAGCCTTTGATCATTAATAAATAATTGATGGATCTAATTTTGAAAATGTTAATAGTATAAGTACCTACAAATCCTTGGATCATTATTTCAGCAACAAACAAATCTAATTTTGAAATTTCCTTTTTAAACCAATTGAAAAAGATAAGATTATATCATTCTAAAACCAATAGTGACTAGAGGATGCCTCACCATTTTAGGGGTTTTCTTGTGGGTGTCATCAATTTTTTTGACCTTACCAAAATATTTGGTAAGATCATTTGTAAAAATTAATGTTCTTGAAGAGCATATGTAGATAATATTTTAGCTGGCATTTTCTCATCCCATTTGAAACATTGCTGAAAAAAAATTAATTTTTCAAACATTAAAACAAGGCTCTTCGCTTCATGACTCAATTATTTATTTTTTCTTAACACAATGAGAACCATTCATTTTTAGTATAAGGAGTTAGGATTTTGATATCACTTTTAAATTCTTCACATTTAATGATAAAACTAC
This sequence comes from Taxus wallichiana var. yunnanensis, assembly GCA_018340775.1. Taxonomy (NCBI): domain Eukaryota; kingdom Viridiplantae; phylum Streptophyta; class Pinopsida; order Cupressales; family Taxaceae; genus Taxus; species Taxus wallichiana. The sequence goes on from CM031237.1 coordinate 465,067,459, forward strand.
TTTCAAACTATGACATAGTGACATATATTATGTTTGATTGTGGGTGGTTCTATCATTACCAACAACGACACAAAAAAATGTTACAACATTTCCACTATCCGATTCTAACACAAATTCCACAACACTTATATTAAATGTAGGGGAATGGTAACCATTAATATATAGTGTCTAAAATATAGTCATATTGTCATCTATTAACTATGTACAACTAAAAAAAAAATAGTAAAGCAAAAAGTAGAATAATTGTGGGCTTTATACTATATATATATATATATATATATATATATTACATCTATTACATTTACATACAAGTTTTATGCAATGAATTACACTAATCTCGTCATTTCCTTCAAGTTTTTATAAAGCTACAATGGATTTATAAAGTAATATATTATATAATCTTGAAGCCTTAAACCTCAAAGAGAACAATTTTCTAACTCGACACTCTTTAAATATTTGCTTTTGTGCATTATTTTCAATAATGTAAATATGTTTCATTATGAGCCCATTTATCCCACATTGAGAGATATCTATCCATTGTTGTCTCCAAATACAATCAATACCTAGTTTTTTTAGTTTATCATACAAGTGCAATTAGCCCCTTGATTTTTGTTTTAACATATAATCTACTATTTGAGACAAATTATTTTCTATATCTCAAGCTCGTGGGGTAAATGGTCCCAAGTGTATTCCTCTACATGATCGGTAGTATGTAGCACACATTTGACAAATGTATGTTTAGTGCAAGCATTACTAGAAATAGTTGTGACATGTTATGTGAAAAGTAGTTTTTTGATAGGGTTATCCAACAAAGTTACTTTACATCTGATATGTCATGCAACAATTTTAATTGTATATTTGTGCTTTATTATTAAAAAAATATTAATGTTGTGTTTTATCACTAAAAACACTTCACGTAATAAACCTTTATCGATTGTAACATCACTATGGGCTAGCCTCGAGATGAATGTAAAGTTAACCATGTATATATAAGTAATTAAGTTGGATTCAGTGGATTTGAAGTCCAAGGACATGTTAAAATGGGTATATGATAACTAAAGGCTTTGAATAAATATGAATATTTCCCACTCTATAATTCCGTTCTTTTAAAAACTATTAAAAATCCACAGAATATGTGATTAGCTGGTTTTAGAATCATCAAATGTGAAATCAATGAAAAATTGGTATGCATGATATATCATCACTAATTAATACCTTCAATACCAATGACTAGACTCCATCAATATTCGAGCATTTTCTACTCGCATACCCATTTCAACACATCCTTGGCCTTCAAAGATACTAATATCTAGTCTAATTAATTATGTATCTAGTTTATTATCATTGAATTCATCTTTAGTCTTATTCAGATTTGAGGCTTTTTAATTTTTTAGATATATGATATTGAATGCTTTAATATTTTTCCTATATTGTATTAAAACCCTTATAATGTAAGGAAAAATAAAATACTTTAATCTCACATTAAAAATAACGAGCTATCTAGAAACTATTTTGCACCTAACATGTTAGGTAGAAAGCATCTCATCCCCTACCTTCTCGGAACATCTATGGTGATGTCACAAGTGATAAATGTTTATTCTAGTGAAGTTTTTTTTGATAAAGGATGGCATCATTTTTTAAAATTATAAAGCATAACTCTAGCATTAAGCTTTATTCACGATATGTTAGGTGCAAAGTAGCTACTAGATAAGCCATTCCATTGTAGGTTTTCCTTGAGATGAATTCAAACTTGAAACATTAAAAACCCTTCATGTTTAAGTCTAAAACAACTTTAATTTTAATGACTTAAATAATTGCAAAGGTATCCATCTTGGAAATTTTTCTATCTTGTGCCCTTTCTTATTTTGATATTACTCAGAAACATTAAAAAAATATTCTAATGTAAGCTTATAATAAACCTCAATAGGGAATTTTGTCAAACATTTCACAAACAACCTTTTTAGAAGATGTATTTGAAGATTTCATTGCATCGACTAGTTAGAAAAAGTGGATCTTAACTAGTTAGAAAGAAATAGATCTTAACTAGATACATATGTTCATTATTTGCCAAAATTCTAGAAAATAAATTACAAAATCCACATGTTATATAATTATATATCATTAAGTAATATAACAGTCTATTTAGAAACTACAAACAATCTAAAATAGTCGCCCTAATGTTGAAAAGATAACTATGAGTGGGTTAGTTGATATAAAAAATAATATCCATAATAGATTGAATCTTACATTTATATTATACTTTTACATTCTAAGCATAGGAAATGGTAATACCTATATGTATGAGTTATTCTAAGGATAGTGAAGGGATTATTGGGTAGATCCAACCTTTCTTCTTCTATGATGTCATCAAAAATATTGTTTTTTTAGGATCTTAACAATAGTTGGCATGCAACTCTCTTTGGATTATATGAAAAATATAGGGAACCCACACAAAACTTGATTTTTTTTGCAACTCCCAAATATTAAAACCCAAATAGTCATCCATACAAAAATCTGAACATAAATGGGCATTTAATCTAAAAAAATTGTGATAAGAAGGAAAAATTCACCATGCTAAAATAATTTTAGTACAGGAACTACCATTGGTTTGGAGGGTTCTAAGTGCTAGTAAAGATAGATACCCATATAGGATTGGGTGGAAAAAATCCACTTTCACCCAAGGGAGGAGGAAAGCTAGGTTTAAATGTGGCCATGTAAGCCACTCCCCCGAAGCAGTATAACCTTTCCATGGGCCATTCGCACACATAAGATGAATAAGGTAATATAAGGGATCCTGAAGAGTCAGGAAAAAGGAAATCATTAGCTCAAAAATAAACTTCGGAGGTAGTCATAGTTGAAGATGAGGAGATAAGTTCGGTGAAGAAAAATAAGAACATGGACGTGGTGGCGTGTTAGCATATGGATTTGCACGCATGCAAATGACATGCAACAGTGTGGGAACGGAGTCCCTCCTCAATGAAGGTGAGGCTGCCTTTATTGAAAACCAAAACTGTATTTACATCTGCACATTCAAAATTGTACGTGGGGGGTGATTTGGAACATCAATGGAAAGGAAAGTGAATGAGGGAAATGGAATAGAAAGAAGCAAAGGAGTGGAATGGAATGAACTGAAAGAACATGCAAGAGTTAGGTAAAAAAAGAGCCTAATATTGCATGAAGAGGAAAGATGAATGACCAACACAAATAAAACGGAGTTTGAGTTAGTCAAACAAGAACGTGTAAAAGGGAACACACATGAGCAAGTAGATAATCATAGCTTGATCACTGTGAACTAGAACAACTGATTAATAATGTTGACAATAAGATCAAAGATAATATTTGCATGCAAGATTCAAACACCTAACATCTAATGACATAAGAACATCAAATGTTACAAGAGACAATGAATGAGACACAAAGTTTGTATTTCATTAACTCCAAAATGTTTTTCACAAAGAACACAAAGTTTCTTCCTGAAACAAAGCTTGCACAAAAGTATTTTCTTCTCCTCTCTCAAAGTCCCCTTACAAATGAGCCCCTAACTTCCTTTTATAACCCAAAATTTGGTTACAAAGTAGTTAGGGTTTTACATGATCATTAAATAAGGCACTTAAGTGACCTTTGACTTTTTCTAACCAACTTTATTAAAGATAACCCAAAAATAGAAATTACTTAAAATATCCAATGTTTCCCAAATAACAACACCTTTTAAAATATACAATAATAACTAGTGCCTTATCCATTGAAACGGGGTCCGCCTATCTCAAACGTATGAGAAATGGACTCTCCCACTTTGCTAGATATCAAGAAAATCAACTCCCGCACCGCATTTGGTGAAATTAGGATCCACTTTGCTTTTTCCGGTTGAAAGGATCTAAACCTTCCCAAAGTTTCAAACATCTTTTCTTCTTCTCGGAGGTTCACTTGGTGAAGAATAGCCTCACAAAATACCTACTGATTCAAGAATTCTACTTGGCATATCATTTAAATTAACAATTTTAGACTAATAATTCTCAAACAAGTTCTTTAATTTGATACACCGCTCAATGGAAACCGATGAGAAATTGTTGGCGGGAGTGTACATGTCCTTGAACAATCGTGAAAATTGTTCTTCCACCGCTCAGATAAACACCTTTGATTATGCTCATTTACTAGGTTCGCAGGAATCTCAGCCATGAATACCTGGATCAAGGAAAGTGAAGTGAAAGCTTCATTGCACATGTTGTCATAATGGATCATAAAATCCATGAGAAGAATCTTTCTTGATTTGAGATGTAGACACCAAAGAAAATGTGTCCCTCGATGTTCAAATTCGAGAATCCCTTCAATAGCCAAAACTGAAGATTCCATACTCGTCATCTCCTGCAGACTGGGCAATATCTCATCCAAATTTGATATAGTAGAAACAAAAGTTTCTTTGAAAGAAAGAATTGGATCCAGATATACACTGATATCTTCATGAAGCTTAACTGCAGTCTTGATCACTCCCTGGCCTAAAACGAGAATCTTCAAAATCCAAGTTTTAGTGACATGGCCCAACGTGTTTATTTTCTTTGACAAATTAAGAGTCTCTTCATCTGGGGCAGTCACCGCATTAGGTACTGGGAAGGTGGATGATATGGGATTTATCAAATGCTGAACATACTCCACCAATTGACTCTTTTCGGCCTTGAGCCGAGAATTTTGGGACTTGTATTTCTGCAGTCTTTTTAGCATGATATCAATTGAATCTCGAGCCATCGCCATGTCACTTTCTAACGAAGATCTCCCAAGTCCTAGTCTGGAAACTTCATAGTTGGCTAGCGTCATAGCATTGCGCTCTTTATCCACTTGTTGAATGGCAAGGTCTGCAAACTTATTTCCATCATTATCCACCATTATTCGAGACAGTACCTTAGGCTTCTTAGGAATGGCGTAATTCGACAGTTTGAAAAGGGCATAAAAATCAATGTCGATTGGCTTGACAACTCTCTTCCTTTTCTTCACTTCAGAATCAACCCAAGAAGGAGTTTCTTTTACGATCTCGGCATATAGAATCCTGGAGCTCGAATCAATATTCTCATTATTCCTGACATCATGAGATCCTTCTTGAATCCTATCAATGACCTTGATTTGAGGAGACACAACCTCAATGTCCACTTCCTGATCATTCGGGAGATTTTGGGAAATCCCTTCATGAACTACGTGCTCCGAAGTATTTGATATTTGAATTACTTGCACTTGAGTGGGTGTTTGTTCGAAACATGGCTGAGGATAATTTGTTACCAGCATCTGAGTGCTATTAATGATGTGAGTGGAAGAATCTTTACTCGAGGTAGAAAATCCAGACACACGCTCCTTTCCTTCTTCGGGGTTTGGATCTTTGGATCTCTCTCCTCGTGACACGTTGCTCGGTGAAGTGGATTTTGGCAACCATTATTTTCTTGCATGTTGTGTATGATTGGATGGTAACAAAGTTGATCAAGAAGAAACCTTGGTCGAATGGAGACCCCCTGATATAGGCAATTTTTGTGATCCCAAAATGTGATATGGAATTGATTGAAATTTGGTAGTTCCCTGTCATACCAAGATATGCTTCTTTCGATAATTGGTTGGTTCTTGCCATCGAGAGAAAATTCATCTCTTTTGGTCCAGTCGATTCGAGGCAACGGTGTGAAGGCAATGGCATCATACGAGGGATCGATGACATCCTCATCATTGTTTATGAATGAATCGGGAGGACTCCGAATGTGGAAGGCCTTGATCTGAGCAAGTGTTAGGCGAGAGTACTCCCATCTCCTTACCTCATGTTCATCCGAGCAAGCAGCCCAGAAATCCTCCATGGTAGGACTATGTTGGTACTTCGCTCCCATAATCATTTGCATATAACCATTGATATCGAACTGGGCTCTCTTCACATATGGATGGATGGTTATGAGAGCAAACTCCTTTTCCATTAGTTGTGCACTGAATAAATTTGGGCATTGGTATTCCCCGATTTGGATCGGGAAATGAATTCCTGGACGGTGCTTGTCACTAAGTAGGTAGTGAACTTGGAACAATTGTCGTGCCAGCTCCATTAACACCCACTTATCACTGACATACTTGGGAAGTTTCCACGGGGTCCTAGCAAAGCCACTCACACGAATGTAGGAAAAATATGAAAATTGTATAAACTAGGTTCCCCATTGGGAAATGACACTCATGGCTTCTTTGGAAAAACTTTCCTCAGTATTTCGATTCAAATTCTGGATCACGTGGAACGTGAATGCATTGTTGAATCTTCTAAAATGGTGAGAACTATTTTTGAAGCCGAAGCCGAGAGGTAATAGTGAAAAACGTTGTTTGATGACCCCAGGATCCCTCTCGTTTCAAGTCCCAAAAATAGCTTTCTTCGTGCTACTGCATAGGTCAGATATGAGGTCATGTAGAAGCATCCAGTCATTTTGACTTCTATCAATTGCTTGTGAATGGTGTTGCTGATGATGGTGGCCCAGTCCACAAACTCCTTCTTGGCTAGGATGATACAGATAAACTGGTACATCCATGGGTGGAAGACCCTTGCAGAAGGTAAACCAAAAACTTGACTTAGGAGAGTGATCATGTCTCCAATTTCTTCCACGAACTCAACGCAGTACAGTTCTTTAGGGAGCCTATCAATCTGAGGTCTCTTGGTTACCAGCCAGTTGTTGTTAACCATTTTGCTCCATCTCGGGGTTCTTCATCCCAGAACTCTTATCTCTGATTGGCGAGTGACATCTGCATTCTCAGGAAAGTCAGGTATCCCGAGCAACTCCTCAATGTGTTCAGGTGTGATCAAGAGGAAAGGCTCGCGGTTATCTTTATAAATTCCTCGTCTTTCAGGGTCGTAATGCTTTGCACAAGCAATCACCAATTTCGGACAACCGCACCAGAGACGGGGAATCTGCTGCTTGTCAGGGTAGGCCACTTTGTGGTAAATTCTATATGAGAAAATGGTTTGGCCTTTAGTTTTCACTCGTTCGTAAAAGCTGTTGCACGTTGATGTGACCAGATTTGTATCAATGATGTTGTCATATGCCAACTTAATGGAGTGGGAGGAATAATTCCTTGGAATTCATATTTCGAGCATTTATTAGATTTTTCCACTGGCTTCCTCGATCGCCTCTGATTTGGATCTTTCGGCCATTATGAATTTAACAGAAAAGTGACTCAGGCACGCCAAACAATGCAAATGGGGTTGGGTCTCAGTCTCCAACACCCCGTCGATGCAAGAAAAATATTCCGTTATATTATTATTATTATTATTATTATTTAAAAATAATAATAATAATTGTCTCGAATTACAAACTTTTAGTATGTTAATAAAAACAAATCGAGACCAAGCTCGAATTTTAACTCTGACAATAACAATTAAAATCTCCCAATTTTAATATTTTGCGTGAATGAAGTATCCTTGGACCTGGTTGGTATTTGATTTGTATTTATTTCTTACATGCATGGGAGCTGTCTTCCTTATCCTTGGCGTGGGCTAATCAACTTGAAAAACCAATTTGTTTTATTCTAAAAACTGTTCTCTTTTCCAGCTAGACACATGGACTTCACTGAAACTGTTTCTTTATTTAAAATTTTGTTCCTATTTACCTCACACGTGGAAATGAATTCTTGGTTTGCTGGTGCCTTCTTCTCCAAATACATGGTCTTTGGATGATTTTTATTCTTTTCCTTCTTTTCTTTTCCAAGAAGACTCCTTCTTATTTCCCTTTCACGTGGAAAAGAAAATTTAAATCTCCTTTATTTAAAACTGATTTTATTTTTTCATATGCGTGAAAGGAAAAGGAATTATCTTTGTTTTATTTAAAACCTCCTCCCCAGCGGCGTGGCTTTTCTCAAAAACTGTTCTTGATTCTTTATGCTAGTTTATATCTCTCCAAATGCGCATGGACTATTTATATGCTGGTTTATATCCCACGTGGACTGTTTGAAAAGTTTTGGAGTTTCCTCTTTGACTGGGCATGGTGGAGCTGTTGGTGCGTGGACTCCTAATGCGCAGCTAAAAACAAAGCTCCTTTTTATTAAAAACTAACCTTATATACCAGGCGCCTCCTCTAAAAAAATGTTTGGACTGTATTCTTTAACCTGCAGCACGTGGACTGCTCTTTTCTTTCTTATTTTCTTTTTAAAAAAATTGGCTTATTCCTTTCCTTTCCTGCGCATTTTTTGTATTGTCCAAGCTGTTGGACTGTTCTCCTTATCCTTTGGCTGGGACGCGTGGGCTTCTATAATGTTTTGACTTTGAAAAAGATTCAAAACTGTTCCTTTTACCAGTGCAATGCGTGGTCCTTCCTTTGCTTCTGGCGCAGCCTATTCAAACATCTCTTGTTTTGCGTGGAAAACAATCTTCAGTTTCTCTCTTTGGCGCGTGGGATGCTGTCTTGTCTATCCTGGCGCCCTCTTCCTTTTTGAACTGTGTTTAATATTTTCCCTGGCGTGGGAACTTGGTTTGGCTATTCTTTAGTCTTTAAAATCTGTTCTTTTCCTTGTCAATACGCAGTCCTTTGCTTCTTTCTTTGTTTAAAAACTTCTTAATACCTACGCACCTTTTGAAAACTTGTTCTTATTTCCTTTTCAGGTTGGGTTTCTCTTGCATGATGCTGACAAAATATTATGTCTTCCTGAAGAAATAAGAAGCAATTGAAAGCTTCGACATGACTTTTTCCAACGGGTTTGATGGAGGAAGTTACGAGGATTAATTCAACTTCCTCTCTTCCTTGGTAGTGGCTTAAGTACCGGGAAATGGGGAAAGCAACGGACAATTGCCAATGGGAATGGCAAAATAGGTTGGCAATCCCCGTCCAATTTCCCCATGTGGGAAATTGGGGAATTTTATGCCCGTTTGCCAATCCATGATTTGGCAATTGGCAGAGGAAAACCCACGTGCGGGAAATTTGAAGGAAATTGCCAGGAAAGTGGAAATCCGGGTTCGGGAAGCCAGTTTGGCTTCCCGGTAGTTGGAAACGAAAGCTTACTTCCCCGGCACTAAAACTTGTCGAATGAACTTTAATTTATATTTATTTAATTAAATACTCCTTAAGTGATTTTAAAAAATAAATAAATTAATTTAATCAAACAAGGAGCAATTAATTAATTAAATATTAATTAATTATTTTAATGTATTTTAACGTGTTTTAAAGCCTGGCGAGGAAGAGTTCTCGCCCGAAAATCATGAAACGAAGACCGAAATGATCACAAAAATAAGACGATTGCGATGAGTCCAATGAACCATGCAAAATAACACTTTTCAAAATTTTATAATTGTTCAATTTTTAAATATATTTTTAACAATTTTGCGAAGTCAAAATTGTGATAACATGGTGACATGGAGGGTGGCTGCGAAGATGAGGAAGAGTAAGAGAAGTGTTTCAATATAGTAGAAATACCTAATGAAAGCACTAAAAGAAGAAGATGATGACAAGGAGGATGAAGAGTTTAATGTTTATCCAAAACAACCTCGTAAATCCATATGTGCAAGTACTAACAAGGAAAGGTTGTGAAGGACTTGTTCACTTGGGATTGTATGAGGGAGTCTATAAAAGAAAAGCACACTAAGAAGGAACTACCATTTTCCCTCGATGTTTTCATAGAGGAGTCTATAATTGAATTACCTAGCTCATATTTAAACCACATTCCCACAAAGGGTGGGGACATAATAACCCTCATAAAAAATTACCACCTTTGAAAAACATAAGCACGTGAGGAATTGCTAAAGATAGTTGGTGAAGTGGTCCAACAAAATTTGAATAACATCATAGATAAGAGACTACGAGAGAGAAGAAGCGTGAACTAGATGAAGAAGGAGCTCAAAGATAACAAAATAATATTACACAAGCTAATTAAGGAGCACAAGAGCCTCCAATAAAAATTTGTACACTCTAATACTAAGGAAAAGAGTTAGGTTATAAGATTATATTAAATGAACCAAAAATTATAGAAGAACACCTAATCATCCAGGGTAAGCATATATAAGAGTTGAAGAAATTTCTCGACCTCCTGTTTAAAAATCTAGACACTAACAGAGAATAGGTAAGACAAAATAAGGGCGAAGAGGAAAACATTAGGGTTTTTGTGGGAAAAATTTGGAAGTGTGTACAAATATCGTAATGGAACTTGAAGGTAAATTCATGTATGTGGATAATCTCCTCAATGGATTTTTCAAGTAAATGTGTATTATTAACATGCAAATGAGTGAAGACACCAAAAACCAAGTAGCATTGGAAGTTCAAATGGAGTATGAAATTATTGATAAGGACACTCGCAACAAGGCAAGCCGTGAGAAAAGGAGGAGGAAATATAGACCCATTTATATATCGTTTTGTAGCGGGGATGGATCCATATATATCTCTTAACCATTCATGGTGGGAATGATAGGGAGGCATGTGAATAAAGATGTGGTTGTTATCCTCCTACGTTATGGATCTCTCGAACCAAAGAAAGAGAAACTAGGGGTTGGTTTGAAAGATATAGGGATATATTATGTTTCAAACCCTCATACTTATTAGAACCTCAATATAAGATAAAATGCAACCACTAAATGAAATGATCATTCAAAAGAATGGTCACACAAACATTATAGACATTTGATACATCAAACATAAGCCACTAAAGATAGATAAAATGTGATCACAATCATCATCTCTGAAGAAACCATTGACAACTTGGGGATATGATGATGGCGGGATACTAAAATTCACAAATCATGAAAAATACACTTGAAATACTATGAATATGTGTGATTTGGAAGCATACACATGTAAAATAAGCAAAGGTAATGTGATTTTTAGGGGTAGAATATAATAATACTTAGTTAAATGAAGTAAGGTGGTGGATCTGGTGGGGAGAAGTATCATTTCTTTCCATTCCAACCTATTTCTTCCAAAATGTAGAGAGACAAAATCAAGAGAGAGTAACCTTCAAAGGGGAATTTGCATTCATTGATACCAAATTCATGCAAACACTACCACATAATCCCTTAATCCTCAACACAAACAATTGTGCATAAAGGTTCAACAAAATATTTGTTGCATCAACTCATAGCATCAAAATACACTCATGGGTTGTAAACAACCACTTCTAAAGTAATATTACATAAAGGATTTTAAAACTAAAAAAATATTATAAAGTAACATGACAACACAATATTCATTAAATAACGAATCCTATGAAAACATTAGAAATAACTCCTTTGTATTTCATTGATTCAACAAACATAACATTGCATCAAAATCTACATTCATCAATTCTAATGTCGTGTTCCGAGTTTAGTAAATCAGCACAACAAAGTCGGGTGCATTGGCACCTCACTTAGACATAGGTCTAAGTTCTCACTCAAAGCACACACAACTCCTAAAAGTTCCTTTTGGAAAAAAATGAATGAGAGGGGGTGAATTAGTCCTTTAAAACCTTTTACTTAGTTTCCTTAAGTTGCATACACCATTTAAATCAACATACATTAACCAATGAAACCATATTAAGCATGAAAAACCATACACATGAATGAGAGAGTACACAAGACACCAGATATAAAGTGGGAAACCCTCAAGGGAAGAAAACCCACTGAAACTTTTGAATATATTACTCAATTCAAAATACTTGTATGAATATTACACATCACACAATATTTCTTTAGTGAGACACCAATCCCACAAGGAGCACCAACCCCTATTTAGTAAGGCACTAACCCTACAAGGAGGCTACAACCCCCTAGGATGACCAAACACCAACTCAGCCACCTAAAGATGAATATCACATATGGCTTTTTTCTCAAACAATTGATTGTGATCACAAGATTAGCTCATACACCTCAAAACCCTCTCAAACAACACTCTCTCCTACTTTGCTCAATATTGCACCTTCATATGATGATTAGGTATAATGACCTTGAATACATTCTAATTTTCCATTCTCACCTTTTCATTCTACTTCTTAGCTCTACCATAGATCCCAATAACACTCTCTTTCACCTCCTCTAGCTCGCTCACAACTCTATCTTCTTAAGTAGCTCAAATGAGTAAATACAATGCACTTTTATACATGAATCTAGATTACAAAACCATATAGGTCAAACAAGACCAATAAGGTCATCCATTACAACTTAAAAACATATCTAACATCTTATATAAATCACACAACTAGACCTTATAGGTCGACATTAGACCAAAACACACAACATGCACAACTAGGCCTAAAAGGCTAGTTTCATCTCCACCGAATGCTTCTTGGACTCTAAGGGCACAAGGAAGCTCCATCATGACTCCAAAATATCCACACATGTTAGATACATCCTCTCAATACCTTCTAGAATCTTAGGAACATCTGCACCATCCATATTTCTCACGACACTATCAATTAGATTGTGTGTCCCACCTAAGCACCTCCAACATACTAGTCTTCAAATATGAAGGCCAAGATCCAACATATCTCCTAAACCATGGCATGAAACCAGTAATTAGAAGTAAAATTACCCAATAAACATCAAAAACCATGTTATACTCCATGAATCAGCCCATAGAGTCATCAAATCATTTCTATCCTCCAGGATACTTATACTACCCAGAAACTAGTCTTGGGAACTTGATCTTATAACACATGTACTAACAATTTTAAGACCTCTCAATGTATGAAAGAGACTAAAATTGAACCCCTAATTACTCTTTAATATCTAGGTAACAAAAATCAAGACCAAATATTGGTCTTTCAGATTAATTGCATCAATTGACCTTCATTATCCTTAACCCTATCAAGTAAGTCAACTTATGACCTCATCCTTGCCAACCAAACTAAATTGTAAGACTAAACCAAAACATAGAACATGAAATATTTAATTTCTATAACACCCTTATAGGAATTATACACCTCTACTTAGGCCACACATTCCAAGAACCTCCTTTCACCATGATTGTCAAAAATTGCCAATTAGGCCTAAAAACCAGTCTTCACTTTTATACTTGTGAAAACCTCCAAATGTCTCTACCATGGTCTGAAATTACCTCAAACATGTAGCCTATCCTTACTTATAATTAGAACACCAATTTAGACAATGGGTTCAATGGAAAACCTGAGAGAAAACCATACTTTCCTAAAAACATTTAAATCGAGTGGGTTCCAACTAATGTCAAGACACCAAATCACCACCATCAGAAACCTGGGAGAGTCCATTCCATCCTCCAATCATAACTTTTGATGCTATAATTATTTTTGAGATCATACATAAATGTTTTCCTCCATCACTCTTGAACTAGGGTTTTGGTAGGATTTTTGACCACCTTAGCTTCTTAGTGATTGTTCGGAAAAGAACAAGACATCATTTGATCTCATTCCAGTAAAAAATTCTTATCTATATGCAAAAAAATAACTGAAGGGATTAGGTCCCCATGAAAATTTTTCACATGCCAAATGACATAAAACATCTCATATTGAGTTATAAAACTCACCTTGTTGAGCTTGGTAGAGCTAAAATCATCATATTATACAAGATTCTCAAAGATACAAACCTAAAACTTTTACCACATGATTTAAAACAACCTATTTCAACTTCTCCAATGCTCATCTGATCATACTTGGATCTACATCATCTCAACCTATCTCATTTTCCTAGCTAGGTCATGGAATTAGGGTTGGTTTAGATCTAGACAAAGTAGATTTATTAAATACATGTGCTTCAAAGCTCTTAAAAAGGCCCTAAAATCTTTGAGACAACATGTATCACTCCTCTACATTCCCTCATGGGCCCACACACCTTTGAAACTAACCTTCATGCTCCATTAGGCCACCAAGCACCTAGACTAGGTCTAGATGTAGACCTACAAACCATGCTCAAACCCTATAATCACCTTCTGAGACTTGTATGAGTGTCTCATCACACTATCAACATGCTCTCCATACCTCTACCATGCTTCACAAGCCTTCATGCATCTATGTTCTTCATGTGCCAACACCCATGCTGACTAGACCTCCTAATCAAGCCTACTTGAGTGAGCAACTCTCAAAATTTCCACTCTTGCAATCATGTCACTACTTGTTTTCCTTAGTCATCATCAATACAAACTTCCTCTTTCACTTCTTGTCATCAACATTTGTCATTAATGCCCTTGTACCTTTTACGTTAATGAAAACTCTAGCATACACATGCCAACAATCTCCCCCTTTGTCATTGATGGAAAATAACATTATACTCCTTCCCCTTATTACATTAATGATAAAGGAACATACTTGTATCAATTAGTATTCATCTTGAGCAACATATTAGGACCACCTCTTGGTTGTAAACATCAACGAAAAACATCAAAGAAACTCAAGGTCTTGATATTCTTCTCTAACCACTTTGTTTTGGCTTCATTATATTGTGAGATAAATATAGCTCCCCTAGGATTATACACATCATAACATATACAACTTCATACCCGGTTTTGAGAAAAATCATCATGCCGGACTCATACTTATTCCTATCCCCAAACTAGAGACACCTCTACAAATTGACTTGATCTGCTTATACACAGATTGGTAACATCTTTAGGACCAAGAGCCCTAAGGCTCTCCTCATACCAAACTAGCCAACTTTATCTTTGTTACAGAGCATACTATACACATGAAACACTACCTTATTTCCTCCTTGACATCAAACCATAATTTTATAACATATAATGAAAACATAAGAGTACATACCGTAAGCCATTGTCATGGAAACAAGTCAAATCCATCACCACAGTCTTGAAGCAACTTTTCGTTGTTCTTTACCTTCTTTTCATGATATCACCACTTGTTTGACCATATGGCTAGCTCCCCCTTTCAATATACCTACAAAATGGCGTCCCCAGATTTCACCATGAAATTTGGGACTACCCATTTGAAAAATTTTCATTCTTTTTAAAATAACAGGTCTTTCGTATTTTTATTGCCGGAAGATGTCTCGTATTATGTTAAGATATTCACAAAGTGGATCATATGAGCCAATTTTGACAAAAAACCGAGATACTGAAACTCATTTTATCCCTTCGCCAAGTTTTGTCTGTGGGAAATTTTTATTTAATTATTTATTAAATAAATAAAGCCCCGTTTGAAGTAAATTGTGCTCTGGTTGAATCCTGTTGAAGTTTTGCATGCCAGTATCCACACATTTCAATAGGATTTTCACCAGGAATGAATTCAGAGCTTTGTCTGTGACTTCTGGCAACATTTTTCATTTTTATTTATTTCTTTTGCGTTTTTCTCTGGTTTTCCCCGTGGTCTTTCTATTTAATTCCCTAGTTTTGTTCTTTTTGTCATGTATAGTCTGTTTAATTGCCTGGAGCATCTAGAGATCATTTACGGCTCTGCACCAGAAGGAATCAGCCTCAGAAAGAAAACTTCTAATAAAAAAAGATGAATTCAAGCACAAAAAGCCTCTCCTAGGCAAGTCACACTTTTTGGAATAAATAGATCTAAGCTGCAATGGGAATTTAAGTAGTGGTAGGTAGACGGGAATTTCTTACTTGCATTGCAAGTTACTTTTTCCCATGAATTCAAAGTCACTTAAGATGCAATGGGAATATTAGAGGTGGCAGGCATGTGGGAATTTCTTACTTTTCTTGCAGGGTAAAAATTCCCATTATAAAAGAAAAATCACTTAAAGCACCGGTGGGAATTTCTTGCCTGCCTAGTAGGCTAACTTTTCCCACCAAAGAGGTTTATTTACCCATGCAAGTCACACTTTATCAGATAAGGCTATTTTCCATACAAGTTGCACTTTTTGGAATAAATAGATTTAAGGTGCAATGAAAGTTTTGGTAGTGGCAGGCAGGAGGGAATTTCTTACCTACCTTGCAAGGTACTTTTTCTCATGAAGTCAAAGTCACTTAAGCTGCAATGGGAATATTAGAGGTGGCAGGTAGGCAAGAATTTCTTACTTGCCTTACAGGGTAAAAATTCCCATGATGAAAGTCAAATAACTTAAGTGGAAGAGGGGATTTTTGGAATTGTAGTGTAGGGTGGAAACTCCCATCAAGTTGACTTCTTATTTTTAAAAACTACCCTTGCTAAAAAGTGTGACCCACCTTGGGTGAATTACAATGCATTTAATAATATTTATTAATGGTTTATTCACCCAATTTTGGTGCCATAAATAGAAGGAAAGTCAATGCAAGTGGAAGAGCTAAGGAGAAGTCAAGGATGTATGCTAAAAATAAATTATTTAAAAAACAACCAATAACATGCATAATTGGGCACCCAAATTGGATGAATAGACATGGCTATTAATTAATTAAATTGCTAGAAATAGGAAGATAAAATTATTAAAAATAGCATGATGGAGGTTATATAAGCATGGGATGCCATAAAGGAGAAGTAATTATTTATTTTTGATGAAGATTGTAGCCCGGATAGGTTTTGGCACCAAAAGAAGGAGGATGTTGCATTAATAAATATTTTCCATTGTCGGGAAGCTTTTAGTTTTGGTGCCTAGGGTTGGAATAGCCTATTTTTGTCATTATGAGTATTTGCATGTTGGTATATGTGCCTAGATGAATTAAATAATATTTTTGCTTGCTTTTCATGCAAGCAAAACCTCAAATTTTAGGGCTATAGACTTTATATGCAGATTTTGGTGATAAAAATCAAGTATTCAAGCCATGAACTCCATCTTTGTTTGAATAAATTGCAGGTATTCATCACAGGTGCTCAAATCAATGTCAAGGTACATTGAATATATCTTTTGAATTTGAAGAAGTTTCCAGATCTACACAAATTGATCCAATTGCAAGGGATTACAGCTAGAATTAAAAGAAAAAGAGCTTAGACAAAGATTGTTCTAGCCATGATGAAGCATGATGAAAGAAAAGGATCAACAAAATCATGCATAGCTTCAAGATTTTCTGAAGTCAATGATATAGACACAGGACCTAAACTTATCACTAATTTAATTGACAGATCCAGATCTCATAATTGTAAAGGCTTCCAGAAAAAATTCATCCTCTTGTTTCTAACGCAACTTGTGTAGAAGTCAGTTTATGGAAAATTCCTTCAAGGATCTTGTGTATGTGCTCCCAATCTTCTAGTTAAAGCCTTCATTGAATCTACTTGTATTTGCATTCACCTAGAGTGCTTTCAGAATTTAAAATTTTTCATATGCAATTAAAAATAAAAATGATGAGTTTTTTGAATTATTTATGGCAAACATTGACCTTTGGTGCATGTCTTTGGAGAAGAACTACAAAATCTTCAAGGATAAGGGAAGACAATTCAAAGGCAATACCTACAAGAAAATCAAAGTTAGTTGCTTCAAGATCTAGCTTGGTGAGAGTCAAAGGAAAAGAGTCAACCACATGCGAGAATATGGAAAAGAACAACACTTTGGAAGTGTTACAAATTTCTTCTAATTTCGTTTCCTCTTTCTTCTTCTTTCTCTTATTTTCTTTGACAAAGTAATTGAGCAATCAATTAAATTATAAAACTTAAGTGATTGGTTTAAAAGTCGTTACTTGAAGAAGTCAATTACTTGGAAATAGGTGGCAGACATGCAAAATAGAAGGTTCTATTTTCAGTTAAAAATTATGCATGTCATGTAAAGAGGAATTCCAGGAGGAATATTGCCAGCTGCTACCCTTTTCTATAGCTTCTGCATGCGGGAACTCATTAAAAGCTTCCTATTTGTAATAGCCCTCTATACACTATAAATAGAGGAAGAACCTACGGGTTAGAGGATCAGAATTTGTAATCAACATTCTTGTGTTCCAAAATTTGAGTTGAAACCCTTGATAGCTTTTTGAAAGCGGAGGAATAGAGAAGAGACATATTTTCGAAGAACTTTGTGTAAACGGTGCATTTGTTTCTTATTTATTTTTAGATCTCTGCATAAACTTTGTGTTGTCTTAAATCTAGATCTGAATCTTACCTTTGCTTTAAATTCTATATTTCAATATCTATTTGTTTCATCTATGTGCATGTGATCAAATCACAACTATTGGTTAGGTCACACATCTCCTTTCCTTTCTTCTCATATTTAATTATTTTCATTTCCTACACGTATTGCTCATAGTTGCTTACTTGTTGCAAAAATTATCTAGTTATGGTTCATGAGCTAAGCAATTAAAGTAAAACCAACATATAGATACCAGGAAATATAATTGAAAAAAATATTACACGGGAGTCTCACCAAGTAAATGAGGGAGATTTATCTCATGACCGCTAGGTTTTAAGTTGTGCAGAAAATCTAGCCAACAGTGATTTTTGGCGACTCTCTTGGGAACAACACAAATTCACAGACTAGAGATTTCTCTTTCCAATTCCCTTTTATATTATTATTTCAACCTAGCAGAATGTCTATTCATGTAGTCTAGCAAAACTTAAGGAAGGATCAATCATTTTTATAGATTACAGGAGTAGTTTAATTTCAGTTATCCTCCTCAAGTTAGAAGTCGCAGATCCAACCTTTCACTAGGAAGAAGAGTACAAACTCCTCCAGATCTGGATCATGTCCAGCACAATCCAACAGCTGGGATTATTCACCAAATCTATTCTCAAAGAATACGTGCTCCTTTCATGATGTAGAATCAACCACTTTCCCCTGTAACACCTATTCCATGGGGTGCAACCTTTGGACCTCTAAATCTGACTCCTCCTATGCATGATCTACCTAAAGGGATGAGAAATAATTTTCCAAAATTCTTTAGAGACGGAAAGAAAAATCTAGATGACCACTTGGTTGTGTTCTTTATATCTGTGGAGTGTTTGCAGTCGAACATGAAGACGTATTTGTCAGTCTCTTCATATATAATTTGCATGGCTTGGCTGGAGAATGGTTCTACCGGCTAGCTCATGGTACCATAACCAATTAGGCTAATATGCAGGATGCATTCTTGAAAATATTCAAACCAGCTGAAAAATTATAGTACCTTGATAACTCAACTGACTAAATAAAGAAGGAGCCACAAAGAGCACATACGATATTTTATTGCAAAATTCCAAAGATTACTTTACAAAATTCTGGCTTCTACTTCTCTAAATGATGAGAATCAAAATATATTCTTCATCAATGCTTTATTTCTTGAAGTAAGCTATCAATTGTGAAGAGCACTTCCTCGACGACTTATTAGCACTCAAAACATGGAGGTTGAAATTGAATACGACCTCATCATAGCTAGAAAAATAAAGAGCAACACTTCTAGAGCTGAAATTTCATCTTCTGCTACTACACCCAATTCACTAATGCAAAAGTTAGAAAATGATATGTTGCAAATGAAGAAAAAAATGGATCAAATGGCTCAAGGAAACAACACTGCCCCTTCTCAAAATTTCAAGAACAACAATAACCGGAACCCCATTGCTGGTTCCCAAAGATTAGCAATTGAAGTTGCTCCCAGAAACAATGTTGAGATGAATGAAGAATATCGGGAAGATGACACTGATCGGATCAAGAATGATTATTTTGTAGGTTCTACTAGCGACTCCAACATTAATTACCTAAACTATAAATCTAAACATGACTATGAGGAGCTTCTTGAAGACAATCATGGTCATGCATATGTAGTATTTACATAATCACAAACTCATAATGTTGAGGCATTAGTTGATGAACAAAGAAGGGGCAACCCTTTAACTTCTTCTTTAGCTCCTAGAAATAAGAACATGATTTCTATGTATCAACCAAAGAAAGTAGCTCGAGTATCGAATCTGTTCCTTCTTTTGACATTATTGATCATGTCAAGAAAACTAGAATTCAAATGTTAGAAGCTAAATACTTGAGAGCCTTTCCTGAGCTAGTTAAATAGGCTAGTCAAATATGTATAATCACTAGGACAATCTAATACATCAAAAGGCCTTTTACCTAAGCCCAAAGATACTCCTCCCCAAAAAACTGCGGTTATTAAATCCTCACCATCTACTGAAAGATTGGAACCATTCTATGTTTTCCTATTGCTTAATGGTTTCAATTTAAACAAATGCATTTTAGATTCAGTGCTTCGACAATGTCATGTCAGCTAAAGTTGCAGATGCTATTGGGCTTACCCTGATGAAGACTATAGGAAGGTGTTATTCCATGGAGAGACAAGTCCCTTTAATTAGACAAATCAAAGATGCACAAGCTATTTCATTATCTTTTCCGATAAAAGATAAAAGATGAAAATCTTAGTTGCAGATATTCCTGTTTCCTATGGGATGTTGTTGAGAAAAAACTTCGCAAAGAGCCGGGAGGAGAAGTAAAGATGGATTTTTCTGTTCTCATATTCCTATCAAAGGAATAAATTAGAAGCTAGAGCTGGAAAAGAAGTCCAAGTACATGGTGAAAAAATATGAAGATCCTAGTTATCAAATTCTTTTTCAGGGGTCTAAACATGGTGTATAATTCTTGGAAATGGATAAAGGTGTTCCAGATCCAAAACTTCAACCAGAGCCAGCACAAGAAGAGGAAAAATTTTGGACACTGGAGTTGAAAGGAAATTGTTGTTTTTTTGGATCAAGAGCTGGTGTTCTACTAATATATCCAGATCATGAGATATTCCCATACTCCCACAAGCTGATGTTCGAGAACACCAACAATACGGTGGAGCATGAAGCATTGCTACTAGGAATGGATCAAGCTAAAAAGAAAGGAATAAAACTCCTCAAATTGTGCTAAACTTCTAGTAAAGCAAGTTCGAGGAAAAATCAAGTCAAAGGAGATAAGATGGAGTATTATAGAGATAAAGTGCTTTATGCCACATTTAATTTTGTAGCCTTCTCTGTCGAATCCATTCCAAAAAATCAAAATTCTAAGGTAGACTCTTTGGTAGTCACAACTACACTATTGAATCTGGTTAGATCAAGGTCCATATTCGAGACAAGGAAACTATAAAGTGGAGATGGTCTACTACCCTAAAGTCCCTAATAGTGTTGAACATTGGTATACCTTCTACGATGACAAACGAATGTCTTCCTATCTAGAAGAAAATAACCTTGACAAGTTGTATCTTTGACGGGAGTAAGTCACCACCAAAACAAACAATCACGGGAAAAGATGATCTAGGTTATGATGACGGTAGTGGAATAATCCGGTGAAAAGGTAGCAAAATCCCTAAGGGTTTAGTTTCCTTGGTGGGGACTTTCAACAAGCATGATCAGTACCTAAAGAAGAACAAAGAACATGGTGATATTTCTTCCTCAGAAATGCAACAAATAAATCTGGGAACGAAGAAAGTTGATGCAGAATTACCCACCATAGAGAGAAGAAAGGATGAGCCACCACAAGATGAAGTTGATAAGGAATTTTCCAAGGTGTTTGAAAAGAATGCTAGGGAAAGGAAGTTTGAGATCAGAGATTGGGTACTTTGGTGGGACAAGAGACATGAACCAAAGGGCATGCACAACAAATTTGATTCACTCTGGAAAGGGCCCTTCATGATCAAAAGAGTTTCTAGGATGGACAATTTCTTCCTTGCCTACCAAGATGGAATTGAGTTACCACTTCCTTTAAACAGGTAACATCTTAAGCTGTTCAGGAACTGAGATATAGGGTAAATCTTGTTTGTATACAAATAAATTTTTGTTGTTTTCTTTCCTTTTCCTTTTTGTTTTATTTTGTTTTTGTGGCTTGACCCCGAACCCAATGGACAAGATACGAAACCAGAGAATTTGGGATCTCATATTTACTCTTGTCATTTTGATAGAGGAAAATATGTCCACAAACGGAGCCGACTGGTGTCCCCAGATTTCACCCTGAAATATGGGACTACCCATTTGAAAAAAATCATTCTTTTTAAAATAACGAGTCTTTTTGTGTTTTTATTGCGGAAGATGTCTGATTTACATTAAGATATTTGTAGTGAATCATATGAGCCAATTTCAACAAATAACCAGATCTTTGAAGCTCATTTTATCCCTTTGCCAAGTTTTTTCGTGGGAAAGTTTTATTCAATTATTTATTAAATAAATAAAGCCTCGTTTGAAGTAAATTGTGCTCCAGTTGAATCTTCTTGAAGTTTTACATGCCAATATCCACACATTTAAATAGGATTTTCACCATGAATGAATTCAAATCTTTTCGTGACTTCTAGCAACATTTTTCATTTTTGTTTATTTCTTTTGCGTTTTTCTACGGTATTCCCGTGGTTTTTTTCATTTAATTCCCGAGGTCCATTCTTTGTCTGTCACATGTCTATTTAATTTCTGGAGCATCTGGAGATCATTTACGGCCATGGCACCGAAGGAATCGGCCTCGAAAGAAAACTTCTAATAAAAAAATGTGAAGTCAATCACAAAAAGCCTCTCCTAGGCAAGTCACACTTTTTGGAATAAATATATCTAAGCTGCAATGGGAATTTTGGTAGTGGCAGGTAGGCGGGAATTTCTTACCTGCCTTGTAGGGTACTTTTTCCCATGAAGTCAAAGTCACTTAAGCTGTAATGGGAATATTAGAGTTGGGTAGGTAGGTGGGAATTTCTTACCTGCCTTGCAGGGTAAAAATTCCCATTGTAAAAGAAAAATCACTTAAAGCACTGGTGGGAATTTCTTGCCTGTCTAGCAGACTAACTTTTCCCACCAAAGAGGTTTATTCACCCGTGTAAGTCACACTTTATCATATAAGGCTATTTTCCATACAAGTCACACTTTTTGGAATAAATAAATCTAAGCTGCAATGAGAATTTTGGTAGTGGCAGATAGACATGAATTTCTTACCTGCCTTCCAGGTACTTTTTCCCATGAATTCAAATTCACTTAAGCTACAATGGAATTATTAGAAGTGGCAGGCAGGTGGGAATTTCTTACCTACCTTGCAGGGTAAAAATTCCCATTATAAAAGAAAAATCACTTAAAGCACCGGTGGAATTTCTTACCTGCCTTGCAGGGTAAAAATTCTCATAATGAAAGTCAAATCACTTAAGTGGAAGAGAGGATTTTTGGAGCTGCAGTGCAGGGTGAAAATTCCCATCAAGTTGACTTCTTATTTTTAGCAACTACTCTTGCCAAAAAGTGCAACCCACCTTGGGTGAATAACAATGCATTTAATAATATTTATTAATGGTTTATTCACCCAATTTTGGCACCATAAATAGAAGGAAAGTAAATGCAAGTGGAAGATCTAAGGAGAAGTCAATGATGCATGCTAAAAATAAATAAAATAAATAATTTAAAAATCAACTAGCAGCATGCATAATTGGGTGCCCAAATTGGATGAATAGACATAACTATTAATTAATTAAATTGCCAGAAATAGGAAGAGACAATTATTAAAAATAGCATCATTGGAGGTTATATAAGCATGGGATGTCATAAAGGAGAAGAAATTATTTCTCTTTGATGAATATTGTAGCCCAGACATGTTTTGGCACCAAAATAAGGAGGATGTTGCATTAATAAATATTTTCCATTGCTGGGAAGCTTCCAGTTTTGGCGCCTAGGGTTGGAATAGCCTAATTTTTGTCATTTTGAGTATCTGCATGTTGGTATATATGCCCGGATGAATTAAATAATATTTTTCTTGCTTTGCATGCAAGTAAAACCTCAAATTTTAAGGCAATAGACTTTATATGCAAATTTTGGTGATAAAAATCAGGTATTCAAGCCATGGACTCCATCTTTGTCTCGAATAAATTGTAGGTATTCATCGGAGGTGCTCAAATCAATGTTAGGTACATTGAATATATATTCTAAATATGAATTAGTTGTCGATCTACACAAATTGATCCAATTGCAAGGGATTCTGGCAGAATTAAAAGAAAAAGAGCTTAGACAAAGATTGTTCCAGCCATGATGAAGCATGATGAAAGAAAAGGATTAGCAGAATCATGCATAGCTTCCGGATTTTCTAAAGTCAATGATATAGATAGAGGCCTTGAACCTATCACTAATTTAATTGATAGATCCAAATCTCATAATTGTAAAAGCTTTTGGCAAAAATTCATCCTCTTGTTTCTAATGCAGCCCATGTAGAAGTCAGTGCATGGAAAATTCCTTCAGGATCTTGTGCATGTGCTCCTAATATTCTAGCTGAAGCCTTCATTAAATTTACTTGTATTTGCATTCACCCAGAGTGCTTTTCAAAATTTAAAATTGCTCATATGCAATTAAAAATAAAAATAATGAGTTTTGTCTGAATTATTTAAGACAAACATTGCACTAGTGCATGTACTGGAGAAGAATTGCAAAAGCCTCAAGGATAAGAGGGAAGAAAAGTCAAAGGCAATACCTACAAGAAAATCATGGACAACTGCTTCTAGATCTAGTTTGGTGAGAATCAAAGGAAAAGAGTCAACCACATGTAGAATATGGAAAAATAACAAGACTGGAAGTGTTGCATCTTTCTTCTAATTTCTTTTCCTCTTTCTTATTCTTTCTCTTATTTCTCTGACAAAGTAATTAAGAAATAAATTAAATTATAAAACTTAAGTGATTGGTTTAAAATACGTTACTTGAAGAAGTCAATTACTTAGAAATAGGTGGCAGACATGCAAAATAGAAGGTTCTATTTTTAGTTAAAAATTATGCATGTCATGCAAAGAGAAATTCAGGAGGAATATTTTTAGTTGTTACCCTTTTCTATAGCTTCTGCATGTGGGAAATCATTAAAAGCTTCCTATTTGTAATAGCCCTCTATACACTATAAATAGAGGAAGAACCTACGAGTTAGAGGATGAGAATTTGTAATTAGCATTCTTATGTTCCAGAATTTGAGTGAAACACTTGATAGCTTTCTAAAAGTGGAGGAATAGAGAAGAGACATATTTCCGGAGAATTTTGTCTCAACGGTGAATTTATTTCTTATTTCTTTTTAGATCTCTGCATAAACTTTGTGTTGTCTTAGATCTAGATCTGACACTTTCCTTTGCTTCAAATTCCACATTTCAAGATCTATTTGTTTCGTCTATGTGCATGTGATCAACTCTGTCAACTATTGGTTAGGTTGCACATCTCCTTTCATTTCTTCTCATATTTAATTATTTCCCTTTCCTACACATATTTCTCACATCTGCTTACTTACCTTGCAAAATTGTCTAGTTATGGTTCATGAGCTAAGCAATTAAAGTAAAACCAATAGATAGATACTAGGAAATACAATTGACAAAATCTTACACGGGAGCCTCACCGGTAAATGAGGGAGATTTATCTCATGACTGCCTAGGTTTTTAGATGTGCAGAAAATCTAGCCAACAAAAAATCAATAACTCTTCCTAACATCCCTTCCTAACACGTGAGATACCTTTTTGAATATTATTATCAACTCTCCTTGTCTTATGAATTCTTCATACACATGTTACTCACCATTACAATATACAATAGTATCTGTAACTTATCATGATGCATACATCACACATACTTGAGTGACAACACTTCTAGTTTCACATATTAAGGATTATGATAACTCAAGATTCCCCAAACTCATGCAATCATACACAACACCATGAAGCTTCATACATAGGAATTAATAAGCTATACTTCCTCTTACTACACAAATACCTCTTCTAAGAAAAAAATAGAAACATATCTTAGTTTTTAATGCATTTTCACAATCTCCAGAGACCTTCATCAAGATTTTAACCTTCCTCAAGATTCTAACCTTCATTATAGAACAATATAGCCTTGTAAAACTTCTTGACATTTCAAAATCCTATTACTACCGACACAATCAACCACATACATATTGAAACAATGTTCATTAACTGAATAACTCACCTTTTGAATTTCACAGACTTGTTAGTGTTTAACACTCTTCATACTACTTCCATAATGCATGATCACATTTGATACATATCAAAGCATGAATCAAGAATTGAGACACAACATATAGAATTGTTCAACACATAAACATACCTAGAATGCAACATTACACAACGTATTTGATGGTATGTTCAAGTCATCATACACAATGAATGATTTTATTCTTCATGAATCTAACAACCTTGTTATATGACAATACCTAAACCAACTTCTAAAATAATTTAAAACCTTTAAGAACACAATGAAAGAAAATTTCCATCATTAATGCACTCCTATAGTACCATAATTCAAACCATTCAATCTCCCCTTAACACCATGCTTCATATAGATGGTAAATGTCTCTAAGAATCCTAGTAGAGACATCCTACTACATGAGGAGTATAGAACAAGTTGAAGAGGTTCCATGACCTCTTTGACACTGTGACTCACCTTTTCCTTATTTATTTTGATCGGATACCTGTGAACCTTCTTTTTTTCTTCTTCAACAACTTATTTGGGTGGAATGACATGATTTACTCTTGGTTCCCATAGTCTACCTTGCCTCTTCTCCTACACTCTAGGATCCTGAAACCTCTTGGTTTTCCTTATAGGACCATAAAAATAGTTTCTAGCAATATAAACAACATTATTGCAGTTAAAACATACAATTTCACTCTTACCTCTAGGAACTTCATCTCTCCAATTCTGACTAGATGATTCATAAAGATAATATTTGATAGTGTGACCCTTCTCATGAAAATACTAACAAGTAATGTTTCTTGACTGATCATCTCGACTATATATTCATGGATGACCATCTTTAACTATCCTTCCACATTCCTTTTCTCTATACCCAAAACAATTGCAAGTATAACTTTATCCATTAAAATATTTCTCATACCTTGATGGATTGGGATATCTTACATACTTTTTTCACTTTATATTTAAAGTTTCTCTCTGTCTTCTCTTACTTGGTACTTGGACCTTCAATATCCTTACTTGAAGTAGTGTCTTCTTGCATCACTTATTTTCCCTTGAGGTATTATTTGAACCCTAAACTTGTCCTATTTCTTGCAGATCTTTGACTGTCTAAGAGATCACCAAGATCCTTTGAGCTCTTTTCAAACTTCTGGAATGTCTTAGCCTTGTTAGGTTCTTCAGACTTCTTTTCCCTTAGAAAGATCATTTTTTCTTCAAATGTAATTCATTTTTACTCTGTCGAGTATAGGCTTATAGTCATAACACTCATTTGTATCTCTAACTATTTGATTGTTTCATCAAGCTTACTAGTTTCATACCAATGTTTCTCCTCAAGATCATGAATATTTCCTTCATATTCTTTGACTTGTGCTCTCAACTTCTTGATATTATTCTAAACATCCTTTAACTCTATCTGAACACACATTAAATCAATTTCTAGGTCATATTCTTCTTCCTCCTCCTTGGAATGCATACATGATTATTCAAATAGTATGAATTCTTCTCTTTTAGGGATTTTAGTATCCTTTGACATAAACAAAAATTCATCACCTACATCATAATTCTTAGACTTGGAATCACGATAAAAAACACCATCATTACTACTTTCATCGAATGAGTAATAGTCTTCTTTAGTATATAAAATTTTCTTAGACGACTTCTTGTTCTCAAATATCTCAAACTTCTTATTGCCTTTATCAGACATGTAATTCCTTTTTTCATGATCTTCATCATGCTCTTCATCATCTTCATCCTTGTTCTTATGAGGGAATTTGTTAGCAAAATGACCTATTTCACCATAGTTAAAGCATTTAAAAGGAAACTTACCCTTGTACTTACCTGAACTAGGTTTCAACCTTCTAGAAAACATTGCAATCAATTCATCATCATCAATATCAACATCATCAACATTAGTGGTCTTCTTTTCCTTTGACTTCTTCTCAGCCTTGAAAGCTACTTCCTTCTTGATAGGTTTTGAATCAATGATCCTCATCTCATATGTTGTCAAAATGCCATGGAGCTCATCCATCAACATGAATTTCAAATCCTTGGCTTCCTCAATAGCAGACACTTTAGGATAAAAATTGGGAGTGAGAAATCTCAACACCTTTTACACCACTACCTTTTCTTTTACCTCTTCACCTAAGCCTTTGATAATTTTGACATTTTGATCAACGTTTATTAGATAAGCAACAATAGATTCTTATGCCTTAATTTTTAGGCTTTTAAATTGATTTATGTGTCTAAAGATTTTCTATCTTTACTTTGGAATATCCTTCATAGATGACCTGAAGTTTCTCCCACATTTCCTTAGTTGATGTACAATGCATAACCTTAACAAGTTTTGATGATGCTAGTCCACACAGTATAGGATTAATTTCTTTGGAGTTGTCATTACTAGCCTTCTTATCCATAGAACTGTTTGGAAGAGTCGAGGAAAAATATACCCATCTAAGATAGACTACCAAATGTCACATCCTAAGGACATGATGTGAGTCCTCATCCTAATGCTCCAAAATGCATAGTTTTCCACATCAAATAAGGGAGATTTACTAGTGGAAGTGTCAATCTATTGACTCTCCATTTTAGTGATTGGAAAAATATCCTTAAAGTGGAAAAACTTACTTTAGAAGGACCTTTATTTGATACCAATTGTTAGAAGCACAATGATTGAGAGGGGGTGAATTATTCCTTTAAAAATTATTACTTAGTTTCCTTATGTTGCATACACAATTCAAAGCATCAAATCAACATACATTAACCGATTAAACCATATGAAGCATGAGCAACCATACACATGAATAAGAGAGTAAAAAAGACACCATATACAAAGTGGGAAACCCTCAAGGGTTTGAAAAACCATTGAAACTTCTGAATATATTAATCAATCCAAAATACTTGTATGAATATTACACATTAAACAAGATTTCTTTAGTGAGACACCAATTCCTACAAGAGCACCAAATCCTATTTAGTAAAGCAAAAACCCTACAAAGAGGCTAAAATCCCTAAGATTACCAAGCAAAAACTTAGCCACCTGAAGATGAATATCGCCTATGGCTTGTTGCTCAAACAAGTGATTGTGGTCATAAGATTAGCTCATACACCTCAAAACCCTCTCAAACAAAACTCTCTCCTACTTTGCTCAATCTTGCACCTTCATATGCTGATTAGGTCTAATGACCTTAAATACCTTCTACTCTTCCCTTATCACCTTCTCATGCTTCTTCTTATATCTTCCTTAGATCCCTCTAACACTCTCTTTCACCTCCTCTAGCTCGCTCATAACTCTATCTTCTTCACTAGCTCAAATGAGCAAATACAATGCACTTTTATACATGACTATAGCTTACACAACCATATAGGTAAGCTAAGACCAATAAGGCCATTTTTAAAAAATTTAAAATATATATACCATCTCATATAAATCACACAACTAGACCTTATAGGTCGGCATTAGACCAAAACACACAACATACACAACTAGGCCTAAAAGGCTAGTTTCATCTCCATTGAATGCTTCTTGGAATACAAGGGCACAAGGAAGATCCATAATGAATCCAAAAGATCCAAACATGTTAGATACATCCTCTCAATACCTTCTATAAGCTCGGGAACATCTCGTATCATCCACCTTTCTCATGATTTTTAGGAAACTTTGGTTTAGTTCCCAACATATAGTATTCATATTTACCATACGGTCAAATGTAAAAGTGGATATAAAATGTTAGTGGGTAAATATGGTTAGTAAGTTGGTTAGTATGTTATACTCGTAAATTAATTAAATGGGTTATAGTTTTTATTTGTTATTATCACTTCCTAATTTCTAGGAAGTTTGTTTGCCTATTATCATGGCTATATAATAGCCAAATGTAATGTATGAAGGAGGCGTTGAATAGAGTATTATTTCGAGTTTTGCAAATCTGCAAATACCATTTTATTTGGTATTAGAGCAATGTTCTGGTCCATGTGAAAGGATGCATCCTTATCTTTTCTCCGGACCATCTACATGTTTTTGTTTGGAGTGAAAAGTAGATATTGCATGAGGTTGATATGGTCCAAACCATCATCACAACATGTGGTTTCAAACTAAGGCATTTTTGTGGACATGAAGTAGACATTTGAGAAGCTTTGGAGATCATCTCCATTTCTCTAAGCAACACTTGCTAACCAATCATGAGATCAATGAATTCTATTATTTAGTATTTTATCTTAGTGAACGTTGCCAAACTATTATGAAAGGATTTTTAGCTTCTATTTTGTATTGGATAAAAAGGGATCTCGACTCATGTTGAAATCGGACTAGTTTATGCATCAAATGGAAGTTTGAGGGAGATGTGCATCCAGATATAAAGGGGTGCTATGGATCTAATATTTTTTTCCATTGTTATGTAACCATCAAAATAAACCATCATTGATATTGATCATTGAAAAGGAGAAAGGCACAAAGATTTCCACATGATCCATTCAGATCTATTCGGAAATGTTGTCACATCTAAACCAATTTTGGTGCTTCATACACAAACAAATATGGTCCTCAAATTCACGTGATTTTTTTGTATAGCCAACTCTGATTGGCCAATTATTTTAATTTTTCATAAAGACTATAGTTTTGAAAAATTAATTTTTCCTATAGTTTTTATTTAATAATTGCATTTTGAGGGAAATTAATAATGATTTTTCACCAAATTAATATTTTTCGGTGCCAGTTCTCCAAAATATTGGTATTTTTGGAATCCTCATTTCCTCTCGATTCCAATGAGTCATCACACAATTAATTTTCTCGTCGTTTGAAATTTTTTTAATCATTGTGTCAATTTTAATTAAATCACTCCATTTTATGGGAAATTGTAACCTCAACAAATTTTGCATGCTAACTCAAAATCAAGTTCTGTTTTTTACAAAAGGACTTATTTTTCATTCTTGTTGCATTGGTTATAATTTTGGGAGAAAATACTAATTTTGAAAAATACCCTCTTTTTTGGCCATCTAGTGGGCAATTCCTCATTCTTTTTTTTGTATAACTATGAGTATCATTGTGTCCTCAATGCAAAAATTTAAAATTGTAAAGGATACATTATCGGTAGGACGTGACATCCAAAATATGCAGTACCAAGAAAACAAGATTTGTAAGAATCTTGAGGATGGATATGAGGAAGACATTGAACCTAAGGAAGCTTGACCACAAAACGTCAATGCTTGATAGTGTGTAAATACATAAAGAGAATAAAATCCAAACCAAGTGAGTTAGTAGTATTTTTGGAGAGGTGGAGGATACACGGAGGATGGAGGACAATTGGCGTCCTCTTGTTAGTCACCACTAAAGAGGTCACACATCGATTCATGACGTGTGTGAATGTGTGTTTATTTAATTTGATTTTAGTGTGGTGTTTTCAGAATAATGTGTTATGGAGACTTCACATTGTGGGGGGAAATAACACAATGTTTTAGTTTTTATGAGTTGGATGATATGTTTTGCACTATCATGGATTCGAAATGCTAACTCCGGAAGAACAACTATGATGAGAGTCTGAAGAATGCATTGGAACATCATGATATGGTTGTAGGTAAACCATTTAAAAACATTCACCCCTTTATGGTTTGTGGTCAACCATTGGAAAACCACGTCACTCTTGGTTTTTGGTTAACCAATGGAAAACCAACTTTTGGTTTGTGATTCTCCAAAGGAAAATCACATGAACGCGAAATCAGGTGCAATGTGGCATGAACGTTTTCCACATGTTAGCACTAAGGGGGAAATGTTAGGAAACTTTGGTTTAGTGCCTAACATATAGTATTCATATTTACCATATGGTCAATTGGATGTAAAATGTTAGTGGGTAAATATGGTTAGTAAGTTGGTTAGTATGTAATAGCTAAATGTAATATATGAAGAGATGATCTGAATAACTCTCAATACATCTCAATGCATAGAAGAGATTAAAAATAAGCCCACGATAACTCTTAAATATCTATATAACACAAATCAAGACGATATATTGGTATTTCAGACCAATTACATCAAAGAACCTTCATTGTCCTTAACCTTGTCAAGTAGGTCAAACTCGACATCATCCTTGCAAACAAAAATGACTTGTAGGACTCAACCAAAACATGGAACATGACATATTTTATGTATACAATTTCCTCACAGAATTAGACACCACTACTTAGGCCACATATTCCCAAGAATCACTTTTGTCTATGATTGTTAAAAACTACCAACTAGGCCTAAACTAGTCTTCACTTTTAGACATGCATACCTCCAAATGGGTCTACCATGGTATTAAATCACCTCAAACATGTATCCTAGTTTCCCATCTACTTATAAAACTAGTTTAGAGAATAGGTTTAATGGAAAACTTGGGAGCAAACCAAACTTTCTTGAAAACATGTAAATCTGAGTGGGCTCCACCTACTATCAAGAAACCAAACCACCGTCATTGGAAATTTTAGAGACTCCATTCCATCCTCCAATCATAAAATTTTATGATCTAATGAATTTTATCTCATACCAATAATTTTTCCTCCATCGCTATTAAACTAGGGTTTTTATATTGTGTTTTACCACCATAGCTTCTTAATGATTGTTCATAAAGCACATGACATCATTTGATCTCATTCTAACTGCAAAGCCTTCTTAGCTCTATGAAAAATATCCATAAAGGGCTTAGGTCACCATGCAAACTTTTCACGTGCTAACCAACATAAAATATCTCATATCGAGCTAGAAAACTCACCTTCTTGAGCTCCGTAGAGCTAAAATCACCATATTATGCAAGAATCTCAACATACAAACCTGAAAATTTGCCCCCAAATTTAGAACAACCTATTTAAACTGATCCAATGCTAATATGATCATGATTGGCTCTAAATCATCTCAATGTATATCTCATTTTCCTAGCTAGGTCATGGAATTAGGGCTCGTTTAGACTTAGAAAGAGTAGATTTATACTATACATGTGCTTCAAAGCCATTCAAAAGGCCCTAAGTTCTTTGAGACAACATGTCTCACTCCCCTTGTATGCCCTCATGGGACCAAAAACCTTTCAATCGACCTTCACACTCCATTAGGCCATCAACCACCTAGACCGGGTCTAGATTTAGACCTACAAACCATGCTCAAACCCTACAATCACCTTCGAAACCCGTATGAGTGTCTCATCACACTATTAACATGATCTCCATGAATCTACCATACTTGACAAGCCTTCATGCATCTATGTTATTCATGTGCCAACACCCGTGTTGACTAGACCTCCCGATCATACCTACTTTACTAAGCAACTCTCATAATTTCAACTCTTGCAATCATGGCATTACTTTGCCTCCGCCCATGCCATCATCAATAAAAATTCCTTTTTCAATTCTTCTCATCAAATTTTTTTCATTAATTCCATTGCACTAGGAAATTAACCAAGACATGGTTCCTATAAACATGATTGTCATATTATGCAACATATATATTCCATATACTGATTATGAGCTATTATAGTATGCGTAAAGACAATTTTTCATCAAAGGAGATTTCATTCATTCATCAACATACACAATCAATATGAATATTTAGATAATAATTACAATACATTCATCATTTCATACTTTGGCAATCCATACCAGATTATCCATTACAAACACATGACTATGATACACGAAAGTGAAAACATATATTACACACACTTACATATAGATCTGAACGCACACATACTGAATTTAACACACTCACCATTAATCGTTCTTCTTTTACATAAAAATATATACATATATACATGGTGGGAACTTTTCCTTCAACACTTACATGATTTAATATATTCTTAGACTACGCCTATACATAGCCTACATGCTTGTGCTTTCCTATAATTAGGTGCCATCCTTTGGTTCTCCATAAGTAACCTAATGTGTACTATAAATAGCCTCTTTTTCACTATAGTTTCATGTGTTATAAGTAGATCTATCCCCACGCTATAAATATCTTACTTTAATTTCCACACCATGTTATACTTAGCTTTCTTCATCCATGCATATCCTATATTTAGCTTTCCTTCGTGAACATGCCATCCTTCGCATGTGTTTTATTTTTAGTTTGTCTTGTAAATCTAGATAACTCCCGAGTCTATTATTTTTTCAGGTAATAATTAGCTTTCTTCACCCATGCAAATGCTATATTTAGCTTGCCTTGGTGAACATTCCATCCTTCACATGTGTTCTATTTTTAGTCTGTCTCACAAATCTAGATAATTCCTGAGTCTATTGTCTCTACGTAACATCTCACACGTTCTCTTCTTATATATATGTGTACAAATTCATGCACTTATTTTACTTGTGCATTTTTTTCTTCCATTCTTCCACACACACTTTGTGTGTCATACGTATTCATACTTAGCCATTTCTTCAGTTCAACATTACTCCACACTAGGGATATTATCGTGCCGTCGACAATACTTTAATGAATGGATGAATAAAGAATTATGTTTGTTTAAAATTTACGGGAAATTCAAAAAATAATGTAAGGAATGAAGAATTTCCACTCTTTTGTGTGCTCTAAAACTAGGTTCAAGGTGTTGATAATAGTTTGGGAAATTCTAGTCGATCGACGCATCTAGCTACTTCTATTCTTCTAGCATAATCTCTTACCTTACCAATGCTGATTCAATAATGTTGGGAATAGTCTCCAGGGTCAGTTCTATGACCTTATCTTAAAAATCCATCAAAATAATATCCCATTTAGTAGCCATACCTTTTAGGTTATCCACCCTCCTCATCACTATGGTCTATACCTCTCTTATCCTAGCCTCTAACATATCACGCTTCACTTTATTAAAAATTTTCTTGTCCACCACCTCTTGTAAAAAAATTTCATGCGCCACTCTACTTACTATGTACAATGAATCTTGTAAGTAGTCTAATTCCACTTTATCTTTTTGAGGCACACACTTATTATTGAGGCATCCTTAAACCTGCCACAAAATTTTTTAGCCCTATGCATGGATTCCTTCATTGTGGCACCTAGGTCTACATACACCTTTAGTATTTAGTCCACCTTTTCCCTATTTTCTTGCACTAAGTTCTCTAGTGTTGATCCTTGTCCCATATTTTCCTTCTCGATCAATAAGTCAATCAATTCTTCTAGGGTTTTAATTTCCATAATTTTATTTATTTCTTTCTCGAGGTTATTTCCAGACATGAATTTGGAATTCATGTGATTAGTTATGCCACATTTTTATTTACGTCACTTAGGTTCACTCTAGTGTTTCTTAACTCTTTAAGCGAGACTCTTATTTTGATTTCCTCTATCCTTCAAGTCTTCTCACACATCATGTAATGTTTCTTCCTTGTTGATATTCCTTCGCCCTACTTCGACAACTATTTTATTCACGGAATTTTTTTCTTTCTTGTCGATAATTGAGTCAAGTTCATAGTTGTGAATACCTTTGATGGACCCTTATTCCCATACAACTCAATGAATGACTATTTATTTACTTCAAACTTTGGCTCCTCAATGTGTTTTTGCATCATGGAGAAAAGCATCTCGTATTGGGAGCACACACACTTTGGGGTGTATTAGTGAGCCCTTAAAACCTTTTACTTCAATTATATCTTTATCATTCAACACATTCAATTCAAAATAAACAACATGTATTAGCCAAGAATTGTTTCAAACATACACATGATAAAATGAATAAAAACATATGAACACCAAATATAAGTCCCTTAAAGGGAATAAAATCCACTAAAAAAATTAGATAAATTTTCCTACAACAACAATTAATCAAATTTAGTTGAGCACCAACCCAACATGGAGCACCAACCCTACAAGGAGCACTAACCCCTAAGTTTAGTAGATAAATAACCCTACAAGGAATCTATAAATCCCTAAATGAATCATCACCAACTCAACCACATGATTCTTTATCACTATAGAATGTTTCCACAACAAGTAACGATGACACTTATTTAGCTCTCTTTTCTTCTATCTTGTTAAAATATACCTTCTAGGCTTCTTCGCTCAAGGAATTATTCACCAAGATAATTATCTCAAATGACCTATCTTTCCAAAAATTGAACACCACTTATATCCTCATGACATAATATTTTCCTCTCTATGATGGTCACAAAGACCACCTTCACCTACCTTCTTGCTCGCTCAACCTCTTCCTCTCATAACCACCAACTAGGTCTTCTTCACTTGCATATATACATGACTTAAGAATCATACACATCTAGGTCAACCATCACAGGTCATATATCATTAAAAACTTGAAAAAAAATGTAAACAACTTTCCCAAGACCAATATAAGTCCGAAATAGTATCTAGAAGTCATATTCCTTCATTAGGACACATAAAGACCTAATGTACTTAAACCTCCCTTACGCCAAAGCCAAGTCCTCTTAGGCCTACATGGCCTTCTCCAAAACCTATGGATAATAACCATTCAGCCATATAGTACATGACCTCTACAAACCTTCTCCATGTTTGAAAAGAATCGTAACTCCAAATTATATCATGAAACCTCCTTTAGGCCTATCTGCCCTTATCAGGTATGTGACCTACAAATCTAGTCTTCATACATGAAGGTCAACCACCCATAAAAACACTTATTCATGCCACAATAAAGCAATAACAGACACTACATGACCTCAAGATCATCACCATATGCTTGTAACACCATTACTTGGGAACAAATTCCACGAGAACAACTTTTCATGAGCATACCCAAAGCTGTCCCCACACCATGAATACCAATCAAGAAAAAATGAATTCCAAAGATCATCTAAGGGATAAAACTTGTTTTGAAATCACCCTAGACATAGATTATGGCTTCCCAAACTCCTCCCATCCATTTTCACACCATGTCTAGTGAATAAATTGAAAGATAACACAACTTCTTCATAAAATTACCATGTATTGTAGGGTCCACTCACTATCGCATGACACCTCGGTGCCACCTAGAGATACCTGAGAGAGTCCTTTACAACCTCCAATCATAAGAATTTTTCAATGAATGCATTACGAACATGCTCGGAAAATATTTTCCATCTCTACCTTAATAGGGTTTTAGACCACATTCATAAAGATCTACCCTTTAAACCACAAACTAATTCTAGGAATTTAGAGCTAGGACCCTTCCCCATATACCATGAATAAATTATCCTCCCATGCCAATGAGCATTAAAAAGTCATTCTTGAGCTCGGGTTCTCAATTATACGAGCTCGATAGAGGCTAAATCACATTTTCTCGCTTCTTCCTTAAAACCATGTCTTGAAAATTTATCCACACCTCTAGGAAAACCTAATACACCTTTCCCAATGCTCACATTTGCATCTCCATGCTAAAATCTGTCCAACCTACCTCATTAGGCCAACTAGGGTCAAGAATAAGTCTAGATGCAGACCTAGAAAGTAGGTCTAAACCCTATATACACACTTTGAGACAATTGTGAGTTTTTGAACATCTCATCATCATTCTCTCCATCCTATCACAATGCTTAACAATATTCAACAACCTGTTTATACCCATCTCTCATGTACTTAGGCTCATTAGCCCTTGACTAGGCTTCTTGAGCACTTGACTTGTCTTCATGTTATTCAGTGCACTCCTATACCTACCACATGCTAGCCATGCTCAATCAAAAACTGATTTTAAAAACTTCCTCTTGCATTCATTATAAAAATTATAGACATACTAGTCACCATATCATCCCAAGACACCTATCCATGCAATACAACACCCAAAGACCACACTTTCTCTTTACTACCAATCAACCTTCACATAATATGGCATCACACTCCTTTTGACATCATCTTGAAACCTCATATATCTATATTTGTCATTAATTACCTATGAATATTGGCCACATCAATTAGAACACTCCATACCTATTGATATCTTAACACCTTCATCATCACACTTTGACATCAATGACAACACAATGAAAACAATCTCCCCCTTTAGTAATTATGGAAAACACTATTCATTTAGACCCTTCTCCGTTTTTAAATTGACGACAAGGGTATTCAAACTTTTCATCTTCAAAATATTGCCATTTGATCCTGAACTCAACACATTCTCCCCCTATGTTCATGCATACCTTCTTGACTTGCTCCCCTTTCTTTATGCACACATCTTCTATATTGTTTTCCTACACTTGGAGCTAAAAGATTACTTCTTTAGCTCCCCCTAAGTAATTGACTCCATTAATGACTACTAGCTACAAGAGTCACACCCAATTCCTACCTAATATGTTCAAAATTTTCCTTTGGTAGTGGCTTGGTCAGAATATCAACAATTTGATCCTTAGTAGACACATATTCCAGCCTAACACTTTTCTCATTAACTTTTTCTCTTAGAAAGTGATACCTAATAGGAATATGCTTGGTCCTTGAATGCATGACATTATTTTTTGAGACATTGATTGCACTTTTTTATCACTGTAAATGGGAGTAGGATCATTAAACTCTACCTTATATTATTTTAGAGTCTGTCTCATCCATAAGGTTTGAGTGCAACATCTTTGTTGTAATAATGTATTCATTTTTGGGGGTTGATAAGGCCACAAATGCTTGCTTTTAATGATCCATGAGATGAGACACCTTTCTAACAAGAAGGCTCCTCCAGTAGTGTTTTTATCATCTAGGCTTCCTCCCCAATCTGCATTTGTATAAACTACCAACTTGAATTCCTTGCTTCTTGGGTACCATAACCCAAACTCCATAGTCCCTTTAAGATACCTGAAAATTATCTTGACTACTTGTAGATGAGAGTTCTTGGGATCAGCTTGAAATATTCCTACCAACCCTACTGCTTGCATGATGTCAGGCCTAGAAGCAATTGTATACAATAGGCTCCCAATCATTGACCTGTATGATGTTTGGTCAACTTTAGGAGACTCATCCTCCTTACTCAACTTGCATCTAGTAATCATAGGAGTACTAACAACCATGTAATCCTCCATATCAAACTTATTCACCATTTTCCTTATGTATTTGGTTTGTGATATAAATATACCTTTCTCATATTGAGAAAGTTTCAACCCAAGAAAGAAGGATAACTCACTAAGCATAGAAATTTCAAACCCATCCTTTATTGTCTCTATAAATTCCTTGACCATATTTTCATTGTTCCCTCCAAAGATAATATCATCTACATAAAAACATCAATTTTTTATCACCCTCAGTATTTATAAACAAGTTGTTATCTACTTC
Organism: Taxus wallichiana var. yunnanensis; assembly: GCA_018340775.1. NCBI lineage: Eukaryota > Viridiplantae > Streptophyta > Pinopsida > Cupressales > Taxaceae > Taxus > Taxus wallichiana. The sequence continues at coordinate 465,106,301 of CM031237.1, forward strand.
TCCTCTCTTGAAACCTTAATCCAATAGATACTTGTCTAACCTATCATACCAAGCTCTAGGATCTTGTTTTAGACCATAAAGTGATTTTTTCAATCTACATACATAGTCCTAATTATCTGAAAGAGAGAAACCTTCAGGTTTCTCTATGTATACTTCTTCTTCTAAATGTCCATTCAAGAAAGTTGACTTTACATCCATTTGATATACCTTAAAACCTTTGAAACCTACATATGCAAGAAATAACCTGATTGCCTCTAGTCTTGCTACATGAGAAATTTTTTCTCAAAATCCACTCCTTCCACTTGAGCATAGCCCTTACACACCAATCTATCTTTGTTCCTAGTAACCTCTCCTTTTTCATTTAGCTTGTTTCTATACACCCATTTGGTGCCAATGAAATTTTTATCTTTAGGTCTAGGCACTAGTTCCCATGTTTCATTATTTTCTATCTGATCCAACTCCTCATTCATGGAATTTATCCAATATTGGTATTTTCTTACTTCTTGAATGTTTTTAGGTTCTATTTTAGATAAAAGAGCAGCATTGTCTTGATTAGAATTGCTTACCAGTTTTCTCCTTGTCATCAATCCTTTATTCTTGTCACCAATGATCTTTGATACAAGGTGACCTCTTTTAATTTGCATTATAGGTCCCTTTGAGTCTTTTCTCTCATCAACATTTTCTTCTTATCCATCTAATTCTACGACTTCTTCCTTATTGTTAGTGTTCACCTCCTATGGATCATCCTTTAACCTTCTTCAACATGTCTCATCAAATTTTATATTTGTGCTTTTTATATATTTTGTAATATCTTATCATAAAACCTATAAGTTGAGCTTACTCTTGAATATCCCAAAAATATCCCTTCATTAGTTCTTGAGTGAAATTTTCCTAGATCTTCTTCATCTCTCTTGATGAAAAAATTACTCATAAATACCCTAAGGTGTTACACATTGGCGAGATCTTCCCTTCCATACTTCTTAGGGAGTATGATTGCTATTAACCCTTATTTGACATCTATTCAATATATATACATTTGTGCTCACTTTGCCTCTCTCTAGTAATTATTAGGTGATTTTGACTAATTCAACATAGTCATTGACATTTCTTTGAAAATACTATTTTTACTTTTAACTACTCCATTCTTTCGGGGTGTCCTACCAGCTGAAAATCGTCTTCTAATACCATGTTCTTCACAAAAACCTTTAAATGTATTGGAAAAAAACTCACCTCCTCTATCATATCTTAGACATTTTATCTTCACATTCTTCTCATTCTCAACCAATGCTTTAAATCCTTTGAACTAATTAAGTGCCTATTATTTTTCCTTTAAGAATTCCACCCAAGTCATCCTTGCGTAATCATCTATAAGTAGCATGAAATAACTATCTCCTTAAATAATTTGAACCTGGGAAGGTCCACATAAATTAAAATGTATCCAATTTAGAGGTCATGATGTGGATTATTCCTTGGATTTAAAATTCCTCCTATTTTTCTTTCCATATTGACATGCTTTACATTGTATAGTTGTAGGTCTATTGATTTTGGGCATCTTCCTTACACACTTCTTGAAGACCGATCTTGACCAAATTGTCAAAATTCAGATGCCCCATATTTCTGTTCCATAGCCACCCTTCATTACCCTTGCTCATGAAGTATCTCTATTTATAGATTTCATTCAAGATATTCATGTTGTTTACAGTCCTTTTGGCCTTAGCAATCAACTCTCTGTCTTGACTTTTCTTATGTCACATTATTTGCTATGAAATGTTAATGTGTGCCCTTGACTACACATCTCGAATTGTTGGTGCTCAATCCAACTCCTTGGATCAAGCACATATTTTTCATCTATTCTCTGAAAATATAATAGTTATGTGTGTTCATATTGCTCCTTGTGCTTCAAAGTTCAATCTAAGTCTAGGAGAAGCGTCAATTTGCAAGAAGCTTCATGCCTCAACCAAATAATAGAAGAGATTCAATAGACATGTTAGGAAGTAGTTTAAATGGACTAGTTATTCAAAGTATAAGAGTTTCAGACTCACAAAGGATCAAGATATGTTTATAGAGGAAAATAATTTGTAATCAATGATCCAAACTAATCAAAAAATATGAAGCTATGAAGGCCCAAAAGAATGCAGCCCGACCATGAGATATAAATATGTAAGAATGGCTAGAAAAACTTAGTTAAAATGGACTTAGCCATTTTTAAGGATATAAAACATTCACACGGCCGTTAAAATATAAATCTCAAAATCCCTAGCTATTGGAATTTGAAAACCCATGGGAGACTAAGTTTTAAAGAATTGGTGGGTCCTATTCAAAATTCCCGACAGACATTCATTTGGTTGTAAAATTCAACACCAATAAGACAGGGGACCACATGGCAGCAAATCAATAGTCCAAGAAGAGGACACATGGAAGAATTTTGAAACTTTCCACGCCCAATGCATCCTGCAGACCTTAAGTCCATAGAATAATGTGAGTTTCATAAAGCATCAAATCCGAGACAAAGTTAAAAGATCAATGGTACATGTGGTGGAAAGATATATGGGACAAGTGGCAGATCAAAGGCCAAGAGGTGGACACGTGTTAGTATTCCAAAAAAATTCAAAGAAGATGAGCACAGCGGACCTTAAGTCTCATGGAATCAAGTGAATTTTAGAAGGTTTCGAGTTCGAGTTGTATGATGGGTCAAGGCACTATACGTGGCAACATTTTTGTGGAACCAACGATGAAGTCAAAATTATAAAGTAACATGGATTTTTCTCATTTTTCCATGCTTTGCACCCGACAAACTTTGAATTAAGAGAAGCGTGGAGATTTTTTATTGGTTCAAGTTTCACACTTTGGCAAGGTCCTTATTGATAAAAGTAAATTGTGAAGTATCATGGAACTTTCTAATTGGTTTGTGCTTTGTTTTATGAAAAGGATGTCAATCCAAAGGTACATGGATCCATTTCATTGGTTTGTGCTTCACAAAAATGAAAAGGTATTTATAAATAAAAATAAAATGCTAGAAGTGCGGAGCTTTCCCATTGGTTCAATTTTTGCAGGGATTAGGAAGGGTCATCTAAAAGTATGAATTGTGAAGAAAACGTGGATATTTTTCATTGACCCACATTTCAAGATAACTAGTACAAATAAAATAAAATCCCATAAGCTGCTTGAAGAAAGGACATGGAGATTTTTCATTGGCTCATATTTTGCGATAATCAATACAAGTAAAAGAATAGTTTTAAGGAAAGAAAGGAACACATAATTTTCTTATTAGCTCACATTTTGTAAAACCGATAACTACATTCAAATCCATATAATACACGTGGTAAAGAAAAATTAATATACATGTAAGAATAGGTAGTTCTTGAGCCAATTAAAGGCTGCTGAAAGTATCACTCTATTGTTCATCTCAACATACGAGAACTTCAAATGGCCATAAATTTTGATCCAAAGCTCCAAATCAAGAAAAATTGGTCTCATTGGAAAGGTATCTTCAATCTCTTCAAGTTGACATGATCAGATCCAAAAATTGATGGAATTTGGAAGGAGAAAATAAGAATATAAAAATACATATATGCACCCGGCAATATAGCTAAGCGTTTTTGCATATGTGGTAGTAAAGGCATGGAATCAAGAATCAATCCCAAAATACTAATAGAAAATCATATATTTTTAGTTAGACAAGTTGCATTCCCATTCTAATAAAATGATATTTTCTATTTGAAAAAGGTGGTGATTCAATTGTTGTTTTGGGGGAAAATTTGGGTTGTAAGAAGACATCAAATTTGTATAAATATGTGGTTTTTCCTCGTTAGGGGAGCTAGTTCTTGTTCTCGAAGTAGAGTTAATTTTGGTATTCGATAAAAAAGGGGCTTAGTATTTCTATTTTTTTGAAAAGGTTAGAGATATAATTGTGAATACTATATGTTTCCTTCGTGAAATGCATATTGATATCAATTTCCCAAACTTACGTGTCGAGGTGGTTGTGAGTGTACATGCATTGACAATAATTAAGATTATTTGTATGATGCTCCTTGGTAAGAAATTCCAAGATCTGAAAAATTATGTCCACTTTTGAGTTTAAGTTCTATCTTCGGGTTACGTATGTTGAATTCTTTGATTAATGAGTCATATTTTCTGTTGTAATTTTGTGCTTACTGCTTCACTTTGTCCTACACTAGATCCGTCTTTAATGTTTGTGCTTTGGTCATTAATTTTGATAATTATGTTGTGAGTATTCCTTCGTAATATTATACTTGATTATAAAATCCTTTCCATAACCATTTTGTGCTAATAGATTTTTGTTAGCCTTTGAGTGTATCTTGGGCGTGCGAGAGTAGAAGTAGTAAATACTTCACTAGAATGCTTGCACAAGATCTTGTGTCAAATATTTTAGAGATTGATCTGAAAATTTGCATCTATTGAGTATCAATGAATAAAAATCTTCTTTTACAAAAATGATTACCCATTGATCAATTTTTTTGTACTTTTCAGGATTTCAGGTTGCTCTAAGTGTTAAATGTTGTGTTATAATGAATTTTTATGCCTATAATTCCCCTTGTATGAAGTTATGATTTCCATAATCAACCCCTTTCCCCATATTAACATAAATTTTTCTATTTACTACCTTGTTTCTCTAAATACCATTGAAGGTATCTCTTAGCTTTAATTCTATTATATAGAGAATGCAAGAGCAATTGAACTTTACTATCTATAGTAACCTACATTTGGTGCAGTAAACATAGGCAAAATTTTATGTGACAACTCATAAGAGTGGATTATTGTGTCCTTGAAAATGTTTATCCAAGATTGATCCACCATTTAAAAATAAATTGAGGGAACAAAGACTCCATCTCCCCTTCGCATTTCATGTTACACCTCGGGTCCTCTCACCCTAGTTCAAGGCAAGAGAAAAGAAACAAGTAAAAGGCCATCTCCTTTATACATGCACCTCAATTATTCCAATGCTTGATCTAAAGGAATGTGTCAGACCCCTCCCTGATTACAAAATGACATATCACCTGGTCTACCACCATTTCCAAGTAATTTCCCTCTTCCTTAAAGAGAATTGTTGTCAATCAATAGGGGTAAAAATTTGAGGACCAACATGAATCACACTAAGAAAATTGTGTTTCAACCCTTCTACATACAAAACATTTTTTGTCAAGGTCTTTCCATTATCCAAGCTCAAGGAACCTTTGCCAACTATCTTGGAAGATGTATTGTCACTAAACCTTACTAAACCTGCTAAATTTTCCTTAAATGAGATGAATTTACTTTTGTTTCCTATCATGTGTCTGAACACCCACTATCAATGTACCAAATCATGTCCTCATTTTGAGTGTGAAATGTAGTTTGGACAATCAAGGCTTCTTCTTCACTCTTCATCTCTGTACTATACAGAGTGCATTCTTCCTCTTTGGCTTGTACATCCTCTAGTTGATTCTTGATGATTTTTACATCCTTCTTAGCTCCTTTGATCATGATGCCTTTCAATAAGTCTACTTTCTCCTTTAGGACTTTGATAAAAAACCTCCCTAGTGACCCATTATGTGCTTCAGGGATCACCTCAAGTTGTAAAGCTTACTTAAGAGGCCCTATTATGATACTAATTGTTGGAAGTACACACACCTTTGGGGGTGAATAAATTATTCCTTACAACCTTTTACTTGATTATGTATTTATCATTCAAAAAATTCATTTCAAATTAAAAAACATGAATTATCTAAACATTGTTACAACCATACACATGAGTAAATGAACATTAGAACACAAGATATAAGTGGGAAAACATAAAGGGGAAGAAAACCCACTAAAAACAACTTGGAATTTTTTTCCTAAATAGAAACAAATCAAATTTAGTTGAACACTAACCCAACAAGAAGAAAAAACCCATGACAGTTTAATAGAGCACTAACCCTACAAAGAGTAGCAACCCCTAAGTCTAGTAGAACACCAACCCTAAAAAAGCTACTACTGCCTAGATGACTCACCACCAAATCATCCACCTAATTTTTTGTCACCTATAGAATGTTGCTAGAACAACTAATGATGACACTTATTCAACTCTCTTTTCTTCTATCTTCTTCAAATATGCCTTCTAGGCTTCTTCGCTTAAGGACTTCTTCACCAAGATAATTAGGTCAAATGATATGTATTACCAACATCATAATACCACTTAAATCCTCATGACATAATATTTTCCTTCTCTTTGATGGCCATAAAGACCTTATTCACTTGCCTTCTTTCTCGCTCAACCTCTTCCTCTCACAACCACAAAATAGGTCTTCTTCACTTGCATATATACATGACTTAAGCATCATACACATCTAGGTCGGACATCATAGGTCATATATCATTTAAAAAGTTAGAAAACATCTTACAAAACTTTCTAAAGACCAATATAGGTAGAAAATAGTATCTAGAAGTCATGTATTCCTTCATTAGGACACATAGAGACCTAATGCACTCAAACTGTCCTTTCGCCAAAGCCAAGTCCTCTTGGGCCTACATGGCCTTCTACAACATCTATCAACCATTCAACCACATAGTAAATGACCTCTAAAAACCTTCTCCATGTTTGACAAGCACTTTGTAACTATAGATTATATCGTGAAGCTCAACCACTCATCAAAACACTTAGTCATGTAAAAATAAAGAAAGAATAGACACTACATAACCTCAGGGTCATCACCATATGCTTGTAATACCATCACTCAGGGCACAAATTCCTGAGAACAAATTTTCACTCAACACACCTAGAATTTTCATCACACCATGAAAAGAAGTCAAGAAATAATGACTTCCATAGATCATCTAAGGGCTCAAACTTGTTATAAAACCACCCTAGACATGGATTATACCTTCCCAAATTCCTCTACCATCTATTTTCACACCATTTATAGTGCAAAAATTGAGATATCACACGAGTTCTTCAGAAACTTACCATTTATTATGCGAGTCCACTCACTATCCACGACACCTCGGTGCCACTGGAGATACCCAAGAGATTAATTTACAACCTCTAATTATTATACTTGTTCAACCAATCCATTATGATAATGCTTAGGAAACGTATTGTTCATCTCTACCTTAATAGGGTTTTAGGATGGTTTTAGACCAGCTTACCTTCTTAATGATTGTTCATAAAGCTCTTCCCCTTAAACCAAAATATAATGCCATGTATTTTGAGCTAGGACCCTTCCTCATCTACCATGAAGATCTTATCCTCCAATGAAAATTTCACATGTTCCAATGAGCATCAAAATGTCCTTCTCAATCTTGAGTTCTCAATTCTATGAGCTTGGTAGAGGAGAAATCACATTTTCTTGCTTCTTCCTTAAAACTTGGTCCCTGAAACTTTTTCTAGAATCCAAACCTCTAATAAAACCTACTACACCTTTCCCAATGCTCACTTTTTAATCTCAATGCATAAATATCTCCAACATACCTCATTAGGCCAACTAGGGTCAAGAATAGGTCTAGGTGTATACCTAGAAAGTAGGTCCAAACCATGTATACACACTCTAAGACACTTGTGAGTGTCTTAACACCTCATCCTCATGCTCTCCATGCTCTCACAATGCTTAACCATCTTCAACCACATGTGTTTATCCATCTCTCATGCACTTAGGCTCATTATCCTTGACTAGGTTTCTTGAGCACTTGATTTATCTTCATGTTCTTTAGTGCACTCTTATACCTACCACATGTTGACCATGCTCAATTAACAACTGATCTTACAAAATTCCTCTTGCATTCATCATAACTCTTGTAGACCTACTAGTCACCATATCATCTCAAGACACCTATGCATGCAACACAACACTTAAAGACCACACTTTCTCTTTACTACCAATTAACCTTCACATGATATGGCATCACACTCTTTTTGACATCATCTTGACACCTCAGACATCCATATTTTTCATTAATGACCTATGAATCTTGGCCACATCAATGAAAACACTCCATGACTAGTGAAAACTCAACACCTTCACCATCAATGACAACATCTTGTGTGTACATGTATGGGATTTGTTATTTTTAAACATATCCCATAAATATAATTGTTCGTATCCAAAGAACCTTGAAATTTTCCTACGATATGTTTGGTTGTATCATCTTGGTATGACAAGCTTGGATGACGAGGTGACTTTGGTGGAGAATATCATGGCTTCTACCTTCATCGTGATCCCTTTGTTGTTTGCTACTTACACGGTATTTTCCATGTAGGAATGGTTCCCTCTTATTCATCCTCATAATCTTTCTCTATCTCTTCTTCATGTACCTCTTCATGCTCCTTTTTGTGTACATGCTTTTCATAAAGAAATAATCTATCTTTTCAATACTTTCGGTCATGTTGATCATCCCCTTCTTCATCAACAATATGTATCACCCGAGATCCCCTATCCCTTTATGTGCATTGACCTATTCAAATGAGTTCTTCCTCATGATGGTCCTTCGACTTCTCTTCTTCCTCTTGTGTGGGCACTGGGAATTCGTGATTCTTTAAGCTGGAACTATTCAAGAAACTTGAGGAGTACACGATGTACTTGATTCATGTCACCGTGATTACATCCTCTTTCATGCAATGTGATACAACTGCCCTTCTATCTCATCTTCCTCCTCTTCTTCTTCTTATTTAGGAGTGGGATTGTTCTTAAAATTTGGTATTATTACGGTTATTTTCCTTGATGGGGGTGGTGTAAGATTGGTATCATTCACTTGAACAAATTCCCATCCTTTAGCTTTAGCTTTAGATAGATATTGACCCGACATGCCTCCTTCCCTACTACCAATGTCACGATGGGATTAATATCCATCATATCAAACTGCATTATCTCTACGTAGGGTGCCTTGGTCTCATATCCATAGGTTTTGAGCAAGGTGTTGTAGTCAACATCTACCTTATCTCGTGTTAAACTTAAGCGATTACACATCCTTGATCCTGTTGACTATGTTCTTGAAGTATTTTGCGGTGAATGAAAATGGGAATTTTCACCATGAGCCCATCTCTCCACTTATTAGCAAAAATATTCCAAAGCTAAAATGTTGCATAGCTATAAAATATTCCTGCCCTCCTAACTCTATTGGAAACTCTTTGGGAACGCACCATTTGTTCTCAAAGGCATTGCAAAACCTCTAATACCATCTTTCCAAGCATTCCTTATAAAAATTTGTGACCACACCATCAAAAATATACTTAGAAAATCTCCTTTCTAGTGTTTTATATTCTAGGGGATGCTACCATTATCTCCCATCTAGTCTATCCAACACTCCAATCTCCTAGAATACTATAAGAAGCAATATTTACCCCCATGTAATCTCATCTCCTTTTTCATGTTGGGTTATTACCTCTTCAATTATTTCGTAGGTGATGTCCGAGAGATGTTGTACCTAGTCCATTGTGCCATCTTATATGTGATGTGTAAGAATTTCTTATTTACTTCAGACCATCAATTTGAGGTGCCTAACTTACATCTTACCAAACACATGGCTAATCTTGTCCCAAGGTCCCTAATATTGGTAACATTGAATGCATAGTCTCGTCTCTCGATAGTGTAACTTGGTTGTTGTCTCCTCTACTTTGTAGTCTCGTTATGTATATCTAGGGAAATTTATGTGTTGCTATCATGTATCCCACCACTTTTCTAATCAACAATGTAGTGAGGTGCATCCTTTTGCATGTGAAATAAAAGTATTAATTATGGACTCTTAACATTAACCTTTGAAATAGGTGCGTGTGCTTACAAAAAAATGGCAATTCAAAAAAATTTAGGACCACGACATCTACTAAGGTCTTGTGCACTTTATCATCTAACAAAATTTTCCTTGCTGCGATTAAATGACTTGACTACTTTATGACATCATTTTTATATCACCTTCATGCCTTGGCGCATAGTGGTTATAATCATTAATTTTGCACTTACGGATTTGAGATGTCCATGGCATCCTAACTATCACTTCTTCATGGTACTACTTTTATGAGTACTATTCATTATGGGTTTCCTCATTTGGCTTCTTGTTCTTAAGTACCTTCTTCTTTAGTGTCATTTCTTACTTGGTTTAAAAATCCTGTGACTAAAAATCCCGTGAATTCCATGCCCTAGGTGTTGAAACCCTTACAAGTCTCAATCTCTCAATATTCCTTGTTTCAACACTCAACTCTACCACGTGCCTTAACCCTACAAAATATTTTCCCTCAATTTTGTAACCATAACACTTCTTTTAAAATTTTATAACCTTTCTACCACTTCTACTTCACCATTTTCCATAAACGCAAAGAGATCTATGGTTCTTAAAACGCTCTTTGGTCGCCTTCAAATCACATGCTTTGGTCACAATCTGCAATAGTTTACATTGGTTGCATGGGTTTTCAAAATCTCTAATGCACAAAAATTTTAATTTGTAAGGTGAGAATAACTACACTTGCTCCCTTTTATATATTTCCAATTTTTGATTGCATTAAATAAAATTACCTACCACTACTTTTTATCTTTAATGCATATTTTTGTTTTCCCAACTTTTTCCACAGAATATGGGATCATCATAACCTTCTCTTGTGTGCAATAATCCATAATCTACTTGCACGTGACGTGACTACTTCTCAGGTTGTAAAAACATTTGCGTGAACCTCATTACACCACACATAATCTTCCTCTATGCTACTTACCAAGTATTCTTCCTCAACGTTTCCTCCCTTGCGTTATCTTTGCTCATTACTTCATCTTCACCAAGTTTCCATATGAGAAGCTCTACCAAATCATGGGCATTTGTGCCTTATCAAGATTAGTATAAGAATAATTCCTCCAGAACATGCACTCTCACGTGGTTAACCATTTAAAATATTTTTCCCTTGCGTACCTTTTCCTTCCACCCTATACTAAAATTATGTGTGTTCCTTTGTGCATCAATCTAGAATAAACATACCAGCTCCTACGTGTGAACACACTTATTACCTAATCTAAATGGATATAATACCTTATTTCAAACATAATGTAAGTTTATTTATACTAGGGATTTAGCTTACTCTTATTAAAATAACCAAGTAACATATTTCCATCCAATGCCTCCAAGTGGCATGTACCAAATTCTAAAATTTTGGTTACTTTAAAGGGGCCTAACTAATGAAATATGAGCTTCCCTGGGTGGGGCGAAAACTTTGAATCATAAAAAAACACCATTTCCCAACTGTAAAAGACTTGTTTTTGATATGCCTATCATGTCAAATCTTCTATCTTTCCTTTTCTATTTTCTCACTCCATTGCGTAATTGCATGCCTTTCATCTAACTACATTAATATGTCAATGCACTATTCTACTGCTTATTTATCAAAAATCATCCTACACATGTAATACTCAAGGAGGGTAGCTTGAATTCCATAGGAAAACCTACCTTTTCACTAAACACCAACTTAAAGGGTGTTTCCTTGTTTAACCACTTATAGGTAGTCATGTACACCCATGATACAATTGAAAAATTGTCATCCCAATATTTTCTTCCCACATCACATTTTTTTGTCAATGTGTGACCCAAGATCTTGTTGAAAGATTATGCAATACCATTGGCTTGTGGGTGATAGGGGTAGTCTTATGATGAGCTACCATAAATTCAGATAACAATATTCTAATTTTCTTGTTCAAGAAATGGGTTCCCCTGTCACTAGTAAGGCTTAATGGATAGCCATACTTATTAATAATATTATCCCATAGGAATTATGTAGTTGTAGCAGCAATACAATCCTAGGTGGGTGTTGCATCTACCCATTGCATTAGATAATTTTTGGAAGTGATGATGTATAACATGCCTTTCCTCTACAAAGCGACACAATTAGACCAACAAAGTCAATTTCCCATTTCATGAATGGTTCTTCACTTGTTATGTGTCACAATAGAATTTCATCACACTTCCCTAGTTTTACCATTCTCTAACATTGATCACAAGCTTTAAAAATTCCTTTGTATCCTTGTATAGTGTCTCCCACCAAAATCCCGTGAGTAGTATTTTGCATGTGGTGGCTTCTCCAACATAATGACCTCCTACAATTCCACCATGCAATTCTTCCATTATTTCCTCATGCTCATACTCCATTACAAACCACCACAATACCTCATCTTTAACCATTTTATACTGGTCTCCACCTACAAAATGATAGGGTGCAACATGTATAACTAGTTACTTCTTCTCTATTATCTTCATTCCTTGAGCACAATTCTGTGCGTAAGAATATCATTATATCCTCTAAATCTGATGGGATACTTTGTAAAATTAAACATTTGCACATCTAACATAGTTTCCTCAATATTTTTTTCATCTTCTCCAAAATTGATGCATGAAATATGGTCAAGTCCCAAATTAATCTTTCCAAGCTTGACTATGACTCAAAAATCAAATTCCTAGAATAACAAGATCCATTTGCATATCCTCCTTTGTAATACTTTGGCTTGTTAACTAGATACTTGAGTTTCATGTGATTAATGTAAAATATAAATGGCTTCACCAATAAATATTATCTGAATTTATGAAGCACATATACCATAGCTAACACATCATGCTCTGTAGTTGTATAATTCTACTCGGCCTCTGTCATTATGCCACGCTTGCAAAATAAATAACATGATCCACATTACCTTCCTTAGTCTGAGGTAATACTACTCCAATTTTTGTTCTAGAGGCATCTACATGGACATGAAATGGAAAATTCCATGAAGGGAACCATAGTATAGGCACGGTAGTCAACCTTTCCTTCAATGTTCCAAATGCCTTATATTGTGCATCCCTCAATAGAACTTCCCTTTCACCTTTAACAATTCTTCTAGTGGTGCAACTATCTTATCATAACCTTTTATGAATTTCCTATATATACCTTGTATGCCCAAAAAATCCATGTACCTCACTCGATTCATTAGTTCATCTAAGCGCAGGATAATTACACTCTTCATTGGGTCAACCAAAATACCTTCCTTACATATGATGTGCCCTAGCAGTGTGCCAAAAGGTATTACAAATATGCAATTATTGATATTTAATGATCTACTTAAATTCTTGCATCTTTCAAACATAAGTTTAAAATAGTCACAATGGTATTTGATTAGACCATACAAGGTCCATTCATCAAGATATACCTGCAAGAACTTGTGGATAAAGTCTTCAAATTCCTAGACAATAATGCATGAGAATACTATTGGTGCATTATTAAGCCCAAAATGCATAATTATATGTGCATAGGAACCCCACTCTTTAGAAGCTGTTGTTTTAGGTTGATCCTCATGCACGATATACATACACGATGGTACCTATAGAAACTATATGTGAAAGAGGAAATGTCATGCCCGCCACACCTTCAAGAATCTCTTTAGTAAAGGGTGTGGGGAAAGGATCAATGACACAAGAGGCATTCAATACCATGTAGCCCACACAAATCCAAATTCTGTCATATTTTTAAAATGTTAATGACCATTGGAATGCTCCACTCTAGTTCTTATATTGGTTCAATAATACCTATTTTGAGAATCTTGTCTATCTCATCTTCACCTTGATGCACAATTTATGATTCATCCTATAAGGTATCTTTTGTATCGGTCACGTTCCTTCCATAGCTTGATCTTCATTTCCCCTAATGAAGGATGAATTCCCTTTAACTCATGGTAGCCTCGAGGAAATAGATCCTATAATTCATGCAAAGTAGTTCTATGATCTTTGCAATTTTAGACTCTAACTAGTAATCACCAATTATTTCCTCTTTAGGTGCATCCTCTGTTCCAATGTTGACTTTCTTTTTTTCAAATGTTGGTGATACACTCGTGCATGCTCATTTACTCTAGAAAATACTTCACACTCTTCCTTAGTATTCTCAACATCTAGATCCTCGACCTTTTCATCATCAATCATGTACACCCGTTTTCCTTTATCTATCTCCTTTTAGGCACTCTCCAAGAGATGCTCATCACAATTCATCCAGTCGCAAGTGTTCATGTAATCAGTTAGAATATTCTCACCTTGTAACTAGGTTACAAGATATTTTTCCTTTACATTGTCTCCCATAGTGATGCACTTTATCAACTGCAAAGTTATATGCATAGGGGGTTTTTAGTAGAATAACACTCAAAGGAATGTATCATACCTAAAGTCTTTGCCTTCTAATATGTGGTCTCCTACTTCATCTCAACATGTATGTACCATGCACGTGCAAACCTATGTAATATGGAACAAAATTTATGTACCCCTAGAGATGGTGGTAATGCATTAGGTCCCTTGATCAAATTATCTTCACAACCTTGAATTGTGATCCAGGGAGAATACATTCCATCATAACTTGATATCTTCAAAGGTAGGTTACTCTTAACAAATTGAGTTAGGAAAGTAACCCTAATCTCATGCTATCTTAGCAAGTTATATATGTGCGCGACTCACCATCGTGTTGTCATTCCCTTAAGTGAATATATAAGAAAATTTCTCCTTTCACGCTCATCACACAATTGTTCTTCCATAACATGAAATAACGTCTCTAGCTTCTCTTCTCGGTGAACTTTGGTAGCACGTTCTTCGTAAATGCATAAGCGCTTGATTCCTAATCACTTGTGTGACTCTTTCATGCCACTCACAACCAACCATTTCATATGTATCATGAGCCCAAGTTACACAAGAAACATTGGTAGTGTCACTAATGGAATGTGCATCTCCCCACTTGAGCATCCCTTCCTTCTTTGACTTAACAAAATCCAAGTCATGCACTGTCTACACATAGATCTGGTTAAGATCTTCTTCATTTATGGGATCGATGTAGGGTGTAACCTTTATACCATCTTTAGGGATCACTACCCACTCATATGCATTCTCAAAACTGATATAATATTTTTTAAAGTGTAGGTTTTCATTATTTTCATAGCACTAAGGACGACCAAACAATGTAGGAATTTTTTCCGCCTCGCTAACTCTAGAACCTCAAAATATCTTTTGAATTTTAATCCCTCAATTGTGATGCTTTGATATCCTTCAAAATGCCAATGGGCATGGCCCTTTTTTCCATATACAACACACTTGAGGATGGTTATAATGGTGGTCTACCCATTTTGTTCCAAGCATCAAGGGTAAGGACATTAACTTTTGCACCTGTATCAATCAAAATGTTACTTACCAACCAGCCATCTATAACCGCATCTAAAGTAATCTCCTTATCATATTCATGGTTCTAAGGTGGTAATTAACATGTAAGACATGTCTCTCCCTTTCAGTTCTGCACATGTAACTTTCTCCATGCAACCATTCTCCTAACAGGGGATGATATTTTATTGTCTAAGCATCTTGCATACTTATTTGAGGTCATCAATATTCTTATCGGTTACTTGAGTCTATTTAGCACACTCTTAGTCCCATGCTTTCTCCTTGGGTGAAGTATCTCCCCCTTGATTCTCTAATTAATCCCATGGTCTCTTGGAATACTTCCTTTTGCTACCATACATCCAAATATTTACTTGGTTGCACATTCTCGTCCCGTTTGATGGGAAGATTTGATCATCCCTATTCATGTGTGTGTAAAGATTCTACACACATAGTGAATAATAATGATTGTTGTTCTACCGCAACCAAATTATTAGGTTTCCACTATACCTTATTAGAGTGCTCGACATGTATCATTGATGTACCCCTATCCTTTTTATTTTTACACATGTGTGCATACAAGTCCAGTGTAATCATCTATTTTGTGCCCCTTTCCACAAGACGCGTAAGACCGGTGTTTGGACACTTGCACTTTGATGTTTTTATGGTGACCCACATGTCTAACATGTTCTATGAATGAACTTGTCTCTCTCACCTCCATGGCCTCAATCGTGATATCCTCCCCTGTAACTTCCATTTCCATTATTACCTACACCATTATCATGTCTGGTTCCATTATTTTCACATTCCCATCCTTGTGAGATACTTTCTCTGAGTCTAGTGCAATCAGGTCTCACAGGAATCATAGATATGGTCAATCAACTGGTAATTAACTGTGTCATGGGTGTCTATGTCACAAATCTAGGAGTACAGTGATACATTCTTCTGTGTGGTGCGCTACAGAAGTGGGTTGATCCGTAAACTTTCAACTTTGGAATAATTCACAAATCACAATATTATTTGTTGTTTACTTTCTATTAGAAATAATAGAGAAAGCTAGTGAATGAATTATAATTGTGCTTAGAATCAATAATTGCAGCAAAGGGAAAGGACATAGAACTCAAACACCAACAATTTTATCCTGGAAACCTCCAATGGAGGAAAACCAGTCGGGAAGGGCAATTTCTCTTTCTTCCCACTTCTATTGGCCAATTCAAATCACAAGTACAAAATTTACAATAAGTATGAAAGGGAAGTAGATAATATCTCAACACTTCCTTTCAGTTACTTGCTTGCTCTGTCTCAAACTCCTTTCTTCTACAAAATACAATTTCCAGCACTAAGACTTCTTGCTCACTTGCTCTCATGCTTCGATGATCTTCTACACTTCTACAATCATGAATTTATAGCCTTTCTCATGTCCTCCGTGCACTGGAGAATGGGAAAGGTCATGAAGGTGAAGGGAGACGAACACCCTTTCAAATTTGGAAGTTATTCGTTTCAAATTTTACTTTCTATCCGTAATGGACAAGACCACTTCCTTGTGCGAGACGGTGGTTATATAACTGCCACCCTAGCTGAGTGGCGGTTTTGTGACCGCTGCCCTGCATAGGGTGGCGGTCCTATTACTTAAAATACGAACCTCCGTTTAATGTTTTCCTTCCTTGTGCTGACTGTATTTCTGATGAAGTAGAGTTTTTCGGATCCCTATGGATCACACCTCCCCTTCTTAGGAGGATTTTGGTCCCACAAAAGCTTAGTGGGGGAGTAGATGAGGAAACAATTCCCTCACTTTCTCCTTTGAATACCACCGGGCCTGCCTTGGTGTCTTTCCTTTCAGTCCAATCTGCCAAGACTCCTGTGGACCTCTTCTAGTCTCTCTAACCTTCTGCTACAGTACTACATCCTCCTCCAATTCACCTCGTGATTCCAAGATGCAATCCTCGATGGAAGGTAGAAATTATAGTTCTTCATCTTCATCCAAAGCATGGATGGCTCATATAGGTGTAAGTTCTCACAGTTTACTACAGAGTACATCCTCATGAATGACGAAAAATCAAGTCAAAAAGCATTTTCTCCAATCTACTCCAATATGGTGAAAGGTCCATATCGTAGTGGCTTGAGCTTCCGTGCTTGACCTTGTAGTCTCTCCTTGCTCAAGTAAAGCCAAAATTTATCTCCAACATGAAGCTTGTGTTCCCTTCTATGCTGATCATGCCTAGCTTTTTACTTCGCTTGAGACTTCTCCAGTTGTTCTTTGACCTTGAGATGGATTTGTCGGATCCTCTCAATGAATTTTTTTCTCTAGTCACCTCTTGTGTCTCATGTATCCTCCTCATCCTTGTCCAACTGCTATGTCCAGTGGATTCATAGGTAGATATCCCAAGCATGTTTCAAATGGTGACTTCATGGTGGATGTGTGTACTACCCGGTTGTAGGAATGTTGAATGTAGGCTAAGGACTCATCCCAAGTCCTTGGGTACTTACTGTTATACCCTCTGATTAATTATACCAAAGTCCTGTTTACCACCTCTGTTTGTCCATCTGTCTGCGGATGGAAAGTTGTGCTCCTCTGTAATCTGGTATCCATCTTGTCCCACAATGTAGTCCAAAACTTCCCCAAGAATATGGAATCCCTGTCAGAGACAATAGACTTTGGCAAACCAAAATGCACCCATACATTAGCAAAGAAAAGATCTGCTACCTCATGTGCTTTTACTATCTTTTTACATGCCATAAGAATACACATTTTACTAAATCTATCAACAACAACATAGAGATAGTCATGGCCATGTTTAGACATAGGTAATCCTCCTACAAAATCCATAGAGATGTCCTCCCATGGACGAGTAGGTACTGGTAAAGGCATATACAAACCTTCCTTCCTAGTCTTTGGCTTGCTAGTACAACAAAGTTTACATCCATGAATAAATTTTGATACTTCCTCTTGCATATTGGGCCAATATACATACCTTTGCAAGTGGGTTACGGTCTTACCAACACCAAAATGTCCTGCTACTTTTGAGGTATGTGCTTCCCTCATCAATAAAAGTCTTTCTTCTTTAGGCACACAAAGTTTTCCCCATCGGTAGAGCAGCCCATCCTTGAGATAACAATCTTCAATCCCTATCCTTTCAGCCCCTTGGGACTGCAACTTCTGAAATGTCACCCCAAAGTCTTTGTCTTGGGCATATGCCTCTTTGTATGCTTCCTTCGTGAAGGGCTCGATCTGAGAAATAGTGGCCAAGTAGGAGAATTTCTCCTGTGTGGGTGGCCTAGACAACATGTCTACCACCACATTTGTACTACCTTTCTTGTATTTGATCACCAAATGGAACTGTTGAAGGAACCCCATCCATTTGTAGTGCCTTGCCTGCTGCAATTTAGACTGTGCTTGCAAATATTGGAGAGGTTTGTGGTCAGTGTGCACAATAGTTTCTTTACCCATCAAATAGTGTTTCCATTTTTTAATTGCCTGAACTAGTGCATACATTTCTTTATCATATACTGAATATCCTTTAACTGCTGAAGTGAAAGTTTCAGAATGATAACATATGGGTTTACCTCCCTGAAGCAACACTGCGCCCATAGCATAATCATTGGCATCTGTCTCTACTTCAAAAGGCTGCTGCAAACTAGGAAGAGAAAGTACTGGAGCATGACTAATCTTGTATTTTAATAACTCAAAGGATTTGTCTTGTTTCTTACCCCATTCAAAACCCTTACTCTCTATGCAGCCACTGAGCGTAGAGGTGTTGCAATCGCAGAGAATCCTAGAATGAACTTCCGCATGTATTGTACTACTCCCACAAAACTTCTAGTTTATGTGGCTCCTGTTGGTGTTGGCCAATTAGTGATGGCTTCCACCTTCTTTGGATCCACTCGTAGCTCTCCTCCTCTAACCACGTGTCCAAGATAGACAAGTGATTGCTTGGAAAATTCACATTTCTTCATGTTACAAAGCAGTTGCTTCTCCCTGAGAACTTGCAAGACTTGCTGCAAATGTGTTAAGTGTTCTTCCCATGTGGCACTAAAAATCAAAATATCATCTAGATATACAATGACACATGAATCTATGAAATCCTGCAATACATCATTCATCAATCTCATAAATGTAGCGGGTGCATTGCATAACCCAAAAGGAAGTACTAACCATTCATACAAACCCTGTTTTGTTTTGAAGGAAGTCTTCCATATATCCTCCTCCTTCATCCTGACTTGGTGATAACTAGACTTGAGGTCCAACTTCGTGAAAAATTTAGCATGTTGAAGCTGGTCCAAGAGATCATCTATGTGGGGAAGTGGATATCTGTTCTTTATGGTGATCTTGTTCAAAGCATAGTAGTCAATGCACATTCTCCAAGAACCATCCTTCTTTGGCACCATCACAATAGGCGAACCGCATGGTGAGGTGCTCAGACGTATTACCCCTTGGTCTATTAGTTCCTGGAGTTGCTTCTTTACTTCAGTACTCTCAAGCAAGGATTGCCTATACAACCCGATGTTCGGTAGAGGTGACTCTGACAACAGTTGAATCTCATGCTCTACTTCCCGTTTTGGTGGTAATCCACTAGGAGTCTAAAATACTTCCTAAAAAGACTGAATAATACTATCCAAATCTTGTTTTCCTTGGTTAGAAATTTCTAAAACTTCTACCCCATCTTGCTTATCTTTTAACAAAAGTAAACAAAACTGATTATGATTTTCTGAATTAGCCATTTTTCTTGGTTAGCACTCACCATAGTAACCCATGTCTTACGCTGGTGTGCCCGGATGTTGTAGCTGATCCCATCCTTGACCCATTTGTACCAGTTCTCCCTTCTCATAAATATAGCATCCCTAACATACAAGTAAGGAATCTCGAATACCACATGAAAAACATCAAGTGGAATGACTTCAGCTTCAAAAACATCTATATATTGGGAATTTATCCCAAACTTGACCTTACCTCTTTTTTTTTTACTCGAATCTCAACACCCTTCTTTACCAAAACCCAAAGGATAATGGTGTGGATGCTTGTAAGTCTCAAGACCAAGCTTCTTTACAACTGCCTCAGAAATCAAGTTAGATTGAGAACCGGTATCAACCAAAGCATTTACCTTAGTTCTCTTGATCTGGATTTTGATTTGGAATAGTCTACTCATCTCCTCTTTGCTATCCCCGTTGGTGGCCGTGCATCCAAGCCTTTCATCTACATCAGAGTCATCTTCAATTTCTACCTCCCCTCTGTCTTTATAGCTGTCATGGAATTCTTTGAGTCCTTGGTTCGGTTCTTCGGATGTAACTCCAGATGCAACTTCCAACATGTAGCATCAGTATGACCATTGATATCACAATTCTTACAAAAATTCTTGGGATCTTTACAAGTATTTAAAGTAGTGGCAGCTTGTTTACCTTTCCCTTTCCACTTACTCTTGTTACTTGTTTGCCCATAATCCTTTTTCTGCTGATTTGTTGATTGCTTTACCCTCGGCTCTGCTTCTCCTTGCTTCTTCTCATCATCTATGTAGTATGCTGTACACATGCTTCATTGAGATCCTTGGGCTTTGTGGAGATAAATTTTCTTCGAAGGTGAGTGTGAAGTCCGCCTAAGTATTTGGTTAGAATATCCTCATCCTCCAAGTCCATATTTAGCAACATGGCTTGCCTCTGAAACTCCGTAGTATAGTCCTACACACTTTGACCACTGCCTTGTCTAAAATACTACCATTTAATCATTTGGTCAGTTTTATGGCCAATAGGATAAAAGTTAGCTCTAAGTAATTCCTTAAATTCTTGCCAAGACTTCACAGTAGGACGTTTCTTCTTTTCACAAGTAGTTAGATGGGTTTCCCACCAAACTAGAGCATGTCCCTCCATTTTGAGATGTGCAAAGGTGATCCTTTGTGCCTCAGTGACATTATGGATGCTAAAGTAGACTTCTAACTATTTCAACCATTTATCTAGCAACTCTGCATCTACTTGTCCTTCAAAGCTTTTGATTTTGACTTTAGTCTCAACTTTAAAAGGAGTATGTTCAGATTTTACCTTCTCTCTTGTGTTAGAAGTCTCTCCTTCACGCTCTTCTCCATAATCTTCCTCATGGTGACTCTTGCCTATACCAAAATTTTCGGCTAAGCCTCGAACCACCGAGTCCATGGAGTCTTGTTTGACAGAAGCCATCTTCTCGTAAATCTGCAAGTTCTTCTTGCCTTCTAAACATCCTATCCATCATGGTCTCCAGCATCTCGATCCTCTGGACCAAGTTCTCTTCCTCCATTTCTCCCTGATTCTCTGTTTCCACTTCTTTGTCGAAATCTCTGGATCGCAAGGTAAAGGTTCTTCACCTTTAGATCTTGTCACTGTCATACAAATTCAAGAATGAATACCACAGTCCTGGATATTTGTTAGCTCTGATACCAAAATGATCCGTAAACTTTCAACTTTGGAATAATTCACAAATCAAAATATTCATTGTTGTTTACTTTCTATTAGAAATAACAGAGAAAGCTAGTGAATGAATTATAATTGTGCTTAGAATCAATAATTACAAAGCAAAGGAAAGGACATAGAACTCAAACACCAACAATTTTATCCTGGAAACCTCCAATGGAGGAAAACTAGTTAGGAAGGGCAATTGCTCTTTCTTCCCACTTCTATTGGCCAATTCAAATCACAAGTACATAATTTACAATAAGTATGAAAGGGAAGTAGATAATATCTCAACACTTCCTTTCAGTTACTTGCTTGCTTTGTCTCAAACTCCTTTCTTCTACAAAATACAATTTCCAGCACTAAGACTTCTTTCTCACTTGCTCTCATGCTTTGATGATCTTCTACACTTCTACAATCACGAATTTATAGCCTTTCTCATGTCCTCCCATGCACTGGAGAATGGGAAAGGTCATGAAGGTGAAGGGAGATGAACACCCTTTCAAATTTGGAAGCTGTTCGTTTCAAATTTTTCTTTCTATCCGTAATGGATAGGACCGCCGCCCACTGTGCAGACAGGTGGTTATGTAACCGCTGTCTTGGTTGAGCGGAAGTTTTGTGACTGCCACCTTGCATATGGCGGTAGTCCTATTACTTAAAATACAGAACCTTCGTTTAATGTTTTCCTTCCTTGTGTTGATGTATTTATGATGAAGTAGAGTTTTTCTGGATCCCTATGGATCATGGGTAGTTTTAGACATCATGATTTATATGGAAAATATTACAATTTGAAAGAAGTGTGTGCACAATCTGTGCAAACAAATATCCTTAGTTTTCCCCTCTACATCGTAATATTTACACCATACTTAACTATGGGTGTCATACACATAATTGGTAGACAACTTCTCCTATTGTATTTTCATAGATATGATTTGCACTTCAAGGAACAAACCCACTCCAATATTTACGCTTCCAAGTGCATCTATGCGTATTGTTGCATCTAGATCCTTACGTGGTCCCATGAATATTTAATGTGATAACGCCCTCCTAAATGGTGTTAATAATCCACCCATGAACCATTTTGCACATTGAATTTGATGGATGCCATACAAGAGTTTAGAAAAAGAGTTTTGAACTATGCGTCATATTCTTGGGCACTCTTAGATAGACCCTATTTAATATCCTTGAGCACACTAATTCTCTACTACTCAAACTCAAGTATATGAAATTATACCATAAAGGTGGCACACAACACGTCATAGTAAACTATCATCTGATATGGGGCATATTTTGTGTATTAGCTATGCACGTGCCCTTGTAACGTGATCGTGAATTGACTTACTTTCCTATCTAAGGTTGTTATTCCCTAAGCCCTCTATAAGAGTTCACACTTATGCATGTTCTTTGTTATGTCTTATACTCCTTGATACTTTGGTAAATGAAGTAATGTCTCAAAGAAAATATAAGGATATTTTTTGGTGGGTTACTTCCTTGTCCTGGATTGCTTTCGCGTAGGGAAGACTAGATCCTGGCCCCAAACCTCCACTAGGGATGTCTCTTTTCAAGGGAGGACTAGAGCCTCCTAAGCCTCCTGCTACCACCTGAAAACCTAAATTAGTTCTATTTTACATCCCTGCAATAGATCTAAATTACACACCAACCATCTATCTTGGTTTCCCACCTATGGGTTTACTACCAATGGATAACATGTCAATGCTTTGTTTTTATGTCACACCTATCGACTACTTCTAAAAAAACCTTTTGTAGACGTAAAATCATACACATAATAATATTTTACTACATTCTTGAGTATGTTGTTATATGCATGGATATTGAGTAAGAAAAGTATTCACTAGTGACACACTTCCTAGTACATCTACTTGTTTTGATTATTTGTATTGTTTTTACCTCTCACATCTATCTCTTCGCACCTTTTGATTATGGTTAGGTCACCAAGATCCCTATCGGTCATTTTTATCACATTTTTGTCAGTTTTCCCAAGACACCAAAGCACCCAAGTCTAGACACTAGCACCTATGTGCTCCTGTCCTCTTTACTTTTGTTCAAATTTTTACATTTACGTTTGGCCTTTTTTTTGCTTTTATTACTCACATTCGAGGTCCTAGTCGTCATATCATGTCACTAGTGTTGAAATTCAAGCAAGAGATCCCTATATATACACAACATATATACCATTATAATGGTGGGAAATTATAAAGGGGAAAATCATATCTACATACTATCAAAAGGACTACATTTTCAGCTTATTACTCTACATACACTACATAGGAAGGGGGAGTTATGAATTCCATCCCACACATTTTCATTTTATCTAGCTATATCCCGCTATCTTAGTGTCATTGGGGCGAGGGCAACATAAGGAAACAATTTCACACACAAGTACATAGAATTACATGGAGTCTCGAGATGTGGTGCAATTCTTGGTCATAAATTCACTCTGTTAGGTCATCGCTAGGTCAGTCCAACTCCCCATTTACATATTTATTTTTTAGATTTGATGTGTTCGGGGTCTCGCGGTATATCATTTTTTAGGTTACAAGTGATTTTGATGATCATCCCGTGACATACATGTGACCAACAATGAAGGATAATAAAACCCTAACAACATAGAAGAAATTAGATTCCAATTCTTTGCATAGTCATAAGCACCTACAGAAGTTCTCTCGATGCCCAAACGCCCTCGCCCCATCCTAGGCACCCATGTCTAGCTCGGTTTGCAAGCTCAATAGTTTATATCAAGCATTTCCAAAACTCTACCCAACTTGTTCATTAGTTGCTCCAGTTTAGATATACTTCGGGATAATAAAAATTTAGATAAGTACACTATCTCTCTCATTTGCTTACAGTTGCATCTTTAGAGTGTTTAGAATTTGTATTTTGTTGTATATCATCATAGTGACTCTGAAATTAGATTTAATATCTAGATTTTATTAAATCATTTGGTGAACCCTCTCTTATAACTCTTTTCCATAGGATCTAGAAAACCCTAATGGCTAAAAATAGCTCTTCCTCTCCTAGGAAACCTATGCATCATGTTAGTGTCAATCCTATCTTTGATGATGTTGTTGAGGCTGAACTTCTTGATCTTTATCACAATTCTCGATTTGATGAAAATGTTCAAATATTTCTTCTTGCTAACAAACCCAAAGTTCCTACTAGTTTTTGTAACTCTAGTCTATGTATTGTTTCATCGGACCAAAATGTTTTTTTGATGCAATCCTTGTTCTTCCATAGTCACCACAAAAATCTACCTTCTTATATTTTTGTTATAGCACATGATGATGCTCTTATATATTATATTCTTGGTCTTGATTTTGCTACTATAGATAAAAATAATGTAATCTCCAATGATGAAAATGTACATGCACATGATGATGTTTATCATACTAGTTAGGATGAATGTAAATTTGTATCTCATATTCCTTCTAATTCTGAAAATATTTCCAATGATTGCAAATATATATCTTTTGATAGTTATCCTCTTACTTCTATGTATGCTGATGAATCTCTTGCTGAAATACTTGCATGAAAAAATTTATCTGATAGTGATGATGGTTATATTTCTAATCATGAACATGTTTGTGAGGATGTTACTTCTCTTAAGATTGTTGAATGTGAATTTTTCACTCCACTTTCTTCTACTTCTGAGGTTTTTTCCAATGTCATTCATGGTGATTCTCCCACTCCTACTAGTCCACCTATTATTTTTTCTAGTAATTCTACTACTAGCACCTCTATCGATATTCCATGTTCTTCTACTACTCCTTCCTCTTCTTCCTCTCTAGATGATATCCCTGTTGATTCTTCTATCCTAATAGTATACATCCTCTTATTTCTTCTACATATACATCTAGCGTTCCCATATCATATTCATCTTTTTCTTCTTCTTCTCACATTCCCATGATCACTCATAATGGAAAGATGCAACCTCTCAATGTACCTCTCACATATTCTACGATTCATTCACATGACATTTTATCACTTATGCATGTTGTTGGCCAATTGCAATCTCAATCTCAATATATTACTCTTGAAAGAAACTCCTACTATGATTCTATTGATAATAAATCTCTTCATTGCAATCCTATTCCAAATAAAATTCACAATTAGGATTTTCCTAAGGATTTTATCAAGCTTACATTTTCATGTTTCGATGGAACTAGAATTCCATATTTACAACTTATGCATTATCATTTACCTATGGCTTCTTGTTTGAATGAACAATTGTTACTAACATATTTTCGTCATAGTCTTGTTGATGATTTTATTCAATGGTACAATCATTTTACTTTTGGATCTATTAGTACCTATTATTACACATGAACACTTACCTAGCTTGCATCAAGGAAAGAAATAACATATTCTAGATTAAATTTTACACTTCAATTCTTTCATGCATCAGTTAGTATTTCAGCCTATTTATCTAGAGAAGTAATTCATCTTTTATCATGGATTGATTCTTGCATTAAAAGAAAAATTAAAATATGATACATGTGAATCGTTTATGCTTTTATGCTATAAGGTCATTGATCTAGAACAAGAATGAATTATTGCACATCTTATAGACCCCCCTTCTACTCCTTCTATTGCTACATCATCTATTTCTTATTCTCCTCTTCCATCTATCAAGAGTATTCCAAGGTCTCCATCTCCTCTACTTTGTAAGCATGTTACATTCCCTCCACCGCATAAGCTTCCCCCATCTCCGCCACTATGTCACTCTCCACCTAAATTTTCTCCATCTCCCACACACGAGTCATTTTATTTCACACATGCTACTAAGCCTCATGATGTGTTGCATGCTTTTCTTGATAAGTGCTTAATTCACTTACCCTCTAATTAGAATCATCATCCTCATCGCTTACCTCACCAACATGATCACCCTTATTGTAATTTCCACCGCATAAATGGCCATCGTGACAATGAATATTTATCCCTTCATAAAAAATTAAAACAATTAGAAAACAAGGGTGTCATTTCCTTTTTCTCTCACTCTCGTGAGAAGTCTCTTTCTCTAATTTCATATAAGCATGTTTCCACTTTGGTTCAATTGTATCCTCCACCCACTTCTAAGGTTATCATTCGTCCATCTCCTAAAATCATTATTCATCCATGCCCTCCACCTAGCTCATCTGATAATACATAATCACATCCTCCTCAAAATGCCACTATAACTCATTGGCTTCCTAAGTCATCGACATCTATGCTTCCTACCACTACATCTCCCATCATTGGAATCATTTCATTCAACATTCAGTTTGGCTTCTACACTCATACTGCTACCACTTCACATGCTTCCACCACTCCTCACAGCCTCTTCATATTTGGTAGGTGATTTTATTCTCACCTCATTACTTGATGACACACTCATGTTCTTATGGTTATACATGACTATTGAGGGATATGTTACAATAAGAACCCCTTCATCATTCACACTATGCACTTCATGTTCTATCTTTCTAGTGATATAGTGTCAAACCATTTCCTGATGACGTAATCTTGTTCTATGGTTCATTCTTGATTTCCAAGGGGTCTTATATAAATGACCTCATATTTTCTACACATACGCTAGGGGCATCACTATTCTTCCCCCCTCTTCATCATACTCACACACATTCACATACATCATGTATCATTCATTTTATCTACTTACATATAATAATATCACATACTATTTATCTTCATCTATGCGTAAAATACAAATTTTAAGAACTTCCTATCTATTTCCTATCAACACCATCATCCATTTATCAATATAATCATTTCCGAAATGAAAATAAAACATCTTCATAAAAATAATCATCACATCACATATCAATAAAACATCAACCAAACAAAATAATGCCAATCATCCCTCTATATATATATCATAAAAATCATCATTACAAAAATACAATCATTGGGGGAAAGCCCCCATGCATCGCTACATCCATATATGTCATACATCATCATCAATGTCACTATATACAATTACGGGAGCTCTAGAACTAGATGATTTTGATAAATGTACACCACTAGTCTCATCCCTTTATCTCTCCACCTTCCTATACAATATTTCTACCTCAAATGAATGATCTACGAATCGGCTCGCAACTCTACATGCTTCGTGAACACATCCCGCACTAGGGATCCTTCTCCTACAACCTCCCTAGACTATCGAGTCTCCGCCCACACCTCTTCACACTCACTCAATAGTATAGTACATGTAGTTTCCACTATCACCATTGGCTCAAAAAAATGGGCATTATCTCCCGTAATAGTATCCAATCGCTCTAATATGCTTGCTTTGATGAGCATATCTATCAGTACATTTAGAGTCAACATGTGGATCAATGAGTGAATCATAAAGGAAAAATAAACATCATCTCGCAACCATCCAACACTGCATTAGTCATTACACACGTTTTTACCAATATATAAACCTGTAACAATTAAAAATGTCAACAAATAATAGTCACGCTCGCTAACACTGCTACTAGGTCATCTCCATCAGGGATAGGTGCCTGCCCCTCTACTCCTCAAACTAAAGGCGCAACTTCCTTATCTATGAAAATGGAAACAATAGAACCCATTGATGTGACACCCACCACACTTTATAGGCCTGGGTACATCCT
This sequence comes from Taxus wallichiana var. yunnanensis, assembly GCA_018340775.1. Classification (NCBI taxonomy): domain Eukaryota; kingdom Viridiplantae; phylum Streptophyta; class Pinopsida; order Cupressales; family Taxaceae; genus Taxus; species Taxus wallichiana. Next base: position 465,134,446 of record CM031237.1, read on the forward strand.
ACATCATCCACTTGTATCGGCTTTATGGCCCCATCTACCTCATCTAGGCCTGGGTGCGCTAAATGTGGACATGTTGGTCTTGGCCTTACTCATGATCGCCTCAGTGTTCTAGTATATCATAACCATACATATAGATATGGGGGCACATCATGAGCCATACCAAACTACTATGACACTCACTCTACTTGAAACAGCTCAACTACCCATGGGAACCCGGTCCTCCAACCACATGGTACATCAAATGCACTGTAGCTCTACTCCATCCTCTATCCATCCACCATAGTCTTGATATGGGATCCATATGATGGCCCATGGGCCCATGTAATCAAACACATATCTATAAGTATTGGTGGCCAACCTCCTGCTCTGGGAACCTACCCATTTCACAACAAATATATTAGCCTTCACCCACTCGCATGTGGCCCACCAAGTGGCCTCAATATAACAATATGCTCATAGTCCCATACATGTAGTAAGGTGGTGGCTCCAGTGCCCACCACCATGGTCATAATGTGTAAACCTATATAGGTCCCTGTAATAATGCGCCAATACACATCGTGCCCATACAAACCTTGTACCGTTATCCTCTATACACTAAAAAATATCATGTATCTTATACAATATGCCCACTCCACCACCCTCTACTACCACTGATGAAGCAATAATAATTACAATGAACTTCCACAATCACATAACACCTGATCTTAGTATGGCATCTAGGCTAATATGGGTCTCTTTCTATACCCATGTGCATGTAAAGTACCTTATAGCTACCCTCATCTACCTCTGAGCATCCACTACGACCATCACTTGTACTCTCTCACCCATAACTGGTAATCACAATATATAATATAAATCCTCTAAGGTCACAATATCTCCCCAAGAGGAAACCAAAAAGTACATTTATCTCGCACACCACCACTCACACAATTTAGTAATCATAGTCATATTATGGGGTACCTCCCTAATCTCACTATGTTCCACAAGGCATAATGATCTAACATGTCCCACTCTATGTGAGATAATCTCAAAGTCAACAATGTACTCAAATATCAACCCCACGAAACTCCCTCAAATAAATATCCCTCTACACAACATAAACACCAACAAAATTGTGACATTAACACCTCATATATATGTAAAAATAGTCATTCATATTACAAAAAGTCCACAAATGTCAAATATTCCACATTATGCTATTAAAACACCCTCATGGGTCGTGCGCCTAGGATCATGACACCAACATCTATAATCTGGGCATTAAAGTCCCAAAGGACATAAATGTCTTGGCCACTCTTACCTAGGTAGAAACATCGAGAAATTCAAAAGTTTAAATTTTGTAAAAAATTGACAAACTCGAACTAATTTCAACGTATTTTTGAAACTACTCGTACGTACTCAACTAATCTGCAGTATGTGATGCCACGACTACCACCACCATCTCGAGTCTAGTCAACCTCACACCCCTAATATGCGGCATCCTTGCAAGCTTAGAGATCAAATTCTCAATCAATCAAGGTTCAAATGAATTCACTATTCACTTTTCACCATTACTATATCTAACATTTTTGCAATTTTTACTTTACTATAATTAACTTTTGTGCCCATTCTTATAACTAATACACGACACATGGTTTTGTTCATATCTTGAGCTTTGCTACTCCATTTTCTTCCCAATTTGTGATGTTTGGTTCATAATTTTTCTTCACACTATATTATACACATTCCATAATGCTATATTCCAATCGGCACATTTTCAACTCGACATACACACATTCTTATGACATCTACTATACTACATTTTGCTCACTATTACATCGTTTCACATCTACTTTCGAATCAATGCTCATTATATTCACCCCTCACCCTTTCACCGAATGGGTAATACAGTGGGGATCACCCTATGATCCCCCTCAGGATACTATACAATCAATCCATACTGTAATACACTATTATCAAAAATTTCTCTAGACACTACTCGGGCGTAGGAAAAAATCAAATCAATCTATTAAAATACTTTCTATCTATTCCCCTTAATGACCTAATTTGGGGGTAATAAGTGAAAATATTTCCATGAGTAATCTATCACATACATTCATTTTCAGAGCAATCATTCAATATTCAAATCAAGTTAATTGATCAATACGACATACCATCACTTCATTATCTTTCCTAGATGACCTAATTTGGGAGTTACATCACCACTTTCCTAGATGAACTAACATGGGAATCATTTTTACATCACTTCCAAATGACCTAACATGGAATACATCTAGAATTATACAAATTGTGACACCTGTGGAGTATGGTCAATGAGACGTCATCACCTTTCCTATACTTATCTTATATGGGTTATTTAATCATGGATGAAAATGGAACAAAATTTGGTCTTTATCCATATACAGCTGTTGGACCTTTTGAGGATGTAGTCATAGATGGAGGGTAAAAATATACATCTCTCCCTAACACTCTTCCTTTGGCAATAGGATGCCCAAATCCTTCCTTGATCAAAAGTTTACAAAATCGGGCTGGGAATTGATCACTCCCTACCTCTTCAAATCTCCAGCGATAATTCAAAATCTCAAAATTTTCCAAGTGATTCAAAATCTCCAAATTTTCCAAATGATATCATAAGTTTCTCCAAGTTATCCTTATAAAGGTTCATTTTCTCTATATACACCACATGGATCAAAACGTTGATCCATGGTTCACCACGCTATATGTTCTTATTCTACACATACTTCTACAAATAGGGATTCTCCTAACTTCTCACATGTATGTTCCCAAATTCCTTTACACTACTTAAATTTCATTCAAATAGCATAAAGGGGGAAAATGTAGACACAAAATCACACACATACTACTATTTTACCACACCACTAAGTATGTTGTTATATGTATGGATATTGAGTAAGAAAAGTATTCACTGGTGATGAAATTTTTAGTCCATCTACTTTCTTTGATTATTTCTATTGTTTTAATCTCTCACATATGTCTCTCCTATCTTTGAGTTCCATCAGTCACAAGGATCCCTGTCTATCAATTTTCTCACATTTTTCATCAGTTTTCCTAAGACACTATCACATAGGTTTAGATACTAGCGCCCATGGACTCCTGTCCATCTTGGGTGTTCTATCCTCTTTACTTTTGTTCACTTTTTTACATTTGTGGTCAACATTTTTCAGTTTCCTTACTCCTATCTTGATTTATTAGTCGGTGTGTTGTGGCACTAGTGTCAAAATTCAAGTAATATATCCCTATATAAACACAACATACATACCATTATAATGGTGGGAAATTATAAAGGGGTAAAGAATATCTACATACTATAAAAGGGACTACATTGTTGGGCTTATTCATCCGCATACATTACATAGGAAGGGGAAGTTCTAAATTCCATCCCACACATTTTTATTCTATATAGCTATAGCCCACTATCCTAAAGTCATTGGCGTAAGGGAAACCTAAGGACACAATTTCAAAAATAATCATGTAGAACTACATGGAGTATGATATGTAGTATAACGCTCGGTCGTAAGTTCATTCTATCGGGTCACCACTAGGTGGTCACCCAACTCCCCATTCACATCTTTATTTTATAGGATTTGATGTGTTTTGGGGTCTTGTAGGAGAAATTTTATTTTTTCAAGTTACAAGCAATTTCAATGATCATCGCATCGACATATAGGAAACCAACAACAAAGAATAATGAAACCATAATGAAACATAAGAAATTAGATTCCATTTTTTCGCACAACACAGTGCCTACAAAATGTCCCTATAACTCGAGATACCCTCACCCCATCCTAGGCACTTGTGTCAGCTCAAGATGAAAGCTCTAGAATTTATATGAAGAATTTCGACACTTTGACCATCCTGTTCATCTGTTTTTCTAGTTCGGACATAGTTTGGGATAAGAAAAAATAAGATAAGTACCTTATATTTCCCATTTGCTTACACAGTTGCTTCTTTAGAGTGCTTAGCATTTGCATTCTATTGTATACCATTATAGTGACTCTAAAATTATATTTAATGTCCAATTTTTTAAATCACCTTTTTCCAACTACGAGAGCATATTACACTTCCATATGCACTACCTTTACCTTTTTTTTGTGCCTCGTGAGTGGATACCAACACATATCTACCTATATCTTTGACCCAACATAGTTATCCCAGATTACCTTCTAGTTATCTGTCACCATGAAGATCCTCTATATGAACTTCTTATTCTTGAGTACCAAGCGTAAGGGCTAAGGTTTTGAGGTGGTTCGGATGCATGTCAATGATTCTTCTTTCTTTAATAGACTTGATTTCATCAAATTTCTAGGGGTCTTTCTAATGCAATTCCCCAATATCAAAGGGACATGGTCTTGTGGTCCCTCACCTCTCGCGCAGGTTCTCATCACGTCCACCTAGACCCATTCCTCTCTATCTTAGCATATCTTTAATCGCCCTCTCTCACACATCACCGTATATGTGTAATATTTCTTCTCTCTCTGCTCCCACCTAAGTCGGTGTTATCCTTTCCAACCCCTTCCCCTATCCTCGTACATGATTTTTTAAGCTAGCCATTGGAAAGTTTTCAAGTCTCATTTCAACCATTAAGATATTTATATCCAATGGTAGAGTGCATAAATATGATCCTCTAGGTTCACAAAGGAAATGGAACTCGATTCCTCTAGGCATGGAAATGTTGAGATCTCATACTCTAAAGTGTAAATCCACAAGACACCTTCCCACCAACAATCTACTACGCATGTCAAAATTCATCTAAGTCAGCCAATGCATAATACTTACCCTAGCTCCAAATCTGATTTTTCCCACTCCTACATCTTTTATTCTCGCATATATGTCGCTAACCACTCGATAACTCTTGTTGAAAGAAACTGAATAAAGTCTCAAATAGTGAATCATATAGGTTTTCTTCGACCCATTTATGTGGATCAAACTTATCACCTACTTTTTATCTTTGCAAAAACTCATCTTCTTCTATCCACCCTTTAATGTTCCTAATGACAATTGAAATTCCACAAGCTCGCCACATATTGAGATCTTGAATGAAGTAAGGTCTTGGAAACAAAACTAAAATATCACACTACAGTCTAGTAAATAAGCACAAAAATTTGATCACACTGGAATCTCGAGTTAGACATAGGTTTAAGTTCTCACCTAAAACACGCACAACTCCTCTTGGTTCCTTCTAGGGTGGAAATCAAGACATGGTTCCTACAAACATGATTGTTAAAGGATGCAAACATGATTGTCCCCTGTAATCATATTTTCTTCCTTTGCGGTCCGAGGAAACTATTCCTTCTTTTCAACCACCTCATCATCCATGGTAGTGATGGCCTAAATTTTAGGTAGCAAGTCATCCCAATACTCCACCTCATCCTAATATTTTTAATTAATTCTTTGCTTGCCTCCATTTTCTTATAGAATTGGTTATAGGATTTAATTAATTCTTTAAGGAATTTTTGCCTATGTTTACTAATTTTACTCCCATTTCTTGGTGGCCTACCCCTACTCTTCGTATCATCAAAATTCTTTATTATTTTAGGGGTGATAGAAATGTAAATTTCTTGTATTTCCATGGGATCTTGCAATAATTTACGTACGTAAGCTGAAAAGATGTCAAAACTTTCCTTTAGTTGTTTCTTAGTCTCTTTTACTTATCCATATAATAGAAAAGGCCTCCCATTGTCATTGTAACCTCATGTTTGAGCCCTTATGTGGGTGATTTCCCCAAAGGTACCTTAGTGATATGGTAATATGAAGGGGAAGCTCCATCCTTAAGACATCAATTTTTGGGGTGGAAACTTCCACAAACCTTTCTCCTTGAGGACCCACCATTTTTCTTGATAGAATTTTTTCTTTCTTTGGTGTTTTGAATGGTCTTAAGGAGATTATGGTTTATATGTCAACTTCCTATACCTGCACTCTCACTTTTATTTTCCTTGGGAGTGCTACTCCCAACCATCCTTCACCTATAGTTCTTCCTTCCCCCCTTTTTTTTTGTTGGGATGCACTTGATATAATCAAAATTTCGTAAGATTTGGAGAGTGTGAGGCCGAGTCAAGAACATGTACTGTTATATTCCTATACCTTAAATTAACTATACCGGGTCTCTTCCTCCTCTACCCATTTATCTTTTACTTCTTATCCTATCTCAGTTGAAGGGTGTGGGTCACTTGCATATTTTGGTTTAAAAACTTCAATTCTAACCCCTCCTTCTTGGATGGAGAAGACTCCTTGATTGGATCAATTTGTTTTTCTATTTGATCCCGAGTCTCTTTTTCTACAACTTCATGAGTTGAAATAAAATTCTCCACCTTATCTAGAGCTAATTGAATATGATCCATGGTTTTTGGCTAGTCAACCTCTATCAATGGAACCTCTTCCCCATTTGGTTTCTCTATTTTTTTCGTTTTTGTTTCTTTTGTGGTAGATTTATCATGAGATGTTAGTCCTCCTTCCTCTACTTAAATATGTGCAACCTAAGAATATTCTAATTGAAAATTCTCAGAGTTAAGGTCAACTCTAGCATATTGAATCAAGCCATGTAAAATATCAGTGAAGACTTATTCATGATATAGATCTTGCAATTTCTATATCAAAAATCTAACTGATGTAACTTACTCTTCATGAGTAGAGGTTGAGATAGGAATTTCAGATGACACAGTAGGTGGGATAGTATTAACTACCTCGAGGGCCTCTAATACTTTGGAAAGTACCTCAATGCCCTGGGAAACTCCTTATATGAGTGTACTTACAATTGTTTTTGTTGCAAGTGTTTCCACCTTTTCCTTTTTACTCTCACAAAGTATTTGGTTATGGTTCATCTTCTACTTCCTTAGGGATAGGTTCCATTAATGGAATCATCCTGGGTTGCCTTGGTGAAACACTTCCCCTCATCCTCTTTCCTTTGCTAGGTGATCCCTCTATACCAGAAGATGATGCACCTACTTGGGATTATCCATGAGTAAAATCTACTTTGGTCCTTGAAGTGGGATGGGGCACAATGTAGATTGGAGTGGCCTAAGTAATAGGGTCATCCTTTATTGATTTTCTCAACATCTCCTCAGTATTTTGTGTCAACTCATATATAAAGGTCCATGTTTTACTTGTGGCAGCACTCAACTCCTCCACTTATTTTGAGGTCGGTCCTTTGATAAAAAAATATATGGAGATTTTCCCTTCAATGGATCCAAACTTGTTGCTCCCTTATTTAAAGGAGGAAGCACATCCTTGACTACACCAAAGTTGATTTGTTTATTCCTTAAAAATGTATCATTTTATAACAATAATTCAATTCCTTTTCTTATCAGCCAAGAGATAGTTCTCTTAATGATGTGAGTTGTCCTCTCATGTAAGTATATTGGTTTTTGCATAGTCCAATCAAGGGGCAACACTGGCTGGGTTGTAATGTTCTTATTTGGATAGTACTTTCTCACCATATTTTTATCATCTACCAAACCCTCGGGGATAATTGTAACTTTGTAATCAATAACATAGGAGAGGTTCATTCTAGAAAATGAATCTCACCTCTTCCTCATCTCTTAATTCCATCCATTATTCCTCATAATGAGGCTCATGCTAATATATATTACCCAGGTCACCTTACACTATCCATTTGATATCATAATAGGGTTTAGATTAAAACTTCTACATGATAACTCTGTCCTTTTTAGATTTTAGGAGTCTGGATTTGACCACTGTGGAGAAGGTGTATCTCCTAATAGTGATTGGGAACTTGACATTTTTTTTATGATTCCTTGTAATGAGGTTATGGAAATCCACAAGTTGTCTTGACAATTCAAGTAGTGCCCATTTATCATCTAGGTACTGAGAAATATATATGGTGTGTCTTGGAAGCCACTTACCATGATGTAGGTGAAGAATCTGAATTAGATGAAATAACATATGTATTTAGTGATCACTTATTTGGTCCTAGATGACATCATATATCATTCCCATTCAGGATTGGATAGACAAAGGACATGGTAAAATAATGCATCATGACACAACCTAAAATTATACTTTTGATTCTCCAGGTTGAGATGTGGGTATACATCATATACCCTGTATTGAGAAAACTCCTTGGCCCTTACCAATCCAAGGAATGACCTATGGCATGTAATGTTGTAAACTAGGTATGAAGTCATGTAGAATTCACATTTGTGTTTAGACCCCTCCTAAATCTACACTTCCATTTTGATAAGTTGTTGATGGATGGAGTCACTTATCAACCCCCCGTGGATATGTTATTTTTGACTCACAATGAGTTGGATGAACCTAAACATCCAATCATGGTAATGATATGTAGACTCATTCCCCATAATCTTGTTTAATATGGTGTTGATGTCTCTAATTTCTTCCATAAAGTCATCTTTTCTCAACCTCTTGGGAATTTGAGTGGCATAGTTCTTGGCTTCTCAAGCCATTGATTGTTTAATACTTTGGAATACTTGGCACTATTGGCAAGTCCAAAATTTATCTTTATTTTCAATTGTTATGTCAGCCACTTCATCAACATCTGGGAGTCCCAACATTTCATCCAAAGCATATAGAGTTAGGGATAAGACCACAACACCACTCCCATCTCTAACTTCCCTCTATGTCTAGGTTATAATTCTCTACATAAGCCCATACCAATTCCATGTATGTTGAGCTGAGGGGGGAAATGTAGTTGTTAAGGTAATGGAAATTCTGTTTATTTTTCCTTATCTTCACTCCTGTCGGTTGCATGTAACCTCTAGAGGAAATCATCCAAGTCCACATTACCTAGGTTTGTATCATTTATCTTATCTAAGTCATAAATAATGTGGGACGAGGTCAAGTTGTCATCAATTATATATTCATTGTGTCATGGAAAGAGGACATACAAATTTCTTTAAGGAGTGGAATGATAAAAACTAAGGATGTAGAAGAACTTCTCTCGACTTGTCTAACACAATCTCGTAATACCATATAACAAAGATATGTGACATTCAATAAATTACCCACGCACTGCAAGTAGTCAGTAACTCCATATTTTTAAACCAACACAAATCTCAAAAAGCATTAAATATTCGAACATGATCTTTGCATAACTTAATCCTATGAATTAGGGATCTTTTTCATTCTAGGGCTCCAGATTACTCAATAACTTTAAAAATTAAATGTAAATTGCATGACCTAATCTATATTTCCAACCATATAGTTCTTTGCACACTCCCATTAATGGCATCTACATCCTCCTAGATTTTTTCATATTTATGTTTGTTAATCTTATAATCTTGTTTGAATATGATCCTTGTGGATATATTTACCACATAAGATTTAATTAAATGACATGTCATTTTGTCATCAGCCTATTCCTTAAAGCTTTCATATGTGGCCCAATGACTACTTTTCTTCTCATGAGTTGTGAAATAATGACACGTGTCTGTTCTTCCAGGTTAGTAGGGATAGGAGATTGGTTAGTAGTTTTACAAAAATGCAAGCCTATAAAGTTTCCCTCACCACATGATGCCTCCATACTATGCCATGTGTCTTCTTTTTGGGCCTTTGGGATAGAAATGTAGTTTGCAACATTACAAAAATGTGAAACTACTAAGCGCAAAACTATAAAAATGCTCCACCTTGAGGTGTCATCATATGTCATCACGCGTCCTTCTTGTCGAGCCTCAAAGATGGAAGAATAATCAATAGTATTTTAAAACTACGAATCTACAAACTTCTAGACTACGAATATGCTCCCTTGGCCAACCGATACTAGATCTTGTCACATGTCCCTTTGTGTTGCACTTAGGAGATGGATGCACAACTTATAGTCTTACAACAACTATGAAGTTGAAAACTACAAAAATTTTTTTACCTTGTAATGTCTATAATTATTTAAATATTATCTTAGTCGGGCCTCAAGGACGAACTTACATTTTCATATCCACATCAACTTTGAATTTGTAGAAAAATCATCAAGTGGAGGAGTATTACTAGAATATTCCTTTTTGGGGCTCAAAAGTGTCATTGCAGTTTGTAACTTTGTAAAAATTACAAAACTACTCATAAGGCCCATATACCCCGATATTCTTCAAATATTCCTTTATTGTGCCTCGGGGGTGAAATTACATGTTGCAAACTTGTAAAATTATAGAGAACTCAATTCTAAAAGTAAGGGGGATTATTCTAAAGGATTGATCATAAAAGCGATTTCATGGCAACATCGCCCACGCCCTCAAACCCGCAAACCATAAATTCAACAAGAAACACGAGAAATATCAAGGCATTAGCTAGAACATAGACAATTGACCAAGATCACGACATGGTTTAATCAACTTGGAGCTTGAGGAACAAAGAACATCTTGAGATGTCATAAAGCTAATTAATTGGGTAAGATATACCAACAATCACAAGGAGGGATAAAAAATATGTCATGATTCTTGAAAGGATTAAACCAAGCACCAACAGAGGAAAAAAATTAAAGCAATGACTGGTTGAATTGTGGAATCTCATTGACGAGAATTAAATTATGTGCATTGAGGCTAATTTTTTTTTAAAGAAATACATACAATAGATACTATTTGTGTTAAATGTACATAGTATTTTACTAAATTGGCCATGTAACTATATCATGTAACTCCTCTCTTCTAAAAGGATATAAATAATTAGCATGTTCATGAAAATGTGCTCAAACAAGAGGTTTTGGAGTTTTTTGAGGAGAAAAAAAACTATTTCTTGAGGGAAGACAACCAAATTAGTGCAGGTGATATTAGATCTCTAAATTCTTATATTATTTATTTTTTGTGTTCCACATTGGGGACTAGTTATTTATTATTGTTTAGTAATATTTAATTAGTGCATGGAAAATTTTATAAGGGTAGTATACAAGAAGGTTGGAAAAGAAGCATGTAAAATGGTTGGAAAAGATACATGTAAAAAGGTTGGAAAATATATAGATGGAAAAGACAAAAATAAGCGTGTGTAAGGATAATAGAGAAGCCAAGAATAATAGTTTTGAAAAATAGTGCAAAAAGGTCACAAGGTTAACAAGTTATGGCAAAAAAAAATGATGGTTCCAGGATAAGGAAAAAATAATCTTTGCAAGAGGATATGAAGGCACACGGATAGATAACATGCACATACAATAATAAAATAAAATTCCATAGATAGATAAATAAATAATCCTGTAAGTTACTTGCATAAAGACAACATAGAAATAAGAAAAGAAAAATGGAGATAGATGGCCTAAAGATAGTAGACAAGGTAAGTGAAGCAAGAACATGGATAAATATAGTGAGTATATTCTAGAGCTATTACCATGTAGAAGTAAGGTATGATGGATGTGGCCTACCCACCACCCCAATGTATGAGTTAACTAATAGATAATAGAACTCAAGGGCTAAGAGCAGTCAAATAGTGAAGCATAAGTCCCGAATAGTATATATACCCCTTTAAGGGTTCATTATAAAGGGAGAAGAGGAAATTAGGTCTCTACAAGATGGGTGGTATGTTTGGAGAGATGGTTAATGTAATGTTTTGAATGATCAATATGAATTATGAGGTGTTTTGGAGAAAATGAATTACTATGTATGATTATGTTAATCTAGCATGTTCCCTTGATTTATTATTTTATTGTATTAACTACTTTATTTCCCATATCATAATGTTAAACCATGAATGGTATTTTTATATGCCTCAGGTGAGTGCTCCAAGGTTCCCACTTTGGCATAGCAGGTCGATGCGAGGAGTAAGACTAGTTGTGTGCACCAATATTATATTTTGTTCTGTGTGCATAAGTCTAGATCTATAAGTGTAACTAAAAATGCAAAATTTTGGTTCTATTTATGGGACCATCATAATTATGTAAAAATGATAAATTGGAGGAAAAATACTCACACTCATGCAAAAAAAATATTGGGAGATGGAAACACACTATTGAAAAATCCTTCACACAAAGACATCCTATCTGCAAAAACGAATCACCCAATTGTTCTTCAAAGACTTGAGTAGAAAAAATTCTCTATAAAAAGTTATATGAGACATTCTTAGTGAACTCCAATAAACCTATATGCTTGGATAATGGCCCATTATTTGGGAAAGAATCAAAATTTAGGAAAGAATCACCCTTAGACTCCAAATTTCACAAAAATAATTGAACAACACGATGCGACTTGGATGTGAGCCATGGATTATTGGTGGAAAGGTAGTGCATTATTAAATACCCAGTATTTACCTTTTCTTGTATAGATGAATTCTAGTTCAAAATCTTTTGATAACCATGTGGAACATTTTTGAAGCAAGTTCCATTGAAAATCAAGAAATTTATGGTAGATATGGGCATTTAAAATTTCCCCATGGATGGATAAGTAATTGAAAACTATGAGCAATGCATAAGGATAAGAAGGGAAAAAGAAAAGTTGATATGTACTATGGATCCCTCAAATAAACAAACTTTGAGAATGATGTGATATGAAGAAAAAATGTGCAAAGTGATAGAATACATGGAACTAATTTGTCAAGGAGATTCAACTTTAGGAACTACGGGGAAAACTAAAGGCATTAGTTATGGAAGGAAGGAGAAAGAGAGGAAAAAGTGTATCATGAAGAAGAAGTAGCATGCACCAAGATACCAAGAACTATGGAGGAGAAAGAGACACAATATAATGTAGATGACATCCTGATCCAACCTACCATGCCTTCTCATACGAATGGACCACCATGTATATAAGATCAAGTGTTAATTGAAACAAAAAGTGATAAGGAAGTGGAAATACCTAAAATAAAGGATACATTAAGAAATAGTTTACCTTATTCTATTCAATCATTGATACCAAAACCAAAAAGGATACAATATAATCTAAATATTCCAAAAGGATATAGGGTTGAAATGATGAGTGTTAGCTTAACAATACCAACACCAAGTGGAATATAGGGAGTGTTCATTATGGCAAGTTACTAGGACTACAACACCAAGTGGTATTTGTGGAGGCATTGAAAATATTGGGGCACCCACAATAAGTGCACCAATATTAGAAAGAGTTATGGATTATGCACACAAAAATTAGTGCCAAACATAATCTATGAAATGTATTTGCATCTACCCGAATATTATGGTGTTGAGAGTAACATAGAACATGTTTATAAATGTAAGATAATTTGGCACGTGAAAGGGTTTAATTATCCATAACATAAATCCATCCAATTTTCTATAACATTATTTGATCACACCCATACTTGATATAGGAAGCATGACCCACTGCAAGATGTGGTGGATTTTGATCAGCTAAAGGCCGCCTTCTTACAAGAATTTTATAGACCAAAATTTGAGCAACATAACAGCTCAACGCTCTAGGAAATAAAGTAGGAAATTGGTGCTTATGAAATTTATTTTAAATTCCTCATCATTAAACTATCATATGAGATACATTTGAATCAACATGCATAACAATTTGTAGGAGGGTTAATAATGTCATCCTAACATGCCCTCTCACATAAAAAATTCATAGAGCTATGTGAAGCAATTAAAACCACTTTGCATGTTGAAGTAGTTAAGAGCATAGAAACCGGATTAAGTCCCTTTATGGAGGTGTATATTACATCAATGGCCACTCATTTATAAAACTTAATGGTAAAAATACTAGGTAAATATGTAATGAGGTATTTTATACATATTGTGAGGTAGAAGGACATAAAAGATACTTTCCCATGATGGAATATAAAAATAATGTTCCTACCATGTGAAATATTTGAAGGAATTTGTGATACAAGAAATTTTCATTTATTACAAAGTACAATGCGTAAGAAGGTGTCACTCTACTACAAAATGTGTGACACACAAACACATGATACAACTAAGTACCAATTAATTGATAAAATTTATGAAGCAAGGTCTTTCAGACTAAGGCAAGATACCATAAAAAACACTCAAGAAGGGCATAAAGGATATGTGTGAGGATGGGGTGGTTAAGGCAGATGTGGACGTGGTAAAGTAAGATTTCCGCCAAGAAATTATTTCAAGTGTGGGTCACACAAACATTATTAACATGACTTCCCATTGTTCCTAGCGTGTTATCATTACCACAAAAGCATAAGGTTGAATACTATCTTGATTTTTATGTGCTCATGAAATAAAAAGTGAAAAGGGAACAAGAATTATTAAGATTTTTGTGCAACCTTGCTGAAGAGTGAAAACCCAAAATTATCATCCAAATCCTTCCCGAAGGTATACATAACAATGTGGGGGATTGTCACACATGAGTGCACATCTACCCCTTTGGAAAAAATTAAAAAAATATATACATTAAGGAAAACCTATCCTAATGGTAAGAAGTAGAAAGAAATATTTAAAGAGACAAAAATTTAATTTCCATGATTTAAGGAGAGATTTAGTTTCTAAGATAATGCACACAAATACAAAATGAAAACCTTGGATTTTCTCGAAATGGAAAAAATGACTGGAATGATTTTTAATAATTATGTAGACTTTTATGCACCAAGATTATACTTTCATTATGAGTCAATGGTTGTCACATAAACACAAGAAAATGATGCTTGGAAAAAAATGTGGCAACCACAAAAGAGAATTATCAACTTAGCAAAATTTAAATACTTTTATAAAAAAATATTGGTCGATTCTTGTATAAATGGATGGCATATAAAAGACATATTGGTGGATACAGAGGTAGAAGTAAATATCCTTACCATGGATGCTTGGAACAAAATGGGGTGAATTGCACTCCATCTGTCTCCCTATGTTTTTATATGGAAAAAAACATGAGTTATGTCAATTGACATGTTGAATAGTGTTATTATTATCCTAATGGGTGTTAGGATCCATAAATATTTTGAGGTTGGTAAAAGCGAGATAATTTTCCAGCTTTACTTGGAAGATCATGGTACTATGTGAATAAGGCCAACCATGGTGCACGCTATATTATCATGGAAAATGATTACTTAGAAAGATGGGTGGAGGTAGCACCAAAAAAATATTGCATAACATCAAATCTACCATTTCTATGGGAAAAATAATAAGCCGCTATGGATACCCCTAAGCCTTACAAGTGATAGAAGAACCCATTTCCATAGTGACATGATACACATCCTTTACACAAATTTATGCTCATGCACCATAAAAAAATCTTTACCACCCATGTGGAAATAGAATAGTTGAGGCATTTAATAAAATTCTAATAAAAATTTATGATATGAGATGCAAAGATTGGGATGAAAACTTTTCAGCAAAGTAATATGGGCATATGAACAAATTAAAAGTTATCGAATAAGGAAACACTATTACATCTTGTGTTTGGAATATAATTTGTGCTACCGATTGATTTTATGGTTCCTTCACTATGAATAACATGTATTACACATTTGGTGATGAGGCTTCAATCACTGATCAAATAACAAAGTTACTACAACTAAATGAACAAAAGATACGTGCACGATGGAGCTAGCGCATAAAAAAGGAAAGACAAAAGGAATTACATGATATAAATATAAAAATAAGACATTCATAGTGGGCATAAAATGGTTCTTATATGACTCAAAGTACACATGACACCCAAGGAAACTAAATACACATTGGTTAGGTTCATATGAAATAGATGAAATTTTACCTATGGGTGAATGTAAGTTGAAGGACCTAGGTGGAAAACCTTTGTCAAGATACTTAATGGTAGTAAGCTAAAATTATACTATCACTAAAGTCACGTTTGTAATAAAATAAGGTATATGCCCTAGATTAGTTGTTATTTCAATTTTTAAGAGTATTTTGATTTTTATTTTAAATGTAATAAGCACATGACACTTGCACATTTGTTTCTGTTTTTTTTTTGTTTTAAGATTTCTCTCTCGAAAATTATATAACATCATCACAATAGTGTCTCATCTACAAACTTAAAAGAAAACATAGAGGACTGCATGAACATTTATGCTAAGGGAAGTTGGTAATAAATATGTGCCCAACACTAGAAAAAATAGGAAAGCTGTGAAGAAATAACTACATTGTCACTAATAGGAAAACATATCATAGATAATGGGGTAGATATGTGAATATAAACACACCTCATAATTAATTAAGTGTGGGAAAGAGAATGCAAAAATATGACAAATGCTTCATCGAAAAAGAGAAAAGAAAATAAGAATTTTGCTTACATGAAAAGAAAAGGAGGGTTGGAACATGGAGAATACTTGAAAATAATGATGAAACTTTATGAAGGGATCTTTGGGGTGTGTGGAAACATGGATGTAGGGAAAGAAACATGGTTACAAGTGGCTATGGGAAAATGAAAAACATGAGAGAAGGAAGAAGTGCAAAAGGAATAATGATCTAGCCTAAGATCATAAACCACCTAACGTAGCTTGAGGTGCAGAGGAGTGAAGTAACACATTTCCTTGAGTTCATAGCTCATACACGCAATGGGGTCTTCAAATCAAGTGAAATCGAGAAAGTGGTAAAAAAATTCAGCAACTTAGAATTAAATGTAGTTTGTGGAGAAATAAATTTTCGTGCATGCAAATAAAGTAAATACAACATTAATTACCCATTTGAAAGGGTATAAAAGGGGGAAGTATCTCATTTGAGAAATTACCTTACAAATTGAGATCAAGATCCCCAGGAGATAAATAGTGAAAAGAAGCCAAAAGTGATTCAAAGCACTTGAAAATACAAAAGCATTCATAATTAGAGAAGGGTTGAAGATTTACATAGGTGATTGAGTGGTGGGAAGAATAAAATAGGTGGTAGGATTGGCCAAAGGTGGCATAAATATTTAGCAACGACATAGTAAAGGTAAAAGATAATCATATCAAAAACAAGAAAAACATAACCCTTGGTCAAAATTAACATGGAGGTCAACCTCTTCTTAAAGGAAGAGGAAATTTGGGGCCATAAACCACCCTAGAGTAAACCATGGTAGATTCCAAGCTAGGCGCAGATAAAGGCCAGTAAGAGAAGGTGCACATAAGTAGGGTTGCATAAAACTTTAGTAATTCTTGTGACACTAATTCAAGAAATTTTATGGAGTCAATGTTAGGATAAGACTCGAGTGGTAAAATTATTAAAGAAATCCTAAGAGATGAAGAAGAAATCTATTTATAAGAGGAGAAGGAAGTGCAATATGAAGAGGTAGAAACTAGTTCTTCGCACCCTTAAAAATAAAGACAAGAAAAAAATTACTCCTAAGAGAAAAGAAAATAAGAACATGAGACCCATACAACCGAATTTTGAAATGCACTACCTAGAGGATGTGATAGAAGTGGGAAAATGGTAGACCTAAGTGGGTTCATGCAAGATCTCTAGTTGTAATCACCGTACACACGAATTCAAAGGAATAATGACTAAATACTTGGAGCACGAAACAAACAAGAAGGGTGATACAAGGAATTTCATTTATAATGATAACATAAAGCATAAGCTTGTGAAATTATGGGTTCTATAGCTCTACGAGCTACCCTAATTCAAAAAACTAATGGAACTCTTCCAACACTTGATCTCATGGGTGCGTGAGGGATATTTATACTTTACGATAAAAACATGAGAATCAAATGTTCCCTAATCAACAAATAAATAGGTTTGATACATGTTGGGAACGATTTAGAACAATATTTAGAAAATGACAAGGTAATTATGAGGTTAGTGACTTTTTGAACTATAAGAAAGTGGGGTGCACCTTCCCCATCACTAAGATACATGACCTAGGAACAAGAGTCGTGGCACAAATTTTTATGTCTAATCTAGTGGAAACATAAATATGGACACAAATTAATGATAAATTATTGTACATTGCATGTAAAATTATAAGGGGCCTAATATAATCTATCTTTGTATATTTCTAATGGTATAACACAAGATGTAGAGCTTGTCCATAATAATTCGGTGATCAAATTCCTATGGGCCACTATAATCCTACTTTTGGTCTTTAATGAGATTAGTGTCCTCAAGGTATAAGGAGACCTAAATGGATATATCCTTTAGAGAACATTTCTCCCATGAAATATGTAATAAAATTCCTAGTGCTCACAATTCTCAATAATATATATAAGTCGGGCATGACAATTAGTTGAAACACTTGCAAAATGCTTTTGAACAAGATTGGAGAATCCCACACTAGTTATATAAGGAATTGTATGGAGAATAAGATTTTTTTCATGCCGCAACACAAATACTTGGGGTGATTCATGAAAATTGATGGGAATTAGTATCCTTGGGCCAAATTTCACTATGCCTTCATAACATACTTCTTTATGTGATTCATAAATGGGATCAAAGATGCAAAGAAAATAAAAATTGATGTGTTGAGGATTGATATTGATATCCATACCCTCTGTGAATCTTACAAGCATGTGGGACATGAAGCATACATGGAAAGGGCAAGTTAGATATTTTCTCCATCAATTAAGTGGAGATAATAATAGTAGACAACAAGGCGTACATGTCATTTTACTCTTTAAGGCCAAAGAAAAAGAAAGACACAATGAGCATGTAGGAGGAGGAAAATCCATATGAGCAAATGATTCTAACTACCAGAAAAAGAAAAAAGTAGGAAAAAGGTTGAGGAAATAAAATAAAAAATTTTCAGGAGGAAAAATGTTGTATCTAAAAATAAATGAAATGAGAGTGCAGTAAAAACCCCTGTAACCATATAAGAGACCACTAACAAAGGGGATAATGAAAAAAATTGTAGCGTAAGAACTACCATTGGTCCGGAGGGTCTAATGCACTAGTATAGATAGATACCCATGTAATATTGGTCATTAAAAATATACTTTCACCCAAGGGAGGAGGAGAGGTAGGTTTATATAAGGTGGTGCAAACCATTTTCCGAGGTAGCCTATACCTTCCATAGGACATTCCCATGCAGAAGATAAATAAGGAAATATGAGTGATCCTAAAGAATAGCGTGCATTGACATCATTAGCTCAAAAATTAACGCCTAAGGTGGTCATAGTTGAAGATGAGGAGACAAGTACCAATGAAGAAGAAGAAAAACATGGAGGTGGTGGCAACATGGAGGGAAAATGTGAAGATGAAGAGGATGAAGAGAAGCATCACCAAGACAAGGGAAAGTTCCCAATGGAAGTAGTGGATAAATAAGATGACGAGGAGGAGGATGAAGAGTTTAATGTATATATAAAACAACCTTGTAAATCCATCCGCATAAGGTGCCAATAAGGAAAGGATGCAAAGGACTTGTTCACTTAGGATTTCATGAGGGATTATATAATAACAATGTTCCCTAAGTAGGCATTATCATTTTCTCTCAATGTTTTCATAGAATATTCTATCATTGAATTACCTAGTGCATGTTTAAACCACATTACCATAGGGGATGGGGATACAATAACTCTCACTAAAATTTACAACCTTTCATAAACACAAGTAGGTGAGGTGATAATAAAGATAGTTGGTGGAGTGGTCAAACATAATTTAAACAATAACATAGATAGCCGACTATAGAGAAAAAGATTGACTAAGTTGGAGAAGGAGCTCGGAGAGACCAAAAATAAATTTAAGATCTAATCAAGGAGCACAAGAGCCCGTAATAAAAATATGTGCACTCCGATACCAAGGTAAAAGATTTAGGTGAGAATATTATCTTCAATAAACCAAAACTTACAAAAAAATTCCACTCATCTCGAGTTAGCATATAGAAGATATGGAGAAATTTTTCAACCTCCTATTTGAAAAGATATACATCAATATATAATGGAAAAAATACAATAAGGGAAAATAGGAAAACATCGGGGTGGGAAGAAGTTGGAAGCATGTGCAAACTTTGTGAAGGAACTTGAAGGTAAAGCCGCATATACATACAATCTCCTTAAGGGATTTTTCAAGAAAACATGTATTATTAATGCAAAAATGCACGAAGACACCCAAATCCAATTAACATTAGAAGTTTAAATGTAGGATGAAATGATTGATAAGGATAATCACAACAATCTCATGGAGGATTTTGAAAGGATGAGAGAAGAGGTTCATGAAAAGAGGGAAAAAGAAAAACAATGACTGAATGAATTATAGAAGCTCACTAAAAATGCTAAAATTGAGCTAGAAGTTGTGTACACCGAGGCCAATGAAAATTTTAAAGCAATACATATAATAGCCACTACTAATGTGTAAGGCAAAAGGATTTTAATGAACTAGCCATGCAACTAGATCATGTAACTTATGTCTTCCAAAAGGTAATAAATGATTAGTAGGTGAATAAAATGTGCTCAAACAAGATGTTTCAGAGTTGTTTGAGGAGCCAAAAAGTGTTTCCGAGGGAGGATAATAAAATTAGTGTTGGGTAATCTTAGACCCTTAAATTATTATATTCTTTATTATTTGTGTCTTACATTGGGGAATGGATATTAATTATTGTTTATTAGTCTTTGATTTGTGTATGGGAAATTTTATAAGGGAAGCACACAAGAAGGTTGGAAATGATACATGTGGAAAGGATAAAAATAACCACACACAAGGATAATAAAGAATTTAGGTGAAATGTTTTGAAGAAACAACATGATAAGGTTGTAAGGTACACAAGTTCTAGAAGCACCATGATTTTGGTTTTTGGATAAGGTGGAAGGAATATTTGTAATAATACATGAAGGAACATGGGTAGAGAGTATGCACATGTAGAATAAAATAACTCTCCAGAGATAGATAAATACATAATCATTTGGGTTACTTGCAAGGATACGACACAAAAACAAGTAGAGAAAATTGGTGATATATAGTTTAAAGATAACACACAAGGTGATTAAAATGAGGACATGGCTAAATATAATCAAGGATCTTCTCAAGGTATTACCATGTAGATGTAAGGTATGGCGGTGTGTGGCCTAGCCATCACCCCGATGTAATAGTTGATTGGTAGATAATATAATTCAAGGGTAAAGAATATCTTTTTTCAACTAGTGAAGGGAAAGTCCTCTTTAGTATATATACCCCTTGAAGGGTTGATTATATGGAGAGAAGAGTCAATTAGGTTTGTGCGAGATGGGTGGTTTATTTAGAAATATGGTTAATATAATGTTTTGAATGATCAATATAAAGTACAAGGTGTACCAGAAAATGAATTACTATGTATGATTATATTAATCTACCATGTTCCTCTTATTTATTATTTTATCCTATTGACTATTTTATTTCCCTTATCACAATGTTAAACCATGATAACACTAGTATTATTTTATGCCTCGTTTGATCATGCCAAGGTTACCACTTTGCAATGGTAGGCCAATGCAAAGAGTAATATTAGTTGTGCAAACTGATATTCCATTACATTTTTTGCACATAAATTTGTCTCTATAATTTTATCTAGACATGCAACAAATCCCTAAATTGCACATAGTTCTCTACCTAGCATGTGATATATACATAGATGTATCTACTTTGGAAACTTGGTATTTTGATAATGCGAGACAAGGAATTGGCTTAATTTGAGAGATATATGGAATTGAAAGTATGTATCTTAAATCTAGTTTGCTTGGCTTTAAACCTATGGATGGGATACTCCTAGGTTGTGTTGCTACTTTGAAAGAGTTTAAGATAACTTATAGTGATGTAGGAATGTATTTTTTAATGGTTTCCTTAAAAGTGTTAGGACCCTTAAATGAAGTAGTGAGATTTGATTTTATAGTCATTTTAAATTTTAAATTTTCATTGAGGTCAACCTATGGGATACAAAATGATCCAAGAAAATAGATAAAATTGGAAAAGTAATTGTTGGGTGGTAAGAGATGGGATCGTTTAGCCTAGGACCAGAATTTTGGGTGGTTTGGTCCCAATGTGTGGTATTATATAAGAAATTCAAGGAATTGTGTAAAATTATGGGTGATATTCATGTAGATATTATAATGTTGTGGAATAATTTGATTTCGATTGAGAAATGTGTAGATACAATAAAGTAATATAAGGGAGACGATAAGTCATTTTTTCTTGGAATGTGTGCACAATTCATGCTTAAGGTACAAGGCCAAAATTTTCATTTTCAAATTATAAATTTCTAATTTTAGGTGTCTACATTTTCCCCTTTAAAATATGAAATGAAAATTACATGCTTAAAGAAAAAATACTTGAGTAAGTATACACGATTTGTCTTCACTCAAAGTTGATGATTTCACCTTGGTGTTAGAATGCTCTATGATGAAACCTAAAACATAGTGTAGTAAATGTTAATAAAATAAAATTAACTATAACCCATCTATATGAAATATATTTTTAACTTTGAAAATTACATATGTACCTAGTGAATTAAAGAGACAAAAGCATTTAAGGAGTACACTTGTTTACTTTGCGGAGGGATAAATACTATTTTTTTGTGCTTAGAGACCTAATTTTTCACCGATATGCTAAAGGATTAAGGGGTGTTCATTCCCTATTTTTTATGGAGATCCAAATTCACAGAGGAGTTTAGTATCACTTAACCTAAAATTGAAATGTGTCATAGGAATTCCATCCCAAGAACCTCAAAAAAGAAGGTTTCCACAATTTTTTCTAGTCACCCATGGTATCTTCTAATAATAAGTGAGAAGAAGGTTGCTACAAGGTGTTCTAGTCACATTGATATCTTATAATCCCACAGACCACACCACTACATATGGATCTAGGCCCAAGTATAAAATAAAAATAAGTTCAAAGGGAATTACTAGTCTCATGCCCCCACCACGCAATTTAAATTTGAGTATGAGAAATGCAATGTTGAATATAGAAAATAGAGAATAAAGCCCACTCCCCCATACCATATATGAAATTGTGCCTAAGTTATGGAGTGGAAAAAGGAATGAAGTGTTGAAACCCCCACATTTTGTAACAAAATGTAGTAGAACCTACCTTGAACTATGTATTATTTCCTTGAACATGTATTAGAAACTTGTCACTACCTATAAAAATATAAAAACCTATAATTTTATAGAAATTTCCCCATAGCTAAAATTTTCATCCTAGACCATAAAATCTAGTGGATTTATCCCATGTGAGAAGTTTTGTATCTATGTAAAATTTGTTTGTGTCATTTGTTTGAATCTATTACTGAGTATTTATACCTTGTGTCATTATGTATATGAATTATGAATTCTATCTATGTACCTGATGTGCATAAATATCTATATGATCAACCCCACTGAATGCCCCCACTTTTAAGGTGGGCGAGATATGTAAATGGAACACTCATCTCAAAATAAATGATGTGTATCAATGTTAGATGTGTGTGGAAGGAAGTGTTGGATCATATGGAGGGCTATTTGGGTGGTCACCATTGAGATAATTTTCTTATAATTGTGTGCATGGTAGAAACCATGACACCCAAATATAGAAATCAATAAACAACAATAAAAAAATAAATCATATATGGTAACAAACAAGCATAAAAATAATCTAACACACAAGTATTCAATAAATTTTACATTTTTTAGTCATAAAAAAGAAAATGATCCACAAACAAGGAACACAAATGTGTCGAAAGACAAAGAAAGACAAGGTCATAGGTCGCATACAAGCAATCAAGAAAGTGAATAAAAAATAGTACCTTAGAGGAACATAGATCACCAAATGATTACACCCTAAATAAATAAATAAATGTATGGTATTATATTTGGTTCTTGGTTATTTAAAGGAATAAGGGTGGTATAATTTGTATATTTTAATTGACTAATAAATACTAATGCACAAACTATAATATATCTCCCAAAACAATCTACAAGATATAAAGATAGGAGTGATTACTTAAAACACAAGAGGGGAAGTGAACTTAGTTAATAAGATCAACAAAGGTATATGGGAGTGCAAAGCAAATGAGAAGGTTGGAAATGAATTGGAGGTGATTTGTCTCTAGAACTATAATTGTAAATAGAGAGTATAGAACCATATGGCATGTCCTAGAGCATAGTATGGTTTGGTCCCAAATTGTATGGTTTTAATTGTGATCTATGGTACTCTATGGATTTTTATATAGTTAGGACACTCTATTTTGATCTTCACACTATAACCCTAACTACCAAATATGTGTGAAACCCTTTGTGTGTTGTGATACGCCCTCAAACCCTAACCATGGGTAGGGTACCATATAAAAATGTTAGTGTTTGGATTGAAACCAGAGAAAATTTAGCGGAAAATATTCGTAATTTGGCTAAAAGTAGGAAATTTGGAATATGAATTTGGATATTTTTAAGACCATGACAATGACCATGTTTTTCCCAAAAAATCCACAAACAATAATTTATTCCATCATAGCCAATGGATCTCCAATCCCAACATATATTTTTTATTGAATCGTCATGTGATAGATGGGTCAAGGTTTTAAAACATTCTTGGATCGCCAAGAAATCTATGGAACCTTCTTGTTCATTTGGTCTCATTCACCAACATGTTTAGGATTGTTTTTTTAAATTTGATTAAATTTTCCACACATACACACACACACACAAACACACATATATATAGAAACACACACAAAGATATAGATTGGAAGTTATTAAACCTTTAGAAAACCCGCAAAATTTAAAAGACTCCGCTAACTTCCTAGGAAGCCGATAAAACTTTTGATAAGCCTCGGCATAAGGAGCGGCCAAGTGTAACCCATTCTGGGCACCTGAGTGTAAAAGTATGCAAAAGGATACCCAACACCTGAATTGAATATCGGGCACACATGTGGCGGGATTCAGGCATCCTCAAGGAAAAGGTATTATATGGACTTCAATCATGTGGAATGAACCAATTCAATAAAGTTCCAGTCCGTGGTTAGGCAAGGCAGAGTGATAGTTAGGGGAACATGTGGCAAACCTCCATTTGGACTTAAAATGCATT
The DNA here is from genome assembly GCA_018340775.1 of Taxus wallichiana var. yunnanensis. Taxonomy (NCBI): domain Eukaryota; kingdom Viridiplantae; phylum Streptophyta; class Pinopsida; order Cupressales; family Taxaceae; genus Taxus; species Taxus wallichiana. Next base: position 465,159,224 of record CM031237.1, read on the forward strand.
TTGTGCAAGAAATATCCTTCATGCCAATGAATTATCCTTCATTCGCCACTCCATCTACAATTTCCTTCAAAAAATTATATTTCACTAATGCCATGAATGTTGATTTTAGATAATTTTCCAACCTAACAAATCTGGTTCCGACCATATTCGCCACAATTTCTATAAGTTTTTTTAGGGGGAGTTCCTTAAATTTTTCCCTAATTGAAACACCATTGTGTTGCCTATTTTGTAACTACTCCAAAGAGGCCCTAAACCACATGTAATTCTCTACCTAGTGTGTGATATTTATAAGGATGCAACTACTTTGGGAACTCGTATCTTTTGATAATGATAGAAAATGGCTTGGCATGCCTAAACTTGGCTTGGATTGAATTGAGAGGCATATATAATAGGAAGCATAAAGCTTGAACCTAGTTTTGGCTAGATTTATACCTTTATATGGGTTGTTCATATGTTGTGTTGTTGCTTTGAAGGAGAGTAGGATATCTTATAGTGCTTAGGAAAATATTTTGCAATCGTTGATCTTGAAAGTTATAAGGCCCTCAAACAAGTGAGTGAGAATTAATTTTATAGGAGTTCATAGGTTTAATTTCATGCTAAGGTCGACCTATGGGATATGAAATGACCCATGAAAAGATATAAAATTGGAAAAGTGACCATTGCATGGAAACATACGGGCTGTTTGGCATGGGACCAAATTGTGGGATACTTTAGTCCCAACTATAGGGCCATGGACATAAATTAAAAGGAATTGTGTACGATTATGGGTAAGATGCTTAAAGATTAATTTTTGTGTATTTATTTGATTTCTACTGAGAATTTGCATAAATAAGAAAGTCATGGAATGGAGATAAGGATAAGTGACTTGGTATTAGAATTCTCACAAATTCATTAAACAAAAGGCCAAAATTATCATTGTTAAATGATAAATTTCTAAATTTAGGTGTCTAAACCATTTTGTGACAAGGATTCCACTTCCAACTACTTTTCAGGATTTAAGTGCCTATGGTCAAGGTGTCTCTAATATATTTCCAATAATGACCACATTTTAAAGACAAACAAAAATTATTATCACTAAGTATACATAATTGATGACATTCCTGAGTTCCCATTTCGGTTTCTAACTTGTATAAAGATTTCAAAATGTTAGAAAAACTAAGTACACAATGACAAGCATAATCATATGGGGTTCTTTACTTTGTGTAGGTGTCAATTTCATTTACCAGATATTCTTTGATATTCAAGTCATAAAACCATTAATACTTTATATTTATAAGTTTGTAGGTCATTTCGTTACCTAGAATGCAATCCACCAAAATCTACTCATAGACATCTAAGCAACTAGATTCCTTTAGAGAGTTTTTCATCAAATTTGGAGCTAGCATTAATCAATACAATTGATATTTCTCTCTAGAACAAACTTGTTAATAAAGATATATTTTTTAAAAAATAATGCTAGTTGTCTACAAAGAGTTTACATTTTTACCTATTGTTACTACAAGGCCCTTAAGTCCCTAACAAGTGTTAAAATAGGAACAAGATAATAACCCCCTTTTCCCAATTTCCATTATTTATAGTAACAACAAATGCAAGTTATTATACCATTATTGAATATCCTTTCAATCCAACCTTTCAACCCAAAGATATCTATAGGATCCCAAGAAATATCTTCTCTATTGTAGACTTAAAAAGTTCTCGATAAATCTATCTTGATACCCATTTGGCCCTATTAGGATTTTCAATCCTCAATCAATAAACAATGTATCAAATGAATGTGAATCAAAATATATATTCTAGATTGAATAATTTACTAGATTATGATAAAATATCTTATCCCATAATAGGAAAATGTGGAAATATCAACCAATATCAAAAGCACCTTATAGAGTGATAAAATAGAGTTGGTTGAACTAAAAGCACAACTACATGAACTCTTGTCAAAAGGTTTAATCCGACCTAGTGTATCTCCTTGGGGAGCACCGGTCATTTTTGTTAAAAATAAGGATGGAACGTTAATATTATGCATTTACTATCACATGCTTAACAAAGCAACGATAAATAATAGATATCCTTTTCCAAGAATTGATGATCTCTTCGATCAAATGAGATATGCATCTATTTACTCTAAGATTGATTTACGATCTGGTTATCATCAATTAAGGATAAAAGATGAGGATATTCACAAAACAACATTCAGAACACACTATGGGCATTATGAGTTCATTGTTTTTCCATTTGGACTCACTAATGCACTAACAACATTTATGAACCTTATGAATAACATTTTTCAAGAATATTTAGATAATTTTGTTCTAGTTTTTCTTGATGATATTCTAATTTACTCAAAGAACATTGATGAACACAATGAACACTTAAGAATAGTGTTGGAAGTATTGAGAAAAATAAAATCTATGGTAATATTTCAAAATGTTCCTTTTATCAAAATGAAGTACAATATCTTGGCCATATCATAAACAAGGATGGGATTTCTATTGAATCATAAAAAATCAAATCTATTACTAAGTGGCCAGCACCTAAAAACTTACATGAGGTAATAAGTTTTATGGGACTGGCTAGGTACTACAAAAATTTGTTAAAGACTTTTAAAGAATGGTTGGACCAATTAATTCAATACAAAAAAAGGATAAAAAGTTTGTATGGACTGATAAGTGTGAGAAGGCATTTAGCTTGCTGAAAGAAAAACTTACATCTACACCTATATTAAAGGTTACGGATCTTATTAGGAACTTTATTGTGGTCTTGATGCCTAAGGTGAAGGATTGGAAGGAATGCTTCTTCAAAATGATCACGTAATTGCATATAAAAGTAGAAAAATGAAGGTTCATGAGTGGAAATATACCCCCATGACTTCAAGCTTGCTTCCATATTTCATGCCTTATAATTTTGGAGAAATTATTTGTTAGGAAATCCATTTAAACTGAAAACATATCATTTGGGGTTGAAATAAATTTTACGTGACCTAATTTGAACACAAGACATCGTAAGTGGAAATAATTTCTATCCCAATATGAATTTTTTTATTAGGGGTAAATAGTTTTGAAGGGACTATACCCTATTACAAAAATGTTAGATAATGTAGTAAATACGCCAATTTTGGATCAACATCTAGATTATACGCAAATATCTTATCCGAGAAACTATGCAAAAGGATCAAAACATTGACAAAATTGTAGCAAAGCAACATTAAAACAACATCCTGACAACATCAAAATAGAAAACCAGAATTAAGGAAAATCCTCTTCACTTGTCTGCTTTGTCAATCATTTTCCTTACCTTCGCGAGAGTTGAAGAGTTGTAGGGCAGTGACATGGGAGGGATCCTTCTTGTCTAGGTATGAGAGAATCAAGTCTTGTATTGGTCCCGAATCCCAAATGGTAGCAAGAATGTCACTAAGCACACATATGATTTTTACATGTTAAAACATGAAATTGTAGATAGGCTTAAACACAGAAATGGTGTAGTCATGCCTTCCTTTTGCATTTCCCAGTATGTTATCTAGTGAGTTAAGCTTCTTGTAGATTTTAAGAATTTGATCATTATCCTATTCAGGGTCATTTTACATCTTCCTTTTTCCTTCTCTCTTATAGACCTACTTGATCTCTTCTTTCAAAACCCCAACCTCCTTTTCTAGTTTGACAATTCTATTAAGAAGGACTTCCTCCCTTTTTGTAGCAGAAGCACTAGTTGGATTGCTAATGTGAAGCATATTTTTAGTAGACTCAATTTCTTTGCTACTACGAAGGATTATTTGGGAGGGGAAGGGATGATTAAGAGGGTAAAGTGGGTTTTGGTTCTAATTTTCCTTTAACTAGAAGCAGTGGTGGGGGCAATGGAGCTAGGGTAAGGGGGTAGGGGCAACGGGTATTGAAGGATGTTGGGAAAGGAAATGGTGGTGAAGCAATAGAATGAGGCCTTGGTGAAGGGGGTGGCATGAGTGTGGTTTTGAAACTCAAGAACAAAGCATTCCAAGGAGTTTAAAAGATAATGCGGAAAGATAACATGCAAATTCCTTCTAAAATGATTTAGGAAAACCAAATGTTTGAGAGGAACTCGTCACATATCTACCTTCCAAAGTGACATACCTGACAATCATCCTTGCAATTTCATCAAAGGGCTCTAGAATGGAGGTCACTTTTATGCATGTAGTAACGAACTCGATATTTTATCTGTCTGCTAGGAATTTCTTGGCTTCAATTTTCTTGTCAACCCTCTTACTAAAGAATCAGCACCTTCTAAGCTAAGCCCGTGACCTCAATAATAATATCTTCAGTGATTTTAATGTTGATTTCACCATATTCTACCATTCTTTTCTTCCACCCAACCACGAATTGAAGAGAAATGTCTTGATCGTGACCCTACATTTTTTCAATGAGGTTTGAAACCCCACCCATTTGCAGATAAGTCCATAGGGTCACATCATCCTTCTAAGCCGAGTCGAGGTGGGTTCAGTTTGGCATGGAGCTCCACCCATTTTTCTGTTTTTGTTTCTTTGTTTCTCAATGGAAATGTTTCTCCCCCAAAACCACTTCTTGGCAAAGTGCCTTTGCATACCCATAAAGTGTGCGAAGGCTAAGTGGTATTATTATCCTGCGTAAGGAGTTAATCACTCTCAAAACAATGAAGGAATTCTTAATGATGGTTTTGATTTCATATTTATCCTTGATGATGTCATTATGTACCTTGTTAGGGAGAATGTCATCACTAAACCAAGTTTGCATGTTATTACTAACTCCATAGTTAGCAAGACTATCCGCCACTTTGTTTCCTTCACGATAGGAGTGGATGATTTGGCAGTTTGTAAAGGATTTACAAATCTCAATAGATTCATAAATGAAATCCCTAATGGTCCAACTAGGGGGTTGTGCTTGATTTAAAATATTTATTATGTTCAAAGAGTCCCCTTTAATTATAATATTAGAGATATTACAATCTCTTGCAAGCCTGATCCCCCATAATGTTGTTAAGGCTTCAAAATAGTGGTTTGTTTGGTGGCCCATTTTTCTAGCAAATGCAACAACAAGACAACCTCTATGATCCTTGATCACCCCACCTCCTCCTGATGCCCCTGGATTTCCTTTAGATGCTCCATCAAAATTCAACTAAAATTGAGTGACAGTCCTTGAAAAATCCACCCCAATATGAATTATATATTATTACATCAAAGGAAAATAAAATTGAGTGGCTGATGCACTGAGCCACATGAAGCATATTTCCACAAGTGTGACCCTCAAAAATCAATTCAAGGAAGAATTTCAGATACAACTTCAAGCCAATTCATACCATCAACAATTAAAAATTGTGAGATCCGGATGATAGAAAATACAATGGTTCTAATTTTGACAATGAAGGAATTTCATGATATAACAATAGAGTATATGTGCCCTTGTGTAATGATTTAAGAGTATAAGTCTTGAAATAATTTCATAATGTACTATATTTTGGGCATCCAAGAGTAAAAAAGTTTTTGGATAATGTAAAACAACATTTTTTTTGGAAAGTAATGAAGAAGGATATGATAAATTATGTTGCGCATTGTTTGAAATTCTGACATGTAGAGGAAGAACACTTTCATCTCGCATGTCTAGTATATTCTCACAGTAATCTGAAATATAAATGGTAGGTAATCAACATGGATTTTTTGTAAGGACTACCACTATCCAAAAATAAACATGATATGATTTTTGGTTATAGTGGATAAACTAACCAAAGTAGCTCATTTCATACTGGGAAATATTAAGGATGATTCTCCAATACTTGCAAAAAGGTTTTTGCATGAGATTTTTTTGATCAAATGGAATTGGAACTAATCATTTTAGATAGGGATCCAAGGATGACCTCACAGTTTTTACAAACATTGAACTTTGTGGTTGAAAAAAATAATAATTTTAGTTCAACTTACCATCATAAAATAGATGGTCAAACAGAAAGAGTGAACCAAGTTATTGAATATATGCTCAGAATGTATTACATGGATCAACAATACAAATGGGAATAATATCTACCATTGGTTGAATTTTCTTATAATAACATGTACCATTCCTCGCTGAAAATATCTCCATTTGAAGTGTTGTATGATAGAAAGTGTAGAAATCCTATTGGCTAGGATAACATGGAGGATAGAGAAGGGGTGGGTCCAGAAATGTTGAATAAAATGGAAGAATAAGTTAAGTGTAATTGTGAGAGGTTGAAAGAAGTAGCCCATAGGAAAAAAATATACACTAATTTGAAACCCAAAAGAGCTCTATCTCATTTGGAAAAGCTACCAAGTTATCTCCTAGATTTGGAGGACCCTTTGAAGTCCTAGAAGTTATAAGTCCAGTGGCTTATATATTAACTTTACCTCCCACATTATCTAGGATGTATAGTGTTTTTCATATATCTTTTCTTAAAAAGTTTTTTTTTGATATATCAAATGTTATTAATTAATATTCATTATAGGTTCGAACCCAAGAATTTTCACAGTTGAACCAATAAGAGTGTTGAAACTCACAAATTGCATCTCATAAATCAAGAAGTTTTTCAATGTAAGGTCCAATGGGACCAATATTATGAGAACAATGCAACTTGGGAGAATATGGATGATATGACTACTTTTTCTTTTTGTTGAAGTAAAAAAGCTATTTTTTATCATTTTGATGGATTCATTGAAAACTATTTGATACTTATTATAAATAAATGGCAATTTAAGCCATATTGAAATAATTTTGGGAATTAACTTGTTGGGATAAGGCTGATACAACCAAGTTTTAGAATTATGATTAGTTAAATTCGGAAATATTTCTAATAATGGGAAAGTTGAATTGTATTACTTAGTGTTATTTTTGAATTTTCTTATTATCGATATGTCAAGAATGGTTATAATTAAATCATCGGGATGATGATTCTTTTAGAGGGGAAGTATGTAACATCCTAAAATTAATCGATGATGAAGGTGTGTCATGAGGCATAGAGTTAGGCTAATGATCTTGGTGCTACATCTCTGGTTCAACTCTCACCAAGGTTTACCAAAACCCTTTTCATAGAGGAGATTATAGCAAAAGTCACGGGTTTGAGCCTGGAGGGTACTAGATTCTTTAGCAAGAGAATTGATAAAAACACAGAGGCTAAGAAGTTCCTGAACAAGGGTGAAGACCTTGAGTTTGTGATAGTTGGCATTAAAGCAGCCTCCATTCCAACTCCTTTTGATGAGATTGCAAAGATGATTGTCAGATTTTTTACGTTGGAAGGTAGGTATATTACGATTCCTGTTAAACATCTTTTTTTTAAAGCCATTTTAGGAGAAAACTGCAAATTTTCTTCCCCCACTACATTCTTAACTCTCTGGAATGCTCCATACTTGAGGTCCAGAACCATTCCCGTGCCACCCCCCTCCATCAAGGCCTCATTTTCCTTCTCCACTGTCATTTCCTTTCTCAACATCCTCCCATTCCCGCTACCCCTGCCTCTCCTAACCCTGGCCCTACCACTATCCCCACCATTCCTTTAGGCCAAAGGAAATTCAGATCCAAAAACCCTTCTTACCCTCTTAGTCACCCTTTTCCCTCTCGAATAAATCTCTGTAGCAATAAGGATATTGAATATGCGAAGAACCTCATGTATATCAACAACCCGAAAGTGTCCCTGTTGCAGAGAAGGAGGATTTAACTAAAAGGATTGAAAAGATGGAAAAGGAGCTAGATGCATTAAAAAGAGAGCTCAAACAGGTGTCCAAGAAAGAAGGAAAAAGGAAACTGGAAGAAGAGTTTGGGCTTGATGAAGGCCAGATTAAGGAAATTTACAAAAACTTAATTCTCTTGATAACAAGGCTAGGAAATACTAAAGGTAGACATGATTGCACCATATCTTCTCTCAAAGCTATCTATAATTTTATGGAGCAACATGTGAAGAGTGTTTGCATGCTTAGTGAAATTCCTGTGGCCATTTGGGAGGAGGGACCAACATGTGACCTTGTTTTCTCCCAGCTGGACAAACATGACCCCTCTCACATCACAACTTTGGCACTCTTCAATACTCTGCAGACAGTGAGGGAAAAGGTTAATAGAGCATCCAAGTGAAGGTTGTTTTTTCTTGAGATTACCTATTTTTTTCCGCTCAGTTGTTGTTTTCTTGTTGTTTTGTCGTAGTATGGTTCCTGTTTTGTCTTTTTTGTATAGTTTTTCCAAAAATTATAGTTGGGCTCTCATGTTTTATCTGGATTTTGATCTGATTTTACTATTTTGATTGCATTATCTGGCTTATGAGCCTTTTTTTGTAATAGGGTATACTCCCTTCAAAACTATTTTCTAATAAAAAAAAATCTTAAACTTAATTAAATCCATTTGTTGAATTATTAAGATTGTTAATTTCCCCCATTTGTAAATGATTGTTTAATTTGGTTTGTATTATAATTTGTTAAGTTATGAAATGATTATTGATGATTTAATAAATCAATAACACACACACACACACACACATAGTGTGTGTGTGTGTGTGTGTGTGTGTGTGTGTGTGTGTGTGTTAATTAGCATATAAATTGGTCAAAGATCATTTACCATATATATACGAACCGTTTAATAAGAATGGGAAGTGAGTTGGTAGATTGCTTGGAAATGTTAATTGGTTAATTTTGTGGCATTGGTTATGTGGCAATGTGATGCCCACCATGTGAGTTGGTTTGGTTTGGTTTGTGAGTTGGCCGGTCCATCGTGGTATGGCTTTTGGAAAGTTTATAAAACTTAAGTTGCATGGAAAATTTGAAATGAATGATTATTGTGATTTACAGTTTAAGTGTTTGATTAGTCACAAATTGGAAAGGGTGGTTAAGGAGGAGTAGGTGGTAATTTAATGTGACACATTGAGAAGTGGAATATTCCTTGAGAATCTAATGCATGCCTTGATCTCATTGCTTCATTTACATTTTTTTTTACTTTGGGAGCTCGTTTGTGGGTTATAGATGGAGTTTTACGTGAAATATTTTCTTAGTGACTTTGCATGGTGAATTTAATTTTGTTATATCCTACAAACATGGCGTTTTTACTATATAAATATGTTGTTGGAAGATTTGTTAGTGTTTTTGAAGTTTTGAATTGGAAGTTTGTAACTTGGAAATAAATTTCAGATAAGATCTGGAAGCAAAATACAAGCATGGGTTTTCTACTCTTATTCTTGTTTTCATTTTAATGAAATAGCTAAATATGAATTTGGCTAGGATGAGTATGAGAAATCTGAATGTGTTTTTGGCTCTGGGTTATTATTTTAAATTTGTAAACGTTTTGGGTTTGTTCAATATATGAGATCTAGAAAGTGAATAAGGGGTAGAGTGTAGTAAAAATTATTTATCTTAGCTCCTTCTTAGAGAATTGTTGTTATTCTTTTACTGGGTATGTTTTGGTCATGGGTTTTGGATTATTATGCATGATCTGCAAAAATAAATAAGGAGATATAGTTTCATTAAAAATGAATTTGTTTACTTTTGTAGCTCTTTTTAGAGCATGGTTGTTACCTTTCTGAAAATAATTTGGGCTTTGATTACTTGTGAAATATGGAAAGGAATACATTTATTTTCTAGTTATTATGTGAAATCTGAAAGGACTACGTTTTGGGTTTTGTTTATTTTGTGGAAGCTAGAAAAATAATGAGAGTTAGTTACAACTCCTTTTGGAGCATTATTGGTAGTATTCCTCCTCTGAATCTCATTTTGTCTTATGGTTTTTATGATTTGGAAATTGGAATAAGGAATTAGTTTTTAAAGCTCCTTCTTGAGCATTATTATTATTATTTATTATTATATATCTTTCTAGAGCATTGTAGTTTTTCATTCTTAGTTTGATATGAATAACTGGTAAAGGTAATGTCCTGATGTGTGTGAGCATTAAATGAGTTTTGGGGTTATGTTTATAACCAAGTTTGATTTTTGGGAAATCTAGTTTTAAAATCATGGATTGATGATTGTCATTTCCACTCCCTCATAGACAAATTGAGCTATTTGATTTAGTTCTTATACGGGTTGTAAAATTGAAAAATGGTGGCTAGGAATCATGGGTTATGGTTGTACCTTTGTTTTTATTTGGAAACAGTTAATAGATTTATTTGGCTCTGATTTTGTGGGTTAATGGGAAACTTGAAAAGAATTTAGGTTTTGAAAAATGTAGATTGAACTTACATGTTAGATAATTATTGTTTCATTTTTTTTTGAAAAATTTAATTTTAGGAATAAGGTATAATTCCATTGATTATAAAAAATAGTGAAGGAATCACTTTTATCATTCTGAACATATATGAGTTTAGTTGAGACATTTTTGGAATATTGTTGTTGTATTTTAATGTTGTTTGAATTCGGGATAGCTAACCATGACTGATTTGTTTTATGTCTCTTCCTTTTTACTTATTCTTGAGATAAGTAATCCAGTTGATGTTTATTTTCTTATTATCAATATACTATCTCTCCCATCTTGGGACTAGACATTGTGGTTAACTATTATTTTGACTGAATGAGTCCTTGCATGGAATTGATGAAGTTCTGGTAAACAACGAGTATATCTATAGTCATCTAAAAAAGTTCTCTAAAATAGAAATTACTTCATTATTTTGCAGTTAATTAAGGTTCTAGTTGAGATTGAATGATTGTTGTAACTTTATGAAGTTTAACTCTGTTGATTAAGAGTTGTTTAGTTGTCATTATTGACTACCTGCATTAGGAACATTCTTGATGTTATTAATAATGGGAAGTTGGAAAATATTGTGATTTATTACATTTGTAATTGATGTTTGAGATGCAGTAAATGTTCCATTATTGTTTAAATTTTTGAGTCTTATTTAGGTTGGTTGTAAATAGTAATAGTGGACATAATGTTTTATATAACTATGAAGTCTCATTATGATATGATATTAGGTAGATTTCATTATATAAACTATGGGAATTAAGAGGATAATTTCTTAACCAATATCTTATTTTGTTATTTCATTATAATCACAACATAGATTAAGAGTATGTGGACTCATGCTAGTTCATATGAACTGAATCATATCTATCTCTCTCCTAAAATTTTGTAGGAAAAGCTGACATACTTGAAGTAACTGATTAGATTAGATTCTTGATTATTTTTACGTTTTGAGTTATTTTGATATAAAATTGAAAAGGATTATTGTAATCAATAGATAATGTGATTGAAATATCATCACATCATAAAAAGGGCATTAAGACCCAATGTATTATACTTGCTGATTTTTATATCATTATTAATGGATATTGGGATAATTGTCCTTATTTGAAATCTAGTTTATGACTTATCTTATTGTATGAGCTGAAAATATATACATTCTACTTATAAGTTGATTTATCAAGTAAGTTGATAAATTCTTAAGTATGTGATTATTTACAATATCATTAATTCAAACAAAATAATCAAAGTAAGATGAATGATGAAATATAAACCAAAAGGAAACATAGGAAATGAAATAAAGATGATTATGTACTTTACACTAGTAATGAACTTATGTTGATGAGTAAAAATATCTAAAAGACTCGGTATGGAAAACGTATAATGATTCTACTCCTAACGACAATTACTAAGATGAAACAATTACAACAAGAGGAACTAATACTAGTTAGTAACTCATTAAGTTACTAAGATCCTCTTATGGGAAACTTATTAGTATTTTGAAAATATTACTTTTATAATAACTTGCTAAGGATGACTTAGCTACATGATTTTACTAAGGTAACTAAAGTATAGGATTTCAGGGAATAATGATCTTGTCATCTCACTATAATATTCAATTTTTGATAACTTAGGATGGCTACATGAAGGGTAGTGAGGACGTAATGATGGGTAATCATTACGTGGTCCCTATCTTTCCCATAGGAATCCTAAGATGGTACTGATGGAATTTTCTTCATTGAGGGAAATGGGCCATTAATAGACTCTCCCTCTTAACTAATTTAACTTCTTAAAAAATCAAAAGGAATCCAGATAACTATATTGAGATGTTTTTGTGGTGACAGAAGATGAGTTTTGTAGGGTTGTGGTCGGTATTGAAACTAAGCTTGTAAAGAAATGCTTGAAACTTTGGCTAAAGTAATGTATTATCTGACTACATTATCTATTAAAAAATCTCCTAAAGTAACAGTGTTGGATATCGATGGAAGCTGCATAATTGTCTTCCAGGTAGGCACTTAGGAGATGCACATAGTTCTCATAACCTGTAAAAGGTTAAACCAAGTATAGAAAGTATACACACTTGGTTAGAGTGACTTAGGAGATATCATGGAGAAATGGAGCTACCCTTATAGCTACACATGGTTATCATATGTTATCAAATGGATTATGAATATTTTAATAATGTTGGATTATTTAGTAGTAAGCTAAATAATAATGTTAATCATTAATAACATTAATTTTACATTAAGGGTATGTTAAAAAAATCCCTTAATTTGGATTATCATAACATGGGTGTTACATTTTACCTCCACATTAAAATGAAGTTTCTTTAACACATTTTTTAATATTAATTTTATTTAGATTCCTTATTTTTAATATTGTGTTATAATAACTATTTAAAGCATTTTTTATTAAAAAAATAATGGAAGTTAAATATCACATCAAATTATGGTTATCATTAAACTTGTTACTTTTGGGATGGGGAAATTCATGCTCAACCATGCATATGTGCCTCTCGGCCCATTGGATCAAATGTGTTTCCCTCTACTCTATATCATAAATTAGATATATTTAATTATTATATAATAATAATAAGTTATATCATTCTATGACATAATGCTTTGAATGTGTGACTACATTTTTAATCTTTAAAAAAACTTATAAACATCATCTAGAACAATAATTTTACAAATTTGATACTAGGGTGATAAAGAAATGGTGTTACATAACAAGAAATACACATGTATACCAAAGTTTTTGGTTGTTTGGTGTCTAATTTGGTATTTTATCTCAATGTGGTTTAAAAAGGTGATATCTAACAAGAAACATATATGTATACCAAAAAAAATTGTTACCTAATATCTAATTTGATTTTTAACCTTGGAGTGATAAAAAAATAATGTTATATACAACAAGAAACATAGAAGATGGATATTAATTTTTTTTTGTAGTATCTAATTTGTTGTTTAATCTCAGGGTAATAAAAATGGTATTATATAACAGAAAACATATTTAAAAAAATTGTAGTTTGATATATGATTTGTCAAATGCTTGTAGTGTCTTCATGAATTTATGCTTCTAGTTTATTCATGTGTCACTAATATGCATAATAATATTTTACATCATACTTCCAAAGTGTCTCATGAAATGTGTAATATGAATTAGAGTTGTTTGGAAATTCTAATATAGTAGTGATAACAGATGTGGGTGTGAGTGTAGAAGAATTAGAGGAAGAATTGAGGATAGTTGGGAAAACCAAATAATTCATGGTGTGTTACGTTTCAAGATATGGGTTGTAAACGAGTGAACTAATCAAAGATGTTACTTAATGTGATGGTTGACCTAGCACATTAATCAAAGCATATCATCCTTTTCAGAACAATTTATTCAACTTATGCATCCGAGATATGAATAGTATTAATGTTATAATTGAAATATGATTGTAAATATTTTAAGGAAGATACAAAACTATGAAAATCTAGACAAAAACATAATCATTTTTGTATTTAGAGGATTACCACATTCTATACTTGGCATAGCCAAACAATAACATGTCATCAAGTGAATAATTATTATCATACTCAGGAGTGGTGATTCAAGGTGGTACAAAGGCACCTTATTGTGTGTTTACATCCTAATTATATTTCCTAATGATAAGGATGTAATAATTTACAATAGGTAGATTATTATGATCTATTTAACTTATAACATCAATTATGTAGGACCATAATAATGCATGTTCCAACTTGAAATGAGCTAATCAATTGATACATGATGAGTAACTTATTCAAAATATAAAATTTGAGAGAGAATTATCTTGTTTAGGAATATTTTATAATGATCTCGAGTGTATGAAGAAGTGGAATAGGATAATATGGAACTCGGATTTTGTATAAAAGATTTTAGAATTAGAAAAATTTCAAGTTCAAGACCAATACATGATGAGTAACTTATTCAAAATATAAAATTTAAGAGAGAATTATCTTGTTTAGGAATATTTATAATGATCTGAGTGTACCAAGAAGTGAATAGGACAATATGGAAATTTTTATTTTGTTTAAAAGATTTTGGAATTAGAAAATTTCAAGTTCAAGACCGTACAAGAACTATACGCTCTAGCGGGAGTTTTTGTCTAATACAAGGGTTATATGGTCTTAGACAGAGAAATAATTAATATTTGAAACTTTTTGGTTGCTTTGTTTATGTAGAAGTGATGTATGTTATGTGTGTCTCTTCTTCACACTTCGAATGACTGTGTATTAATCTGCAACAAAGTAGAAGCCCTAATATCCACTGTAACCTTTCATTAGATAATTAGAAAACCAAAGGAGAAAAATATGTGTATGTTTTTAAGGCTAGACCACCCTATGTAGTCAAAATCCTGGCTACTAAATCAATCCTAGTGCTGCACTACATTTCCTCAATTTGGAATTAGGCCTCATGTGGTTCTCCTAGGTACTCTTAGAAGTGTGTAAAGCTAACTAGCCCCCTAGGGGTTTCATTCTATCTCTTGACACCAAGATAACAAACTAATTGTATGGTGTATAATGTATCTAGTGTAGTAGTTCGAGATGTGGTTTCACTCATCTATGTGATTTAACCATTGTGTTGATTGAAACCCTTGTGCAATGCTTAGAATGAATTTTTTTCTTGCTTAAGGCTTGGCTATATTATATTTGGATGTTTGTAGATGGTGAAACTAGACTCCTTGACCTGATTGAGTTCTTTAGACTTATAACATGAACTACCTTAGATGTTTTGTAGCTGATTTGAGCATATGAAGAACCCTTTTAGTTCTTTTATAATGTTGTTTACAATACGAGATTGTAAGAATAATAGGTGAGTTATATGTGATGATAAATTACTTATATAGTCTTCCGTAAGAGAGATATTATGATAAGGCCAAACCTAGGAAAATGAAATGACCCAAAGAATGATTTGGCATTGAAAGAAGAGTCTATGATTGAGAAGGGGTAAGATCGTACAAGTCATCCAAGACTATAACCCGCATCTTGACCTTTTGTATAGTTTTGAATAGGAGAGATAAAATCCTAAGTTGAAATTTATGCAATGAATATAAAATTTCTTATGCCTCTTTGATTGAATAAAATTTCCATAGTTGTCAACAAAGGATGATGTAAAGGTATGGAATTTGTAGAATGGCTAGAGAGATTATGATATTGGATTTTCAATGTGAGAATTTTTATTTACAAGAATGCTAGGAAAAATTAGAATTCCACAAGGATAAGTTATCATATTTTAATGTTTATGTTTTCCTACATTTTAGATTTAATTGAAAATTACATGTTTCAATAAAAAACATACTTGAGTGTGTAAACACACTTTTCCTTTGCTCGAACGGACTTTGTGATGTGTTGGTGTTTGTATGCTCCATGATGAAAAATACAACACAAAGTGTATTCAATGTATATGATAGAAACTAAATTTTAATCCAAAATATAAATAGTGCATTATAACATTTAATATTACAAAAACAGGCAAAGGAGATGCAAGCCATCAAAAAGTGCACTTGTTTTTTAAGGGAGGAGCTCCCATAGTTGTCCCTTGGAGCTTTAGAGTTTTTTTAGGATTGGGAGTGATGAGTCCCTAATTTTTTTCAACATGATATAGTAATAGAGGAAGGATTAGAGTACAAAGGACCCATGCACTTTGATGCCTTCCCCATTCAAGAGTGTGAAGAGAGAGGAGGAAAGATTAGTCTATAAAGCTCACAATTTTTATTCAACACTTTCTTTTTCTAAGTATTTGGTGAGAGAAGGGAATATCAATCTACAAAGATAATAGTTTTACTTAGATGTTTTCCAATAAACCCATATATGACAACACTAAAGACATATCTAGGCCCAATTTGTTCCAAAAACCCTAGACGAAATGACCCATGTCATGCCCCCATGCCCCCAAAACCATTGAGTAACTATATCTAGAATACCATTTGAAAGAAGTAATGAAGTACTCATGCCCCTATAATCATCTCTAAACTATGTAATTTTTATTTGTACCTATGTAAAAATCATGTAAATGTCTAGTAAAATCTATAAAATAAATCAATTTATGAGTGAAACTATCCTAAGTTCAAGAATGTATGGAGAGGTCATAACCATACCACAATCTTGATTGTTCTATAAAAATTTCCAATGGTTGAATTTTTCCAAATTTCGATATTTATACCCTTTAATAAGTATTTAAGAACTATAGAAATTTGTTCTTGTATCTTGTAATATATTTGTATTTGTAGAAATAATATTGAATGCCCCCTTATTTTAAGGGACATGTGATAAAAAATTTAAATGCATGACTTAAAATATGTTTGATAATATGTAGGGGATATAGAAGGTTGAAGTGATGGCCATTGTTGAGAATATGTACCTATAAAAGGGTTATGCGTTGTAGGAAACTAGGCGCAAAGAACAAGCAACAAACAAGTATATATGTGTAAAGAAACTAATAACAAAAGAGAATTCTCTAATCTATAGTAAAAACAAATGTTTAATCAACATAGTAATCATGTCATAGAGAAAATGGTAGTGTAAGATGAGAAAGTAATCCAAAGTTTAATACGATAAACAATGAATTTTTACTTTTTTAATCATAGTAAAAGCTTACATATATAAAGGATATGGTGTTCCTAAATTCTAGGAAGATTCTACAATCACTCCCTTATAAATCTGTTGTAATATCCTAAGTCGGTGAGTTAGGTGAATCACACCAAACTCATGTACGATGGTACGTGAAAAAATTACACAAATAAACTAATTGATCTATTTTCATATTATTACATTATTAAAATGGATATTATATAGCCATGGAGGTTGGAAAGCTACCTCCTACAAAATAGGAAACAAATAACTCACATATAACATTACGGGTATAACAAATATTAAATAAACTAACATGTAACAAATAATTACCATATTGTAACAATAATAATACATATACTTATTAAATGGAGAATTATAAGTTCCTAAAATTCCCCCTTAGTGTGAACATGGAAGAAAAATAATTGCACTTCTTCTACATATTGTCGCCCTACGTGCTCATGATCTTTGCACACTAATGGTTTTGCATACACCGACCAAAACCTGTGTATAAACCCCTACTCATCCAGTATGAATCCTTGTTCATCAAATATGAACCCGTGTACAAGGTATGAAACCTGTGTTCATCATATTCAAGTATAAAGATGTTTTATTTCCTTGTGCTTTCATTTTTCCACTATATTTTCACATCAGGAAAGTACATAGGAATAGACTTCAAAGAATGGAAATGGAACATTTTTGTGATGTCCCCCCCACGATGTGAGATTTCCATTATTCATCAATCCATAAACACTTAAATGAAGCACATTAAACACAATCGAACACTGGAAATCAAATACTCACACCATAAAATTGATACCACATCCAAGTATCCCTATTGTTGGTGATTGACGAGAGGTCACTGATTAACCTCCAACCTCCTGTCAGATGTTACTTACTTAGTATATAAAATCTTCATAATTGTAACCATCTTCCATTGGTTCTTTTGTATCACTTTCTTCTCCTTATTCATTAGCAACCATGAAATTTTCTTATAATTTTCCATCAAGTAAATTTCGTGCTCTTTTTCTTTGAGTTTATAGCTAAGTGGTCAAATTGTTTACATAATAATAATTAGTATATTTCTTCATATTATTGGAGTTTGATCCTTGCTTAAAAGAATATTTGAATATCCCTTTAGCTTATAATTTATTTTTACTAAACATTGTGTAGTGCCCACCTATTTTGATTCCCATTTTGGACCATGTTGACTCATTGTGGCACCATATTATTTTGATTGAGACATTGACTATCATATATCTTTCATTTTTATGATGATGTTGTTACATTACATGGATAATTATATGTTGATATTAGATGCTAACTCATTTCATGACAAGGATGTATAGGGCATATGATGCCAATATGCTTGATTATCTTATGGTATCAATGTGATGTTATGACTAGATTATGAGATCTCACATGATGGTATATATATTTGTCGTAGATGCATTATCATGTTCCCCTCTTATTACAATAATGATTGATCGTAGTTTGATTATTCACTACCTAGTTTTTTATCATATGTGGATTATCATTGAGATATTGATTATATTGTTGTCATATTTGTTAGCTATTATTGGGCAAGTATAATGTTTAACTTGAGTGTGTAGATGATGTTTTTCGCCACGTGAGAAACATGGGACTCATGTAGGGGATGTCTCAAACCAGCACAATGGGCCCTAAGGGCCAAAGTTCCTTCCTAGTTTATTTTTATATGGGTCACTTTACTTGACCTTGGTCTTGTTGTGGATTATTAAAACCCCCTTGTGATGTTGTATAATCATTACCTTATTAGCTATTTGGTTTTACTAACCCCTCTTACTATGGTATTGCAATTAATAATTACAATCCTCTTTTCTATTAGCTTTGATCTTTTGTTTAACTCTAACCCCTTCGATTTATGCAAATTTGGGTTTATGTCTTTCTATTTCTTCCTAATGGAGGATTTGAGACACCTAATCATGGATTAGGTGAGCCCAACTACCCCTCCTAAATGCCATATTTTCCCAAACTCGGATTTGGAAAAAGGTGACATTTAGGAGGTGTATAAGGAAAGTTATGGACTAAATTTTCCTTGGAAAGATCCCCTAGACCTATACCTAGGGGTGGGTGGGATCCTTCCAAGGAAAATTGAGCCCATTTGCCCATTCCCCCTTTTCTCCCTCATATTTTATGAAATTTTCTTGAGTATGTGAATGGTGTTGGGATGTGGGGATCCTCCATGATTTCATGGATATTTTCTTTTCTTATATTTTAATTTGGGTTTTTGGGGTGTAAATTTTGGTGATTTTGGATTGGTTGAAGCATAGGTGGAGGGTGACACTTGTCACCCTCCCATTTGGTCCTTTGTGTTGCTCTTTTTCTATATCATCCCCTCTTGTGGAAGGGATTGGGGTTACTTGCTTGTTTTTTTCTTGCTTTGGGTTTGCTTTTGGGAGCTTGCAAGGAGAAGGAAGTGGATTGTGGAAGCTTGGATTGGAACACTTGCTTAATCTTGAGGTAGGATCTTACCTCAAATTTGTTTCTTGTTTGAAATGGTTAAAATTGTGTTGTGTGGATTGAAATTGATCGTTCATATTGTTTGTATTTTATTTTTTCATCTAACCTTACATGGAATGGATTTTGGGCATGTGTGGGAAGAGGGAAGAATCCCCTTTTTATTCATCCTCATGTTTAATGGAAAAGCTTGATGGAAATTTAGATTACCCCTTCATTTGAAGGGTTGGAGGGATAAGGGGAGCATGGAGGGATAAGAGGATTTTGATATCTATGGAGAGATAAAGGGATGGTGGATTACTATGTTTAATTTGGTTCTAAATTTGGGAATTCATGGGATATCTTATTCCATCTTCCCTCATTGAGA
Source organism: Taxus wallichiana var. yunnanensis (assembly GCA_018340775.1). Classification (NCBI taxonomy): domain Eukaryota; kingdom Viridiplantae; phylum Streptophyta; class Pinopsida; order Cupressales; family Taxaceae; genus Taxus; species Taxus wallichiana. The sequence goes on from CM031237.1 coordinate 465,178,846, forward strand.
AGTTTGGTGCTTCTCTAGTTTTTGGTTGGTTATGCTAAATTGTTTTTGGGGTGTAATTCTTAAGTATTGTATCCTTGAGTGTGTTTTTGTGACCATTTTATATTGATGGTTTGAGGAATTCCCCTCCTCATTTCCCATGGGATTGGATGGAGAATAACATGTCCTTTTGGTTCACCTTAAGGAATGTAATGATGCCTATAGTTTGGGAGGTAAATAAGATGGTTTCTCATGGATTTTGGAGCTACTTTTGGATGACATGGAGCTTGAAGAAGGGTCTTTAAAAGTTGTAAAAGTTACAAGTTTTTTTATGTGCATGGAGTTACATTTTCATTGGAAATTTGGGCATGTTGTCTCCTCTTGTGAGGAGGGCTTGTAATTCTTGCATTTTAAATTTATTCTTTTCATTATGTAAAGAAAATATAATCTATAGTAGTTGTTATAACCTGTATTTTGAATAGTTAAAACCATGGGTGGAAATGTTGTTGCAAAATGTAAAAGATTGCTTAAAGTTACTAGTTTAAAATATCTCTTTTGTTTTCTCTTTTAGTATCCTTCTTTAGAAATGGGTAATTCAACTTAGGAAATAAAAGAATGTTGAATGTTATGAAATGAAATTTATCCTTCTCTCTCTTGGTTGAAATCTAGAAATTGTGCACCTTATTTTACCCATAATGGGATTCTAAGTTAATGGGTTTTTTGGGTTTAGGAATTCCATATTTACCTGTTGTTACCTTGTGCAAATGGAAAGAAAATGATAGCAATTCCAGTTCTTTTGTTTGTTGTTTGTTTAAATGGAAGGGGTTGTATTAAATAGAAAGTTCTAATATTTTCATCCTTGCAATTCAATGATAAATTTTTTATGTATTGCATTTTATTTTGGGTTGAAAATATGAACTTTCCATTATATCTCTAATAAAAAACCAGCAAGTTATTTTCTCTTGTACACATGAAATAAATCAACTTTTGTTTAAATACAACTCTACTTGATGTGTGTGTGTATTTATATATATATATCTTATTCATTACACACACACACACACACATAAACATACATATCAATATATAACTATAAAATCAAGTGTATTAATACCTAAGGGAAGAAAAATCCTTTAAAATTTTGGAATGACTATATGGTCTAACTCCTTTGGGAAGGGATGGCATTGTTTTAAACAAATATATATATATATATATATAAGGTAAGGGGGAGGGTGGGACGACTATCCCACCCGTCCCCACACAACTACCACTTTGGCCATGGTTTGGTCATGGCATGGCCTTCTCCTCACTCCATCCTTTCGGCCCTAGGACACACCACTTAACCCTCCTTGCCATGGAAAAATTCCATATGGCTTGGTTTGCTATCTTTTCTCCACCCCTTTAGGGCCATAACAAATGTGTCCTACCTTGTTTTCAAATGAATATATGTATGTATGTATGTATGTGTGCATATATATACTCACATATTATTTAATCTTAAACTCGCAAGTAACTTTGTATTTCGTGCTCATAATTTGAGCATATGCGATATCATATATATAATGGCAAGAAAGCCATAGATCCATTGGATCAACTGAGAGAGATAGAAAGATAAGTGAAACCCTTTGGAAAGTATTTAATCTGTGTGCACCCAGAAAAGAATTAAATCTGTAAATAATTGATAGATGTGTAGAAACCCTCCTTCATTCTTTCCTTGGCTTCTCCTTTCTTCCAATCTCCCTGCAAAAAAAAGAGAGCAAAACACCGGAATGAAAATGAGAGAAGAAATGAAATAATAAGGCTAAAGTGTAAAGATATATCCTCACTTTTGAGTTTTTAGGGTTAACAAATCTAACGGGGAGATTAGATCAAATCTAGGATCCTTGATTTAATTGGATTTTTACTTGGGTGATTAATGTGATTTTTAAAAAATAATTATATTACTATGTGTTTTAATGAGAAAATGACTAAAGTCCTATAGTTTATCTTTATTAGGGACTTTAAATTAAAATGAAAATTTGGGGAAGGGACTTAGGTTGTGTAATGGTAATTTATTAATTAAATGGATTAATTAACCCTCCTCCTTGAGAACCATGATCATGATTTTATCCGTGGACTTTAGAAAATGTCTTATTTAATTTTCCTTTGAATAATTATTTTTAAATGGGTAAAAATTCAAATAATTAGTGGAAAATTCAAATAAACCTTGTTATATTATCTCGAGTACGATCCTAAATCACTAATGGATTTTCAAGCACTTATCAAGTCATGATATAACTATCATCGACGTTATTATTAGCATTCATTGTAAAATTATACCAAACCATGAAATTGGTGTTACATAGACTCTTCGGCTGTAGTCGTATTTGCGACGTGGTCTCCATGATGTGATAACTTTTACCCCCGACATACCTATTCACAAATGCGGGTTGGTGTCGCTTTCCATCCTAGAAACCTTGTCATCCTAAAATATCCTTAAGATTATTATACTTACACTTTTAATAACAAAAAAATTATACCATTATTATTACCTTTATCATCTAGACTTGGTTTTGCATTGAATTTTATCAATTTTGGAACTCAAATGTGAGTGAAGCACAACATTTGGTATCAAAACTCAGTTTCAACACTAGACACTCTAGGGATTTATTTTTAACTTTTGGTAGTTTAATTTAGTTAAAACCTCTTTATTTAAATCATTTTCACAAAATTCTAATTTACCATTTTTCCCTCATAGGATGACAAGGAGTGGTACTAGACAAGGTGTAATGGAAACTTGGGGTCATGGGAAACCACCTCTAGAGACACCTGGGGCTGATTTTGGGCTACATATCTTATACACATTTCATCGATGATGGGGGTCCTTTAATATTGACTTCCACACACTTGTTGAGCCAAAGGAGAGGTTGGTCAACATGACAGTGAGACACACCCGGATGAGGATTCATATTCTTACCACCCATGTATAGATTTCATCACAACAAAGAGAAAGGAACACATTCATTGAGATTACGTCTCGGTGAGAGAGGTATTTTAGCCCCTCAATTTTAATTCAAAGAGTCTTTGAGACATGTCCTCATGGGTAGGGAAGTAACAGGTGGTGCCATTTGTGACTTATTCGACTTCATCCACCCATGTATAGAGGCACAATATATGGTTTTTGGGGCCGAGGCATGGATCCTACGTTTAGATAGTTGCTTTGGATTACATCCTATAGAGAGATATCAATGTTAAGTTTCCCCTCACCATACACATCCTCCGTAATTTGTGACATATAGACATTTGGTAAAGGAATGAGGAGCATAATATCTATTTGACCTAAGAGATGGCCACTATGAGTTATTTGAGGAGCATTTCTAGGCTCAATATATGTCGACAAAAATTAATTTATAAGAGTATCAACAAGTTTCATGATCTTTGAAAGGGGTCTAGGTTAGTAGCTTAGTATGAGTGTATGTTTTTTGGATCTCCTATAAGTATGTGAACTATCCACAAGATGAGAATTTATAAGTAATCAGGTTCATCTGAGGGCCTGAATATAGACCTGGTAGGAGTAGTTAGGATATTTTCTCCTCTAAACTTGGAGAAGGCGGTGGAGAAGGCATACCTAACATAGGAGAACAAGATTAGAACAAAGGAGTCTCGGGATAGGAACCGAGGCAATTTACAGGAGCAAGTTTACTCATTTAAGGATTAGATCATGAGGATTTTCCCCACCCTTGAGAGGAGGGTTTAGACCATTTTAGTTAGCTTCAAGACCTCCTCCACACCCACAACAACCCTCTCAACAATAGGATCCTCAACAAAAAAGGACTAGTCCAGGACATGATATTTAGAGAGGTAGAGGTCGTAATGGCCACATTTTGGGTAGAAACAGTAGACCTGGTAGTCAGCCACCAAATCCATCTTATTTGTAGCAGTCCACCACTAGTGGGACCCACAGTGATTGGTTCACTAGAGCAAAGGATGGACTCATTCACACAAGGATGCACCGGGTTGTTTTATTTATGGGGCCCATGATCATTATGCATGATTTTTTCCACAAAGGTCATCATTTTCTAGAAAGGAAAAAGGAACCCATTTCTAAGAAAATAGTTGGCAACGTAGGGTGCATCCATCATCACATCTATGCATGCGTGATAGAGAACTTTAGGAAGAACACATGCCATGGTCATTGAGATGACAAGTATGATTAGAGGTACACTTATTACTTTATTATTTGATTTAGATCTTTTGACTCTTTATATCACCCTCTTTAGTGGATAGGTGTGGTTTGGTGCTTCTAGGTAGGAAGATAGGTGGTAGGTAGAGTTTTCCACTAGGTCCAAACTCGCATTAGACTCATATGTGGAGATTTTTATACTTGACCTAGGGTATTCTCCACTACCATTATACCCTCTATGTTTGTCATTAGGATCTTATGATGTTTTGCTTGGTATGGATTGGCTTGATTCACATCAGGCCAAAGTTGACTATAGAAATAAGTTCATAGAGTGTGTTGATGATATTTGTAGTTCTAGTTATATCTGGGATTTAGAGACCCGTATCCTTGCGTATGATATCTGTTATGTAGCTCAAGTGAAGAACATGTGCAAGGATGTCATATGTTTTCTATCATGATCAATGATAGCTATGAGGAGATTCTAGAGAGTTCCCATTAGATGAGAACCCTATCTTGAGAGAGTTTAATGATGTTTTTCCTAGGGAGATTCGAGGTATGCCATTGTGTCGTGAGGTGGTTTTTTCTATTGATATTGTTCCGGGTTCAACACCCATGTCCCATGATCTGTATAGATGACTACCTTTGAGCTCCATGAGCTCAAGATTTAGTTAGAGGAGATATTAGAGAAGGGTCTTGTTTGACCTAGTGTGTCTCCTTGGGGCACACCGTGATTTTTGTGAAGAAGAAGGATTGATCCCTTCATTTGTGTGTTGACTTTAGACAATTGAATAAGGTAATAGTGAAGAACCATTATCCTTTGTCCCATATTGATGATTTGTTTGATCAGATGAGGGGATCTGGAGTGTTCTCCAAGATAAATTTGAAGTTCATTTACCATTAGATATGCATCATAGAGAGGCAGACATACATAAGACAACTTTTAGAACTCGATATGAGCATTACAATTTCAGCAGTGGTTCCTTTCGGTTGGAAAATGACACTGTAGTCTTTATGAGCCTTATGAATGGGGTTTTTCAAAACCTTCTTGGATAGATTTTCATTTTGTTTTTGGATTAATTTTTTGTTTAATCACACTCGGTAGAGGAGCACCAAGAGCACTTGAGATATGTATTACAGGTTTTGAGAAGCACTAGTTATTTGGGAATTTGGATAAGTGTTCATTATTTTAGACCAATATTTAGTATTCTGGGGACCATTATCACAGATGGGGGTATCTCAATAGATCCCTCAAATATTCATGTTATCATTGATTAGCCATCCCCAACCATAGTGACTGAGGTTAGTATTTTTATGGGGTTAGCTGGTTATTACCACCATTTTGTTTCTACCATTTTTCTAGTATTTTCAATCCTATCACTTCCCTTCAGTGCAAAGGGAAGAATTTTTTTGGTCGAGAAGTACAAGCAAGCCTTTTATATGCTTAAGGATTAATTGATGATTTCACCCATTCTTGCAGTTTCTGACCCTTTGGCTGACTTTGTGGTATGCATTGATGCATCTATAGAGGGACTTGGAGTAGTGCTCATTTAGGAGCATCATGTCATTGATTTCTAGTCTCACAAGGTCAAGGACTAAAAATTAACTACCCCACTCATGATCTTGAGATTGTAGTAGTGGTTCATGCTTTGGTTCATTGGAGCCACTTTATTTTGGGTAGACCATTTGTTTTGAGGATGGACCATTTGAGCCTTCAACATATCTTCTCTCAGCCCAACCTCAACACCAGGTAGTGGTGTTGGATGGATTTCCTATATGAGTATGACATGGATATCTAGTACATCAAGGGGAAGGAGAATGTCATCGCTGATGCTTTGAGTAGCAAAGTGACATGATATTTGCCTTGAATTATGATCAGATTTCTAGGGGCAAGATACTTTAGCAACTTCAGGAGACAAATTTTATGAGGGTGTTAGGTAGATGGTTGAGTCACGGGGGCCCTAAATGGGAAAGTATACATGTTGCACCTTAGATTCAGAATGGGTCAATTTTAGATTTAGAGATGCATCTATGTTCCCTAAGTGGGTGATTTGCGCATATTTTTTCTTTTAGAGGCACATCAAGCCTTGTATCTTACTCATCTTGGGTTAAGAAGATATATGGAGACTTGAGATAGTTATAATTTTGGTCGGGGTTATGCCATGATATTTAGATTTTGTATCCTGTTGTCTTGAGTGTTAGAGGGTGAAGGCTAAGAATTCTCACCCCGCAGCCTTCTTTACCCTCATGACATTTCAAAGTAGAAGTGGGACGTGGTGTCCATGGATTTTATTGTTTTCTTCCCACTTCATCATTTCATCATGACGCCATCATGGTGATGGTGGATAAGTTGACCAAGGTTTTACTTCTCTTTGATGAAGGTATCTTATAATGTAGTTGTCATTGCACATGTTTTTATGGATGATGTAGTGAGGTTGCATGGTATTCCTAGGATGATCATTTTTATCGTGGGTCACTTTATACTTCCGAGTTTTTGAATTATTTTTCAATCTTTGGGGACTCAGATTAATTTCAATTTATTATACCACCCTCGGATAGATGGGTAGAAAGAGAGGGTGAACTAGGTACTTGAGGACATGCTTCAGATGTATTTGATGGATCAGTAGATAAGTGGGAGCATTATCTATATTTGGTTGAGTTTTCATATAATAACAATTTTCACATCTCCATCGGCATGGTGCCTTATCAGGCTTTATATGGGAGACCTTGCAGGACACCATTGAGATGGGACATATTAGGATGATAGGATTATTCTTGGGTCCCATGTATCTTTACGATATGAAATAATGAGTTATTCTCATCCGAGGGCATTTAGAGTAGGCTTGCATGCTTGCCAAAAGGTGTATGTTGATACAAAGAGGGTTGACCATCACTTCCTTGTAGATGATAATGGTATTTCTCAAGGTGCGTCCTCATAAGAGGTTAATCCGTGATGGGAAGGGTTCTAAGTTATCTCCTCATTTTATGGGACCTTTCAAGATTTAGAGGTTATTGGTCAATTTCCTATCAATTAGCTATGTAAATACTCCTATCCTAGACGCATGATGTGTTTCACGTCTCACTATATTGCTGAAGTATGCACTTGATATAGCTCATTTTTGGATTGTTTGGCCTTGTAGGTGGAGGCTGAAGAATAGTGGATTTTAGAGCCCATGTGTATTTTAGAGTATAGGAGGTTGCCCTTTTAGGTGTGACTGGACTAGGTTAGATTCCATTGGGAAAGGTACAACAAGACTATGGCTACTTGGGAGGATATGTGACACCATTGAGGGCCCGATATCCTTACCTCTTTTAATGACTTCCTAGAGGAATTAAATTCCTAGGGGAGGGGGATGTAGTGCCCACCTTTTTTATCCCCATTTTGGACTATGTTGACTCATTGTGGCACCATATTATTTTGATTGAGACATTGACTATCATATATCTTTCATTTTGATGATGATGTTGTTACATTACATGGATAATTATATGTTGATATTGGATGCTAACTCATTTCATGATAGGGAGTATTTATAGGGAATATGATGCCAATATGCTTGATTATCTTATGGTATTGATGTGATGTTATGACTAGATTATGAGATCTTGTATGATGGTATATATATTTGTCATATATGTATTATTGTGTTCCCCTCTTGTTACACTAATGATTGATCATAGTTTGATTATTCACTAGCTATTTGTTGATCATGTGTGATTATCATTGAGATATTTTTTATATTTTTGTTGTATGTTTGGCTATTATTATTGGGAAGGTATAATGTTTAACTTGTGTGTGCAGATAACAAGTTTCACCATGTGAGAAACGTGGGAATCAGGTAGGTGATGTCTCAAACCATCACAATGGGCCCTAAGGGCCAAAGTTCCTTCCTGGATTATTTTTATATGGGTCACCTCATTTGACATTGGTCTTGTTGTGGATTATTAGTACCCCCTTGTGATGTTGTATTATCATTACCTTCTTACCTATTTGGTTTTTCTAACCCCTCTTACTATGGTATTGCAATTAATAATTATAATCCTCTTTTCTATTAGATTTGATCTTGTGTTTAACTCTAACCCTTGGATTTATGTAAATTTGGGTTTATGTCTTGCTTTGTTCTTCCTAATGGAGGATTTGGGACACCTAATCATGGATTAGGTGAGCCCAACTACCCTCCTAAATGCCATCTTTTCCCCAAACTCGGATTTGGGGAAAAGGTGACATTTAGGAGGTGTATAAGGCAAGTTATGGACTAAAGTTTCCTTGGAAAGAGCCCCTAGGCCCTATACCTAGGGGTGGGTGGGATCTTTAAGGTAAATTAAACCCATTCACCCATCCCCCCTTTTCTCCCTCATATTTTATGAATTTTCTTGATTATGTGAATGGTGTTGGGATGTGGGATCCTCCATGATTACATGGATATTTTCTTTTCTTATCTTTTAATTTGGTTTTGGGTGAAAATTTTAGTGATTTTGGATTGGTTTAAGCATAGGTGGAGGGTGAAACTTGTCACCCTCCCATTTGGTTCTTTGAGTTGCTCTTTTTCTATATCATCCCCTCTTGTGGATGGGATGGGGGTTACTTGCTTCATTTTTTCTTTCTTTTGGTTTTCTTTTGGGAGCTTGCAAGGAGAAGGAAGTGGATTGTGGAAGCTTGGATTAGAACACTTTCTTAATCTTGAGGTAGGATCTTACCTCAAATTTGGTTTCTTGTTTGAAATGGTTAAAATTGTGTTGTGTGGATTGAAATTGGTTGTTTAATTATTTTTTTCTTTTGTTTTCCCATCCAACCTTGCATGGAATGGATTTTGGGCATGTGTGGGAAGAGGGAATAATCTCCTTTTTACTCACCCTCATGCTTGATGGACAAGCTTGAGGGAACTTTGTTCTTACCCCTTCATTTGGTTTGAAGGGCATGGAGGGATAAGGGGAGAATTTATGGAGAGATAAGGAGAGGATTTTGATATCTCATGGAGAGATAAGGAGATGGTGGCTTACTATGTTTAATTTGGTTCTAAATTTGGAAATTCATGGGATATCTTATCCCTCTTCCCTCATTGAGAAGTTTGGTGCTACTTTATTTTTAGCTAGTTATGTTGCATTTTTTGGGGTGTAATTCCTAAGTGTTGTAGCTTGGGTGTGTTTTGGTGACCATTTTCTATATTGCTGGTTTGAGGCATGCCCCTCCCTCTTTCCCATGGGCTTGGAGGGAGGCTAGCATGTCCTTTTGGTCCACCTTAAGGCATGTAATGATGCCTATAGGTTGGGAGGTAAACATGTTGGTTTCTCATGGGTTTTGGAGCTACTTTTGGATGACATGGAGCTTGAAGAAGGTCTTTATAAAATGTTGTAGGTTTTGTCATGTGCATGGAGTTACATTTCATTAGAAAATTTAGGCATGTTGTCTCCTCTTGTGAGGAGGGCTTGTAATTATTGCATTTTAAAGTTATTCTTTTCATTATGTAAAGAAAAATATAATCTGTTGTAGTTGTTATGACCTATATTTTGAATAGTTAAAACCATGGGTAGAAATGTTGTTGCAATGTGTAAAATATTACTTAAACTTGTTGGTTAAAAATATCTCTTTTGTTTTGTCTTTTTGGTATCCTTCTTTATAAATGGGTAATTCAAATTAGGAAATGAAAGAATGTTGAATTTATAAAATGAAATTTATCCTTCTCCCTCTTGGTTGAAATCTAGAAACTATGCACCTTATTTTACCCATAATGGGATTCTTAGTTAATGGGTTTGTTGGGTTTAGGAATTCCATATTTACATGTTGTTACCTTGTGCAAATGGAAATAAAATGATAGCAATTCTAGTTTTTTCATTTGTTTTTTGCTTGAATGGAAGGGGTTGTTGTTAAATAGAAAATTTATATTATTTCCATCCTCAAAATTCAACAATAGAATTTTCTTATGTATTGCATTATATTTTGGGTTGAAAATAAGAAATTTTCATTATATCTCGATAAAAATACTAGTAAGTTATTTTATCTTGTATGCATGAAATAAATCATCTTTTGTATGTATGTATGTATGTTTGTATGTATTTATGTATGTATATATCCGTGTGTGTGTATACACACACACACACACACACACACACACACACACACACACACACACACACACACACAAAAAAAAGCACGTGTATTAATACCTAAGGGAAGAAAAAAACCTTTAAAAAATTGGAATGAAATCTATGTGGTCGAACTCCTTGTGGAAGGGATGATAGTGATAGTTTTAATAAAAATATATATAAGGTGGGGGAGGGTGGGATGGTTTTCCACCCGTCCCCACACATTAACCACTTTGGCCACAATCGGGTCATGGCTTGGCTTGCCTCACTCCTCCTCCTTTCGGCCCTAGGATACACCACTTAACCCTCCCCACCATGAAAAATGTCATATGGCTTGGTTTTTTTCCCCGCCGCTACCCCTTTGGGATCGTAAAAATGTGGTCCGCCTTGTTTTCAAATGAACATATGTATGTATGTATGTATACTCACATACTATTTAATCTTAAACCTCGCAAATAAATTTGTATTTCATGCTCATAATCTAAAATACAAAGTTACTTGAAATTAATGTGGACACCTATAATTTAGCTCGAGCAATTTAAATACTTCAACCGCACTAATTATATTACTTAAATTGTGCTAATTATACCGTTTCCTACAAATTGACGACAAATTGTCAATATCACAAATTTTCTTTGCTATCGTTGTTAATTAATTACATTACGTTAGTTAATTAACTCTTCTATCCAACAACGATGTCAATTAATAAACTTTCGTTAATTAGATCCCCTCTCTATCTAGATTAATTAATTAATTATAATTAATTAAGCTCCCTTTCTATCTAGATTAATTAATTATTTCTAATTAATTAAACTCCCCTTTCTATCTAGATAAATTAATTATTTTCTAATTAATTAATACCCCTTTCTATCTAGATTAATTAATTATTATTAATTAATTAATTATCTCTTCTATTTAATCAATAAATCATCATTTATTTGATTAAAATCCTCTCATAACATAAATCATACTAACTATTCCTCTAAAAAGCTTTTATAAGCTTGCACACCTATTAATTAATCACTTTGGTTAATTAATAAACCCCCTCAATCCCCATGAGTCACTAGAGGACAAACTAAACTCTCCTAAAGTAAACTCAACCACTTCTAAACCATGTTTATCCATAACTAACCTAGCTTTGCTATTATCCCACATACAATAGGATGCAAAGCTTCTTCAAACCATTGGGTTATAAAAGGAACCCTCCTCTAACCTTTCTACTTACACCTAAATGAGCATAGAGCCTAAGCTATAGCCATTTTATCATCTTAGAGCATTCTTCATTAGAGTGGAGCTAAGCATCATCCATTTGCATTCAATCATCCAAGCTATTTTGTGAAGATCAATGGAGTTAATCAAGAAAGGCCTTGTTGCCATGACTTGATGAACCTCCATCCTCAATCCTCTTGGATCAAACAACTATCAACCCTTTGATAGCTAAAGGATCTACCTAGGTCCATTTCATTGATTTAGCTTTCTAAAGAGTAGAGCAATAAGTGTTAGCATGTTAGCTTGAAGTTTATTTTCAAGGTTTTAATGCATAGTGTTGATGTTTATTACTTGTTTATATCTTAGCATGATGGTGCATAGATTTTAGTTTAGCATTGTATTGAGACTATTAAGTGTTAGTCTTGATTTTATTTGCATAGCTAACTAATTATTGCACACATTTGGCATGTCCGGTGGGACAGTCCTTAGTCGCTTAGCATTGTAGTTCAAATTTTATTGTTATTTCAATATTTGGCTAACCCTTGATATGCACATGTGTGAAATAATGTTAAATTTCTTATGATTTTGCTAAATTTGCATGTGTTGAGTGTTGTTTAGGGGTTTAATTTTGATGGGTTGTTGTCAATTTTGTGCTAACATGTTAAAATTTTGAGCTTTTTGATATTTCTTACGTCATTATGCCATATTTTGACATCGTCACTAGGTAAATTTTTGTAGGGGGCATGCAGTAACATAAAACCTAGTGCAGACATTATTCGCTAGTGCACACACACTGCTATAGTATTGTACCATGTTTTCTATCAAAACTGTCGGACAATGCATGCACATAAACCCGAGCACATGGACTCATTCTCTAGCACATACATCATTATGCCTGTGCACATGCACTATTGTGGTATTGTAGTATATTTTCTATTAAATGTCATACCAATGCAAGCACAAAAATTGTAGTGCATGCATCCTTATGATGACACACACACACTTTATGTCCCGCATAGTTTGTGCATATACACATTTCCTAGTGCATATATTATTCTACCAAAGTGGACACACACTCATTTTTGTTTGAATTTCTATTTTTATTCTCACATTTACACATCTATTTGCTACCGCAAGTGCTCTATGGCGAGGAACATACATCTTATTGGAAGCATACACACTCTATAGCTCTACTAGTCCACACAGAGGTGCACAAGAACCATAACCCATGCACATATACCCCTGTCCGAGCACAGGTACCACAATTTGGTTCTGAATATCGTTTAAGAATTAAAAATCTTGTGTCATTAACATACTAACATCTTCGCAGATTATTCTCGATTAATTTATACTTTTTAGGGTATATTTACATGCTTTTGTTTAAATTGTATTAAATTTGGATAAACATTGCATGCTTAATCATAAGAGTAAAGTCATGTATGCTCTTCCCTCACACCTTTTTGGGAAATCTTGGGAATCAAAAATTATTATTATCTCTTTCTTTTGCTTTGAAAAATGTTGAGAATGTCAAATTTGGTTAAGATGAACATATTTCACATTTGAATAAAGTATTTTCCACTTGTTGATTTCTTAGTTGGATTTTGCGTCGCGTATGCTCTTCTCTTACATCCTAGGATGATCTTGAGAATCAGAAATGGTGTTTGTCCTCTTTGTGTGTATGGAAAATTACTAATCCATCGTGCAGGACCTAAATGCTTGTCAAATAAAGGTGAAACGAGACAAAAAAAAACTACTAATACAATTTCCATGTAGGTTTCCAAAAGGTGTTCAAGCAAACCACATTAAGCTAAAAAGATAAAAACACACCACAAACATCACACTTTATTTTACAGGTTTGAAAAGGGTACGTCCCTATCCGTTTAACTAGAATATAACCCATTTGGCATAACTCCTTAAGAAACAACAATGGGGGTGGTTCTAGGTACCCTAAAGTAATCCATGCAAGAGGGAACCTTGTGGAAAAACAGAAGTGCTCCACACAACCTATTTGACTAGTTTTACCATTTGTGAGATTTAGCATAAAATTTATTTGTATCGTGGCCCTAGAGAGAGTACATGATGGACACATTTATTTCCCATTGTACTTGAAGGGGGTAAAGTAAAGCCAAGATAACCCAAGACTAGTCAGTGTGACTTTCTTGGTAAATTAAGCTCACATCTAGATAACTTGTGATACCTAGTTGAGTGAACCACCTAGGAAGTTATCTTTGACCAGGATCCAACTTTGACCATTTCAAAACCAATTTGAGTTGAGATTCATTATTCATCATGAAACATGTGAAGCGTTACTTTTTCTTATTTTTTAACTCGCCTTAAGGCAAGGTGAAAATCTGCCAAGTGAGGCAAACATTTTCACCCCTAATTGATTTGCTTCCTTCAATTTATTTTGACACTTTGTTGATTAGAAGAAGAGTGACTACCCTTGTGTTGTTAATTGATTGTATTCACCACTTTTGTGTTCGTTTACACTCATCCATGTTTATGGATGAGTTGTTAAACATCTAAAGTGTGTGGAGACATTTTCATATCATTGGTAGCCTTTTTGATCTTGATACCCAAGTCAAGATCGTCATCGTAGTTAGGCTAGATTCATCACCTTAAATCTCCTTTGAACTATTATCTTGTTTATATTGTGTCACTATAATTTTTGTATTTACATCTTGTTTCTTGTAAACTTGACCTAAATATCTATATTGTGATGTTACGCTATATACACTTTAACAATTCCTAGGTATACTCTAGCTTTAGTTTGATTTCAATTACTACCTCAATTTTGAAAAGTGTTGAGTGTTACCACTTATGTGCGTTATATCAATATCATCTTGATATTAATACCTTACTTTCTCACAAATTTTGGTTAACATATCTTGGTGGAATTTTTGTCTCACTCACAATCGTAACTGTCACTTCTTGGAATATACGTCTTGATTGGATTCAGGATTGCTTTTAGTAAAATTTGTTTGGGGATCGTGTTAACTCCTGGTTATTACTTACACCGTGTTCATTTCTTTGAACTCAAAATAAGTAGTGACATTTTTTAATCATATTAAAACACCAACTACCATGTTGGAAACAAACTTAGGAAGTATATCATTTTTTTGATTGGTTTTGGAACTAAACATCATGTGATTATATCTTATTTTTCACCGTTTGACTTACTTATTTAGAAAAATCACTTGGACACATTTATCCTTTGGCATTCATCATAAATCTTGAACTATTAAAATTCTTTTTACATTTCACTTAGGCTTAATCAATACCTTTTGAACAAATTCAAAACACCTTAGTGAAACTCTCATACATCATGGCCCCTAAAACAAGATTGGGAGCCAAAAATAGGTATTTGAAATGAAACAAATGACAAAATTGGGAAACTTCAAACAAACAAGGTCAAATCCATCTATTGGCCATGATCTCGAGCCTTTATTTTCCACAGAGAAAGAAGTGGAGGAGATGGTAGATCATAGTGGTGATGAGTTAGGGTCACCACGCGCAGAATTTGACTTTGACCCCACCTTATTAGATGAATTCCTTTATAGAAACAAATATTGGGTGCTAGCATGAGTGGTGGAATTAGGAGCTATAATTCCTACAAAACATGAGACAATCCCACCCATGAATGAGGCTAATGAAGAGGAACAACCTCTCATTAACATGGAAGATATCCTAACACATGGGCATGCTTCCACGTCCAATGTAGGAAACAATAATATGGTGGGTTATAAAATTCCCTTCATCAAGATGCCACGTAGAGTTAGATTAGAACATGAAAATGTAGAACAACCTCCACGTAATGAAGAATAAGAAGAACCTCTTGAGGAAGAAGTCACTATTCAAAAACAAATCCAAAACCTTAGTCAAAAATTAGCTTTACTAACATCTCATGTATAGAAGGAAACAAAAAAATGTACATAAGGAGAAGCCTAAGGTCAAAGCTAGTGAACTTCACATGGAAAACCAAGAAGGAGAAAATACAGAATATAGTCATGTATATATTCCTTCTTCTCCTACTAAATAACAATTAATTATAAAATAAATGCAATCCATGAAAGCAACGCTTACAAGCCTTTAAGAAATTAATGTTGGGAATAGCAAAAATACCAATACGAAGAGCTATGCCCCCATCCATTTGATAAAGTTATGAAACTTCAACCTAAGAAGTCGACATGCCAAAATTTGACAAATACAGAGGGAAAGGTGACCGCAAGATCATATGAAATATTCTTACATGGCATGCCAAGAAGTGGAATATAACAACAATTACCTCATATAACTCTTTCCAAAGAGTCTAGGGGGAAAATCCTTGGAATGGTTCACTCGCTTACCTCATGGGTCTATCTTCACATGGCTTGAACTTGCGTAGAAGGTTTTTTCGACATTTCTCATAAAACATAGAAAGTGACATAACTATGGAAGACTTGTGTAGTACTAAACAACACCCTAATGAAACATTCACTAGCTTCTTACAAAGATGGTGAGGGATAGCCAGTTGCTTCCCTTACATGTTTCCTAAAAAATAGCTTGTGAGCATATTCATGCCTAATCTAAACCCAAACATCACTTTTCATTTACAAATGCATTGTGTTCATACCTTTGAAGAGGTCATTGAAAAGGGCATACAAATAGAAAAAGCCCTCATTGCAAAAGGAACAATCAAATCACCTTCTAAAGATAATCAAAATACCAAACCAATGGAAAAGCCAAAGATCTTTAACAAAAACAAGAACATGGTGGGAGACAATCACATATTCCAAATGAGTACAAACAGTTCAAGTTGGTCAACCTTTTAAACTAACCAAAGGACCTATTCAACCACCACCTAAGTGTAGGATGTTCACTCCTCTTAATGAGTCTTTGTCTGTAATATTGAAGCAATTGGATGCATTCCACATGGTGACTTATCCTATAATGTAACCTTTTGATGACAATGCTCCTAAACCATCATGGTATAAAGAGCATGAATATTGTGATTTTCATCATGTAAAAGGACACAAGATAGACAAGTGCCTAAGACTTCGCCACTACATCCAAGATCTCATTGACAATGGAGAGATAGAAGTTGACACCCCAAAGAGAAATCAAACAATAAACAAAAAGATGGGGATATTCAAAGAACCATTCCCTAAACATGGAAAATTAGATGAGAAAATTCCGGATCAAGGAGAGTCATCCCAAATTTACAAAGTTGCAAACTATCTATACACCAAAAGTGATAATAATCATTATAACTCTCTCATTAGATGTGTCCACTCTTTTAATGAACATGTGAATACCATTGGGATCAAAGGAAAATATTGTGTTACAGAATAAGGTACGCCCATCTCATGATCCCAGAACCATCTCTGTTAACCCCTCAGGAGGGTCAATACAACCGCTTATAACAACTTGAGAAGACATCTATTGAGATTTCAATCTTATATCTTCTTAAGATATCAAATGTACATAAGTAATCTTATACAAAACTCTCCAGTGGGTCGTGAGTGCCAATGGAAGTATACCCTTCACATTTTTAAGCCGCAGTGGCAAAAATTACATATACCGAACATATCTCCTTTAATTAAAAGGAAATCAATCCCCAACGAAGATCACACACATAATCTCCCCTATATATAGAGGTATTTGTTACTGCCGAAAGATAAAACAAGTTCTTGTGGACAACAAAGTTGGGATTAAATATATGCACTTTGAAACTAATTAAACAACTGGGGCACATAGAGGAAGATCTAGAGTCCCATTTTATTACCATAACCACTTATGAAAATGCAGAGTGGGAGTCAGTTGGAACAATCACATTATCAATGAAGGTATCACCAACCTGTCACAATACAAAGTTTCACGTCTTAGACTTGGAACTTCCATATAATATGCTTCTTAACCACCCATGGATTCATTCCATGTAGGCCATATCATCTATTGGTGCTCAAAATTGTCTTGCCCCATTTTTGCCCTTGGAAATTTATTGATTTATGGCCTATGTCATTTTATCCTTCCCCATGTTGTGCTTGGCTGGTCTTTGTTGCCATTTTTAGTTTGCCCTTGGGTCAAAGATCATGAATGGGTCCATATTTGTCTCCTAGTTTCTTTGTTCCTCTGGAAAGGTCTATATTTTGAGTTCCGTGGGCTCTGTCCTTTCAAAAAAACTCATGTTTTCCCATTTCCCCTATTGCCACAGTCAAAATTTGTGTTCTTCATGTTCTCTCCTTGAAATACTTGAAGAAGAATGAGTCGATGTGTCCCTAAGGATCATGTTTGAGCCTTGAAACAATCTAAACTCTTTGTCATTGAAGAAAACTTCATTTTTAGGCTTAAATGCTCGTGTTTTTGTATTTTACGGTTTTGTGGGCATTTTCACCGATACCAAATTTGCATCCTTGCATCTACAGGGGACATGACACCTTTTGGTTGGATGCAACTCAACTAAATACTTCAAAAATTCTATAAAAAGCCTCAACTCAAAAATATGTCCACATGGGTGAATGATGCTCGTTTGAGAATAAAATTTTTGGTCTTGCTTTCAAGTAGTGCTAGGAGGACATGTGGAGGCTTGGCGAGATGGGGACATATGGAGGCCTTGCTTGCTTTGCATTTTACTTAGACTTTTCAACGGCCAAAAGGAGACTACCTCGGAGCATGACACGTGGTGCCTTCCACTGGGTTTCAAGCATTCAGACAAATCTCACTGGAACAGGCATGTGGCGAGCCCACGCTCGTTCAAGGTATCAAATTTTTGGGACCGCCTCAAGGTGTGCCATGGTGACACGTGGAATTTTGAAAAGTCAAAGAGGCAAGGAGGCGGACCATCGGGGGCAACTTGGAAATTTTTCCTCTTGTATTCAAATGAATCAAAGTATCAAACTAACCCGCAAGCTTGAGGGTAAAAAGTCAAAATTCATCTGAGAATTCAATAGCAGAGGTGCGAGCTCGATGAGGAAAAGTGAAAATTTTTCCCTTTGAGGGAAAAGGGAGTTAAAGGCATAAAGACACCTAGGGTTCCGTTGGGACCCACTTTAGAAACTTGAAGCAGAAGGGTGGAGCCACGGAGGAAAAATGACAATTTTTCCTTTTTTCCAGAAAGATGCAAAATGTGTAAAATTGATCCGTGACTCTATATCCAGTCATATTACGCTATGTGTCATGCCCAAATCTCATTGGTAGAGCGGCGGAGGAAATCAAGAAATTGTGAAAATTTCCAAAAGTAGTAAAAAGGTAAAAAGGCATCCCGAGGCCGGATCTCGCCACATTGAGGGCTAAAATTTGAAGTTGAGAAACAAATCGATGGTAGTTGTGCATTTCACTAGTTTGGCAGCCATTTGAGCTCCGGGAATTTTGGAGATGCATTTTTGCATCAATCTTCATCAAATTTTTGCCAATTCATGTTGTTTTGGCTTCGCAAGGTCCAAATTAATCAATTTGGGGTTCAATTTGTGAATCAAGGCATTTTTCAAATAAATTTTTACTCGATTCATGAAAATGTGAATTACCGATGCAAAGTTAAAGGAAAAATTGAGAAGGGAAAAGTTGAAATGATGAAATGAAAGGGATCTACATGCGTGGGAAATGAAAAACATGCTTCCACTTTGAAGAATGATGAAATTTTTGTAATGGTACACCTTTTGAAAGAACAACTGGCAACTATTTACGAGTTTATTAAATTTCTTTTTCCGAAATATTGCAAAGCAAAGGTGCTTCGAATATTCCACTTTTGGAGGGAAGATTTGAGGGCAAAGTGAGTGAGTGAGTGAAAGTTATATATTGCATGAATTTGTCATGCAAATGGTCGTAAAAACTTAGAATTTTCACGGGAAAATATGGGAAGAAGCCCATTCTCGAGAAACCACCGAGAACCATTTTAAATCCTTTTTTACAACAAATTTTTATCATGTTAGGTTGGTTGCAAATCTATAGCCACTAAAAATCTCTCGAGATTGTTCTTGTAACATTCTCTGCATTGATATTTTTGGTCATTTCGGATTATTTTGTGATGTCTCTCGGGAAAATTTTGCATATGCTTATATTTGAGAATGCTTTCAATTTGTGTTTCTTGCTCCTATCAAATATGGTGTTTAGAGTTTCTTTCATCATGCAGGGTATCATTCTTATGATAGCTTAGTGGTATTTGCAACCAAGATCGGAAGAGCTTTCATCCGATAAAGGGATTAAAAATTTAAATTCACTTTTCCTTCCTTGATACAGATATTTTTGTAAACCTATGGGTGCACCTTAGGTATGATAAAATAGAAATTTCTAAATGCTTAACTAATTCATCTAGCTCAAGCTTTTGTGATAGATCATCGAGATTGTGTGGAAGAGTGCAGATATGGGCTTCCATTTGGTGCACATATCCTAGTTGAAGGAATACCTTAACCTCTTTGAAGCATTCGTTGTTTGGGTTTTGTTTTTCAAGTTTTTCAAAGGTCCTCAAAGAAGTTGGCAAATTCTAGTTAGTCTTCTCTAAAAATATCCCACCCCAAAATTCATTTAAATCACCTAATCCCATCTATACTACCTCGTGTTGCATTATGTGTCAATAAGAGAATATAATCCATTTACAAAAATGCACAAAGCAGTCAAGATCACACCATGTCTCAAGTAGCTTCAACCTTGTCTTGAAATCATTTCCATCATTTAGTAGTGATAGCTCTGTTGAGTTTGAATAATGGGAAATTGATCATGTTTTCTCAAGGCCATCTCCATACAATCTGCATAATACAAGGATATCTTCACCCCCTTTATAAAACAGAGGCTATAATACAGGTTCTCTTACCTTAGTTGAGAGGCACAACCTAAAATAGTGAGGATAAGATCAAATCCTTTCAAGGTGTTACCCGCTTCTTTAAATCCTAAATGCTAATAAGTCAGATAAATTATTTCCTGGATACAAAATGACATATAAATCATTTATCTACCTATGAGTTTCTTGTAAAATCCATTATGCTGCTCAAGTTGTGAAGGAGATTAAATCTGGGTACCAACATCGTCAATATTCCATTAGCACATAAATTTAAAACATGAGGGACACATTAGTACAATACAAGGAGATCCAGAACCTTTCACTCACTACTGAGATATATCAATAGCTTTTTCTCGTAAGGGTAAATATGCATTTCCTTCTGGTAATATAGTTGTTCCACTTCAATAAGAAGCTATGGAGTCACGGGTAGATTCAAACTCCCTAAGTTCTTGCACTCGTGAAGCTTCTACATCTACTTCTTCCTTTTGATTCATGGGAGATGAAAGTTTTGGAGTATGGTTCGGAGAATACAATGTGCAACAAGCTCTCCTAGTTTCAAACCTATCTTTATCACTTAAAACAAGAGGCCAACCCAACTATCATTTCAAACGGACTAGAGATGAACAAACTATTGGGACATTCTTACTTGGGGATTACTTGTAGAAGAGAAATTATTGGACCCACCTACAACTTGGGTCCTGAGGACACTCACCAACCTACTACCAAATCTCTGAGTAAGAGAAGTATAGCTGAATGATGTATTCTATGGGCTATAAAGGCTTAGGATGTGGAAAATACAAGTAAGGACCAAGGGAGCTAGTACCACTTCCACATTCCAAAACAAAGTGCTATGGTATTGGTACTCAGCCATATGGGGCCTACCCTAATGATCAAGATGTTACTTGTTCTGAGCATGAGGATAGCTCTAATTATTTAGACAGTGACACAGATTCCCACTATAGCCAATATGAGGATCTTGCCTCCATGAACCTTTTCATGGATACCTTTGTCCTTACCTTAACCCACACTGAGCCTAAAATTGACCTTTTCTAGCCATCTATTTTTTACTGGGACCAACAATGTCATGTACCATTGAACCTTTTTGAGAATGATGAGACCATTGCAGAGTTTATGGGCATACAAGATATAATTACGATTAGGGACCATAAGAAATATTTCTACATTGAATTAGATGCCTGCACCTATTTTTGAGAGGAAGCTGAACTTCATGGTGAGCAAAACTTAAGAAAAAGTGAGGGAAAAAGTTCCAATGAAAAGCCTTGGCAAAAGTAAAATCCAAGTCACACAGTGAAAACCTCTTTGAGGAACTGGCTGAAAAAGAAGTAAAAAAATCAACAAACAAGAAAAGTGACCATGCCAAGGGTGAAAATCTTGTAGATACACCCTTGGAAGAATATCTCAACCTTCCTCCTAATCCTACATGTATGGAGGATATGTCAACGATGTTGGTAGAAGAAACCATTGACATAAATATTAGAACAAAAGAAGACCCAAAAATAGTCAAGTTGGGAGCTTCACTTTCAACACAAGAACAAAAGACATTCACCTTGATTCTTAGAGAATTTGTGGATATATTCACATGGTCTTATAAAGATATGTTGGGATTAGATCCAACTTTAGTGGTGCACAACTTAGTAGTGCATCCAGATGCAAAGCCTATTAAACAGAAGCTAAGGAAAATGCATCCACGAGTGGCCCTTCTAGTTAAAGAGGAGTTAGAGAGACTATTAGCAACAGGGTTCATCAGACCCATTGACTACTCCGAGTGGATATCAAATGTAGTTCCAATACAAAATAAATCGGTTGGCATCAGAATTTGCATAGACTTTCGGGACATCAACAAGGCATGTCCGAAAGATGATTTTCCTTTTCCCAATATCGACATGATTTTCAATTCAACTGTAGGCTACAAAATGATATCTCTTATGGGTGGATTTTAGGACACAACCAAATCAAGATAGCAAAATAATATCAGTATAATATGGCTTTTACAACCCCTTGGGAAACATTATGTCATCAGGTAATTCCCTTCGGCCTCAAAAATGTCGGTACGACCTATCAACGGGCCATGACAGTAATATTCCATGATATGCTGCATGACATCATGGAGGACTACATAGATGATATCCTTGGAAATTCCAAGACAAGAGAATACCACCCTATTATTTTGTGACGTATCTTTAAACGTCTATGGGAATATAAGGTTAGGTTGAATCCAAAGAAATGTGTGTTTGGAGTATTATTAGGGAATCTATTAGGCTTCATTGTATCAAGGAGAGGGATTGAAGTGGACCTAGCCAAAGTCACTACCATTACTGAAATGCCTCCTCCCAAGAATATCAAACAACTACACAACGTAGCCTACAAGGAAAAATACAAGCCATTCACCGCTTCATTTCACAACTTGCTGATAAATGTCATTCTTTTACTCATGTCCTTAAGAAACTTCACCTTTCTTAAACAATACTTTTCCAATCCTCCTATCATCAAGCCTCTAACCCCTAGTGATCCACTTTTTATATACATATCCGCTACCCAATTTTCTATTAGTGCTTTGCTTGTGTCATATGAATTGATCCAAAAGAAAAATCCATGTACTACCTTAGTCGTACCTTGATTTCCTATGAGCTCAACTATCCCCAAATTGAAAAAACTTTTTGGCTATTGTTTTTTCTTTTCAAAAACTTTGCCATTACCTATTGAACAATAAAACCAAGCTTATATCTAAAGTTGACCCACTTAAATACCTATTGTCAAAACCTGCCCTTACAAGTAGAATGGCTAATTGGATCATTCTGCTTAGTGAATTTGACATTGAATACGTACACCAAAAATCAGTTAAAGGACAAGTACTTACCAACCAATTAGTAGAAGCACCTTTACCTAGAACATAGCCTATAAGTCTGGAGTTGTCAGATTCATCACTAATGTATATTGAAGAATCTTTCGTATGTAAAATCCACTTTGATGGATCATTCACTTTCCATGGTTCAAGGGTAGGAGTAGTACTAATCACTCCTTCAAGATACCCCATACCACAAGCTTTCCATCTTGGTTTTCCTTACACAAATAACATTTCAGAATATGAGGCACTAATCGATGGGTTAAAGCTGGAAATGAAGTGGAATATCCACCATGTCAAGTTTGTCACTGACTCACAACTGATTATCAAACAAGTCAATGATGAGTACAAGGTCAAGGATGACAAGCTCATCCCATACAAGAAACTGGTGGAAACTCTAAAATAATACTTTGTGCATATTACCTTTGAGAAAATTCCAAGGGCACAAAACCGATCTATAGATGCAATGGTGACAGTGGGTTCTATGTCTTGCGAATTCTGCTAGAAAACAATGATATGCCATTTTTTGTTACAAATCTACGTCAACTGCCGCCTATGATATACCAAAATCATTTCAAAGGCGTGTGAAGTTGTTGGTCCCTACTCCCCTTAGTATGCACCTATCTATGACTACCTTAAAAGTGGTACCTTCCCTACTGATATTTCTTGATCCGACAAACAAATAATTATCGCCAAATAGCTCATTACACCCTCATAGGAGGTATACTTTATCATCGTGTCTATGATGGGAATCTATTGTGTTGTCTAGATGTAGTAGATTCGGTCCAAGTGATCAAAGAAGTACATGAAGGGGTGTGTGGCACCCATACAAATGGAATGGTCCTAACAAATAATTTGTTACGGGTAGGATACTACTGGCCTACTATGGAGACAGATTGCTGCAACCATGTCAGAAATGTGTTCTCTGTCAGAAGTATGGAAATTTCATCCATGCACCGTCACAACCATTGTAACCAATCACAACACCATGGCCATTTTCCAAATGGGGACTGGATTTAATAGGGAAGCTCACCCCTACCTCATTTGATGGTCATACCCACATCATCACAGCCACGAAATATTTCACTAAGTGGGTGGAGGTCATTCCATTAACCTACGTTATAGGTGCTCAGATATCAAATTTTATCATGAATCACCTCATTTTTGGTATGGCATCCCTACTACCATTGTTACTAATAATGGAAAATAATTCAAGAACAAGATAGTGAAAGATCTTTGTCATCGATTTCAAATAAGATTAAAGTGTTCTACACCATATTACCCTCAAGGTAATGGGAAATGCTAAGGCACTAAAAATAATTGGTTCAGATCATGGAAAATATGGTGAGTAAGACAAGTCACAACTAGCGTTTACAAATTCACCCGAGCCTCTAGGATTATATGACCTCCATTCACAATCCTACTTTGGTGTGACACCATACTCTATAGAATTTGGAATAGAATCTATCATCCCATTGGAAATAGAACTTCCTTCCCTAAGGATATCTCTTAGGGATTATCTAGACAAAGATGAGGATTACAAAGTTTCCAGGATGGCAGAATTGGAACTCCTAGATGAAAAGCACATCCACACCCTTAACCATCTCAAGGTTTATCAAAGAAAAATCTCTTGGAACTACAACAAAAGGATCATACCTCGTCAATTTGAGGTTGGATATTTGGTCATGAAAGAGAATCAATTCAACACAAGGGAAGAAAGAGAGAAGAAAGGCAAGTTCAAACCACACTAGTTAGGACCTTACGTCATTGTGTCAAAATATGGAATAAGAGCATACAAACTTACTCATCCCAATGGAGATGAGATCCGTGATCAAATGAATGCCATGCACCTTAAGTGGTTTTATGCTTAAACATGGCGCAAAAATAAAAAAACAAACAAAAAAGTAAAAAAGGATCAAAATACAAAAAGTCAATAAAAGAGAAAAAGAAAAAGAGAAAAAATCCATCCATATGTGAAAACCACACAATTGTGGCACTTTGGATGGATCCCTTAGTGAAAACCAGCCTTCCAGGTGCCTTGGGAAGATTCATTGTTCACAAGCATCTTGTATCTAAGGGGTACTTTTACTTATCTCTAGGGATAGTTCCACACCTATGTCTCGTGATTCCTTGTGATCCCGTCCTATCAAGCCTTGATCCAGTTATTTCTCCTCTTGTAAATTGGTGAAGGGATTTCCTTTGTATATTCCCCATCTAACGCTGGGGCACCTATGTGCTTTCACTTTCTTGTATATATCACGTGGCACTTTCCCTTGTATATTCTCATCTAATGCTAGGGGCATCCACGTTTCTTGGTTTCCTATACATAGCTTTGGAAAACCTTAGAAAATCACAAAAACATTCAAATATGTTCAAAAACAAAAACAAAAATAGTTGCAAAAGACTTGAAAAATCGTAAACAATAGAAAAACACAAAACACAAAAACAATAAAAAAATTGTTTCACAAAATTCCCACAAATGCAAAATGCACTAAAAACAATCTTACAAAAACATATATTTAGTTTACTTGATTTATCTTGTTTCTTTCTTTGTTTGTTATTTTGTGTACATTGATTGCTTGTATAGTTTTTGCTTGCTTGTACATTTGTATAGTTTTTCGCTTAAACATACTTTGTTAGATTCATCTTTTCTTGCTTAGATTAGATTCATTCTTACTTGTACATATGAAGTGTGTTTTTACATGCTTGTAAATAATTGTACATAGTTGTGTTTTTTTTTTTATTATTGGCAAATAGTTTTTGAAAGGGACTATACCCTTGAGTACAAAAAGAAGGCCCGAGAGCCGAAATAGGAGTGAGAATTAGAGAGAATGGATCAAGATCCAAGTGTTACAATGAAGCTCAAAGTAGCCCGAAATGCTACTCAAATGAGACAAAACAACAAAAATACAAAAAAAAAAGTAAAAGAGACCGCAAAAAAGCAAAAAAACAAACAAGAGTAGCAGAAGCAACCAATACTACTTCTTGGCAGCTTTGTCAATGCTGGTCTGGACTCTCTTCTAGGTGTGAAACATACCCAAAGTTGTCATGTGGGCAGCATCGGTTTTATCGAGCTCCTCAATGGTTATTTTTCTTTCTTTTTCATTGCCCCAAAGTGTAGCCGAGACACCGCGCGGAGTCTAAGGAGGTCACTTCTTATAGATGTCCTCAATCGACCGTTATCAATGTTCCTCTCCCCTCCATGTTTTTCTTACCTTTCTTCTGTTTAGCCGAGTTCTTGACCTCATCCTTCAACATATCCCCTCCATTGTACATAGTTGTGTTAATTCATGTTGTTTAACAATGTATATTTGATAGGTTAGTTAACATTTGCTTGTGTTTTCTTGTCGCATGTACATAGTTTTGTTAAAACATCATCATATCTCCATCTATATCATCACATCTAACATCATCTATATACCATATATAAATTAAATTCTATGTGTACATCATACATTTTTAATTCTATGTGATCACTCTAACACTTCTTCTATCCACTGTAATGATTTTTTTATTAAATAATCATTTTTAACTCCTTTTCGCCACGTCGAGGCATGTTTTTGCTACCTGGCACCCATTTCTTCTCCCTAGGGAAATTTTCTTGCTTTTTCAAGCGATCTCCTATTTTCTCATTTCTTCTAAAAATCAAAAATCCCTAAACATTAAAAAAATAAAAAATAAAAAACATAGAAAAATACAAACACATAAAATTTCAAAATTTCTCAAAAATCCTAAAAATTGTAAAATTTACAAAAATAGGTAAACAACCCATAATGAGTTGAAACTCGTGTCTTGCATGCATGGTATTCATTCCATATCTTGCTGGAATTTTCATGTGTTCACAAATCAAATGACTCGTGGATCATCATATTTACAACCATTTACAAAGATAGCTTGTTTGCTTCATCGGTACTCTAGGGCACATCTAGTTTCCTAATATTGTTTCATTACGCACAATGCTTTATCATTGGACCCAACATCCTTCATCATTTTCCCTTGCATGTATCCTTGCTAGGGGCATAATTTTCACCCTTTTCATCAATCACGAATGTTTGGGGATCTTCAACTTGATAACAAAACATTTGTACAACCGTCTTGACCATTGTTGGTTTGAGTATGTGTGTTTGTACTTGTTTCCTTGTTAAATGAGCTTGTTTCCTTCTCATATTGTATTTCTTTTTGTATGTTGCATTGAGTTGGTGTTTTCAATAATGGACAATTGTTTGTAATATGGATTGTCATGTCGGTCTACTTTTTCGTATGATTATATTCTTAATAAGGACCGAGGACGTAGATCTTTGGCAATATGATGACACTAAAGTTGTTTCAATACACTGGATGAAAGCTCGTTGTTTTCTTTCCATCTTCATTCCTCTTTTATATCATTCTCCTATCAACAAGTATTCTTCTAATTCACCTAGGACATCCTGTCCCTAACCATTGTTCTATCCATTTCTCTCACCTTTTTTGATCGTCAGTCACCTTCTTTCATCATCCCATCAACACTTAAGAGGGCATCTCTCACTTCTACTAATTTGTCTTCTACCCCTTCAAAATTTTATCTATCTACTATCTTTGAAGTGGTGTCACTTATGCCACCCCAAAGAGGGACAAATTTAGACACCTATAATTTAGCTCGAGCAATTTAAAGACTTAAATTGCGCTAAATATACCCTTTCCTGCAAATTGACAACATATCGTCAATATCACATATTTTCTCTACTATCATCATTAATTAATTACATTACGTTAGTTAATTAACTCTTCTATCTAACAACGACGTCAATTAATGACCTTTTGTTAATCAGTTCCCCTTTCTATCTAGATTAATTAATTAAGCTCCCTTTCTATCTAGATTAATTAATTATTTCTAATTAATTAATACCCCTTTCTATCTAGATTAATTAATTAATTCTCTCTTCTATTTAATCAATAAATCGTCATTTATTTGATTAAAATCCTCTCATAACATAAATCATACTAACTATTCCTCTAAAAAGCTTTTATAAGCTTGCACACCTATTAATTAATCACTTTGGTTCATTAATAAATCCCACTAATCCTCATGAGTCACTAGAGGACAAACTAAACTCTCCTAAAGTAAACTCAACCACTTCTAAACCATGCTCATCCATAACTAACCTAGCTTTGCTATTATCCCACATACAATAGGATGCAAAGCTTCTTCAAACCATTTGGTTATAAAAGGAACCCTCCTCTAACCTTTCTACTTACACCTAAATGAGCATAAAGCCTAAGCTATAACCATTTTATCATCTTAGAGAATTCTTTATTAGAGTGGAGCTAAGATCAATGGAGTTAATCAAGAAATGCCTTATTGCCATGACTTGATGAACCTCCATCCTCAATCCTCTTGGATCAAACAACAACTATCAACCCTTTGATAGATAAAGGATATACCTAGGTCCATTTCATTGATTTAACTTTCTAAAGAGTAGAGAAATAAGTGTTAACATGTTAGTTTGAAGTTCATTTTCAAGGTTCTAATGCATAATGTTGATGTTTATTACTTGTTTAGCTCTTAGCATGATGGTGCATAGATTTTAGTTTAGCATTGTATTAAGACTATTAGGTGTTAGTCTTGATTTTATTTACATAGCTAACTAATTCTTGCACACATGTATGTATGTATGTATGTACACTCACATACTATTTAATCTTAATCTTAAACCCAGCCGTGCAACCATGGTTCTTTACACGCTCGCGCAGTCTGCGAGCTCTCTACCGTGCTTGGATCGGCCAGAACACGGGAATATAGGAGACACGAACAACGAATCTAAATAGGATGCCCTTCTCCTTGGCGGCTTTGGGAACCTGTCCCTTGCGTGTAAAACTAATGGCGGCGCCTGTAAAATTGGCATGGAAAATACAACACCAATCTCTTGGATTGACATGGCTTTTGATGCAAATCAAGACCCCCCTTCAAAGAAAATCCGGGATAGAGTTTCTCCGACCTGTCAAAAAATAGGGGGTCTCTCCATTGGGACAGGTAAAGTTGGCTCGGTCTCTCCTACAAATCTCAACAATGGTAATGAATCATTTAAAAATGACGGATCTTCTTTCAAGAGCATGGATAGATCTAACTCGCCCGAGTAAAAGTGGTCGCCAGAACCTCGGTGGAGATAAGTCCCCTTTTATGCTTGGCGGTCTCCAAACAAAAGGAGAATACCAGAAATGAGCTCTTGAAACCCTCCCAGGAGGTCCCGACGCTGAAAATCGAGGAGGATCTACTTATAAAAATTCTTAAGGAGGAGGAAAATCTCTCCCAGCTGGGTCTCATATGCAAATTCCATAAATTTTGGGCTAAGATTTCTCAGCTCCATGAATGGATAGCCCAGAGATGGAGAGAAAAAATACAAGGTAAGATTGAGCTTTATCCCCGTGCTAAATCTCACTTCATTACTGATCTTTGAAGCCAAAGCATTGGGTTTGGGGGAACATGGGCTGATGTCCAAACCATGGTATCCATCCTTCGACCCGTTAAAGGAGTCTTTTGATACCTACCCGATTTGGGTTTGTTTACCAGGACTTCGTTACAACTTTGGAATAGATCTTGTCTCATTTCTATAGGAGATACTCTTGGCTCATGTGTGGCAGTTGATGGTAAGACCTCCATTCAAACACATACTACGTTTGCTCGAATTCTGGTTGATATTGATACCTCCAAACTCTTACTAGCAGAAATCAATCTTTAGATTGGAGAAAGGCTCTGGGTACAGAGGATTGACTATGAGAGACTTGCCTTCAGATGTCGGCATTGCTTCCAAACTGGTCATGTTACAAACGATTGTGAACATTCCAAACGAAATACCAAAACTACCGGTGGAATGATTCACTTCCTGAACATCTCACAATTGACTCAGATCCGGATGAGGATTCTAGTGCCCCCTTGCAAGTTGACTCTTTGTGTAATAGCTGATTCACAGGCCAACATAGAGAAACTACCTACAGACTATGCTCTGCAGATTGTTGATTCAGTGTTTAAGGAAGTTTCGGCCCCCTTCCTATGGGTCACATCCACATCAAATCCATTGCAGATGCTTCGATTGCATTGGATGCAGGAAATCTTGAATGGACAGTGGTGGATAGGAAAAAGAAGGGTAATGTCAAATCTAAACCCCCCACCACTCCGGACAAGGTTTGATTCTTGTCGTTGTTAGTGCTATTATTGTTACATCTGGGAAAATGGCCAACTGCACAGTTGTTGGGTAGTTGTGTTGCTGTTAAGTTGTTGTTTTTAGCTGTTTTTAAGCAAATTTGCTTTGTTTTTTCTTTGGTTCTTGGCTATTTTCTATTGTTGGGCTTTTTGGAGTTAAATTTTGATTTTGAGCACTTTGTCGTAAAAGGGTATATTCCCTTTCAAAAACTATTTACCAATAATAAAAAGCGTCTTTCGTGCTCACAATCTTAGCATATGCAATACTCAAAATAAATATAAATATATGTATAATGGCCAAGGAAAGCCACATATCCTTTGGATTAACCAAGATAGATAGAAACTCATAAATGAAAGCCTTGTGGAAAGTATTTAATCTATGTGCACCTTGAAAAGAATTAAATCTACAAACAACTTATATATGTGTAGAAACCCTCCATTCTTGCCTTGGCTTCTCCTTTTCCTCCATTCTTCATGCGAGAAAAAAAAATAGAGCAAAACGCGCATAACGAAAAAAAAAAAAAATTAGAGAAGAAATTAAATATTAAGGATAAAGTAAAAATATGTCCTTACTTTTGATTTTTTAGGGTTAACAAATATAACAGTGGAGATTAGATCAAATTTAGGGCCCTGATTTAATTAGATTTTTACTTGGGTGAATAAGGTTATTTTTTAAAATAATTGTATTACTATGTGTTTTAATGAGAAAATGATTTAAACCCTATAGTTGATATTTATTAGGGACTTTAAATTAAAATGAAAATTTTGGGGAAGGGACTTAGGTTGTGTAATGGTATTTTATTATTTAATTGGATTAATTAACCCTCCTCTTTGAGAACTATGATCGCAATTTTTCCGTGGATGAAAACATCTTATTTAATTTTTCTTTGGATTATTATTTTTAAATGGATTGAAATTTAATTAATTGGTGGAAATTCAAATAAATTTTTTTATATTATCCCGAGCATGATCACGAATTGTTAATGGATATTTCAGCACTTATCACCATCACGATATAAATATCGCCGACATTATTATTAGCATTAATTGTAAAACCGTATCAAACCATGAAAGTGGTGTTATGCCGACTCTTTATCTCGTAGTCGTGTTTGCGATGTGTTAACGTGTATCTTGACATGACTATTTATGAATACGTGTTAGTGTCACTTCGTAGTCACTAGGACCTTGTCATCGTAAACCGCTCTTAAGATTATTATACTTACACTTTGAATAACAAAAATTACCATTATTATTACCTTTATTATCTGGACTTTGGTTTCCCAATTTCATTTTTATCAATTTTGGATCTCATGTTGAATGAGGTGTGACACATTTCACTTTCCTCTAAATAAATATTCTTGATTCTATTTTCTTATTTTATCAAAGAAGAAATCAAATCTTCTAAACTGGAATTTATCTTACTCAATGTAAAGACCATGTTAGAATATCTTGGAGGCATGTTATTAAGTAATACAGCTTTTTCATAATCATCAGGTACATCAAATTTTATTTGAGCTACTTAATTTTAAATAGAATGAAACTTACAGATGTATTTGTACGCACCCAAAATTACATGTGCTACATTGTCATAAAATGGTTATAAAGGTCCCCAATGATGATTCATAGCCTTTCAGAAGATGTTCAATCTCCAAAACCCATTTGATGTATATATTTGTAGCCTAGACATCCCTACTTATCCTTCTCATGCTTTTTCCTAGCTTCCTTCTACATTTCAAAATAGTTTTGATCTTTAGTGTCAAAATCGCCACCCAACCAGGGCGGCGGTCCTGTGTAAATTTTCTAGAGAACTCACTCACGTTTTGACGTGGAATCCTCTCACTTAACTTCCATTTTTAGATTCATTACTTGTCCATTTTAGATGATTCTAAGGCCCAAATGCCTTGTGGCAAAATATTCTTGAACTTCTATTTGTGATTGATGGTTGTTAATAGTTTGAACTCCCTCTTCACTTTTTTATGTCCTCCTTTGGCTGCCAAATGGCTTCAACCATTTCCCAGCTAAATTCCTATAAATACCATGCTTGTGTGCAAGAAAAACCTAGAGAAAATTTGTATTCTTTCTATTGTAAAGTTGTTTCCTTCTTGCTAGAAATTGCCAAAGCCAATCTCAGTTTAATTGTGCTTACTCTCTTCCACTTGCATTACTTCCCAGTCTACCAATTCAAGCTATTGTTGCTCCCACATCCTTCTTCTTCTATTGTTGTTGCATTCCCATCCGTTGGACTCACATGGACATAAATATTGAAAGGATAAACTAAGGGGACAATACTCTTACAACCAAATTTTCCATAGTTCTTGCAATATCCAAGTTGGAGGTGTTGTTTGATTCATTCATGTAATTATCAATTCTGAATTTATCATTTCAAAGTTCATATCAAATACAATAGATAAATCCTTTCATTGTTTCAATTATCAAGTCATCAGTAGATCAGATCAAATTAGAAATTTTGTTCTTCAACATTACCAGGGAAGTTACAGGTAATAATAGCTTCTTTGAGGCTATGATTTATTCTTTGTTTCTAAGGTAATATTGAAGATTTTATTTGAAATATTTCAATTAGTTAATTGTTTAGGATTTATATTAACACCATTTGCACAAGCAGTTAGCTACACCTAGTTAATTGTTTGTATTAGGTTCATTTATTAGATTAGAAGTTTTGTTCTTAAAAATCAGAAAAATAGTCCAAAAATATTTCCTTTGTTAGATTAATCATTAATTTTCTTTTTCATTTATATTCTAGAAAATACAAAAACATAGTTTAGATTTGATTTGCTTTATTAGTTTGTTTTAGTTAATTAGATGCAATCACATTTCATATGACAATTATGGGCCCCAAAGAACCTAGAGATTTTAGCTTTGAACCGGTAATACCACAACCAAACCTAGCGGTTCCACTTGTAGACATAGATCAAGGCCTTAGGTACAACATTTTCAAGAAAACTAGAGACATACAAAGAATCAACCGACAACTAGACGCATTAAACATTGAAGATGATAAATCATTTGAGTATTGGTCGAATCAACCAAATTACAGATTACCTTGAGCATCTATATGACCATCAAAGGTCCATAAAAAGAGAAAACTTTTTGGTTGTGATCCATTGGTCCCACAACCAAATAGACTTGAACTACTCATGAACATTGATACGGGACTCTATCTTCTTATCCTCAAAACCCCACCCAATACGCCGAGAGGATAGAATAGCTCAACGTACTAAACATTGCAGCCGATTAGGCTTATGATTACTAGATTGACCCCTAAGCGTAGATTTCCTAACCACCCTTGGGATTAGACTCTTCATCATTCTTATGACCATAGAGGGACCATGACCAGAAATAATTTATGGTTGTGATCCTATAGTTCCCCAACCAAACAAAACCAAGAACCAATTGGACGTAGACACTAGATTGAGAGTGTTAGTCTTTTGAACCTCTCCATTACCATCGGATATCATTAGACAATTGAATGTTCTAAATGAAGAATCTCATTGATCCCTCTCATTTTGGACTCAAACCCGCTAACCATCCATAGAGCTGAATAAAATCACACCTCTCATTTTTAATTATTCCATGACCTTTTCTAGACATATTTACGAGGCCCCATTCAGTTTCCCATGAGTTCCATAACCAATAGACATGATATCTCTAGAGCTTGATATTGATTAGAGTCTCTGTGTTTCCATCCTTTCTGATTTCTCCATTCAAGCCACCCAAGTTAGAGAGGATTTCATCACACTTGATGAGCAAATCCCACCATTACAAGTTAGAGGCATTGCATTGCCTTGACAACCTATCCACACACTATCATCCATTACCATATTCACTACCACTTATCCATTCACATTTTCTACATCGGCTACCTCGGCATGACCTCGGGAGTCGAGTGCGGTTGAAGGTCATGTTGATTTTCTTTTGTAAAATTTGTGAACTTGACGTGAAGAGCTAATCTCTAATCATTTCCACTTTCTTCATCCATCTTCCTCTCTCCCATTATTTTGTGGGTATTTATATACCCCCGAATATGTCAAGATATGATGGATACAGATTTGGACCCATTTTGGGTCTTGAAGCATATAACTCAAGATGGGTAGACAACAATAGTCACCCTCACTTTCTACATGGGCAGATAACTATTCAACCACCCATCTTCAAACTCCTCCTCCTTAGGGAACCAATGTTGGTTCCTCAAGTAAGGATCGAGGAAATTGATCAAATTACACAAACCCAACATCCTAAACTCTCAAACTATAACAACATGAATTTTACTATGGAGAGATGGGCTCATCTCCTCGGGTCTTGTTAGAAACAACCCATTAGTATGCAGTCTGACCAACTCCCACATTTAGACGAGGAATATTTAGCGAGTTACGCAAGAAGCGAACAATGCTTCCAAAACATGAGTCAACCTTTTGATAGGCCGCAAGGACACATTGATGTCTTGCTTCAAAACAATAATACTACCCCTCATACAATGGAAAATGTTGTCAATGAGGGGTGGATAAACAATGAGCAATTTATAGCAGGATATCATATCCCTCAACAACCTACAAAGGTTCAACAACATACGCCAAAAAAAAACACCACTCCATCGAAATGGGTGAAGTCATCTCGGTGTTGGTGGACAAGGTCAAGGAGTTGGAAATTTCCCAAAATACTTAGACTTCATATATTGGGTAAGGGAAGATTCCTTTCTACCCGAAAACTATGGCCAAGTGCCTATTGCACTAGTCCTCCTAGTTTACATGGGCATTCCTAGCCCCAGAGACCTTCTAACTAGGTCTGGGAATTGGGTATGCCCCCATGCTACATATGGATACCCCCCACAAGCACCAACCGAAAGTGCATTCTCAAATGCCATGCCATCTGGAAATGTAATGTTCCTGGCTATGTGCCTCAACATCCATATCAAAATAATCCTCCCCCTTACATGCACATGTATTCTAAGTCACCATAGGGGGACATGTATTCTTATCCAAGCCCATATGGTTAGCCCATGGGGATGCCTTATGCCCAAAAATGTATATGTTGCACCATTCCAACAACCAATTCCACCTACACTTCCCCAAAAATTCCATCAATGGTTGAGTCTTACGTAGTAGGCACCTATTTAGAATATCTAAAAGAGCCTCTTGAATTCTCTATACAAAATGTCATGCTCCCAAGACCTCTGTTAGACCTTCCAAAATTTAAAGGGGAAGGAGATCTACATGCACATCAAGGTACAACTTTCCATTCAAGAGTTGCTCCCATGGGATGCGGTCATTGCAAAAATATTCCCTAAGATGTTAGAAGGTATTTCTCTCTGACTAGTATTATAGAATACTAAAGGCTTCGATACATTCTTTTAAGAAACTTGTGTCGAGTTTATTAAATATTTTGACATGAACAAGATTTTGAGAACATGAATCAAATAATTCCTCCATATCAAACAAGAGCACAATGAGTCTATTGCCCATTTCATCCAAAGATGGTGGAAAGTCCTTTATTCTTTGAAAGCACTCCTAACATGGACCAAATGAAGCTTTTTGATCTATTCCTTCACTCCCTTAATAGGGAAACAAAGGAAGAAGTCCAAAAGTTTCCATTGAGGAGCTATGAAGAAGTATTGGAGGGTGCTCTCGAATTGATCAAATAGTTATAGATAGTGGTCATAAGACCTATGGAATGAATGGGAGACTGATCACTCCCAACCAAGGTAACTCTAGGTTACCCTAACAACACGAACAATAATCAGGGACCAAAGTTCCTCAACAAGAATCGTGGGGTTAAAACTGACGGTGTTACCGATCAGGTGAAGAAACCAAATGTTGTTAGCACCCCCAATGTAAACACTACTAACAACAACAACATAAATGAAATAACCAAATAAATAAAAATTTACTGTACCTACGGTCAACGTTGTGGATTTCAACCATCCTCAACACAACAACAACAACAAACAAATTCAACAAGTGTAAGCCCAAGGCCCTAGTCAATACCCAGGTGGGTACCCAAACTAGGTTCAAAATCAGGGGAAATGGGCTCCAAACTTCAATTATAACAATCAGCAGTTGAATAACAATCAAAACTTTAGACCACAATAGAATACAAACCAGAGACCTCGGGATTATGACCCCGACTTATATTGTGGTTTTCATAGATTCTCGAGGGCATGATGTCGAAATTTTGAGATTGTAATAATTTTTTACAATGTCTACCCAAAGACCAAAGATAACTTTTTGTTGACATGTTTTTGGAAAATCCCATTGTGCCTAATCAAAATGCTAGCATGGGACTAGTGTCCCCTCAAAATATTCCACTTAGGATCTTCAACGATCCTCTCCCAAATTGACCCAATAATGGTAAGCTAGACCCCAATGGATCAAACAAGGGTATTATGGTGGGAACCAATGATCAGGAAGCTTCAACTTCATCAAACCCATCAGTTGCACCCCCATTGGATGGGCATCAATAGACTAAGATAGTGGGTCTTGTAGAGCTGGATATTGAGCCTCAAATAAACGTGGCCACTAGAACCAAAGACTATTCTTCGTAGCCTATCCCAATCTACTTGACTATATCAGATGACATTCGTGAAACATTGGGAAAACCAAGTAGGAGCTTATGACTTGATCAATGACCTAACCAAGACCTTCTCTCACATTTCCTTCTTGGATCTATTAAATAATTCCCCTACTCATAGAGCCACTTTATTAGAAGCACTAGGTCTTGGGAATTTGATTAATGTCACCCTCCTCCAGAAGCATAGATAAACCATATAGACTTTGATGTTTATCCTCAAGGTAGCCTGAAAGAGATGTTGGATTCGTATTCGACATCAGTAAGATGCCCACAGATGTTGAAATAGCTTGTAGAGGTGATCTAACCTTTTTTTACAAGTTTGGATCTACAATAACTATGTAAAGCATGTGATGATTGATGATGGGGAAGTGGTTAACATAGTCCCCTTCTCTTTTCTTCATAAATTAGGTTATGGAGAAACCAATTTATCCTCAACACAAAACATGTTGAGAGGCTATGACAACCTCAAAGCGATGTCAATTGGAACTATAGTGTTTCTAGTCACCCTTGGACCTAAGATGGTTCTAACAAATTTTATATTATAGATGGGAAACCAACTATAATATGATCCTCGTTCATCCTTGGATTCATTGCATGAAGGTGATTCCCTCCACTTTGTTTTAGGAAGTAAGATTCCTACATTTAGGGAAGGTCTTCATGGCGTAGGGTGACCCAAAACCCTTTGACATACATCTAGCTAATCTAAAGAAGAGGCTAGGGGTTCATTCTGAGTTTGAGCTTCCTGAAAACTAGTTAAACAAACCTACAAGCTCAACACTAGAAGAAAATTTGGTTCCCTACAATGGAACTAGAAACTACGGGTTTGATTGAAGGAGTTCCTTGATGTAAAGGATGAAATTGTAATTGTTGAGACAATGTCAACAGGAATGACAACAAAGATAGTTGAGTTGTTGGAGAATGACCTACCCCTTCTCCTTCCATTTGATTCCATGGGTATAGGACATGCCCTGGGACTCGGCTCTCTCCCTATTGATGAAGTATGCATGGTAGAGGTCTTAGAAGTGAAGGAGGATGATGCCAAAGATGATCCAATGTCAATCTTCCCAAGTAACTATTGGACTTTAAATTACGATGGAGAAAAGTTTCACTTTGGTGCTGGGGTAGGCATGATTCTTACCTCTCCTCAGGGGAAGGTCATGCCTTTTCCTTTAAGTTAAACTTTGAGTGCATGAATAATGGTGTAGAATACGAGGCTCTCCTTCTTGGTCTCATTGTAGCCAAAAGGATGGGTGCTCATAACATTAGGGTGCTAGGGGATTCACAACTAGTCACAAATCAAGTATCTGAAGTATATGAGACTAGGGTTGAACACCTACAACTCTATAAGACCATTGTCTTGGAATTAAGTAAGGATTTTGATTTCATTTCAATTGAAGCTATACCTCAAGAAAAAAATTTTAGTTGATTCCATTGCAACCTCTGCATCTCACTTCACTCCAAGAAAAGAGTTAGAAGACACAAGCTTTATGGTTTTGATTCGTGTCGAGCCTTTGGTTTGCAAGATGCCAACAACTTCAATTTTGGCACATGTAGAAGCTGAGAATGAGCCCATCACCCTAGACTATGCTGAAAATGATGAAGCAATCCTAGGGTATCTAAATGCCTACATGGATTTACATCCCACTCACCATAAGATTGGATTTTCTCTCATTCCTCACTCTTCCTCCTACTTTGGAGATCCCATAATGGAACCTTCCTCCGTGGAGGGTCTTGAGGTCTATGAGGTAGAAGAAGAGGGAAATTAGAGATACCTCAGCCCCACCTAAATTTGAAGAGGGTAACACCTCTTTAATTGAAGGAATGATTGATATAAACATCGAGATGGAGGAGGAACCAAATTTTTTAAAGTTAGGATCTTCTCTAACTCCAGAGGAAATAGAGATACACACGTAAATTCTCAAGGAACATTCAAAATATTTTGCATTTAGCTATAAGGAAATGACAAGAATTTCTCCTCATGTTGTAGTTCATAATCTCATCACTAAACCAAGATGTTAAGCCTATTAAGAAGAAGTCAAGGCCCATGAAGCCCAAGGTGGCTCATGGTAAAAGAAGAAGTGATGAAACTCCTATGCAAGGTGGGGTTCATCAAACTAGTTGACTACTCATGGTGGGTATCCAACATCATCCCCATTCTCAAGAAGAATGGAAAGATCCATATTTGCATTGAATTTTGGGATATTAACAAAGCATGTCCCAAGGATGATTTCCCACTGCCATCCATTGATGTTATTGTTGATGCAATAAATGGCTATGAGTTTTTGTCCCTTATGGATGGGTTTTTGGATACAACCAAATCAAAATCTTTGAGGAAGATCAGACCAAAACCACATTTATCACTCCTTGGGAACTTACTATTACACAGTCATGTCATTTAGACTTAAAAAAAGAGAAACTTACCAATGGGCCATGACTTACATATTCCATGATCTTATTCATAAGATTGTGGAATCCTATGTTGATGATCTTGGCTAAGGCCAGAAAGTCTTTGATCACCCTGAAGTGCTTTGTGTCATCCTCTCCCATCTAATCGAATATGATGTCACTCTAAATCTAGAAAAATGTGTGTTTGGTGTGGGAGGAAAATTACTGGGTACATTATCTCCTCATGAGGGATTGATGTAGATCTAGCAAAAATCTAAGTAGTATTGGAAATGATCCCACCATCAGATGAGTCTAGCATTAGGTATTTTCTCGGAAAGCTCGGTGCAATCGAAGGTTCATCCCTGATTTGACCTTTTTATTCACCCAATAAACAATTTATTGAAAAAGATTGCTGTAGTGATTGGATGGAAGAGTGAAATGAGGCATTTGAGTTGGTCAAATGATTCTTACTATCCCCTCCCACACTCATGCCTCCTAAGTCAGATCACCCCTTAATCTTATATTCACAGGCTATAGATGTCTCATTGGCTTGCATGCTAGCTCAAGAGGATGATGATAAATGAGAGCGTGCGGTCTACTTTATCAGTCAAACATTTCTTGACTATGAGACATGATATACTCAGGAAGAGAAAGAGTTCCTTGCCATAGTTTTTGCAACAAATTGGTTAAGACACTACATGCTTAATCAAGAAATGAGAGTCATTGTCAAGACAGATCATTTGCAGACATTTCTCACACAAGGTCCTTATCTAAGAAATTTGGATGTTTTATAACTCTAATGGGTGAGTTTGAGCTAACGTTTGTTAATAAAAATTCCATCAAAGGAAAATCATTGCAGATTGGTTAGTTGGCTAATAACCCATTAGATGGAGGTGATCTAGTTAATTTGGACTTCCCTAATGAATGCATATATTACGTCAAAATCAAACCCCCTATTTCCATGTGCCCATGGTACACTGACATTATTAATTTCATAGTGGATCATGCATACCCTGAAGGGGAAAAACATCACAACAGAGAAGAT
Source organism: Taxus wallichiana var. yunnanensis (assembly GCA_018340775.1). Classification (NCBI taxonomy): domain Eukaryota; kingdom Viridiplantae; phylum Streptophyta; class Pinopsida; order Cupressales; family Taxaceae; genus Taxus; species Taxus wallichiana. The sequence continues at coordinate 465,219,078 of CM031237.1, forward strand.
ATATGTCATAGCCACTAAGTATGTGATCTTGGAGCAAGTTCTCTATCATAAGAGCCTTTGATGGAATGTTTCTAAGATGTGTTGATGAAGAAGAATATGAGAATATTCTTTATGAATCTCATAGTGGAGTATGTGGAGGTCACTTTGGAGGCCATGCCACTTCTCGAGAAGATACATCAAATGGGCTACTTTTGGCCCACATTAGAACATGACGTGGTAGATTTTGTGCGTAAATGCCATAAATGTCAAGATTTCTCCCATGAGATCCACATACCAACACAGCTCTGCAACCAATTGCAACACCATGGCCCTTTTCACATGTGGGCCTAGATTTGATAGGGAAGTTCTCTCCTCATCAATAGATGGCCATAACTTCATAATCATGACCACAAAATACTTTACTAAGTGGGTAGAGGCCATGCCTCTTACCACCATGCCTAGATGTGTAATCGCTAAGTTCATTTTAAACCAAATCATTTATAGGTACGGGGTCCCACAAGTCATTATCTCTGATAATGGCACGTCTTTCAAAAATGAGGAAGTGCATGAACTATGTGAAAAGTTCAAAATAAATCATCATATGGACTTCTCTCTATTATCCTCAGGCCAATGGATAGGTTGAGGCTACAAACAAGATGTTAAAGTCCATTCTCCTTAAGAATTATCAAGGAGAATAAATGAGATTGGCATTTAAATCTCTTTTGGCCTTGTGGGCCTATCAAACATCGATAAGAAATGCGATGGGGAAACCCCTTTTCTTTGGTATTTGGTGCAGAAGCGGTTTTACCACTTGAAGTGAAATACCTAGTCTTTATATCTCACTGCAAGGAATTTTGGGAGAAGAAGGCTATCGAGAGGTGTGACTCTCTCAATTAGAAATCCTTGATGAAGCTAGGCTCAATGTTGAACATGACATAGCATTTACACTAACCGAATGGCTTGAAAATACAACAAGAAAGTCTACGAGTGTGAGATATATGAGGGAGATCTAGTATTAAGACTCGAAAATTGAATAGACAAAAAACCGTGAGGGAAGGAAATTTAGGCCCAAGTGGTTGGGTCCATATCGAGTAATAGAAGACTACAAGAATGGGGCATATCACTGTGTACACTAGAGGGTGAGGAATTTGGTGAATCATCAACTCTCTTCACCTAAAGAGATATTATGCATGATCTATCAACATTTCCATATGTATATTACTACATCCGCATTGCATTTTCATTTTCTAGCCCATTTTGTAAAATTTGTAATCAAGGGACTTATTCTTACAACAATTCCTAAAAACTTCTGAAAATATTGGCAAAACATTCAAATCATATCTCCTCAATTTTTCGTAATATCATCAATTGTTTCTAAATCATTTCATCAATTCAAACAAGATAAGACAAAGCTTTGATATAACCATACCAAGGCCTGCATACTTGGTTCTACTCATAGTTTCTTCTAGATTAGGTGTCTTTTCCTATAGTTTGTTCTAGAAGCTTCATGGTGTCACATCTATCCCATATACACCTCTTTGGAAATAAGAACATTCTAAACATTTTACCTAGATATATGTGTCAAATGCAAATCAACAAAAAATTTTATTTACACACTTCTTTGCCCCACCAACCTTCGGTGTTGAGCCCATGTCTCTTACTAGTGGCATGGGTTGGGAAAGGAGAGAAGTTCCCTTACTCACCTATGCCTTGTCCTTGGTGATGAGCCCATGCTTCCTACTACTGGTAGCATGGGGCAAGGTGTAGGGGGTCTTTACAAACAAATTAGAAAGTTAAAAGCAATTCATTCAATAAAGGAAGCTGTAAAATCATAAAACCAAAGCAAAGTGAGTTAGATGTTCAAATTCCAAGAGATTTTAAAACCTTAAACCATATTTTTTCAACCAAGTTTCCATCTATGGATCTAAGTCTAGATAAACTAGAAAGCAATTCACATTTTAAACTATGTAGAAAACTTGAGTAGAATGAGGTCAGTAGGTTCTCAATTTGGTTTTTCCAAATCCTTGTCTTTCTCTCACCATTACCATTCAAAAAAATTTGTATAACTTGTGTCCCTTCTAGCTCTCGGTGTTGAGCCCTCGCATCTTACTAGTTGTGGGGTTAGGAGTGGGGAAAGTTCATTCTATTATCATATCACGTTTTCATCATGTTTTGCCAAAACAATAAGAAGTATCGAAAATTTCTTAAAGAAACTAAAGTTCAACATTACATTGTACTTGCATCATCATATATCAGCATTGCAAAAAAAAAAAAAAAAAATCATTCTATTAGCATTCATCATCCATTGCATACATTTTGAAAAAGTGTCAAAACATGGAAATTCTAAACATCTAGAGTACACATGTGAATCAAACCATAAATGGAAGTCAACTCTATGAGATGAATACTAACCAAAAATATGTATATGTATATATATATCATGGAATAAGTTTGAGTACAATGCCATCATGCACACACTAGGCATGGTCAAAACACTCACAATGAGCCCTGAAAACAAAAAAAATCATATAAGTGCCTCACAAAATGGAAACAAAGTAATAATGGCTCAATAGCCTATCAGTCTCTATGGGACCCTTGAGAAGGTGCACACTAACTCTAGGGCTCTCTGCTATGGATCTAATGACATGAGTGCATTGAGTGGTGTGAGTTCCCATGAGAATGACCACTAGTTGTGGTCTCCTTTACCTCCTCCTCATCGCTAATCTCTCCCTCTCAGTCGCCTCTGTAGCCTACAACTCTGGTCTTCAGGTCCATAACCATCTGTCTGCCTTCCTAGAGAGGCACAAAAACATCAGTGTGGTGGCCATCCTATAAAGGATTCCCCACATCCTCCAACAATTGTGCTCTCATCTTCCCCATGGGAAGTAGCAAAGTGTCCACGCAAACCGATGAATAAGGTCTCATCACTCCTCTAGTGTTCACTACAAGACAAAGAAACAATGGTGAGTTAGAAAAAAAAAAAAAAAAAGAAGAAATACTAGACATAGGATTAACATTTCTATCTAACAGAGTCAAGGAAAGAATATCCACATACTTGGATCCCCATGCATCCATGTGGGGTCAAATGGTACTACTACCGTAGGAACTAGGTGTGCCTCCTCTCCTCTGAAAGCTATGCATTGACCCATGATGGATCCTCATCCCCTCCCTCATCTCAAGGAAGTGGGTCCTCTGAGACTAAGGTCTCCATCTCCGCATCCACCTCCTCTCACTCCATTGTTGAGACATCATGGGTGTCATGCCACTTAGGGTCTCTCTCCTCCTCCTCCTCCATGTGAGTTCCTCACCGCCACCTCACCACCTAACTCCTCATCATCTGAGTCATCACCAGTCTCCTCCTCTCCAATCTCCTCATCTCCTAACTCTCCTCTCCAATCTCATCTCCTCCTCATAATTATATTTTATGTCTATCGGTGCCTCCTCCCCACTGTGAGTAGGTGCGGCCTTGATCTGGAGTAAAGGTGCATGAAATGGCACTACTTCCATTCGGGAAAAATGAAACTTTTCCTAACAATGGGAACTCTCTGAGTCACCACTTTCCAACTGGATCTCCTTCAGGGCCCTTTTGGGCCTCCTTGACACTCATATACACAGGTGCCATGGGGGAAGCATATCAATATAAGGAAGACCAAACTATTGAGGAACTCATGGTCAAATGGGTGAATCTCAACCTTCCCCATCTGTCAACTAACTGACTAGTAGTGGCACAAGCTACCACTATAGTCCCGTCCTATCCCCAAACTCCTTGCCATGTCATGGTAGGGAGTGGAAACTAAGTCATCGCTAGCCAATGAAGCCACTGGCTGATGTGGCCCTCTAAGCACTGACATCCTCGATCCATCTGGTGGCCCTGATGGCCCCTGGATCTTATACTGGAACTCCCCTCTAGTAGGGGTAATACGCTCATACACCTAACTCATCATGAGTGTGGGATGGCTGAGAGACTAACCCTATAAACAAACCACTCGGTATAAGTCATGGTAGGTGGTCCCAAGGATCTCGGGTCTCCCAAGCATAAATGTGGCCATGTGCCTCTATCTGTGTGATGATAGGAGCCCAAGAAATATAGCAGTGTATCACCCCCTTGTCCCTATCAACCATGAAGCCAAAATACCCATGATAGCCTTGTGGATAGTGGGGATAGGAGATAGGCAATAGATCAAGACCTTCATACCCTTCTTCAAACCAACTAACACCATGACATCACCCATATAATTAGCCCACAAGGTCCTTGTGGCTCTAGATCATGTTGTCTCAAGAGTCAACCTCCTCCCAAGTATCGGAACTCCAAGTATCGATACACATCCTCTAATGTAATCGTCCACTCACCCCTACAACCTTGAACTGGAAGGTATTCCAGTTAAGCATCCCAATATGAAAATAAGTCACAAATAATATGACTGGTAGGAGTAACATGGGGCACCCGAGAAATCCTCCATATGCCTCTCTCTATCTATCAATCTCATCTTGAGTTAGTTGATCAAGGATCTCAGGGAGCCAGTCACACTCCCACTCATGACTCCATCGGATGTACTCCTCTTTCTTCTACATCCACCAAAATACACAAAAAGAGCAATTAGTGACATTTTCAATAGGAAATCTCATCAAAAACATCGTAAAACATTAAAAATCCAAAAAAAAAAAAAATTAGATTTAGCACAAAGCTTTTTCATTCTGTTCAGAACCTCCACCCTGTGCAGAATAGCGGTTTTATGACCGCTGCCTTGATAGGGCGGTGGTCTTGTAACCATCTCCTTGATAAGTTGGTGATCCTATAACCATCACCTTCTCAGGGTGTGAAGTCCTAAACCGATTCACCGTACGGCTATGTGGCCCTAAAAATCTCCTAAAAATGCTAAAATTGACCATTTTTCATGAAATAAATGACTACCCTATATGCCCCCCTCTAGAGACTAGTTTTAAACAAGAAATTTCAAAAATAACCCCTCCTAGGAAAATATTTTGACATTTTTATATTTTAGGTTTCAAAATAAACAAATGAGAAAAACCTACCTTAGACCATTGGCTCGATCTCTCACTTGTGGAGGCATGATCATGGTCTCACAATGATCATTTTGGTTATACTCTCATCAAAAATGGTCACTGTAGGTCCAGAGCTCAAAAATCACTAATCAAATATGTGCAAATGAATTGAAAAATGAAGTTTGCTTGTATATATATGTGTGTGTGTGTGTGTGTGTGTGTTGTGTGTGTCATGTGTGTTTTTGACCTCATTTTGAGTGTATGTGTTCACAGGGCTGGAGTGTTGGTCGGGTATACTTCTATATCCCCGCAAAAATGGTAAGTCCTCTTGTCATTTTAATTTAGTGTTTATTTTTGATAATTTGTCTATCTGCACTTGAGTCTTCTTTTCATTTTGCAGGTAGTGGGAGCTTGGATGTGACATTTTGGCACACGGACATGTCAAGTATAGCTTCTAACTCCCCATTTAGGAACACCATACTCGGACTCTACATTTTACACCTCTTCATGGCTAAGACACTTCTCGAGGGGGAAATATGTACGCACCCAAAATTACATGTGCTACATTGTCAAAAAATGGTTATAAAGTCCCCAATGATGATTCATATCCTTTTAGAAAGATGTTCGAGCTCCAAAACCCATTCGTAGTATATATTTGTAGCCTAGACATCCCTACTTAGCCTCACATTTTTTCCTAGCTTCCCACTACATTTAGAGTAGTTTTGACCTTTAGTGTCAAACCACCGCCTACTTGGGTGGTGGTTTTGTGACCCCGCTACATAGGGGCGACATTCCTATGCAAATTTTCCAGAGAGTTCACTCGTGTTTTGACGCATAATTCTCTCACTTAACTTCCATTTTTAGATGCGTTATTTTTCTCATTTTATATGATTCCAAGGCCCAATTGCCTTATGGAAATCTATTCTTTCACTTCTATTTGTGATTGATGGTTGTTAATAGTTTGAACTCCCTCTTCACTTTTTTATGTCCTCCTTTAGCTACCAAATGGATTCAACCATTTCCAACTAAATTCCTATAAATACCATGCTTGTGTGCAAGCAAAACCTGGAGAAAATTTGTATTCTTGTTATTGCAAAAGTTGTTACCTTTCTTGCTGGAAATTTCCAAATCCAATCTCAGTTCAATTGTTCTTGCACTCTTCCACTTGCATTGCTTCCTAGTATGCCAATTCAAGATTTTGTTTCTCCTACATCCTTCTTCTTTTGTTGTTTAATGCATTCCCATCCGTTGGACTCATGTGGACACAAATATTAAAAGGATAAACTTAGGGGACAATAATCTTACTAACATATTTTCCAGAGTTATTGTAATATCTAGGTTGGAGGTGTTTTTTATTCATTCATGTAATTATCAATTCTAAATTTATCATTTCAAAGTTCATATCAAATATAGTAGATAAATCCTTTCATCGTTTCAATTATCAAGTCATCAATAGATCAGATCAAATTAGAATTTTTTTCTTCAACATTGTTAGGGAAGTTGTAGGGAATAATAGCTTCTTTGAAGCTGTGATTTATTCTTTGTTTTTGAGGTAAGATTGAAGATTTTATTTGAAATATTTCAATTAGTTAATTGTTTAGGATTTAGATTAACACCATTTACACAAGCAATTAACTACACCTAGTTAATTGTTTGTATTAGGTTCATTTATTAGATTAGAAAGTTTTGTTCTAAAAATTAGAAAAATAGTCCAAAAATATTTCCTTTGTTAGATTAATCATTCATTTTCTTTGTTCATTTATATTCTGGAAAATACAAAAACATAGTTTAGATTTGATTTGCTTTATTAGTTTGTTTTAGTTAATTAGATGCAATCACATTTCATATGACAATTACAAGCCCCAAAGAACCCAAATATTTTAGCTTCAAACCAGTAATACCACAACCAAACCTAGCGGTTCCACTTGCAGACATAGATCAAGGCCTTAGGTACAACGTTTTCAAGACAACTAGAGACATACAAAGAATCAACAAAAACTAGATGCATTAAACATTGAAGATGATAAAGCGTTTGAGTATTGGTCAAATCAACCAAATTATAGATTACCTTGAGCATCTATATGACCATCAAAGGTCCGCAACAAGAGAAAACTTTTGGTTGTGATCCACTAGTCCCATAACCAAACGAACCTGAACTACTCATGGAAATTGATACAGGACTCATCTTCTTGTCCTCAAAACCCTATCCCGATACATGCGAGAGGATAGAAAATCTCAACATGCTAAACATTGCATTCAATCAAGATTATGATTACTAGACCACCCCGAGCATAGATTGCCTAACCGCCCTTGGGCTTAGGATCTTGATCATTCTTATGACCATAGAGGGACCATGACCAGAAATAATTTACGGTTATGATCCTACGGTTCCCCAACCAAACGAAACTGAGAACCAATTGGACGTAGACACCAAATTGAGAGCATTAGTCTTTCAAACCTCTCTATTGCCACCGGATATCATTAGACAATTAAACATTCTAAATGAAGAAGCTCATCGAGCCCTCTCATTTTGGACCAAACCCACCAACCATCCATAGAGTTGAACGGAATCATGCCTCTCACTTTTAATTGTTCCATGACCTTGTTTGGATAGATTTACGAGGCCCCATTCAATTTCCCATGAGTTCCATAACCAATAGACAGGATATCTCTAGAGCTTGATATTGACTAGAGTCTCCGTGTTACCATCCTTTTGATTTCTCCATTCAATCTACCTAGGTTAGAGAGGCTTTCATCATGCTTGACGAGAATATCTCACCATTGCAAGTTATCATATTCACTACCACCTTGCCATACTGATTTTATACATCGGTGCCTTGGCATGACTTTTGGGATTCGAATATGGTTGAAGGTCGCATGTTGATTTTATTTCGTAGAGTGTTCAACCATATTTTCACCTTCTTCCATCTTAAACCTGAATATTTTTTCTTGAGTGCCACGGTTTTTCTCTCTACTTGCAACCCAAACAATTTTCTCAATGTCATCCAAATGAAATTTGATGTCTTAGTTAGATTTATTTAATGCGGGTAAGCATCATAGTCCCGGAAAATGATTGTTGTTGCTTTTCAATTCTTCCTTTCCCATTTTATTGCTTCATCTCGTATCACTTGATTTTTTTATTTTTCTTTCCACAATATCACATAGATTATTTTTGATTAATAACAAATGAGTTCTCGCCTTCCGTGTATGGAAATATTTGCCTTCATATTTTTAAGATATCTTAATTTATTCATTACGATGTTGACAAAAAAATTTCAAAAAAATTGAATGGACATACACTAACTTACAAAAAAATGAAGATGACATGATTTTGACAATACCAATTAAAATTTTCTGGAAAATTTTGACAATGATAATATTTTGACACTTTTGACTCTTTTACAATACAATGTACATACTAATAAAAAAACCTATTTAAGGACATGACAATAACAAAAAATGATAATGAGGTGACTCAATATTTTTACTTTTATTTTCCACATTGACTATTTGAATATTGACTCACATTAATAACATGAACCATAAAACACTATACACTCAAACACTTCAATATATCAAAACTAAACTATAAACACTAACCTTTAGAATGAATTTTGTTACAAAACTAATAATTTTGATAACAAAATTTTAAAGACTAAAAACTATATAAAAACTAGGACTCAACTTAGATTAGTGAGTGCTCGATCCGCCATGTGTTGAGATAAGCATTGTACCTCTATTATGTTGAGTTCTTTTGAATGAATGGGTTGATGGTTGTAAAAGGCTTTAGTAATATGGTTGTAAAAGGATTTAGTATTATATTATGTATTCTTTAGCATGATCACACACACTATACACCCTTGTCTCCCTTTGACATTGCAACAAAAAAGAAACATTTTCAACATGTTTGTTTCCACACAATTCTTGTGATCTTGACCTTATGCAAAAATGGCTTACCAATATATACAAAATAAATTTATTTGGAATAGGGTATGTGCGCTATGACATGAGGATAAAAGGCATGGAAATCCAATCAAATAAAAAAGAAATACATGTTGGAAAATGATAAATTCCTCACATCTTTGTTGCAAATTGTTGGTGTCTTTGTGTCACTCTTCTAAAAGAATATTTGTATGGTATAGATTTGAAGTGGTGATGCGGTTTCTATGCATGGTAATGCATGCAAACTTGATAACATAATTCTCATGAAGTTGGATCTTCCACGATTAACCTTTATGTGTTGTAGCTTCGCGTCCAATTCTCGGTCGTGTGTGTGTGTGTGTGCGTATGCATGCATGTGCATGCAATTGTGCATTCACTTCTATGAAAATCATGCAATCACAATGATTATTTAAATAATCACATAACAAGAAGCAAGTGCATAACCGGGAAGATAATAATTATGTATGAATAAATAAACTATTTATTTGAACTTCCACCGGTGTGTTATGCAAGAAACTTGAAACATTGAGAGAGATGGGAAGTGTGGAAAACATATCAAATACTTGTGAAAATATTTGAAGTATACATACTAATGAAAATAAAGATCAACCCCTGAAATATGTGTTATTCTTCCATCACATATCTAAGATAAATCGCTCTAATACCAAATGATGGTATATGCAAAAATTTACACAAATAAACTAGTTGATATATTTTCATATTGATGCATTATTACAATGGTTATTATATAGCCATGGAGGTAGGAAAACTACCTCCTACAAACTAGGAAATAAATAACTGTATATAACATTATGGGTATAAAAAATATTGAGTAAACTAACGTCTAACAAATAATTACCATAAAGAACAATAATAATGCATATACTTATTAAATGGTGCACTATGAATTATTAACAACGTAAACAACATAACTCCTACTATATATTATTATTTCTTAACATTAATATAACTAACTTAATTTACCTTATGTAAACTACTTATTTTATGCATGTGAAACTAGTCTAAATTAATGAAATGAACCTAACACCAAGTAGATCCATAACTTAGTTTAATCAAACAAAAACATCATGATAAAGCATAAAGGAAAGATTATCTAATTATGCATAAAATGTTAAATCAAACATAAAATGTAAACATCATTTTATTGTTTGATGTGTTTTTAGATTCTAGGTACTTCCTTTGTGAACCGAACTCAACTATGCCCGATCAAGGAATTTCTCCAAGGAAGTGGAAGAGATCTCACCAATATGGCTTGATTGTCAAATTTTTTTCTCTTGTTACTCTTGGTCAAGTAGAAAAGGGAGATTTACTTGAATTTAATAAGCTTTCCAATATGAAATGCTCTTATCGAGTGTACTAGGTGTAGGTTGAAATGTGGTGTACTAGGTTCTTTATATATCTTTCCAATTTAGAAGAAACTTGCAACCTAGTGAATGTGGGATAAAGGGAATTTGTAATTAGAAAGGGATAAGTATGATTAGAAGAGATTAATTAAAATATTAGCAACTCGTGGGGTTTGGGTGATTTAATTAATCAACTAGGATTAATTAATAGACCAAGATAAGCTAATGAAGTCATTTCGAGATGATATAGAAGGAAATTAGTGGAATTTAAAGGGTTTGAAAGGGGGTGTAAACAATAAGGTCTATTGATTAAATATGATATTGAAAGGCTTAATTAAGTGAAAGGAATGATAACCAGATCGTACCAATCCAAGAACACAGATGCTAATCAAACACCATGATCTATAAGATGAAAGTAATTCGCCAGAATAACTTTACATAAAACCTTTGCAAAAAAATGAGAAACAATATCATATATTATTATGGAACTCAATGCAATACATTGAGAATGGGCCTTGCTTAAATAGGCAAGGAATAACAATCTAAGAACTAGTCAAGGTCGTAGATCAAACCATGAATCAAGGAAACAACTAGTCAAGACCATAGATTTAGGAGAGAACTAGACATCAAGGATTTAGTCAATACCATAGATCAAGGAAAGAACTATACCTAACAACTAGATAATATCTCCTAATATCTAAATAAGATAAAAGAAATATCCACACACATAAGTGGGTGAGGATAAATACAATAAAGGTAAATAAAGTACCTAGGTGAACATGAACTAAGGTAAATACCTACTCTAATAGTAAGAATGGTTAATTAATTAATTAAAAGAGAATTATAACTGAAAAAGTGTTGTTAATTGGAATTTAGGATGAAGTGTGAGACTAATTAATTAATGAAGTGTTGTTAATTGACCAAAATGAAGGGGAATGTTAGCTAATTAGTGGGAAAACCACTAATTATAATGAAATGAAGGGAAAGAGGATAATTAGTGCAATTTTAGTATTAAAAATGTGTAGTCATATTTAGGTGTCTACATTTTCCCTCTTTGATGTGGTGTAATGCAAGCAATGCCACTTCAAAGATAGTAGACAATTTTAGAAAATTTGAAGGAGTAGAAGAAAAATTAGTAGGATGGGATGATTCCCCCCATGTGTTGATGGGGTGATAGAAGAGGTTGATTGACACTCAAAAAAGAATAAGAAGAGGAAAATGAGAACAATGGTAGAAAATATCATTTGCAACATCAAGGATTCAAACTTGGCTTGGTTGGACATTGTTCAATTTGATTGTATACGATGCCCATGCCCCAAGTGAAGAAGAATGTGAGGGGGAGGGAAGAAATGAGTCAGTGTGATAATTGTGTCTCAGAGGAATAGTTAGAAGAATTGGAAAATGATAGGTAGAAAGTTAGAATGGAAGATAAGATAGATGATAAAAGGGAATATCGTGACATAGCATACGTACCATCTTGGTTTGGAAATACCTTTTTATTTGATATAAGCATATAAAAAAGGGTAAAATGACATGAAGAGCCATAATACTTATTTTTTTCATTGTTAAAGGACTGACTCAAATAAAAATACATAAAGCAATGCAATATGATAAATTAAAAAAAATAAGAATGTAAACAAACATACAAAAAAAAAACAACTTTAAAAATAATTGTACCAATATTTTTGTTATCCAACTTCAATTCCCAAATGTTTGAGTTATACGAAAAGGGTTAAAATGATGCCCCAAGTAAGGATACATGTAAGGGGGAATAGATGGAGGACAAAGAAGTCCCATGAATGTAATGTGCATTATGAAACTACCCCGAGAAATGATATATGTCAAGAAGACAGACATAGCAAACAAACCAACTTTGTTGATGAAGGAATATCACAAGATGATCTGCATATGTGCTAGAACAAGAACTAGTAAGAACTGAAGTAGGATGTTTTGTAGTATAGTTTTTTTATTTTTAGGATTTTGTGTTTTGTGAATGTTTAGGATTTTTATGTTTTACCAATGTTTTGGATTTTGATGTTTTACTAATGTTTTTGATTTTTGAATGTTTTTACCAATGTTTTAATGATTTTTAGATTTTAGTTTTGGATTTTAAATTTTAGGATTTTTTTTTTGAATTTTTTCTGAATATATGTACATGAAAACAAAGATGCAAATATGTTTTTGAAAGTTTCCCAAAGCTATGTATAGAAATAAAGATCAAATATATGCCCTCATGAGAGGTAAGAATATACAAGGGAAAATTCATGCATATATACAAGAATAGGATCATTGGATCAAGGCCATAAAGGATAGGCTCAAAAGGATTTCAAACTTAGGAGAAGGACTAAGCTAAGAAGAAGTGATCATGCCCCCAGAGTGTGAGATGATTATGAAAAATTAATCCTCTTATGGTTTCGAAAACTGGTTTTCACCAAAAGACTTGTCCAAAGTGCCACAATTGTGTGGTTTTCACATTTGAACGAATTTATTTCTCTTTATTGTTTTCATTTTTTTTAATGCCCCAAGCTCAGGAATAGAAACACTTGAGATGCATGATGTTCATAGGTTCCTGGAGCTCCTCACCATTAGGATATGTAAGTTTATAGGCCCCAGGAACCAAATTTAGCCACCAAATGTATGGCCCTAACCAATTCAAATTTTCCTTTCTTTTCATGTTCTTTTAGTATTGTTAAACTGGTTTTCCTTAAGCACAAGATCACCTACCTTAAATTCAAAGTGATATGCATTTATTATAGCCTACATGGATTTGATTTAGATACACTTTAAGATGGTCCAAGGCATGAAGGTTTTTTCATTGAGGAGTTCAAGCTCTGTTAGCCTGGCTACTCTATAGTCCTCATCTTTATCCAAGATAGTCTCGCAAGGAGATTCTCAAATAGGGAGCTCGATCTCTAGGGTATAATGGCTTTAGTGCCAAATACCAAGGAATAGGGGTTGCACCTATAGGTGTGTGGATGGAAGTGTGATAGGCCCAGAGGGTAGGATGGATTTGGAGATGTCAATTATGACCTGTTTTACCAACCATTTTCTCCATAATTGAACAAGAGTTTTATTGGTGGCCTCAGCTTTCCCATTACCTTGAGGGTAATAAGGTGTAGACCACTTTTGGAAAATTTTAAAGTGTTGGCACACAAGAGCCTTCACTTTTTTATTCTTAAATGATTTTCCATTGTCAGATATAATGGAAGAAGGGATGTTGTAATGGAAAATGATATGGTTCATGATGAACTTGGAAATATGAGCACCTGTAACATAAGTGAGAGGAACAACCTCCACCCATTTGGTAAAGTACTCAGTAGGCAGTGATAATGTGTTTGTGGCCATTAGATGAGGTGGGGTGAGTTTTCCTATAAGATTGAGCCCCCATTTTCTAAAATGCCATGGTGTTGTGATAGGATGTAATGACTGAGATGGTGCATGGATCAAATTTCCATGTTTTTGACATAGGATACATTTCTTCACATACTAGCAATAGTTTATTTCCATAGTAGGCCAGTAGTATCCCACATGTAGGATTTTCTTCACAAGAACCATGCCACTTGTATGAGCACCACAGATGCCTTTGTGCACCTCTTTGGTTTCTTGGATAAATTCTTTAGAATTAAGGAAATGTAACAGAGTCCCATCATAACCTCGATGATAGAGAGTTCCCCAAGTAGGGTGTAATAGGATATATGTTGGATAAGGGTTCTCTTTTGGGAGTGGGAGGTTGGGTGGGAAGGTACCATCTTGTAGGTAGTTATAAATATTGATGTACCAAGGGGGAAAAGGGACCAACAACTTCACATACCAAACATGATTTTGGCATGTCATAGGCTGGTACCATTAGATGATTGATAAGGAATTGAAATTATTTGGTATTGGTGATAAGTATGTAGTAAGGATCGATGGTATCCATAGCATCCACTAATCATTTCTACATGCATGGAACTTGATGGAAGGAAATCAAAAAAAATACTCTTTTAGGGTGTCCACCATGCATTTATATGGGATAAGATTCTCATCTTTGAATTTGTATTCATCATTCACTTGTTTGATGATAATTGGGAGTCACCAATAACCTCAACTTTTTTGATGTTCCATTTGATAGTGAATTTAAGTCTATAATGAGAGCTTCATATTTGAAATGTTGTTTGTACATGGGAAGCTAAGTTTAAAATCTTATGGGATGATATCTCTTATGGGAGTAATAAGGAATACTCATCCTAAGCCATTAAATGTGAATGACCCATCAAAATATACCTTCCAGGTTGATGATTCTTCAATATATAAAATGGAAGCATCTGGAAGATCCAAACTTAAGGGTTTTTTCCTAGAAGTGGTGCTTTGGCTAGTTGGTCAACAAACACTTGTCCTTTGAATAATTTTTGATTGAACATACTCAATGTCAAACTCACTCAAGAAAAAAATAATCAGTTGGTCATCCTTCTATGTAAGTGCAAGTTTTTGACAAAAGGTATTTGAGAGGGTTAACTTTAGATATTAGCTTGGTATGGTTGTTCAAAAGGTAATGGCAGAGTTTTTTGAAAGGCAAAAGAAAACAACCAAACATGATTTTTCAATCTATGGATAGTTGATCTCATATGAAATTAAGGTGTGGATAAGGTAATAGATGACTCTTTCTTTGTGTTGGGCATCATATTGTGCCAAGAGCACGCCTATAGAAAATTGGGTAGCAGATATGTATAAAAAAGGTTCACCTAGGGTAGGTGGTACAAGAATAGGTAGATTTTCCAAATATTATTTGAGTTGAGAAAAGGCTTGTTGGAAATCTAGGCCCCAGTGGAAATCAATATCTTTCTTTAGCATATGGGTGAAGGAGTGACACTTTTCTACAAGCTATGAAATGAATCTTTGAATGCCTTAATTTTACCTTACAAGTTGCGTAGTTATTTGAGGTTCTTAGGAGGAGGCAATATAGTAATATAATGAATTTAGTAGGATTCACTTCAATTCCACATTGAGACACAATGAAGCCCAATAGTTTACTAAGATGACTTTGAAGACACACTTCTTTGGATTCAAATGGACCTTGTAATCCCAGATTCATTCAAAGATATGATGAAGGATCGTTGGGTGTTTTACTCTAGTATTATATTTTCCAAGGATATCATCCACATAATCCTCCATAATATCATGTAACATGTCATGGAATATGACAGTCATAGATCTCTTTGATATGTTGCACCTACATTCTTGAGGCCAAAAGGCATGACTTGATAGAAAAAGGTTCCCCAAGGAGTAGTAAAGGTGGTTTTATGTTGGTCCTCTTCCATAATCTTAATTTGATTATATCTCAAGAATCCATCCATGAGGGATAGCATTTCATGGCCAATAGTAGAATCAACAATCATGTCGATGTTTGGAAGAGGAAAGTCATCTTTAGGACATGCTTTGTTGATGTCCCTGAAATATGTGCAAATCCTTATACCAATAGGTTTCTTTTGAACATGCACTACATTGGAGATCCATTCTAGAGTAATCAATAGGTTGATGAATCCCACTTGCTAATAAATTTTCTAGCCTCTTTGACCAAAAGAGCCACATGTGGATGCATTTTACATTTTTTTTTTTGATTAGCTTTTGTTGATTCATGCATAACATGAGGTTTATGCACTACTACTAAAGAAGGATCTAATCATGGCATGCTTTCATAGGACCAAGAAAATACATCCAAAAATTCTCTAAGGAGCATAACAAAATATTTTTGTTCATGTGTTAAAAGAGAAGCCCCAAGTTTGACAATTCTAGGCTCATCTTTTGTATCGATGTTGATATCAATAGTCTCCTCCACAAGTAATTTGGATCCATCCTCCATATATGCATAGGATAGGGGGGAGATTGAGTTCTTTCTCTATTGGGCATCTCAATGAGATTTTCACCAATAGGTTGGTCACTTTTTATATCCTTTTTTTTTTTTTTCTATTTTTTTGTTTGTAAGTGCCTCAAAGAGGTTTTCACTATGGGACTTGGATCTTTTATTTTTGAGGCTTTTTGGAAGATATTTTCCCTCGTTCTCTTTTTTTTTTTTCTAACCATAGAACTCAACCTCCTCCCAAAATATGTGTATGCATCAAGGTTGATAGAGAATCCCTTCTTATGGTCCCCAATAGGAATTTCATCATGTAACCCCATGAATTCACCAATTGCTTCGTCATTTAAAATAAATCAATTAGTATATGTGTTGTTGGTCCTAGTTGATAAGGGAAGGGTGTATAAGGTCTAATTTAGGAATGGAAGGGGACAAGGTTAAAATAACCATGTCAGAGAATAATTTGGTGGAAGAAAGGTCCTCGTAAAGGCTACAAAGGGACTTGGTTTCTATCATAATATGAAGAGCTATCCTCGTGTTCCGAGGAGGTGGCCTCAACTTTCTATAGGTGGTGATCCATAGGGCTGAAATAAACTCCATATCTATCCATTTTCTCATGTGGAAAGGTTTTCCCACACACCTTGTTCATTTATGCCACACCCATATCCTTTATATCCCATAGCATACATCATCTTATTAGGGATGACATATTTGGGGATTGATAGCATGAAGCCATCCTTTCATCAGGGGATTAGGATGTATAAGTGTTATGTATTTTATCATCTCCAAGAGACCACCAAGGATGAATTTTCAATACTCAAGGTTTCTGAGGTCATTATGGCTGAAATTTGGGCCTACCATGTGTTTTGGGTGATAGGGGAGATTTGAAAAACAAGGGGCTTGTTGAGATTATATTCCCTACAGTCGGTAGGAAGGATTTTCATTTCCCATGTAGAAAATGGGGATATGGATGTGGAGGCACCACTTTCATGTGGGTGTAGTGTATTGGGATTGATGTGAGAGGTGAGGCCTTTGATTGAATCTACAACTATTTCTATAGAAGGACATTCATATGTTGTGGGGTAATGATGGATAACACTCTGTAATAATAAATGCAAAGGGTTGTGGGTCCCCAAGAATGGTAAGTTTTTGTCCTTGATGATAGATCTTGATACACTAGTGGAAATTTGAGGGAACAACTGCATGGCATGGATCCATGGGTGACCAAGAGAATATTATAAGGTAGCTCAAGTCAAGGACATGGAACCAGGTTTCATGTGTAATAGGCCCAACTTCCATTAGGATAAGGTAATTATTATTATTGAATCTCTCTGCATTATCATAAGCCTTAATGGTGATCACATTAGGCTCTAGTTTAGTGTTAGTGTGTCCCAATTATTTTTATGAGCTTCAAGGTACATATGTTAAGGCCTGATCCATTGTCCACAAGCACCCTTTTGATCTTTTTATGAGTAATGATCACTTCAATATACAAAGGGAGGTTGTGTGTTTGGTCATCCATTGGAATCTCATTTTGGCTAAAGGTGATTTTTAGATGGAGTAAGTTGTGCAACCAAGGCTTGGAAGTGTGAAGCATCAATGTCCATGGGAAATCTTAACCCTTAAAGGGTTTTATAGAGGATATCCTTATGAACAATAGATATCTTAAGAAGATCTAAGATAGAGATCTTGGTAGTTTGTCTTCTCAAGTTACTCTAGGAGATCATAATGACCTCTCAAAGGAGTAGGAAGAGGAGGTTATGGGATGATAAGATGATCACATTGTGTTTCCATGACACACCCTTGTGATTTGATTTTGATGGTATTTATATGCTTAGTAGTGGGATGGACATAACCAATGAGAGAATCAAATGGATTGGTTGTTTTGGAAACAACGTGATTGAAACTTTTTCCTTGTGAGGATTGACCTTGATCCATCTTTTTTCCACCTATTTATGCTTAAGGAATGGTTCTTTATAAATTCCCAATTGTTTTTTAGATGTTTTTTTGGGTTTCTTGTGCACCTAGCTTGACATCTCCTCTATCTATGAGGTCTTAAATGAAGTTTTTCAATTTCATACATTCGATCTGTAGCATGGCCTTTTAATGATGATATTCACAATATTCATGGTCTTTGTACCATGATGGATTTAGGTGCATCCTTAGAAAAGGGTGTAGTGGTTGGAAATTTGACCATGTTGGCTACATCCAGTTGTTTTAGAATGATGATAAAGACTCGTGAGTGGAGTATACTCTCAATGTTTAACTTCAGATTTGAGTGGTCCTCATGAGAGTTTCAAATGAGGAGTGTTTTGGACCACTTGGACATGTTTGGAATTAGTGATTCCATCACCTACAAAATTCTTATTTTTGTTGAAAACTTGGAATTTTTTTGTAGGTTTTGATTCATGGTTATCTCTTTGGAAGGGTTTTAAGGTCCCTTTGGAAAGAAAATCCTTTTCAATCTGGATTCCTTTTCAATAAATTCTTTGAAGGTGCTTACACAATGCATTTTAAGTGAAAGGCTATCTCAAGATGTAAGTTAGGTATAAAGATACTTGACAAGTTTTTCTATGGAATAGAGCAAGGGAAGCGACTAGCTAACCCTCACCATCATTGTAAGAAACCAGTGAAGTTTTTTTTCATTGTTGTTATTTTGCATTACAAAGGTTTATCATAGTGATATCACTTTCCATGTTGAATGAAAAGTGGAAAAAAAACTTCAGCTAAGTCCATGAATGTGAAAATAGACCCTTTGGGGAGATGGAGAAACCATTCAAGTGTTTGGCCTCCAAGACTCCATGGGAATAAGTGAATGAGGTAATTATCACTATAGGAAACTTCTGAAAAGCCATGAAGAAGTATTTTATGTGATCATGAGGATCACCTTTTCCCCTATATTTATCAAATTTAGGGAAATCAAAGCTAGGTGGAAAGGGAGTATGCATAACATCTCCCGATCGAAAGGATAAGGACACAATTCTTCAAACTGATATTTCTTATTGTGTCCAAGGTTGTTTTCTTGAAGACCAATAAGTGCATCTTTCATGGACTACCACTCTTGGTCAAATATTTGGCCATGTGAAGGTGTGGTAGGTATGTACATGTGGTTATATTTTGATGTTTCACCACACAATTTTTAGTGTAATGTTCTACATAAGTCACCTTAGGTTTCTCAATGTGCATGAAGCTCTACTTGTGTCCCTGATGGACATGTGAAGCTAGGTTTACCAATTGATGGCTAAGAGTTTGTAACTATTGTTGTATGGTGACCTCTTCATTTTTGGGTTTTGGTTGAGGTTCATGTGGGGGTCTTGGGGTTCTTCACCCTCTGTTCTAGTTTTGTGGTTGTTTGAATAAATGGTATGTGATAACTAGTTGTAGTCTTAGAGGCTTATTCTTCCTCATTGTTTCCTTTAGGTTGTGTTGAGGTAGAAGCATGTCCATGATTTAAGATATCCTCAAATTGTTTGATAAGGAGGAGGTTTTTATGTTCTTTCTTCTTCTGAATCATGTTTGTAAGGAAAGTGGGATCGAATTTAGGTGGAAATTTGGCCCCTAACTCTACTAACCGTACTAAAACTTGATCTCTGTTTTGGAAGAGGAATTATCTATCTATGGGGGGGTCATACTCAAAGGTATCCCGAGGAGTTGGTCCTCATCTCCACTATGGTCAACCAATGTTTCCTCTTAGATAATGGGTCCAAAGGGTTTTAGAGGAAGGGGTTAGATGCCCTCCTTCTATGTGTCAATTTTGTAATAGGTGGCATGATGGGAAGTGTTTTTCTAAGATTTGTGATATATGGGAAAGTTTCAAATGAATCTAGGAAAAAAAAATAGTGTAACAACAACAAAGTGAAGACTTTTCCAAGGGTGTGGAATGTATGATGAAAATAGCCAAGGAAAATCTATGAAATTTAGACAAAGTAATGATTGCAAAGGAAGATTTTCCTATGTGTAAATGTCTTCAAAAGTTGTTTAATAGTGTAACAACACAATTTCAACACTTAAATAGATTTTTTGAGAAAACAATATTTAAGTATTAAAAAGGGGTTGATATGATTTTTATAGTGTAACAATGTAAATTTCCACACTTAAATCAAGTTTAATAAAAAAGGTTTAAGTATCAAAAATGGTCGATACAATGCGAGAAACGTAATAATGTAATTTTAAACACTTAAATAAAGTTTAAGAAAACAATATTTAAGTATAAAAAAAGGGATTGATACAATGGGTAGTGTAACAACACACTTTCAACACTCAAATCAAGTTTTAAGAAAACAAGGTTTAAGTATAAAAAATGGTCGATACAATGTGAGCAACATAACAACACAATTTCAACACTTAAATCAAGTTTAATAAAACAAGATTTAAGTATAAAAATGGATTGATACAATGTGGGAAGTGTAACAATGCACTTTCAACACTCAAATCAAGTTTTTAAAAAACAAGGTTTAAGTAAAAAATGGTTGGTATAATTTTGGCAACACTTTAGATAGTGCTTCTTTTGATAAAAGGGAGCCAAAATTGTGAAGGGGATATGTTAAAAATGTTTCGTAACCAAAAATATGTGGTGTAAATTTGGAAGAGTTTCACCTTGTTCTAAAACAAGGTGGAAACTAAGACAAATTTTTCTTAGTAGTAAATTTTGATACCAATGATAATGGATATGGAAAAGTTGGCCCCGATGCCAAATAGCTTCCTAGGATTTTGTTCTCAAAACTCACCAATATTTTCTAAGAGAGGTACATTTTTTAGAATAAATTCTAAACAAAGGACCATTACCCCATAATCAAATTAATGAAAGAGGCCTCATATGGACAATGTTTGATATTCCTCATGGGTTTTACTAGTCAAGTGGGTATTTGGGGCACTTCCCATTTTTCATCGAAATTCCCTCAATGTGCCAACTACTTTGGGGTTCTATGGTACTCTCTCAATTATTTTTATGGCTTAAGCCAAAGAACTTCCCACAATTTTAAAGTGGATGGGTTTTAACCCTTATTTGAACCTATAAATATAGTGTGATTTGTTCATTTTTATCTTTATTTAAAATGTGTTTGTCTTAAATGTCTTTCTTTGACCGAGGAAACCTACACAAGACATTAGTAATTTTTTGATTTTTTTCTTTGAAAAACAGTGTAATGGTCCTACACTCAAATGATTAGTAGGTTTCCATATGATCATAATGTTAGAAAAATATCAAAGATCACAACCATTTTTGTTTCTCAAGGTCACTCGGAAGTGCAAGAGAAGAGCATATGTGGTGTTTGATCAAATTAAACCAACATGGAAATTTTAAACCAAGATATCAAGTGTTAGCCATATTTTCAAATGAAAACCAAAATGTTATAAAAGCATCCAAAATCATTGTCATTTTGATTCTCAAGATCGCTCAAAAGCGCAAGAGAAGAGCATACATGGTTTTGATGAAGTTATAGTAAAAAGGATATTTCTAACAAATACTCAAAATGTTAACACTAATTTATAAAAATGCTTGCATATTAGAATCATAAACATGTATAAAACTACAATAAATGAAAAAAAATATTGAAAATTTTGGAATTTTTTTGTAAAATTTTTAAAATTTTAAAGAAAAAACCACAGAAATTACTGTTACATACACAAGAATGCTAGTTCATGGAGATGAAACGCTAGCGTAGGCAAAAAAATGTAAAGTAGAATGTAGGCACCTAAAGATGAATGAATAAAAAACATATAATTGAATTCTAACACATGTAATCTAAAATTCAATGGAATGCTAATGCGTGAAATGTTACGGAAACACAGATAGATGAATGCAAATGCAAGAAATGATACGCAAATGCGCATAGTAGAGAAAGTATGAAGGAATAATAGCATAAGGAATGGAACACAAGAACGTATAATTAGAATTTAGTGTAACAACAGTGCGTGCATTGAGATGTAGATGTATGCAAATGCACACTGACACGCATAGAGAAACATTAGCGTAGGGAATGTGATCTGATAGTGAAATGAATATGTATGGAAGCGTATGAAAATGAACTAGCTAGAAAAGGAACATGTGCTCACAAATAAAAATGTCAAAACCAAGCTAAAAACAACATAAAGCTCATATTTTTCTCATCAAGACTCAAATTTGATAACATTTTGCCTCCTAAATACCTAAAAGGAAGACTCAACACTATCAAACACATCAAACATCATCATACATGCCTAAAAAAAAGAATTTTAACAAATTAAAAAAGCTTATGCATAAAAATGGAGCTAAACTAAGAAAACATAAATAATGTGCATGAGACAAAGGGGTGTCCCACCGAGTGTGCCATATGTATGCATGTATTAAACTAATCTAAGTTAATGAAATGAACCTAACACCAAGTAGATTCATAACTTAGTTAATCAAACAAAAACATCATGATAAAGCATAAAGGAAAGCTTATCTAACTATGCATAAAACATTAAATCAAACATCAAATACAAACCTCCTTTGATTGTTGGATGTGCTTTTAGATTGTAGATACTTCCTTTATGAAGTGAATGCAACTATGCTCGATCAAGGAATTTTTCAAGGAAGAGGAAGAGATCTCACCAATATGGCTTGATTGTCATTTTGGTTCTTTTCTTACTACTCTTAGCCAAGTAGAAAGGGATATTTACTTGAATTCAATAAGCTTTCCAATAACATGAAAATGCTCTTATCAAGTCAAATATAATGACATGAAGGTGTAAAGTTCAACATGGTGTACTAGGTTCTTTATATAGCTTTCCAATTTGGGAGAAGCTTATAACCTAGTGAATGTGGGATAAAGGTAAAGTAGAATTAGAAAGGGATAAATATGATTAGAAGAGATTAATTAAATATTAGCAACTCATGGGAGTTGGGGTGATTTAATTAATCAACTAGGATTAATTAATAGACCAAGATAAGCTTAAGAATCCATTTGGAGATGATTTAGAAGGAAATTAGTAGAATTTGAAGGGTTTGAAAGGGGATTTAACCAATAATAAGGTTTATTAATTAAATATGAGATTGAAAGGCTTAATTGATTAATAATGGTTAATTAATTAATTAATTAAAAAATTATTATAACTAGTGAAGTGTCGTTAATTGGCATCCGAGGATGAAGTGTGAGAATAGTTAATTAACGAGTGTCATTAATTGAGAGAGATGAAGGGGAGTGTTATCGATTAGTGGAAACCACCAATTAGCTCTAAATGATGGGAAAGAGGATAATTAGTGCAATTTTATTATCAAAGCTGTGTAGTTAGATTTAGGTGTGTACTGGTTACTATTTTACCATATGGTAAAATACCTAATATATGGAACATTATATTCTTAACATACACCCCCTTAGTGTGAACATGGTAGAGAAACATTAATAATTCTCCTACATCTTGCTTTCCTTTTCTCACTCATGATCATGGCACACTTGGTTGAAATGAAGGGAGAGAAGGAACTTGTCAACTTCTATCAACCATGTATTGTCGAGAAATTAACTAACATAATTAGTGTGGGAACCATGTACATGAACATTTATTTATCAACCAAAAATCTAGGGAACAAATATGACCTATCTAATGTAGGAACTCAAGTAAGAACTATCTACACACCTTCAATAGTTTTACAAAGGTTTACAAAAACCTAGGTATGAACATGGAAACACACATCTGTTCAACCTATACAAGTATCATGATGTTGTTTTTTACTTGTAATTTTGATCTCTAAAACATTTTACATCAAGGGATTACATAGGAATAGTTCACATAGTAAAAGTGTCACATCACATCACATAAGAACAAAATTCTCTCGATTGAAGCCATTGTTGTTGATTGTTTTCACTCGATCTCTAACAACATGGGAAACTGTCATTACCACTAGAAATTTCCCTTGACTTTAGTCGATTTGGCACATAATGGAAATGGTGTACTGTAATAATATTCCCCCACAAATTGAAATTTACATTTATTCAAACCACATAAAAATAGGAACATAGAAATAGAAACACCTTTGCACACAACTAAAATCAAACTAAAAACAAATCATCAATTCTTCATGTGGCCCCATCATTGGTGACTAAATGGAGGTCATTGAATTACCTCTAACACTATGTGCCTTCATACTCCAAAAGAATAAATTATATAATAGAGGTAGTATTCATCACTTATATTTTTTGTGTGACCAATATTTTCTTCCTTTTCATTCTATTTTTCTTCATCAACGCCCATGACATTTTCTTATATTATTCTATCAAGTACATCTTGTGCTCTTTTTTCTAATTCGTAGAGATATGACTAGATTTTCTACAATGGTAACATTTGATTCATTTATTTGTATCTTTCAAAGTTGACCCTTGCACAAAATAATATTTGAATCTCCTTTTAGCATATGATTTATCTTGTTTTCCATATAATGCACTTTCTGGTTTATTTTTCTTTTCTTGGTTTAATTTTCTTAGTTCTATTTTCTTCCTCTATCAAAGAAGAAATCAAAACTTCCAAGCTTGGAGTTATTTTATTGAATGTGAAGACCATGTTAGAATAGCTAGGAGGCATGCTATTAAGTAATACAGATTTTACATAATCATCAAGCACATCTACTTTTATTCCAGCTAACTGATTTGAAACATAATGAAACTTACTTATGTGTTGCACAATGTTATCATCTTCCTCCATTTTGAGCCCGAACAAATTCTGCTCTAGTGTCCCTACTACACTTCTCACTTGTGATCTAAATAGTTTGTTTAATGCTATAAAAATTGCATTAGAGGACTTAGATAAGTCTATATGATGTAGATAAGAATCATGTAGCCCCAATCCAATGCTTTTTGTATCTTTTTAAAATCTTTTCTCTCCCATTTTCTTTCTTCATCCCGTGGTTTCTTGATTTTTCCATCCACAATATCCCATATATCTTTTTAATCAACAATAATTGGGTTCTCACTTTCCATGTATGTAAATATTTACCTTTAAACTTTTAATATGACTCAACTTATCCATGTTGATTTGACAATAAAACAATGGACATCGGTTTTAATCGATAATGCATCTAAATTACAAAAATGATTTAGAAATACAAACTATTATTCACCTAGAAACATTTGAAATTAAAACCAATTTAACTATGAAAATAAAATTGATGGAAATTATGGCACATTTTTACGTTGTTGACTTAAACGATTATAATGATTAAAAAGTAATATTTAATTACTTTTTTCTTTTTCAATACACTTTTACTCGGACAATATGAAACTTGACTCTTGACATTAAGATGACATTAAATCTCAAGAATATTAACTAAATAAGAAACCAATTAAAGATTCGATATACTTGACTTAATGACACAAGACCTTATATACTTTTGATAAAGACCAAAAATACACATATTCTCTATTTTGAAAGACTTAAACTATAATCATATAAAGAAAACATATAGCCTATAGACTTAGAAAGACATTATAACTTATAGAATTTAAATTTTAAAATTATGTTTCATCACCTATATTTATAAAGAGACCCAAAATATCCTTTATAGATTAGAGTTATAGCATGATGAAACTAGTATACACATTGGATGTTGGGGTAACCACTATGGAAAAGGTGAAATGGAAGATTATACAATATTTGAAGAAAAATGTCACTTGAGTGCATAGCTAAGTGCGTCTTCATTCACTACCACCAAAATCCATTAAAGACCCCTACAAATATAAACGTCACCACCTTTATTATATTTTAGATATGACTATGTTTTAAATGAGCCCGAGATCTATCGATAGATGTTAATTCTAACTTAAAGCGAGACTCATGATTACTGCACAAGGATAAATGTAGAAGGATGATCTAATTTTATGAAAATGAGAATGATGGGCCCCTTCAAAATACAATAACTATGTTAATAATAAGAGATAATTCTACAAAACATGTTAAAATACTCAAGAACTCAATACCTTAAACTCTTCCAAATACCAAATTTCTCATCAGACCTGTCATAATTGCAATGATCATTGTTAACCTTCTTATAATAATCTAAAAACTATGATTAAAATATTCACAAAGAATCAAAACCCTATCTCAACTCGTTCACATTCTTGACCCTTCTTAAGAGCTCTTCTAGCCCTGAAAACATGAAAAATTTATGGATCAGAATGATTCACTAGGTCTGAAACCAAACTAAGAAACCAAACTAAGCACCTTTTTTACACCCATTATGTTGTAACAACTTATATCAAATATTTAGGCTCTAAGATTTAGTATAACTCCTTCAAACTACAATTCTTTCTCCCAATTAGGTCTCTTTTCCTTGCAGCCCTATCCTTAGGAAAATTTGGTTCATGGAAGAAATTCAAACCACCTATTTGGACATTAAACTTCATTTTTATTACCCATTATTGATTTTGTTTTTCTTTCTAAATCTCGGGTTTCAATTTTTTGTCTATACCCTTTAATTTCATTCCTCTCATTATCAATTAGGTCACATAATTCTTCTATATGTATTCTTGGTTTTATTGACTAGGTATAAATTATTACATTTGGTCAGAGACCACAATAGTCTCCTTCAACAATTTCAACACCCCTATACAATATCTCATCAAGATTCCAATTCTATCATTATTCCTAAGTTCAACATTTTGTTCTTTTTGTGAATCTCTGCCCTTCCACTAGTCTTGATTGTGTATGTAAACTTCATGAGCTATAAATTTATATAATCCTCTTCTCAAATCATATTTTCACCTTTATCACCTCCCTATATACCTCCAACTTCTTGTATTGGCAAGGTTTCATCACTAAATGTCTTCTCTTATCATATACTTGATTTTCACTATACATGGAATTGACTATATTCTTGAGTTTCTTACTTCACAAGCCTTTATTATTACTTCCAAAGTCTTCCAACACCCTCTTCACACCTCCTTCTATCTACAATATTAGTCTTATAAGGCATAATGGCATCATTTTTGTTCTTTAGTCAAACTTTCTTTTAAACCCCTCAAAACATGGTAAAGATGGTTGTTTATACTGTATTTTCAACTTTTCAACCACCTAAATTAATCTATTCACCTTGAAACTTCATCTACACCTCTTTCATAGCCAAATACTACCTTCCACCAATTTATAGACATTTTTAATGGTTTCACACCTTAGTTTCTCTTCTAAACCCTAGGCGGGGTTACATGAGACTCGGGGAAGGAGGTATTTTATGGTTTATTTTTATTGTTTAGATTTCTTAGGATTATTTAAGGCATATAAAACAACTATAATCCCATAATCAACCTTCCATAACCTCTAAAATATCCTTAAACCTTATTTTATTTTTAATATTGTTAATTTCCTAGTTGTCAATCAATTGTGTTCACAAAGTTCTCAGTTTTAAGTTCTCTTCTTGTAACTAATAAGATAATCATCCAATCATCATTTCCTAGAATTCTTAACAGTTTGTAATTTCTCCCCATAACCCTAAATCCTTATAAAATTTTCATGCATTTATCAATTCACACAAACAATCATTCAACTCTTGTGTAAAACTCTTGTGCAAGTATGACTACATTGCTAGTATTCACCACCTCATAACCTCAATTCTATAACTCACACTTATCATCCAAATCATTCTTCATTATAGAATCATTTTTCAAACAAAAAGAAACATGAAAATACCTTTCTCATATAGAACATTCAAAATTATTAACATCTCATGGCTTTATTTTCAATGGATATCTAATTTACACTACTTTCATAGATTATACATGCATCCCGAGCCTTCTAAGCTCCTCCTCATATATTCTCCACCTCTAAAATTCCTTATAAAACCTAACTAATTCTTCCACCATTTGAATTCATCCCTTTATGATCAAAGATAGAAGTAGTTACATGAGTTTTTCTAACTCAACTACAGTAAAAGGTTGAGTATAACTCATAAAACCCTATATGAGGTATGTAAGCATGTGTTTTATAAGATAATAGGTCCTTACTAACATTTACATCACTCTATTCAATCTAAACTAATACCAAGATTCCCTAAACTCCACTAGTAAAATGCAAATATTTAAAAGGGTGGTTTTGGAGGAAAACTCCAATACCTCATTATTTCAAGCTAGATTGATCTAAAAGAATAAGAATCTATGCATGGATACCAAATAGGAACTCTAACACCTAATTCAAGGAAAATTTGATTAAAAGCCGAAATTTCCTTTTAAAATAATGATGTTCCTTCATCACAATTTTGTAATGTTTCAAATGGTATTTCATCGGTTGCAATGTCCAAGACAATTAAATCCCAAAATAAACACATCCTAGAGAATAACGTTGAACTTTAAACATGAACCAATTAAAAATAATAGTTGGTTGGGTGGATATAATGATACAAAAATAAAATGTTGTCTCTCCCTACTTGACCTTTCACACACATCTTTTTACTAAAGCAAGTACCTTTGCAGGTATAATCCATATCTAAATACCTAAGTAAGATGTAGCAAAAAAACATACTTGTGCATAAGTATTAACTAGCCCTAATGCATAAGGTTTTAATCCTAATTTGGTATTGTTATCACCAAAAAAACAACACCCTCTCATTTTTCATGAATGAATGGATGATAAATCGGTGTTTTTGGGTAACATGGGATTGTATCCAAGTTATGGGACTTGCTACTTGAGAAAAACCTCTAGATAATTTTGGTTCCTCTACCTATTCCTAATTCTAAACTAATCCTAAGGAAGGAAATTTAACTATCTAATCTTATTCTAACCATCTAAGGTACTAGGGGAAGAGAGATATGCATAAAAGGGGAAATCATAAGCTAATTGAGGTGATAACATCAAGAAGAGGGGAAAGATAATCTCAGATGAGTGAAATGGGAGGAAAATGGAGGAGAGGGAAGACATGAGTGCCATAGTCTAAAATAGAATTCAAACTCTCATTTCCATGGAGCACAACAAAAATAAACCCTACAAAAGAGAATAAATATGCACAACACACCACAAATGAAATAGAGAGGTAAGATAATGCAATAAACACAAGCTAGGGTAGAGAATAGCCAAAAACATGAATTTTATTGCTTCATAAAGATGCATAGTCCATTATAATGAAGGAAGAAGGCATGAATAACTGTAGAGGTCCATATTTGAGGCTTGTAACTCAAAATACATATGCAGCACTTGAAATATGATGCAATAGCATTCCAATACAGTCACACATTTACAAATGGGCATCATATTACAATATATAGAAGATGGGAGAGAGAGAGAGAGAGAGAGGAGGGAAAATAGAGGGAAACTTAAATTTCCACCTTCAACCACCAACAACATGCATTGAATGTCTGAAAATAGGAAATAGGCACCATGTCAAAGCTATTTCCCCACGATACTTTGCTTGTAGGATAAGGAATGGGCACCATACCTCATAAAATTTGGTATTTGAGCTACCTCACACTACATGTTAAGACCTTTCAAAAAAGTCTAATTTTGTAAAATTTGGAGTTACAGGGCGAAAGTTATGGCCATTTGAAGTTCAGGGTGTCGGGAGGATCACGATAGGGTTCCCTATGGAATGTGATAGTATTCTTTAATCCTTCTATGCATAGTTTGGATGAATCAGCCAATCATAGAATATGTAAAGTATGGAGTTGTTCTTGATGTGCTCAGAGAACCCGACTGTCCACTTTTGTTACAAATCTTAAATTTTACAAAGAATTAGGGTTTGGGTGGAACTGTTAAACCTATTTTGTTTGTACCCATCATATCCACTTCCACTGATTCAAACATTCCCTACATCACTCGAATGACTCAACCATTTGGAAAATTGTCGTAACATAGGAACTATTCCTCCTATTCCCACCAGTCGATTTATCCACAAAATTGGCCCCTTGTCTTCCCTGCTCCACTTAATTGGTGGAGTCGTTTATGTGGAGAACATAAGGAACACAAGAAAAATTCCCTCAGTTCCCCAAAAGGTCAATTTATCTACTTTGAAGTCCCTAAAACTCCTTTATGGTCGCATCGATAAAGCAAAGAATATGAGGAATGAAGGAACAGTTCCTCTTGTTCCTCCAAAGGCTGATTTTGCCAATTTTTCCCCAAATGACCCAATTTTTATGACTTATTAGCTAAGTATGGAAATGAGGGGCTAGCCAGTGGAAGTGGAGTGTCCCAACACTAATTTTTCCCACTTTTTATTATCTTATATTGTCTAAGTCCAAATGAAAATGTAAGTTATCAAAATAGTCTAGGAGGGAATATTTTGGATAACATGTACCATAATAAAAAGTAATCCATAACTTAATACAATAAATAATGAATAATTCGTGTTTTTAAATCATAATACAAGATTTCATACATATAGGATATGGTGGTCCTATATTCTAGGAAGTTATGGAGAAATAAAAAACGCAAGAACAAGGATCATGCGAGATAATGTGAACATTAACCGAGTTGCACTCCAGCAGTGTGACGAAGTTCCATGGGGGAGAAAGCATTCAACCATGAATGTACATGCAAAGAAAGATCTTGTACATCTCATTCCATTCTACATAGATCTAAAGAAGAAAAAATATGGGTGTTTTGTAACCCCCAATACATAGAAAAAAGACCTCCTCAAGTGGGGAAAAGGAGTTACATTCTTGAAATGGAAAATAACTCCCATGTGATGCACTGACACACAATGACACGTATGATGGAATCTATCATAACCCCTATGACACATAAGAATTATGACCTCACCTAAGTGAGATGAGTCACCACGTAATGTGGAAAATGCACACACCAACACCCCCTTCATCTTAACTTAAGATGAGGTGGTAAGTCAAAAATGAGAAATGGGTCATGGTAACTACACCTGATGAGGCACCCATAAAAAATTAGGATCTCAAGTAGTAGAGGAAAACCCATTGGGAAAAATATCCACAAAAGATATGGAAAACTCCCTAATAATATAAGAAAGATGCACCAAATGGGTCTCATAAAATGATGGCTTTATGAGGTACCCATGTACAATGGCAATCTCTCTAGAAGAAGAAGGAGGAGATAGGAGAGGAAGGAGACAAGAAGAACTAAATAATATGTGAATCCATAGCGATTTAAACTCGAAACTCTAGGAAGTCTCCAATAATAGTGTCGATGACGTGGTTCTCACCCATGAGACTGAAGAAGATATAACTACATAAAATATTGTGTTTTCCCTTATGAATGATTGAAATGGAGTACGGGAAGTTCACCCACTCCATGAATGAAGCCGAAGGAAGAAGTACGAAGAACTATGAATCTGTTCCATGGAAGTGTGACATAGGTCTCAAAAATGAGTGCACAACAACTAAAGGTAATTCCATGAATGTAGAATTGTCATAGTATGAGAGAAGAACATCCACCGAAAGGATTACCAAGTGAAGTGAAGGCAAAGTAAAGACCCCCACAATAGTAGAAAGTATCCACAAGAAAGGGTGGATTAGTGATGGTCTCTGAAAAAGTAGAAGTGGTTAAAGGTCCAAAAGTGAAACTCCCAACAAGAGAGATGAAAGAATCCTCTGAAACACCTATAGAAAGATGAGAAACTCCTTATACTACATCATAATTAGGCTCTGTGAAGAGACAACAAAGGTTTGACACATACTTGTCCCAAAAAGGTGGCTTGAAAAACATAAGAGAAATGTCGATAGGTATGAATCATCAACACATGAAGGAGGAGGATTGGAAAGGGCATCACACACTAGAAGTGGAAAGGAGGAAGATGTAATGATGGTATGAGGCTAGGAATGATACTTCCCGATGTCTGATGGGAAGGGAGGAGTGTCAACATTCTCTAGAAGGTGGTGAGAGAAGGAGGAGAGGAGTCCTCATTAGTACTTTTGTCATCATAACTAGAATAAAAATCCTCGTCATCAAGGATATAAATAAACAAGTTTGTGTCAGTAGAACTATCATCACATGAAGAAGGAGATGAGACAATTGTAGCAATAGGAGAAGTAGTGGAGGTATTCTCTCGAAGGGTGTCTAAATAACGACTAAAAGATTCTCCAAATGGTGTGAGGAGGATTTGATCCTACCACGTAAATGTGGAGAGGTCTGGAGACATGAAAATCAAGTGACCAACAACATGTTCACACATGTCGAGGTAGTATTCAAGATGATAAGGATCAATGGATGTAGGAACTGGCCCATACAGAAAGGGAGAAAGGCCCTCATGAGAAAAGTAACATTCCATAGAAGCACGCCATGATGTATAGTTATCTCTACCAAGAAGAAGTGGTGGAGGCTGAAAATCAATCTTGTGAAGCTCAAGTATGGAAAGAGTATCCTCCATGGTGTGTTCGAATGAAGTTCTAAATGCACGAAGAGAATGGTGCATGAATACACACAAGGTTTCACAACATTGGGCTTAGCCAAGAATGTGCCCGCATGTAATACAACACCCAAGAATAATGATAACCCCTCTATTTGTGGCACTTTATAAATAGTTCGTTTATTATAATAAGGTGTGTTCATGTGATGTGGGATAGTTGACCACTCACCTGTAGTAGGTGACAAATCACGCAAGAGTGGATACCACAATAAGTTTCATTCAAAATTAGAGGAATAACATGTAATCACGCACAAAAGGGTGTAAGAAAAATAAGGGTACAACAATGTTCAATGTGATAGAAAGAGTCTCAGATCACAAATGAGGGGATCTCTTTTTGCAAGGCTATGGCAGACACACTCACTAGACCACAAGAGAAAAAGAGTACTACGATGATGATGATTCAGAAAAATGGCTCGAAAAAGCCCAATAACCCTATAATAGAGTGCAAAAAGAAAGTACTCCAGCTTAACAATGAACTCAATTGATTTTCCCTTAATTAGGATTATACTAATTAGAAAAAGGAAATTTTTGACAAAAATTCAAAGAGAGGGTGAGAGAGGGTCTTGGCTCAAGGGCGAGCCGGCTTAGGTCAGTGAGATGGCTAGAGAGATGGACTACCAATAATTTGGGTGAGTTGTATTGGAGAGGCCAATATAATTGGTAGGTTTGTGTAGAGGACCTCAAATGGGCTGGCAAGCTACACAGGAGGTGAGTTTCTTAGGAAGTCACTCGAGTTATGCATCGAGATGAGGTGAGAGCACCGATGAGTTAGAGGTTGTGAGCGGGATGTCAAGTTAAATGGTTGGGTCCACATGTTAAGCATTGATCTAAGGAGTGGAGGACATGTCAAGCACAAAGTGTAATGGTCAAGGTGAGCACCTCCCATGTTTTGAGAAAGTAGAAAAATAGTCGAGGAAGGTTGTTCCATTGTGGCAAGCCAAGAAACAATCCACGCGATGAGTGGGTGAATTAGTAACAAAAATCAAGGCACCAAGCTAGGACATGAAACTATCAGATTGATCTATGATGGGTTGCAGATGGGAAAGATGTGAGAAAATTCAAGGGGGAACATGATAACTTGGGTGCACACAGGAGTCGAGAGCATGAGGAGGCTTGGCACAAAGGAAAAATGCACATGACACAAATCTAAGGGTGCAAATCAAGGAGGTCAAACCATGGACAAGGCAAGGAGAAATTCAAACGTTAAATATAAGTGGTGAGATGGTGCAAATGAGGAAAACATAGGCAACACAGATGGGCTAGGAGTAGATGTGAATGGCCAGGCACATACGTTCGAGAAGGGGAAACCAAGGAAGCGAAAAGGAAAAGGAGTAATTCATACGGTGGTTCGATAAGGAAATGGCTAAGCTAGATCACAAGCATGTTGGAAATCTATAAGCGATTCAAGGAAATAATGAGTGCAAAGTAAAAGCAAGCCATAGGAGGAAAATAATGAGCTAGGGGTTAGCTTGGTGATCGGGGATGAGTTAGGCCAAAAGGAGACCTTCCCACCACCTTTCAAAATTGAAAACCAACACCGTAAAATTGTACTAAAACTCTTGATCATGCACAAAACCTCATATCCTCACATTAAACCTATAATAAGCTCCAAAACATGTATACATGGCATTTAAACCTATAAACCCTAGAAAACATGAACCAAGCACTTCAAGCAAACCCAAAATATATAAACTTGTAACAAAACTAGATCAATGCATATAAGACACAAATGGAATATTGATTATGAAGATTACACACAAAACCCGTGAAAAACGTGAAACCAAGAGTAGTAGGCAATGGAAAACGAAGAGTAGCGTGGATCCCAACAACAAGCTCTACTAACATGACAGAGAAAGAAAAGAATGTAAGAATGAGGATCATGAGGTGTTAGATAAAAATAATGAATCTCGATAACCTACACAACAAAGAGAAGCTAAACATGAAAATAATTAGTAGATAAGATGGTGGGTTTTGACAAGGTCAGTCCCGAGAAGTGATAACTTCCTAGGATGGATGTTAACCCACTTTGATCACAAAGATAGATAAATGATAATCGATAAACAGAGACGTGGACAAAATAGGTCTAAGATATGTTAAAGATGCTTAAATAAATATGTGATAATGTAAATGCATATGAACAAAATCAAACCTACAACCCGAGATTGACTAGTACAATTGACGGTGACTACCTGGAAGGATGAAAAGAAGATAGGCAGAAAAAATAGATCCTGGAAACCGATCTCGGATGTTGAGTTTGATGTTGGGATGGTGAAGAATATAGAGGATGTAATAGAATAACAATGTGATGAAGATGTTGTCAAGGTTGACGTCAAATGGGCAGTGGTAACAGCAACCGGGACCAACAAAAAAGATCCGGGTTGTCAAGTAGAGGGGTGGTAGAAACAAAGTGTTATGGATGATGGGCAAGTTGTAAGATAAAGGTGGATGATGATGTAGACAAAAATAGGGCTAACACAGATTAGGTCGATAAAGACCATTTGGATCAATGGTGACATGGGTAGGATTTAGGGTTTTGATGAGTTGAATAGATGGGAAAATATATATGTAGAGGACTAGAGAAAGGGAAATGAAAGGGATGAGCTTCAAGACAACCTACAAACCTAGAAGAAAGAGGTGGGTAAGTGCAACAAGTTGGGGGACAAAAAAGGGGTCATAATTGGACGTCATATTGCAAATAACAACATAATATCAACTTGTAGGGATTATTAGCAATACATACACTCAAAATTAAATAAAATTATATCAATATGAATCATAGCATCTGGAATCTAGTTTCTAAAATACTAATTTTTTTAAAAAAATGGATAAGTTTAGCTATATTAAACACTCAAAATTCAATGACTTGGATTTTTTTAAATGCCTATAATATCAGTCTGTTTGCCCATGATTTGGATGACCAGAAATTGATATATATATATTTTTCCTTTGGTGAGAAGTTATATGCCACTATCTATCTTGGGATAGATTTTATTTTGTATTTTTTTGAGCAATATTTTATTTTTTATGATTTTTTCAAAGTGAAAGTTGTGCGAAAACATAAAGAAAACAGAGCACTTTCCGTTTTCCCGCCATAACTTCATCAAAAATATTGAAATAAAATAATTTTTTTTTGAACATGTATATAATTTCACCACGGTTAGGATGGTATAAGTTTTATCACATTCGACAAGTGAAACAAAATTTTGATCTTAAACGTAGACATAAACATTCACTCGAAAAAAGTGTCTTAAAGACCTACTATTAGTAAAAATTTATAAAATGATATTTATCCTATTCTATTTACTTTAAAATCAATATTTATACAAAGCTAATAGTCTCCCCTACGCGATGGTACCATTTTTATGACATATTTTTGACTTTCAAAGCATGGTTTAAGTCTACGGAAGACTAAATTTGATGTTTTGTTGTTTTTATGTAAAATTCAGGATTTGATGTCCACTTAATTATCCCCCAACTTTCGCACTTACCCGGTGACGAGGCAAGAGGACTTCAATTTATCCTTGAACCTTCAATCCTCTATGGATATTATGCAAATAATTTAAGAAAACTTCAAGCGAGATGATTGTGTCTTCGAAAGAAGAAAAGAACACAACAATCTCACAAGATAGCTCCAACACCCAAAAAAATCAATCGTTTGAGAGGAGGGGTGGAGGTGTATTAATAGGGTCGATGGTGACCTAGATTGGTCATCAGCAACTATAAAAGATGGTCCACTTATATGATGGAGATGGTGAAAATCTCGAAAGTGGAGGTCCTAAATGGGTCAAAATCGTGGGTTATCCATTTTGGATGAGTTAATGGTGCATGGGGGAATAAATGGTAGTGGGAGGATAAGTGGGGAGTAAATAGGTGTAAGTGGAATCTAAGGGACCATAAATGGGGGATTTATGAGTGGAATATTAGGAAAGTGGATAGTTTAATGTGTGATTAAATATAATTATAGGTGGGTAAATAATAATAATATTAGGATGGGATTTAGGGTAAAATAAATGGGGTAATTAAAATAAAGGATAATTATATGGGATTAGGGATGTATTAAGGGGGATTGCTAATGATGGGATTAAAATGTGATTAAAGTATGATAATAGGAATTAAGATGGGTAATAGGGTTTAAGAGGGAAATAAGTATTTAGGAGGGAAATAGAAATTTGAATAGGAAGGGGAGAATGAATGTGTGAGGTGACAACGAAGGGGAAAAAATTAGGATGGGGGAAAAGGGTACAAAAATTGGTGGACGCATCCACATGGGGATAAGAATTCCATGACTATACTCCGCTTGACCCCCAGATTGAGTTGAACTATAGAAGGGGCTCTCAATATTACGATGGCACCAACTAAAGTCACTAACTATGACGAGGAGGCCCTATCTATCTAGATATGGTATGGATGCGCTCGATCCCCCCTCTAACTCTCTATATGGTGCCAAATCATTATCCATATGTCAAGGAGGGCCTCTATATATTCCATCCACATCGACTATGGGTAGATATTCCCACTCCCACTCCCTCCATACCATAGAGAGTATAGGTAGGTTGGAACTCCCACTCCGCGGTTAGCCCTATCCCAATCTTTATGAAGAGAAATATTCATTATCTATAGAGAGAATTATGTCACGTCTTATCCGAACATTAGATATTCAGTCCAATAGTTAATTGGTTTAATTAAGAGAACCACCCATAGATAGGGTTGGACTACTCACTAGATCTGGATGTTTATGTCTATTTCATCTCACGTCTCTAAGATATATGGTATATGGACACCTTCCCTTACCCTATACCATAAATAGAGATATATCAAGTATCTAGTTAGGTGGACTACCCCGACTGAAACTTAAAGTAGCTTGATATTGAGTATAGATAAGAGGCTATCTACATTTTACCTTTTTTTTCAAGTGGTTTGTGTTAAGTAAACTACGAGAAAAAAAACTTATGAGAAATGGTGACTAAGGTGCTCCCCCTCAAACTAGGGATCGGTGACACGAAGAGGAAATCAGTCACTAGTTTAAAAGAGATGGATGGATAAAGGGTAGGAGAGTGATAAAATATTAGGAAGGTGATAGGAATATGCCCCAATTGAAGGGGGTGACCATTGATATGGTAAAAATACAAGTGAAACAAAAATATAGATCGATCCAGAAACACATCAGTAGGGCTATAACATGACATGTGATGGAGCCGACATTAATGGCCTAGGGACATTGTGAGTTAGAATTGGAAAATATCACTATGATATGGAGTGAATCTAATGGGAATACACTAAGGTGGATGTGTAAGTTTTGGGACCAATGGCTCAAAGGTAAACATCAAAATCATGCAAAAATAAATGTGAGGATGGTAAAACAAATGTTTTAATAGATGATCGGGAAATAAAGCGAGGAAAGATATCATGCATTTTCCTTCAAAGATGATGAAGTGAACAAATATGCATCCCGAGGGGATGAAGATTGAAAGATTGGCCATAATAATGGGTTTTATGATGAGGGATGGTGTAGCAAGAAGGGAACAAAGAATGGCCATGGAGTAGGCTTCAAGATGCGATGAAAAATGTGCAAGGCCAAAATAAATGGAAAAATGAGTGACGCAGATAAGCCAAGGTGTGTTATGGGTGACACATAAGTATGAAGTGGAAGAAAGGATAATTTAATGAGGATATTTTACAAGGAAGGATAAAAAAATAGGCTTTGGTCAATGGTGAATAGGAGAGTCAATGATGATAGTG
Source organism: Taxus wallichiana var. yunnanensis (assembly GCA_018340775.1). NCBI lineage: Eukaryota > Viridiplantae > Streptophyta > Pinopsida > Cupressales > Taxaceae > Taxus > Taxus wallichiana. The sequence continues at coordinate 465,257,245 of CM031237.1, forward strand.
GGGGTTGTTGCACTTATATAAGTGGTGGGGTCGGCCATATAAGCTCATTTACACTACACAAGTTTGACGATCAAGAGCTCGAGAGAGAAAAAATGTGATATTTGAGCAAGATGGAGGCAAATGGGGGAACGAGGAAGCTTGACAGAGGACCTAGAGAGTAGTAAGAAACCAAAACCCTAGCTTATTTTTTAAAATTTTAGTTTTTATTTTTTTGAATTTTTTTGAATTGATAGGCATGAAGGGCGGTCGTGGAAACTAGGCCAATCACCATTGATCGAAGGAAAGTCACCATCAACCTTGAGAAGGGGTTCAATATTGATTAGGTAGGATTTAGGTTAAGTTGATAATTTTAGATGAAATATGTTGATTTGTGATGATCCGATGCTAATGGATGATTGTTTGGTTGGTTTTTGTAGGTTCAAGATAATGTTTATTTAAGATACAGATTCTCGACCTCATTTGAGAGGATCAAGCTAGATGTTTCTAATGCAAAGTGGTATCAACTGGAGGTAGTGGGACTAGATGGATTTTTCCACTACCATAGGGTACCCCGAGATATAAATCTCATCATTACTTCGATTGTGATGATGGGACCCAAGGACCAATACCTTCCGTTTCAGACTAGAGAGATGATAATTACAGTGGAGGACATGTATCACATCTTGAGATTACCGATCCATGGGGAACCGACAGTATTCAATTACCACAGAGGGTAGGATGGGTGCATTGACATTGTTATTGGATTGGATGCCCCGCAGATAGCCTTTGTTTCAAGGGCTTTCCATATTGAGGCACGGTACTAGCCAACGATGTCGGGGAGGCGGCTGGCATGTTTGAATAAGATGGAAATTTCATATTATGCTTTACCAAATTCAAGTGGGACTAGGTTTCCATGGGAATTGGTAAGGGTGTTGACAGATATTTTGGAGCATTAGATACTATTTTCATTTCATTCAGAGCTCTTGGCATAGGTATATTACGATTTATAGATGTATGTATCTGGACAGATGACAGACATGGATGTAATATTTTTGTTACACTTATAGGCCTATAAGAACATAGTCATAGTGAGGCCTTCATGGCTTCCTTGGGTGACATGTGACCATATTGAGCTTGTTATTGGATTTTTGAGATGGCAATCTGACCAGACTCATGAACACATGGGTGAGCATGGCGAAGATTGATACAAGGAGAGGTTGGGGACTTTAGATGTGGATGACGTAGGATGGAGGTCATACAGAGGTTTCCCTGCATGCCCGTAAATATATATATAGCTAGCAAGTATGAGGATGGTCATGTGGGTACATGGACGAAGGCTTGAGATGATAGAGGTCATCCAGTTTTACATGATTCATAATATACTTTTGAGTGGTGTAGGTGATGGCTAGAGCACCTATTAGGTACAGTGGGACAAGACAGAGAGGCACCTTCGCATCCCTATAATGGAAGACCCACTAGCGAGGGGGAGCCATGGGATGAGGATGATGATGTGGATGTTGGAGAGGGGTATGTTGATTGGTGGACACAACACTTGGTGGTTAAGGCTACTAAGGAGACGACACGAGTCGGGGGAGAGACAAGAGTGCCTGGGAGGAGAGGCAACAATAACTACTAGTAGGGAGGCGGAGATGGAGGGGTGGCTGCAAAGATAGAAAAATTATAGGTGGATTTAGATGATACCCTCCAGAGAGGGACATAATATGCTAAGAGGTAGCGGGGATGTGCCAGAGAGGGACTTGGAAATACTGATGAGCGAGATCGATACCTATGATAGTGAGAGGCCTATCGGGCCATATATAGAGATATGGGTACCACCGAGGTGATAGGGGGTGAGGCACAAGGAGCCTCATAGGGGAGCTGGTCATATGGATTTGCCTAGTATTGTGTCATTGGTGTAGTATAAGACACTAGGTGAGGAGGCACGTTATTATAAGTGCATTATTACAATGTAGTTACTGATGTGTTGTGTTATGTGGCATATCTAGACGGAGAGATGATATTAGGGTGCTCAAGTATGATAGGCGATTTTGAGGAGAATGATTACCATAGTGAAATTTAGGTGAGATCATGATCCAGATGACATAGATGATGGTGGGAAGGGAGGAAGACAAACCCTTGCTCTAGGAGTACATGGTTCTAAGCTTAGAGCATTTGATCTGATTCACCACTTAGCGGGTGAATGTTGTATGTAGATTTTGACATTGATTTTGATGTATAGATTTTGAGATAGAGCCCAATCGAGTCCTATCATGGATGTATGAAAACATTTTGATGATATGTATATGTGATGATGATGATGATGATTTTGTCACTATTTCCATGTGTCATGTTGAATAGATTAGATATATGTGATGATTTATGATGATGTGATGTTTTGACTAGATTTTAGATGTGAAATAATTAGATGTTGATATGGATATGTGATGTGATGTATGGATTAATTTATTTGATGTGATGATATAATATATGTTGATGTTAGATGTTAGGAAAATTATGTGATGATACATATTAGATGTGGCATGGCAGATATAAGATGGGATGACTTGGATTAGAATAGATGTGATGGATTTATATGTGAAGTGTATATATTATACTAGATGTTGATGTTAGATATGATTATAGGAATCATGTGATGGGGATTTAGATATGGTTAGATATTGATGATGTGGATATTGATGTGATGATCGTATATGTTCTTAGATTTTAGGCATGATGATGGTTTATAAATTTGGATAATATGACAGATTTAGATTAAATAATGTGATAGACATAGATTGAATGTGATCGAAATTAGCTTTGGTGCATCATGATTGATTGGATATAGATGTAAAAGTAAGGATAGTGCAATTGGAAAGTATAACTTGATTTGATAGGGTGACCCAACCGTGAAAAAATTACACTTTTTCATAGGTAGGAGTTTAGTAGAAAATATGCTTTTGAATTGGATTGGAGTTAAAACGTGAAAGATGAAAACGCAAAGAAATGCACTTGCGACATGGACAAATGTTAACACATAACTAACGGTAGTTAGCCACATTTAAGATCATGGGGGAAGATTAATGGTGTGTTTATAGACCCATTTTATACATAACAAAGGGGTTAAGATGGATCTTGTACGGGAAAATAGGTTCTCCTTAGGTGGTAGTCCTAGATCTATGCCCCATCTCTGAGCAATGTGGTGCAAACTAATCAATGCGGGAATTTTTATGCAAATGGGAAGGTTGATCGATGTGAGAAGCTTTCCGTGGATGCTTTATTTTAATATTTTTTCTTTTTATTTTGATATTTTATAAGGATTATCAATGCGGGAAGCCTTTTCTACCATGATATAAGAAATTAGCCATCCTTCGAAGGAGTGGTCTATGATTAGTATTTTTCTTTGGATTTTCCTTTTTACCTTTTTAGATGGTAGAATAAGATATGCATGCTATTTTTCCTTTGAGGGATCATTCTATACTTTTGACATTATTATATTTTATATGAACAATTTTCCTTCAAGGGATTAGTCTATTTTTGGATAAGATAGCTTTTGATAATAGCATCCATGATTTTGATTATTTAGGATAGAGTTAGGGATAACCAGGTAGACCACTTGGTGAGGGGAAGATAAGATGTATAAGAGACAATTGTGGACCCTTATTATGGTTCTAGTAGGTAGATAAAAAGATGATGGATGTAATGATTGTGGGGTTCCCACCAAGAAGGAGGAACTTATCCATGAGGAATATGCTATGAGGAGAGTCGTGGTGCCCATATTTAAGGTCATAGATAGAGTAGTGACGAAAGACCACATTATTCCATATCATTACGATGAGAGATGGAAAAGGTGAATGATGGATGCAATATCATCAAGCATGACTAGGGTCATGTTAGTAGATATGTTAACAATATACAAGTTGTAAGTGCAAGGTGTTGAGAGGTTCCATTTCAAGTTTACCATCTAAGGAGGCTAAGTGATAGGCTCCAAACCCATATTTATGCATGATAATATATATTCTAATCCATTTGGGAGAAAAATTTCCACGTTGGCTCCTCTCTAGAGTAGTGACATTCTAATTGTATTTCATTACAAGGTCACTAATGTTAAATTCACATTCTTTAATATTCTTTTTATAGGCATGTTTCATTCACTCTTGATAGACATGATGATGTTGAAGATAAATTAAGTGACATTGGTATAGAAATTCAAGTTGGGCTAGGAATTCCCTGATCATAGTCCTCATCGGGGATGAATTCGTGAAGAGAAACGAAAAAATATGGGATTTTTACTTTGAAAGGAAAAATAACTTTAGAGCCATAGACAAGGGAGAAATAACTAGTGGCCGTAGAGGTGTAGATGTTATTTTAATAGGCCCAAAGGGAAAATGGGATGTGAAGATGCTAATTTCATCTCAATTTATCAATATTCTTAGTGAGAATGTTATGAAGAGTCTTATTAGTGGCTTCGTTATGGCTGTTGGCTTAAGGATAATAAGGAGAAGATAATCTAAGCTTGATGTTGAAAGAGTCATAAAGCTTCTTAAGATCTTTTTTTTGAAGGAATTTTATTTGTTTGTGATGATTTTATGAGGAATGTGAAAACGACAGATGATGTGTTGATAGACGTAATCAAATATTTTATTAGCTTTGGTGGATGCGAATGCGAGTGGAATGGCTTCCACTCATTTGGTGAAGTATTTGGTAGCAAAGATGATGGAATGATGACGTTGAGAAAAACATGGATTAATGAGGCCAATGAGGTCAAACCCCCAAGTGTGAGAAAGGCCAAATATATTGATCTGGTTGTAAGTCATGGCTAGGGATGTGGATGAGATTAGAATGTTGTTGGCATTTAACACACTCATTAACATATTCATAAAAATCTTGATTAAGGGTGGGATTGTAATAGCCTAGGCGAAGGACACGCTTAACGACAAAAAAACCTCGAAGTGTCCACCAAAAATTCCATCGTGGACTTCTTGGATAGTGTGGATAGATTCATGGGACTTAATGCACCATAGGATAATACCATCAAATCCACATTTGTAAAGGATACATTCAAGGATAACATAGTGGTTAGCGTGTTGAAGGAGTGACCTCCTACCGTATTTGGATAGGCTAGAGGGAATTTTTGATACGTATAGGTATTTGAAGATCCGAGAGTAACAAATGTATGATTGGTTGGTGTCAACATGAATGATACAAGGAATATCATGGGTGTGAGATGGTTGATCAAGATGGTGGAAAATAATGGAGATTTTATATCTTTTAGTTTTTCAAGGGATGAGGGATGCAAGAGATTCCATAGTATCCGAAAAAATATTGAATGTATGAGGGATAGATTGGATGGTATATTGATCAAAGGCCTCAAGAAGAAAGTTGACGATGTCCCTGTAGTTTTTAAGGACTTCATTTTTACATTAATAGGTTCCCTTGACTTGATTGATAATAAATTGAGAATCACCATATATCAAGGATTTGGACGCCGAGCATGATAGCAATTTGAAGACCTAGGATGAGGGCTTCATACTCATCCATGTTGTTAATACACTTAAAGTCAAGCTTATAAGTGATGGGGATAGGAGTATCCTAAGGAGGAATGATGATGATGTTAGTGCCTCCCCCTTGCCAACACTTAGATCCATCAAAGAAAAGTTTCATTTTGAGGGGAGAAAATTTGTGATCGATGGTATAGATAGATTCATTGGGGAATTACTCATGAGGAAGATGATTGTCAGGAAGAGGGTTTTTGGTGAGATGGTTAGTGATGGCTTACCCCTTTATGGATTTTTGAGAGATGAACTCTAGTTCAAACTCGGTCATGAGCATGATCTATTGAGTAATGTGATCATTTTGATAAGGTTTTGAATGCATGGTTTTAAGAGGATTGAAGCTAGTGATGATATAGGTTTTGTGATTGAGAAGATACTAATGAAGTTGGGAAGTAGCAAATAAGAGAGTGTAACACATATTTTAAGCTTTGGTGTAGTGGGTTTCATAACCTGTGAGATTGTGGCTAATGTAATAGACAACTTTTTCCCTACCTTTCTCATTGTGGTGTGCCAACATGACACCTAGAGCATGATCAGATGTAGATATGTAGAGATAGAAAGGTTTTCCCTCATGTGGAGGTGTGAGCATAGGTGATGATAGAAGATATTGTTTAAGATCGTCACATTCCTTCTAGCAATTGACATCCCTATTGAAGCGATTTTCTTTATGAAGGAGATAAGGAAAAGGTTGGAAATGATCATAAAGTTACGAGATGAAATGGAAGATAGATTGAAGTCGGTCTTGAAGGCTGTGAAGTTACTTTAGATCATAATGGGGAGGTATCTTGAGGATGGCTTTAATTTTGGCAAGGTCAACTTAAATACCCCTAAGAGAAATGATGAAGCTAAGGATTTTTACTGTCAAGAATCAAAATACACACTTAAAGGGATTAAGATGAATGAAGAATTGGATAAGACTCGTGAAGAGAATTTCAAGGATAGAAATATGATCCTCTCGACACTTAGATTCACCCAAATGGTCAATTACATAATCCTTTATTTTTTTATGGATGAGATCCTTAAAGATATAGGCCATGGCACATTGATAGGTGGCCCATGCATTTTTCAAACCAAAGGGCATAATGTGGTAGCATAAGGATCTTTAATAGATGATGAAATATGTCTTATGTTGGTCTTTTCGCATGATGATAATTTTATTATAACCAGAGAACCCATCTATAAGAGAAAGCATTTCATGACCAGTTGTTAAGTTGACTAGTTGGTCGATGTTAGGAAGGGGAAAGTAATATTTAGGGAAAGAGATATTTAAATCTTGAAATTCAGTATAGATGTAGGGATTTTCAAAGGCTTTGGTAACATGTACAATTCTAGAAACTAATTGGGGGTAATCAATGGTTTAGATGAAGTTTTCGGAAAGAAGACATTGCAATTCCTCTTTGAAAAGGAGGGAAATGCAAGGTTGTTGAACCCCGGTCAATATTTTTTCATTTATGTCAAGTGGAATTAATGGTAAAGGAATGAGTGGCGAAGTGAAGCTCAACATGAAGGTTGATTGGTAGTGCGTTATCATGGTGGTTTATGCATTTAGGGATGATTTCAAGTATGTGCAAGCATGACTTGTGAGGTAGGATTCCAATGGAAGCATAGACATGGTTGGAATATTCAGCTCATATGTTCTACGTGTCATATATGATGATTTTATCATAGGCAAGATCTCTTACAATGAGTTTCGGTCCTTTGGTGTAAGTATCACTTGAAAATGGCTCATTTAGGATTTTTTTAAGACCCTGATGAGGTGTGAAAGGTTAGTACATGTCATTAAAATACCATGTAAGCATGGGAGGATCTCAAGGATGGTTTCTAGTGCATGCATGAATAACAACAAGGTTTAATCTATCTCCTAGAGGAAAAATTCAAAAGTTCACTAAAGTTGGCCTTGAGGACTAGTTGTATAGGCTAATGCAAATGAGATATGTTTTAAGATTACAAAAATATTTATGAAAAATAAACTTATGGATCATGTAGAGGTGTGAGTTTTGATGTTTCATGCCAAATTTCATTAAGTTTGAAAAGGTATGTAAAAGTTGTGTAAGTTTTTTTAAAGAAGGCCTTTTAAGAAATGCAAAATAAATTATCTCTCTTTTTAACACCCAAGAAAAAATAAGAAGCCTTCTTCAGATAAATCATAGAAGTTATTTTTGTATCTAATTCCAAACATGAGGTATTGCAAAGACATTGAAGCAAAATGGACAAGTATCGGAGAATTTATGAACATGTTTCTAGTTATGTTTGTCTTTCCCTAAGCACCTACTTGAGTCCGCAATGGAAAAATTTGTTCGTTTGTCATAAAATCACTTGGAAAAGTTTCTTCAAATTTTTTCATGGTTTATTAATTATGTTTCCATGTACTTTGTGTTTTCAAGGTCTTCAGGCTAGTAAGAATCCATACAAGTTTTCTTCTGGGTATGCAAGGTATGTGACTACAAGTGTGGTATGAGTGGAAACAGTCTTGAAGGTATAATTGAATCAAGTTTTGAGGTTACAAAATGGATTTTTTCTCTTTTCCAATCTCTAGTAAATGATAAGTGATCATTTGATTGTTAGATAGGTAGTATAAAGAAAAAATTCATTCTTTTCCATGTCTTGCTTACTATGCCAACCTCATGAAATGCAATCTCTAAGTGACAAGAAGGTAGTCTCACTTCATACATACATATTTGTAAGAGAATTTATAGGTTTGATGTGATCTAATCTTTTCTATTAATGGTGTCAAGTTAATGGTGTTGGGTAGGAGACTAAAGTGAAGGTGGTACAAATAGTTTTCATTGTTCTTTTGCAAGATTAACAAATGGTGATGAGTTTTTGATATGTTGGGTATTTATTTGACATTGGTATAGAACAAAAATCCTTCAATTGGATCATGCGGGCTAATAAAATATGTACTATCAACTTGAATGTTATCCTTGTGTGTTATGAAACACCCTATCACTAATCTTACACACTATCAAAAGTTTTCTTCTTGGCTTGAGGATAAATTGATATGGTTTAAGGTGTTTGAATGATTAGAAGAGGTGTATGAATCCTTAACAAAGCTACATTAATTTTAATTTTCAATTTTCATCAAGAATTTAGCGAGGAATCAATTTTTATCAGTATACTATGCTCAAAACCCTGATACTAGGGTTTGTGAAATTGAAATCTCTGAAAATCGAAAACTATCCATTGAAAAATCATAAAATTTTGTATATAGCTTGGTATAAGGCACACAAATGTGTTGAAAAATATTTCAAATGATTTCATCAATCCATGAAGGATAATTTCATGATAGTTGTCATGCACAATCATTCTAAGGTAGGAATACATTGAATTTACCTAATCAAAGTTTTTTCTTGATATTTGAACACTTTGTCTTCATTGCCACAACACTAAGAGGTCTGAAGGAAGTTGATAAATATTTTAGATTGATTATAAGATGATAGCATAATTATTTTCTCATGATAGTGGTGTAAATGCAAGCAAATATTCTTGTCTCGACATTCAAAATATTTGGCAAAGTGCAAGGTTCCTTAGAACTTCTTATGACAAGTGAAATAAACTCAACTCTTACATCAAAAGAAAGTTGAAAATATTCCTAAAGTTTTTAATAATTGTTGGTATTTAGGTTATAGCAAAAATCATAAAATTATTCTAAATTTCTAAGCAATTGGTCTAGTGACGAAATTGGAAGGTCTTGAGGTAGTCTCAATCGAAGCAAATGAGCTCTTGGAGAAATCCAAAGGTTCTCTGCGGTCGATTACATAAACTTGATATACTTCTCATCTTGGCTCGAACCACAAATAACAAGAAGACAAACATGAAAAGTATGATGTTGTTCAAATAATGAAAAGAGTCCAAAAGGTTAAAAATCAAGTTGTTAGAATTTGGAAATCATAGTAATAATCTCAAGCAGTGGAGTACGTTGGAGGTGTCTTGAACAAAATTAGGGTGTGAAAGGTTTAGGAAGATGAAAAAATCTAGTGTTCATCCAAGCATATGACTATGAAATGTGAATAGGTGGTAAGATAATTCGAGAGTGTGATATTTTCTTGAAATGTGAAACATTAAAACTGTGTATACCTTTATAGAATGTAAAAATACGGTGAATCATCAATATGAATCACAGGAGAATAGATAGTGAAGTAAGGAGCTGATTAAGATATGAGTATATAACATAAGGAATTTGGTTGGAAAATAAAATAGGATGTGAAGAAGAGAAAAAATGTGAAACAAGGAAGTGATACAACATAGAGAACATAATGCAATCTTAAGGGAATATACAAAGGTAGTAGTATAGGTGACAAAGTGTTGTATTAAAACATGAATGAAGGTTATTAAGACATTATATAAAGGGCGTGAGATAGACTTAGCTATTTAATGCAGACAAATATTAAATGTTCAATATTATCGAAACTAAGATATTGAATCCAAGTGAATATGAAGGAGTTTTGACATCGAGATATTAATTGTAAACAAAGATCTAATGTTACGAGTATGAATTCGGATAAGATGAGTCATAAATAGCAAGTGTGATCAAGGTACTGATCCGATTAGTCAAGAAGAGATAGAGCACACTTTAAGAACTTAGAGAGCAGAGAAAGTGGTAAGTTGAGTCTCCGATGAAACCGCAAGTGTGACAAGTAAGTTGATAAGTAAATTTAGGGTTAAAATCATGGTGTGTGCGAGAGGATAAATTTCTAAGACGTGACAATATTTTGTGTGTAAAATCTTCCATATATGAAAGAAGTCAATGTGAATTCACTAAAGGAGAGTTATTAAATAAAAATTGACTAATATGTAGTATGTGGGGATAGTTAATCTAAGATATGAACAATTGTAAATAAAGTAGATAAATGTTATAAATAAATGTAAATATGACACAAGTAACTATGAAAAAAGAAATGTTAACCCTAATATGCAAGAGAGAAGAGGAAAGAACTTAGTTGAATAATGATGCTCGGCAGGATAGTCTCACAAAGTGATGACTAGAAAATATGGAAGTAGGAATGACTATGCAGAAGTCTTGAAAAGGATGGATCTAGAGGATCTAGTTGGATTGGAGCACTTGAAGATGGACTGGGGCACTTGTGGGCCCTCTAATATACAATCTAGGTGGTCTAATATACAATCTAGGCACTCGGTCTATGCAAAATCTCTAAAAATAATCTTCGTAGGGATGGGAGGTGATTTGGAACCTTTGATGTGTGTCGTATCATATTTTTTTCATGCTCCTTCATATGTCTCCTATAATCCAAGATGAAAGGAATACCCATGAAAACCCCAAAACAAGCATCAAACCTGGAAAATAAAAATTCATATGAAGGGGTGAGATTTACCTTAGCCACCATAATGGTGGACTCTAACTTAGCACCGCACTACATCTCGCAGACCCTATGTAGTTATATGTGCAAATGTGTGTGAACATGCCCTAGGTTGCTCTTATTCTAGTCACACTCTATGAAATAGCAAGTAATAAGCGTGCGTAAAATGTAATAAAATATGCACATGAAATATAATGGAATCCCTCCCCTATAAAGTGTGTGATGCAGATGTTCTAGACTTTGATAGAGCTATGTGGATGCAAGTGATCTCCAATGTAATAGATGGATGCAACTCTAGGTAAGTGATAGTAGTGAATGATGTTAGGTCCCTCATTATGGTCTCATAACTTTATATTTATAGGGTTATCTTCATCTAATTTCATAATTAACCCCAAAAAGGATGACCATAAGAAAGATAAAGATCTCAAATGGCTAGAAAGAGCCCAAAAAGTGGCAAGAAAGTGAAAAAGGATCGGGACACCCATGGTGGGACCAAGGCACCCACGGGCACTCCATTACTAATTTGGGTGCCCTAGTCGAGGCTAAAATAATGTGGGATGACAGAATTTGACTGGGCATATGGGTGCAAGAGGTCGGTAATGATGAAATAAAATAAAACAAGATGGCTAAAAGACGAGGGTTAATTAGTAATTTCTTCACTCAAAAAATTTATAAATAGTAGTATGATATCATGACCAAATAATTTCTAAAGTGCATAATTTTGTGTCTACATTGACCCCACTTTATGTTGGTGAGAGGAAAGATCAAGAGCATAAAGTAGATAGAGATGCATACCTAATTTCCATAAAGAGTGCGTTATAAATGCATCAAAGGACTAGAAAAAGCATGGAATGACAAAAATATGGAGGAGCATGGAAAATAAAGATGAAAAATGTGTAAAGAAAAAGTGATGAGAGTGAACCTAGGGTGGAACACATGTGTAGTTGTTGCGTTGTGTAATGTACCTACATGGTTAGTAAAGTGTGTGATGTCACGAAGTGTTGTTATTGACGTTGTTGTTGTTGTTTTTCCCCCATTTGACTACTTTGTTTCTCATACGGCGTAACTTGCAAGGAGAAAATGATTAAGTATTCAAATATGTATGAGTAAAAATGCAATGTAAAAGAAACATGGATATGAAAGCATGTAAATGTAAAATATACAATGGTAAATGGAAAATTTAAATGGAACATGTGCACCTGATCCATGTTGAGAAAAAGAGTGTAGAAGGATATCCTCTACTGTCAGTGGTTTTTGGGAAATCTAACTTTGTAGGGTCGAAGAAGTGTATGGAGGAAATTCTTTGTGTCCTCCAAGCTCTAACTGCTTCCCTAAAAGAGATCTTTGTATCATCCTGGTTTTTTGGGTGATCCAGTGCCACTGGCCAATTTAGTGTAGGGAGGTACACCCACTATAACCTCCAATCCTATAACTGCTTCCCAAAATGCTAAGGAATTTATGTCCTATAAAATATGTTGTGTATGGATTTTGTAGACTGGTCTGAACTCACTCGTTATATGTAACTAAACTAAACTGGTGTAGAATATTTGTTTTAGTATGTTAAAACCCCTAGATGATGCCACCCTCTCTTTGGGGGAACATGTAATTTCATTGATAAGAGAATACGGCCCCAAAAGAGGACCAACTACATGAACTCTACCATGGAAAGTTCTTGGTAGAGACCAAGGCATGCACAAAAAAGAATTCTATCCAAAGACAAGTGTGAGAAAACATGCATGCAAATAGAAAACAATGTGTCACCTACGCAAACATTGTAAAAGCTATCATGCAAAGTAGTAATGTAAACAAGAAAGAAGACAAGTAAGCTACACAAAGTGGGCTCAAAAATGGGGACATCACTCATGATGTCACAAGACACACAAGGCCATCATGGTCACAAATTAAAAAAAAAAGTGTGCACACAAGTAAAATTCCAATTCCCACAAATAAGAGCAAACAATAGGAGACAATGTAACAAATAAGTATGGAAGAAAATATCCTTGCATGAAAAATGTTGCACATGAAGCACCCATTAGCATGTTATAAAGATACTAATATTTCAAAAGCGTGTATAGCCAAGGAATGTAAAGTGTTAAGTACGAAATGAAATAATAGCAGACTGAGAGAGAGAAATATGGATGCCCCCAACTACCAAGCAGTGTAGGAAGGGTAAAAGGAGAGCACCCATATTGCATGTAAGAGACATGTATCTATGATCACAACTAGACAAAGACGTGAACGCACATGTGTTTATGATATAAATAAATGACATACAAATAAGATAACTATCATGTGTAATAAAGAGACCATGAATAAGCAAAAGTAAGCAAGAGTATAAGTGACCATAATATGCAATATGTCGTGGATGGATGTAATGGAATGCAAAATTGAGTGATATGAGCCATGTGCCCCTCGAATGAATGGAAATCTATCGGGTTTATTTGGTTTTCCCCCTCAGTAGTCAAGAATAAACCATAAACAAGAGTGTGTCATCAAGAAATGGCCGAAGTGTGTGTTGTTTCTAACATGATGTATGGAATGTATAGGTGTAGTGATGAGGTGTGACCTAGCAATGAGATGTGCTTGAACCATATAGCCGAAGCGTATATCGTGACCAGATGAACATATAAGTTATGATTTAGCTTAAGCATATATCACTATGAGATGAAAGGATGAGTGATAATTTATCCCTAAGCGTATATCACTACAATATTAGGAGTGATGATGTAACCTAATGTGTATACCAAAGACAAAATGATAGAATAGGTGATGATTTAGCCTAAAGCGCATGTCACTAAGCTAGAATTTTTCATGATGAAAGATCGAGTAAATACGTGTGTGAGGAGTGTAAGGTCCATTTGATTTGTAAACCCTTGGCAGTTGAGTATGGACCAAGGAACTAAAGTGCGTCAATGGTTAGTGATTGCATGAAGGCATGAAGACGATATAGTATAGATGTTGACCATGTGATGAGTAATGTGGAAATATGTTATGTGTAAAATGTAGTATAGAATGGAAAAATACAAGATGAATAGAATGTGTGAATACGCAATATGTAGAATGTGTGAAAGGACATGTATGTAAATGGACTAGTAATGTATTATGTATGATGGTGTAATGTTAGACTCATAAATGATTATTAGTATAGGAAGTAGAATATGTGTGAAAATGTGTGGTGTAAAGCAAATACTACATTATGTAGGATAAGTAGTGTATGATGTAAGACGCGTAGACAATGGTGTATGCCTAATGATGACTAGCATGATGCATGATGTATAAATGCACAAATGTCAAAATTTTGTAGACTAAATGTAAAATGTATGGTGTATGACACATAATGTATGAATAGATGTGGTGTGTATGCCTTATAGTGTAGTGTGTGGGGTTCATGTGTAGTAATCCCTCAATAGTCAAGTGTGAACCGAAGCACAAGAGTGTGTCATCGGTAATGATGCTAGAATGTATGATGAGTATGCCTAATGTGAGGATATGAATGTATAAAAATGTAAAAGATGATGAGTGTGACTATGTTAAGACAAGGTGGGGGATGTGAAGTGCTATGCCCCCCAAGTGTGTGTGAATGAATGAACTATCCAATGATGGTGAAGGATGGAGGTCCTTCATTTGATGTAGGAGATGAAAGCGTATGACCATGCTCTAATAGTGGAGGTATGGTAGACAAACATTGTAGTGGTGAATGAAGTCTGTGCACATGTGAGGGATGAATGTATGAAGAAGGTCATGGCATCACAAAATGTGTCAATGATGGAGATCTATGTGATGTGGAATGCGAAGGTGAAGAATATCCACATGGAATAAAACAAGGTGGTGATTTATGTCGAGATGTAGTAACTGTCTGAGGAATAGGCCTATACCTATGTGTAGGACTAGTCAAACGATGTGGGCATATAGACGATGCTCGAGTAGGAGAGCTAGGAGTATATTTTGCTTTGAGTAACATAGAGTGTGATGTGCAAGAAGAAGTAGGTGGTGTGTTAGCTACTACATCGGGAGATGACAACCATGAAGTAGATGGAGGGACGCCATCAATAAAAATGACATGATTGTTGTAAATGAATTTGAGTCATAGATGATTCATAGAAATGATAGATTATGAGTGAAGAATCTAATTGAGACCAAGAAGCATGTCACATCCCTCAATTGTGTTTCCAACAAGGAAAGGTATGAACATAGTAAGATGACCAACCATAATAGGTAACTTAACAACTCCAAAGGGTTTGTTGAAAGGGTATTCAATTTTTGATGTAGGATAATTGATAGCCATAAGGAGTGACATAGAACATGCACTAATGGGCCATGATGGATCAACCTTAGTGTTTTTATGGAGGTCAAGCCAATATATGTATGGATGTGTAAGTGATTATATATAAACTTAGCATGATAATTGACATTGGAAAAATAAATGATTGGTGGTGAAGCTTCAGTGTTAACAACTAAGAAATCAAAACCCCTAAGCCAGGGGGAGACATGGTGTGTGAGATATAATTAGTGGATGAATCTGTCATTTATGAGTTATGCTTCGATAATGGGTTATTAAATATATTGAGTTTATGATTTTCATTGGTAGGCGGAGTTTTTCAGACTCCAAAAGCTCAATTTGACCATTTTCAAGAAAATCCTGAATGAGATGTCATAATCAGAAACAATGATCAAGTGGGATGTCCTATGCATTGATGATAATCACAATAAGAATTTTCATCAAAATTGTGTCCTTTTGGCTGAGATGGATCAAGTTGTAGAGGAGAGGGTAAGGTAATAAGATTACTATCGATGAGTTGTGGTAGTAAAACACTCAAAGGAGGTGTACTAAAATTAGTAAAATTACATCTATAAGGTTGTGGTCAAAGTTCCTTTGGAGTAGAGATTATGTTGACAACTATTTTTCCATCCATGGGTTTAGTTGTAAATAACTTAAATGTTGGCTTACCTTGAAAGTGGTGGATGACAATGCTTTCTCTTTATATTTAAGTTTACCTATGGTTAAGATTTTTGTCTCATGAAGCTTGAGAGTATGGAAAATTTGATCAAACAAAGGATATGTCTCAAAGAGAACACTCTCTTGTAGAGGTGGTAATAGAATCTAAATAAATAAATCTTGGAGTTTGGAATCTGCAAGTACATTAGACATCTTAGCTAAGTTATTCTTGTATCGCAAGACATAATCGGATAAATGTTCATTAGACCCTTTCTTGAGTTGTATTACTGGGTGTAGGAGATCTTAGAGCCAATGTTGATAGAAAATTGAGTGAGAAATGCATCGGCTAAATGCATGAAAGATACCATTGAATGTACAAGTAGGTCATAGAACTAACACATCACATAGTCTTGTAAACTACAAGGAAAAATATTATCTAGTATCGTGTGATCATCCGCATAGTCAAGGCATGCTACATGAAATTCTCGAAGGTGTTCTTTTGGGTCCCATGGCCTTTAAATATAGGTAGCTTAGGAGAGACAAAATTAGGCGGAAATGGATATGTTGATATGGTAGAACGAAAGGATTATGCAATAAGACTATAGAATCTAGAGGCACTCTTCATATGAGGTAGCTAACTAAAGTCAGGTGAAATTGGGTTTGTAAGTCTTTATATAAAGATGTCAAATTTGGATAATTCGAGGAAGAAATGAGGTGGAGATGAGAAACACCATGGTGAATGGTGGGAGTAGTGGTTGTAGCAATAGGAGCAGAAACATATGTAGGTGGAGTAGAGACCATAGGAGCAAAAACATGGGTAGGTGGAGTAGAGACCATAGGATCAGAAGAAGCAATGATGGAAGTGGAAGCATCATGATCTCTCTTAGCAGCAATTAAAGCATGTAAGACATGAGGGAGATGTGTAGGGTTTTCACGCAATGCTTGGTGAAAGTCAGTAATAGCGTTAAGTTGGTCTTGGTCAATGTTGGTGTCTTCATCATAGGAATTTTCACTATCAGATGCTTCTATCTCATGGAGAGGAACCTGGTTGGAATTATCTAAAAAAATTCAGTCATAGATGTAGTTGCATAATAAATTTACTTATAAGTACGATGGGTAAATGAAGGGAGCTCACAGTAGTGAAGAGACCCAAAACAACCACTATGGGTAATGGGCATAAAATGAAAGAAGGAAGAAATATTCGTAAGTTGGGTTCACCAAAATGATTAACTAAAAATGAATAATATGTAGGTATGTGGGGATGGTTAATAAAAGCTATGAAAAAATGTAAATAAAGTAGATAAATGTTGTAAATAAATGAAAAGATGACACAAAAACTATGAAAAAGGAAATGTTAACCCTAATATGTAAAAGAGAAGAGGAAAGAACTCGGCTAAATAAGATGATCGCAGGAAAATTTTGTAGTGATGACTGGAAAATATAGAAGTAGGAACGACTATGTAGAAGTCCCGAAAAGGATGGATCTCTGGAGGATCTAGTTGAACCGAATTTCGAAGAGGGACTAGAGCACCCGCAGTTGCTCTAATATATAATCTAAGCACCCTAATCTATTTAAAATATTTGAAACTCGGTCTCCGTAGGGCTAGGAGGTGATTTGGAACCTTTGATGTGTGTCGTATCATATTTTTCATGCTCCTTCATATGTCACCAATAATCTAAGATGAAAGGAATACCTGTAATACCCTAAAATAAGCATCAAACCCTAAAAAAGAAAAATGCATATGAAGGGGTTGGACTGACCTCAACTACCACAATGGTGGACTTACTAACTAAGCATTGCACTACATCTCAAACCCGATGTATTTCTATGTGAAAGTGTGTGTGAACATGCCCTAGGTTTCTCTTGTGCCAGCCACACATTGTGAAGTAGCGAGAAATAACTGTGTAGAAAATGTAATAGAATGTGTGCAAGAAATAGAATAGAATCCCCCTATGAAGTGTGTGATGTAGATGTCCTAGCCTTGTGCCTTGATGATGGAGCTATGTGGATGTAAGTGATCTCCAATGCAATAAATGGATGCAACTCTAGGTGAGTGATAGTAGTGAATGATGCTAGGTCCCTCATTATGGTCTCATAACTTTATATGTATAACATTATCTTGATCTAATTTCGTAATTAACCCTGAAAAGTCTGACCACAAGAAAGATAAATATCTCAAATGGCTAGAAAGAGCCCAAAAAGTGGCAAGAAAGTGCAAAAAGGACCGGGGTGCCCCTGGTGGGACCAGGGCACCCACAGGTGCCCCAGTCAAGGCTAAAATAATGTGGGATGACAGAAACTAATTGGACATATGGGTGCAAGAGGTAAGTAATAATGAAATAAAATAAAACAAGATGGCTAAAAGATAAGGGTTAATTATTAATTTCTTCACTCAAGAACCTTCTAAATAGTAGTATGAGACCGGGACTAAATAATGTTTAAAGTGCATAATTTTTGTCTACAGAGACCATTGTGAAATGAGCCTTGCATTTAATTAGATGATCAAGAAAGATAAATCAGTATCAGAGAGAAGAAGAAGCAAAGTGTTTTAATCTAGAGGTCATTATCAGTTTTGTAAGACAATAAACAAAGTGTGACCAAAACACAGAACAAGTCTAAGTTACAGCTTAGAATATAAAGGTTATAACCTCCTTGTAAGTAGTAGCTTACTAAAGATCAGTTGTAGCTGGTTAAATTATAGGGGGTTGAATCCTCCATACTGAGTATCAATTTGGTCAAACTTAGGAGTTGCAGCTCCAGGTTGAGTAAAATCTCAACCATGAAATCATGTAACATTTAAAGGGCATTTTTATCCTAAGTAGAATTCATCATTTCAGTGGGTTTTTTCCCAGTTTGGGTTTCCCACATTAAATCATGTGTCTCAGTGTACATTCTCTTGTAATTTTCTTGTGTGTGATTTTATATGCTCTTCATAAAAATATTAATGAAATAAAAATGATTTTATAAGTTTGATTAAACATTTATTCACACCCCTCTTAGTGTCCTAGTTTCCAATAATTGATATCGAGCCTGGTAATCCGTAATCAAGTCTTACTGACTTGAGTAGGTCCTTCTGAATCACAAGCATGGTTATTGAAGTAATTCCTAGTAGTAGTTCAAGAGACAAATATGTTAGTGAGGATGAAATCTTAGATGAAGAGGAAGCAGAGGTAAATCTTGAAGCAAAACTGATAAGTGCTCTAGATGAACTGAAATATCAAAGGAAAAAGAACAAGAAATTGAAGACCAAGTTAAAAGAGTATGAAGAGCAGATCAAACTTCTTGAGGAGAGGAAAAAGAAGAAAGATGAAGAGGGAGTAAAAGATCTTGAGGCACAATTAGAGATGGTTTCAGCATCTCTCAGAGACAAAGAGAAAGAGCATCTCAAAATTAGTACAGAGCTGAAATCTCATGTTGAAATAGTGACAAAATATCTACATGCCAAAGAAGACACCTGCATGAGATATGAAGAAGAGTTGATATATTTGAGAGCTGAATTAGATGAATCAATAGAGAGATTAAACATGTATATCAAGTTAGAAAAGATCTTTGAGGCTCTAAATGAAATGTTGGACAAGCAGAAGGCAGTAGATGAAAAAACTAGACTAGGCTTCATTAAGGATCCTGTAAAGAAGGATGAAGATGAAAAATTTGGTTCAAGTGGACATTCAAACATGAAGACAACTAAGTGGAAAAATTCAAGAAGGCCTAAACCTATTAGGAAACCTAATGCTTTCAGGTATGAAAGAAATTTTAATGGATATTGTTATTCATGTTATGGTTTTGGACATAGAGCTAGGGAATGCATGAAGAATTTTGATAGAGAACACCCATGGAGAAGCTATAAAAATGATTATGAGAAGAATATAGTGTGTTTCAACTGTCAAGAAAAAGGGCATACTATCAGGAACTATTTAGAAGAACCTTCAAGTCAGTTTTGGGAAAAATAACACTTAAGAGGCATGAACATGTTAGTGTGCTACAACTGCAACAAATTTGGACACTATGCTAAAAGGTGTCATGAGTTCAAGGCTGCAAATTATGATAGGAATGATAGTTCACACCAAGCCAGAGGAAAAAGTAATGTCATGTGTTATACTTGTCACAATTTTGGGCATTTTGCAAAGCAATGCTATTATCATAAGCAATCTAAGTACAACAACAGGTACTATACTTTCAGAGGGAAAGATAAGAAGGCATCCAATATGAATATCAGTCCTAGAAATGAGACTAAGTCAGCCATGGTTAAAATAGCTCCTAAAAAGAAGAAATATAAATGGATATACAAGGTCAAGGAAGAAAACCCAAGAGTTGAGGAAGAAAAGAAGGATAAGAAAATAGTGTGGGAAGATGATGCAAGCTTAAGAAAGACATCAAGAGTAGATGGTCAAGCCAAGAAAAGTGAAAGAAAGCCAAGGACTAGTCATGAAGAACACTCACTCATAGTCAAGAGAAGACAAGGAAATGAGACACATCATACATGTCTGAAAAGCAGGAAGTCTCAAGAAATGAAGGTAGAACATACAACAGTATATCAAATAAGATAGACGAGGATTCACAAGAGATAAAAACAAAGAGTGAGTCATCAAACCTCTTTGATGTCTTCTACTATTTTGATAGATTCTATCAAGAATAGAGTGCCTTCTCTAGGCTTCTAGAAGGCATACTCTCTTTGAAAGAAGCATTGATGTGTACTTGAGAAGAATCATCATCAATAGGTGCTCATGTTGCAAATATATCACCAATGAAAATATATACTTGGTCTATCTTTCTCTTAAAAATATGTTTGGTGTGGTTGAATTATGTCAAGCACTTGAAATTCTAAGTCTAATCTGTTTATAGTGTCCGCCTTAGTATTTAAAGCTCTATACCATGAAAGGAGTGACCTTATTTAGTCATGTCTTCCTTGAATTCTTGTGATTCAAATGGTTGTTCTTTTTATTGAAAGTGCATAGAAGTCCGTCAAACACTCAAAGTGTACTCTTTGGTCTGTATATGTCGACTCAAGTTAAAGTCAAATTTTGATGTTTAGTAAGAGATCATATATTGTTATCCATGTAGTCATGCTCAGTCTGAGATGTATTCATATGTGCTCTAAACAAAATATGAAACTGTGAAAAGTGGCTCTTAATATGTATCTTCATTAATGTCATGTGAGTGTATAAGTTCACAGTCTATGTATAGAAACCATCATTGTGACTTTGCAAAATTGTTGTCCTCGCCTTAAATTCATAAAGAGAATGTAAGGTTGTAAATCATAAGTTTTGTACTCATGATATTGTTCAATGTGATTAGTTTGTTTTTTTGGTCCTAATTGCTTCTCTTGGTCTTCAAAGAACATTGTCTCATTGAACATGTAAATCACTTTGTCAGTGATGGATCTTATTATGAAAATTCATTAGAAAGTCTCACAAAGTTTAGACCTAAAGTGGTGTGATTCTAAAAGGTTTTGTCCTAGTAATTTTCAATACACACAGTTAATATCTGAATTTCATGCTCTTCAAGTAGTCTTTAGAAGGTTTCTCTTAGGTAGAATCAGGTTATAAAATGCATCATATCATGAAAGTGTCATACAAGCTCTCATATTGAGCTCAAAAGAAATTGTATTATATCGCCAAATCATGTAGATTTCAATCACAGTATACATAGCATGTCATAGCTTGTGCATGAATTATTTGATGGAAGAATCATCAAGGGAACTAACATGCAAATGATCCCATGATCTATTTACATAATATAAGAAGAGAGTTCATGTATCTCCAGTCACTAAATAAGCATATGTAAGTACTCTAACTGGAAGTTAAAGGTCCTAAAAGGATAAGCTCATCATGATAAAAGGTCGAACAATATTTTCATGAATTTTTAGAACCTTGAGGGAAATTAGCATCTTACAAGAGGTCATACAGAGGTCAAAAGACATTGTGTGAGAAAATTGTCAAGGTGGTCTAAAGTCACATGAACGGGGATAAAAGGCACAATAAGATCTATGGAAGTTGAATATTTACAAATCTAAGTGCACATGGCATAATGTACATACCTACTTGGTACAAGGGTAGTCAATGTCTCAAAGTATGGAGTGACTTGTCAAAATAAAATCATGACACTCAAAAGGTTTCATTGCCATGGAATAGTGTATATGGTGTACACGATGATCTAGACCTAGAAAATGAAGGTTCATGTTTAGTTTTAAAGATTTTAGTAGAATTGGTGAGTCAAAAATCATGGGACAATTCTAAGATTTATATTTGAAAATAAATTAATGAAAAATTATATATAAATCATGCAACATATCTTGAAGCATTGAATTTACCTCTCAAGTTTGACCTTGAAATGAGTTTGAACTTCGGTTAAGGGTAAAGTAAATAATCAAATGCATTTAGATTATTTAGGTTTCATACCAAAAATAAAAAGACATTACTTTAAGAAATTTTATCAAAACAAGGTAATTAGATCACATAGAAGGATGCATCCATAAGATGTTACGAACACCCTAGTGATCCCCAAAATGCAAACCGAGTACGAAGAAATATCGAAATAGAATATGTTGACTGGCTTAATAAAATGATCAAAACATTATAATAATTATATATATACCTTGGATCACCGCAATTGATCCAAGGTATGCTTATTTATTGACAATGAATACTTGAAAAGAATATTTGACACAGAATCTTTACACATAAACAAGATGGTGCTTGTGTATTTTATTAATATCAAAATCAAGCATTACAATCAAAAGAGAGAGCTGCAATATTTATAGATATTGGACAGCTTCTATCTCTTCCACAATATATGGAACAATATCAACTAAACTAAGAAAATGTAGGAATAGCTTATTGCCCCTAACTTCCCTATTTCCCCTCATGGAAATCATTCGGGAACAAAATATGCAAGATAGAACATGATCCCACAAACCAAGGGATAAGACAACTAAAAGACAACTCACTAATAATTGACTTTATCTAAGCTAACTTAAGTAATTAAAAAATTACTTTATTACAATATCACTTTAACTCATATGATGAATTAAGTGTTAGTTTATTTCAACATTATTCATGTATTAGCAATGAAATAGACCAAGAAGTAGTTCTATATTGCAAATTAGGCAATGAACTGGCATATTCTTATAAGACTGAATTTATTTCCTTCACTAGTATACAAAATGTATTTCAAAGTTCAGCATAAAGAGTATATGAAATACCTCAATATCAATTCATAATTTCCATAGTATGACTGTATCCAATTTTTAGAAGATAAAACAAATCATCTACAACAAACTTGATTAATCAGTTTTAAAGAGTATACAGTATTCAAAAAAAGAATCAACTATCAACGTTTGTAACTTCAATTACAGAATCAAGCAAGGATATCAACCATTATAGAGGCATTACATACCTCCCCTCTAAAAAGCATCATCGTCCGATGATTAACTTAATCCACATTCATATTCAAGAAAAAAAATCATAATTATAATTCTTCTATCCATAAAATTTTTGAACAGAAAACAAATTTGCAAAAATTCAAGTCTTTCATAACTTATTACAACATAAAAAAATTTCATCCCAAGATTAGAAAAATATAATACCGCCCAAAGTGAAAGAAATTAAAGATAATTTAAATCAAGTCTTTAATTATCAAAAAAATCAGAATTGATTCTGGTCAAATAGATGAGGAAAAGTAGTTTTTATATCCTCAAGGTTTTCTCATGTTGCACTTTCTTCATTAAATTGGTCCCACTAGACCTTACATTGACTGATTTCACAATTTCACAAGTGCAACTGGCGAGTTTCCAAAGCACTCTTATGGGTTCAACCACAATTATTCTTAGGTCTTTGACCTACAAGGAATCCCAATTTAATACATGTGATAAATCTAGAACATATTTATTAAACAAAGAAATATGGAAAACATCATGCATTTGTGCCAAGGTGGGAGGTAATGCTAAGCGATAAGCTACAGGGCTAATCACTTCTACAATCTCAAAAGGTCCCACAAAATGAGGTGATAATTTAGTTGCCTTGTCAAAGGTAATAGAGCTCTTTTTAGGCTTAGCACGTAAAAAGAATTTTTCACCAAGTTGAAATTTCCTATCGACCCTTTTCAGATCTACATAACTTTTTTGCCTATTAATAGATTCCTTTAATTATTCACAAATTACTTTTAGTTGTTCCATTTCAGTAAGCATTTCAGGCCCAATTACCTCTCTATCTTTAATGTTATCCCAACTAATTGGGGTTCTACACTTCCTTCCATATAATGCTTCAAAAGGTGCCATTTTTAGAGAGGAATGATAATTATTATTGTAAGAAAATTCAACTAAAGGAAGGTATTCTTCCCATTTGTATTGTTGGTCCATACAATACATTCTTAACATATCTTCCATAACCTGATTTACTCTCTCTGTTTGACCATTTGTTTCCGGATGGTATGCGGAACTAAAATTTAGTTTTGTTCCTAAGGCTGCATTTAGTGTTTTCCAGATATGGGATGTCATTCTAAGTTCTCTATCAAATATAATCAATTCAGATACTCCATGTAATCTAAAAAATTTATGCACAAATATTTTTGCTAAAACTGGTGAATCATCTTAAATATTACCAAGTAATAAAATGTGCTACCTTTGTTAATTTTTCAACCAAAACTAAAATAACATCATGATTATTCTTAGACATAGGCAACCCCTGAACAAAATCCATACTTATTACTTGCCACTTATATTGTGGTATGCTATGAGGATACAAAGAAACCAGCCTATGTGCATATGTTCGGCCTTAACTCTTTGACATTCAAGGCAATGTGAAACAAAACCAATTATGTCTTTCTTCATCCCTTTTTAGAAATATTGTTTTTTTTACATCAGTAAGAATTTTTAACCATATTATGACAGGAATTATAACCATCTTCGTTATCTTTCATTCAGATTTGGCTAAGTGAAAATATACTTCAGCCCAAGGTGGTCAATTTTTAACTCAAAAGGTCTACCTAAGAGATAATGTCTCCATACTTTAAGTGCATGAACTATGGAAGCAAGATCTAGGTCATGGGGAGCATAATTCAACTCATGTATCTTGAGTTTCCTGCTCTCATAAGCTATAACATGATCATTTTGCAACAATATACCTCCTAGTCCTTCTCTAGAAGCATCTGTAACTACCGTAAAGCTTCCATTTGGATCCAGAATAGTCAAAATAGGTACAAAAGTTAGTTGTTCCTTTAGATTTTTAAATGTTGATTTACATTTATCACTCCACACAAACTTTTTGTCTTTATTTTGTAATGAAGTAATCAGGGGTGAATTTTGAAAATTCCTTAACAATTTTTTTGTAATATCCAGAAAGCCCCATGAAGCTTCTAACTTCATGTACATTTTTAGGTGTAGGCCATTCAATTATGGTAGAAATATTTGATGGATCAACTGTTATTCCATCTTTGCTTATGACATGTCCTAAATAATGCACTTTTTCATAAAAAGAACATTTGGACAACTTACCATACAATTTTCTCTTTCTCAAAATCTCAAGTACAATTTTCAAATGCTCCTTGTGCTCATCAATGCTTTTAGAATAGATAAGAATATTGTCCAAGAACACAAGTACAAACTTGTCCAAGTATTCTTGAAAGATATTATTCATCAAATTCATAAAAGTTATAGGTGCATTTTTCAAACCAAAAGGTAAAATAGTGAATTTGTAATGTCCATACCTTGTTCTAAAAGTTGTTTTATGAATATCTTCATCCTTAATTCTCAATTGGTGATATCCAAAATGAATATATATTTTTGAATAAATTGATGCACCATGCATCTAATCAAATAGATCATCAATCCTAGGAAGAGGATATCTATTTTTTATTGTTGTTTTGTTTAACATTTTATAATCAATAAAAAGTCTAAGTGTTTCATCCTTATTTTTCACAAAGATTACCGGTGATCCCCAAGGTGAGACACTCAATCTTATTAAGCCTTTAGAAAACAATTATTGAAACTGTGCCTTAAGTTCTACTAGTTCAATTATAGTCATGCGGTAAGGTGCCTTGGAAATAGGTTCAGATCCATGTTTGATTTCAATTGTGAAGTCAAGTTCTCGTTTATCCGGAATACTAGGTAGTTCTTCCGTAAAACATCGATGAAATCCCTTAACAGTGGATAGATTTCCAAGAAATTACTATCTCCTTCTACTATTTCAGAAATTTTTACTGCATACAATGTGCAGCCTTTATTTTTGGCCTTCTTAAGCTGCATAGCTGATAATTTCCTAACTAAAATTTCTCATTTTACCCCTTGAATGTTTTTTGTTTTATGTAGATCATCAAGGTATCTAATGTGTTTTTCAAAACAATAAAATTTTCTTTATGTTTAGTAAACTAGTTAACACCAATAATGACATCATATGACCCCAAAGGAGCAACATAAAGGGCTACTTCGGTAGAAAAACTTGGTAATTCTAAAACTGCTCTAAACATACATTTACTAACAGTATGGACAACATTATTACCATAATGAATAGTCCAATATTTTTCCATTATTCCATCTTTTCTTTTTAATTTTGTAGCTAATTTATTAGAAATGAAACATTCTGTAGCACCAGTATCAAAAAGTATAGTAACAAGTGTACCAAATAATTTACCTGACACTTCTATGGGTGTAACTTACTTTTCAGCTTGCTTATCAGCTACTGCAGCATGTATCTTATGTTGTTGGTTGTTTTCATCTTTCTTTAGAGGGCACTGATTTGTGTAGTGATCCTTACCACAGTTAAAACAACCCCCTTACAGTCCCCTTTTTGGCTCAAACTTATTTCCGGTCTTGGAATTACTGTTTTGACCTCCATAAGCTTTTCTATCCATTATTGTTATTCCTTACAAAATTGTTTATATTATTCGCAGAGGTTTATTTGCTTCTTTTTTCTTATTTTTATCAGCCACAAACTTGTTTTTAACTCCAAACTTTTTCCATGTCACCTTCTTAGGTGAAAGTGACAAATAAGAGTTGGTAATTCTCTTTTGATTTTCCTCTTTGTGTGCGTAAACCGCCTTCAATTTATGTTGTTTCCTTGTGGATTTTTCTACAACCACTTCCATGGTCATTGGGTTATGTACATCTACCTCTCCTCTAATGACAGGATTCAAACCCCTAGTGAACTTGTGTATCCTAAAATTTTATTGTGGAACATACTTAAGTATTTTGGTAAACCTCTCCCGATAAGACTATCTCTGTTAATTTTCCTTGTACTAAATTTTGAAATTATGTCATTTTTTATCATAATAGAGTTGTGGCAACCAATGTTGCCTAAAGTATCCCTTAAATTGATCTCATGTAATGCTTGTTTCATTAATGTTCAGTTTATCCTTACGGTTGTCCCACTAGGAGGATGCTTCATGGGAAAGATGGTAAGCTCCTCATATTGCCTTCATTTCTTCCGAGAAGTTCCTTATTGCAAAGTACTTCTCCATTTTGTTAAGCCAAATCTCAGCCCCATCCCCTAGTGTAGTGCCATAAAAATTTGGTGGACTTATCCTTTTATGTCATTAGTAAGTTCATCTTCCAATCTTTCCTTTTTATTTTTAGGAAGATTAGGTGCATTTACATTTCCATTTGTAGCGTTATTATTGGAATTTACAGCATTGTTATTTACTGCATTATTATTATTATCAATGCCGAGATTTTTGGAGTTGTTTCCTGGAGGTGGGTGATTGTTATTATCAACATCATCTTCCTCCTCCTTGTTTCCCATTACATGTTATTTAAGTACAACAAGATGATCTCTTGTGTCCAACAGGGAAGCAAGAATCTCATCAAGTTTTTGTGTGGTAGCTACCTCTCCACCTGGAGGTGGATTATTTGCAGCACCTCCCCTTGTTCTAACCATTTTCTATTTAACAAAAACTATTAAGTTTTTATCATATATGGACTCAATAGGTCTAAGATCTATAACCTTTAGCCTTAATGCCAAAATGTAACATCCACTTTTGTGACTTAGAAACAAGGGAAAAAAATTACATAATGTTCTCTATTCTAAATTCATACAATTCAAAACAAATATTCCATTGCCATTCCATCTCATAACAGAAAACCATATGCAAATTGTAATGACTCATTACAACACCGATCTCTCATTTCATGACTCAAGATTAAATTGGTATCTCATGTTTTAAATTTTTCTTGTGTATACAATGTATACTTTGGTTCCTTTACCCATTACGGGGCAATCAAGTGTTTTGTCTAAGAATCCTATCTAAGTATATGTTACTGATACTTTTCTGAAATCTCGTAACTTAGACTGGGTTACATAAGACAACACAACCAGCAGTTTGCGATACTCTGGAGAATTTTTTAAACATGTTTACCATGTTTATTCCAAGACACCATACTTTTCAAAGGGGATATGTCTTTCACTACACTTGATCTATTATCTAGATCAGTCTTACTTGACTTCTGTCAACCGAATCGAGTCGAGTTTCACAATAAATAGGGACAAGTCACATTCACTAGTGTTACAGCCCACTCATGGTGACTAAGGATAAATAGACATACTAAAATTGACTCTCATCGATTCGAGTGTGTTTATTTACCTTAGGTAAACATGGAGTTGACGTCTACACTTTTCAATATGCCTATCTTAGTTTAGAGTAAAACTATGAACCGAAGTTTCACTGATGATAGTTGAGTTAGATGAGTTGAGTGGGATGTTGAATCCTAGTGATTGTTTCACAATATCCTTCTAATGACTTACGTCATTAAGAGGGTACTCTATAACAACAACTACGCTGCAATAACCTACTAATTTCCTCTAACGGAACTAACATACTTAAGAGTCATTAAATTTTATTTACCTTAATTAGTTTAATTAATTATTGGACATCGTACCTAGGATTCCACTAAATATGTATGTTTGATCCAATAAGAAAGGATCTTAAATGCACTTTTACACCATTAGAAGGTATGCAAATGAATTTTCATTCATACTTATGAACTCTTTAATCCTTAACCATTATTTTATTGAGCATTATATCACAATCTAAATCAAGAAGTAAGATCATTAATTATCTTTACTTTAGTTTAACAATGTAAACAATCTTGATTGAAAACTTGTTAATTAAACTTAGTGTTATCATAATTTTGAAACCATCTTACTAATTCTTATAAGCTTCCCAATTTCCATTTATTGTTCCCATAAAATAGAGCATATAGCCAATAAACAATATTGATTTATACTTTATCACATAAATAAGGATAACATACTTGGTTTTTATTTAATGATGATAAGGAAGTATTCTCTTCTTCCTAATTAAGGACTATTATCCTATTCATGAATTTGGAAAACATAAAGAGAATAAATTTAATAATAATGTCACATCCATCTTTATAGTATACTATTCTTATTCCCATTTCCGAATAAGGGTTTATATATTATAATCATCATAGTCTAACCATTATCCCTTAATTAATTGGTTTGGATAAATAGTTTATTACCCAAACAAAACTTTGTGCTTTAGATAACTATTAAGTCATGTATGTTAATATTTTAGGAATATTAATCAATCTAATTCATATATGCTACATATATCAGCCAGTTATCACAACCCAATCATATAACAATTCATTATATCAGAAAAGGAATTCACATCATTCCATTCTTAATAAATATTTCATAGACTTTAAGAAAATATTTCTCAGCAGTAAAAAATATTAATGTGATATGCTCACATAGTTTTTCCAACAAGTTCCTTTCAAGAGCAATACAATACATTAAGTATCCAAATAAAATAAATAACTTCGTTAATAAAACAAATGTAACTTTTTATAAGTATTTCTCATTTCACTTTTCATGAAGTCCATGTACAAAATTGTTATCATGATCCAGTTCATAAGAACTAAGCATGATAAACACTAAAATGTTAAAACAATATTCTTTTATCTAAAAGTTTCATTAAAGTAACATTGTTGTTTATGAAAATTTTCCAAGTACCCAAAATAAGAACAATTAAAAAGTCTGCCTAAAAAGTAACAATGTCAGAAATAGAAAGGAAGTCATTTAAGTCTCTTTAGGAACCAATTTCCCATAAAAGAAGTTAAGTAATCCAACAAAATTAATTCCATCTATGTTACATTCATGATAATCATTTCAAACATGATAACATTTAAAACTACAACCAACTATTATAGAAGAGAATTAATAAAAATTCATGATCAATCCTCATCAATATCGGATTAATTCACCAAGCCTTAATTCCACAATATTACAACCAATTCCCTATCATGAATTTGAAAGGGTTGATATATAAACAAGAATGACTCGGCATGGATAGACTTTTTCACAGTAACTCCCTCTAACCAAATCCTGTCACTATCCCATAAGAGGATTCCATTAAAACAAGGAAAAGACTTGACAGGACCAAATATACGCACCATACATTATACATGAGGGTTCATCCATCCCAAATTCGAAATGACTTTGAATATAAGATAAGAATTCAAGAAGGGTCTGTTGTACAAAATGAAACAAAGATCTAAACAAAATTGATAAACACAATTCAATTCAACCCAGTCAATAAAAGGGTTATAACCAGACTGCGAGCACCAAAGATTCAACCAACAGTTGAAGTCACAAAACAAATCTCACAACAAAACTTACAGGATGATAAAACCCAAACAAGAAAAAAGTTCAAATGCACAAAGTATTGCCTTCACCTATTAACATTAGGTCCCAGACTTAGGGTTGTATAATTCCCTTAAAGACAATCACAACAAAATTCAAAGCTCCAAAATCTCTTAAAACCAATTCGAAATACAAGCACAGTCTCCACTGAGATGTTTTGCAAAATGATAAATTTCAATAAGAACAAGTTTCAGTCACCAAAGAATACGGCCCATGCAAACAATTGTTAACCCAATATCCACAAATTCTCCAAAAGTTAAAAAGAATCAGATACCAAACATTAACATCTAGCCCACCAAACTCAACAACAAATAGAGCTTTGAGAGAACCTTTAAAACAAAAGAAAAGTGAAACCCAAGAGCTAATAACACAAATACCAGGATGGTCAATAACCAAATGGAACTCCAAGCTAAAGCCGACTCGAGAAGGGTAGTTAACAAAACAAAACACAACTAAAAGGGACATGAATCTTTACCAGTCACCCCTTTCCATTACAAGTCAGTCCAAGAAGTTTGTAAAACACCATTAAAAAGGGAGACATGAAACTTACTTGACACCCTCACCATTATGCCTTCAAAATGAATTTGAGGCATCCCTGTTGTGTGTACCCAGAATGGGTCAAGATTATTTCACCAATTTTATAACAAAAAGAGAAGTCACGAATTCATAACCAAAAACGATTGATCAAAATAACCCGAAACAAGATCATGTATCACACATTGAGAAGTTGACAAAAATAAATATTTTACTCAATACCCAGTTCCACAAGAAAATTGAATCACCATCAAAATTCTAGGATGGCTTTGACTTGAACCCAGTGCTATAAGTTAACACCAAAATATTGCAAATACAAGGAGATATATCTATCAGAAGCAAAGATAACACAATATCCACTTAAATAATCATTCGCAATTTAATATTTTACAATCACAGTCATTTTCCAATCTTTTCAAAACCCAGTTTCAAAGTATAACATACTTCATAAAATACTAATTCATTTCTATCAACAAGAAACCATAACTTTCATGAAACCCATAGAAGAAAGGAAAATAAAACAACACACGAAACATGAAACCAAATCTCAGAGACATTTTCATGAAGAGCAGAGTTATTTTTATGAAATCATTAAATAAAGCAAGAAATCTTAAAGAGATAGAGCCTATCATGCCTAGTAGTGCTCTGATTTATTTTCCACACTTCAAACTTTTCTGCGAAGCTTCCACTAAAATATCTTCACCAAAAACTCCAACCAAATCTTCTGAAAATTCCCCCATCTTTCCTTTATAGTTTCCATAATAAATTTTTTCCATTATTTCCGCCATGCAATGACAATCTTTAATTTGTAATAGAATTGAACTGATAGTTCAAAAAATGAAAATACTACATGTAGAGCCATGGAGCTCGAAAAATTTGAATGCAAAATAAAACCAAACCATTCATTTTTCCCCAAACCCATCTTTCCAATTCCTAGGCGGTTTTCTCTCAAGGGTCGAGACTCATTAATGTCATTCAGATTGTTAGTGGCCTACAATATTCCTACCAATGCCAACTCATTATTTAGTTACCACTTAACAGTTAACAATTCCTTTACCCAAGCTTAGAAAAGTTATATTTTAGCACATTTCTTCATAACCCATGCCTCAACCAAAATTGGTGGTAACCAAACATTTAATGGTTCATTTAAATCTCCCAGTACGCCTTTGGAATGGTGCCACCACCCATTCTCCTAACTTTCCATCCAAGCTAACCACATGGTCTCCTTAGGTTAGTTTGATGCCACCTAGGTTAGGCTTCCTTAGCATTAGATACAACCATAGCTTAGGACCTTATTAATTCCCATTAATAGCTTAGGGTAATTTAATATCAATGACTTAGGATAATCCTTTTAGGAATTAATATCCTTTAAAAATATAATTACCTTAACTTAGGTTAAGGGTAAAGTAAATAATCAAATGCATTTAGATTATTTAGGTTTCATACCAAAAATCAAAAGACATTACTTTAAGAAATTTTATCAAAACCAGGTAATTAGATCACATAGAAGGATGCATCCATAAGATGCTATGGATGCCCCAATGATCCCCAAAATGCAAGCTCCGAGTACAAAGGCATCTCAGCAATAGAATATGTTTACCTAGCTTAACAAAATGATCAAAAATTATAGTAATCATAGACATGCCTTGGATCACTGCAATTGATCCAAGGTATGGTTATTCCTGTATTAGAAATGAAATAAACCGAGAAGTAGTTATATATTGTAAATTAGGTAATGAATTGGCATATTCTTATAAGACTGAATTTATTTCCTTCACCAGTATACAAAATGTATTTCAAATTTTAGCATAAAGAGTATATGAAATACCTCAATATCAATTCAGAATTTCCATAGTATGACTGTATCCAATTTTTAGAAGATAAAACATATCTACAACAAACTTGATTAATCATTTTTAAAGAGTACATTGTCTTCAAAACAAGAATTTACTATCAATGTTTGCAACTTCACGTACAGAAGAAAGAAAGGATATCAACCATGGCAGAGGCATTACAAGTTATGAGAATTTTTCTAGCTAAGTTTGTCTCTCCCATGAGTACCTACTTATTCAGCAATGGAAAAATTTGTTTATTTGTCTTCAAATCACTTGTAAAATATTATTCAAAGTTTTTCATGGTCTATTAATTATGTTTTAATGTACTTTGTGTTGTCAAGGTCTTCAAAGCTAGTTAGAATCATTACAAGGTTTCTTAGGTATGCGAGGTATGTGACTACAAGTGTGTTATGAGTGGAAACAGTCTTGAAGGTGACATTGAATAAGGTGTTGAGGTTACAAAAGGGATTTGTTTCTCTTTTCCAATCTCTAGTAAATGATAAGTGATCATTTTATTATTAGATAGGTAGTATAAAGAAAAATTTCATTCTTTTCCATGTCTTGCTTACTATTCCAACCTCATGAAATGCACTCTCTAAGTGACAAAAAGGTAATCTCATTTCATACATACATGTTTATCAGATAATTGAGAGGTGTGATGTGATATAATCTTTGCTAGTAATGGTCTCAAGGTAATGGTGTTGGGTAGGAGACTAAAATGAAGGTGGTACAAATAGTTTTCCATTGATCTTGTGCAAGATCGACAAGTGGTGATGAATTTTTTATATATCAGGACTCATTTGACATTGGTATAGAATGGAAAATCCTTAAATTGGATTATGTGGGGTAAGAAAATATGTAATATAAACTTGAATGCTATCCTTGTGTGCTATGCAACACCATGTCACTAATCTTACACACCGTGAACTGATTTCTTCTTGGCTTGAGGATAAATTGAGATGGTTCAAGGTGTTTGAATGATTGTAAGAGGTGTATGAATCCTTAACAAAGCTACACTAATTAGATTTTCAATTTTCATCAAGAATTGAGCAAGGAATCAATTTTTTATCAGTCTCGGGTATATATTGTGCTCAAAACTCTAAAACTAGGGTTTGTGAAATTGAAATCTTGAAACTCAAAAACGATCCATTGAAAATTCATAAAATTTTATATATAGCTTGGTATAAGGCACACAAACATGTTGCAAAAAATTTCAAATGATTTCATAAAGCCATGAAGGAAAATTTTATGACATTTTTCATGCATGATCATTCCATGGCAGGGAATACATTGAGTTTACATAATACAAGGTTTTTCTTGACATTGGAACACTTTGTCTTTATTGGCACAAATCCACGAGGTCTGAAGGAAGTTAATAAATCCTTTAGATTTATCAAAAGATAATGGCACAAATATTTTCTCATGACATTGGTGTAAATTCAAGCAAATATTCTTGTCGAAAATCACATGAGATTTGACAAAGTGCAAGGTTCCTTAGAACTTCTTATGACAAGTGAATGAACTCAACTCTTACATCGAAAGAAATTTGAAAATATGCCTAAAGTTTGTTAATGACTGTTGGTATTTAGGTTATAGCATAAAATCATAAAATTATTCTAAATTTCTAAGAAATTGGTCTAGTTTTGAAGTGGGAAGGTCTTGAGGTAGTCTCAATTGAAGCAAATGATCTCTTGGAGAAAGAAAAAGGTCCTCTAGTCATTCATAAACTTGATATACTTCTCATATTGGATCGAACCATAAATGACAAGAATATGAACATGAAAAATCTAATGTTGTTCAAATAGTGAAAAGAGTCCAAAAGGTTGAAACTCAAGTTGTTGGAAGTTGGAAGGCTAAGCAATAAGCTCAAGAAATGGAGTACGTTAGAGGTGTCTTGAAAAGAATTAGGATGTGAAAGGTTTAGGAAGATGAAAAGAGTTAGTGTTCATATAAGCATATGACTGTGAAATGTGAATATGTGGTAAGATAATTTCAGAGTGTGATATTGTCTTCAAATGTGAAATAGTGAAACTGGGTATGCACTTGTAGAATGCAAAAATACGGTGAATCATCAAGATGAGTTACAGTAAATGAATAAAGTAAGGAGTTGAGTTAGATATGAGTATATAGCATAAAGAAGTTGGTTGGAAAAGAAAATAGGATGTGAAGAATAGAAAAATGTGAAACAAGGTAGTGATACAACATAGAGAACACAATGAAATCCTAAGGGAATATACAAGGGTAATAGTATAGGTGAAAGTGTTGTATCAAAATATGAATGAAGGTGATTAAGAAATTATATAAAGGGTGTGAGATATTGAATTCAGAAATAGATTGAATGTTTAACCTTCTTGAAACTGAGATATTGAATCCAAGTGCATACAAAGGAGTTTTGAGAGTGATATATTAATTAGAAATAGATATCTAATGTTGTGAGTATGAATTCTTGCTAACATGAGTCATAAATAGAAATTTTGATCAGTGGTACTAATCTAATCATTTAAGAAGAGATAGCGCACACTTCAATAACTTAGAGAGTAGAGTAAGTTGAAATTTGAGTCTCGATGAAACCACAAGTGTGATAAGGAAGTTGATAAGAAAATATAGGGTAAAAATCTTCATGTGTGAAATAGGATGAAGGTCGAGATGTGACAAGATTTTGTGTGTAAAAGCAGTCATGTATGACACAAGTCAATGTGAATTCACTAAAGGAGAGCATTGTGAAATGAGCCTTGCATCTAATTAGATGATAAGGAGATATAAATCAATAGCAGAGAGAAGAAGAAGCAAAGTGTGTTAATCTAGAGGTCATTATCAACTATGTAAGACAGTAAAAAAAGTGTGACTAAAACACATAACAAGTCTAAGTTGCAGCTTAGCATATAGGGGGTTTCATCCTCCTTGTAAGTAGTAACTTACTAAAGATCAGTTATAGTTGGTTAAATTACACTGTGTTTGAGTCCTCCAAACTAAGTAGTAGCTTGGTTAAACTTAGGATTTGCAGCTCCAAGTTAAGTAGAAGCTCAACCATGAAATCATATAACATTTAAAGGGAATTTTTGTCCTAAGCATAGTTCACGGTTTCAGTGGGTTTTTCCCCATTTTGGGTTTCCCACATTAAATCATGTGTCTTAGTGTACATTCTCTTGTAATTTTCTTGTGTACGATTTTATATGCTCTTCATAAAGAGATTAAGGAAATGAAAATTCTTGTAGAAGTTTTATTAAACACTTATTTACCCCCTCTCGGTGTCCTATTTTCCAACAGAGGTGCATGCAGCATAAATTTTTCTTAAGCTGGATTACCATTGGGGATGGTAACAATTTAATGGACAATTATGTTATGATCGAGGCTTAGCATGCCACCATATAAAAATTTGAAGTCTTGGTTGTGCTTAGATAGGAAAGAGGTAAATACCTCAAGCTCTTGTGGGTCAAGAGATTGGCCAACTTTCAGGATGCAGGGATCTTGCAGAGTTGTTATGATGATATCAATGGTGGATTCATTGATAAGGATTGATGTGTCAGGAGGTAGGGCCTTATGAATATAAAAATATTCTTCCCCATGCGCAGGATAAAATGAAGTCATCATCACTACATTGGAGAATGTTAATGGTAGGGGAATCCTCCTCTATCATCTCGGGGAGTTTAAGAGGAAGGGACCTAGTTTCACCTTCATTATTATAAGTGACCATCCCTGGAGTGATGGTGGAGACTTAAAAATTTCAAAATAAAAGGACACGGTGTCATCCATATCCATGGTGTCATCAAATGGAGAAGGAGCAAATGACGTGTCAATGTGCATGGGAGATGTAGAAGATGGATGTGTGAGGGAGTCGGTGGTTTGTTCTTTGAAACCCATTCTAAAATTCTCATGAGGCTTATGGGACTGGTTGACGATAAGATCGTGCATACCTTATTCATAATGTCCAAGACCAAATTCCTTCCATGCATAGTGGTGGAGGTAGGTATAGGAAAAGGATTTGTTATAGAGGAAGTCGAAGCCATTGGTATATGGTTTGGTGTGGGGTTGATTGTCGATGTGAGAAGAAGGAGATCAATGCCACCATAGATGAGATTGGTTTTGAGATGAGGTGGACCAAAGGAAATAATATCCCTAACATTTGATTGATACATAGGAGATTTATCAGGTCTACCAAGTCAATTGAGTGAGGGAAGATAATTGAGAGTGAGGATTCGATACTCCCCTAGATAAAGACGTTACATCACATTATCGAGAGATTCGTCATTAGGTAATTTGGATGCATGTACGAGAATAACTAGTGGATGCTTCAAAGGATGGGTCTTTCTTAGGGATGAGCACATCATTTGGCCGATAGGTCATATGACATGCCTTAAATAGAGGAAGGTCGGTGGGGAGAGTATGGATTGTCCCCTCATGTTCATATTTAATACAACGATAGAGAGTGGAAGGGACACAATGCATGGTACGAATCCATGGGCATCCAAGTAAGATATTATATTGAAAATTTCCTTCAATTATGTACAAGAATTCACGGAGGATTTTTTCATAGACACAGATAGGGAGGATAACTATTCCCAGAGAGGAGGAAACAACATCATTTAAGGCACAAAGAACCATGGGTGATTGAGCAACAATGGACTTGGGAAGTTTAAGTTAGTCGAAGGTATAGGATGAGATGATATTAATGTTAGCACCACTTTCAATCATAGAGTGGTAAATGAATGTGTCATTGATGCAAAAATTAATGAAAAGAGGAAGGTCGTGATATTCAGGTAAGATGTTTGGGATTTCAGAGTCATCAAAGGAGATGGTGGTAGAAGCAGTAAGGTATCTAATAAGGCTAGTGAAGGGTTGGAATTCATCAGATGATATTTGGATACGCTACAAGGCTTAAATAAGAGCATGTCAATGGTGTGAATTTTGGATAAGATCATAGAGGGACATCTTAACAGAAGCCTAATGTAGTTGTCATATGATGCTTTGTTCGATGCTAGAAGGATTTTGGGTTTGCGGCATGGCGAGGATGGATACCTTAGCCTTGTCTAAGGAAGAGGATGGAGTGGGCTCATCGGAAGGAGCAGCGATGACAACATTTTTTTGGATTGAGTAGATGGTTGGGACTCGTGAGGGAGAGAACACGTGGTGATACTGACAACATCTATATAAAGTGGAGGGCCATCCTTAGGATAGGAAAAATTGGATGGTGGGATGGTGACGAAATATTTGGATGAGGAGGTATATTAAGAGGCTTTAGAGGTTATAAACTTGATTAGAGGATTGGGCTTAGATGTGGATGGGCTAGTGGATGGGAGAATATGTTATTCTTTGATGAAAAGATCATATTATTTGAAGAGGTTGTCGATGAGAGTTCGAGAGGTCCCTAAAGCACTTTGTGTCATTTCCAGGGGACACGATGGTATTCACATGTAGTGTTGGAATCAAACCACATGGGTCTTGGACCACGTGGATCAAAGGGTTTGATAGGGGAAGGATGATCACATATGCTTAGGTTAGATAATTAACTATTTTAGTATAATATTTGATGCGGGTTTGTGAAGATAAATTTTTATATACTTTGGGTGAATTTGTTTTAGGTGAGGATTTGAAGGAAAGAGGGGTGTTTTACTCTTATAAGGATTTATAGGGGCCTTGGATTCAATTTTTCTTTGGATTCTTGTGATTCAGACTTAAAAGAGGGGGTGGATGCTTTTGATTCATAGTTGGAAGGAGGAATAGATGGTATATATGCAGATTTGGGAGGAGAGATAAATGATTCGGATTGAGATTGGGTGGTGGTGGATGTTTGGGATAGAGGGTCTGGTCCCAAAAGAGAAGGTGATGACCCTAAGATAGCTGTTTGGATATCAAATAGCTTGGATCTATAGGAATTCAAGTGGGAAGCTCCAACTTCTTATGTGGATGGGTGAGGGAATTTTGAGTATGGATGCCAAGGCTCTTAGATTTTTTTGTGAGGTTTTACCCTTATCGGGGATCACGATGATTTCAACTGGAGGATCCTTAAAGTTGGAACTAGGTGATGCAAATGTAGGTTTTATTGAAGATGCGGGGATTGAAGATGGGAGTGGTTTTTGGATAATATGTTTTATGAGATCAAAAATAATTTTAGTTTGTGTTGGTTTTGAAGGTGTTGGTATAGAAGTGGTGGTAGTAGTTGGGGATGGAGATGGGATTGGGACATCCCTTATGGTCACATCAAGTGATTATTTCCTTTCAGTAGTGATTTGAAGATATGATGTGGACATGGGCATAGATTTAGATGTTGATGCATATGTGGATACAATTAGAGGTGTGGATGTAGAAGGAGTTGTAGGCATGGGTGTAGAAATAAATGGTTGGATAGATGTGGGGATGTTCTTAGATATAACATATATGGGTGTAAGAGATGTAGGTGTGGTGGATGTAGATGTGAGAGATGTGAGTGTAATAGATGTGGATGTGGTAGGTGTAGGCAAGATAGATGTAGACATGGGTGTAGATGTCGGTGCGTTGCAGATGTAGAGACAAATGTTAAAGAAGTAGATGTGGTTATAGTGGATGAAGGGGTGACAGGCATGGGTGATAATGTTAAGTCATGACTTAAAGTATTGATTGTATTAGCATTAGGTGCTTGAGATGTAGAAGGATCAGCTTGTTTATTTGGTGAATAATTAGGGAAGGTTTGTTTGAAGATGTCTAATGGATGATTAGGAGGGGTGTTAATATTATCCAATTGAAGGCCCCCATGATCAATGACGTGTTGGATGATGTCTTTGAATATGTGGCATTTTTCATTATCATGACCACAGAATTGATGGTGTTTATAACAGTGGTCTTCATGATATCACCCGGGCTTAGGATGTGTGTCATCGATGGGGTAGATAGGAGGGAGTTAGATGAGACATGCAACCATGAGTTTATCAAAGATAAAACTATATGATTCTCTGAGGGGAGTATAGTTGGGAGTAGGTCATGGAGCCCTTTATGGGGGATTGATATGAGAGGTAGATTTATAAGAATATTAAACAACGATGACATTGGCCACATTTTTAGATTTTTCATTATGGGTAGAAGACTTGGTGAATTTGATTTTTGGCTTGTTAGATTGAATTTTTACATGGCCTTGCTCAAAGGCATAAAGTTCTAGTTTACGATCCATGGTGAATTCTTCCTTAAAACTTTGAAAATATTGGATTTGAATATTTGATGAGATATGCTTTACACATGATCAAGAGAAAATATCGATAAGCTCAATTTGGGGAAGGGAGAAGGATAACGATTAATGATGCCATGCCACCTAGTGATGAAATTTGTGATGGATTCGTCATCAAATTATTTAATGGCATAAAGGTCAATGATGGTGATTTTATGTGTAGTATTAATGGATAAATATTCTAAGAAGATCTCCTCAAGTGGGTAAATGAAAAGACGGAGAGCCTTGAGGGATGTGATTGTACCAATCCAAAGCGGGCCCAACCAACGACATGGGGAAAGTGCAGAGCATGAGATCTTAATCATGTCCAATGAGATAACATGCATGCCTAAAGGCACAAAGGTGTTGTTGAGGTTCCTCCTTACTATTGAATTTAGAAAATTTAGGGAGTTCCTAATGCGGAGGATAAGGTTTTATAGGGACAGATGGATTAATGGACTCATTACAAATTTGTTCGTAAGTGAATGAGATTTTAGGACCCAAGGTGGTGGATTCTAGGTTCACCAACCTACTTAGCAAAGCTTTCATGGGGTCATTGGAGGTTTGGGGATGATAATTTGATGGATGAGGTTGGGGATTGTAAGAAGTGGATGGGTTGGGTTGAGAGTAAGATTGATAGTGCTAAGTATAAGTAGGTGTTTGCACGGTGTGGTTGATAAGGGGGAAGATAGTTGAAGGGTTGTGATTGAATAGGTTGGGAGATAGGATGTTGTTGAGAGATGGGGACATAATTAGATGGATATGGTTATGCTTGTTGTTGAAAAGTGGACATTGGATTGGTTTTTCATGGATAAGTGGGAACGTAGGTATGGGTGGCTAAGAGTTTTGGGTAAATTGATTAGAAAATATATGGAAAAAGGCACTCTAGAGAGGAGGTTGATGAGTTTAGGTTGATTATAAAGGGTACGGTTGTGAGGTGATGAAATCTTCATGGACTCGGGATGTAGAGATAGGAACCGAATTTTGATCATGTTGTTTGAGTGGTGGAGGAAGTATATGGGATTCTTGTAAAGTTTGGGTAGGGCGCTAATGACAATAGTGGATGAAGAAGCAATGGGGATGGAAGAAGTGGGGGTGATGTTGATATGAGGTAGGTTGGGTGGAATGGGAACCACCAATTGAGTGGATTGATGAGTTTGGGGGATCATAGTGGAATATTCATGGGAGTCATGTTCATGTTGGGCCATAGAAATCTTGTTCATGGCTCTAGGGAAGAATATAACGAGTTGAGAGGTGAGGACTTGGGTGGATTCGAGTTGAGAGTGATAAGAATAATTTTTTTAAAAGGGGTCCTATCAATAGGAATATTGGTGGATTTATGGATAAGATAGTCATAAAGGGAAACAGGGTTAGCATCTAGGAGTTCCTAAAATTCCAAGCAACCATGAGGGATAAGGGGATGCCTAAAGGTCTCTAAGGAAGTGGCAGATGGGGGTGTAGCTGGTCTAGAAGGAATAGAATGATGGTAGATGAAAGGATTGGTTTCAACATGGGAATGGGTTTGGACCATAGGGGCTCACTAGAAAGGGTCATGGAAACGACAAGTTGGGAGACTGTAGAGGAAGTAATAAAAGGAGAGGAAGAAACAATGGCAAGAGTGGATGTTTGTTGGGATAGATTTTTGGAGATGTTAGATGAGGTAGCTTTTTCCATTTTTTTGTTTGAGATCGAGAAAGAATGGGTATGAAAAAAAACAAGAACTTATGTTGATTATTACTATGACAAGCAAATCATATAGAAAAGTGTTAATTATCTTGTTTACTTAGAAAGGTGTGAAGAAGAAAATAAAGAAATACTCGAGAGGGAACCTAAGAGATGGCTAAACTAAGAATGGTTTCAAGATGTTTTGGATGGAATTCTCAATATACCTCAAGGTACGTGAGGCAAAAACATATGATGACTACCAAGATCGTGACCTGATATAGGGGCCTACCCCCGCACTTCACGCACCATAAAGTTAAGGGTTTGGTGCTTAGCCAATATACTAATAGTAAAAAAAATAATGCAGTCAAAGCACCACAACAACTTTCCTATTGGGTGATGAAATCCCAATAGTTCCACCTAGTAGGAGATGTTTAAGATATGTAAATTGATTTTGAGTTTGCATGTCCGTGAAATAAGTGGATATAGTAGATTACCTCCTACTTGGACTAGGTATGCAAGAAAGAAAGAAGGTGTTCCTTTTAAATCCAAAATCCAAATGTTATCTTTGATGAGATCACACAAACAAGATACGCAGGAGATGAAAAAAGAGAAAATAAGGACAAAATGAGGAATACCTAAATAACGTTATTTCCTTTTTTAATTTTTGGTTTAAGTGGACGCATTGTTAATCCAAACAAGCAATCCACACACATAGGAAAGTAAATCTCTCACCTATGGGGTTATTTGAAAGAAAGAAATGGAATATGAAATGAAATGAATAAAATAAAAAACTCACCAAAGACTAAGGGTTTGTCCCCCATGGGCATGTCGAATGTTTGAAAATATTTTCTTGCTCTGTCTACAAGTTAATAAAGAGGAATACAAGAAATAAAGAAACTGAAACTATAAGAGAGTTTAAGGCTACCCGATGTGGATGACGATAGTGATGATGAAGATATGAGTATAGCATATATTCTCTCTGCAGAGAGCTTGATAACTACGAGAAAAAAGAGAAGCTAAACATGAAAACTATCAATAGATAATATCGTGGGTTTCTGATAAGGTCAGTCCCGAGAAGTGATAACTTCCTAGGATGGATGTCAACCCACTTTGATCACGAAGATAGATAAATGATAATTGATAAAAGGACATGGATAACATAGGTCTAAGATATGCTAGAGAATCTAAAATAAATATGTGATAATGTAAATGTTGATAAAAAAATTAAACCTTCCCGAGTCAACAACAACAACCCGAGACAGACTAGTACATTCGATGGTGATCATTAAAAGATGAAAATAAGATCGGAAGAAAATAGATCTATAACCTAATCTCATATGTTTAGTTTTATGTTGGTATGGTGAATAATAGATAGGATGCAAATGAGAATCATGATCTAATGAATATGTTATTAGGATTGATGGTGATTGATCGTGTTCAATGGCGATGGGACCAAGAAAACAATATCCGAGCTATCAGACATAGGGGTGGCAGAAACAAAGTATTTTGAATGATGGGGAATCAGTAATATGGAGAAAAATGATAATGTCGGCAAAAAAATAGGGATAACATAGATTAGGTTGATGAAAATTAGGCTGGGTTGACGGCGATAGGGGTAGGATTTAGGGTTTTGATGAGATGAATGGATGAGGAAAGAGATATGAAGAGGACCATAGAACGGTTAATGAAAGGATAGATCTTTAAGATGACTTGCAAGAAATAGGTGACAAGGAAAGATAAGGACTCCAAGTGATATTCAAACCTCCATGGATAGCATGCAAAGACTTTAAAAATACATCAAGCAGATGACTATGGCTCCTGAAAGAAGAAAATAACACAACAAACTCACAAGATAGCTCCAACACCCAAAAAAATTTAGACATTTGAGAGGAGGGGTGGAGGTGTATTAATAGGTTCAAAAACAACCCAGATGGATCACCTGTGACTATGGCAGACAATCCACTTAGACGATGGAAATAGTGAAAATCTTAAAAGTGGAGGTCTTAAATGGGTCAAAATGAATGGCTAGCCATTTTGGATGAGTTAATGGTGCATGGGAGGAATAAACAATAGTGGGAGGATAAGGGGGGATTAAATGGGTGTAAGTGGAATCCTAGGGACCATAAATGGGGGTATTTATGGGTGGAATCTTAGGAAAGTGGATAGGTTAATGGGTGATTAAATATAATTAGAGGTGGGTAAATAATAATAATATTAGGATGGGATTTAGGGAAAATAAATGGGGTGATTAAAATAATGGATAATTAGATGGGATTTGGGATAGATTAAGGGGAATTAGTAATTATGGGATTAAAATGGGATTAAGGTATGATAATCGGAATTAAAATGGGTAATGGTGTTTGAGAGGGAAATAAGTATTTAGGAGGGAAATAGAAATTTAAATAGGAAGGGGACGAATATGCGAGGTGATGATGAAGGGGATCAAATGTAGGATGGGGGAAAAGGGAACAAGGATCATGTGGGATTTATGAAGTTCCATGGGGAGCAACCGAAAGGTCTCACACATCTCATTCCATTCTAAATATATATGAAGAAGAAAGGGGTACAAATAGGGGTGTTTTGTAACCCCCAATGCATGGAAATCATACCTCCTCAAGTGGAGAAGAGGAGTTACATTCCTAAAATGGAAATTAACTCCCATATGACACACTAACACATACCGATGTGTGTGATGGGATCCATCATAACCCCTATGAAACCTAAGACCTATGACCTCACCTAAGTGAGATGACTCACCACGTGATGTGGAAAATGTACACACCAACATGAAGCTACTACAACCACTCCTCCATAAATATCTCATAATCTCCTAATTCTATGAGTCGGGTGAATCACACCAAACTCACATACACAACAAAATCCTAGTATATATTATTGTTACTTATCAATAATATAGCTAACTTAATTTATCTTACGTAAATTACGTGGTAGTTTAGCATACAAAAATACCAAATACCATGGAACAATATATTCCTAACATAAGCATCAATGTAAGCTAGAAACAATAGTGTCTAGTCAAGTAAATAAAAACGTGTAAAAATAGAGTCAAGTGATAGGTATAGAGATACAAACATAGGGCACCCA
Organism: Taxus wallichiana var. yunnanensis; assembly: GCA_018340775.1. Lineage (NCBI taxonomy): Eukaryota > Viridiplantae > Streptophyta > Pinopsida > Cupressales > Taxaceae > Taxus > Taxus wallichiana. Next base: position 465,302,001 of record CM031237.1, read on the forward strand.
TGGTGTCACAAGATAATCATAATAAAAGGAACAATGTGCCACCATTAGATAAACAAGTGCATACATGAAAAAATAAGCATGAATCCAAAAATATGGGACACCAACAGTGTCACAAGACATGCAAGGCCCTTAGGCCAAGTAAAATAAATAGTCATAACATTATAGTCAGAGAAATCAATGTATTAAGCAATCAAATAAATGAATCTACCTAAACAAGTAATGATAATAGTGTAGAAAGCATGTGTAACAACTAATAATAGTGACAATAAAACAAGTAATGATAACTTATCATTGTACAAGGCACATTTTTAGTTCCATTAATCAAAAATAGCAATAAATGGTATGTATGTAAATAAGCAAGATGAGAAAGGTGTAAAGTAGCATGTATTGAAAATAAAGCACTCGTAAAGTGTGGAGGGATGCCCCAAAGAGAGTAGTGTGAGGAACCAAGCTTGATCCTATCATCATGTAAAAATTTGTGAGTGGCATGCATGAGGTTCAAGATACCTCGTGAACACATGTATGTAAATAATAGACGTGCAATGTAACCAACAGGATGTATAAAGTAATAGTCTATCCAAGCAAACTAGAATAGGTCTTAATTTTGTTATTTTTCTCATATTTTAATGTTTTTGTATTATGTGATTATTTGAGTTTTTATAGAGTTTTGAAATAACTATATACAAAAAGGGGGTAGTTTAAGAGTTATATGATGAGGGCCTCATGAAGATGCATGTCATGTGCAATAGGTAGATGGGATGAAATCCCCTCAAGTAGAAGAATAAATGAAGGATGTTATGTATAATATGTCCGAAGTCAACGTATGGGTCGAATATGAGTGAGAACATGAAGACCCATGAGAGGTACTAGATGTAGAATATGATTGAGTCATAAGATGAGGATATTGTGTCTTTCAACAAATGTGTGTCTTAGGTGACTGATAATGAGACCTATGTATGGGTGCATGCCAACATATAGCATGATAATTACTAAATGTAGCTATAAAGGTTATAGATCTAATAGACAAGATGATTTTATGTGTCAAGCCAAGCAATGACAATTAAGGAGTGATAAATTGGATCCTTATAATAGTGAGTACTTTATTATTATAAATGAACTTGACACATTGGTGTAATATAAAAGGACTTGTTATATAGGTGCAAAGCTAAGAACAACCAAGTCTCATCTAATGTTGTTAAAATAAAAATGGATTGAGAGGGGGTGAATCAATCCTACAATAATTTTTACTTCAATTACAAAACCATACATTCATCATTTGAGTTGTCCATACATCATTCATAACCATACATGTGCATATTAGATGTGCATTAACCATTCACAATAACACAACACAAGAGAGAGTACACAAGACACCAAATATAAGTGGGAAAACCTCAAGGGGAAGAAAACCCACTAAAACTCTACTTATATTACACAAATCAAAGATATTTAGTGAAGCACCAACTTCACAAGGAGAACCAACCCCTATTTTAGTAGAGCACCAACCCTACAAGGAGCACCAACCCCTAATTTAGTGAAGCACCCACTCCACAAGGAGGCTACAACCCCTAATATGATCAAGCACCAACTCAACCATATGAAGATGAAGATCTCTAAATTTTATTATTTCCACAACTGATGGAGATAACTAAATCAGCTCACGCATGCTCCTTCAAACCATCATTCCTTGAACTCACTCTTTCTTCTTCTTTCATGGCTTGTATTATCTTCAAACCCTTTCTCATATGCTCTATATCACTCCTCAATCTGTAACACACTTCCTTAGCTATCTAATCATGCAATCATACATGTTACACACTTCTATTCAGGGCCGAATTAAGGTTTTTAAACTCCCTAGGCAATACTAGAGCATACGCCCCCCTCCCTTTTTGTTATCTTTTTGTCATCCCGCCCACCCAATTTTTTTAAAGTCTTATAGTGTCATTTTTGGTATCTAAATCAAGGACTTCCCTTTCTTACAAGAATGCAACTCACAAGGTAGATATAAAAATGTTCCTCTCTATATTGGTAATGAAGCTAATCAAAGATATATTTCTTTATATTGATTTTTTTCAAATAAAATAATTATCTAACAATTTCTAGCATATTGGAGAAATTTCCTTCCATAGAGGAGTAGGATCCTTAAAAAATTTCTAATTTTCCATGAAACAACCATATTTCCACTAATTATTCCATGAAAATATTATGAAGAGACCCTCTTCTAGACACAAACACAATAAAAAAATTATTAAAAGAAGCCTCAAATTATAGTGACAAAAATAAAATAGATTCCCTCCCCAGGCTCTGTGGTGGCCTTTCACTTATATTGTATATAGTTGGTTTTGCAACTAGCTATAAGTTCTAGAAACCACCTAGATTATACAATATTAAATATTCCTAGAAACCAAGGTTGAAGTCTAAATAGAAGTCGAAACAAGTTGATCATGTTTAAGTATCTTAATAATTAAACAAACACGGTTAGTCTGGAGTAAAAATCAATAGTGGTGAACACTTTGAAAATTTTTGATTGTGAACCCCTACTCGATGTGACCTCACTTCCTAAGAATATATGCTTGCAAATTATCTCTCCAAAAATCTTAACGGGCTGCAACATTGCTCTATAATTTTGAGAGCCACGAGACACTTTTAAAGTTCACAAAAGAAAAAATAGATTAGAACAATTTAAATCACTTGGGAATTTTTGAAGAAATAATAGTCACTATCGGCAATTGTATAGAAAAACATGGAGGGAAATCCCATAATTTTCATGGAAATGACATGGAAGAAAGGAGGGAAGGCAGTTATATAAGTAAATTTATTAAATTAATTGAACATTGTTATAGTCGACTTTAGATAGCTCCTCTGTCACCCCTTTCTAATCCAAAGTGCCCTAGGAAACTACCTAGGTTTTCTAGGGCATGAAACATCCTTGTTTCTACTTGGGTCACACTTTTCCTTCTTAAAGCACTAGAAAAAAAATGAACTCAAAACATCACTTTTATATGCTTCTCATCTCATAAACACGAGCTAGGTCGGTCCTAATCCTTTAGCTCGATGATAAAAACTTAAAAATATAACCACACACTTATAAATATTCATCAAATGGACCCATGTAGGTCTTTCATGCCCAAATGCACCAAACTAGCACAAAACAAGCTCAAAACCCCATCACTTAGATGAGCTAAAACCAAAAACACCATAAAAATTATTATTCAAGCTCCCAAAATCACCACACATGTCCAATATGGCATAAAAACATCATACATAGTCTTTAATTATATTTCACTAATTAAATTTATCATAACTCACTCAAGAAGGTGTGTATCCTTCTCAAAAGAGTTGTTTCCAAGACCCTATCATCACCTTTAGGCCTCAAGACCACCCAAGAACAACTAAAATATGGTATGTAACCATTCATTATAATGTCGAGGCCGAGATATTAAAATTAAATAACATTGAATATTATTTAAACATTATAAGTTAACATTACAATGAATGGAATAAATAAACAAGTAAATAAAGGAACACATTGACTCGTGATTTAACATGGAAAACCCGTAAATGGGTAAAAACCCATGAAGAATAATCCACTATAATGAGAAACATTTACATCCCAGTCCAATAACTCCTCCCTCCTTCTACTCCTTGTATTTACCCATGATCAATAAAGATTCACGTGATTATATCGAATATATTTCAAATATGACCCATAGTCATATATAAATAACTTGAAGGGTTATGTATACTAAGTGACGGGGCACACCTAATTTTAATTAATAATTAGTTACTTAATAACTAATATAACCTAATATAAAGTTTATATTTAAATAATAAGAATATAACTATTCTATATTATTTAACTATAAACTAAATATTATGATGCACTTAATATTATAGTTCTAACACTTCCCCTTAATCTTAAGTGGGGATCCATATGCCAACATTACCTATTTGTACAATAGGATTTAAAAATTCATAAGCCCTGAAGGTTTAGGCTAACACATGTACTTTTGAATGATTTATAACACCTTCATCATGTTCAACTTACCTTTTGGTACAAAAGGATTTGGAATCCATAAATCAGACATATGATTTAGGCTAAGCATGATTTGTGAGACTACATCTCATTGTTTCTCGTGGAAATATTCTTATACCACATCTCTAGGAGCCTTTTATAACACAAGGACCTCCTTTACAAATAGATGCACATTGGAGTGTACTTTTCCTGTAAACTCTATTAGTTTACTTTAGATCATACAATATCTTTTACAATGCTTTTAACCAAAGTAGAAGTATAGAGGAAGAGGATTCAATCAACCGACTGACCATTAGGAGGTGACATTGCATGCACACTCCCCCTCAATGGAAACTTTGAAAGGCCAAACATTGCACAAAACTTGTAGAACTTTGTAGCACACAATGGCTTTGTGAACAAGTCTACAACCTGATCTTCAGTTGGGTAGTACTGGAGATCTATATCACCGCTGAGAACCTTCTCACGAATAAAGTGCATATGTATCTTGATATGATTCATTTTTCGATGATGAACTGGATTATTTGCAAGAGAAATGTAACTCAAGATATCACATAGAAGATGAGTACTTCCTTTAACTTCCATGTGTATTTCTTCCAACATCCTTTTTAGCCACATTGCTTCTTTTATTGCTTCCATTGCACTTTAGTATTCTGTCTCAATAGAATAAATGGAAATTGTTGGGTGATTTTTACTACTCCAAGTAATGGCACCTGCACCAAACTTTAATATATATCTAGTTGTAGATTTACGATCTATCACATCACCAAGTATGGTCATAATCACAATATCCATGTAAATATGCATTGTTAGATGAAATATAATGTAAACCATAATTAATAGTGCCCTTTACATAACACAAAATTCTTTTTCTAATTTCTAGTGATCCTAATAAGGTTCTGCATAAACCTTGAAGTAATCCCTACTGCATAAGAAATGTCAAGTCTAGTAATAGTAACATAAATCAAACTACCTACAATTTTCATGTATAAAGTAGAATTATCTTTTTCACATGTAGGTTTAGGATCAATTTTACATCCTACTTCTACAGAATATAAATTGGTTTATAATCAAACATATTAAATATTTTAAGAAATTAGTTACATATTGTGATTGAGATACTATAATAGAATTTTTATCTTGAAATATAGTCATGCCTAAAAATGATGCAATAAACCTAAATATGTCATCTCAAAGTATTGCATTAATTTCCTTTTAATTTTCATAATTAAAGTGTTAGAATTACTAATGATTAGTAAATCATCAAAATTCAATATAATGAGAATAATAGCATTTTCTTCAATTTTACAAAATAAATCATTATTAAATGCACAGTTAGAAAAACCAATTTCATTGAAAAAATAGTTGATTTTAGAATCCCAAGCTCTAGGACCTTGTTTTAAACCATACAAATATTTTTTTAATTTACAAATATATATTTCTATCCCTAGTTCTTCAAAACCTTTCGATTGGGTCATATAAATTTCTTCTTATAAATCACCATTCAAAAATACATTTTTTACATCCATTTGATGGATTTCCCAACCATACTAAGTAGTTAAGGAAATGAAAATCCTTATTGTGCTCATTTTTTCAACTAGTGAAAAAGTTTCTACGTAGTCAATACCGAGTTTTTGAGTAAACCCTCGAGCTACAAGACGGGATTTGAATTTATCTATACTGCCATTTGCTTTATATTTGATTTTGTATAGTCATTTGGATCTGACTACACTTCATTTCTCAGGAGGAGGGACTAATTCCCAAGTTTGATTTTTAATTAAAGCAGATTATTCATATTTCATAACATCTTGCCATCTTTTGTCAGAAGAGGCTTCTTCAAAAGTTTGGGGTTCAAGTTCATACAAGGTCATCAAAGAATTATATGTATGATGACTTCTTGTCATTTTTTGAAGGTCACCTAAGTTAGAGTCTTGAATAACAAACTCATCCCATCTAGGTCTTTTAGTTACAGAAGTATTAGGAACAATCTTATTATTAACTATAATTTCTATACTAGTTTCTTCATTTCATATATCATTTTCATTTTCATTTAAAACATCATAAGAAACAGAAGATGAAGAAGAAGAACAAAAAGGTTTTTCTAAGATTTTAACATTCCTATTTTCTATAACTTCTCTTTTAGAGGGATCAAATATCCTAAGACCTTTATTTTTTTAACCATATCCTATAAAGATGCATGGAAAAGAAGCTTGATCAAGCTTCTTTCGTTTTGACTTTGGAATAAAGAAAGAAGAAGTCTTCTACAAAAATTCAAATGAGATACACTGGATTTTTAGTTTGACCACTTTTCTAAAGGAGTTGAATTTACCAAGGCTTTAGTGGGAACTCTATTTAAGATATGAACAAAAGTGTTCATGGCTTCTGCCCAAATAAATTTAAGAACTTGAGCAGAATGAATCATGGTCCTAGCCATTTCTAAAATAGTGCATTTTTTTCTTTCCACAATCCCATTCTACTGAGGGGAATAGGGAGTGGTTAATTCCCTTTGAATGCCACATTCAATACAAAATGAGTCAAATTCATGACTCACATATTCTCCCCATTTTCAGTTCTAAGTCTTTTAATTTTAAATTTAGAAGAGTTTTCGACTAAAGCTTTAAATTCTTTAAATTTTGACAAGACATCTGATTTCTTTTTAATGAAATATGACCAAATCATATGAGAGAAATCATCAATAAAAGTGACAACATACAAAGAACCATTAAGAGAGGGAACTTCTAGTGGTCCTCTAACATCACTATGAACAAGCTCTAAAGGTTCTGAAGAGTTATCATCATGATGACTATGAAAAGGGTTAGCAGATTGCTTACCACGTAAGAAACCTTCACAAGTCTCATGATTTTGGGAAATGGGTGGCAGACCAGTTACTAGGTTTAGATGAGACATGTCATACATACTCCTGAAATTAACATGACCAAGTATCTCATGCCATAATTGCAAGTCACTTTTATGAGTTTTCAAACAAGAAGCATAGGAAAACCAGAAAATACATATAAACCATCTCTTTGAATGCCTTCAACTATAGTTACATTATGTTCATTTTTAATAAACCATTTATCTTTTAACAATGTAACACTATAGTTATTTTGAGTTAACTGAGAGCAAGAAAGAAAATTCATTTTTAATTTAGGTACTAACAATACATTGTTAATAAAACCATTTGCTACTTTTGCTTTTCCCTATGAACATCAAGAATGGAATGATCTCCTAAATAGATGTGTTCATTACATTCACTAAGATCAGATAGAATATCAGACCTAAATGTCATATGCCTAGAAGCACCACTATCTAATATCCATTCATTCTCTTTTGCAGTAACAAAAGTGGCATACAAAGCAATTACATTTGATTTTTGGTTATTTTTCTTATTCTTGTTTTGATTTTGAACAGATTTGTTACCCTTTTGAAATTTAGAATTTGTTTTATTTTTAAATTTGTAATCATCTTTCTTATGTCCAAATTTACCACAATTGTGACATTTTCCATCAAAGCTAACTCTTAGATTTCCAGGTTTCTTATCTTTGCTAGGAGGTTTAGGAGTTTGCTTTGTGTTTTTGTTAAATCTAAAGTTTTAATATTTTGATTTTTGAGCGAGAAGTGCTTGAGAGGCATTCTCCTTATAATCAAAATTTTACATTACTTGTTCTTGTATAAGAAAATAACTTAGGGTTTACAAATTTGAAATGTCTTGTTCTGTTTGGTATTTAGAATTTAAAATTGAGATGAAATTTCTAAATTTTTCATGGATATTTAATTGAACAATAAAATAAAGTAATTTATCATGAATCAAATTACTGCCACATCCATCTAATTGTGATTTAATATTTTTGACTTTTGCTAAATAATTAATCACTTTTTCATCTCCCTTCATGGGAGTTGTCATAAGCTCTAAAATCAATTTAATAACTTTTGACAAATGCGTACCTTCGTGCATCAACTCCAATTGTGTCCAAGCTTCACTAGCTTTTTAAGGTTTCTGATATGAAGTAGAAAGTCATCTTGTACACTTCGCAAGATAATCAACATTGCCTCTTGTACTTTTTGTTGATATGAGGCAACATTATCAATAGTTACATGTCTTCCAGTAGGAGCTCTCTTTGTTCCATTTACAACTACCCACAATTTTTGAGCCATGAATTCTACTTTTAATCAGATTTTCCAAATGTTGTAGTTGTTTCCATTCAACATCTGTGATTTTTCAATTGAAAATTGATTAGATCCCATTTGTGCATAAAAAATGATAAACAATTAACAAATAAGGATTAAATAAGAGTTTGATAGATAAATCCCCCTGTCGTATTTCAATCCTTGTAATTGATCTCGATCACTTTTACGTCACAAAGGAGAGATCTGTATAAAAAGAATCTATACATGAAAAAATTAGAACAATATCAATAATCGAAACATGAGTGAAAAAAATTTAGTTTCACAATAAATTACAACAAAAAAATGTCATATAAAAATGATAATTTTATTATTTTTACAAAAAAAAGTTTTATAATTTGTACAATTTTTTAAAAAATAAATAATTATTTTTTAATTTTCCCATATATATATATATATATATATATATATATATATATATGGGCTCTTTCCCATATAATCAACTTGATATGATCAACTCGGTCGAGCTATATTATTAACTCGGTGAGCTATTTGAATTATTTAAACCATATTACTAACTAAATGCCACAAATTATTCAAACTAATTGAATGCCTTTGCCAACTTATTACCATAGCCACATCATTGAAAGGACCATGGTCAAGCCACATTTGTTATTGACTAAGCCACCAATTGTGCTTGTGAGGGGCAACAACACAATGGGTGGTGTGACCTAAGTCACACCACTGAAGCTATATGGGAAGGCTTATAAAGCCTTCCCTATTACTAAGTTGTCCCCCATGTGGGACTAAACCCACATAGAAAAGGAGTTAGGGGGTTGGTGGGGTTCATTTTTAGTGGAGGGCCTGGATTCATGTGGTGCGAGGTGTATAGGGTTGCACAGGAGGCCGCAAAGACGTGCCACTTGGCATGATTTTAGGAGGGGTCACTATAGGAAGGGGGCGCTCCAATATAGTTGATAGGGTTAGTTTTTAGGTTTAATTTTAATATAATTCATTTATATATTGAGTTTGGTTAGGTTTAAATATTTAGGTTTTAATGTATAGGTTATATATATATATATATATATATATATATATATATATATATATATATATATATATATATATATAGTTGTATAACAAACTATATATGGTTTTATAAAGTATGAATACTATACAAAACAAATTGTATAGATTTAGATAATAAAAAAATCCGAATGAACTATTCAAAAAAATAAAATAGGGTTTCATTTTTCAAAAATGTAAAAAGAACAATATTACCAGGAGACCATGGTTTTTACACGACCAATGAAAAAATTCAAATGGCCTATTTTCCTGAATCTTGTCTCCTGTGCACTTATTTTTCACTTGGAATTTTTACTTGTTTTCTTGAATTCTTGCATACATTATAAACTATACAAAATATTTAATAGTTCTTACCTTGGTTTTGCAAGTTGAGTAATTCGAATGATTTTATTTTGTTGTGGAGACTCCAAATAGCTTCCTGTGTGCAATTAATATTCAAAGTGGTTTTTACTCACCGAGGAACCGTACCCAAATATCTTCCACCTATGCACATTTTAATTAATATTTGAAGCGGGAGGGGGAGGGTTATATAATATTTCAACCCAACTACCAACTTCCCAATGATTTCATTTAATAAGTTAGGTGGTTAGATTAAATTTAATTATCTCACTCTGGTACCATGTCAGGGCCAAGATATTAAAATGAAATAACATTGAATATTATTTAAACATTATAACTTAACATTACAATGAATGAAATAAATAAACAAGTAAATAAAGGAACACATTGACACATGATTTAACGTGGAAAACCCGTAAATGGGTAAAAACCATGAAGAATAATCCACTAAAATGAGAAACATTTACATCACAGTCCAGTAACTCCTCCCTCCTTCTACTCCTTGTATTTACCCATGATCAATAAAGATTCACATGATTATATCGAATATATTTCAAATATGACCCATAGTCATATATAAATAACCCGAAGGGTTATGTCTATTAAGTGACAGGGCACACCCAATTTTAATTAATAATTAGTTACTTAATAACTAATCTAACCTAATATAAAGTTTATATTTAAATAATAAGAATATAACTATTCTATATTATTTAACTATAAACTAAATATTATGATGCACTTAATATTATAGTTCTAACATATAATCCCGAGATCCGTAGATCACATATATGCATGTTAGAGCTCATGAAACATTCATACATGCAAACCACACCAAATTTCCTCTTCACCAAATTGAACTTCCCGGAAAAAAATTTTAAAAATCAATTGGTTTGCACCCTTTACGCCACTTTCTGAGACCTATAAATTCCTTCACTAGGAAAAAAATGCATCCCTCTTCACTCTTCAACTAATAGAAAGCATCAAATAGTCCATTACATGCATCGTCTACCTCAATCTTTCATCGATAAAATTTGTCCTAAGAAATAAGAAACCTCTTCTCTACAAACTGAGTTGGAAGCCTTAGAAGCTAACATGAAGTTGTTGAAGGAAGAGGTTAAAAACTTGGCAAAGCAAAAAGGTAAGAGGAAGAAGGAGGAGGAGGTGGTTATTGATAATAATCAGGTTAAAGATATATACAAGAATCTGAAATCCTTAAACACCTGTTTAGGGAAGGCCAAGACTTGCCATGATTATAATATGGCCATTTTTAATGCAATTGAAGAGTTTATTGAATAGCATGTCCACAGCGTCTCTAATCTTAGCGGAGTTCCAGCAACCCTTTGGGGCACAGATAAGGAAAGCAAAAGGACCATTGAACAGCTGGATGTTACTGACTCTGCCCACATGACGACATTGGCTATGTTCACCTCTTGGCAGAATATCAAATCCAGCATCGACAAAGCCGCCAAGAAGTAATTGTGGGTGCTTTTGTTGCACTTCTTTGTAATTATTGTTGTTTTTTTGCTTTGTCTTTTTGTTGCTTTCCTGTAGTGTTCATACTGATTTTGTTTTGTTGGGGTAGCTGCTCTTGGGCTACTTTGGGTTTCTTTGTCCCATTTGGATCTTGATCCTTTTTGTTCTGGTTCTCATTCCTATTCTGGCTTCTAGGCCCTCTTTTGTTCTCAAGGGTATAGTCCCTTTCAAAAAACTATTTGCCAAATTTTTTTTTAAAAATCACATCATCATGATACAAACCATATATCATTGGAAATACATTTTAATCCTATTTACATAACATCTTACATTTCCTTCAGATCCAAGTGGAATGCCTTCAAGTAGGTTCATCTCTAAAAACTACTCATTTAGCCTTCTAATACTCAAGAACTAGTCTTGAGCTCAACTTGTGCCATTGCCTCAAAACACACTTCCAAGATTAACCAAAGCATATAACACCCTTATACATGTTTTATAAGCACTTTGAAACCTTAAACAAGTATGAAAAACTCATAACCATCACCTTACCTCATGAAGCTACTTGAGACATTGCTAGACCAAGCATCCTCCAGATTTAACCCTCAAATAATAGGTCATAACTTCTTCATACCATATAAAAACACAATTTTGATATACCACTAGAAATATATCTGAGCCAATATCACAACGTAACTTACATAAAGTCCTAACTCCACCTTTAGCTCCTTTAATTCAACTTTTACTACAAACTACTCCAAACTGGCCCAAAAACTAGTCTTCATAAATAGGGCACAATTTTCTATTTATAAGATTAACCATGATTTGAAACTATCATGGAAATCTATAAAAACTCTATGGATAAAAACAATGTCAATTTTTTTAGCACCATATTTTGAGAACTTTTCCACAAACTGAACTTCTTCATAAACAAGCATTTTCAAGTGGGGTGCACATACAGTCACATGTTGTAATTCACCTTTCTATAAATATGGAGGAGTACTCTACAACATCCAATCATCACATGTTAAAACCAATCAATATAGTCTCGAGTATTCTCCGGTTTCTCCAAGTCACTTTTAGCTAGGGATTAGTTAGGGTTTGAAAGCAACTTATCTTCTTAACGATCATTCATAAAAGCGTGCCGATCAAACCACCTCATTATTTTTTCAAAACCTTCCTATCTGAAAATATTTGGAAGTAATGTATCATTAAAAAATAGTCCAAGAAATCACTATGAAACATATTCGAGGTGTTCTTCAAGATTCCATTTACCATCATAGATAGGTAGTTTGGGAGAAAAAAACCAATAGGAAAAGGATATTAGGAAACTTTAGGTGCAATTGGGTTAAGAAACAATTGAGTATAATCCAGTGTATGAGAGACAAAGTGGATGTGCCTTATTGTAGTTGTAATATTTGAGTTTTGTAAATTATAAACAATGGATTCAAGAGCTTGAGTATTAGAACATGAATCATGTTAAGCACTATGAGTGTAGAGAGGTGATGTGGGGATAGTAGTAGTTATATGGATACAACGAAGAAGAGGATTTGATCCTTGGTGTCATAGTCATTGTAGAAATGGATATGGTTGAAGAATGTACATTAGATAAAAATATAGGATTAGAATCAGTTCTAGTGGATGCAAGAGTATGCTTTATTTTATCATGGGAAGTATAAAGGAGAATACCGATGTTATTAGGATTCTCTTGTAGATAGTGTGTGAAATGTCATGCTATGTCATCTATAATAAAATATTATTATTATCCATGTCATTGTTAGGATAAAATATTATTATCGTAATTAATTATGCATAGTATAATTATTTAATTAATTTTATTAATTAAATAATAATGGTTATTAAATACACCATATTTTGTTATGTATTGTTATATGGTTCATAAACCATATTTGTCTTTCATAGATGTTGTTATTTTTTGTAAAAGTATATTTGTATTTATTCATTTGTGCTTCCGGATGTTATTGGAAGCTTGTGTATTTTGGAAAATGGTTGCACCTGTGCAACTTTGTTTCATGTTTGTATTTGGTTGTGCAATATCTATAAATATTGCAGCCCATTCTATGTAAGGTTGGTTGATTGAGATTAATAAAACTAATCAGGCTTCCGCCCTATTTCTCAATCTACATTTGGTACCAGAGCTGGTTTTAGCTCCTGGCAAGGTTGGAGAAAGGTTGCAGAGGAAGGAGAATTCGTGGAGAAGAAATCTGTAACAACGGAGAGCCAGTGTTGCCTCCAGCAGCTTCCGAGACCTCCCTGCAAACCCACAACCTCCTGTGTGATTTCAAGGTAAACGGAAAGCAAATTTTTTTGCCTTGGTGCTCTTTGTGCACCAGGAAAATTTGCTTCGAGTATTTTTTGGTTTATTCAAATCAGATTTAAAAAAATTGTATTTTTCCCCATCAGGGGTTTTGTCACTAAATTTAGTGACAGTGTTAGTCATAGCTAACACTTGCAGTTTGCTAAATCTGGGGGGGATTGTGTCAAGGTTTTAGACCGGGCTCTACACCAAGTTTGGTTGTAGACCGAGTTGAGGCATTACAAGCCGTGCCTTTTGCTTATTTGGCCAAGCCCATACAAGGGCCTATCTCTGCGTATTGGAGACACCAAGCAGGCCGAGTTCTCTTAATTGACGCTTGAGCCAAGAGCTCTCAAACCGAGTCATATTCATTCTTTCACTATTCATCTGTGCATTGGAAAACAAGTTTGAGTCCCCTGTTGCTCAGATTGCAGTCTAGCGAGTTGAGAGAAAATATTTTATTGAGAAATGTGTTGAGATATTGATCGGGCTACTCAAACCGACCTGCAACACAAGAAAACAACGGTCATCTCCATCCTCCTCTAGTTGGACCTGCATGCCACCTGTTATCCTGTAAAATTAACGAGGGCAACTTTATAGGTAACCATACCAAATTTTGTCTTGGTCCCTCATCGTGGACCCCTCTACATTTAGAACGTTGTAAAATCCCTTTCCAGGAAATCTATTTTTCCGAACTTAGCCATTCTGGTCCCTTTTTTGGTGGCGCACCTTTTAGCTATGTTACACAGAGTAAATCTACGCCCCCTTCGTTTCCTTTGGCACACCCTTTTAGGTATCAACACATGTTTTGGTGTGCCTTCCTGTGATGCGCCATTCTTGCGTGTGCCAAGGCACATGCGCCTTCATGTTGACACATCAATTGTTGCGCCAGTAGTTTGGTGCGCCAAAGGGCGCATGGAATAGGATGTTGTGATCGTAAACTTGCGCCAAAGATGCAAGTATCTCTGTGTTGAAATGCATTTATCCGCGCCAAAGGGTGCACCGTTTTATGTGTCAACACGAGTTTTGATGTGCCTCTTAAAAAAGTGGTTGGCACATTTATTGCACCTTTGCCTATATATAGGCGCATCCACCCTGTCACTTTCACCAGTCAGAAAAACACGTGATTAACTTTTTCCTCTGCACCTGTCAGCACACCTGTCATCCTCGTGTCACATTCGTGGACCCCGCTTCGTCCCTCACATTCTATATATTCCCGGTAGGTGGTTCTTACTCCTTCTAGATTTTGTTTTGATTATTTGTTTGGTAGGAAGTAATGGATTTGTAAACCCCCACGCCCCACTTTTGTTTTTTTCGGTTGTCTTTCTCCCCCAAGCTCTTCTTTCTCTTTCCAAATCTGCTGGTAGGGAGGGCTCTGCCTTAAAAAATAACTTGGATCTTCTGGTTGTGCACCCCCTTCACTATCCAAAAACCCTGTAAAAGAGGCCTAAAATATTACAAACCCATCAGGGAAAGAAATAAAACTCAAAAGTTCGTATTAGACTGCATTTTCCCTCTTGGCGCATTCACCATTCCTCTTTGCATAAAATACAGTCACACCCTGGAAGCGCACTTTTCTTACATGCAACACCCCATAACCCTGTGCCCTGTGGCACACCGAGCTTCTCTGTTACATTACAAATATTTGCACCATTGGCACACCCTGCCCCCATGTGACACCAGCATTACTTGCACCAAGTATAAAACTGCATAAACGGCGTAGGCGCATCCCCTTTTACAGCAACACAATGTAATGCAAACCTTCCCTGCGCCGCGCCAAGTTCCCCTTTTGCACACATAAAGCCTATGTTAAACACATCAACCCTACACCCTTCGGCGCACCAAAGTTCTATGTAACATGAAACATATATGCGCCATTGGTGCATCTTGTCCCCGTGCAACATGAAAATTATTTGCGCCTTGCCAAAGATAAACGCACATGAGCAGCGCAGGCACACCGCTTATAATAAAAAAATGTCATGTGCGGTGTTCATGCACCTGCGCCCTGCGCCCTGAGGGCTTTAAATTGTTAACTCTTCATTCTATTCTGTAGCACTTTAATGGAAGATCTAACAGCTAACATGGCTCTTCTGCATTGGGTTTCTTCTTCTTCTCGCAAATCAGCAACTGAATTCAGATCCACATATGTCTACATCAAGCAAGAGGCCAACCAAGTCAAAAGGTAAAGCCAAGCTTACAGAAGAAGAAATGAAATACAAGTACCAAAGGGTCAGAATGCCTGAGTCTCAGGAAAAATGTGACCTGGATATAAGAGACTCAGAGCTCGGTCACATTGATATGGAAGATTTTGGGCTAGAACCAGGAGGGTCACAGGGAGTCCCTGGATGGACAAACTAGTAGGTAGTGGCTGCACTTTCTTGAGGGATCCCCATCAATGTAGTGAACAATGAATTCGTGATGGTAGTGGCTCACTGCTACAACAAAGACACTAGGTGTGTCCAAAATGAAAAGGGCGAAGTCATGATCAACCTTACCGCCGGAACTTCGAAATCATGCTTAGCATCCCTCACCACCGGCACTTTGTGGCTGTAAGCCAAGAAGACTGCACCAAGGCTTGGGAGGACAATGAAGACCAGTGCATGTAGCTAATGAATGAAGTGTATTTAAAGAACAAGAAGGTGGTAACCAGATGGCCACAAGTTATTCATCAAGCAATTTCTCCGAGGAACTGAGTGATACTATCACGTTCCTAAGTAAAGTATTTGGGATTTCTGATGCCCATTACTTTCATAAGTGGATGCTCAGGTACCTGGAGACCATGAGCAAGAATGTACCTGATCAATGCTTCGAGTGGGTAGAGATAATAAGTAGTACCATATCCGAGCAGCTCCAACAACTCACCACAATGGGGAGGTTCTACATGAACTCCTACGTAGTTTACGCTGCAGCCTCGGAAAGGGATTATCCAGCATTGAGCCGATGCGGGGTTTGGCCCCAAGTAAGGATATACGAGTACTACCCAGAGCTGAAGCTAGAGAACAGCATCTCACAGTTCACCAAAATCAACGATGCCTTTTTCTACGGCATCGTCTACCTATTGAGGCCCAACATGACCCATGGTCGGATGACCAAGAGCATCGTCACAGCAACGGAAAAGTGGGGGGCCTTATTCACACAGTTTCCCACCTTCACCTATCTCAGGGAAGCTAACTTCCTGGGTGAGCCCACCAAATTGCCGAGATATGCCGGCCCTAAGTTGATCTTGTTAGAGTTGTCCAGACAGCTCGTAACGTATCATGAGAAGTGCTTGAAAAGGAAGAAGGGTGGAACTCCTTTCCCCCTCACAGTGGGTAGATACACCTGTGTTTCTCATCACAAAGCCCGGGAAATGGTTGTCAAGCTAGAACTACTCAATCTGAAGCACAACTTCCCGGAAAGGCCCACTTTCGATCCAAGGAATTGCCTTCCCAGGGAAAAACTCGATTCAATCCACTTTCCATAGATCGAGGACATTTATATCGACTTGTACCATGAGGACCATTCTCGCTTTGGCCCTATCAAAGATCATTCAGTACGGCATGGCCATTGTCCCAAAAGGTTATCAAACTACCGATCAAGAAGTTGATCAGGTATATCTTGACACGGATGGGGACAACTGGCCGTTTACTGCAATCGATAGAACCAAAGCACCCCAGACCATTGAAGAAAGGGTCAAAGAAACTCTACGGCAGACAGAACACTGGTGCGGATGAATGGCCTCATCTACCTTAGGGTAGATTTCACTACATCTCCATTAGGCAACGCACCATCTAGGCCAAAACATCTGCCAAAAGTAAAAGGCAAGGATAAAGAGGGCGAGTCAAGCTCCGCTCGGGAAGAGGCTCCTGAGAGTCCCCCTTCCACCGCACAAGAACAGGTTGTGAGCCTGTTATCTCCAGAGAAAGAAGCGGCCAAAGATGTTCCGATGGGCACATCCACTCAGGATGTTGCCACTGCTACAACTACTGAGGTCCCTTCTGTCCCTTCTCCCTCTCCTCCTTCTCCTCCTCATGTGACCCAAGCGACCGTTCCTTTGGTCGTATCCTCTCCCCCATCTTCTACTATTCCCCCTCCTCATCATCCATCTTCTCTTCTCTCGCAGAGCTGTCCCCCACTATTTCTTCTCTCATCTCTCAGCTCCCTTCCATATCCTCATCTTCCTCCCCTGCAGTATCCCTTCCTCCCTTGAGTACTTCGCTGGCCTCTCATTCAATGCCGCCACCAAGTGTCTCAACGCACTTTCCCTCCACTACTGCAGCTGCTCCCTCTTCTACTTCTGGTCCCACTCCCATAAGTCTAGCATGGATCTCTCAACACCTGAGCCAGCAAAAGAGGAAAGTTCCTATCGCACCGATGGACTTCTCTGTCATCCCATCAAAGGGGGCTAAGAAGCAAAAGCCTATAACCCGCTTCTCTCAGAGTGCATCAGGAGAGAGAGTAATGGAGATCGCGTATCCCAATCCTTTAAAGGATAAAAAGGATCTGTCTCCGACAGATTATACAGTGACCCAAGTCATGATGGGAACATCTTCAGAAAGCCTTCAAGGAGAGGCCCTATCTGTAGTGGATGCCCTTTGCAAGAAACTTCAGGAAGCAAAGGAAGAAAAGAGGCTATTAAAGGAGCAAAATAAACATCTTCTCCACGCCTTGCAGAAAATGGGCAGTGCACCTCCTACAACTGCCACCAAAACTCCTGAGCCCCTAAGCCAGGATAAGATAAATGAATACGCCAAAATTGGTGAGCAAGGTATGGTAGTATCCGCCTGGAGAGACCAAATCCTCAAGGAAAGTGAGGGAGTAATTGTCAAGTTCACCGAGTTGTATCAGAACATCAATCAGGTGAACAAGGCACTCCAAGCGATTGCGGGACCCATCTCCGAAGAGTTGGACCATGCTAGGCTACAGCATGAGACCTTCCAAAAAATGCTCGACTGTTCAGTCGAAGATCTGGTCAAGTTCGGCGTCTTCAATCACCCCAGAGCGCCCAACAAAGTCCTGTCTACTTTGGACTACTAGGTCGATCAGTTGGAGTTTGTCCTCGAAAAGATAGATAAATTCAAAGAGGAAGCCTTGGAGGCTATGCACCAGATGGAGCAAATCATCTTGAGAATGTCCCCAAGCTTGCTCACTCCTTCTTTCACCCTGAGGAAGGCAGACCAAACTATTCGGATCTTTAAGGAGATGGTCTCGCAAGGGTTAGGGCCAGAAGCCACATTCGACACCAAATGCATCAACAACCTTCTGGCCTATCATGACTTTATAGGGTTCTGATAGAGAAGGTGCCAAGCTCCCAGAAAGGCTCATGGATGAATGGGAAACTTGCGAAGTTATCAGCGATCACCACAAGGATCCTGCTTAGGATCAACTTCAACCCATGATCAGCAAGTTCATGGAATACTAGGCCCGATTCAACATCACTTCTCCCAAGCAAAGAAGCGAGGACACTCCCTTTTGCCGCAAGATGATGACGAATAGTCTCCTTCCTCTCGATCTTCTTTTTGTAAATATCTAAGAGTATGTTGGCATAAACGATGACATCATCCATGTTGCACCATGGGATGATGTCATCCACCAAATGCCAAAAGTCAACAGTTGACTTTTAGATATTTTGTAATTAGTTGTTTGCTCCTTTTTGCCTTCTTTCTTCTTCTTCTATAAATACTTGAATACTTGTTGTATTCAGGTGGTGGATACTTTTCAGATGAAAAATAGAAGTAAGAAGAAAAGACTTTGAGCTTTTTGTAACATAAGGAAATATTAATACAATATTTAGACTTTGTGTTGAATACCTATGTTGTACATCAGAACTTTCTTACGTTAGATCTGTATGTTTCTTTGTTGAATCTACTACATTTTATTGTCATTTATTCATCAGTATTGCTTTGTTCGTCTATGTGAGTAAGTTCGGCTCTGTTTACCACCAGCCTAAAACATAGACCCTCTGACCTTTCTGCTTTGAAATTCATTTCTTTTCTCCCTTTAGATATTTCCTATCTCCCCACCTCATTTCTTTCCCTTATTCTACAGTTGGAAATACCTCTACTGGGATGAGATCCCAACCCCGAAGGCAGAATATTGTGAGACTTGCATGATTCTGCTTTGGTAGAATAGCAATAAACCGGTTTCCTTTCTTTGACTCAAAGAGGGGCTATGCCCTACACTTTGTTGGCTCATCTGTCCATAGATCTGTCCAACCGATAGATTTTGGACCAACACCACCAATGAGCCACTGCACAAAGAAATAGCAAGCAACTATGGAGAAAAATCATGAAAACTCTAAAGACCTGCGTGCAAAACAAGACAAAGAAATAAGGAAAATACCATAAAGATCAAAGGAGATATTAAAAAAGAGGCGGAGCGGCTACAAACAAATATAAAGTTTCAGATCCATATTTTGAGCAAACGGAACCCTAATCCACAACACATGCCACGTGGACTTCCTCTCCCCTCGAGCAAATTCGCCATTTTCAAAGGTTAGCTCCTTTTTTATTTTCATTAAATAGTATTTCCTTCATATCATATCACAAGCGCTCATAAGAGCCAAGTTGGATAGTGAAAGCGGCTTGGGAATGAGAGGTGTGGGGTTTGAATCCTGCCCCAACACACAAAAATCCACTTTTTGAAATTTAGCGGCAGATTTGGCGAATTACTAAATTTAGTGGAAAAATTCAAATTTAGTTATAACTAACTAAATTTAGCGAGAAAAACCCTATTTTAGGGCATTTTTTTTTCTCCACTCTGCATATTTTGCATTCTGAGCACTTTTTACCAAAGAAGGGCTACCTAAAAACTTCATTCTGAGCTAGTTTTTTACGGTTGTTTGCTCAGCAAGTCGTATTGGGCTCCGGAGGCCACGGGGCCCAAAAGCAGAAATTTTTGCTGCCATTCAAATTTTCCAATTTTTGAATGTAAATTATATACTGTTGTATATTGTACTAATTTTCAAGTTGCCATAGTCAATTGCAAACTTTGTAACTACTAAAAAAATTGGCAGAATTGTAATCAAAAACAATAAAAAATTGGTTTTATAACACTCACGAGATCCTAGATCTCATTTGCAACGTTCGGTATATACGGTGCCTCTGGGAAGTGCTTACGGGTAAAGCCGTCATGACTACTACTACACTTAATGCCTAATATAGCTGCAACAATGTTGTCTGGGCATCGTCCCTTTAAATTGATGGGGAGTAATAAGGTCACAGTGCACACACTATGAACCATCCCATCCGTCTGTGAACGATTGCACGACATAAATCGGACTGAGAAATTATCCAAGTATATAGCAAAGTTACGCGTGCGTATGAGGATATTTCTTTGAGCTGGTGTCAATAATCACACAGACCCCATCCAGTATTGTCTTGGTACCACGTATTGAATTCTTTCACGTACGTTAACGCCTCTTTCATGTACCGTCGGGTATATAGAAAGGGTGAGCTTCTTCCACGTACCGACGGGTATATCGGAAGGGTGCGTATATAGAAAGGTTCGTTATATCGGACTGATAGTATATAGATTGGGAGACCTAATACCTGGAGTGATAAGAGCCAAACCTGTCAGTGATCTCTGCAAAATGGGCACCAATGCCCCCAATTTTTTTTTCGGATTCACAATTGCTCAAAGGAAGCAACTATGCTGCATGGAAGACAAAAATAAAGACACAACTTGAGTTTGAAGAGATTTGGTCTGTTGTGAATGGTACTCTAACCAGATTAGCCACTGATACAACACAACAATGGCAGTTTGATAAAGCAGATCAGAAGGCCAAACTCATCATCTTGTTTGGAGTGTCTGATGATGTGCAACCCCACATTCGAGATGCCAAAACAGCAAAAGATGTGTGGGATAAATTGAGTATAGTATATGAGGCCAAGAACAAGAATGTCATACTAAATTTGTAGAGTCAGTTACATACACTGAAATTCAAGCAGAATGAGAAAATTGAAGCTTTCTTAAGAAGAGTTGTAGAATTAAGGGCTTCACTTCTAGCCCTGGGAGAACTAGTCACAGATGATGCTCTTGTTCCCATTGTTCTGAGAGCACTCCCCTCTTCTTACCACATTTTTGTCACAACACTAAACGTGACAGATACGACAGTTGGTTTTGACAAACTAGTAAACCTACTGCAACAAGAGGAAGCAATGCACAATAAGGATGATGAAGAGGAGCAAGCACTTTGTCTTCACATCAAAAATGGAAAGGAAAAGGTAAAGGAAAACCTAATTCCCATCAAAATTCCCAACATCAGAATCAGTATCACGGGGACAATCAACAGAAGAAGCAATGTCCTATTTGCAAAAGAGGACATGACTTAAAAGATTGTTGGTATAACACTTATAAGAAAGGTTCATCAAGCAACTCTGGACCACAACAACAATCTTACAAGGGACATTCTAACAACTATCATAGGTAAAAGAAAAGGGGGCTGGAAAGAAGACCCCACCAACAAGGTAATATTGTTGAGCAACAAGAACGGTCGAGCAATGAAGACTTCTTATTCACTGCTCGATCAAGTGAACCATCCACGTCATCTAGTGATGTCTAGTATGTTGATTCAGGAGCCACTCAACACATGACCGGCCACAGAGACTGGTTTATTTCAATGAGGGACACGCCATCGAAAAATCATGTTTCGTTGGGAGATGATTCTTCATATACAATTTAGGGGATTGGGAACATTTCTCTACCCCTTGGTTCATGCAAATGCAAACTATCAGATGTCCTATATGTCCCTGGGTTGACAAAGAATCTTCTTTCAGTTAGTCAACTCCTAGATCACAACCTAAAAATTGACTTTGATAGTCAATCCGGTAAGAAAATGTGTTTGATTCGAGATAAATCAAGAGGCTCGAAAATAATTGCAAAAGCCTCCAATGTGGGATGCATGTTCCAACTTGATTTTGTTTATAGAGATGATCAAGCACTTGTGGCTAAAAATTCCACCTCAGCGCAGTTATGGCATTAGAGATTTGGTCATGTTAGTTTCAAATATCTTGAAACACTTTATCAGCGTAATATGGTACATGGGCTACCTTCTCTTCAAAAGGATATAGACAAGTGTCCTCACTGCCTAGCAGGAAAACAACACAGAGCTTCGTTCCAAAAGAGTACATTTTGAGCTCATGGTAAACTTGACTTGGTTCATACCGATCTTTGCGGTCCAATGCAGCCAAGTCATTCTGGGTTCCAGTACTTCATGCTTTGTGTTGACGACTATTCGAGGAAAATGTGGATTTTCTGTCTTCACAAGAAAAGTGAAGCGTTTGAAACCTAAGAAAAGTGAAGTGTTTGAAACCTTCAAAAAGTTCAAAGTTATAGTTGAGAAAGAAATTGGTCATCACATGTAACCCTCCACTCGAGATCGAGGGGGAATTCACCAGTGATGAGTTCAGAGACTACCTACAAACTCACGGGATTTTTCGACAAATGCCTCCTCCACACACACCACAGCAAAATGGTGTTGTTGAGAGAAGAAATCGTACTATCATGGAAATGGTGCGATGCATGATCGATGATTCCGGACTTGCAAAGACATTCTGGGCGTAGAAGCAACAAAAACAACAGTGTATTTGTTGAACAGAGCACCCACAACTGCTCTTGATGGAATTACACCACAAGAAGCATGGTCAAAAAGGAAACCATCCATTGCACACCTCAAAGTATTCGGGTGCAAAGCAAGCATGCACATACCCAAACAGAATAGAAAGAAATTAGACATGAAGTCACAAAAACTCATCTTCATTGGGTACAGTGAAGAGACTCTTGGGTATAGATTGATGGATCCTAAGACTAGAAAAGTCTACACCAGCAGAGATGTTGATTTTTTCGAGAAGAAGGAAGCAGAGACTCCTCCTCCGGACTCGCAAGATGTAGATTTTTCACCTATTGTAAAAATTGAAGCTAATGTTCCCTCAGAAGATGAAAGTGATGATGGGGATGATGATGTTGATCAGATAGAACCACAACCCATGGGAACAGTTTAGCGTATGCCTAAATGGTGTACAAGTACATTACGAGATGTAAGATTGGATGCTCCAGGATACATCCACCCCTGGACCTCGGACTCATAGTAAAGTAAGAGATGAAGTTAACTTTGCTTTGATGAGTAGAGTTATTGAATCAGATGAGCCCTCTACATTCCAGGAATCCCTACAGTCAAAAGCTTGGAAAGATGCCATGGATTTTGAATATCAATCAGTGATGAAGAATAACACTTGGCAGGTTTTCGATCTTCCACCGGGAAGAAACCCATTAGATGCGAGATGGATATTCAAAACTAAGTACAAAGTAGATGGGACGGTGGACAAGTACAAAACAAGACTTGTAGAAAGGGGCGCATAAAAAGAAGGCATTGACTATGAGGAGACATTTTCTCCCATAACTAAGATCAAAACGATCGGGATGATATTTGCTCTATTGCTTAGTTTGGATGGAAAGTTCACCAAATGGACGTAAAAAGTGCCTTCCTAAATGGATATTTACAAGAAGAAGTCTACATGACTCAACTTTGAGGGATATGTTGTACACTGGTCAAGAAACAAAGGTATGTAAACCCGGGAAATCTCTATATGGCCTCAAACAGGCACCCCGGGCATGGTACATCAAGATTGATGAGCATCTCGTACAACATGGATTTGTTAGAAATCCATACGATCCCAATCTCTACCTCAAAAAGAAAGGGGGAGATGGTGATTGTTGTTGTTTATGTCGACGATCTAGTCATCATTGGTAGTTCAATGAGGATGATCGATGTAACAAAGAAATATCTTAATCGATCGTTCGACATGACCGGTCTCAGGCTGATGCACTATTGTCTTGGATTAGAAGTGTGGTAGAAAGATAATCATATTTTTGTTTCTCAAATGAAATATACCAAGACTACGCTCGAGAAGTTTAGGATGATGGATTGCACACCAATTGCTACACCCATGGAGAACAGATTATAGTTATCTTGTTCAGATTCATCTCCTAAGGTAAATGCCACTCTCTATCGGTAGCTGATTGGGAGTCTCATTTACCTGACCTACACTAGACTAGATATCAGCTTTGCAGTGAGCTATCTATCCAGGTTCATGCAGGAACCCAAAGTTTGTCATTGGAAAGTAGCAAAGCACATTTTGAGATATCTCAAAGGATTAGAGGATCTTGGTCTAGAATACAAGAAGAAGAAAAAACTTCTTCTTGACTGGATATTCGGATTCAGATCATGCAAGTAACATTGATGATAGAAAATCCACTTCTGGATTTGTATTCTTTATGGGATCTGGACCAATATCATGGGGAAGTAAGAAACAACACTTTGTTTCTCGCTCTTCCACAGAAGCTGAGTATCGTTCTGCGGAGAAGCTATCGTGAAGCGATTTGGCTACGTCGCATACTGGAAGGACTTAGAATACCTCAGGACAAACTGACCACCATGTATGTTGACAATGAAGGTGTACTCAAACGTGTTCGCAATCCAATTTTTCACGAGAGAACAAAGCACATTGAGGTTCAAGTGCATTTCATACGCGAACATGTGTTGAAGCACAACATTCAGCTTCAATTTTGTCCAACTGCTGAACAACAAGTAGATATTTTCACAAAGTCACTTGCACGTGACAAGTTCGAGTTGTTCAGAGAGTTCCTCTCCTCATCTCTTCAGACAATGCACAATTAAGGGGGGGAATGTTAGGATAAAATATTATTATCCTAATTAATTATGCATAGTATAATTATTTAATTAATTTTATTAATTAAATAATAATGGTTATTAAATAAACCATATTTTGTTATGTATTGTTATATGGTTCATAAACCATATTTGTCTTTCATAGATGTTGTTATATTGTTTTAAACAATATATTTGTATTTATTCATTTGTGCTTCCCGGATGTTATTGGAAGCTTGTGTATTTTGGAAAATGGTTGCACCTGTGCAACTTTGTTTCATGTTTGTATTTGGCTATGCAATATCTATAAATATTGCAGCCCATTCTATGTAAGGTTGGTTGATTGAGATTAATAAAACTAATCAGGCTTCCGCCCCTGTTTCTCAATCTACAGGTCATTCCCCCCACCTTTGGTGGTATTAGTGCACCGTATAAAGACAAAATTAACAAATATTTCGGTATGTACTTGGGCACAAGGACCATTATGGATGTTATAATAAGGTGGGAGTGTATTTACATGGATAATATAGAAGTGGGAGCCTTTGGGAAAACCATATATATTAATAATGATCCATGAGATTTGACATTATGAGGCACACTAGTTAAGTGGTAGATATCATAATAGGAACCCTAGGGATACTATGGTTTGAGTGATAAATTTTATTTGAAGATCGGCTTCACCATATGTTTTTAGATTTCCTAATGATAAGGATGTAAGAATATGCAACAGATAGATTATTATAATATAATTAACTTCCAACATCAATTATGCATGACCAAAATAATGCATTCCAACATGAAATGAGCTAAGAAATTGATAAATTATGAGTAACTTGTTCAAAATAAAAAGGGAGAGAGAGAGACTTAGTTTATTTAGGAAGATTCTATAATGATATGAGTGTACTAAGTAGTGGAATAGGAAAATCTAGAACTTTATATTATACACAAAATATTTTGGAAGTGGGAAACTTGTAGGTTAAGTATTGTATATGATTTGTATGGTCTAAGTAGGATTTATTTGGTCTAGAACAAGGGTTTTAGAGTTTTGGACTAGGAAATAGTTGAACTATGAAACTTTCTAGGTGATTAACTTATCTCGCAAGTGATTTTTGAGATGACCTATCATGATCGACAACAAAGTAGACACTCTAATATATTGCATAATCCTTCATTATAGCATTAGAAAACTAAAGGAGGAAAATGTGTGCACGTGTTTGAGGTTTTTATACCTTGGGTGGTTAGAATCCTAGATGTTGATCCAATGTCATTATTATACTACATATCCTCTATCCTCAATTTAGAATCAAGCCTCATATCATTCTCCTTGGTTCTCACGCAATTTTTAAATCTAACCATCCCCTTAGGGGTGTCCTTGTGTCTCTTGACACCAATATAGTGGGATAACAATGTAGTGTACAATATACCTAACCTTGTAGTAGTGAGATGTGGTGTGACTCAGTTATGTGACCTAACCCTTGTGTTGATTAAAACCCTTATGCAATTTTTTTTGATGAATTTTCTCTTTCTTTTGACTTGTCTCTATGATCTTTGGATGTGTTTAGATGGGTGAAGCTAGACATGTTGACCTATTTGAGTGCTTCATAATTGTAATAACGATTTCCCTAGATGTTGTGAAACTAATTTGAGAATATTTAGGAACCCTTTGGGTGTTTTTGTAATGATTTCTATAATATGAGCTTATAAGAATTTCAAGTGAGTTATAATGTGATAATGAATTGCTTATATAGTTTTATGTAGGAGAGATATTAAGATACGACCAACCCTATAAATATTAAATGACCCAAAGAATGCTTTACTTTGGTGAAAGTAGAGTTGGTGGTGAGAAGGGTCAATATTATACACGTCATCCAAGACAAGATGTGACAGATTAACCCTTCAGTATGATTTTAGATAGGAGAGATAAACTCCTAAAATAAAATTTATACAATGAATATTAGAATGTTTTATGCCTCTTTGATTGAATAATATGTTTGAATTTGTCTATAGAGGGCAATGTAAGCGGTAAGAAAGTTACATAATGGCTAAAGAGATTACGAGATTGAATTATAAACGTGAGTATTTATATTGACAAGAATACAAGGTCAAACTTGGCATTTCACAAGGACAAGCTACCATATTTCGGTGTCTACATTGTGCAGAAAGTAAAACTTACTCTAATAAGTATATAAAGAGCCAACTAAACAAAACCATTGAGTGGTTGTGAGAAGTAGCTACCACTTTTAACAATGGGTCTCCATTTAGTCAAATTGGTGGCAATATTAACCTATGAAAATAATAAAAGAGAATATTGTATCACTTGATAGTATTACTCCTTTTGGAATCAACCTCTCAATGTATTCCTTCCATTCTTTTAAACTGTTCCATTGGATGCATTAATGGCTCACGACACATTACAAATATTCCTCATATTTTAAATTCATTATTACTTAGACTCATCTTTTTTGGCCCTAAGGTTCTGATGGAATAACCTTTCTTGAAATAGGACACCTTTCATTCAAGCTATTTATTTTCATTTGAGGTTATGGTCCATTATTCTTCAAGCATTTGCAACCATTTGAGGTATTCAAGGGAGACAATACTTCACATTCAAAATCATCCTCTATTGGAACCAAAAACTCTTTAATATTCTTCTTCATTTAGATTATTAGTGTTATATATTTAACTCCTCATTCATTGAAAGTCAACCAGCATTGTCTCCTTATATAGAGAGCTCTCATCCTCCTGAAAAGTAAATAGTCATGTCCAAAGGTAGCATAGAATTCTTAATATTCATTGAAAAAAATAAATGCATGCATTAAGAGAAGGGGAATAAGAAATTTTCACCTTTGATTTTTCTCTTCTTTTGCATATACTGTGATAAAGGTGCATTGATAATCTCTTTTACTTCAAAGAGTCTATTTATTTCATCTCTATTATATTATATAGGGTCCCAAATCAAATGATTTATTTGTGTTCTTCTTATTACTTATGTATTCATCTTTTAAATCATTCAAATCTAATATCTCCATCAAATTAGTCTCCCCATTTTCACATTGGATGAAGATCCCATTATTGACATTCATTCAACGACCATGAAACAAATTAGATTTTCAACCATTTTCTAATTTTTCATTGGTTTTTAGGAGATTAAGACTTGGGAAGAGAATGAATCTAGTAAATTACATATGGGGAGAGGGTTTTATATGGTTCCATGTGTTAATTACTATTTATTGGCAAGAAAAGAACTCTACGTTCTTTAGAAAGTAATTTCTTGATTATTTTATGTGGCAAGGTACCTTCTAAAGTTTGAAACTTCATTGGAGATGTCTAAGGCAATGTATCTTAGCTCATCCAAAGAGGTAGGCTAAAATATTCAATTGGTGCTTTGGCTAGGGTGGGTTCATAAATTATTGGTAAGGCATTGAGGCAGACGATACTTCTTGAGAATAAAAGTATGATGGATAAATGGGTATGGGAGAAAATTTACCTTCTTGAATGAAGTATGTATCAACTAAAACAGTGGATTCAAATGATTATGGGGGAGTGTTTCCACTAAGAACTTGATTTATTATAACCAAATCAAAGTTTAGAGCCATAATATAATATAGGAAATCCATATCTGGTGAAGGTCTAAACTCTCTAGGAATCCTCTACCAATATTTATGGAATATGAGAATCAAATCAGCTATCCCCTCCATATAAGATCTTTTCATTAGGTTCAGTTGCTTCAATAGTGAAAAAAATTTGGAATCCTCCTTGAGCCTATTGTATAGATTCTCCCAAATTTTATATTTTTCTAGCCCCTAGAGTTTTATATTAGTTGAGATCTTTTCCTCTCGGGGATGAAGTAAGTAATATGAGGGCTATGCAAGCTCAACAATGTGCTATAGCAAGCTCAACAATGTGATGGAGTGTATAAATATGTTCCACATATTTAAGGTGGTGTAAAAAGTTCATGTGAAACATCACCAATGAATGAGGGGAGTGACTTAAGATAAATGAGTAGGATGTCATGATGTTAAATTAAAGAGGGATACTAGAATTCCATGTGATAAAAGGTAAATCTATTTAGAAGGCAATATCATTTTAGGTTCATAACAATAATATAAAACAAAGGGAAAGGTTTGTTTTTCTTGAGAAAATGGGTCCTTTGATGACCTAGAGTTTTGAATTGATATGGAAATACTTCAAAAAGCAAATGGATTCAATATTCTCACCAAAACCTTGATCGAGAAATTATAAAACATGGCTTTATGTAATATATTCAATCAAAAACTAAGTTTTGTCCCACCAAACATGCCAAATACTATTGATGTATAATTTATTTCCATTTAGAGTGTACTCGATAAGATATTCACACATAATAAATGAATAATTTTAATAACATGTAGAATATAAAACAATAGAAGATATATTGGTGGTTCAATATGCCCTATATAAAATATATCCTAAATAGAATAATACCCTTAGGGTAGGACAACAACATAAATACTCCTTAAGGAAAAAATAACTCTAGGATCTCCCCATTTGGGAATTCCAATTCAAGGGGATACCTCCAATATCATTATACGAATTAGAATATTTAACTCATACATCACATACCTCATAATTATGCTCGTCTCCTTTATACATGAATACATTACTCTTATTGGATGGGTAACACCTAATCCCGATACTAGCCGACTTATTACCTAATATAACTAATTATTTTGTAACCTTGTCTATTATAAATTTATAATCATATAAGTAAGGGGATATGTGCCACATGTTGGCATATCTATAAACCCATATACATAATAATATCATCTCCCTAATTACATAACATTTCATCCCTCCTTGACAAGTTTCATTCTGAAACATGAGAATAAACCACTTAATGTTTGTGCTTTGAATAATTCCACTCTTGTTTCCATGCTCAATCATCTAACCACCCATATATGTGATCTTAGTGGGTGATAAATCTCTAAAAATAGTTCCATAATCAATTATGTTACTCTAATTCCATCCATGTCTATAGTTTTCCTCTTAGCTTCCACGCATAGACACTAATCATTTTGTAATTCTTTGTTAAATAACTATTACTCCAATGATTCCATGTATAACCATAGTGATTTTTCCTCTAATGACCTATATATCCATATTGGTGGTATATTTGATGTTCCTTAATATGCCTGTATGATCATTACATCTCATGGTGATGTGAGTGTTTATATGTTGCACTGACCTTAAGATCCGCATCTTTTTCTTCTATTGTCTTTTCTTCTTCCACCATTTTGACTTCTAATTTCTTTCTCTCTAGAGTATAAGAATTTATATTTTTATTTTTATTCAAATGCTTCTTTTCAAGGAAAATTTTAAGGGTCCCTCAAAAAAATTATAGAAAGTATTTGGCAAATTTTGAAAAAACCACTTTCGCATGAATGGCGAATCATTTAATAATAGTGTCAGTCGTAGCAATTTTCGACTAACAGTATATGTTGTCAGCTGATAGTATATGATGTCGGCCAAAATCATATGTAATTTTTGAAAAATATTTTGTTGGCAAAAGTAGTTAAAATGACCAACTCGACGAGAAATATGTCCTCACAAAATATGGTGCAAAGAAAAAATTTTTAAAAAGTGATTTTTGTGAAAAAAATACATATTTTGCTAATTTTGTATGGATTTTTTTCTTTTGAAATTTTTTGATGTTAAGCTGTTAAAATGATCGTCGCAATGAGAAAGTTTTCCTCCCAAAATATGGTGTGAGAAAAAAAAATCCAAATGCTACCAGTCAGCAGTATAAAATATGTTGTCAACTGGTAGTATAAAATATGTTGTCGACCTATAGCATGTTTTATGCTACCAGCCAACAACATAAAGGTGAATATCATGAATTTCAATTTTATGCTAATGGAAAATTAACCCCTAAAATTAAATTGTACCCAGAAAATTTAGGTGACCCGGTCCTAATTCCTACCCTAAAAATTCACCAATTTCAAATTTTAAAAATTGGAATATATGTGAATTAACAAATATTCACCACTAAAATTTTCCTTTCTTCTTGTTCTTCATCTAAGTATTCTTGATTCTCTTCTTCATCAACCTTTACTTTTCTTTGTTCTTCAATAAATGTTATATTGTACTATGTGAACTTATTTCTCTTGTACTCGATCTTCTTGAATAATTTTTGCACATTAATTTTGATTTTTCCATAAACCTCTAACTAAGGACATCGAGAACAATATCCAAAGCATAAAAATCTGAATGTAAAACATATTTTTTCATAGATATCCTCAAATATTTAAAACATTGACTCTTCTTCTCATTCGCTTGAACTTCCTTTATATTCTTTGCATGAAAATGTATATGTTGAGCTACATCTATGTTGATGAAGTTATTTTATGGTATGGTTTATGGATACAATTAACTTTTTCCTTTAAATGTATCCTTCAAATAGAATTATTGAAGCTTCCTTCTTTGGAGATGCATTATTTGAACTCTTATCTTGATTTGCTACCTCTCTTTTTGCATCATTTATAGCCTCATCATCATTATCATATTATTATTATTATTATTGATCCACAACATCCTTATTTTCTTTCCCTTTTTCCCCCCATCAAGCTAAGAAAACTTGTTCCATTTCCTCCCAAGACCAATTTGATCTCTCTTGTTTGATTGAGAGAACAAGGTCCGTGTTGGACCACTAAGCCAAAGAAAAAAAAAATTGTGTCTCTCCTATGAAAAATAATTTTCTTTAAATTGGATCCACCATTCTATAGCATCAATCTTACTGTATCCATAGAAAGATTACATCCCCATTATGCATGCAAATTAGGTTTCAAGAACAAACTCCTTTGACCCTCAATTTTGGTAATATGTCATCCTCAAATTAGAAAACACAAAAAATGGACCTTCTAAAATTTATGAGATATTTTTGAAAATGTAAATATATATATATATATATATAATTGTGGCCTATAGAGTGGATTTGTGTAAAACACTAAAATTGCAATAAATTCCTCAAAGCGATTCAAAGAATTTTGAAATTTGGATTGTAGATTCCTTGAAATGTAATGTCCTAACCATTTAAAATATATTTTACAATCTTAAAAATTAGGGTTTCAACCCATTTTTTTCCCCAAAATGATGCTTTGATACCACTTGATAAGATATTCACATATAATAATTGAATAATTCAAACAATATGTAGAATATAATGAAGATCAACACAACAGATGTTGGTGGTCCAATATGCCCTAATACTTAATATATTCATAAATCACTATAGCATTTTGATCAATTAAAGTAACAATTTAAGTCATAATTCACCTTTAAGTTGTTAAATGTGGTTTTTTTGAATTATGACTAGGTACTCTAAAGTCGCATTTAAAGTCACAAAATTAACTTAAACTATGACTTTAAATGACATAAACTAGAACATCATAATGAAGACACTCTAGTGTGATCTTGTAAGACATCATAACATCACCTTGGTATGATTTAATGGGGACATTGAGATGACTTAACGAGAGATATTACAATGTCTTTATAGTCATCTTTAATTGTGTCTTTAAATGGGACATTATGGTAACTTTAGAGTGTATTTACAGGAATTTTTAACTGTGTCTTTGAATGGGGTATTATGGTGACTTTAAATACATCTTAATCAATTAATTAAGTTGTGACTTAAATACAACTTAATCGGTGGCTTAAGTCATTACTTAATTTTTGACTTTATATGGATCTTTACATTCATCTTTACATCGTGTAGTGTATAACTTAAAAATGACATGGTGTGTGACTTAAAATGGGATAGTATCTATGACTTAAATTGTGACATTATATCTAACTTAGATTACGATGCCAATTACGAATTTGATTTCAACACTACTTGTGACTTAAATGATGACACTAATTGCAATTTATATGGTGACACTAGTTGCGACTTAAATGGTGACACCACGTCTAACTTCAATTGTGACATTAACCGTGACTTACATTGAAATTTTTGTTGGTTTACAAATGTGACTTATTTTCGTTATTATTTATGAATATATTATTTGTCTTGATTTTATTTTATTTTATTATTATATTATATAATTTTAGTTATAAAATGTTATGTTAATGTTGATTTTAACGATATACATAAAAAATGAAAATTATGTTAAAGTAGAAAATTGTATTGGAGCATAATTACAAATATAAAAGGCATTGAATAAAAATGGAAAAAACTTTAAGGAAACAATGATAAATGAAATAATATAATCAGACCAATAAATAATTACTTGAAAGGAATAATAATATTATAATACAAAAATAGTTTTGAATTCATGATTAACCCTTCCAATATTAGGCTCAATATCCACAATATAAATTCGTAATATTTAATGTTGACCCCGAGATATAAGGGTCCTCATACTCGATTCCCCCAACTCTCATACCTACCATTATCATGAGTAACATCAACCTCAATGATAGTATCACCAAAACCTCAAGAACCATGTCTAACCTCCAAATCCCAACTAGCTCCGATGTACGATATAGTCGTTAAATGATAACCCCATTATTTATGTGGTTGTCATTCATTATTCAATGCATTTTTCCACTTTATCTGTGTGTCCCTATATCAAAGAAAAATAAACAATTGTTAACTTCATATTCTAACTGATAAAACATGTTATAAGTAATTTTAAATTTTATTTTATAAAGAATTTATATGGCATACATGTAATGGTTGGGCTCCATTGATGGCCATTTCCTTCTCTGAGAGAAACATAACCATAAGTATGGATATGATCCTTATTATATGACTTGATAGGCTTATCATATTCCTCCTCTTGTTGTAAAATACAATTATAACATTAATTTATGTTGTAATTAAAAATAAAACTTGAACACTTATTATTAGAAGCTAATTTACACTACAATACTTACAAATTTATCCCATGCTCCCATGAATCCCATAGGATTAGTGGGATTTATAAACTTTTTCCTTGTTCCAATCTAGCATTCACAACTAGTTATTGTTGACTTGGTTGTAGGGAATCATAATTGTCTTAATAGTCAAATAATCAACACCATGGATTGAAAAGCATAGCAACAAATTTACAAGGAATAATACTTCAATAATATAATTTGTTCCAGATCATACAATATATAATGAGAAGTAATTCCTATATTCTAGGAAGTTGCTCCAACAACATAACAATCTACCTATATCCGTGATATTTTTGTAACTCACAATAATATCACAACTATCAAATAATACAACCAAATATGTGAATAATTACTCACGTAATTATTCTCTTTACAATATCTATAATAATGGAGCACTAATAAATTATATTTCCTAACATTCCCCCCCTTAGTGCGAACATGGGGAAAACCTACCTTTGTACTTGCACCTGCTCATGATCTGGTGATTTTCACAGGATGATCACAAACCTCATGGATGGTTTTGCAAACAGTTGACCAAAAACCAAGAATGGTGGTTTTGCAATTGGTTTACCACAAACCACAAAGTGATGGTTTTGCAAATGGATTACCAACAACCAAGAATGGTGGTTTTGCTATTGGTTTACCACAAACCAAAAATGAAGGTTTTCAAGTGGTTTACCTATAACCACATCATGATATGCCAAGTACTATTCTCAGCCCTCATCACATCTCACTGTAGGGAATAACATAGGAAATTCTGCTGAAATATGTTGCTCATACATACATAGAAAAAGCTGACATACTGGAAATGGAACATTGGAATCATGTTCCCCCCCTCAATGTGAAATTTCCACTTATTGAAAACAAGATCACTACAAACTGAAGCAAACACACAACTGAAAACAAATGCCACCAAATCATCTATGCGGCCCCATCGTTGGTGACTGACGAGAGGTCGCTAATTGACCTCCAACCTCCGTTTGCCTCCATCCTCCAATATCATGCTGCTAGTTCAGCCGGATGTGATCATGAAGCTCAAAATACCTTCAATAATTTGGACGTCGCGTACAAGTGAAAATGCATCCAAAATTGAAATGCGGGAAAAAAATTATTTTTCGGACTTAATACAATGACACAACTTTTTGATGACAATAAAAAAACAAAAAACAAATATCCTAAAATCACCTATTTAACTTTTACAACTTCGACAAGAGGACACAACTAAAATTTTAAAAAGTAATAAAATGAGATTACTTTTTAAAAATGACTCTTTTACATGACTTTGATTCTTTTAACGACAAATGTATTGAATAACTAATGACTCTTCCTCAATATAACACGAGACTTTAGATAATAACTCGCAAATAGAAAATAACATAGAAAAATGATACCAAATGAAAAGCACAGCAATAGATTTACAAGGAATAATACTTCAATAATATAATTTGTTCGATCATACAATATATAATGAGAAGCAATTCCTATATTCTAGGAAGTTGCTCCAACAACATAACAATCTACCTATATCCGTGATATTGTTGTAACTCACAACAATATCACAACTATCAAATAATACAACCAAATATGTGAATAATTACTCACGTAATTATTCTCTTTACAATATCTATAATAATGGAGCACTAATAAATTATATTTCCTAACATGGATCAAGTTTGTACCTAGTAGGTCTGTAAATAATTTAGAAGTACACTTGGTTAGCTTACAACAATTAAAAAGTAAAACTAATTATGAAAGTAACCATATTTATAAGAAAATTAAAGTAAATATGACTTCCACATCAATATTTACTCCTAGTTGTTATACAATCATCATGGTCATAATGCATCTTGAAATTTATTTTTAAATTATTTCTTTTGTTTTCTGCAAGCTTTACTATGGATGAACCATGTATGTGTTATAAAAATAAGTTAAATAATAAAACATAGTGTAATGTTAATCATTATTCAAATAAATTTAATCAAGAAATAAAATTACTTCAACACCTAATTTGTGTGCCTTTTCAAGAAATCGAAATAGAAGAAATCACAATAATCTTCTATTGCCTTTTTGGCTAGCCTACTAATGATTTTTTTGCAATGTCTGCATTATAAGAATTTTTATCTTTCATTGCTTATAGTTATAAACCATAATAATAATTTAATTAATAAGTTACACATAAAATAGAAATTCAAAATATCACTTTCATTTAAAACATATGAATATAACTTTGGCTCATGGTGGGGTAGATATCCCCAAAATTATCTCTAAAAATTGTCTTGTTCTTATTGCAAGAACAAGACCTCTTATACTTATTCTTAATTACACCAAGAGGTGCAAAGTTTGGTTCTATATCAAAGCGTGGGGAAGTAGGTGGAAAACTAAAAGTGTAATCCTCATTTGAGAGATATCATCTAACAAATATGTGGGGGGATACAAAACCTGTACATGTCGGATTAGGGATAATATTCCAACATTGATTTCGTCGCGGGTAGAGGGAGGTGTGGTATGTGGACTAGAATAGGGAGGTGTTATGGAGGAATTTGGGTGGGTTTAGGGAGGAAGCATATTATGGGCATCACCAACAACGACTATAACTCTTTTAGCCATTTCAATATTTCCCTAAATTTAGCTAAGAAATCGGTAAATAACTGCATAAGATACAAAACAAGACATAAATTTTAGGATTTAAAAATTATATAATATTAAAAATGATGACGAAGTACATAAAATAATAAATGCAATTTCAAACTATTTTCCTTAAATTTCAAGAATTTTTCGTAAGGTTACAAATTTAATAATAAACTCAAATTTCACTATTAGTTTTTATCACATAAGTGTATAAATTGTAAGAGCATTAGAAATGTATGACGTGTATAAGAATTAGAAGTATCACATGGTAGGTACACTCATAATGAGGTTTTGGAACTAACTCAAGGCATAATGTGTAACTATATTGGACTTTTAGGACTCAAAATTCCATGAGCGCTCTTGGAATGGGCCTTAAGAACTTAACTTAAAGCTTCTAAAGGAATTATGAAGGGAATATCTCTTCCCAATTACCCTTAATATCAACTTATTAGTGGCCATGTCTAAAATGAATCCGTCTTCCCCAACATCTTGGGCTTTCACATTCAATGGGGAAAATTAGTTGTTATGGGTAGTTTGTTACCCAAAATATGGTTAGAACTATATTACACATAGAGATATGTTTAAGTTTTGGGAATCCTTTGTCTTCCAAGTCTCTCAATACAATCTATAAAATTATGTTATTCAGTGAGTTCATAAAAATATTTTCTTTTGGCTGAAAAAACTTTTATCTCACAAGTGACTTATAGATATACTTTGCATTTTTAGTAGCCACTCATGTTTGCTACCCCTCTTGTTGTCCATGATAGATTCACATGGAAATGGCTTGTCTTTTGCACCTTGTACACCACCCCTTTACTTGTCGAAATTATAGGGACCTTTTTCTATTTACAGTCACTATTCATGGTGGTCACTACTTATAAATTTTTATTGTATCGATCACTTGTCCAAAGTGTCATGGATTAAATCATTTAGACCTTTTAAGAAGGGAAAATGTACTATTACTTGAAAATATTTGACAAATGGTCTATGTCTTGGTCAGATTTTGTGGAGATGTTCAAATGGTAAGGAGATTGATGAAGCATAGGGGAATTAAAAATATTTTGCGATGCAAATTGTGGTGAGAGAGATGTAAAACAATTTTGTTAATTTATAAAACAAATTGTTGTGAGAGACTATATAAAATGTGGAATTGTGCACTTGTTGTGTGAACTATTTGAAAAAATGCTTGAAATAAATGTGGTCTTATGGATTGAAATTCAACCAAATTCAATGAACATATATTCAACTCGATTAGCTCAAATTTTTCATGAAAAAATAAAAATATTTGCAATGGGGTATGGACATCCATTGAGGCATAATAGGAAGTTTTTTTGTTGGATGTTTTAGTTGTAGGTGTCCCATTTGATATGTATTTAAAATGTTGTGAAAAGGCCTTGAAAACTTCTAAATTCTCAAATAGAAGATTTATCGTATGCATGTCAAGTGATTGATCAAATGAAAGAACATGATATCTTTTTTACTTTTGGGACGTTGCATTTATTGCCACCATAAGAAAATTAGGTGGATAAGATATAAACTGAGAGATGCTTTTGTATATGGGATCAATGTTGAGATTTAAGATTAAACATGAGGTTCTAAAGTGCCACAATTTTCAAGAAATTTCCCTCCAAAGTTTGAAAAAAATTGGTCTCAAGGATCTCAAGAGACGTCGTCTAACCAATGTAGTCGAGAAAGTCTGTGACAATTAGATAGTGAAATTATGCTTTTGATAGTGCATACTAGCCTTCCTAAATAAGTGGGTGTTATATGTTCTATGCCATAAGGTCTCATTCAAAAAATATTACCACAAAAACCCTAACACTAACTCTAACTGATGTTTTCTGACACATTTCATTCACTACCTCTACGATAAAATAAGGTGGAGAGGAAAGAAACCAAGAGATGATTTTGTAGATGGGTATGATGCCAAGATGTAGGATCATATGGAAGGTTCTCAAGTGTCATAGTTTTTAAAAATTGCCCTCCAAAATTTTACATTTTTTGGTCTCAAGGATCTTAAGATACGTCACCCGAATGATGTAGTTGAGAAGGTATGGGATATTTGGACAATGAAATGATATTTTCAATAGTATATACCATCCCACCTAGACATGTGAGCACCATCCATTTGGTTTCATGAAGTTTTGTTCATAAAATATCACCCCAAACACCCTAACATTTCTCAAACTAACGCTTTCTAGTGTGTTGCATTCACCACCACTACAAAAACTAGGTGAAGAGGAGAGAAACCGAGAGATCATTTTATAGATAAGACTGAAATAGAGTTTTAGGTTTAAATGAGAGGGTCTCAAGTATCATGGTTTGTGAGAACTGTCCACCAAATTTTGACAATTTTTTGGTCTCGGGGCTCTTAAGAGACCTTGCCTAACCGATGTAGTTAGGAAGGTTCAAGATGGTTATGCAGAAAAATGATGCTTTAAATAGTGTATACCATAATTCCCATACATATGGTCACTATTTATTTGTTTCCATGAGGTTTTGTTTGCAAATTATCACCCCAAACACCCCAACACAAACTCAAACTAACACTTTTTAGTGTGGTGCATTTCTTGCCACTATAAGAAAACCAAGAGGAGAGGAGATAAATTGAGAGAGGATTTTGCAAGCGGACCCAATATTAAGATGTAGGCTTAGACATGAAGTTATCAAGTTTCATATTTTGTAAAAACTTTTCAGCCAAAATTTGACATTTTTTTAGTCAAAGGCTCTAAGAGACACCGCTCGACTAATGTAGCCAAGAAGGTATGGGATGGTTGGGTAGAAAAATGATGCTTCCTATAGTATACCTTGAGATTATGGAATAATAAAATTTATAGGGATCTATAGGTGATCATGGGCCCAATGAATGATATTTTCAAATCATTCAATGCCTAAGTATCACACTCTTCCTAAAACTAGCCTTAACTCTAGTTTTAATAGGTCCTTATCAACCCAATGACTACTCTTCCACTAATCTATTTACTTAACTCTTATTTAATAATGACATAGGGTGTTTCTATACCCCCTCTAACTAGATAGAAGACTTTACAAATCCTTACATAGGGTTTGGTTTACTGTGATCCATCCAATACCTAATTTTGCCCACACGAAGATATAATTTCACCAATATAAATTTTGAAGATGAAATCCTTACACTATATTTCTCTTGAACAAACTTTTAACTATTTATCTAAGGTTGGTTGAGATTATTCTATAATAAGTGGCATCCTATTTTTAGGTTCCAAACTCGAGTTATACATGACAATCCTCAAGAGCATGTGAAACCACGTAATTCACATGATAGTCTCGCTAAACTGATACAAGGAGGAATTTCCCTATAAAGAAATAATGTCATAATCTTATTCATTCCCTAAAATCTTTTACATTATATATTAGGAGCCTAACAATACAAGGAAATGTGCAAACCCTATTTTACGAGTTCTTAGCAGGTATGTGTCAACATTTTGTACTAAATCTATGATGTTAAGCCTTATAGTTGTTCTTCCTTGCATCCAAAAAGTTTTCATGTTCTCCCTTGTCCTCATCTCGAATGGAAATCCCCTTATTCATGTTTGGGCATCAACTTTTTAGTTACCAAGGACCAAGAGGGATATCGAGAATAATAAACATTTTTTGAACAAAATAAGGTAAGGGAATATTTCATTTATTCATAGCTAGTAATCTATTATAATGGAGGTATGTGATAAAAAAATTCTCTATGTCCATATTATATACCTTACAAGGTCACTTGACATCATCAAACCTCTCTCTCTCTCATGCATATATAATATGGATAAGATTATGTGGTAATACTATCATTCATAAAGGAATGTATAACCATAAGGTATATATTATATTAGAATTTTTCTTGGAAATGATATGTAGGATTCAAATTATACTAAAGGCTCTACCCTAATATAAAAATTGTCATCTAAACTATGCACATTGTTTTCTTATTATATATAATTGATGTTCAATAAGGAAAAGTAATTTATTGTGAAACTATCACCAGGACCTTACTAAGGTAATCTCTCTTCTTATGAAATGGAAGTATACCTTATAGATAGAAATATTCCAATTCTAATACTTATCATGACTATTATATTAAAAATTCTTGGAAACTCTTTTGAGTCCTATATTATTCATTGATTTTCTTACATTATTCACTACTAAAATGGGTACTTAAGTTGATATTTATTTTATCATATAAAAACTAATCTATCATGGTAATTTGGAATTGGATAGGACTAAAAATCATAGTATTTATGTGAAATGGATAACTTTATAGACTTATAATTTTTTAATATAACTGAAATTGTTGAAGATTATAGGAAGACTCCATGATTTGATCTAATATAGTTATTTATCCTACTCATGTGCAATGATAAATAATGGGAACTCATTATTATGAAAATTAGGGACTTACTTCTTAATGGCATATGAGTGATCACCTTAATTACAAAATTTTAAACATTTGATACTTATGAATGTAGAACTATGTTATCAAATGTTTGTAACTAGATAGTTGAAAACGTATGAATGATTTTTATTCTATTAAAGCACATATATATTGTAATATAGCTATTTTTAATTTTTCTTATTAGACTATTATAATTGTGGTCTCATGGAACATACCCTGACCATGAAAGATTAATTTTTGTATTAATACCATGTTTCTTTGCAAGTTTAGCTTGAGATGAGGGTTGTAAATTTTTTAATGGCATGAGGTTGTAACTTATGTTATTCTATCAAACATCTATGTAAAAGTATGCATTGTGGGGTGATGTTCAAATGGTAAGGAGATTGATGAAGGATAGAAGAATTAAAAAATATTGTTGGGTAGAAAATTTTTATGAGAGATATGTTATCATGTAAATGTGCAACAAGAAAATTCCCAATTTTCAAGCACGACAACCATACCCTACGAAAAGTTTTACTCGAAGGTCACTTTGAGCCATCCTTCATATTAACCTAATCCCAAGGTCGGTCTTACCTTATCATTCAATTAGTCCACTTCTATGTGTCATCCATCTCACTAGGTGTTTAGGAAAAATAAGATCATACAAGTGCCTTTGAAGCAACATTTCCTAGAGTTGGTTTTCAAGCAAGTTTGGAAAGGGCTCCCATCAGAATTTCCCGAATAATGTGCACAGTAACTGAAGAACTAAATAACCCTTAAT
This sequence comes from Taxus wallichiana var. yunnanensis, assembly GCA_018340775.1. Classification (NCBI taxonomy): domain Eukaryota; kingdom Viridiplantae; phylum Streptophyta; class Pinopsida; order Cupressales; family Taxaceae; genus Taxus; species Taxus wallichiana. The sequence goes on from CM031237.1 coordinate 465,343,748, forward strand.
TTCACCATGGAAGAGTACTCAGGTGACTAGAACATCAAATAACATATTTTGGGCTATTCTCGGAATTCTTGGATGGTTTTGGGATAGTTTTAGCAAAAGTGGGTTTTGGAGGCCTAAGCAGTGCATAGTACCAAGCAGCCCTTGAATTTAAGGAAGTGATTCTAAGATATTTTTAAAGAGTTTGAGGCCAAAAAAAACATCATTGGAAAGGTATCTCAGACCTTTACAAATAGATGGTTTTAGATCTTTCACAAGACTAAAGAATTTTTGCTCATAGTCAAATTTCAGCATGCACCCCTTATGTGCACAAAATAAAATCTTGTTTTCTATGATATTACAAGGAGAATCAAGGTATGTGACTCATCTCATTGTTTTCAAACATTCATTTCCAATCATTTTCATACAAATAAGTGCATGAAAATATTCTCGGACACTCGAGTTACACCCCTGTCAATATTGGCAAGTGAAGGCACTTTGATGAAGAAACAAAGGAAACAAGTATTTTCCATGTCTAGAACACCTAGAGTCATCTTGGGAACTTGCATTCATTTTGAAGCATTTTTCTTTATCCCCTAGATCCAAAAAAAGTTCAAACAATTAGAAAAATTTGAGAAAATGGAAAAAAGGCCCAAAAATAGTGTATTGCAAACATTTCTTGCCCAGGAGGAACATAAACAACAAGTGCCTTAGGGGCTTCAGTTTCCCAATTTGCCAAAAATCTCAAATATAAAGGATTTGGCTATGGGGACGGTGTATTGTGAAGAATTCGGAGGTTTGGGGCCCGGATGGAACATGTTTCCACGGGTAGCAAGATCCTTGTGGGACGAAATTACCACAATACACGGAGAGGCAATGGTTTGCAAGAGGATAGGATTTTGGAGGCCCAAATGGAAAATGGCCACGGGGATGTGAATTCCCCATGGAGGTGTGATTTCTACACAATGAAGGATAGGGGGTCAGGATAGTTATGTGCAAGTGGAAAATAGGATGTGGACACAAGGGGTTGGAGAGGAACTTGTTCCCCGTGAAACATAGTTCCCCATAAGGTACAAAGACTGCAAAACAAAGGAGTGTAGAGAGTTTGGATAAATGGAGCTTGAATGACCCTATACCCTAAGTACCCTGTGGACCCGAAAAACCTGATAACCCCAAAATGCAAGAGAAAATTGAGGTGGGAAAGTAGGAAACATTGTGTTGTGGAGAGTGTGGAGAATGCAGGCCCACAAGGCCCAAGCAGCAGACTTGTTCCTCCAATACCCTGAAACTCACAATACCCACATTGTAAAGGAAAAAATGATTTTTTTTTCCTCTCGACCCTTGGATATCCGCATGGCATAACTTTCGCCCATGTTTTCATAATTTCATAAAATTGGACTTTTCGAAAAGGTATTTTCATCTTCTTCACCATGGAAACTGAAAATCTGAAGTTTTCAAAGCATACTAAGGGTCACAAGTGGGATATGAATGTGAAGATTATTGCGAGGAGTAGACGAAGAGTTTCTTTGAATTATATATATTGTAATGACATTCTCTTCCCAAAGGATTGTCATTTTTGTATTCATGAGAGAGTATATCTTGTGAAGAGATAAATATATAACATTTTTCTTCTAGTTCTCATCTATGTATTCTTCCCATCCTTGCAATGTACAACTTTTTGAAATGTCAATAAATAAAGTGATTGCTTCTTTTCATGACTCATGAATGTGTGCAAATTTGTGTGCATAGTTCCCTCTGGTCATTAATATTGCAAACTTGTTTCTTTCCTAAAAGTTGTGAATATGAAACTTCTAAGTAAATTTGGCAAGAATATTCTTTAATATTTGTAGAGTTAATGCCCCTTTTCTAATTTCTCACTTCCCTTCCCCATCCTTCGAGTGAATTCTTCCCTTACAATACCTTGTAAGCATTTACTACGATTACAATGGAGTGTGATCATTCGATTCCCGACCTCTTTGCCAACAAAAAAATGGTTTTGTTAATTCACAATAAATTGAAGTTGCACCACCCAAGTGGAGGGACTTAGAGTCACATATACATTGGCGAGAATTCCACCAATTTTTCCATGCGACGAATTTTCTCACCATCTTTTTTTGTGCCCTTTGTGGGGCAAACTTGGCAGCATCTACAACCAAAATATAACCACCAAGTTAGAAAATACAAAAATAAAAAATAAAAAAATATAGAATTTGAAGATTCGTGAGAGTTATGTCTCATATCTATGGCTATCATGGGAAATCCTCCTGTTGAAAGACCTGAGTTATTGTTCCATATTCAAGAGGATATTACTTCTAATTTCGGGAGGCTATTTGGCACAATAGATAGAGTTTCACTCAATACTTCATTGCCATGAGAATTTTGGACCTAAAAGAACAGTGTGCTACATATTTGGAAAGAGATAGACAAGCGTAAGCTCAATGAAGAAGAGTCTAAATTTCCAAACTGGTAGATAGAAGGTACACACAATCACAAAGGCAAGGTGGACATATAGACCCAGATTTTGAAGAAATCCAGAAAATACAAGAGCTACTAAAAAATCCAAGGTCTCCCCTTCATCCAGCAACTACTCCCATGAATCCCAAATGTTTTCAACCATTTGGATGTCGAGTTTCCATACATAGATGAGAATCTTGTATATTTCACGGATGTGAAAAATGAAGAAGAAAGAGAAGAAAGATTTGAGGTTGAGATAAGAGCTGAAATTGAAGAAATTGAAAGAGCTCAAGAAGAAGCAAACACAAGAGCAACAACCTAAGCAGTGGCCCTAGAAAGGTTAAAATCCAAGATCGGGAATGAAATGGAAGATAGAGAATAATGCAGACCAAATGTACCATGGGGCGAAATACTAGCCCACTTGCACTTCCACAACACTCCATGAGCTACCATGAGGATCAAGGAAGAACTTTCCAAAATTTAGAGGAGACGGTTCCCAAATCCTCGAAGAGAACATAGTAGCCTCCATAACCTCTTTTGGAGTGTTGGGTTTCGAACAAAAGGACATGTCCATCTGATTATTCATAAAATCATTACGGGAAAAGGTTTTCGAATGGTTTTATATGTTACCCACAAGATCTATCACGTTCTTGGGAAGATATAAAAACCAAATTTGAGCACAGATTCAAAACTACATAAGGTTGTTAGGATCTCTTGGTTAAATTGGTGCAAATGAAGAAGGAGCCTACCGAGTCTATGAGAGATTTCATAGCCAAGTATAGTTAGATAATCGAAGGATCCCTGAAGATGTTGTGCCTTCAGACAATAACTTGAAGAGATTATTTATTAGTGCCTTATAACCAGAAGTTGGGTTCTTCCTCAGAATATCTCAACTCGGTGCTTTAAAAGAAGCAAAAGACTATGCAATTGAGATGGAAGATGACCTAATCTAGTCACGGTAAAGTAATGAATCCTAGTGCAAAAAAAAAATTCAGAGTTCAGACTCAACTTCTACTGATCCAATGATTTAGAATATGGTAAATGACATGATTGTTATGAAGAAGCGGCTCTCAAAGATCACCATGTTGAGTACACTAAGGAAGCCCAACCCTCCAAACTGGAAAGGATAGGTCCGCCCTTGTAAAGGCTTGTACTCAAACCACCACCAATCAATGCAGTGAAAGAACCAGAAGAAAAAGAGGTGGAAGAACCAGAAGAATAAGAGGATGATGATGGAAACTATCATGAAGTTGAAGAGGTTGATGGTATTACTCAAAATGGCCTCATTGAATACGTCGAGGGAGATGAAGAGAATGATGATGAAGAAGTACCAAGATTCTCATGTGTTTTGCTCACTCATTCTCAATCAAATAAAGGAGTTTCATCCTCCGCGGATGCAAAGCAAAGATGAAAAAGGAAGACCCTCCAGTGATAATTCCACATAACAAGATCATCAATAGAGGGGCACCACTCTAACCATCAATGGACTCATCCAAGGAGAAACCAGACCGATAACAAGAAATAATCTTGTTACCACACCAAGTAAGTCCTCTGGTATCTCCCCTAATTCAAAATTTGTTTCTAAAGTCAGTCCTTCACCTAATGCTAGTCTGGCTAAACCCTTTAAAGCTCGATTAAAACCAGCCACTTGCCTTCCCTTTCAAACCTATTACTAATTCCACCAAAGAGACCCAAACTCCCAAAGTAGCATCATCCTCACCATGCAAAACTTCTACCATTCCCAAAAATTTTCCCCACTCCCCACATCTCCATTTGACTATGTTGAACATGTAAATAGAACCAAAGTTCAAATCACAAAGATGGAATATTTACAAACACACCCATCTCAGTTTGAGAGGTTTGTTAACACCATGTGAAGTGGTACCCCAAAGCCCAATGTTGTTAATCCCGATACTAAAGGTATACTCCCCACACCATCCACACCTTCCTCACAGAACATGTTGGCACTTAGTGCATCTAAGACCAACAAAGTAGAACCTTTCTACCTATCCCTTCTTGTCAAAGGCTACCAACTTAATAATTGTATTATAGATTATGGAGATTCTCGACAATGTCATGCCCATTAAGGTAGCTAATTCCTTAGGACTTACCTTGACTTGTGCAAATGGATCTTGCTATTCCATGGAATCTAAAGAAGTACCATTTTTGGGTAGAATAAAATATGCTCAAGTGGCCTTGGCTGATTTTCCAGAGAATAAATTATTTCTTACCATTCTAGTGGTGGACACTCCTTCCAAGATGCTATTGAATAGAAGCTTTTTAGGGACCTGGGTGGTGAAATCAAGATGGATTGGTCCTCTGTGACCATTCTAGTGAAGGAGAGATGAATAAGTTGTTGCCAACATGAAAGATGAAATACATAGTCTAGAAATTAGAGGATCCTAGAGAAAACATCGTGTTTCAAGATAGTGGGCTAGACAATTACTTCTTCACATCATAAAGGGATGACAAGTTACATCTTCTTACAAAGGATGAAGAAAATCAATTATGGATAATTGAGTTTGATGGAAGCCACTCCGGCGACGGATCAAAGCAGGCATCATACCAAATTCCCCTTCGGGTGAGTTATACCCATTTTCATATAAGATGTAGTTTGATAATACAAATAATACAATGGATTACGAAGCTATTCTTATAGGAATGAGTGTTGTTGAAGATATGGGAATCAAGAATTTGAAATTTTTGGGTGATGCTAAAGTGATAGTGAAGTAAGTAAGAGATCAATATCATGTGAAAAATCTAAGGCTCGGGCATTATAAAAATAGAGTTTGGGATTGTATTGATTCCTTTGATGCATTCTCAATTCAAGCATTTCCAAAAGAGTAAATGAAAAGTAGACTCCCTCGCAATGTCATCTTCCTTAGTGACACCACACCCTTCCTTTGGAAAGGATAAGGTGACCATAGAGATGGTTTTCAGACCCATTGTGCTCGATAATATGAACCATTGGTAGGTCTTCAATGAAGACAATCAGATCTGACGTTCTTGGAATAGAGAGATAATTTCAATAGCATCTTCTTTGAAGGGAGTGAGAACCCACATAGGAGTTAGTGTCTAAAGAAGATAAAGAAGAAATTGAAGGAATCAATGAATAGGAGTGCTCAAGCTTAAAGGAAACAAGGTCCCAAGAGATCTTAAGTCTCTCGAAGATCTATTCAAAAAACACGACCATCTCACTCAAGACAAATCTAAGCAACCTTCATGGTACATGGCTGAATTCATAAAAGAAAACATTGGTACAATGAACAACCGAGGATGGTCAACGTTGGAAAGTGCTTCTCATCGGAGGAAAAGAGAAGGTTTGATTCATTGTTGAAAAAGTATTCTGGTATTCTTTCATATTCTTATAATGAGCTTAATTCCTTCGACCAAAGGAAATGCATTATTCAACCCCGTTGAAGCCAAATGCCAATCCTTTCGGGAAGAAGCAGTAGTTGTATAATCCTAAAAATTTTGATACAATTAAGGAAGAAGTGTTGAAGATGCTCAATGTCGGGTCATCTTCCCCATCAACCATTCAATATGGGTAGCAAATATTATTCCGATACAAAATAAGAACAGTGAGATAAGGATTTGTGTGGACTTCCACAACTTGAATAAAGCTTCTCTAAAGGAAAATATCCTTTTCCCATAATGGATCACATCTTGCAAGAAGTCGCGGGATCTGAAATTCTTCCACTACTTGATGGTTTCTTAGGATACAATCACATCAAAGCGGTGAAGAAGATAGGTCCAAGATAGCCTTCACCACTCCATGGGATACTTTCCCGTGTAATAGAATACCTTTTGGATTGATCAATGTCGATGAAACATTCAATAGGGCAATGGATTTAGCATTCAAATATCTAAAACCTTGCATTGTCATATATCTTGATGACTTGACATTATTCTCAAAAAGGAAAAGAGATCACTTAAAGCTCTAGGAGAAAGTCCTCATTTGATGTCGAAAGCATGGTATATATTTGAATCCCAAGAAGCATTTTTGGTGTTACTAAAGGAAGGTTGTTGGGACATATTGTAAACAAACAAGGGGCGAGCATTAATCTAGAAAGGGTGAAAGAAATTCAAGCTTTATCCCTACCCACAAGTAAGAAGGGAGTTCATTCCTTCTTTGGAAAATTCAACTTCCTCTGGTGCTTTGTTCCCAAATTTGCAGAGTTGACTAAACACATCACATCCATGATGAATCCCTAGGAAAGCTTCAAATGGAGTGATGATGGTAAATCAACATTTGAAGCAATCAAGAGATCCATTTCCAAATCTCGACCTGTTATGCCCCAATTTTTATAAATAATTCATTATGTATTGCTATGCCTCTAAGCACATGCTCTCTGCCATCTGGTCCAAAATAATGATGAAGGTGTAGAAGCACCTATTGCTTTCATGAGTTTCCCATTGAAGAACCATGAGCTGAATTATAGCCAATTGGAGAAACATGCCTATGTGGTGGTCAAGGCTGTAAAGAATTTCATATTCTACATACTCAACTCTCACACTATAGTGATGGTTCCAAGTACAATAATTAAGTCGATTCTAACTCATCAAGACCCTGGAGCCAAGAGAGGAAATTGGATTGTAAAAATTCAAAAGTATGATCGGAGATACAACCTTTCAATCTATTACAGCCGAAATGGTACATGCAAGCTAATAAAAAAATATGAATCCCTCAAAGCCCAATATGGTGAGAAAGAATGCTCTTATTCCAAATTTTTCAAAGACTTGCCACAATTTCTCTTTGTAAACACCATCGATGAGTGGTATGTGGACATTTCTTACTACATGACCTATGGCAAGTGCCCTACTCATCTTGACTACAAGCAAAGGAGAATTCTCCAACTAAGGGCAAAAAAAAATTGATTTGGAACCATGCTCTCTAAAATAGAGGTCTTGATGGGTGCTTCCTCATATGTGTAGACAAAGAATAGCAGAAAAAACTTTTCAAAGCATACCATGACCAAGCCTGTGGTGGAAACTTTTAAGTGATGGTCACCACTCATAAAATTCTTCATGGAAGGTATTATTGGCCTACACTCTTTGCGGATGCCCAAGAATGGTTTTCCAAGTGCAAGTCATGTCAAAAAAAATTTGGAAGACCATATCTCATAGCGCTTCCCCTGAGGCCAGTTGTAATTGAAGAACCATTTTAGCAATGGAGACTAGACTTCATTGGTTTTTTGAACCCTCACTCAAGTACAGGTAACGCATATGTGCTCACAGAAATGTATTAGTTCACAAAGTGGGTGGAAGCTATCCTAGCTAATCAAGCTAATACTGAAATGGTGTGTAACTTCATCAAGGAGAATATCATTGTCTTTTTTGAGGTTCTGCAAAAGATCATGTTATAGAATGCCACATACTTCTCTTCTACGGATCTAATTGAATTACTGCTACGACTATGAGATTTTCTTGTCTCATGCATTTGACTATTATCCAAGGGAATGGTCAAGTTGAGTAAAGAAACAAGAACCTTGTGACCATAGTCTGAAATATTGTACATGAAAATCAGAGAAATTGGCACAAGAAGCTTTATGATGCTTTATGGGTGGACATGATAACACCAAAGAAATAAATTGGCATGTCACCATTCCAGTTGCTCTATGGAATTGAAGTTGAGATACTAGTCATAGTCGAGATTCCAACTCTCAAGTTGCTCTAGGGAATGGAAGATGATGAAAAGTATAAAAATTCGATTGACAAAAAAATTGTTTCTTGAAAATCTGGAAGAAAATAGGCTCAGAGTGGTGGATCGTATTAAAGAACATTAGTTGAAAGTGAAGAAGATATTTGATAAGAAATCTAATGCCATAGAATTCAAATTTGGAGATCTTGTTATAATTTGGAACAAGAGAAGGGAGCTAAAAGGAATCCATGGGAATTTTGATTCTCTGTGGCTCGGCCCATTCCAAATCCATGAGGCTTTCAGAGAAAATGTATTCCTTCTATCATATCTGGATGGAATACCATTGGAATTTCCCCGCAGAGGGAAATATTTGAAATAGTGTCATTAGTGAAATTAGGTTGTCCCTTGCATTTTATTATAGGTGACTTAGGTTTTTTTTCCCTTTTCCGGTGTGTGGTGTGTTTCCCTTCATTTGTGTGTTTGTGTGTCTTGTTCATTTATGTCTATCTCTTGCAAGTTGTGTGTTCTATAAGGCCCAATGGATAAGGAATCTGGTCAATGTTATGTACAGAGAGTCTAGATTTCTCATGTGATGTCCTCATTGCACTCGATCCATAAAAGTTCCCAAGCTAGATCCAATTGTTGTCATGCAAATGTGCAACAAGAAAATTCCCAATTTTCAAGCATGAAAACCATACCCTACCGAAAATTTTTACTCAAAGGTCATTCTGAGCCCTCCTTAATATCACCCTAATCCTGTGTCATTCCTACCCTATCACTTAAGTGGTCCACTTTTGTGTGTCATCCATCTCCCTAGGTGATTTAGGAAAAATGAGATCATTCAAGTGCCTTTAAAGCAGCATTTACTAGAGCTAGTTTTCAAGCAAGTTTGGAAAGGTCTCCCATCATCCTTTCCTAGATAATGTGCACAGTCACTGAAGTAATAAATAAGCCTTAATTTCACCATGGAATATTACTCACGTACTTGGAACATCAAATAATATATTTTGGGAGATTTTGGGAAGTCTCGGATGGTTTTGGGACAGTTTCAGCAAAAGTGGGTCTTGGATGCCTAACTAGTGCACAGTACCAAGCAACCGTTGAATTTCAAGAAGTAATTTCGAGAGATTCATAAAGAGTTGGAGGCCAAATGAAACATCATTAAAAAGATATCTCAGACCTCTACAGAAAAATGGTTTTAGATATTTCACAAGACTCGAGCATTTCTATTCACAATCAAATTTCAGCATGCACCCTTATGTGCCCAAAAGAAAATCATGTTTTATGGGAGATTGCAAGGAGAATCAAGGTATGCAACCCTCCCATTGTTTTTAAAAAGCTAGCTCTAATAATTTTCATATAAATAAGTGCATGAAAATATTCCACGACACTCAAGTTATACCCCTGTCAATCTAGGAAAACTAAAGGGACTTTGATGAAGAAACAAACGAAACAGGTATTTTTATGTCTAGAACACCCAGTATTCATTTTGGAACATTTTTTTCCATTATCCCATATCCAGAAAATCCCAAACAATTAGAAAATTTTGAGAAAATGGAAAAAGGCCCAAAAATAGTGTATTGCAGACATTTCAGGTCTAGGAGGAACATGAGGAATAAGTGCCTTAGGGGATTCGAGTTCCCAATTCACCAAAAAATCCAAAATATAAAGGATTTGGATAAATGGACATTGTATTACAGAGAATTTAGAGGTTCATGGCCTAGATGGAACATGTTCTCAAGTGATGCAAGTTCCCGCATGACCAAAATTTCCACAATACATGGCGAGGCGGTGGTTTGCAAGCGGATCAAATTTTGGAGGCTTAGATGGAACAGGGACATGGGGACATGAGTTCCCTATGGAGGAACAATTTCCACACAATAAAGAGCAAGGGGCTAGGATATTTATGTGTGGGTAGAGGATAGGATGCAAGCATAAGGGGTCGGTGAGGAACTTGTTCCCCACGGAACATAGTTCATGCAAGCTATAAAGACCCAAAAATAAAGGAGTGTGGGGAGTGCGGATAAATGGATCCTGAGCAACCCTATACCCTAAGTATCCTGTGAACTGAAAGACTCGACAAACCCAAAATGCAAGAGAAAATAGAGGTGGGGAATTAGGAAGCATTATGTTGTGGAGAGTGTAGAGAATGTGGGCCCGTATGGCCCATGAAACCCTTGTTCCTCCAGTACCCCGAAACCCACAATACCCACTTTGTAAAGGAAAAAAAAATCCTCCCGACCCCTGGATATCTGCATGGCCATAACTTTCACCTAGGTTGTCCAAATTTCATAAAATTAGACTTTTCATAAAGGTATTTTTGTCTTCTTCACCATGGAAACTAAAAATATGATTTTTTCAAAGCATACAAAGGATCACAATTGGAATAGGAATGTGTAGAGTCTTGTAAGGAGTAGAAAAGAGTTTCTTTGAATTCTATATATTGTAATGGCATTCTCTTCCCAAAGGGTTGTCAATTTTGTATTCATGAGAGAGCATATCTTGTGAAGAGACAAATAGATAGCATTTATTTTACATCTCATCTTTGTATTCCTCCCATCCTTACAATATACAACTTGTTGAAATGTCAATAAATAAAGGGATTGCTTCTTTTCATGACTCATGAATGTGTGAAACTTTGTGTGCATGGTTTCCTCTGGTCATTGATATTGCAAACTTATTGTTTCTTTCCTAAAATTTTTGAATATGAAACTTCTAATTAACTTTGGAAAGAATCTTATTTTCTACTTGCAGAGTTAATTCCCCTTCCTAATTTCTCACTTCTCTTCCCCATCCTTCAACAAATTCTTCCCTTACAATACCTTGTAAGCATTTTTCATGGGTACAATGGAGTATGCTCATTAGATCCCCGACCTCTTGGCCAAAATAAATTTTTTTGTTTTTTTTCATTCATAATAAAGTGGAGATGCACCACCCAAGTAGAGGGACCTAGAGATGTTGGCAATAAGTCCACCAATTTCTCCACATAACGAATTTTCTAACCAATAAGATATAAATCAATTCCATCAATTCAAATAAATACATTATTCTTTTAAAAATTATTGGTAATTCTTTGTGAAGAAATATATATACATAGGCACATAAAAATATTGAAGCACATAAAATAAATTATTAATAAGGTTTACCTTTTCATTATCTACTTTTATTTTTTGTGGTTGTGTATTTTATAACCTTTTTCTTTTCCTCCTTCCTAGGGGTATTTCTCCACTACAAATTTTTCTCCTGTGAGATGTATCCTCAATTTATTCTTCTTCATTTGAAGAAGAATCATATACAATTTTATAGGTATGCACTCTCATAAATGTTTGTGAATTGGAACCCCACCCTAGAGGAAACAATACAACATTCCTTCCCTTTGAGGAGCTATATTTTTTAGCCCTCCTCTTTTCAATAATTTATTCCCTCATCTTCTAATGGATTATTTCCATCCTTTCATTTGATTTCCTCTTCCAAACATTTTATTGCAAATCTGAAAGAAACATGGCTACAATTACCCATAAATCAAAAAATAAACCAATAAAAAAGAACCGACTAGTCTATAGTAATCCCCTACAAAAGTCACCCATAAATATGCTAAATGCCCCCGCAAAAATTATTCACACCTCCCCATAACAATGAAAATGAGTATAAAGTTATTTTGGAGGTCCACAAAATCTCTCAATGTAAATGGAAAGGAATAAAATCAACATTTATTGCATGTTATGGTTTCCTTATTCACTTTTTTGTTCTATATTTAGTTTCGACATTAGGGGGATGTTAGGAAAGAAATTATAAGCACCCAAAATTACATGTGTTACATTGTCGAGGAAAAAGGTTACAAACGGTCCCCAATGATTATTTATATCCTTTCATAAGGTTTTCGAGTTCCTCAACACATTTGCAGTAGATATTTATAGCTTATACATCCCTACTTAGCCTTTGCATTCTTTCTTCTAGCTTCCTGCTTCTTTTATGCATGTTTTGAGCTTCAAAGTCAAAGCGCCACCCGTGATGGATGACAGTTTCATGTTTGTCACCCTATATGGGTGGTAGTTTCATGTTTGTCACCTTGCTTGGGCAGTGGTTTCGTGTTTGTCACCATGCTTAGGCAGAAACGGTTTCGTGTTTGTCACCTAGGCTTGGGTGGCAGTTTTGTGTTTGTCACCCGCCGGGGCAATGGTTCCGCGTGCAATTTTCTAGAAACCTTCATGCATAAATTAAACATGTGTGACTTCAGTTAACTTCCATTTTTAGATCCATTTTTGCCCATTTTAGATGATTCCAAGGCCCAACTTCCTTGTGGCAATCTATTCTTGCACTTCTATTTGTAATTGCATGTTTTAACCCCCACTTCATGTGATGATGTGGCTTTGTGCATGACCCAGTTAATTCCTATATAACCATTGCTTGTTCTCAAGAAAATCCTGGATAATTTTGAGTATTCTTGTTATTGCAAAGTTGTTACCTTTCTTGTTGGAAATTGACTAAAGTCAATCTCATTTCAATTGTGCTTGCATTCTTCCACTTGCATTGCTTCCCAGTCTACCAATCCAAGCTACTGCTACTCCTGCACTTTTCTTCTTCTGTTGTTGTTGCATTCCCACCTATTGGACTCACGTGGACACAGAAATCGAAAGGATAAACTGAGGGGATAAATATTCACATAACCATATTTTCCATTGTTCTTGTATATCCAGGTTGGAGGTGTTGTTTGTTTTCTTTTTTATTTTAATTGTTAATTTGAATTTATCAATCCAAATCCATATCAAATATAGTAGAGAAATTGTTTCATTGTTTCAATTATCAAGAAATTACATAGATCAAATCACATTAGAAATTTTTCTCTTCAATATTGTCAGGGAAGTTGTAGGAAATAATAGCTTCATTGAAGTTGTGATTTATTCTCTACCTCTGAGGTAGGATTGAGGGTTTTGTTAGAAAGATTCAATTGATTAATTAGTTTAGATTTAATTCACAAATGCACAAGAAAATAGCCACATCCAACTGCTTTATTTGTTTAGGATTTATTTGTTTAGAGTAAAATCAATTGTTGTTTGTAATTATGATGTTTCAGTTTTGTTGATTTATTTAGGTTAGTTTCCTTTCAGCAGTAGCTTAGATTTTTAATTTCATATTAGTTAATTTGGACACTTCAAACTAGTTTAGTACCTAGATTCAATCAAGTAGATTAAGCCATAGGGAATTTATGCTACCCGTTCATAGCCGCTAAATCTCCCCTTTGCTGGTTCGGCTACTAGGAAATCACACTACCAGATCTTAGCCACTGATTCTACTAAAACTAGCCATCTACACTTTCCACATTGGCTACCCTGGCATGACCTCGGGGGCTCGAGTGCAATTAAAGGTTGCATGTCAATTTTCATCCATACAAATTAGTGAACTGACATGAAGGATTAATTCCTTCTTGTTTCCCTTTAATTTTCTCACCTCTCCATTTCTTCCCTATTTTGGTAGGTATTTTATACTTTCTAAAATATGTTTGGAAAGAGATTTTTGTGGGCCATTTGGCTCGATAGATATTTCACAAACATTCAACCACAATAGTCCCCTTCTCTTTCGAGGTGGGGTGACAATTACACAAGAAACATCCAAACCTCCCCTAGTTACACTTCAAACCCCATTAGTTATGTAAGGATGGAGGAGGTTGATCAACTATTAAACATGCAATATGGTTAACCCAATGCAAACCACATTGTTATCACAAATGGAATAAGTTCTTACCAGTCTTGTCAAGACCTCACATTATCATGCAATCAATAGAAGATGATATGTTTGCATGAATATTTAATCCTCTTCATCAGATAGTTGAGTATTTGGATAGAATGAAAGCTACAACCTCTGAGATTTTGAATGTCTATCCTAAGATTCTTACTTCTGAGGAAGACAAGAATTATAACACTAAACAATTCATGACAGGGTATCATGAGCCTACTCAATCAAACCTTATGCCACAAGCACCCCAACAAGGGACTCAATCCTCTCCCAATGATCTCATTTCTACTTTAGTAGGGAGGATTAGAGAACTAGAAAGTGCCCAGAATTCACAACCAACACATGTAGTAGGAAAGACATGGGGTATCTAGTTGACAACAAAGGATACATCCCTTCCAATGAGCAACCAATACAATATCATGTATAACAAGGTTATCTAGTTCATTCAAATTTAGGTGATCTTCTCATGAGATTAGACACACTAGGGATGGGTCCTCATCCTTCTCAAGCTTATCCTATGTAAGGGTTGGCGGAAGTGCATTCTCGAATGCCACCATAATAGGAAATGCGATGTTCCTTAGTTTTACACCCACTAGTCCATATCCTGGTACTATCCCACCTTACTTGCATATGTATTTGAAGTCCCCTAAATGGACCCATATGCCATTCCCGCTCCTTATGCTCCATACATTCTAGTCAATGCTTATAATATAGCTTATCCAGCTCCTCCTCCTCCACCTCCTCATCAAGGATCTTCGATGGTGGAATCTTACGCAATGGGTACCTACATTGAGTACTTAAAGGAGCCTCTTGACTTCACCATACATGGTGTCATGCTTCCATGCCCATTTCTGATCTTCCAAAATTTAAGGGAGAAGGAGACCGAATGCTCATATCAAGGCCTACACTACTACCATTAGGGATTTTGCTTCCTTAGGACGTTGTAGTAGCTAAAATATTTTTGAAAATATCGAAGGAATTACATTGGATTGGTATTATCAAATTTTGGAAGCCTCCATACACTCCTTTAAACAACTTGTTTCCAAATTCATTAGAGCATTTGATATGAACAATTTGTTTCCTATATGGATTAGGGAATTTCTACACATTAGACAAGAGAAAAATGAATATTTCTGCCCATTTCATCTAGAGATGGTGTCAAGTTTTATTCCTCTGCAAGTGCACCCAACATGGACTAGATGGAACTTTGTGATCTTTTTTACACTCTTACTCAATTGGGAGACTAAGAAAGAGGTCCAAAAGTTTCCTTTCCATAGTTATGAGGAAGTTTTGGAAGGTGTGCTTTGAATTGACCAAGCCTCTATTGATAGTGGGCATAAGACCTGCGGTCCCAATGGGAAATTGGTATCCCCAAATTAGAACAATGCAAACCATCACAACAATGGTGCCAAAAACCAAGGACCTAAGGGTGTGAATCACATCAAGGTGCTACCATGAATGGTGCTATTGATCAAGCCAAAAATATTAGTTTCACAAACAACAAGTAACACCAACAATAATAAGAATAACAACAACTCGGTAATCATAGAGGCCCTAACACCATGTCTTCCATCAACATGGTCGATGTGAACTATCCCCGTAAAAGCAAAACAAACCCAAGGCCCAAACCAATATCAAAACTTTGGAAGGGGAAATAAACCATGGTTATAACAACCAATTCCAAAACTACAATCAAGGTTATAATCAACAACAACAAGACGCTTATCAAAGGCCAAGAAATTATGATCCTAACAAATATTGTGGTTTCCATAAGGTTTGAGGTCATGATGATAGAACTTTCTGTGATTACAACAAGTTTCTACAAATACTTCCTGAAAACCAAAGACAACTCTTTGTAGACATGTTCTTAGAAAATCCAGAAACAAATAGCTTGATTGTACAAGACCCATAACTCCTCATAATGCTAATGTGAGCATCTTTTGGGGATCCACTCCCTACACATCCTAAAAATATCAAGGTGAATCCTTAGAACATGAACAAGGTAATTCCTATCGCAAACAAAGACCATGAAGCCTCGACTTCTGATAACTCTCAGGTTTCTCCTAACTCGGTTTTGAAACGATCACATGAGATTTTGGGATTGGTTGAGTTAGAGGTTGAAAGAAATTAAAGCAACAACATGGTGAAGGAATATTTTCACAACCCCTACCCACTCTTTCATCCTTGTAGGATAATGTTCCTAAAATTAAAAATAAAGCATATGATTTAATATCATATTTAAACAAGACCTTCTCTCACATCTTATTTCTAGATTTTCTAAAGAACTCCCTTGCACATCATTTTGCTATACTCGATGCACTAGGTCTTGGTCATCTAATCCATGTTATGCTTCCTCCCAGTGCTCAAATAAATTATATTCAATTTGACATACATCCTCCGGGATAGAGTGATAGGGATATTGGGATTGTTTTTATAGACAAGATGCCTTCTGACACTGAAATAACCCAAAAAGGTGATCCTTCCTTATCTTTATAGGTCAAGGTTTACAACAATTGCATTAAGAGAGATATGATTGATGATGGGGCTGTAGTAAATGTGGTTCGTTTTTTTCTTAGAAGTTGGGGTATGGGGACGACAATTGCTCCTCTACGAGAAACACATTATGAGGGTATGAAAGTCTTAAGCCTAATTTTATCGGAACCATAATTCTTCTTATCACCCTTGGGCCAAAAACCATCTTGACGGATTTTTACATCATCAATAGGGAAAAAAATTACAACATGATCCTTGGGAGACCTTGGATTCATCGAATGAAGGCTATTCCTTCTACCTTATTCTAAGAAGTTAGATTCCTCCATTTGGGAAAGGTCTTCATCGCCCAAAGGGATCCTAAGCCCTTCGATATACACTTAGAGAACCTCAAGAAGAAAATAGGATTCCATACGGAGTATGAGCTCCTATAAACCAGTTAAACAATCCACCTCCATCAAACCAATTGGTCATGACCACCCCGAACAATCCAAAGGCTGAAGTCATTGATCCGAAAACATTTGAGGTGGCTAAAACGATAAAGGAAAATCTATATCTGTGGAAACTGTGTCCACCAAAACAATGGTGGATATCATGAAACTCTTAGAGAGTGATGAACGATCTTCCTCCCATTTGAACCACAAGGAATGGGTAGCCTTCTTGGCATGACCTCTCTTCCCGCCGATGGTCTTGGCCTAGGTATAAACATGATAGAATTAACAAAAGAAGAAGAGAGGGATGAAATCAATATGATACCCATCAAATCCATCTCTAGGGATTGTTCTATTCCAAACCTTGGTTTAGATATGAACATGTCAGAAATCAAGCATGTCATCTCTGGGATGAATGTGATCCTATTATGCAAAAAAATTCATGTAGGGTCACTATTCCTCATCAAGATGAGCAACATAGTCATGCTCCCTTACGCACAAAGTGTCGAGAACATGACAACAAGGTTCTTAAATACCTTCAAATAGAAAAATTGGATAAACATATATACATGATCATGGGTAGGGGTTATAATTTTAAACCCAGGATAGCAAGCAAGTCCTTGTCAAAAGAACAAAAATTCAAAGGTAATGTTCCTTCATTGTGTGCTCTTAGGGTGAGGAGTTTGACATCCTTCAACTCTCTTCACCTTAGACATTTCAGCATGTAGTCCACCAGCATCTCCATATGTATACTACTGCATTTGCATTGCATTATCATTCCATCAACTCATTCTCTGAAATTTGTAATCAAGGAACTTATTTTCAAGTAACTCTAAAAAAATTCTACAAAACATTGGAAATTATTCAAATCATATCTCTTCAAACATACATAAAAATTTCTTATCACTTCATTAGTTCAACAAGATAAGATGAAATTTTTACACTAATCCTACCAAGGCCTGCATACTTGGTTTTTCCTATAGATTTCTTCTAGCATAGTTGTATTTTCCCATGGTCTCATTCTAGAAGCTTCATGATGTCACATCTTTCCCCAAAAACAAAATCCTCTTTGGTAGCAGAAAACATTCTAAATTTTTTCACCTGGGACGCTTGTTCACCTATCTCAACCTTCGGTGTTGAGCCCTCACATCTTATTGGTTGTGTGGGGTTGAGGCTAGGGAAGCTTTCCTTCATAAAAGACATAAATTAAATCTTAAAAATAACAAAAAAAAAGTATATATCTCAAGTCAAAATCAATCAAAATTTTCATTTACACACTTATTTGCCCCACTAACCTTCGGTGTTGAGCCCACCCGCACCTCTTACAAGTGGCATGAGGTTGGGAAAGGAGGGAAGTTCCCTTACTCGCCTATGCCTTTTCCTTGGTGATGAGCCCATGCTTCCTACTAGTAGCATGGGGCAAGGTGTAGGGGGTCTCTACAAATAAATTAATAAGTTAGAGCAATTTCAATCAAATAAAGTGCTTTAAAAATCTTTAAAATCCCAATAAAAATTAATTAGACATGTGCAAGCTCCAAAAGAGAGTTAAAACCTTAAAACTAGATTTTTCAGTCAAGATGCCATATACAGATCTAAGTTTAGATAAACTTACGAGCAATCACATTCTAGATTGAGTAGTAAACTATGTATGTAGAGTTAGGTTGTAGGTTCCTAATTGGGTTTATGTCAAAATCTTGTCTTTCTCTCACCATTTCCATCTCTATCAAAACCATACAATTTGCATCCCTCCTAGCTCTTGGTGTTGAGCCCTTGCATCTTACTAGTTGTGTGGGGTTAGGAGTGGAGTGAGTTCATTTTATTATCATAGCATTATTCATCACACATTGCCAATAAACAAGAAGAAGTACTAAACATTACTTGAAAAGCTAAATTTCAGCATTACATTGTGTCTACATAATCATCATATATCAGCATTACAAAACAACAAAAAGAGTTCATTCTATTAATCATACATCATCCATTGCATACATTTTGAAAAGCATACAAAATCAGAGATTCTAAACATCTAGAGTACACATGTGAAGTAAACCATGAAAGAAGTCAACTCTGATGCAAAGGAATAATCAAATCAAAAAGAGATATCTGTATATATCATGGTGAATCAAGTCTATATACAATTCCATCACACACCAGGTGTGGTCAAAACACTCAGTCATGAGCCCAAAATACAAAAAAAAAAATCAATAAAATACACAAAAATGAGACTAAGCAATAAAGGTGTTATGCCCATCTATCTCTTTGAGGCCCCTTACAACCACTCCAGTTATGAATTTCCTAGAAGCTCCTCTCAAATGCATTCAAACAGAAAAGGCCAAAGCCTAATGCAAAATACTATTCCTAAATCGATTCCAATTCAACCATACTCACAAATGAAACATTCGCAGGTAATCCAGAGCTCCAAAAATCACTAATCGAATATGCACAAATGAGTTGGAAGATTATTTTGTTTTGATATGTGTGTGTGTGTGT
This sequence comes from Taxus wallichiana var. yunnanensis, assembly GCA_018340775.1. Taxonomy (NCBI): domain Eukaryota; kingdom Viridiplantae; phylum Streptophyta; class Pinopsida; order Cupressales; family Taxaceae; genus Taxus; species Taxus wallichiana. The sequence goes on from CM031237.1 coordinate 465,362,963, forward strand.
GTGTGTTGTTTTGACATCATTTTGAGTTCAGTGCTTTGGGGTTTGAGCGTTGATGTAGGAATACTTCTATATCCCTGCACAAATGGTAAGTCCTCTTGTTGTTTTAATTTAGCATTTATTTTTGATATTTCATCTATCTCGCACTTGATTTTTCATTTCATCTTGCAGTAACGAGAGCTTGGATGGTGAAATGTCGGCACATGGGTGTGTCAGTATAGATTCTAACTCCTCATTTCGGGAACACCATACTCTGGGAATCTATGTTTAACGCCTCTTCATGGCTAAGGTACTTCTCCGAGGGGGTAATATGTACACACCCAAAATTACATGTGTTACATTGTCAAAAAATGGTTACAAAAGGTCCCAAATGATGATTTATATCCTTTCAGAAGTTGTTTGAGTTCCTAAACGCATTTGCAATATATATTTGTATCCTAGACATCCCTACTTAGCCTTTTCATGCTTTCTTCTAGCTTCCCACTTCTTTTATGCATGTTTTGACCTTCATGTCAAAACCACCACCCAAGCATGGGCGGTGGTTTCATTTTTTCACCCTGTGTAGGAGGCGGTTCTGCGTGATTTTTCCATAAACCTTCATGTGTAAATTAAACACACGTGAATTCAATTAACTTCCATTTTTAGACGCATTTGTTGCCCATTTTAGATGATTCCAAGGCCCAACTTCCTTGTGGCAATCTATTCTTGCACTTCTATTTGTAATTGCATGTTTGAACCCCCACTTCATGTGATGATGTGGCTTTGTGCATGACCCAGTTAATTCCTATATAACCATTGCTTGTTCTCAAGAAAAACCTAGAGAATTTTGAGTATTCTTGTTATTGCAAAGTTGTTGCCTTTCTTGTTGGAAATTGCCAAATCCAATCTCAATTCAATTGTGCTTGCATTCTTCCACCTGCATTGCTTCCTAGTCTTCCAATCCAAGCTATTGTTACTCGTACACTTTTCTTCTACTAATTTTGTTGCATTCCCACCAGTTGGAATCACATGGACACAGAAATCGAAAGTATAAACTAAAGGGACAAATATTCACACAACCAGATTTTCCATTGTTCTTACATATCCATGTTGGAGGTGTTTTTTGTCTACTTCATTTATTTTAATTGTTAATTCTGAATTTATCAATCCAAATCCATATCAAATACAGTAGAGAAATTCTTTCATTGTTTCAATTATCAAGCGATTACATAGATCGAGCACATTAAAAAAATTCTTTTAATATTGTCAGGGAATTTGTAGGAAATAATAGTTTCATTGAAGTTGTGATTTATTCTCTACCTCTGAGGCAGGATTGAGGGTTTTTTTAGAAATATTCAATTGATTAATTAGTTTAGATTTAATTCACAAATGCACAAGAAAATAGCCACATCCAACTGCTTTGTTTGTTTAGGATTTATTTGTTTAGAGTAAAATCAATTGTTGTTTGTAATTATGATGTTTCAGATTTGTTGATTTATTTAGGTTAGTTTCCTTTCAAAGTAGTAGCTTAGATTGCTAATTTCATATTGGTTAAATTGGACACTTCAAACTATTTTAGTACCTAGATTCAATCAAATAATTCGAGCCATAGGGAATTTACGCTACTCGTTCATAGCCACTAAATCTCCCCTTTGTCGGTTCGGCTACTAGGAAATCACACTACCAGATCTTAGTCACTGATTCTACTACAACTAGCCATACACACTTTCCACATCAGCTTCCCCAGCATGACCTCAAGGAGTCGAGTGTGGTTGAAGGTTACATGTAAATTTTCATCCGTGGACACCCTAATGTCCCAACTTATAAATTACTCTTAAAACTTCCCTAAAATCTCAAAATTCATTTTAACATCGTAATTTTTTTTTAATAAAAAACAAGTATATTTTAATGATTTTTAATAAAATGGTAAAGCAATTGCATTTGAGTGGTACAACGGAGATGCCAAGCGAATAGTGTTGCATTATGGTGTCATGATAGGATGTTTCATTAGAGTGTTATGTTACGGTGTCACTTTAGTGTGTCACGATTATGTGATATATCAGTGTGTCTTGTTAATGTGTCATGTTAGGGATATTTTGGTAGTGTCTCACTTTTTAGAGTCGTGTCGGTGTGCCACATTAGTGTTCCATGTTACTTTGGGGTATTAGGGTGTTGCGTTAGTGTGTCACATTATTGTGTCGTGGTTGGGTTTTGTTTCAAAGTGTGTCACATAAGTGTTTCCTTTCAGTGTTTCATGACAATGTGTCACATTAGGGTGTTGTGGTAGTGTCTCACATTTTGGAGTCATGTTGTTATGTCACATTAGTGTGTCATGTTAGGATGTTTCTTTTCAAAGTCATTTCAAAGTGTGTCACATTAGGGAATCATATTAGTGTGCCTCGTTAGAGTGTTGCATGTTTTTCAGCGATAATTAGACCTTTTTCAAGTTTCATATCTTTATTGTATCTTGTCTTATAATAATTTATGTCATTATTTTATATAGCACACTTAATATATTTACTTCATACTATATAACACACTTAAAATATTTACTTCATACTATATCACATTCATGCATAAACAAAATCACTATCTTACATTTATTGTTTCATTTTCTATATTTTCCTACTTGGAACATCCACATATAAATTATCAAATACATTAGCTAAGTACATCCATTATACAATATGTTCTAGCACATTTATATAATCATGCATCTCATTTATCTCATTAAATAACTAGAAATGTACATGTTAACCTATTGAGTGTAGTGAAGTTCTCTTATGGTGCCCATACTCAAGCATGTATGTACATAATCGTGATCTCAATGCCTTAGAAAAAGAGAACACTAACACACCTAACACATACACCTATGGTATTCCTCAAAATTACATATCTCGTATAATATCTTTCGCCATGTTCTAACACATACGTACCACTACATCCTCAAACTAACATAGGTACCCCTACTCTTAATCTCACTCTTACATCATTCCCTCTACCTTCCTCAAGTGCTAGTGATATTTATCTCCCTCACTACTATCATATCCAACTCGTGAATTTGTCTTTAGTTAACCTCATACTCTTACAATCTCACCTCTAACTTATGGATCCATTTTTTCATCCTCATACTCCACCAATATCTCCTCCAATTCTAGGGTACTTCTCCAATCCTACTCCTTCCCCTACTCTATCTATTTTAGTATCTTTCAACCATGCCTATGATCTAGTGTTACATCCATAACCTCTCTTAATAATAAATCCTACTCTATTAGTTAATGTCGACAAGAGTGGACATAGCCACCCATATTCATTCAATGCAGACTAAAAAGGTAAGTTAAATTAAAATGCATGCTAGTAATAAACATTAATTGAAAGTCATGCATCATTTTTTCTAAAACTATAGTTTGAAGAAAAAAATCTACCCATTGATTGATTAAACCCATTATATTGCCAAATGTTTTATTTTGTTCCCTTGATTCCATTTATAAACATTATGTGACCCCATGTATTCTATTATTACGAGTGTATTAGAGAGTCCCACATGTTTGTTCCTTAATCTTATATTATATATTTAATTACACCGAAGGCATTACCCCTATGGGAAAAGGCTTTGTGGACATTCATGGGACTGTGTCAAATTTGACGGCTTAAATGACAGTTTTGCTATTTTTAACAATTTTACTTTTGCTATTTTTAACAATTTTGTTTTTCCAATTTTACATGTTGTAGCGGGTTTACTATTTTAAAGTTTTGTTTTTTAACTTTTGCATGCAATAGCCTTTAAATACATGCATTCTTCAACACTGTTGGAAGTAAGATCTAATTCTCCATAAAAAAATTCGTTCCTTCTTACCTTTGACTACTTTCTATTTGCATCTTGTGACGACTTTCTACAATCAAAATGGATCACTCCACTTTTAACTACAAACAAATATGTATTTTGTTCTAACAAAAAAATACCATTTGTCTGATTGGGGATTCGAACAATAGACCCGGCACGCAACAGGAAATGGTGAGAATGAATCGAGGATGTCTCAGGATATGTAGGAGTTGCGGGGCAATGAGATTGAGGTGCAAGATACGCGGGTCTCGCCAGGCTTAGTGTTTTGTGTGTGAGAAAATGAAGAAGGCGATTAACTGTCTGTGGCTTCCATGGTTTCCACCAGGAAAACTACGATCAAGTCATTGTTGGGTTGCAACAGATCAAATCCTTCTGTGTCTGCGGCGAGGCCTTTCTATGGGAGATTGAATTCTTTCTAGGCAGAGGCCATTGCAGACTGTATTGAATTTATAAAGCGGTCTTCTTTGCCCATGGATTTCACACCCATTAATTTCTATTGAAATGTAGATTGATTAATGGCTTATTTCATATTATGAAGATGTTTATATGATCACAGAAGTTATATATTAGCTTAACAAAATTACCTATAGATTATCCGAACCATTATGTTTGTCCGGTGTGGACACCGTTTTTTCTTCAATGATATTTCAACGAAGAGCCAGGCTTTAAACTATTGTTCGTTTGGGTGTGAAAAGGCTCTCTTCGAACCAGTAAACTCCCATGAGGTTCCATTAAAAGATGTGTTCTTTTATTTTTGTGAAGTTTAATATGATTGCTATATTAAAACGTTTTCAGCATGGAGTGGAAATGACTTTGAAGGAGGAGGGGCGTATCATTTTATCCTATTGCAAGTGGAAAATAAAATATATTATTGGAAGTCGTGAGTGGGAGAAAAAGAGCTTACAATTTTATCAAATAAAGTGTATCTTGCATGTGTTTTAAGTGGGCCGAGGGTTATAAAAATTTTAACCCCTCCAATTGATTAGAAAGAAAGACATCAATATTTATAAGTTTATTGTTTTAGATTTATATAAAATTTTATAATAAATAGATTTCTTTTTCTACATTTGTATTTTTTTAAATTAAAAAAATATAACTCCAACAAAATTATAATGCATGTCTCTTCTCTTCCTCTTCCTCATGTCTATTAAGAGTTCAAATTCACAATTTATTATGTCGAAGGCGTTCCCCCTATGGGAAAGGCCCTTCCGGTCGTTTCAGTGACTATATTAAAATTGACAGTCGTTTGGACATTTTTTCAATGCAATTAGTTTTGACAACATCCTTCTATTTGGCGGATTCCAAATCTTGCTATGTCGTTTCATCTCGGGTCGGAACACTTTCACGCACAAATAATGAGAACTCCTTCGTGTTTATAAAACTGTGCAACAAGGATTTAGTCATCGTGAATTGTAAATCTCATCAGAAAAAGGCGTCCATTTGGGTTGCATTAACTGTGTTTGTTGTTGTGAGTTTAGTTTGTTCTTATTCTTTCAAAAGTAGCTTCTTTGATAATAAAAATGATCCAAACCCACAGGTGTAGAATTACCCAGATAGTTCAAATAACCATTTGATGTCAAGTTTGTCAGATTTGACCACCAAGAATTTCTCACTCAAAGAAATTGAGACAATGACCAAGAGTTTTAGTAAGGTTTTGGGGTCGGGTGGATTCAGAATGGTATATGAGGACCTTCTGGTGGACGGGATGAAGGTGGTCATCAAGAGATTGGAGATCATGTGACAAGGAAAAAAAGAATTATTTTCAGAGGTGGCAATTCTGGGGTTAATCCACCACTAGAATCTGGTTCAATTGCTCGGATTCTACTCGTAGAAATGTCAAAAGATCATTGAGTACTAACATGTTGCCAATGGATCATTGGATCAGTGGATTTTCAATTAAGAAAGGAAAAAACAACTAACGAGGCCCATCAGATTCAACATCATATTGGGCACTACATGGGGTATGGCATATCTCCACGAGGAATGCAGCTCTTTGATTTTGAGAATGGTGACTCTGATGAGCATAAAAGATAGTCGTGTGATGACCACCATGAGAGGCACGTCGAAATACCTTGCTCCTAAGTGGCTCTTTGAATGTGCGATTACTGAAAAGAGTGACGTTTACAACTTTGGGATGGTGCTTTTTTCCTACTTTTGTAAATCTCATCAGAAAAAGGTGGCCATTTGGGTTGCATTAACTATGTTTGCAGCTGTTGTGAGTTTAATTTGTTCTTATTCTTTCAAAAGTGGCTTCTTTGATAATAAAAATGATCCAAACCCATAGGTGTAGAATTACCTAGATAGTTCAGATAACCATTTGATGTCAAGTTTGTCAGATTTGACCGCCAAGAATTTCTCACTCAAAGAAATCAAGACAATGACCAAGATTTTTAGTAAGATTTTGGGGTCGGGTGGATTTGGAACAATATACAAGGACCATCTGGTGGATAGGATGAAGGTGGGCGTTAAGAGATTGGAGATCACGTGACGGGAAAAAAAGAATTATTTTCGGAGGTGGCAATTTAGGTTAATCCACCACTGGAATCTGGTTCAATTGCTCGGATTCTACTCATAGAAATGTCAAAATATCCTCATGTACAAACATGTGGCCAATGGATCTCTAGATCAGTGCCTTTTCAAAAATAAAGGGAAAAACAACTGACGAGGCCCATCAGATTCAACATCACATTGGGCACTGCATGGGGTCTGGCATGTCTCCACGAGGAATGCAAGTCTTTGATTTCAAAATGGTGACTCGATGAATAAAAACATGTGTGTAATGACCACCATGAGAGGCACATTGAAATACCTTGCTCCTGAGTGGCTCTTCGAATGTGCAATTATTGAAAAGAGTGACATTTACAACTTTGGGATCATGTGTTTTTCCTGCTTTTGTAAATCTCATCGAAAAGAAAAGGCAACCATTTAGGCCGCATTAACTATGTTTGCAGATATTGTGAGTTTAATTTGTTCTTATTCTTTCAAAAGTGGCTTATTTGATAATAAAATGATCCAAACCCATAGGTGTAGAATTATCCTAATATTTCAAATAACCATTTGATGTCAAGTTTGACATGATTTGACCGCTAAGAATTTCTCACTCAAATAAATCGAGACAATGACCAAAAGTTTTATTAAGGTTTTAGGCTCAAGTGGATTTAGAACGATATACGAGGACATTCTGGTGGATGGGATGAAGGTGGCCGTCAAGAGATTGGAGATAGCATGACAGGGAAAACAAGAATTATTTTTGGAGGTGGCAATTTTGGGGTTAATCCACCACTGGAATCTGGTTCAATTACTTGGATTATGCTCACAGAAATGTCAAAAGATCCTCATGTACAAACATGTGGCCAATGGATCTCTACATCAGTGGTTTTTCAACAACGAAAGGGAAAAACAACTGATGAGACCCATCAGATTCAACATCATATTGGGCATTGCATGGGGTCTAGCGTATCTCCACGAGGAATACAAGTCTTCGATTTCAGAATGGTGACTCTGATGAGTAGAAAAGACAGTCGTGTGATGACCACCATGAGAGGCACGTCAAAATACCTTGCTCCTGAGTGGCTCTTCAAATGTGTGATTACTGAAAAGAGTGACGTTTACAACTTTGGGATGGTGCTTTTTTCCTGCTTGGGCACTCTCCAGGGTGTGCAGTGGGAAGGAGACTGAATTCATTCGCATCACCTTTGATGTGAAATTAGTATATGGATGATATCCAAGGAGGATTGGCCTTCTATTTGTCCACAACAATAGTTACATGTTATATTTGTGATTTTGAACTAGGGTTTCACAATTAAGAGGTATTTACATGGTCAGGGTTTTCCATCATGGGAGAATAAACCATGTTAATAAGATAATTTGAGCTATTTTTTCAGGCTTTCTTTTCCTTCAAATGCATTGTCTTAGGGTGATTCCTCTAGAAACCTTCAGATCCGTTGTTCGTTGTGATTCATTAAACAAGTATACATATGTGGCGTGAGGGTTTCTACGTGGGATTCGAACCCTCCTCCCCCTCTATTTTTCACCTTTAGGTCTGGAAGTTGTCGATCTGTAATACTTTACCTACAAATCCACTGTTTAAGTCTGCATGAGACGAGAGCGGCGGAGAATCGAACTCGGGACGCACTATCTGTACTTTTCATGTGTGTCCTCTTTAATTTTAGTCTTGAATTTCTGAATTTCATTTTTTATTTCGATTAGGATAATATTTTTGCCTATTCAGGCTTAAGGATTTTAAATTTGTTGAGTGGATGCAAACTTATTTTTGAAAAATCTTCTCGTGTTATGCTTTTCCAATGGAAATTACATTTAAATATCTTTAAAATGTGTGGATGTTATGCCTTCAAGGAATTGGGTCTACAAGGAAGAGTTATTTGACATTCTAATCTTTTCATCTTTCCTTGTTGCAGATTGCAGGGTTTTGTTGTTTTGTTTTTTTAACAGTTAAGGGCTTATATTTGTTCTATTCTTTGCATTTATGACTTTGATTTTGAAGAACAACCTTGGTGTTTCAAAATCTTTGAAACAACTTTAACTTGTCTCTGTGTGCATGTTCATGTTCATTTAGTACATGCATTCTTGTAGGACCAGTTGTACGCTTCTTGTAAAGTCTTAAGCAAGGAGATGAATTTAGTGTTCCAATTTTTTTGAATGTGTATATTTTTTCAGTAATTATCAGCATTGTTGTTCCAGACTTACTCCCTTAATCAAAATAGAATATCTCTATCTGCACCTTGGCCTTGATTGCCACAATTTTTCCAAAGTTACTTCCTCAATGAAAGTAGAATATATGTATGTATATCTTGGCCTTGATTACCACAACACTTATACCTAATATTGTGTTAGAGTTGTCCTCTTCTTTACATTTATGACTTTTCTTTTTAGTAAGAACCTTGTCTTTTTGTCTTGGTTGTATACTCTTTCCTGAAACTTTAGAGAGGAATTTAGTGCTACAGAAAATGTTTGAATGTGTTAGATGTTTGCTAACTGTAGAATTTTTGCTCTGGAGTTTTCCCCGAGACTCAAACAAATATTAAAATGAATGTATGCTACTTGTACAAGATTTTAAATAATTTTGTTCTACTTTGCAATTGTTTATTGTTTTACTACTATGCACTCAAAACTGCTGAAATTTACATAGAATAATAAGACATGTTCTTTACTGCTCATGATATAAGATTTGCAAATGCATATGTATGAATTTGTAACAAATTTGAAATGAAGAGATAAAACCTTTAAATGTAATGCTTCATCTATATTCCTAATCTTACAAAATCAATCACACCTCTTATGAATATCAACTACAAAAGTAATAACTTCCCTCTAAATCAAATAGCATATACCGTTCGGCATTCACATTGCATTGTGTACATGCGATTGCTAGTATAATGATATCTTTGTATTTTGTATGACCCGAACTTGACCAAACATTGATTTCAATTTATAAAGCATGGTCTCTACATATTTTTATTTTTTTATTAAGTCACACGGACAATGAACACACTGTAAGAATTTTCTTAAATTTGATGACAACACAATTATCGCTAATAAAAAAGATACCGAGGACACAAAAATTGTGAGTAGCCCATGATCACACCGCGTGTACGCACAAGGCACTATGTAAATGCCGAGTTAAATTTGAAGAGCATGTGAATGGAAAGTAGTAATCAATGAACATAGATCAAAATTATATTTTAAAGGTTATAAGAGGCTTCACAAGCTTGAGGACTCATGACTAATCCATGTGGATGGAGAAGACACTACATTGACATTTCCTTAAATTTTATGTACATGCGGTTATCACCAATACACAAAAGATCCCGAGGACACATTGAATGATAGCGCATGTGATCACACCATGTATGTGGAAATGAATTTCTATGAATTTTTAGTTAAATTTGAAGGCCACTTGAACATAATTTATGATAAAACTATACTTGCAATAAAAATGGTGTAAATTGTCAAAAAAAATTATAAAAATGGTTCAAACAAAACATATTTTTGGGATTTGAGAATATATCGTTCCTTCGACTTATTTTGAAACTTAACTTGATTTGATTTGAATAGTATACCATACATTGCATCTACTCATGTTGGTATATACTATCAAATGCATCATTTTATTTCCAAATTGTCTCAGCCTTCTTTGGCTACATTGGTCGTTGACGCTCTCTCAACAATCCTATGACCAAAAAATTGTCAAATTTTGGTAAGAAATATATCACAAATCATAGCAACTTAGAACCTCCCGTTATCCATTTTTTCACCCCTACAAAATGGAAAACTTGATAGTCAAAGTGTTGGCGGTTGATGGGGAAAATAATGCTTTACAATCTTCGTGGTAGCTCATGTTTTGGCTTGATCGATTTGGTCTTAACTCGCAGTGAATGGTCGAAAGTGGTGGTTGGGCTTATCATAGAATTATCTCAATTTATAGTGAGAGTTTGTTTAGTTAGACGGTTTTCCAACCCCACAGGGTGAATGGATGGGTTGGACGGCTGGGTTGGATGAACAGATATAGACATTTGTCCAACCCCCTAGGTTGGACGGACAGAGATAGATAGACACTCATCCAACCCCCGGGTTGGATGGACAAAGTGATAGACGGCCATTGAACCAAGTTGGATGGGTCATACGGACATAGGGTTAGACTAATCAGGCTGGGTGAGTGGGATACGAGAGGTTAGACGGCGTACGGTCGCAAGTTAGACAATGACTTGGTTGGACGGGTCACTTCGTTGCATGGATAGAGATAGAAGGTCATCCAACCCCGTGTTGGACAGACAGAGACAAACGTCCCTCCAACCCCCGTGTTGGACAGACAAAGATAGACGACCATCCAACCCCCTAGGTTTGATAGACGGGGATAGGCGGTTGTCCAACCCTACTTGGTTTGGTAGGTCACAACTTAGACGGTCGCCGATAGATCAGTTCTCAAGTTGTATGGACCTATGGTTTGACAAACGTCTAAACCAACCTAGTTGGATGGCTCATGGGTCACAGATCAAAGGAGGGTAGGTGAGAAAAGACACTCAAGCACCGGTTTAATGCCAAGAATTGAGGTGGTTCAACTACCTGTCAGGGATTTAATGCGGGTATGTAGGGAAAATTTGCTATATAATGTACTCGAACCCTTCATTTCTCGGGGATATTTTCGAGAATTAAAGAAGAAATTTGTCAAAAAATATTCCAAAAGCCTTTTTGTTAGTTTCGGACCTCAAACTGGGCATTTTGTGAAGGATTTGTTCTCACCAAATCATTGCACCCTCCGAATGGCCAAAATGTGAACATGACATTCGGTGTGATTAGGTAACACTTTGGATCACCTCTTAAGTTGTGGGACATGGGCTAGAGGTGAAACTCCAAAGAAGGTCGGCTTCCTCTTCCTAAACTAAGTTCTATACTACTCCTAGCATAATAAAATGGTTATCTATACCTATACTAACATTCTCATGGGCTTTAGGGAAAGATATTTGCAAGAAATGAAACTATACTAGGGCTGGTGATGCACCAAATAAAGGGTGTTTCCAAACTCGGGAACAGTTAATTTAAAGAGGGTGTTGTGCACCACAAGACAAATTCACCTACTTGAACTTTGAAAGGGTAAAAAAAATACCACAGACTAAGAAGCATACGTTCCCTTTGTTAAACTCAACTAAACAAACAATATTTTGGTCTTCTAGTGAAGAAGGATGAAATTGAGAAGGGTGAACAAGCACCAAAACTCACCACATGTAGAAATCCACCACTTGATAAGCACATAACTCCCAAAACCTGCAATGTAAACTTGAACTTGCACAGTGTACGTGTAAGCATGAGAAATGCCCAAGGAATTATATAGGATGATGAAAGGACTAATAGTAGTCACAAAACACATACTTTTATTACTTCAACATTGTGCACAATGCATCATTACATTCAGAAGAGGCAATGATTGCCATTACAGTCTTGGAGAAGAGGCTTGAAAGTTCCCAATCCACAAAGATAACTTATAGAAGAGAGAGAATTCTTGAAAAATATGCACTTGTCTAAGATGTCTAACTTGTGTCACATGTCTAACTTCTATAACCAATGTGTAACCCCTTGGAATGAGCCTCCAATTTACATTTATAGAAGAATTTTGTGAGAGAGAAGAGGAGAAGTCATAAATTCCTTCCTAAAATGAAGGTACATGATGGTCAACATTTATTACAAAGTTAGTTGAACCACTTAACCCTCCATCATGTGTCATTAATGACCAGTTTGACTTAATCCTCTTATTTAATTAAAGGAATATTTAAATAAAATATTTTAATAATAATAATAACTATCATTATTAAAATATTTTAATAAAAATATTAATTTAATAAAATTAATATTAAAAATATTAATTTAATAATTAATAGTGGGACCCCCTTAGGTTGGTTTACATTGAAGGGGGTTCCTTGAGAGAAAGGATAATTTCTTGGTTGGCTTGCATGCCAACTCACCAAGTTAGTCAATGAGTTCCCCTTACATTTGAACATAGCGGGCTCATCCCATACTCCACCGGCTCGCTCTGTCCCGATTCGCTCGTTCGAGCTCTTTGGACTCCGCCAACGGTTGAGTTGTACGAGCCTACCTCCAACAGAGCTCATCTTATGTGCAAGCTCATCATCACTAAATAGCTCAATGTTATTCATTTCGAGCCCGTTGTTGAGCTCCTTTGATCAACTCCTTGAACCATCGTTCTACGTATATTCCTTGTTATGGGCTCGACCCTGAACGAGCCATTATATGCCTCAAACTTGCTCCGGACTATTTGGTTTCGACCTTAGTTTCATGTATGTGAGTTCACCCATGCAAGATCACGTCATTCTATTCAAAGCCTTGATTGGCTTGCTAAATCATATCGTTTCCATGCTTGTTCCCACTCGTGCATGGTTTGTTAAACCAATAGAAAGTTCATTCCCATTGCACAAGCTCTTCATTTTTATTTCGACTTTGAACTCTCCTAAATCTATCAACACCTCTGAGTCCTCCCTACTCACATGTCTACGTATCGATCTCATATCTACCTTGAATGGCCAAGTTCCTTCCTCCCTTGGCAACAATGGACCCATGCTCATTGGTTATGAGCTCAAGCTCTAGCTCGAGCATTGAGCTCTTCTTTGATTTGGTGGCTCTCTCAAGATAATCTCTGCTCCGTATCTACGAGCAATATGTAGACTTGTTCGGTCAGGTTCGCATTTGCACGCCTCTTCACCTCACTTATCTTGACGATGCTGATTCCTGCGAGCACCCTGAGAAACTCATTTGGTCTTTCAAAGGGCTTCTCTTCGAATACATGCTTAAGCCATTTATATCATGTTAAGCTCCAAACCTCAACACGTCTTGTTACCTCGCTGTTTGATCATGTCTGAGCTCCTTCCATGCATCACCTGCAACATTTTTCCCCAAGCTTTGACACGACCAACTCGAGCTTCAAGCTTCTACAGACATGGCTCTCGCAGGCTAGAATCCATCCGAGTGATTCTAAGTATTGAGTTATAGCTTACTTCAGTATTTCCTCAACCTTGACTTGAAAATACCTTCATCGAACAAGCTCCAATCTGGAAAATATGACTCGGCCATCTGAGATCTTTTCATGAACTCATTTCCTTAACACGATCACATACCTGTGTATCCACCAAAACAATCATCCATCTGCTTGTCCCTTACTCCAACCATATTCTAAGCTACATCTAAGGAATTTCGGTCTCTCGCATTCATCAGATGACTGGGTCTTATGCCTATGTTTACGCAGAGCTTTCAGGTCTCTACCAACCTCCCACTAATCAAGTCGCTAGGCATCCTAGCTTTTAGCAAGCCTGCAATACAAATTTGTTCCACGTATTTGAGGATTGAGATGAACGACTAGGATTTTAATGTCAACAAAAAACTCCTCATTTTCCCGCCGACGCAGAATTTCGAATCTGGCTTGCCTGCACAACGTCCACACCTAGCAATGCTTCCTATGATCCCCATGTAATGGCTTGGCAATACAATTTCATAGGTCCTGGCATCGACTTAACCAATGAGTGATCTAGAAATTGGCTTCTCCAAGTCCAAGACCCTTGAAAATATCCAACTCAGGATTCCCGTTGAACTTCCTCAAGTCTCATCTTCTTGACTGCACGAGTCCCTTCATCGACCCTTCACTCCTTATCTTGATCGCGAGTTATTCTGCCCTCATGCGTTCGTCTTCTTGTGCTAATTTTTACCACCACATAGCCTAATGTATCTTTAACTTGATTTGAGTCCATATTGGAGCTACATTTTATCACCACATGACTCATCTAGCTATGCCTCTTTGGACTCATTCCTGAGCTCTATGGTGAGCCGTCCCTTACCTTCGGTCCATCATCAACTTCGGACCTCTACATCAAAGGAGAACAACTATCATTTTGACCTTGTCTCGATCCAAGAAAACAATTCTCCAATGTGATGTGGGCTTAATATCGAGTTCTCGTCAACGCTCATCCATGCCCATACATGACATGCCATCAAGTCCAGTTTGAGTTTGAAACCTAAACTCTCGTCGCATCATTGTTTCGGCCTCGTTAAGGCTTCCCACCACTAGGTCGGGTCATCAATTACTCAAATGATTTTTAACAACTCCTCGATGATATGAGCTATTCCACAATGAGCCAAGTTCTGATCTCAAGTATCTAAGCTACCTTTATCTCCATGTTAACTCGATGCTTAGCTCGCTGATCAACTCACCACGCTGCTCGACGAGCTACCTTTTTCTCAATGCCATCTGGACCCCCAAACTATTTTTTAATCAACATTTGATTATCTTGGCTTTCTCTTGAAACTAGAGAGTCCTGGGAACACATTAAAACCCTCCTGAATTAATTGATCGATTTTGATCACTTTTATACGCATTAAATGAAAGTGGGGACTTCAAGGCTGATTTAATCACCCAAAGAAAAATTTGAGTCCTAAAGAGCAAAGGAATTTTTATTCTCAAGGTTTAATAGGCCCTCATTGTCCAATTTTGCCAAGTGTGCAAAATTGGATAACAGATTCTTGCCTCCTTCTTGCATTGTAATGGATTGCGCACCATTTTAAGCAATAAAATTGATGTTTTGTGGCTTTTTCACCCTTTCTTGGGTTATATTGTGTTTCCTTTGCTTCTCATTAATTTTATAGGTATCTTGTGCATGCCTTGTTCTTTTGTAAGGCACAAATCTGTTGTGCTCCACAAAAATGGATATCTAAATGTAGTTTTGGGTTGTGGCACCTCTATCTGCCCTCTCTTACCTCATGTCATACATGTTTTCACTCACTAGGAATCTCTCCACCCCTTTTTTTGGTGTTATCGCCCTCCCTAGCTTAGGATTTACATTTTATGCATTTCTCTCTCTTCCCTGGTCACTTTGAAATCTAGGTTAGCTTTAGAGTAGTCGCATCTTCCCTTTCTAGGAGTATTGTTAGCATTAGGAATAGGTAGAGGAACTAGCCTTCTCTAGAGGCTTGTCTCAGTCACGCGGGTCCCACACCTTGAGACAGACCCATGTTGATCGAAAGTAGGGTTTTGTAATGCATAAATCCTATAATGCTACTTTTGCACTAACACCCCCATATAAGCATACATCTCAACTTTAGGCCCATATACAAAATACTCTCTCATTTTCTCTCCTCTCTCGCCTAGTTTTCTCATGGTGACCGCGAATACAATGCACAAACAATGTCAATTTGAGTCATTTTTAGGGTGTCCGAGGACATATTTTAAGAATGGGACCTTATGACACTTTGAATGGATGGTGCCCAAATGTAAATTTCAGTTGGTATACACTACCAAAATTATCATTTTTCTTCCCAACCATCCCAAACCTCCCATTTACATCATTCATGTGACATCTCTTAAGAGCCACAAGACCAAAAACTCTTAAACTTTGGCATACATGTTCTCACAAATTGTGGCACCTGAGAACCTCTCTTATGAGCCTACAACTCAACATTGGGACCATATACACAAAAGACTCTCTCAGTTGCTCTCCTCTCTACCTATATTTCTCACGATAGTAATGAATGAAATGCACTAAGAAGCGTCGGTTTGAGTCAATGTTTGGGTGTCCAAGGTGATATTTTCTAAACATAACCTCATGAAACCAAACAAACAGTTCCTACATATTTGGGAAAGTTGGTATATACTATATAAATCGTCATTTTTCTTCCTAACCATCCAAGCCCTTCTTAATTAATTGATTAGGCAACATCTATTAAGTGCCCTGGGACCAAAAAATTACCAAACTTTAGCTAGCATGTTCTCCTGGCGGCACTTGAGAACCTCTTATCTAAGTATAAAATTGATTCTCAAGACCGAATAAAAATGCCTCTCTCAATTTTTCTCCTCTTCACTCGTTTTCTTGTGGCGGTAGCAAATGAAATTTGTCAAAAATCTCATTTTGAGTTAAAGTTAGGGTTTTTAGGACAATATTTTGTGAATGAAACCTTCAACACCAAAAAGATGACACCCACACATCTAAGAAGGCTAGTATATGATATTAAAATAATCATTTTTCTTCTTAGTGTCCAAGACCTTCTCGACTACACCGGTCAAGCGTTGTCTCTTAACATATCCATAAGATAAAAGTGTAGACACAAAATCATGCATTTTAAGCATTATTTAGCTCGGTCTTATAGTACTTATTTAGAAGGTTCTCAAGTGGATAAAGTACTAATTAATTCCACCTTTTGGCCATATTTATTTTATATTTTATTTCATCAGTCCCACATATTTTATTTCACTTATCCACCCATTTCGTAACTTCCCCATCATTCTATCCCAAAATCGGGGCACCTAAGCTGTCTTGACCGAGGCACCCACAGTGCGCCCGGTCCCACTTTTAGGTGCCTTGGTCTATACACATCCTTTCCCACTTCTTTTTGGGGCCTTTCTATCCATTTGGTGTCTTTATATTTTCCTCAGTCGGCCTTGTCGGGATTAATTACGAAATTAAGCTTGAGAGCCCTATAAATATAAAGTTACATAATAATGGTCTAGGTCATAGCATTACACACTAATATCACTCCATCTAGAGTAACATCCATTGCTTCACTTGCATCCACATAAATTCATACATCAAGGCTAGGAGATACGTATCACACACATTGTATAGGGGTAGGGATTCTATTCTATTCCATGCACACATGTTATTTACATTTTTGTAGTTATTATTGCTCACTACTTCACAAAGTGTGACTGGCACAAGAGCACCTAGGGCACGACATGCACGCACGCACACACACACACACACACACACACACACACACACACACACACACACACACACACCATAACTACATCCGGGTCTCAAATGTAGTGTAGCACTCAATGATAAGTCCGCTAATTTAGCAACCGAGGTCAATCGACCCATTCATTTGCATACTTTATTATTTTAGGGTTTGATACTTCCTTTTGCATTACAGTCAAGACACGCTCATCCGGTCGATCCCAGCATGACAGATAGGAAGTATTCAAAGACACCTTACAACCATATCAGATTAAGTTTTTAAGCATTTACAATGCTCATAACACCCAAATTGCATACCAAGGTACCCCAAGTACATTCACAGGCACCCCAGTCATCTCAAATCCTCTAGATTTGTCTTTCACAAGGTCTCGAGTGTTCATCTACACTTCTGATTTCATTTCTAGATCTATGACAACCTATGATAGTCACTTCAAATCAGCTAAGCTATTTCTCTTCCTTCTCTTGCACATTTAGGGTTTCATTTCACTTAGAATAGTTTACTTGCATTTATTTCATATTGTTTTAGTCCATTTACTATAGCATTTTAGTCCTCCTAATTAGATTAACATTAATACCCTAGTGTCCCCTTTTAGGCCAACTAGAAATCCATTTTTTTAATCATTTTGGTGAATTCGATGTCTCTTTCTACCACCTTCTAGGGCTCTTCATTCTACCATCATGAATATCTCTGTCACCAAATATCTACTTACCCACCCTTATTTGTTCCACGAGTTCAAACCCTCTTTGCTACTACCAATGTTTCGTTGACATGCATCCAAATTCCATGTATGACACGTTTGTGGAGGATTTTTCCTAGCATATTACATTATGGGCCCATCCTTTAGTTGACATTCACCCCTTTGACAATGACCCACCACTTTACATCATGTCTCATATCTACAATGTCATTGTAAAGTGCACTCTTATCGATAATGGCTCTGATCTCAATTTGTGCCCTATGTCCTTTATCCATGCCTTATGTCTATATGCTCACAACATTAGCCCCTCTTCCATTTTTCTTTGTGCTTATGATAGTTTTGTCTATCCATGTCTAGGCCACATTACCTTTCCTTTCACCGTCAGTTCTAAGACTCTCCCTATTGTTTTCTTTGTCATTGATTTTCTTGTCTCATATAATTTTTTGTTAGGTAGACCATGGCTTCACGCCATGCAAGTTGTTGCTTCCACCATCCACCGTTGCATCAAATTCTTACATGAACATATTGAGTATACTATCTTTCGAGATCATGATCCATTCCAATATTGTGTCTATGACCCTCATACTAGTATCCTTATGCCTCACATTGATACTACATATGAGCCTCAACCTATGGATGATCAGCCTCATTTACCACCACTTGAGGGTGTTATTTGTTTACTAGATGTTATCCCTTCCACACTATCTCCTCCTACCACTATTGTTCCACATCAGCCACCTATTCCACCCATACACAATATCCTTCCTTCTTTGTCTTCACCGTTACCTCACACCCCTTTTACATGTACACTTTTCATTCATAATTCTTATTGGGAACATGTTCCATTTGACCCCACATGCGACAAAACCATCTGTTCTCCCATTGGTCTAGTTCGTCTTGGCTTTACTTTTGAGGACCTTCAGCCTTCTACTCACGCTTCTCATCTATATTATGGTTTTGTCACTATCACTGCCACTTATGGCTTGCATGTCTTTGATCTTTTAGTCTATCTCCTACGTACCCCTTGTGCTTCTCTACTCACATTAGGGGACTCTTGGCTTACTTACATCGGAGGTACCTTAGACCCTAGTCACACTGATATTTCATTCCCTATGCCTTTTGGTTGTGTTTTCATTTGCAATAGTTCCTTTCTTGGATATTCACCTAACTACACTCGTTGGTACGCACATGGTTTCCCACATCTCCCATTCACTGCTGAAGAATATGCTATGCTCATGTATCATCTACGCCTTACCGGCTCATTACATGATCAACCTCATACTATAACATACCATGTCGCCAATCTCGATCCATTTGACTTTGACCCAGAGGACGACGATCTCCTTGACGAGTTCACATAGCCTCTTCCCACACTATTGTTGGGGGCATATCACATGACATACTTCCCCCCTCACTTAGCATGGTTGTACCATTTTACATCCTACACTTCATCTCTATCACTTATTGTCATCTCATATCCACTTCACGTATTACAACACACCCTCGTTACCCGATGACACACTCTTTTGCTTCAGTTCACACTGGACTGCTGAGGGATTACCATTACACTAAACCCCACACGCTGCACACAAGGTTATACACATTTCTATGCATATCCTACATCCTAAATTATCCTACACATATCTCACCTATTAATCATTTATACACCACCCATCTCATACACGTTACACTAGTCGTCATCTCATTTGCATCTAGTTTTTCATCCCATCCTTACATTCTATAATTACACTTCATCACTTTATATATGCGTCTAGCTTTACATGTCATCACTACATATTCCATCTACACACCATACATTTCCTACATTGTATGCTTCACATAGTGCATCTTTTCACCATATACATTTTACATGCTACACTAGATTCTATTATATATGGGTCTAGTTTTATCATCATTGCATATTCCATTTCTATATACACGTATCATTTTCTTACACACTTTACATATCCTCTACATAATACACATCTTATTTTGCACTACCCACACCACACATTTACCTACCATGTTTATCACTTGGTTGTTTATACTACATTGTCTTCTACACACTACACTCACTACCCTATGACGCACTCTAGTTCCTCGGTCCATACTCGACTTCCGAGGTTTTACCAATCAAATGGACCTTGCATGTGATGACAGTTTCCTAATCCAAAATTTCACTTGTTAATGAAATACATCTTAGGTTAAATTTTCACCCCTTCTTATCATCTTGTAGTGGTATACGTTGTAGGCTAAATCAACACCCCTATTTTATCTACTTTTAGTAGTATACACCTTAGGTTACAACACCACTCCATCCTTATCCATCCCATAGTGACATACGCTTTAGGATAAATTGTCACCCATATTCAACCTTTCCTCTTATAGTGATATACGTTTAGGGATAAATCATCACTCTTTTATTCAACATGTCATGGTATACGCTTAGGCTATAGGGTCCACGCACATATTTCCATATATTTCATCTCCATCCACTCATCATATCATGATATACGATTAGGGATAAATAATCAGCCCTCCATTCAATAAGTCATGGTATACACTTTCGCTATAGGGTCCATGCACCTCTTACCCCATGTCGCATTTCATCGTCACTACACATACACACTCTTCACAAAGATGCTAAATACAACCTACACTAATAGACCATTTACCAATGATGCACTCTTTTTACGGTTCGTTCTGATCACTGCCGAGGGGGAAAAAATGAACCACACTACATACACATTCCCTCCACTTTGGAGGCACATTTCTCCTATCATTCCATATTGCATTCCATTCCATCCATCCACAAAGATCATTGCATTGTCTTGGGGGCAGTTTACTTTTTCTTTCTAGTGCTTTGCATGTTCACTTTATTACACATTTTAGCTTGTTTTCTTATATGCCATTATCATACACACATGCGTGTTTATTCCTTTTTTAGTGTAATCACGAGATATAGGACTTTACATGTGGCATGGATGCTCACTTTCTACCCTTCCTATCTGGTCACCGGGGAATCCACGTTCGGATTATCCAGGAGTTATTATTTCATTTTGTACTTAACATATTATACTACTTGTTCTTACACACTTTGACATAGTGGCTATCACTCTAACCTGCTAACCGGTGTTCCATGTGTAGCACTTGTTTTGCATAAAGATTACACGTTTCCATAACTACTTGTTTATTTCTACTTGTTTGCTTTATTTGCCATTGTATGCGAGATTTTCCCTTTACTTGTGTGCACACTTATATGTTGTTTGTGGTCATGATGGCCTTTCATGTCTTGCAACATCATGAGTGATGTCCTGTGTTTAAAACCTAATTTTTGCGGTCTGATTATTTTCTTGCGTGTTTACACTACTTTGTTTGGTAGTTACTACATTTTCGTGTAATTTAAACTTGTCTTATTGCATGCATGTGTTTTGGACTAACACTTGTTTTGGCTAGCCATCCCCTTTCGTGTACACCTTGGTATCTACCAAGCATTTCCCTTTCCCCCTGCAGGGCAAAGTTCTACAAGTCAGAGTGTGGTTGGGTCATCTTTTGCAGTCACATTCTCCTTTCCCTGACATCGCATGTGCCCCCAAAGAAGGGGGAATAATTGAGGGTATTCTACTAACATAACATATTTACACCTTTGGTTCAAACATAGCAAGTGAATTCAAACTAGTCTATGAACTCCATACATAGCAGCCATAAAAGGACATGGTGTCCTTCAAGTAATTTTGTGAAGAAATTATAGGCTTGGGGCTTAAAGTGGGTGTGCCTCTCTACCCTTCTTCATCTAGTGGCGTCGATTTCCCAAAAAACAAGGACAGTATAAATATATCTTCACACATTTCAGCAGAAGCGTTTAAAGTTAGAGGACACAGAGTATTTCCTCTATATACTTCTTTAGACATGGTGGCGTGAGATCGAACAAAAACTCACAATAATACGGGATATCCTTCTACACCCTTTTTCTCAACATGGATCAGGTACACATGTTCCATTTACACTTTGTTTTCTAGCATATTTTACATTTGCATACTTTACACATGCATATTTTACACAATGTTTTTACATACATACATATTTGACTACTTGATCGTTTTCTCCTTGCAAGTCCGTCATATGAGAAACAAGTAATCAAATTGGGGGCAACAAAAACAACGAAAATGACAATACACCACTACATTCACTTGCATTTGCTAACCATGGTACACACTACACACAACAACAACTACATACGTGTTTTACCCTAGGTTCACTCTTATGAATTTTTATGCACGTTGTTCATCTTTAGAATCCATGGTCATCCACATTTTTAATTTTTTTCATTCCACACTTGAGTCTAGTCCATCGGAATGTCTTCTCTACACTCCACATGGATATTAGGTACGCATCTCTATCTACTTTATGTTACCAATCGTTTCACTCACCAACATAAAGTGGGTGTAAAATGTAGACACAAAATCATGCACTTTAGGCATTATTTAACCCAGATCTTATACTAATATTTAGAAAGTTCTCAAGTGGATAAAGTATTAACTAATCCCACCTTTTGCCCATCTTTATTTTATATTTTATTTTATCATACTTGCATATTTTATTGCACTTATCTACCCATTTTGCAACTGCCCCATTATTCTAGCCCAAAATCAAGGCGCCCCGGCCTATGTTGGGGTGCCTTGGTCCCACTTTTGGGCGCCCCAGTCTATGCACATTCTTTCCCACTTCTTTTTGGGGCCTTTCTAGCCATTTTTTATCTTTATCTTTTCCCCAGTCGACCTTGTTGGGATTACAAAATTAATCTTCAGAGCCCTATAAATATAAAGCTATAAGACCATAATAAGGGTCCTAGGTCATAGGATTACACACTACTATCACTCCATCTAGAGTTACATCTATTGCATCACTTGCATCCACATAATGTCATGCATCAAGGCTAGGAGATCTGCATCACACATACTACATAGGGGAGGGATTCTATTCTATTCCATGCACACATTCTATTTACATTTTATATAGTTATTATTGCTCGCTAATTCACAAAGTGTGACTAACACAAGAGCACCTAGGTCACGACATGCACACACACACCAGAACTACATATGAGTATAAAATATAGTGCAACACTCAATGATAAGCCCACTAGTTTGGCGCGAGGTCATCTGACCCATTCATTTGAATATTTTATTTTTCTGGGGTTTGATACTTCCTTTTACAGTACAGGTCAGGACACAACTCATTCGGAAGATCTAGCATGACAAACAGGAAGTATTCAAAGACTCCTTGCGACCATATCAGATTCAGGTTTTAAGCATTTACAGTGCTCAAAGTGCCCAAATTACAAACCATAGCACCTCAATACACTCTCAAGCACCCTAGTCATCTCACATCCTCCATATCTATCCTTCACATGGTCCCTGAGTGTTAAATCTCTGTACTTTCCCGATTTCATTTCAGATTTGTAACAACTTGCAATAGTCACTTCAAATCAGATAAGCTATTTCTCTTCCTTCTCTTGCACATTTCGGGTTTCATTTCACTTAGAATAGTTTACTTGCATTTATTTCATATAGTTTTAGTCCATTTTCACTATAGATTTTTAGTCCTAATTAGATTAACATTAATACACTAGTGTCCCCTTTTAGGGCAACTAGATCTCCATTTTTGTTAATCAAAAATATGTTAAAATTGTACATGTGTGTTCTCATAAATCATCTAAGCCTAAAATTGGAATCAATCCCACGTACAAAAACCTATCCCATTCTCTTTCCTCTCCACCTAGTTTTTTCATGGTAGCAACAAATGAAATGTGCCGGAAAGCATTAGTTTGAGTGAGTTTTGAGTTTCGGGGTGGTATTTTAGGCATAGAACCTCGTGGCACCAAAAAAATGGTGCTCACACATATGGGTGGGCTATAATATGCTACATAAAAAAATTCGCTACCTAACCATCTCAGACTTTCCTAGCTACATTGGGTGAGCAACGTCTCCTAAGAGCCCTAAGACCAAAAAAATGTCAAAATCTGGCAGGTAAGTTCCCATAAACCATGGCACCTAAGAACCTCCCATTTGATCCTACCTCTAGTTGATGATATTTTGGATCATTAAAAATCAACATAATTGTGTTCATGTTAAGTCCGGTATGCTATTTAAAAGGAACTAACACCTAGTAGTTTCAAAGAAAAGCTAAATCTACCATTAACATTATGATTAGAGCTTAAATGAAACTAGCTATTTTTCATAAAAATGAATTAAATCAACTAATGCTAACCATTCCTACTCTATTAATGTATGATTACTTCTAAAAATGAGCCTCTTTAGATCATGAGTAATCAAATCTATGTGTTTGATCTCTAAAGAGAGGGAAGGATCTCACCAAGAAATGGCTACAAGGTGAAGCTTGGATCTTCCTTTCTACTCAACAATGATAGAATGGATGCAAATATGAAGTAGTTATTCCAAAGAATGGAGAAGGCTCTTATCATAAGCTTGTATAAATCACTAGCAAAAGTGTGGTGTAGGTGTGAAAGAATGTACAAGAGTCCTTTATATAGCTTTACCATTTGGGAGAAACTTGAATCTCAATGAATGTGGGATAAAGGATAAAGTAGATTTAGACTTGTTAAGCTTGATTAGAGGAATTAACAAGTGAACAACAACTCATGGGAGTTGGAGATGATTTAATTAATCAAATAGAATTAATTAATAGGATAGAATAAGCTTTTTAGGATATTTGGAGGTGATTTAGGAGGAATTTGATATGATTTGAAGCATTTGAAAGTGGGATTTAGCCAATAAAAGGGTTTATTGATTAAATGCATTGTTAAAAAGGCTTAATTAACTCATAATAGTTAATTAATTGATTCGAATAGGATTATAACTAACGAAGTGTTGTTAATTGGCATCCGGAATGTGATAAAGATTTGGTTAATTAATGAAGTGTCGTTAATTGACCAAAATAGAGGGAAACGTTAGTTAATTAGTGGGAAATCACTAATTATAATGGAAATGATAGGAAAGAGGATAGTTAGTGCAATCTTAGCAATAAAACTACGTAAGCGGATTTTAGGTGTCTACATTTGCCCCTCTTTGGGGTGGTGTAAGTGACGCCACTTCAAAGATAGTAGACAAGTATAAACAAGTAAATTTTGAAGAAAAATTAGTAGAATGAAGGATTCCCCCTTGAGTTTTAATGGGGTGATAGAAGAGGTTGATCGACAATCGAAAATATGAAGGAAACAGATAGAAGAAATAAGGTGGGGGAGGGAGGGATAAAAATGATCCCTATTGCCCTAGGTGTTTTGGGGAAAAAAATAATGATAAGACATGATAGTGAAGAATATGGAAATAACCTTTGCATCCATCTCGTTCAATAAACAACTTTGTTTCATCACTTTTCTCATATGATCTACATCATCACGGCTCTTATTAAAATATATGCATACAACAAAAGTGTAAAATAACATGAAAAGCTATAATACTAACATTTGTTCATTGCTAAAACACTAACTCAATGAAACATACATAATGTAATGCAATATGAGAAAGTAAATAAGCTAACTTGATAGGGAAATAATTACAAACACACATACTCAAACAAACAATGTTCAAGACAGTTGTACCAATGTTTTTGTTATCAAGCTTCAGTTCCCAAATGTTCGAGTTAACAAAAAGGGTTAAAAATGGTGCCCCAAGAAAGGTTATATGCAAGAGGAATACATGGAGGACAAAGGGGTCATATGAAAAAGTAATCGTGCACTATGAAATAGTACCAAACAACTCATTTATGCAAGGGAGTACAAACATAGTAAGCAAACCAGCTTTGTTAATGGAGATAGATCTAGATGATTCGCAAGTCATTGGCGAGAACAAATGAGGACTGAAGAAAGATGTTTTGTAGGACAAATTTTTATGTTTGAGGATGATGCATCCAATAAAATCTTCATCTACATGCATGCTTTTACCAATTTTTGAAAAAAATTGAATTTTACAAAAAAATTGGATTTTTCTAATTTTTACCTATTTTTAATGATTTTTACCAAATTTTTGGATTTTTTAATGGATTTTATGAAACATATTTGAATTTTTTGATTTTTCCAACTAAACACATTTGAATGTTTTGGGATTTTTATAATTTATATGAATGTTTTTTACGATTTTCTAGAAGTTTTTCTAAGCTATGTGTAAGAAAACAAAGAAACGTTGATGCCCCTAAAGTGATAAATGGGATGTACAAGGGAATAATTCCATGTGTATATGTAATAAGTGACGATGTAAATTTTCCCCAACGTTAGATGGGGATATACATAGGCAAACCCTTTGCATACGTAGGTATGATCAGCTAGATCAAGGCCAAAAGGGATAGGTTCAAAAGTATCTCAAACATAGGAAAAGACTACCTTAGGATAAAGCCACCGTAATCCTAGATACGATATTCTTGTGAAAAATGGACCCTCTAATGGTGTCAGAAACCGGTTTTCACCAAAGAATTGTCCAAAGTTCCACAATTGCGTGGTTTTCACACTTGGACACATTGATTTCTCTTTACTTTTTCGATTGTATATATATATATATTATAATATTTGAGGACCCCATATAATTAAGCATAGAAATTATTGAGATTCATGGTGTTCATGGGTCCCCTAATTTCATCCCCATCGGAGTTAGCAAGCTTGTATGACCTAAACCAAATTTAGCGACTACAACATATGGCCCTAACCAATTAGGCACAAACTCACCTTTCTTTTCACAATCCTTGGTGGTATTGAACTGATTTTCCTTTAGAACAGGATCATATAACTCAAATTGGTGAGGTATGATTCTTTTTTTATAACCTCATCACACTCTATTCGATACACTTTGAGGTGATCAAGGGCATGAAGGTTCTTCTCATCTAGTAGATCTACCTCTGCTAGTTGAGCCACCCTGTAGTCCTCTTTATCCAAGTAATCTCTTAGCTTTATGCACAAAGAGGGGAGCTCAATCTCAAGGGGTAATATAGATTATGTGCTGAAAACTAGGGAATATAGAGTAGCACTAGTAGGGGTGTGGATGGATGTTCTGTAAGCCTAGAGGGCGGGATGAATCTGTAAATGCCAATTACGGTCCATTTTTTTCACCATCTTCTCCATAATATGAACAAGGGTTTTATTTGAGGTTTCATCCTATCCATTACCTTAAGGGTAATAGGGGTTGAATACTTGAGTCGAATTTGAAAGCATTGACACAATGCCTTCATGTTCTTTTTCTTAAATGACTTACCATTGTCGATGTAATGCCATAGGGGATGCCATATTGGCAAATGATATGGTTCATTATAAACTTGGATATCTATGCACTAGTGACATAGGTGAGAGGAACAACCTCTACCCACTTCATGAAGTACTCATTGGTAGTAATAATGAACATATGGCCATCAGATGATGTAGGGGTAAGCTTACCGATGAGATCAAGTCCCCACTTTGAAAAAGGTCATGGTGTAGTAATAGGTTGCAATGATTGTGCCAACACATGTATCAAGTTGCCATATTTCGACATAGCAAACATTTCTTTACGTACTTGCAACAATCAATCTCCATGGTAGGCCAATAATAGCCTACTCTCAGGATATTTTTAGCTAGCAATATCCCACTTATATGGGCTTCACAGATGCCTTCATGCACCTCCTTAAATGCTAAGATAGATTTTTCTACATTAAGACAATGCGATAGATTCTTGTCATAGCCTCTACGGTAGAGAGTTCCCCTAAGTAAGGTGTAGTAGGATATGCATTGGATAAGGTTTATTTTTTCAAAATGGGAAATGTCCAAAGGGAAGGTTCCATCATGAAGGTAATTAAATATGTCATTATACCAAGGGGAAAAGGGACCAACAACTTCACATACCAAACATGACTCTAGCATGTCATATGTTGGTGTTCATAGATGTTCAATGAAGAATGACATGTCATTATTTCCAAGTGGGATGCATAACATAGACCCAACTGTATCCATAGCATTTATTACATGATTCTACCCTCTAGGGATCTTCTCAAATGTAATTTTCTCAAAGAACTCCTTCAGAGTGTCAACCATTTTTTTGTAAGGAAGAATTTTTTCAT
Organism: Taxus wallichiana var. yunnanensis; assembly: GCA_018340775.1. NCBI lineage: Eukaryota > Viridiplantae > Streptophyta > Pinopsida > Cupressales > Taxaceae > Taxus > Taxus wallichiana. The sequence goes on from CM031237.1 coordinate 465,390,850, forward strand.
CCTTAACTTTGTACTCGTCAATTACTTATTTGATGATCAACATGGAATCACCTATTACATTCACTTGTCTAATATCCCACTTGATATCTAGTTTCATCCCTGCAATAAGGGATTCATATTCTACTATATTATTTGTACATGGGAACCTGAGTCGGAATGCTTGAGGAATATGATCACCCGTAGGGGTGATAAGCACAACTCTAGCTTCTAAACCATAGAAGGTAAAGGATATGTCAAAGTATATTTTCCATGTAAAGGACTCCTCAAGGTACATTGTAGAAGCATCTGGAATTTCCAGACTCAATGGTTCAGCTCCTCAAAAAGGGGCTTCAACTAGTTGATCCATCAACACCTTCCCTTTAATTGATTTCTGATGGACGTACCCAATATAAAATTCACTAAGTAGGATGATCCAATTGACCATCCTTCCTGTAATTACAGGCTTTGATAACAATTATTTCAATGGTTCCACTTCTAATATGAGCTTGGTTTTATTATTCAAAAATAATGATGAAATTTTTGAAAAGCAAAAGCGATGGCTAAGAAAGCCTTCTCAATCTGCGGGTAGTTGAGCTCGTAATAAATACACATATTACTAAGGTATTAGATAGCTTTTTCTTTTTGTTATATATCGTATCGGGCCAACATTACACCAATTACAAATTGAGTAGCAAAAATGTACAGCAGCAGTGGTTCACCTACGGTAGGTGGCATTAGCACAGGGGGTTTGGACAAATATTCTTTAAGCAAAGAAAATGTGTGATGGTGTTCGGAACCCAATGAAAGTCAACATATTTCTTCAAAATATGTGTGAATAAATGGCATTTATCTATGAGCTAGGAGATGAATCTTCTGATTGTGTGAATCTTCCCTTGTAAAATTTGTAGTTGCATGATGTTCTTAGGAGGCAGAATTTCTATTATATCCAAGACCTTTGCATGATCTACTTCAATTCCTCTCTGTGATACAATAAATCCCAACTATTTTCCTAATAGCATGCCGAAGAAACATTTCTTTGGGTTGAGTCAGACCTTATAGTCCCTAAGACACTGAAATATGTACCGCAAAATCACTTGGTGATCTTCTCTAGTCCTAGATTTACCCAAGATGTCATCCACATAGTCTTTCATTATGTCATTTACCATATAATGAAAGATGAAATTCTTAGCTCGTTGATATATTTCACTTACATTCTTGAGGCCGAAGGGCATGACTTGGTAGCAGAATGTTCCCCATGGGGTTTAAAAATTGTCTTGTGTTGATCTTCCTCTGCAATTTTAATCTGATTATACCCCAAAAAAATCCATCCATGAGTGATAAAATTTCATAACCAGTTGTTAAGTCGACAATCATGTCAATGTTAGGAAGAGAGAAGTTGTCCTTAGGAAAAGCTTTATTTATATCTCTAAAATTTGTACTGATTCTAATACCGTTGGGTTTCTTCTATATAAATGCTATGTTTGAAATCTACTCAAAATAATTGATAGGCCTAATGAAGCCTACTACCAATAATTTCTCTAGCTCTTCTTTTAACAATAAGGTGACGTGAGGATGCATCTTTTTGAGCTTCTATTTTATAGGCTTTACCTCTTCATAAATAACTAGGCTATGTACTACTAATGTTGGATCTAACCCTAGCATGCCCACGTAGGACCAAGCAAAAATATCCAAAAATTCACACAAAAACATCACAAAGGTCTTTTGTTATTTGGATGAGAGTGAAGCTCCCAACTTAACCCTTCTAGGTATTTCCTCTGTACTAATGTTTACATATATGGTCTCCTCCGAAACAACTTGGATTCTTCTTTCATGCGCATGGGATCAAGGGGGAGATTGAGATGGTCTTTTTCTAAGGGTGTCTCAACGATATTTTAACCCTTACGTTAATCAACTTCTTTGTCCACTAATTTTTCTATTTGTTTGTCTACAAGTGCCTCAAATATATTGTCACTGTAGGACTTGGACTTATTCTTTTTGCAAGGCTTCTCTGTGGAAATATTTCCCTTGCTCATTTTTTTACTCTCGTTACCTAAGACCTCAGCCTCTTACCCAAAATACATGCATGTGTCAAGGTTGATGGAGAAGCCTTTCTTATGATCACCCACTGGAATGCCATCACGAAGACCCATAAACTCACCAATAGCTTCATCATTTTCGAATAGGTCAATTAGAACATATTATTGTTAGTCCTAATTAACAAGTGATGGGTAGAAAAGGTCTAATGTTAGAATGGTAGGGGATATGATATGGGTTATAGTTAAGATATTCGTGTCAAAAAAATAGGTTCATGGAGGCAAGGTATTCATAAAGACTACACCGGAATCTGTTTCACTTTTGTATTCAGATGAACTATCTTTACATTTAGAAGAGGAAGCCTCGACCTCTGGGGATGAGACCCATACAACTAAATGCCATTACCATATTTAAAAACCTTATGATGTGGTATCAAAAGAGATTTCTGCATACCCTGTTCATTTATACCGCAGCCATATCCTTTGTATCCCATAGCATACATCTTTTTATCAGGGATAACATATTTGGGTGATTGATAGCATGGAGCCATCTCATCATCGAAAGGTTAGAATATAATATTGTTAAGTGTATTTTCATCTACTAATAAACCATCAAGATTAAAAGTGTTTATCCTGCAATTTTCTCTAGACCGTTGATATTTGTGGCTAGGCCTACCCTATGTTTTAGGAAATAGGGGTAATTTAGAGACTAAAAGGCCCTGTTGGAGATCATATTATCCAAAACCATTTGTAAAAACTTTCATCTCCCATGAATCAAAAGGAGAGTCTAATGTATAAGCATCATTATCATTAGTAGACAAAGTACTTGTATCAACTCATGAGGCAAGATCCTTTGATTGAATTGGAATGGCCATCTTTGTAGAAGGGCACTCATAAGTGGTGGGAAAATAACCCAAAAATGATGTGCAATGAGAAAAGGATTGATACTCCCCCTAAATAGTAATGTTTTTTCCTTCATGATATAACTTCAAACACTAATGATACATAGAAGGCATGACCTGCATGGTGTGAATCCATGGGCGACCGAGAAGTATGTTGTATAGAAGCTCCAATTCTAAAACATGGAGCTTAATATCATGAGTATTAGGCCCTACTCCCAACGATAAATTGTTCATGTCGGATAATTATCATTATTCATCGTCATATGCCATGATGGTAATGATCTTAGTTTCTAGATCAATCTCAGTGTGACCTAGTTGTCTAACCAGTTTCAAAGTACAAATGTTCAAGCCCAATCCACCATCCACAAGCACCCTTTTTATCTTCTTACAATTGATAATGACCTCAATGTGTAAGGGTAAGTTATGGGTAGGATCCTCTTCAAGAATTTCTTCATAACTAAAGATTATATGCTCCATTGGAGCGATCTATGTGACCATGGCTTGAAAGTGTGTAGGGTCAATATCAACTAACACTCCTTACCCCTATAATGTTTTACAAATAAGTTCCTTCTAAACATTGGATATTTTGAGAAGATCTAAGATCGAGATCTTAGCAGTAGTTTTCTCAAGTTTCTCTAAAAAATCATAATGAATATCCTAAGGGGTAGACAGAGAAGGTTCTAAGATAACAAGGAGAGCACATCATGTTGTTATGGCACACTCCTTCATTTTAATATTAATGGTGTTAATATTCTCAAAAGGTGGGTTAGCACAACCAATTAGGGCATTAAAATGATTATCCCTTTTTGTAACATAGTTGGCATTCTTGGTTTGGGACGATTGTCCTTAATCTAAATTTTTATTTCCTTTATTATGCTCGGGGAAAGGCTCTTTGTAAATTCCCAAATTTGCATTGAAAAATTTACCAAGGGCAAGGGAATCCATTTCCACATCACCATTATCAATTAAGTCCTAGATGAAGTGTTTCAATTTCAAACACTTATCAATTTTATGACCCTTGACACAATGAAACCCACAATATTCATTTTCTCTAAACCATGATGAAGTCCTGGATGAAGTGTTTCAATTTACTATGCTATTTGAAAGGAACTAACACCTAGTAGTTCCAAATCAAAGCTGAATTTACCGTTAACATTATTATTAGAGCTTAAATGAAAATAATTATTTTTCATAAACATGAATTAAATCAACTAATGCTAACCATTTCTACTCTATTAATGTATGATTACTTCTAAAACATGAGCCTCTTTAGATCATGAGTAATCAAATATATTTGTTTGATCTCCAAAGAGAGGGAAGTATCTCACCAAGAAATATCTACAACGCCAAGCTTGGATCTTATTTTCTACTCAACAATGGTAGAATGGATGCAAAGATGAAGTAGTTATTCCAAATAATGGAGAAGGCTCTTATCATATGCTTTTATAAATCACTAGCAAAATTTTGGTGTGGGTGTGAAAGAATGTAGGAGAGTCCTTTATATATCTTTTCCATTTGGAGAAGCTTGAATCCCAATGAATGTGGAATAAAGGATAAAGTAGATTTAGACTTGTTAGCTTGATTAGAGGAATTAACAAGTGATTTGCAACTCATGGTAGTTGGAGATGATTTAATTAATCAGATAGGATTAATTAATAGGCTAAAATAAAAATTTAGTTTATTAGAGGTGATTTAGGAGGAATTTGATATGATTTGAAGAATTTGAAAGTGGGATTTAGCCAATAAAAGGGTTTATTGATTAAATATATTATTAAAAAGGCGTAATTTTTTTATTAATGGTAAATAGTTTTTAAGGGACTATACCCTGATAAAAAAAAGGCTCAGTAGCTAGATATACAAGAGTGGGTGGCAAAAAGGATCAGAATCCAGATATTACAATAAGCCAAACAGTAGCCAAAAAAGAACTATTAAGGAGGAGCATTCTAGGAATAAAAATGCTAAAAATAGCAGTTAAACAACAAACTATCAAAGCAATAAAACGACATCATGCTCACATGACCATCGCTCTAAAGAAGTTATTTATTGAAGCCCTCAATCGATTCGTGATTTAAAATTTGAAGTGAGGTAAATAACGCTAGAGTGGTGACATGCATGGGGTCATTTGCATCCAGTTGTGAGATGATCTGGTTCCTTTCATCTCTAGTGCCCCAAATTTCATCTGAGATTCCACTGAGCATAGTAATGCTTCTGACCTGTTGTTCAAGAAAATCACATATAGCCCTGAAAATTGCAATGTTGTGATCATGTCGATCCTTATATTTCCCAAGTCTATTGTCCAAGGAATTAAATTTCTTGTAAATTTCATTTATCTGATATGCCCCAATATCAACATCCTCATTCAATTTTATTTTCCCCTTTTTCTTAATTAGCTGATGCATTTTTTTTTGAGATTTTCCACCTCTTTTTCCAATATTTCCATCCTGTGAAGAAGATTCTCCTTCTCGTGTTGAGTAATGTTGTCTTGTCCTACAGTGCTGATATGTAACAAATTATGGGCAATTTCAATATCCTTGTTGCTCCTAAGGACTCTACCGGAGGAAGAGGGGTTCAATTTGGAGAAGGAAGGGTTTTTGTCTTGACTTTCCTTTGACTGGAAATGGTGATTGGGGTGACAGTAGGAATAGGGTGAATGGGAATGGGTGGGATGACGGGGTAATAGGTATGGTAGGGTATTGGGTGAGACAATGTCTGTGAAGGAGGAAAATAAGACCCTGATGGAGGGGAATGGCCTAGGTGTGGTTTTGGAAATCAAGAATGGAATGCTCCATTGAATTTAGAAGATAGTGCGGGAAGAAAACAAAAATATTTCTCCTAAAATGGTTAAGAAAAATCTAGTTTTTGTGGGGATAGTGATGTACCTACCTTCAAGAGAAATAAAGTGAACCATCATCTTGGTGATTTCATCAAAGGGTTCTAGGATGGAACTAACCTTTATACCCATTGTTACAAAGAGGATCTCCTCCCCTATTTCAAAAAAAAATTTAGCTTCTGCATTTTTATCCACCCTCTTGCTAAAAAATTTGATTCCATCCAATGTGAGGCTCGTGACCTCTGTAATAAGCTCCTTTGTTATCAACACGTTTTTCCCACCATAATTTACCTTCCACTCTTTCCAGTCTGTAGCAAAATTCACAAAGATGTTCTGGTGTGGCCTTGGATTCTCTCAATGAAGTTAGTGATCCCTCCAATCTGCAGATAATTCCACATCACAATGTTTTCTTTCCATGCTGGATCACAGTTGGGTTCTATTTGACATGGAGCTCCCCCATTTTTTCTGTCTCTGCATGTAACCTACTTGAAACCGTGAAAGAAGTTGTTTGTGTCTTTCCTAAACCACTTTTTAACCATCCATCTGCAGATCCATTGAGCATGTAAATTTTGATGATTATAAATACATGTACTCCTCTCACATGTGTTAACTTTCATTTCCAATAAAGCACATGAAATCCCATTAGTGATTCTACGTAAGATGTAATCTATCATATTTATCTTTGGTAATAGAGTTTTGTACTTCAATAGGGGTATTATTTTTTCATAATTCCAAGTGATGAAGTTATTACTAATTCCATAATTAGCTAGAGTGTCCGCCACCCTATTACCCTCTCTATAGGTGTGGCCAATTTTAAGGTTATTGAAGGTATGACAAATATTTATAGACTCCTGGATGAAATCCTTAATTTTCCATCTTGGAGGATGGATCTAGATTTAGATGATTTATTACATTCAAGGAATCTCCTTCAACAATAATGTTCTAAATGTTGCATTCTTTAGCAAGTCTTAAACCCCATAAAGTTGATAAAGCTTCAACATAGTGATTGGTCTAATGCCCCATTCTGCCAACATAAGCAGCAATTAAACAACCTTTGTGATCCCATATAATTCCTCCACCAGCAGCTACACTTGGGTTGCCCTTAGAGGCTCCATCAAAATTTAGTTTATACCAAGAATTAGGAGGGGGATCCAGTGTATTGAAGACCTATCAATGGTTGGATTTATTTGTTTCTAAACATTTTCAATATCAATCTTCCAATTTGAAAGTATAACCTCTTCATTTTAGGATATTTCTTGTTCTTGGGAGGTTTAAATCTTTCAATATTATCTTTAACTGCATTACCAATCTTATTGAAGCTTGTTTTACAGATATCGTCTGTTGTTTTTGAATATTATATCATTCCTGACTTTCCAAATTCTCCATATTATATGAGGAAAATTCAGTTTCCATAATCTCCTAACTATGCAATGACTGTATGGGGGTCCCATTGTTCCCAAGTTTGAGAAAATTCCTTTGGCAATGTCCAACAGATATTGAACTTTGAAAAAGTATAACTCCAAATCTTTGAAGAAAACTCACAATGTAACAGAAGGTGTTTGATGTCCTCAGCCTCCTTTTTACATATGCAACACATGTTTGGCATGATAAAACCTCTCTTGATTAAATTATCATTCATGAGAATTCTTCCTCTAAGACAAGCCAAAAGAAGAAATTGACTTTGGGAGTTAGTTTAAGCAACCAAATTCTGCTCCATTTAAAATCACAATGGATATTTTCAAAAAAGGAATTGTATCCTGATTTGACAATGTATTCTCCATCAAATGAATTATTCCAAACAAGCTCATCCTTTACATTAATTTGATTCAGTGGGATGATATCTAGCTACTCTTGGAGTGAGGAAATTATGGAATTTGGCTCATTCATCTCCACCTTAAGTTGCTTCCATCTTTTCTATTTCCCTCCATTTCAATGTAGTCTTTGACTTTAGTTCCATACTTTTGAACTAAAATATCTTTGATAGAGCCAAATTTATCATTTAAACTGAAACTAGTCCAATTATCACTCCAAAATTGAATATCACTGCCATTTCCCACTTTCCATTTACATCCTTGTTTGATAAAATTCCTTGTTTGGATCAAATTATTCTAGAAAATAGAACCCTAGGGTAGTTGATCATCATAAAGGAAAGAATTCACTTTTTTTTGAGCTAGGTATTTGGCTTTAATTAATTCAATCCAAGGTTTCTCCTTTGTTAGCATTCTCCATCCCATTTTTGCAATTAAATCCATATTCATTTTTTTGATATCCTTAATGCCTAGCCCACCTATTCTTTTAGGTGTACAAACTTGATCCCATGCCACCAAGTGATACCTGAATCTTTCTTCCGTGCCCTGCCACAAAATTATTTTTTGAATCCTTTCAATTTTGTCCATAAAAACAACAGGAATGTTGTAGAGAGACATAATGTAAATAGGTAAATTATGTAATGTGCTTTTAATTAGGAGACATTTTCCAGCACTGGAGAGAATGGCCCCTTTCCATCCAGCCATTTTCTTTTGAAACCTATCAAGTAAACCATTCCAAATGTTGTGGAAACTTTATTAGTTCCAAGAGGAAGACCCAGATATGTTGTGGGCAGAGAACTAATTTTACAACCCAAAATATGAGTGATTCTTTTTCCTTTCCAGTGGAGTATTAAAAAAGAAGATGGAACTCTTATCAAAATTAACCTCTTGTCCTAAGGAAACCTCATAGAATTTCATAATAGACTTAATAGCCTTAGCTTCAAGGATGGAGGCCATCAAAAGTAAAATTGTATCATCAAAAAATTACTGATGTGAAGCAGTTTGATTTGTAGAAGTAGGTCTGATTCCTTTTAAAATCCCATCATTGATAGCTTTGGTAATGGATTTGCTAAGGCTATCACCATTAGAAAAAATAGAGGGGATATAGGATCTCCCTATCTTAATCCCCTACTGCTGGCAAAGAAGCCCATTGGTTCACCATTGACCACTACTAAGAATCTAGTTGTAGAAATGCAAGCCTTAATAATCCTTCTGAATTTATTTTGAAAACCAAATTTAGCTAGAACCTTATCAAGAAAGTGCCAAGAAACTCTGTCAAAAGCCTTGTTCATATCAAGTTTCATTACCATACCATATTTTTTATTTTTATCCATTGAATGAATAATTTCATGCACCATGATCACCCCATCTTGAATTATCCTCCCTTTTATAAAGCCACTTTGTTTTTTAGAGATTATATCATCAAGAATAGATTGGATTCTTGTTGCAATAATCTTTGTAAAGATTCTATAAATTACATTTACTAGACTAATAGGAAGAATTCCTTAAAGTCTTTAGCATCCATTTTTTTGGAGCAAGCACAATGTGAGTGTTATTCAGCTCCTTAAGTAGGTCTCCTATTCTATAAACTCATTTACTACCTTGAGTAGATCTTCTGAACATATTTCCCAAATTTTTTGAAAGAAATTAGCAGAAAATCCATTAGGACCTGGTGCCTTATCACCTTCAAGAGAAAAATAAATTTTTGAAGCTCCTCCAAAGTGACTGATTTGGTGAGGTTTTTGAATCTTTGTTTAGCTATACTATCTTCTAGAATGGCCTCTAAAATAAAAGAGGCAGCCTCTTCATTATCCACACTATTCTCTTTGAGAAATTTTTCATAGAATCTGAGAGCTTCAACCTTTATGTCCTTAGGATCTTTGATAACAATACCATTTCCTTTTGAAAATTTCATTATCCTATTGCATGCTCTATGTTTCATAGTGGTCATATGAAAAAATTAGTGTTTCTATCTCCCTCTTTCAGCCAAATGGCCCTAGATTTGAGCCTCCAAAAAGTTTCTTCCCTACTACAAACCGTATGCAACTCAGATAAAGTTTTTTTTCTAAAAATGATCCTCCAATGTCATGCCATTTGTAGATATTTGAGATTCAAGCTCCTGAATTTTTTTCTTTAAATCCTTTTTCCTTTCAAAAATATTTCCAAAAACTTCTTTATTCCAAGTTCTCACCTGCTTTTAACATTTTTTAATTTCTGAATTAATTTGTATTAAGTGGTTCCTCCTCCATCCCATTTCCACCATTCTTTAATCTGATCTGAAATGTCTTCATGATCCATCCACATATTTTCAAATTTAAATGAGCTATGTGTGGGTTTGACCTGATTGAAAAGATTCAACACTATGGATTATGATCAGAGCCAATTCTGGGTAAAGAGGATAAATGAAAATCCTGATGCTAGAATCTAGTTGGCTGAAATAAGTGCTCTATCTAATCTAACCTAGATCATGTCACTACCAACTCTTCTGTTTTTCAGGTGAATTGATTACCATGGAGTTCCACATCCATGAGATTAGAATCAAAGACAAAGTCAAGCAAATTCATCCATGCCATTGGAGTATTTAGAATTACCACCTTGCTTTTCTCCAGGATTGAGAGGGGAGTTGAAATCTCCCATAACAAGCCAATTATCATTTTTACATTGATTTCTAAAGAGCTTTAAATCTTCCCAAGATTCCTTCTTCCATTTATAGTATTAGGTGCATAAATGTTTGAGAGGATCCATGAAAAATTATTATCAATAGAATGAAACTTAACAACAAGATGGGTATTAGTGTCAGAAATCACCATACCAAGTAAGAAGTTTTTAATCCCATAAAAGAAAATAGTTGAACCACCTGAATATCCTCGATAATCAAACAAAAAAATTTCGTGTTATCCCAAAAAATCTTTCTACAATTCTCTAGGACACTTTTTTCATTTTAGTTTCCTGCAGTATCAAAATATTAGGTCTACTTAAAATTCTTAACTCTTTGAGTATTCTTTTCTTAGAACTTCCATTTAACCCTCTAATATTCTAGGAGATTATCTTCATCTAAATAGGATGGGGAGGCATTTTCAGATGGCTCAATTGAATTTGAATTCCATCTACAATATATTTGTCATTTCCTTCTTTCTGAGTTCCTTCTTTGAAGGTCTACCTTTTTTGAGTTGCTTCCAAAATTTTCTATCCTTCTAGCAGACGATCTAGTTATTCTGGAAGTTGAGGCTCCCTAGTTTCCTATTTTCTTTTTTATCATTATATAGAGCATCCAGAATCTCCTCAAATCCTTTCATTCTTTTTTTTTTATTTGACCTCTATAAACCCATTGTTTGATTCATTATCACAATCAGAAAGTATGTTTTTGAGTATGGTGTAAATTCACCCTCCTCCTTTTCACTCTGTTCCTAATCCTTTTTGACTGTGAAATTGTTGTTTTGTTGCTGAAGTGAATTTGATCACCCTAGGTGAGAGATGCTCTGTCATAGAAAAAATTTCCTCCGTGAAGAAATCTGGTTCCATGTTTTCTTTTCATCAAAACTCTTCCTCTATGGTAGATAAAGAATTATTCTGAACCTTATCCTCCACAGTTATCTCTTGTATTTCAGATTCAGAGTTGTTCTCATTTACTTGATCCATCGATCTAGTCTGATCTTTCAGATTCAGCATGCGTCATGCATCCTTGGAAATGAGATTGCTTCATGCATCCTTGGAAATGAGATTGATTCTCACTATAGCATTCTTTTCATCTACATCCATAATTAGTTGCATTGGTGCTTCAACTTCTAGATCTCCTTTTGCGCTTGAATTTTCTCCTACTAGTTTTTTCGCAAGGAGTTTTAGGGTACCATAGTTTCCTACATATCAATGGTTTCTTGATTGGAGTTCAAAACCCCTTTTTGACCTTCTTGTATTTCAGAATCTGGCTGATTTGGAGCAATTACTTCCATTCTTTTTTTTTTCTCTTTTTCCCCTCTATCAATACCATCTGTTGGAACCCGAGGCTCATTCTCTTTCCTTATTTCATGTGCCTCTACAGATCCAACATTAATAATGTTATTTTTTCCATCATATTAGCTTTAAGTAACCCTTCTTCCTTGTGTTTGGCCAAGGTGGGACATTTTTTGGTGAAATGCCCTATTTTATGGCATTTTTTGCACCTCAAATGAAAAGTTTCATATTCAATATTTTTTTTTCCATGTGCCAAATTTAGATTGCAAAATGATATGCTCTGGGAGTTCCTACTCCATTTCTAATGAAATACAGAATCTTGCATAAGAAAGTTCTGGATCTATTTCTTGTTGGTCCATCAAGCCCAATCGGAGATCCAATAGATTTAGCTACATTCAACAAAATCTCATCATCCTAGAATTGAAGGGGAAGACCAAGTAGTCTACACCATACAGGTATGGTGTGTATATTTTCAGTATTTGGATCAAACCCTGGATACCATCTTTTTAAGAAAAGACCCATATTTCCCATGCACCAGGGCCCTCCAGAAGCATTGATTCCAAATCTATCTGTTGATTAAATTTAGCTAGGAAAAAACCTTATGGCATGGTTGTAATAACCAGATCTCCCTTTGGTTGCCACCTTCTCAAGGCCCATTTCCTAATAGCATCAATATTGGGTCTAGAGCCAAGAAACTTACCAACAAGTGTAAGATTCACTTTTCCCATTTCCCGATACAAACATCCATCTGGCACATGGAGGTGGGTCACTCCTTCGTTGTTCTTTGTGCTTTTGAATTGTACCTTTGCAAGAAATTGAGGACCCACATTATTTTCCAGAGTTTTTTTAAGAATCTCAGTCCATGCAGCATATGGGGATGTCTTTCCTGTGATGGACTGCGTGACTGGCTTTTCAACCTTCTGATTTGATATAGTTAACAGGCCTTTTACAACTGTTTTGGCTGAGAAAGCAGACATTTTGTAGCCAAAACTGCTGACACAACACTCACTGAACCCTCACAACCCTTAGACATTGTAGTAGATAAGAAGTTACATTAAAGAAGTTAAAAAGGCTTAATTAACTCATAATAGTTAATTAATTGATTCGAATAGGATTATAACTAACGAAGTGTCGTTAATTGGCATTGGGAATGTGATAAAGGCTAGTTAATTAATGAAGCTTCTTTAATTGACCAAAATAGAGGAAAATATTAGTTAATTAGTGAGAAATAACTAATTATAATGGAATTGATAGGAAAGAGGATAGTTAGTGCAATCTTAGTAATAAAACTATGTAAACAAATTTTGGGTCTCTCTACAATAATAAATCCTTATAATTGTTGAGGGATTTAGACATATATCATTGAATCCCTTTATGACTATTAAGATTGAAACATATCATTTTAGTAAAACTTAAATGTATGACCTGCTATTCATATCTCCAACTTAATCACTTTCACCATTTGTTATATGTTATGTCTAACACATGAATTAGTATTGTGTATAATGTAACTATCTTGTCTATTTTATATCTATAACTTATTGTATATATATATATATAACCATTACACATTCATAAACACCAAAATTATATTACACATCAAGGATAGGGCGTATCACTTACACATTCATAATTACAAAAATTACATTACACATCAAAATTAGTGCTTATTAAAGACACCTAAAATCCAATTACACAATTTTACTACTAAAATTGCACTATTTATCCCCTTTTCCATCATTTCCTTATAATTAATGATTTCCGCTAATTAGCCAACATTCCCCTTCACTTTGGTCAATTAACGACACTATGTTAATTAACTAGCCTCTCATTCATTCCGGATGCCAATTAACGACACTTCGTTACTTATAATCCTCTTCTAACCAATTAATTAACTAATTAAACCTTTTTAATCTTGTATTTAATCAATAAACCTTCTTATTGGTTAAATCCCCTTTTAAATCCTCTAAATTCTACCTATTTCCTTCTAAATCACCTCCAAATAGATTTCTAAGCTTATCTTGGCCTATTAATTAATCCTAGTTGATTAATTAAATCATCTCCAACTCCCATGAGTTGTTAATCACTAATTAATTCCTTCTAATCATGTTTATCCCTTCTAATTCTACTTTATCTTTATCCCACATTCACTAGGTTTCTAGCTTCTCCCAAATTGGAAAGCTATATAAAGAACCTAGTACCTTCCTTCCAAACTTACACCACACTTATTACTAGTGTTATTATATGCACATGATAAGAGCATTTTCTACTTTGAAAATCTTATTGATCTAGCATCCATTCCCTCTACTTGCAAAGAGTAGTAAAGGAAGATCCAAGCATGGCCATTAAGCCATATTGGTGAGATCCTTTCCTCTTCATGGAGATAGCCTTCCTTTGATCGCTCGTAATCATGAACGGTTCATCAATAGGAGCAACTACAATCTAGAAATCCCATCAAAAATAACAAGGGATGGCTTAGTGTTTTCAAGTTTAATTTGGATGCATTGATTATATTTTTCCCTTACATAGCTTTATCATGATGTTTTTGTTGAATTAGCTTAGTTATAGGAACTACTTGGTGTTAGTTTCTAGTTGTTAACTTAGCCTACTTTTACATGCATACACATATGCATAACACGCTCATAAAACCAAAAGTACAATACATGCCAAAACTAGTTATTCCAAAAATTATGAATATATATTATAAATTTTTAATGTCATCTAATGTATCATGTGACACATTTACATTATTTTCAACTAATATTTGAGTAGCGCTAATTTTTCTTTGTGTCAATTCACCCATTTCTTGATCATTAGCTTCTATTTCTAAAATTTATTGTGCGTCAAATTCTTCTTTTCATCTTTTAGTACATCCTCATCTTTTGTGTCAACATCTTCGTCCTCTCGAGTTCTCTTCAAATTCTATAACATCTTCATCTTTTGGGTCTTATTTTTCTTCACAAATATCTTCTTCTTTGACTTGAACATATTCATATTCTTCTATGTTCTACCTAGAATCTTCTTGGAAGATATGTCTTGACCTTTGATCAAGATGTATGATAAACTCCCATCCATGCATCTAGAATCAGGATAGAATAAAACCTATACAAAAATAAAACAATGGGAAATTTTTAACCATCAAATAAACATATATATTATTTAATTACAAAAACACAGCATACCTAATCATAGTGTTATGGCAACATGTGTGGTACATTACACTCCACCAACTCCTTTCACAAGTCAACATCCTAAAGATCGTTATGTATACCAGGACTAATATATTTGTTGTTGATGGATGAGTACCATTTGCATAAAAAAATATATAATTTCAAAAGGTGTGTATTCCACCCTAATTATTTTTGAATATTTCCAACATAATCTAGCCACCCTTTCACCAAGTTTTTATCACTTGCACTTACTTGAATAGCTTGTTTAAATGGAAATGTTTTTCCGCAATTACATGAGTCTTTCTTTTCTTTTCAATTATCTCAATCCAAAAATATTTACCATCCACCCACATTGCATTATGATTTTTCACCTAAAATAACATGATTATTATAAGTAAACTTGAACTAAAAGTTCAAAAAAAAAAAACACTATTGTATACAACAATTAAGATTCTTACTTTAGGTTCACATCCTCACACAATGGTTAAATAATCATTATACATGCTTCCGGTGATTTTATCATCAATATCTTCTAAATTTTCACACATCCAATTCACACTACAATAATCTGGCGATTCGATATATAAGTCTTGTAGAAAAGGTTTGTGAGAATATTGTCTTTTATAAACATGTACATCCTGTCATGATTTTGTTTGCTTGTATACATCATGCCACTTGCTCATTTCCTCTACATTAATTAGTAAAAACTTATTTATGGCATCTTCTTCATCTTTACCTACACACACAAAAATACAAATTCATTAAAGTACAATATTTATAATTTAAAAATAATAAAATAATATACTATTATACTCACTCAATCTTCTTCTCTTGCCTTTCCCTTATAATGTTTCCTTCAACTATGTG
The DNA here is from genome assembly GCA_018340775.1 of Taxus wallichiana var. yunnanensis. Classification (NCBI taxonomy): domain Eukaryota; kingdom Viridiplantae; phylum Streptophyta; class Pinopsida; order Cupressales; family Taxaceae; genus Taxus; species Taxus wallichiana. Next base: position 465,406,390 of record CM031237.1, read on the forward strand.
AGGTATGGCAAGGCATTCCTATTACAAATATTTAGGTACATAGAATAATGTTTGTTGAATAGTATAACCTTCTGAAATGGAACCCTCTGGAAAGGATAAGCTGTTTGAGAAACCCATTAAGTGTCTTCACACACCTCTCAAGCCAAAACATCCATCAAGTGTTGACAATACCTACCATCTCAATATCATCGACTAAGTGGACTAATAGATGAACCTCAAAATAGAGAAATGAAGTTGGTAATTCTTTTTTAAAATATAAACAATCTCTACAATCTCATTTCTTGTCTCCTCTATTTTAGACATGTAGTTATCCTTTATCATCAACCATCTAAGGAATTTTGAAATCCTCAAAATGACCTTTCTAAGATCATGTGGAAGTACATCCTCTCCTCTTAAAACAAGAGGAAATATATGTTGTGGTCTCAAACATAATTATTAGAAAATGTAAGATATAGAAAGATAAATATATATAAAAAGTAATTTATATTAATTTTAATAATATATGTTGTGGTTTCAAACATAATTACTAGATAATGTCAGATATAGAAAGATAAAAATATATATAAAGTAATTTATAGTTATTGTAATAATTTTCAACATACTTTTAAAATGTGGTGTTAGCCGTGCATTTTCAACCCCGTGATATGGCCATCGGTAGTGAATTATCTCTTGAGGGATGACCCATAGTTGAGGTGGGTCCGTTTCGTGCATGAATTTTATGACTTTTGCAATATGGGGTTTATTTAGAATCCATAGAGCCTATTCAAATGCTCCATTATTATTTTTCCACATTTTTTCTTCTTTTTAAAAAAATTGAGGTATTTTCATGCTTTTAATTAATATTTTTCTTTTGTTATAATATGTAGCCACATTAATACAATAACATTCTTGAATATATGCATTTGGTCAAGAAGATTGCTCTACTAGAAAATCTTTCCATAATGGAAGGTTATAAAATATAGATAATCTTTTCAGTCCCTTAGGAAGTATATCTATGTGTGTCTAATCAGCTACACCATATTCATACTCAAAGGTCCACCATATTTCAGTACAATAATATTTGTTACATCACAAGCATCATTATAATGTCGTAACCAATCTCCAAGAGACATTGAATTTGGTGGTTCTCTCATTTTCACAAGTTTATGAACTTTTATTTTTTACACTATGATATTCATGGTCAATCCTTCAAAATCTTATGTGTTCTTCATAAACATGCTTTCTTAAATCATCAGAGTATCTTGAACATAGTTGGTCCCTACAACTTGGGCATGTATGATCTCCCTGTGTAGTCAAACCTAAGCAAATGATAGTCTTAGATAATCATGGATTGTCTAACACATAATTCCATAGAATTTAAATACTATGTGTCAAGTGGTTTTGAAACATCATAAATATGCACCCCATTCCACAAAGTATGTAACTCATTTATAAGAGGTCAAGGTAAATATTTGTGTTTTTCACTTAATTCTTTCCACAGACTAGTAGTGATAAAAAAAAAATTCTTTTTGTAACATAAGCCATGAAGGAATGTTATAATTTATTAGTATAACAAGGCAAGTTGAATATTTTTTTATAAGGTGGAATATAAATTAACCACGTTGATTGCAAGACATGGCCTAACACTTCTTGCATTGAATTTATTTTTATGCAATATTCTACTCAATGTGTTTCATGGCCTTGCAATCACTTGGTACACACATGACCCCATCACTATTTTTGTTATTTGGTAAAAGCATATAAGTGTGTCCCACTTTGTGGCCAAAAATATTTTTAAAATAATCTGTGAATAAATTTTTTTAAATAATTTTAATACTACAAAATTCATTTAAATTATGGATGCACTATACCTTGGTATGTTTACGCCCTTAAAAATACATGTTTGGTGATTTTATACATGTTTTTTCAAGTTTTGGTAGTCATACATATTTTTCTAAAACTACAAAAATTGAAAAAAGTGGAAAACAATTATATTCTTTAACAATGTAATGCCATATCATTAACTCGCAAGTGACTTATAACCATAAATATGTTGTAATGCACTAATCAAAGGAAAATGCCAAAAAAATTCCTTGAAATTTAATATCAATTGACACCAATGTTGAAATGGCATTCCTTACACTTAGGATTTGGACAAATTGTAGCATTTTCATACTTTTTATTGAATAATACACAATCACTTACTCGAGTATCATATTTTTCATATGATATGCCCAAGGATGATGATATTTTTGTGCTTCCTGTATGATGATGGAATTGTGTTTTTCTCAAGAAAAATGACATTTTTAGTAACTTGCACATGTACAAGACTTTTTAGCAACTTGTAGTTTTTAAATAAAACCTAGAAATTTTAAGAATAACAAAATCATTATTTTACAAACAATTAATTATTTTACTAACATTTGACCATCCAAATTTGACTTTCAAGTCCATGAATGCTAGCGTGGCATTCAACATTGTTGTTCTAGCCTCCCTAACTTCAAACAATGGAGTTTCTACTAGTTTTTAATATAATTAATGCCTTCATCCTCTACATTTACCTTTTCACCACCTCCAGTGGATCTTCATGGTTAGGAATTTCATCATATTCATTCATTTTCATTTTCGTTGTCTCTATCTTCCACAATATGATCATGATCATAAATATGACTAGAAAGGATGAGAATATAAATGAGTTATCATATCATCCAAACCCCCATCTTGTTTGTGTCTACCTTCTGAGTCTTGTATTGCACTACTTTGAGGTTCATGTATTGTGTTACCTTCGGCACTGATTGTCTTCTCCATTGGACATATATTTTTGGATCTAAACTTCCTTTTTCAAAACATCTTTCTCGGTGACTTTTATGCTTAGGGTGCATGGGATGATCAAGGTGTAAAATGTTTTCCATCTATGTAGTGGCATTTTGATGAAGGAGAGTGATTATTTTTCTACAATATTTAAATAAAAATAACAATACTAAATAAATACACAAAATAAATTTACATTACATTCAACACAAACCACCTCAATACTTCAATAAACTTCCAACATTGCAAATGAAAAATGACATTGTTTATTTGTTAATATTTATTATAATTTTTGTGTACTTTTTGTCTAAAAAATTATATACCTAACATCTTAATTGAAGCATTCAAGAAATACTAGATATTTTGGACCCTCTTTCTATGGCATTTTCTTAACTTTGTAGGATCGTGATGCTTATAGTTATAATGAGAAAACAACTCTTCCCCTACTCTAATATCCCTACTTACCTCAACCATTATATAATGAGGCAATTTCTTAGGCATGTAATCCTCCTCTTTTTCATTCCCATGCTCCATAAATTGAAAAATTGATTTCTTTGACCTACATCCTTTAGAACTATTTATGAACCCAAGTAATATTCATATATGCATACTCACACCCATCTATATATGTTTGATCATACATTGTATTCACTTCATGTCGTTTCTCAATGTTTTCTCTCGAGTGTTTTTGCATTTAAACATAAACCATAATTTGACATACTAAACTTAATATTCACCATCATTTTCCAATATATGAATGAGTATTTAGGTCTATCTAATGATAAAAATGAAATGTCATGATCTTGTGTGGCTTTTGATCCAATAATAATGGGGCTCAAACTAAAGATACCTAAACCTACATCACATATAGTAGATGAAAGTATCATATATTATTCCTCCAAAAGATAAAAGGTTCATATATAATAGGAATATCTTTACTCATTTCCCATGCACTAAATGCATTAAAAAAATTGAAATCTGCATGATTAATTTCATGTATTTTCCTGGAAGTTCCATATCACCTTGAGACTCCTCGTTACATTCCCTTTGTCTTTGATCAATTTATTGAACATAATTGAATACATACTTTTTCGTACTTGACCACTTTGTACCTCATTTTCTTCATCAGGTGTCTCATAATTAGAAGGATAGATTGATTTATCTTGTGCATCTACTATAGATGTAGATCTAACAATAGAAGGTACCAATGAAGATTTAGAAGCAATTTCCCTATTGGGATTTTCCACAAAAACATAACTACTCTCACTAAAATTGCAACCCCTTATCATTTTCCTCTTCCACATCTACCTCTCCTCCATAGTGGTATAACCTCATTTCCTGAATATGGAATTTTTTTCCAATTAATCATTTAAATAGAAAAATTATATATAATTTTTAAAAAATAAAATGTATTGCATCATTTTTAGATCTCAAACATACATGAAGGGGTGCAGAGCCACCACTATCAAGAGTCATAGGAGGGATATCTATAGAATAAATTGAATGAGGATCTAGATGAGATCATGAGACATTATCCCGCATCATATTGTGATTCGAGACCACTTTCCATATCTATTTAAGAGTGGAATTAACATCAATCAATGTGCATAAGCATACATTTATGTTTCATTTTTATCTTAAATGAATTTTGTTTATCTAATCTAACAACCACTCATTATTAAACATATCAAAAATGTACCTATAAATGGTGTATGCCCTTCAAGTAATATCTTGAAAAAAATCAATTTAGCCTTTATGTATTGCAGAAAAAAATCCAATTTATCTAATTGAACATATTCTATATGCATCAATTTTTTGAATAGACAATAATATGAAAGCCATATTATTCTAAATTCAACACAAACTATGTTCCCTAGTTCTCCCTATCCAACACAATATTGAACCCTATTTTTCTCAATCCAACACTATTTTTATCTTTCTCAATCCAACATTATTTTTCCTCTTTCTCAATACATAATAATATTTGTGCCCTAATTTTCTCAATCCAACACAATATTTTTCTCTTTATCAATCAAACATAATATGTTTTCTCTCTTCCAAAAACATGCATGTATAATAAATACACGATTCTAGTATTTTATCCGACTTTATTTGTGGCTTTAATAAATATGCCCTTAAGTCATAAAGTAAGATAGGTTAAATTTGGGAACAAATATGGATTTTAAGACACCTTAAATTCATTTAGTTAATATGGAAACCAAATACATCCTACCATCCCCTATTAAGATATCTTAACGTCCCCTATAAATACATTTTAATGCCACCTATAAATACATGCTAATGACTCCTATAGAGACATCATAACATCCATAATGTAAGACAATGTTAAAGTTGTCATTTAAGTCATGTTAATGTCTCAAGTAAAGTCATATTACTTTGTGACTATATGGTTGAAAATTTTACTCCTAAAACTTTGAAGTGACTTAACAATGACTTAAGATGTGACTTCAATTGGTCAAAATGTTGTAGTTAATAAAATAATACCCTTGGGTAGGGAAACGAGCATACAATATATACTTAATTAAGAAATAACTCCACAATCTCCCAATATGGGAACTCTACTTTGAAGGAGATACCTCCAATATACTTCTACCAAGCAGAGTAGTCGACAGATACATGAAATATCTTGTAATGTAATTCCTCTCCTTTATATAGGCATACATTACTATTAATTAAATGGTGACACTTAATCCAAATGTAGGACAACTCATTACCCAATATAATTAATTCCTATGTGACCCATATATTATAAACATATAACTAACTAGGGGAATGATTGTCACATGTCAAGCATCTCCATTAACCCATATACATTATAATATCATATCCCAAGGTATATAACACACTTGCATAGTAAAATAACATGGGGTTTATTTCCAGTTGCATAACTACCACTTACAAGAGGACCTCCAAAGAGAGTTGATCGTCATTTAATTCCTACTCCTAGTGCTAAATTAACTAACTAAAATAAGAAGTTTCGGGGAAAATGGATAAGAGAAATATTTTTAAAATGGGTGGTCATGTACCAAGAGTAAAATTAGACCATGTGATTCCTTTCCCTTCCCAATCTCAACACAAATATTAAAAACAATCAAAAATTATGGAAACACGGTGTGTAAGTAAAAGTAAGAGGTAATAATAGTAATATAAACTAGAGGGTAGACACAAAAGAACCATAATAATCTATATTAGTGCTTAATTATAAAAGTTACAATAGATCCACACTAAGGTTTAGATTTTCGATACGTATAATTTAGAGGTTGGAAGAAGCATGTAGTAAAATGTGGCCCAAATGGGTTCAAGAAAGTGAGCTCAAAATTCAAAAAAATAGAGAATCTCTTTATGTATACAATGAGAATCGAGAGGTGAAGAAAAGATAAAGAGTCCAAAACAATAAATGCATAAACATTCCCACCTATACTCCAATTCAAAAGATCAAATATTTCCTTTGAGTGTTAAAATGGGATAAATATATGCATAAATCCCATTCTAATGTGCCTTAAATATTTCCTAACCGATCTAAGGGACAAAAGGGAATACATAATAGGATCCACTATAATAGAGATAAAATTTGAGATGGGCCCTTTGGTATTCATAAATGCACTCTCTACATTCGTTGAGGTATTGTGATCCTTTGGGAAGCACAAAAGTACTAAATATAGACTCCTTGAGTGGTTGAGAGTCACTAAAACACATTCACAAAAAGAAAATAATACTGATTTAAAGTTTTTGAAATTTTAAAACCCTAATTGCATAGTCACAACGTAATGATAAATAATAATGTACAAATTTGACCTAAACAATAAGCTAGTTAAAATCAAAACCCTAGGAGTAAGAGAGGGAATATAATACTTAGTTGATTTCGCAATTAGTCTTGAAGTATGACAGTATTAGAAGATTGATGAATAAGAGGAGGAATTTATCGCAACCGCACTCGAGAAAATTTCAGAACTATCAAAATAAGCTAGACAGGGGCACCTAGTTTGGGTCAAGGGCACTTGCGCACTGGAGACCTCTTTTGAGCACCCATGACTATGAACATGGTTGAAAACTAGTTTATTTTATGTTGCAAGATGGTCTCTTACCTTCATTATTTGTCATTTGTGTATCACATTATGCCCACAATATTTGTTTGTAGCCTATAAAGAGAAAGAGCACCTGCAAAACCCCAAAACACATCAAATCTAAAAAAAATAAAGATGCAAATGGGGAGTCGAATGACCTCGACAGTCACCTCACAAGGTGATCTTACAACCGAGTGTTGCACTACATCTTAGACTCCATCTATGTGTGTGTACAAGAATCGTGCCCTAGGTGGCTCTTGTCCAAGATACACTTGATAGTGAGCAATAGCTATATGTAACTATGTATATATATGTGTGGATGTCAAAATGAAATTTCCCTCCTATGCATGTATGTAAAAATGCAGTCCCTTGTCCATTGAATGAAGCTAGATGGATGCTTTGATGCTCTTAAAATGCCTTCGGATACAACCTTAGGTGATAATAGTAAATGCTTGGAGCTTGGTCCTTTATTATGGTCACATAGCTTTATATTTATGTTATTCCCTTGTTTGAATTTCACAATTAATAATTGGAAGAACAAACCATAAAAAATAATATGCCCAAAAGGAGTGAGTAAAGTAAAGAGAGGTCGGGGCACCCAGAGGGGACAAGGGTGTTGGGGCACCGGAGTCATGGCTCACATTGGTGTCCACAGTTATAAAATATAAATCATTAAGGCATAAACTGGGATATAGGTTGTAAGAGGCTAGAAAGAAGACATGAAACATAGACCAAAGGTGAAAGATAGTTGTCAATAGCTAGTTTTCTCGCTTAAGAATCATATGAATAGTATTATGTGACTAAGACCTAGAAATGTACCCAAAGTTTGTGATTTAGTGTCTCGCATTTGGTCCCACTTTATGTTATTGAGTGAATACTAGATAACATAAAGTAGATAAGATATTTGTACTTGATAACCATGTAGATCAATGGCGAAAGTGTGCCAAAGAGACAAGAAAAAACATGGAGTGATAAAAATGAAGCATGGAAATTAAAGAAGAGGAAGTGGCCCTAGGGGTGAAAGCATATGTGTTTATATCGTGTTGTAACTATTTTCATTATCACTTGATGTGTTTGATGATGTGACTATTGATTTCCATAAATATGGACATGTAAAAGAGAAGAGAAAAAGAGTAGTCAAATATTTGTATATGAAAATTTTGATCCAAATCGTGTAAAAAGTGTGTAAAAATTCAAAAAAGAACATGTGCACCTGATCCATGATGATTAAGAAGGATAGAAAGTGTCCTAAAAAAAAGTTTTAGAAGAATGATTTTTTGGTGATATCACGCCAAGGTAGAAGAAGTGTGGGGGAGAAAGGTCTAGTGTTATTCTCCAACCTTGATTGCTTTCCGAAGATTTATACACCACTGCAGATGGTGTGATCTTGCTTTGTTCAAGTTTGATCCATTTTGATCCAACGCAAAATAGAAAAAGGAGATAGCATGCATGTTAATTACTAGATGAATGTGCATGTTTTATGAAAACCACTGTGTAAACTTATGAAAATTGTGTTTATCTGAGAAAAACTCTGTAACTACCCCCTGGTCATAGGCACCCAAAAAGATCAAGAGATCCTAGGAACTTGTGTGTCGGAACTAGGAACTAGAGTCTGTCATGTGCTGAGGACCCAAGTCAAATTTTGATCCTTTTCTATAGCTATAGATTATGTTATTCATGTACTATGCGGTGTCTGAACCTGTGGATGTGTCTGTTGAATGGGGTGATTGATTCACCCAATGTATGCCCCCTTGTTTGGGGTACATGCGACATCGCTAGGAGGATGCGGCCCAAAGGATAGGACTAGACATTGATGCGGAATGGATACCCCTAGAGGGGATGGAATATTTATGGTAGAAACTAAGGCACATGCAAACAAAGTGGCTGGAAACATGTGTTAGTGCAAACAAGACAAATACGCATATAAAAGACAATGTGTAAGCTAGCAAGCAAGAAGACAATGTAGACCACAAAAAGTGGGTTTCAAACATAGGACATTGCTCACAATGTTACAAGACAATCCAGGCTAAAGTAGCCAAAAGCATACAACATGCACACAAGACAAAGGGAAAATCTCGTAAACAATGGCATACAATGGCAAATAATGACAAACAATAGTAAGCAAAGTAACAGGAAACCATGGTGGCAAATAGTTCCTACAAAGTAAATGCTACACATGAAGCACCTGTTAGCATGTTATAAAGATAAAATTTATTGCAAAGCGTGTATATATTGAGAGATTAGTGTGCTAATAAGAATAGGAAGTAGTAAAAAATGAAACAGTGACACCTGTGATGTGTACCTGGGAGTCTCGGTGGGACTAGTAAGAGGTACAATGCCAAGCATCTGTGATGTGTGTAAGGATCTATATAAAGTCTGCATTCACAACTACAAAACAAGTGAACATGCATGTGTATATAGAAAATATAATGACATATGAAGTATATGTCTAGCATGAAAACAAAGTGTAGATGTAACTAATATGAGCAAGCAAGAGTATGTGCAACCAAGATATGTAGGATGTCATGAGTATGAATGGAAAGGAATGTAAAGTGAATTATAGGAGAATAATTCCCCTGAGTGAATGTGGATTATTTTGTATGAGATGAGGTTCATTTATAAAATACCCCTCGACGGTCAAGAATGAACCATAGAACAAGAGTGTGTCATTGAGAGATGGTTTGAATTGTATGCTAGAAATATAGATCAATGAATCATACAAGATGAAATGTGTATGTGGTGATGTTCATTTCATATTTATACCCTCAACAGTCGAGTATGAACCATGTGTGTTATCGGTGGTGATGATGTGTGAGAATGTGATGCTTAGAAATATTTATTGTGAATGCGTTGAGTGTGAAATGTGTAGTGTGTTTGATGTGAGGTTCATAAATGTAGTATTCCATAAATAGTCAAGTGTGAACCATAGCATGAGATTGCTTCATAGGTTAATTACGATACAAGTTACGTGTATCAAGATAGGTGATATGCGTGCAAAATACTAGATGCAAAGTGTAGAGTGAAAAGGTTTAAATGTGACACACCTGAGAATGCTAGAAGGGGGTAAAGTAAGCATGATGCCCCCAAGTGTATGATGATAGGTAAGCTATCTGATGAAAGTGAAGGGAAATGTTCCTCCACCCAATACTTTTAGAGATAAAGGCATGTGACCATGCTCTGAGATCGGTGATGTATGAGACAGATGATGTATTCATGGCTGAGACCTAGGCGGTGATGAATACCTATGTCAAGGAGATCACAGAGGTGATGTATACCTATGTGAAGGAGACTAAGGAGGTGGTGTTTACCTTTGTGAAAGAGACCATGGAGGTGACGTGCACCTATGTGAAGGAGACCATGGAGGTGATGTGCACCTATGTGAAGGACACCACAGAGATGATGTGCACCTATGTGAATGGGTCGTTCGAGTAGTGGACCTAGGCTGATAAGATGGACTAGTGGACAAATGAGATCAAGTAGAACGTGTGTGAATAAGAGAGCCAGAGAAGATTTTCCTTTATATTTGAGAGGTCTAGGGTACTTATATGCTCTAGTGATTATAATGACAACCTCAAGGAGGTTGCACCCACTGATGTGCATGGTTGAATATTGTTGATAGTAATGACTTGTTTGTTGTGAATGAACTTTAAACACAAGTGATTCATAGAAATTATAGCTTGAGTAGCATGGAGCCAAGGAAGACCTAAGATCATGTCACAACCTTTGACTAAAGGTGCTACCAAAGATGGTGCAAGCATGGTAAGAGGACCAAATGTGACTAGAAGCTTGACATAACCGTAAGATTTAGGAACTGGATATGAAATATGCGATAGTGGATAGTCGATAGCAATAAGAAGTGCAATAGAGCACACACACATATGAATTGATGGATCAATCATTGTATTATTGATAACATGAGGCCCGATAGAAGCATTGATATGTAATATGTTAGAAGAGAATGTAGCATGAAATTCATGATCGAAAATGCAATGAATGGTAGAGATACATCAGCGTGAGCAACTAGAAAATAGAGAGCCCTCGATGAAGGAAAAGCCACTTTGCACAATACATATGATTAACTAAAGAATCACCGCTTGTTTGTCATGTTTAGAAATGGATCATTGAAAATTTTGAGCTTTTTTTTTGGCATTGATCGGCATAGATGTCGAAGGTAATTGAAGCTCAATTGCATTATTGTCGATGAGATCTTGAATAAGATGTTGAAGTTTAAAACATCAATTAGTGAATTTCCTAACACATAGATATTAGTCGCATCTAAAAATTTCATTGTATTTGCATCCTTTAGGGTGATATGGATCTAGATTAAGTGGTGGAGGAAGTGTAATAAGATTTCTCTCAATAATTTGTGGGGATAAAATATGCGGAACATAAGGAAATTTTGTGAATGTGCACTTTGGAGGTTGTAATTGAAGCTTCTCATGAGTGGTAATAGCATTAACATTTTCTTTTGCTTCAGTGGGCTTACTAAATGGCTTGAAAGTTGATTTTCCTTGAAATAGAGCCGAAGATGAAGCCTACTCATGGTATTTAAGCTTTCCCATAGTGATTAATTTTCTTTCGTGTATCTTAAGAGTATGGCATAGGTGATCAAATGAGATCAAAATGTCTCAAATATCACACTCTCCTATAAATGTGGTAAGATAATTTGGACAAATAGATATTGTAATTTTGAGTCCGTGAGCACATTAGACATCTTAGCTAAGTTATTCTTATATCATAAAACATATTCCACTAGAAGCTCATTATATCCTTGTTTAATTTGCGTAAGTTGAGCATAGGAGATCTTAGAGACGATATTGACTAAAAAATGTGTAAGAAAATTATCACTAAATGCATAAGGGATGTTACTTGAGTAGACAAGTAGATTAGAGAACCAACACATTCCATAGTCTTGGAGGCTTCAAGGAAAGATATTTGTTAGTAAAGTATGATAATCCCCATAATCTATACATGTTACATGAAATGCTCGGAGATTCTCTTGAAGGTCGCCATGGCCATTGAAGGTAGGAAGCTTAGGGATGACGAAGTTTCTAGGAAGTGGATAGGAAAAAATGGCAGGTGTGAAAGGAGTATGAAGAAGCAAAGTTGAATCAAGAGATGGAGATGCACAAGAAATAGCATGTTACGGTTAAAATATTTGAACCGATTGATCCCAGATAGAGAGAGGCTAGGTATTGAGTGTCGGCAGAAGAGACTTACCGCATGTGAGAAACAATAGGTGGAGTGAAATGATAGGTGGAAGTAGGAACAGAGATATGGGAATAGTAGAAGTAGGCGAAGAGTGGAAGAAGGGGGTTGACTAACAATAGACATAGAAGCGAGGATGGATGAATGAACATTAAGCTCACCAGTTGGTGGCCTCCTCACGAGCAACGAATAAAAGTAGATCTAGATCTTGAGGATGTTCAATAATATGATCATTGAGCTCTTAAAGGTGGGCTTCAATAAATTTTCCATGAGATTGATCGATGACTGAAGAAGAAGAGGAGATTATTTGAATGTACAGGATCACCAAATGATTTTAAAAATATTGAAATTATAAAACCCTAATTGTAGAGTCACAACACGGTGATAAACAATAAAGTAAAGATATCACCTAAACAATAATCTAGATAAAATGTAAACCCTAGGTGTAAGAGAGGGAATAGAATACTTAGTTGATTTTGCAATTGGTTACAAGTATGATGGACTGGAGCATTGATGAATAAGAGGGGGAATCTGTTGCAACCGCACTCAAAAAATTATAGAATTATCCGAATAATTTGGACTATGGTGCTTGGTTTGATTAAGGACACCTGGTCACCGGAGACCTTTGTTGGTTACCCATGATTTGTGAAAATGGTCATCAATTTGTTTATTACTGCACCATAAGTTTGTCACTCACCTTCATTGTTTATCGCACGTGTGTGTCACACTATGCCCGCATAATTCACCTATAACCTACAAAAAGAAAGAGCACTGCAAAACCCCACCCATACAATCACATGAAAAAGTCGGCTTACAATCGAGCCCCTGCACTACATCTCAAACTACATGTAGTTGTGCGTGTGTAAGAATTTTCTCTAGGTGGCTCTTGTGCAAGATGCACTTGATAGTGGGTAATATCTAGATGTAGCAATGTAGATAAATGTTTGTATGTCAAAATAAACTTCCCCTCTAATGCGTGTACTAATGAAGCTAGATGGATGTTTTAATGCTCTTGAAATGCCCTTGGATGCAACCTTAGGTGATAGTAGTAGATGCTTAGAGCTTAGTACTTTATTATGGTCAAATAGCTTTATATTTATATGATTCCCTTGCTTAAATTTCACAATTAACAACTTGAAGGACAACCCATACAAAAATAAGATGCCCAAAAGATAAAATATGCCTAAAAGAAGCGAATAAAGTAAAAAGAGAGGTCGGGCGGTGTACGGATCAAAATAAACACGTGACCTTTGATCTGCGCACTCGACCTCCCGATGTCATGTCGAGACAACCGATGTGGAATGTGTCGATGGCTAGTGGTAGTGAAATATAGTGATTATGTGGTACGTGGATGAAAATATGTGAAATTGGGATAAACAAGTTATCAAGGCAAAACAATGTCCTCGACTCGTAATATCAAGATTTGCTCGTCAAGTGCAAGGAAGGCCCTTCTAACCTGAACTAGTCTAATGGATGGATCGGAAAGAATAGCCACATGGAGACTCCAATCGATATCAAGCTGTGGAAATCCTTTCTATGGGTTGTGGGATGCGTGGAAAACAAATGGGTGCCTTGTAATGATTTCTAGACAAGGTCATGGAATGAATGAGAGGGAGGCATGGTTCCACTGGCTCTATGGTCGGTTAGCTGGAGTAGTCCAAAATGTGAGGGCTCAATGAGCTTCCTTGTTCATAACATTTAGCTATCTAATGATGTCTGGTGGAAGTGGGGATGACCTAAAGACTAATGAGTGTAATCTTGTGTCAAGGTCTAACTAGTCTTTGGGCCCTTGTGGTTGAGGAACCTATAGATCACAACCGTAAACTCTTGGTGGTTGTGGTCCTTGTATGGTCATATGTCATTAAACTCTATTACGAGGGGCAAGTATAATATTCGTAGGATTTGTCATCCATGATTTTCAAAATGTTTAATTGTTAAATTTTCTCAGTGTATTATGTTGGTGTTCTAAGGACAAGCAGACGGAGTCCTGTATTTATATCTATAATTAGTTCAGGCCCATTCGATTGCATGACCAATGGATCACTTTTGTATGTGTGTTCTTGTTGAGGACCATTGATGGTCATGTATTGCAATGATCTAATTTAATCAAGAAAATAAAAACTAATTAATTGAATTAAAGGTATTCTATGTTTTCGTATTTTCAAGATATAAATGAAATAAAACAATATTAAGCAACTACTCTAATAAAATAAATGTTTTTGTGTTTTTCTAGTACTCTCTGTAAATAAAGAAGAAATGAAGAAATCAAAGATTCTAATCCTAATTAATAAATCTAAACATGAAAATAACTAGATGTAGATATTTTATCATGTAGAAGCTAATCTATGTATTTAATCTAATTTAATTAAAAAAGGTTATTTTCCAATAAGTAATTATGGATTTGTTAAATCCTCTCCTATCTCAAATATACAGGAAGATTGAATGCTTTAGAAGTTTTTCCTCTCCTATAACCTCGCGGATAGAATTTGTGAGAATCTAAGGGAAACCAAAATATATGACAAATTTATTATCTCTATGTTGGCATAGAAATATTCCTCCAAATATACTTCCCTCCAAATCCACAGGGATAGGGAAGGAAGAATCTATCAATAGAAACTTCTATGGAAGATGTAAAGCTTCTTTGAAATTGACTTAACTATTTGCAGTAAAGAGGAAATTAACTTCTTCTACTATATTTGATGTGTGTGTGTGTGTGTGTGTGTGTATTTAGAAACAATAATATGAAGAAATGAAGAAAAATAACATCAACCCCAACTGGAAATATAGAGCATGGCAAATCTAGTTGTGTTATGCTTTGTCCCCTCAATTTTTATTTTCAATCTCATGTGTTCATGTGAGTCCAAGGGATTGGGAATGCAGTAAAAGCAGCAATGAGAAGGCACTGGAGCAATGGAAGCTTGATAACAATCTAGTAGAAATGTAGGTGGAAGAGAGATAACACAAGTGAACAGAGCTTGGCTATGTAATTTCCAGCAAGAATGTGGTAGCTCAACAATACAAGAATACACAAAATTATCTTTGGCCATTTTCTTGAGAACAAGTGATGGTTTTATAGAAGGTTGGTTGGGAAATGGTCCAGCCATTTGGCAGCAATAGAGTGCCAAATCACAACATGAAGGGGGAGTTAAACACTCAATCAACAATTATAAGTGGAAGAGGATGCAAACATGAATCAATCAAGCCCAAAATTAGCTAAATTGACTCACAAATGTGTGCTAAAATTGAATTGGATTGAAACAACACACATCTAATTCATGGGATGAAAAGGTGTAAAGAACTCGGGGTGTAGGAATTGGAAAAAGTATGCGGACCGTTAGGATGCCGTCACCTAGGTAGGCTGGCGGTTTGTAACTAAAACCAAAACAGTGGGAAAATGATGTGGGAAGCTAAGGAAAATCATGCAATGGCTAAGTAAGGTAAACTAGGCTACAAATATAAGTTATGAAGAGGTTAAGGAGCTTGAACACCTTTGGAAAAGACATGAATCATCATTGGGGACCTTTTGTAACCATTTTCTAACAATGTAGCACGTGTAATTTTGGGTGCGTACATATTTCCCCCTCGAGAGAAGTGTTTTAGCCATGAAGAGGCATAAAACATAGAGTCTGAGTATGGCATTCCTAAAATGGGGAGTTAGAAGTTATACCTGACACGCTCGTGTGCCGAAATGTCGCCATCCAAACTCTCGTTACTTGCAAGACAAAATCAAAACTCAAGTGCAGATAGATATGATATTGAACAATAAACACTAAAACAAAACAACAAGAGGACTTACCATCTGTGTGAGGATAGAAGTATACATGTGTTAGCACTTCAGCCTGTAAAGCACATACACTCAAAACAATAAACACTAAAACAAAATGATAAAAGTAAAACAAAGTAAGGATATAGTATACCAAAATGACTCTCATTTTCCATTCTAAAGCACATACACTCAAAAAAAAGCATATATATAATATAAACCATTCATTTTCAATTCATTTACACATATCCTCTTAGTGATTTTGGAGCTGAGACCTATATCAAATTTCGAGAGAGTATAGTCAAAATGAAGAGGGTGATGACATGAGAGATCGAATGACGAAGACAAAGGTTAGTATTTTGCATTTGTTTATTTTAAAACCTAAAATGTAAAATGTTGAAAATCTACACCTAGGGGGTTATTTTGAAATTTCTTGTGTCAAAATGTTCCCTAGGGGGTGATCTAGGTGGGTCTAGTTTTTGTTTTATGCAAAAAGGTCTATTTTGTGTTCTTTGGGCAAAAAGGGACATGTCATCCATTAGGCTAGACAAAATCGTCACCTGCGTAGGGCAGCGTGTTACCAGGATGGTTACCTACACAAGGGGTGTGGTTACAAGACCACCGCCCTAAGCAGGTGGCGGTCACAAAACCGTCACTCTACACAGGGCGATGGTCTTGTAATTACAAGACAATGAGCTAATTTGACCAAGTTAGATTTTTTTTTTTTGTTTTTAAGTTGTTTTATATTGTTTTTTATGAGCTTTCCTATTGAAACATGTTGCTAACTTGCTCTTTTTGTTGTTTTGGTGAATGCAGAAGGAGTTATACATTCATTGGAGTCGAAAGAGAGTGTGTGATTAGCTTTTAGGCATCCTTGATCAGTTGACTCGGGATGAGATAGATTTATTGCATCGGATGGATTATGGAGGATTGCACGGGTGCCACACATAGCACCCAGCTAGCCATATTCTATGTGATATATTGTCTTATTGGGATGTGGACCAAAACACTTTAGAATTTCCAGTGTGAGGGGAGAGTGGACCATCACTCTAGAGGATGTCTACAAAATTCTTGGTGTACCTGTGACTAGTAGATGGTTAACCCGGAGAGAGAGGGAACACAACCAGAGCTAGACAATGGGCTTCCTACATGGGAGATGATGGGGCATTAATGGGCCCCAAGTAGGGTATACAAATTTTATCTGTGTCCACCACACCTATCCCTACCCTATATAAGGCCATCATTAGTATTTTGGCTTCACGTTTGGTGGGAGACAAGGGTGGGGACAAGCTCTTGTATTTTGGGCTCCCATCATCATGCAGATTAAACAAAGCATGGGAGGATATTTTCCTGGGGTGTGGACATTCTTGGGACCACATACCATGATCTATACCATGTTGTGAGGCTACAGGGGAAATCCCTGAGCCACCCTACCTTGGTTATGAGTTGGGTGTATGAGCGGATCATCCCCTATCGGAGGAGTTGGGGTACATAATCCGGGGACCATCAAAGCCATGACATGGATGGGTTTTTCAGTTCTTAGAGGGCCACATCCATCCCACTTCTACATTGACGACAGTTGATTTTATTGAGAGACCCTACCAGGACATGATTGGATTGTGGGGTCTAGGAGGGGACCATATTGATTGCATGTGCTACCACCTCACAGTTAGTAGACAGATCTGTGAGGGTGGAGGCCCACCCTGTCAGAAGTACCCCTTAACAGATTTGGGTTACCCCTATGATGATGCCTTCTTCGCCTATCATGCATGTTGTATATCAGAGTGTTAGAGAGGCTCGTGGAGGCCCTAAGGGTTAGCATGGTTGGACTATTGTGACACCTGTGGTACCTATAAGTGTAGACATGGCATCAATTCCCAAAGCACCCATGGCCCTTCTCCAGATTGAGGGTTACACCCTCACAGTGGGGGAGGAGGAGGATGAGGCTCACACAGAGATAGAGAGTGAGGAGGAGGCTAGTGAGGAGGTTGGAGTAGAGGGGGGGTGATGAGGAGGAGGATAGTGACATAGAGTGGTGGGTAACTTAGGAGATATTCATGGCAGAGAGAGAGAAGAGGTGGAGGTGGAGAAGGAGACTTTAGTTTTTGAGGAGCCACTCCTCACAGGAGGAGGTGATGCGATGAGGAGTCCGTAATGAAACAACATGTTGCCTCTAGGAGAGGGGAGTCACAGGAGGCTCTCTTAGAAAGCACCACCACCGGCTTGCACTGAGTTGATCCTACATGGATGCCAGGAGATATGAGTATGTAGATAATTTTCTCTTGACTTTGTTAGTTAGAATTGTTAGTAAATACGCATTGTACTTCTTTTTTATTTTTAAATGTTTTCTAACTCGTCATTGTTTTCTTTGTTTTGTGTCCACTATTGACGGTTGGCGAGATATTATTCATTAGGTTTGTGTTGATCTCTATGGATAAGACTTATGCAAAGTTGTTGGAGGACTTAGGATAGCCATTACAGGATGGATGACACACCAACGTGTTTACGCCTCTTTGGAAGGCTGCGGAGATCTTGACTTCTCAAAACACAAGAAGATCGCCACATATGAGATGGTAGAGAGGTTAGTAAGGTAGAGCCACTCACATGTAGCAAGGCCGTGACTAGTAGTTGTACTCACGGCCACTCTCACCACTTAGTGCATTCACATGACATTGGAGCCATAGCAGGATCTAGCCAGCCGCAATCGTGCACCATCTTAGGGATCCCATAGAGAGGGATAGGCCATTGAGCCTTTATTGCTTCAATGTCCATTTTTGAGGCATATATATAATGTTTTTTTTTTCATGCTCATTGTGAGAATTTTGACCACACCTAGTGTGTGATGGCATTGTATACAAACTTGATTCACTATGATATATATAAATATCCTTTTTTTTTGTTCGACTATCCTTTGCAAGAGTTGACTTCATTTATGGTTTTCTTCACATGTGTACTCTTAGATGTTTAGAATTTATAATTTTATATGCTTTTCATAATGCATGCAGTGGATAATGATGAATGCTAACAGAATGATTTCTTTTTGTTTTTTGTAATGTTGATATGTGATGATTATGCAAGCACAATGTAATGTTGAACTTTAGTTTTTCAAGAAATGTTTGATACTTATTTTCATTTTGGCAATATGTGATGAATAATGATATGATAATAAAATGAACTCATTTCCACTCCTAACCCCACGCAACTAATAAGATGCAAGGGCTCAACACTAATAGCTAGAAGGGACGTAAATTGTATGATTTTGATGAATGGAAATGGTGAGAGAAAGACAAGATTTTGACATAAACCCAATTAGGGACCTAAAACCTAACTCTGCACATAGTTTACTACATAGCCTAAAATGTGATTTTCTTGTAATTTTATCTAGACTTATATTTGTAGATGGCCTCCTAATCAACAAAATCTGGTTTTAAGGATTTAACTCTCTTGAACATACACATCTAATTCACTTTTCTTTGGATTTTAAGATTTTCAAAGCACTTTTATTGAATGAAATTATTTTTAACTTACTAATTTATTTGTAGAGACCCCCTACACCTTGCCCATGCCACCAGTAGGAAGCATGGGCTCATCACCAAGGACAAGGCATAGGTGAGTAAGGGCACTTCCCTCCTTTCCCAATCTCACGCCACTTGTAAGAGGTGTGGGCTCAACACCGAAGGTTGGTGGGGAAAGGAAGTGTGTAAATGAAAATTTTGGTTTTGATTTGAGATATATACTTTCTTTTTTAAGTTTATAAGTTGTGCTTTTGGGGAGGATAGCTTTCCCCTAGCCTCAACTCATGCAACCAATAAGATGTGAGGGCTCAACACCGAAGGCTGAGATAGGTGAACAAGAAATCCAGGATAAAAATGTTTAGAATGATTTTGCTACCAAAGAGGATTTTTTTGGAAATATATGACATCATGAAGCTTCTAAAACAGACTATGGGAAAATATACCTATGCTAAAAGGAAGCTATAGGTAGAACCAAGTATGTAGGCCTTGGTAGGATTAGTGTCAAAATTTTGTCTTATCTTGTTGAATTGATGAAGTGATCAAAAATGTTGATGACAATATTATGAATGTTTGAAGAGATGTGATTTGAATGATTGCCAATGTTTTCAAAAGTTTTTTAAAGTTACTTGAAAATAAGTTCCTTGATTACAAATTTTACATAATGAGCTAGCAGATGATGATAATACAATGTAGATGTAATAGTGTACATGTGGAAATGCAGATGAATCATGTGTAGTAGTGTTTTAGGTGAAGTGAATTGATGGATTTGCCAAATTCCTCACCCTCTAGAGTACATAGGTGATATGCCCCATTTTTGTAGTCCTCCATGACTTGATATGGGCCAACCACTTGGGCTTGAACTTCCTTCCTTTACCAATTTTCTTGTCTATCTTGGTTGTCAAGTCTTAATACCAATCTCCAATGAATATATCACGTTCATATAATTTCTTATTGTACTTCCGGCACATCTGGTCAACATAAGCTCTATGATGTGCCTTAGCTAAGTCGAACTCATCAAAGGTTTCAGCTCAACAAATATGTGCCTCACGATATCCTTCTTTTCCTAAATTCCTTGTAATGATATATGTAGACTGGGTATCTCAACTTCAAGTGGTAAGACCGCTTCCAAACCATACACTAAATAATATGGGGTTTCCCCATCAATGCATTCTTACTAACATTTTATAGGCCCACAAGGTTGGAAATAGCTTTAGGTTCTAATCATGCTTGTTCTCCTTAAAATTTTTAGGAGGATGGATTTCAACATCTTATTAGTTTCCTCAGCCTATTCATTTGACACTTGAGGGTAGTAAGAGATTGATGTGATGATTTATCTTGAACTTTTCACACAATTCACGCACCTCTTTATTTTTAAATGATGTTCCATTATCATAGATAATGACCTATGGGACCCCGTATCTACAAATGATCTGGTTCAAGATGAACTTTGCAATTACAGATCCTAGAATGGTGGTAAGAGGCATGGCCTCAACCCACTTCATGAAATATTTTGTGGCCGTGATTATGAAATTGTGGTCGTCCATCGATGAGGGAGATAATTTCCTATCAAATCTAAGCCCCACATGGAAAAGGGCTAGGGTGTTGCAATCGGTTGTAGAGCTTGGGTAGGAATGTGAATCTCATGAGAGAATTCTTGGCATTTATGGCACTTGTGTACATACTCTCTATTGTGTCATGTTCTAGGGTGGGCCAGAAATAACCCATCGATGTATCTTTCTAGTGGTTGCATGTCCTCCAAAATGACCTCCACAAACCCCATTGTGGGATCCATAGAGGATATTTTCAAATTCTTCCTCATCAACACACCTTAGTAGCATTATATTAAATGCTCTATGATAGAGCACTTGTTCTATAATACGTACTTGTGGCTTGATGGCTATGACACATAGCCATCTTCTCTTGTGATTTCGCTCCCTCAGGGTACATGTGGTCCATAATAAAATTGACAATATCTAAATACCATGGACACAAACAATGGGAGGTTTGACTTCTATGTAGTATATACACTCATCAGGGAAACTTAGGTCTACTAACTCTCCACCGTCTAATGGGTTATCTGCCAACCAATCGGAAATGATTTTCCCTTAACGGAATTTTGGTTGACATAAGTTAACTCAAATTCTCCCATTAAGGTTATAAAGTGTCCAACTTTCTTGGACAATGAACCTTGTGTTAGGAATGTCTGAAGATAGTTTATTTTAACAATAACTTGTGTTTCTTGGTTAAGCATATAATGCCTTAACCATTTTATTGCAAATACTATAGTGAGGCATTATTTTTCTGCCTGCATATAGTGTGTCTCATAGTCTCGTAGAAATACGAATGATGAAGTAAATTGCACATTCACACTTGTCATCGTCTTCTTGTGCTAGCATGTAGGCTAATGAGACATTGGTAGCCCAGAATATAGAATGAGAGGGTGATATGATTTGGGAGGCATAAGTGTGGGAGGTGATAGAAGGAATCATTTGACCGATTCAAATGCCTCATGACACTCATCCATGTCTAGATGTTGCAGCAATCCTTCTTTAATAAATTGTTTATTAGATGAATACAAAGGTTAAATCAAGAATAAACCTTTGGATTGCACCGAGCTTTCGAGAAAGGATCTAATGCTCGACTCATTGATGGTGGGATCATTTCTAGAACTACTCTAATTTTTTTAGATCTACATCGATCCCTCGTGAAGAGATGATGTATCCTAGTAATTTCCCTCCGTCACACCAAACACACATTTTTCTAGATTCAATGTAACATCGTATTCAATTAGATGAGAGAGGATGATGTGAAGTACCTCAAGGTGATCATAGCATTTTCTAGATTTAGCTAGAAGGTTGTTCAACATATGATTCCACAATCTTGTGAATAAGATCATGGAATATGTAATTCATTTCTCATTGGTAAGTGGCACCAGCATTCTTGAGACCGAATGACATGAATGCATAGCAATAAGTTCCCCAAGGAGTAATAAAGGTCATATTTGTTTGATCTTCCTCGAGAGATCCTAATTTGATTGTACCTAGAAAAACCATCCATAAGTGACAACAACTCATAACTAGTTGTTGCATCAATGATAACATCGATGGATGGTAATGGGAAATCATCTTTGGGACATGCTTTGTTTATATCCCAAAATTCAATGTAGATTCAAATTTTTCCATTCTTTTTAAGAATGGGGATGATGTTAGATACCCACATTGAGTAATCATAGGTTTGATGAACCCACCTGTAGGATTTTCATAACTTCCTCTTTAACCATTAGCACCACCTTTGGTTTCATAGGTCTGGATTTTTGTTTGATGGGCTTGGCATCAGATTTGGTCACAAGGTTGTGAACTAGCAACATGAGGAGCAATTCTATGTCATTTCTTTATAACTAAATGTGAAGGATTTTGAATGTTCTTTAAGAATCTTTGTGTGTATCTCTACTTCTTCAGGAGTCAGCGAAGAACCTAACTTCAAAATTTTGGGTCCTCCTCCATCCGATATTGATATCGATCATCCCTTGATCAAAGAGGCATTACCCTCTTCAAACTCAAGTGGGGCTAGAGGTAGTTCTAATTCCCCTTCCTCTTCTATCTCACAAATCTCAAGGCCTTTTGAGGAAGAAGGGTCCATCGTGTGATCTCCAAAATAGGAGGAAGAGTGAGGAATGAAGATCAAAGCCTCTCTTATGATGTTGGGGATGTAAATCCGTATAAGTGTTGAGGTACCCTAAGATAGCCTCATCATTTTCTACATAATCTAGGGTAGTAGGCTCATTCTTAGCCTTGACGTATGCCAAGATTGGATTGGTTGGCATTTGCGAACTAAGGGTTCAATGTGAACCAAAACTATGAAGTTGGTATCTTCTAATTCTTTCTCGGATAGAAGTGGGAAGAAAAGTGGCCATGGAATCAGCGAAGAAGGTTTTGTTCACATGGAATGGCTTTGATTGAAATGAAGTCAAAACCTTTTCTTAAGTTGAGTACAATAGCTTTATAGAGTTGTAAGTGTTCCTACCCTAGTCTCGTATACCTCTGAAACTTGATTAGTGACTAGTTGTGAATCACCCAACACTCTAATGTTACAAGCACCAATCCTTTTTAGCTACTATGAGACCAAGAAGGAGAGCCTCGTATTTTGCACCATTATTTGTACATTTGAAATCTAGCTTGAAAGGAAAAAGGCATGACCTTCCCTTTAGGAGAAGTGAGGATCACACTACCCCAATGCCAAAGTGGCATTTTACTCCATCAAAATTAAGAGTCCAATAGTTTCTTGGGAAGATTGATGTTTGATTACTCTTTTTATCTTCTTCCCTTGCTTCTTAAGACTTCAACCATGAAAATTCATCGATCGGAAAAGACCGAGTCCCAGAGCATGTCATATGCCCATGGAATCAAATGGAAGGAGAATGGGTAAATCATTCTCTAACATCTTGACAATATTTTCCATGGTTTTTGTTGATATTCATCTCAACAACAACAGTTTCATCTTTGACCATAGGAATCCCTTCAATCAAACCGGTAGTTTCTAATTTCGTTATGGGAATTAGTTTTGTCTCTAGTGTTGAATTCATGGGTTTGTTCAATTGGTTTGTGGGGAGCTCAAACTCAAAATATGCACCCAGGTTTCTTCTTTAGGTTAGCTAGGTGAATGTCAAAGGGCTTGGGTCACCCTGCGCAACGAAAGACTTTCCCCAAATGTAGGAATCTAACTTCCTGAAACAATGTGGAAGGGATCACCTTCATAATGTATATCTAAGGATGATGAGAATCATATTATAGTTGGTTTCCCGATCTATAATATAAAACTCTGTATAATAATCATCTTGGGCCCTAGGGTAACTAGTAGCACTATGGTTCCAATCGATTTCCTTGAGGCTATCATACCCTCTCAACGTGTTTCTTGTCGAAGAGAAATTGGTTTCTATATTCGTAGCCTAACTTCTGGAGAAAAGAAAAGGGGACAATGTTGACTGTTGCCCCATCATCGATCATTGCGTGCACTTTACGTAGTTGTTATAAATCCAAACCTATGTAGATATAGAGTCGGATCACCTCTACATGCAACTCAACATTGTGGGCATCTTATTGATGTCGAATATGAATCCAACATCTCTTTTTGGTTTTGCCTAGGAGGATAGACATCAAAGTCTATGTGATTTATTTGTGCTTCAGAGGAGGGGTGACATTGATCAAATGTTAAGACCCAATGCTTCTAATAAAGCAACTCTATGAGCAGGGGAGTTCTTAACAAATCCAAGAAGGAGATGTGAGAAAAGGTCTTTGTTAAATCATTGATCAAGTCATAATCCCCACGGTTTCAAAAGTGTTGGAACATCATCTAACATATGGGTAAATAGGAAGGGATGAAGAGTAGTCTTGAGTTCTCATAGAAGCATTTATTTGGGGTTGGTTTCTAACTCTACTAGACCCACGATCTTAGTTTTTGGCGACCATCAACGGAGGTGCCACTAATGGGTTTGATGAAGTCAAAGCTTCATGATCATTATTTCCCACTAGGATACCCTTGTTTGAGCCATTGGGGTCTAACTTACCATTGTTAGGATGTGTTGGAAGGGGATCGTTAAAGATCCTGAGTGGTGTGTTTTGAGGGGATACAAGCCCCATGTAAGTATTATGAGTTGGTGCTATAGGATTTTCCAAAAACATCTCGACAAAGAGTTGTCTTTGGTCCTCTGGTAAGCATTGTAGGAACTTGTTACAGATCTGACAAGTTCTAGCATCATGCCCTCATACCCTATGGAAGTCCGTAATATAGGTCAGGATCATAATCCCGAGGTCTTTAGTTTGTGTTTTTTGTGGTCCAAAGTTCGATTATTATTCAACTATTGGTTATTGTAATTAAAGTTTGGAGGTCGTTCCCTTGATTTTGATATTGGTTTTGGTACCCATTTGGGTACTAGTTAGGGCCTTGAGCCTAAACTTGTTGTTGTTATTGGGTGGAGGATGATTGAAATCCACTATGTTGATCGCATAGGAAAAAGTTGTTACTCCTATGATTATTACCGTTTGTGTTGTTGTTAACATTATTTGTGCTTGAGGTGTTAACAACATTTGGTTTCTTTCTTGGTCTATAACACCATCGGTCGTAACACCATGGTTTTTGTTGAGGACCTTAGGTCCTTTGATTATTTTTACATGTTGGGGTAACTTGAATTACCCTGATTGGGAGTGATCAATCTTCCATTTGAACCGTAGGTCTTTCGACCATTATCTATTTTTACTTGATCTATATGGAGAGCACCCTCTAGCACCTCTTCGTAGTTCTTTAGGGGAACTTCTAGACTTCTTCCTTCATTTCTTGGTTAAGAGAGTGAAGGAAATAGATCAAAATCTCATCTGATCCATGTTGGGAGTGCTTGCCAAAGAGTAGAGAGTAAAGACCTGGTGTCATCTCTGGATGAAATGAGTAGCAGACTCATTGTGCTCTTGCTTTATGTGTAGGAATTCCTTGATTCATGTCCTTAGTAACTTTTTCATGTTGAAAGCTTTGATGAATTCAAACACAAGTTGTTTAAAGGAATGTATTAAAGCTTTAGGTATCTTATAATACCATTCAAGAGTGATTCCTTCAAGATTCTTAGGGAAGATATTTTCTATGACTACATCCCATGGGAGTAGCTCTCGAATAATGGTTGCATATGCTTGATATGTGCATTTGGATCTCCCTCCCTTTAAATTTAGGAAGATCTAGTAGAGGTCATGGGAGCATAACACTCTATATGGTGAAGTTGAGGGGCTCTTTAAGATATTTGAGTAGGTCCCCACTGTGTAAGACTCGACCATTGATGACCCCTGATGGGAGGTGGAGGTGGAATAGGTTATTGATATGGCATAGCATAAATGTTTGTGGAGGCATAAGGAATCCTTTTGGCTGAACCATATGGACTGGGAAAAGAGTACATGTCCCCTTGTGATGATTTGGAATACATGTGTACATATGGGGGACATTACTCTAGTATGGAGTTGGAGGCACAAAATATAGGGAACATTGCATTTCCAGTTGGGATGGCATTTGAGAAATGCACTTCGGTTGGTGCCATTGAGGGTATATCGTACATGGTGTGGGAGGCATACCCAAGGTGTGTGATCCTGTGAGGAGATATTTTGGGCCTAGAATGTGCGTGTAAACGAAGAAGGATTTGGCATAGTAGGCACTTGGCCAAAGTTTTTGTAGATGATGGAGAATCTTCCTTGCCCAACAAAGGTGAGACATGAATATTTTGGGAAAGTTCTAATTCTCTAACCTATCCACCAATGTCAAGATGACCTCACCTGATGATGGTATGGTGTTTTTTTTTTAGCATGCACATTGTTGAACTTTGTTAGGTTGCAAAGGAGTGTGATATCCTGTTATGAACTATTCATTGTTGTTTGGCCACCCCTCATTAGAAATTTTTTTTGTTATGGGAGGGGTAGAGGTGTTATTCTAAAGTAAGACATCAACATGTCCTTACATCCTATCCAAAGATTGATTCATGTTTTAGAAGCGTTTCTCACTTCGGGCATAATGTGTTAAATACTCCTCATCTAGTAATGGGAGTTGATCAAACTGCATACTAATTTGCGGTCTAAACAAAACCCGAGGAGATGATCTTGACTCTCGGTGAATGTCATATTGTTAGAACTTGAAATTTTAGGTTGTTGTCCATGTGTAATTTGATCAATCTCCTCAATCTTGACTGAGGATCCATTGTTGGTCCCTTTAAGAGGAGGAGTTTGAGACACATGGGGAATTAGTTTAGTAGTTATCCACCCACACAGATAGTGAGGGTGATTGTTGCTACCCATTTGGTAGTAATATGCCTCGAGACCCAAAATGGGTTGGTCATGTTCTTGTCCCAACATATTTAGGGGGTATATGAATACCCACAAAATAATGGGAGAAGGAAGATGGATGAAAGAAATGGAAACAAAAAGAGACTATCTCTTCACGTTGGGTTCACCAATTTATACGAATGAAAATCGACATGTAACCTTTAACCACTCGACCTCTCGAGGTCATGTTGGGACAATTGATGTGGAATGTGTGGATGGCTAGTTATAGTGAAATATAGTGATTATGTGGTACGTGGATGAAAATATGCAAAAATGGAATGGACAAGTTATCAAGGAAAAATAATGTCCTTGACTCGTAATATCGGGATTTACTCGTCGAGTGCGAAGTACGAAAGGAAGGCCCTTCTAACTTGAACTAGTCTAATGGATGGATCGGAAAGAATAGCCACATGGAGACTCCAATCGATATCAAGCTCTCACGGAAATCCTTTCTACGGGTTGTGGGATGCATGGAAAACCAATGGGTGCCTCGTAATGATTTCCAAACAAGGTCATGGAATGAATGAGAGGGAGGCATGGTTTCACTGGATCTATGGTCGATTAGCTAGAGCGGTCCAAAATGTGAGGGCTCGATGAGCTTCCTCATTCATAACATTCAATTTTCTAATGATGTCTGGTGGAAGTGGGGATGACCTAAAGACTAATGAACGTAATTTGGTGTCAAGATCTAACAAGTCTTCAAGATCTTGTGGTTGAGGAACCTGCAGATCATAACCGTAAACTCTTGGTGGTTGTGGTTCTTGTATGGTCATATGCATTTAAACTCTATTACTAGGGGCAGTAGCCAATATTCGTAGGCTTTGTCAGCCACAATGATGTTCAAATGTTTAATTGTTCAATTTTCTCAGTGTATCGTGTTGGTGTTCTGAGGACAAGCAGATGAAGTCTTGTATATTATGTCCGTAATTATTTCGAGCCCATTCGTTTGGTTGTGGTACCCATGGATCACTTCGTATGTGTTCTTTTTGAGGATTGTTGATGGTCATGTATTGCAATGATCTAATTTAATTAAGCAAATAACAACTAATTAATTGAATTAAAGCTATTCTATGTTTTTGGTATTTTCAAGATATAAATGAAATAAAACAATACTAAGCAACTACTCTAATAAAATAAATGTTTTTGTGTTTTTTAGTACTCTTTGTAAATAAAGAAGAAATGAAGAAATGAAAGATTCTAATCCTAATTAATAAATCTAAACAAATAACTAATGTAGTTATTTGTAGTTATGTGTATTTAATCTAATTTAATTAAAAAAATCTTTTTCCAATAAGTAATTGTGGATTTGTTAAATCCTCTCCTATCTCAGATACATGGGAAGATTGAAAGCTTCAGAAGATTTTCTTCCCCTGTAACCTCTCGGATAGAATTTGTGAGAATCTAAGGGAAACCACAATATATGACAAATTTATTATCTCTATATTGGCATAGAAAGCTTCCTCCAGATATACTTCCCTCAAATCATAGGGATAGGGAAGGAAGAATCTATCAAGAAAACTTCTATGGAAGATGTAAAGCTTCTTTGAAATTGACTTAACTATTTGCAATGAGGAAATTAACTTCTTCTACTCTATTTGATATATATGTGTGTGTGTATGATTCAGAAACAATAATATGAAGAAATGAAGAAAACTAACATCAACCCCAACTGGAAATATAGAAAGTAAAATCCAGTTGTGTTATACATTGTCCCCTCAGTTTGTCTTTT
Source organism: Taxus wallichiana var. yunnanensis (assembly GCA_018340775.1). NCBI lineage: Eukaryota > Viridiplantae > Streptophyta > Pinopsida > Cupressales > Taxaceae > Taxus > Taxus wallichiana. Next base: position 465,435,327 of record CM031237.1, read on the forward strand.
AAATCCTGTGTTCATGTGAGTCCAAGGGATTGGGAATATAGTAGAAGCAACATTGAGAAGGCATTGGAGCAATGGTAGCTTGATAGCAATCATTTAGAAATGTAGGTGGAAGATAGATAGCATAAGTGAACAGAGCTTGGCAATGAAATTTCCAGCAAGAATGTGGTAGCTCAACAATGCAAGAATACATAAAATAATCTTGGCCATTTATTTGAGAACAAGTGATGGTTTTATAGAAGGTTGGGAAAAATGGTCCATCCATTTGGCAGTAATAGAGTGCCAAATCACAACATGAAGGGGGAGTTAAACACTCAATCAACAATTAGAAGTGGAAGAGGATGCAAACACGAATCAATCAAGCCCAAAATCAGCTAAATTGACTCACAAACGTGCGCTAAAAGTGAACTAGAGTGAAACAACATGTGTCCAATTCATGGGTAAAGAATTATGGAAAAATCACATAGGGCCACCGACCACACTGGGGTGCGATTATAGGACCGCTACCTTGCACAAGGTGGCGGTTACAAAACCGCCGCCCTACCTGGGCAACGATTACAAGACCGCTGCCAAAAAAGGGTAGTGGTTATGTAACTAAAGGCCAAAACAGTGGGGAAATGATGTGGGAAGCTAAGGAAAAGCATGCAATGGCTAAGTAAGGTAAACTAGGCTACAATTATAAGTTGCGAAGAGGTTAAGGAGCTCGAACACCTTTGAAAAAGACATTAATCATCATTGGAGACCTTTTGTAACCATTTTTGACAATGTAGCATGTGTAATTTTGGGTGCTTATAGGAACCCGGAGGGGATGAGAGTGTCGGGGCTGGTGTCCGGGTTGGGCCCTAATGTATAGAGTCATAAAAGATAAAGCAATTTTTGGTTGTTCAAACATGCACCCGCGTCTCATATTCGAAAGGGCAAGCTATTTGAGACCACAATGGAACCGTTCCCAAGTTGTGGGACCTTGCACACTTGGGAAGGATCTCCAGAGAAGCCCAGTTCCTGTACCTACCTCTAACACTACTGCTACTCCTAATGCTGAAAGAAAATCCTAGACTAAACATGTCAAGGTACCGGGGGACGAAGGATGTGTAGAAAGGGGAAATCCTAATGCTAAGGAAGGTGATAGCGCAGGAAAGAAAGGTAGATCACTCTCCACAAGTGGCAAAGGAAACAAAGAGGGAACCAGAGAAGAGGGTGGATGACACACGCCATAGATTGACACGCGGGCTCGGCCTTCCGGCGTGTGTAACACAGAACACGATGACTACAAGCACAGGAGTATGCATAGTATGCTAGAAAACACAGAGACATAGAGGTGAGATGCAATGAAAATGAGAAAGGGAAGACAAGAGTTCCACAAAACATAATTTTATTTCTCAAGGGATGCACAATCAGTTATATTCATGGCATGAGGTGAGAATACATTACAGAGACCATGCCAAGGTCTAAGACCCGTGGGAATTCAGCCACCATTTTGGCATGGTGTTGTTACAACAAAGAGGGATCCTTTTTACAAAGTAAAACTCTGCTATTTATAGAAGGAGAGAAGAGAAGGAGAAAGAGAGGGAAACTCATATTCAAATCTTCAACAACCTTGAGTGTTAAATGCATGTAAATCCACCTGTAAGGCTATCAGGTGCACTTCCCCATGTCTGTTTGGTGTGTGGAAGAAGGAAGGAGGCAACATCTGGTGAAATATAGTGGTTAAGGTCAATTGGATGTGTGTATTGATGAGCTAGGAGACATTTCCTTGTTTTTTGCTAACCAAATCCCACCTAGATTTCAATTTGAATAGTCTAATGTGTAGCTTTTGTCAACATCTCTCCGAAAATTCTAGGTGTGTGCCAATCAGAGCTCTGTAGCAGAAAATATGGATGTCAGAAGATGTCAAAGATGTCTAGGCATGTAAGACACGTGTCGCGTGTAGATTGTTGAAGGATTGACCGATTGTTCATTTGTTTTATCTTTTGTCACGTGTCATGCACCGATTATTTGTCCAAATTTGGCTCCTTACTAGCACACTTTCATAAGTTGCATGCATCACACTCAAGTCGACACAATGACATGGCACGGTGATTGGTGCATACGGAGATGCAAGGCATGGAAGCAAAATGCAGGCATGTGAAAGGGAAATAGAGGGAAGGTGTGGGTGGAGGTGCGCACGCTTGCAGAGGAATAGGAAATTAATTATAGGGGAAGAGTTTGGGGAAGGGTGTGTGGGCATAAATAAAAGTAGACATGCGAAGGCATGTGAGAGACTTAGCCATTTCGGAAGGCAAGTCTGCGAGAGGTGTACACAAGGAGTGTGTGGCGGGATAGGAAAGAAGGCGACGCGCGCAGGAGGAAGGTGTAAAAGGGAAATGGAAGGAGATATCATAATGCAGAGAGAAGGGGGATAGGAAGTAAGGAAGCAAGGCGCGTAGGGTGCGTAGAAGAACTACAGCCACGTAAAGTGTGCCAAGTGAGCAAGCTTGAGTGTGCATAACCTAAAATGTGAAACATCAAAGTTAGAATGAAAATATAAGTTATCCAGATAACTAGGAGAGTTATTTAGATAACATCGATAAAGCATCGACTAGGCTATAGGGTGTAAGAGTCCAAAAAGAAGATATGAAACACATAAAAAAGGTGAAAGATGGCTATTAATTGTTAGTTTTCTCACTTATGAATCATATGAATAGTAGTTGTAACTAATACCTATAAATATACCTAAATTGTGTGATTTAATGTCTACAAATACCAACAATTTTTAATGTTTATTCAAAGTGACCATGAGTAGGCACAAATAAAAGATATCCTCAAGATATTTCTAATGATTTGAAGAGCACCAAATATGTAGCCTTCTGTTAAAAGTTGTGGTGCTTTAAAAATTTAAGGAAGCTGCCTTAAATGGGAGTCAAGAACACATGGCATATTTGTAGAGTGGACACATGGTCTAGATACATGATTCCTTGTATTTTTAATCCTAATTACTTGTCTTTGAATCTCCATTTTATGTCACATGTGCCCATATATGAAGTTGTACCACATGGACTAATTACATGTCTTGTGCCCACAAAATCTTTACTTTCTTTGGGAAGGCTTAAACATTAAGATCAAGGTGGAGATATGTGAGTGTAACACATGGACATGGTCCAATTAAGACACATGGGAAGCTTGGATGATCACTGGGATCAACATTTACTCTCGACATCCAAACATTATGACTAGTAAGGGGTGGGATCAATCGAGAGATGATGACATGTGTCACCATTTTGAGTAGCTCAAATCATGGGCTCGATTTACGTTCACAAGACTAACATTGAATTTTGTGCTTAGTTACCCAAAAAATATTAGTTTTCCTTGTGCTCGCAATCCCTTCCTTTTAATTTAACCTAAATTTGTTGATATTTTAGGGTGTAGTAATTGTGGTAGATTATCCTAATCAATTAGTTTTTAAGTTTAATGACAATAATATCAATAATAATCATTAAACAAATATAAATAATTCTAGATAATGAAACAAATCACTTTGGAAATGAGGAGGAGAAGATAACTTAAGCGATATCCTAAATTATGTGTTGATCTAGGTTAGTCTAATGACTAAAAATGATCTGACAGAGCCTCACTACTAAAACTATGACTTGAGAAGTTGTTTAGACCAAGGTGTATGGTATGGCCCAAAGTGTACCCCCATTATGGCCTTTTATGTGTGCTTTGGTCCTTCTATACTTTCAGCCTCTGCAACTTCCTATGCATGTTCATTACTCCTTATTTTACTCTTGTCTAGAATCTAGACCTCTAACACAATGTGATGCTCGTTGTCAACCGATTCAACCTTTAAAACCCTAGATGGTGAGATATTCCTATAAAATAAATTTTAGGTGGGTTACGGGCACCCATGTTCCTTTGTCGACATCACCACTTCTCAAAAAGGGCTTAAAGCGCACGTTGTTCTCACCTAGCGAGTGATATCTAGATGCATGCAACCATATTGTTAATCATGGCCTTGCAACAATGTGATTATACTTGATACTTACCCTAGTATGACTTGACCTTAGTGATGTACCTTTGTACTTGCATATCTTATTGGGTGACTACCCTAGAATGAGTATGGAGAGTTCGTGGAGCTCAAGGGATTCTTGAAACAAAATTACTTGTGATTACTCTTAGTGTTTGCTCATTAGGATGTTAGGTGCCAAAATAGAATGAAACGAACCCTCAATGAGAAATGAATAACTTTTTTATATGTGTTTCCATATCTAGAAAACTTGAATAAGGTTAACTAGGAGTGTACTAAAGGAATTCAATTGATAAAAGTACCCTTAGAGGAAGAGGGATCAAAACGGCTAGATCGGCCCATAGCATATGGGCCTTATGGCCCTCCCATCGCTATGGTCCCTAATATATGTGTGGGTGATCTAAAACTTAGAATTGTGATATGCAAGTGTATATCCTAATGTCATGGATTAATACAACTAATATGTGAATAAATAGGTTACATGTGTAAGAAAGAATGAGTGGGATTCATCTAGGGATAACATAGTTGGCCAAATTGGGCAAGTGTGGACTAGTGTAAGAGTGTTGTATAATTTGTGTTATTGCAAGACATGAATTAAAAAAATGAGTGTCTAATTTCTCCCCTTTACGTATGAAACTAAAAATTGCTTGCTTAAAGGAAAAGTCGCTTGAGTGTGTAGAAACACTTAACCTTCACTTAGATTGCCTTGTGTTTGTGTTATGACTTTGCTTTTTTTTACTATGTTTTTTTTTCAGGATGAGTACTGCGAGAGAAAATAGTGTAGTTAATGTCCATAATATAGGAAATCAAACTTTAACTTTGAAAATCTTGAACTTAGTGTGAAAATAACAATATGTAAGTAGAAAAGTAAATTAACGAAAGAATACACCTGATTTTTTTGTGAGAGAGTGGGAGAGAATACTCTGTTATTGTTGACGTGGATATTTGTGGAAATTTTTGTTGCATTTAGTTTGAAGGAATTAGGGGTGATCAGTCCCTGAGTGGAATGTGTCGAGGAGAATAGAAAGAAGTGCAAATGCACCCCGTATGGTGAAGAGAATTATATGGAGAGAATTCTAGTTGCTCTACATCCCTCCATAAAAAATGAGCAATGGGAAGTCAAGCCTATGAGCAATGGGAGTATAGGAAATCAAACTTTAACTTTGAAAATCTTGAACTTTGTGTGAAAACAACAATATGTAAGTAGAAAAGTAAAATAAGGGAAAGAGTACACTTAGTTAATTTTTTAATAAAGTGGGAGAGAATACTACTGCTATCGTTTCCATGGAGATTTGTGGAATTTTTGTTGGATCTAGTTGGAAGGACTTGGGGGTGATCAATCTCCAAGTGTAATGTGCCAAGCATAATAGAAATAAGTGCAAATGCACCTCGCATGGTGAAGAGAACTATATGGGGAGAATTCTATTTTCTCTACATTCATCCATAAAAATATGAGCAATAGGAATTCAAGCCTATGAGGATAATAGTCACCTCAACACTTCAAGACCATGGATAAGTTCCACTACAAATGAACACACACATAAGCGATTTGCAAATGATGACACAATATACTGGTGTAATGTCAATTTGCATGTACCCTTAGTGCCACCATAACTTGAACTATACCATGTATAATGTCATTGAAATTAATTAAAAGGCCTATATATTTCCCTGAGAAATTGTACCAATTAAGAAAATTATTGAATTTTCTCCCATGACATTAGCATTTGGAATTGGCCATAGTGTCCATACATTATGGTCATTGTTATATGTTTTGGTTCTTGTGTATTTCATAACCCAATATTGTTTCTAAGCCTCTAACTTGTCTAATTTTTTATGTGTTATTTTTTTCTTGGTTTTGAGGTGTTGTGAGCATGAAATATCACCCGATGGTTTCCCCCTTATTTGGGGCATGTGAGATGGAACAATGTGAGTGTGGCCCAAATAAGAAGACATGTAGTTGATATGCACATGTGTTATAGGATTCCTATAGGGGAAAATGGGAGTGTACATGGTGTATACCATGGCACATACATACCAAGACAATAGAGAAAATAACAAAGTGTTAGTGACAAGCAATAGGAAAACAACACATTATATGTAAGAAAAAGCATGTAAGGACATAAAAATAGAACAATCATGGAAAATGATATTCTCGTATACATACGATACCACTCAGGATGTCACAAGACAATCGAGGCACTCAAGGCCAACAAACAACAATCAAGTAACATAGGTCATAGCACATGTAAACAAGTGAAAATATACAACAAGAATGTAAAGCAATAAACAAGCAATATGATGAAGTTGAGCTCGGTTTGGAAGTGGCCTACAAAATATATACTATACATGAAGCACTCATTATAATATTAGAGTAATAAACTATATGACACGATGTATGTAATGAGTTGATGAGGTAAGAGAAACTAAAATAGAAAACATTGAAATAATAACACATGTATGTGAGCAAGTGTAAAGTGGATGCCCCTAGTAGATACATAATAACTAGTAGAGAGTAGTGGAAAACATCCCGCATCATGTAACAGTTTGTGAGTAGCTTGTATTTAAAGCAATGTACCATGTGATTACACATGTGCATAGAAAAAGGATATATCATACTATATGTATCAAGTGAACATGATAAATAAAGTGCAACATGAATAATATAGGCGTATAATAGAAAACAACCAATTAAGAGAAACGTAAATATTTTTAGATGTTTTATATGTTATTTGAATGTTTTTGGATTTTTAGCTCCCCTAAGGACATAGATGAAAACATATTCTCTGAAGAGAGGAAGGGTGATCTAGGAATTCCTCCGGGGGAATATTTTAGACTTTTAAGGCTTTTGATGAATAGAGATTATGCATATAGAGGGAAACAAGGTTGTCCCGGTGTGTGTGTGTGTGTGTGTGTGTGTGTGTGTGTGTGTGTGTGTGTGTGTGTGTGTGTGTGTGTGTGTGTATCCACTCCCTTTATAGTCAATTTGAACCTATAAATAGATTATGTCATCAGGAAATGAGGGTGGAAAGTTGGATTCCCCTAGTGTGTTAAGTAGTATATGATCTATCCAATCAATATCAAGTGAAGGCTTGTTATACGCCATTGTGAATAAAGGAAGCATTAATTATTTACCTAATATAATTAATTATGCATTATTTAATTAATGTTAATTAATGTTATTAATTAAATAATGTTGTTATATGGTTATATTCCTTCATAACCATCTAATTGTATTTATGTCTGCATACGGGTGTAGTTATATTGTTTTAACAATATAATTGTAATTATTCATTTATGCTTCCCGGATGTTATTGGAAGCTTATGTAATTTGGAATGTGGTTGCACCTGTGCAACTTAGTTTCTTGTTTGTATTCAGTTGTACAATACCTATAAGTATTGCAGCTCCTTCCTGTGTAAATGGTTGATTTCACATTAATATATTTCACAGGCTACCATCCCTGTTTTGTGAAACTACATTTGGTACAGAGCGAATTGAAGCTCCTGACAAGGTCCCGAGAAGGTGTGGAAGAGAAAGAAAAGTCTTGGAGAAGAAAGGAGCTTTGAGAGAGAGAGTTGCAACAGCATTTGCCTCCTGAGCCTAGCCCTGCAACCTCCCCAACCCCTACCCCTCCACCTCCCAGCATCCTCTCAGCATTCTAGTGTTTGGAAAGCAATTTTTTTTTGCCTTGGTGCCCTTTGCACCAGGAAAATTTACTTTTGGAGTATTTTCTAGTTTATACAAATAAGATTAAAAATTAAAAAATTGTATTTTTCCCCATTAGGGGTTTTGTTACTAAATTTTGGTGATAGTGTTAGCTATAACTAACACCAGTGGTCCTGCCAAGTCTAGAGGACTCTCTGCTAAAATTAGCCTAGCTCTGCATTTGGAGGAAAATTTGCAGAGTTTTGCAGTGACCTACATTGGTTCACCGAGTTAGTTGAGTTACTTCTGAGACCTGCACTGGATCACTTCTCTCCTGAGGATCTCAAGGTAACCTCAGCACAAAGCATTAAAAAAACACACAACAGAGGAAGTGTCGTTGGCCGAGAAAATATGGTGGAGATAACAAAGCATTTGATAGAATCCTCCACTCAGCAAGGGAACTCAACATTGATTGTATTCAGACTCACAAACCTACAGCAACATTTTTTGGGCTCCATTCAACTCACACCCCTGATCCACGTGCTCCCTCCAATGTTGTCCCTACACAGAAAGAAAGTGGATCAATCCAAAGGAGAATACAAGACATTGCATATACGCACTCCTCCATCCACGTGACCACGTGGAATGGTCTCTTCCTACAAATGCCATCACACCTGCACAAACCAGCACAAAAAAACCAAGGTGGCATTAGCAAAAGCCATGAGAATTTAACACGGCATCAACAAAATAAAATAAAAAGTGATCCCTTCCAAATAACAATGGAGGAAAAAATGACATGAATAAATAAAAAATGCAGCAAGCAAAAGAAAAAATAGTGGTAGCATATAAAAAGGCGTGAAGAAAAAGATGAGATCCATTTTTTGAGCAAGAAAAATCCCTAATCAACCTCCTCCAACATGCATTCCACGTGGACCCTCTGCCACATTGTTTTTTTAAAAGGTTAGTCAAATTCTGCTTTATTTATATATACGTTTGTTCCTTTTATCTCACAAGTAGATAAGCGGCCAAGGTGGTTAGAGAGAAAGCCTTAGGAGTAAGAGGTGCATGGTTCAAATCCTACCCCCAACTTGACTTTTTGAATTTGGCAAAAATTTTGGAGAACCACTAACTTTAGCGGAAAATTCAAATTTAGTTATAACTAACTAAATTTAGCAGGAAATCCCTAATTTAGGGTAATTTTTTTTTTCTCCCATTCAAGCCTATTTTTTCATTTCGGACATTTTTTTCTAAAGGAGGCCTATCTAAAAATTGCATCTTCAGCTATATTTTTGCAATTTTTGGCGTAGTGGGTCATTTTGGGCTCCGGAGGCCACCAGGCCCACAAAAAAAAAAAAAATTGCCTTGCCATTCAATTTTTTTAGATTTTTGAATGTAATTGCATACTTCAATATATTGTACTAATTTTAAGGTTGCCATAGTCAACTGAAAACTTTGTAACTACTTAAACTGGCAGTATTGTAATCAAAAATAGTAAAATTGGTTCTGTAACACTCACGAGATCCTAGATCTCATTCGCAAGCATTTGGTATATATGGTGCCTCTGGGAAGCGCTTACGGGTAAAGCCGTCATGACTACTACTACACTTAATGCCTAATATAGCTGCAACAACAACGTCATTCTGGGCATCGACCCTTTAAATCGATGGGGAGTAATAAGGTCACAATGCACACACTATGAACCATCCCATCCATCTGTGAATGATTACACGACATAAATCCAGACGAGAAATTATCCAAGTATATAGCAAAGTTACATGCGCGTATGAGGATATTTCTTTGAGCCGGTGTCAATAATCACATCAGACCCCATCAGTATTGTCTTGGTACCACGTATTGAATTCTTTCACGTATGTTAACACCTCTTTCACGTACCACTGGGTATATAGAAAGGGTGAGCTTCTTCCACATACTCGGGTATATCGGAAGGGCGTATATAGAAAGGTTTGGTATATCGGATTGATGGTATATAGATTGGGAGACCTTATACCTAGAGTGATAAGAGCCAAACCCTGTCAGTGATCTCTGCAAAATGGGCACCAATGCCCCCAAATTTTTTCTTCCGGATTCACAACTACTTAGAGGAAACAACTATGCTGCATGGAAGACAAAAATCAAGACACAACTTGAGTTTGAAGAAATCTAGGCCTGTTGTGAATGGTACTCTGACCAGATCAACTACTGATACAACACAACAATGGTAGTTTGATAAAGTAGATCAGAAGGCCAAACTCATCATCTTGTTTGGAGTGTCGATGATGTGCAACCCCACATTTGAGATGCCAAAACAAGCCAAAGAAGCATGGGATAAGTTGAGCACAAGTATACGAGGCCAAGAACAAGAATGTTATACTGAATTTGTAGAGTCAGTTACACACATTAAAGTTCAAGAAGAATGAAAAAATAGAAGCTTTCCTAAGAAGAGTTACAGAATTGAGGGCTTCACTTCTAGCCCTGGGAGAACCGGTCATAGATGATGCTCTCATTCCCATTGTTCTAGAGAGCACTCCCCTCTTCTTACCACATTTTTGTCACAACACTAAACGTGTCAGATATGACAGTTGGTTTTGACAAATTGGTAAACCTACTACAACAAGAGGAAGCAATGCACAATAAGGATGATGAAGAGGAGCAAGCACTGTCTTCACATCAAAAATGGAAAGGAAAAGGTAAAGGAAAACCTAATTCCTATCAAAAATCCCAAAATCAAAATCAGTATCAAGGGGATAGACAACAGAAGAAGCAATGTCCAATCTGCAAAAGAGGACATAACCTACAAGATTGTTGGTATAATACTTACAAGAAAGGTTCATCAAGCAACTCTGGACCTCCACAACAATCTAACAAGGGACATTCTAACTACAATCAAGGGTAGAAAAAGGGGAACTGGAAAAGAAGACCCCACCAACAAGGTAATATTGTTGAGCAACAAGAACAATCAGACAATGAAGACTTCTTGTTCACTGCTCGATCAAGTGAACCATCCACGTCATCTAGTGATGTTTGGTATGTTGATTCGGGGGCCACTCGACACATGACCAGCCACAGAGACTGGTTTATTTCAATGAGGGACACGCCATCAAAAAATCATGTTTCGTTGGGAGATGATTCTTCATATACAGTTCAGGGGATTGGGAACATTTCTCTACCCCTTGGTTCATGCAAATGTAGACTATCAGATGTCCTATATGTCCCTGGGTTGACTAAGAATCTTCTTTCAGTTAGTCAACTCCTAGATCACAACCTAAAAATTGACTTTGATAGTCAATCGGCAAGAAAACGTGTTTGATTCGAGACAAATCAAGAGGCTCGAAAATAATTGCAAAAGCCTCCAATGTGGGACGCATGTTCCAACTTGATTTTGTTCACAGAGACGATCAAGCACTTGTGGCTAAGAACTCCACCTCAACATAGTTGTGGCATCGGAGATTTGGTCATGTAAGTTTCAAATATCTCAAAACACTTCAGTTGGTGTAATATGGTACATGGGCTACCATCTCTTTGAAGGATACAGACAAGTGTCCTCACTGCCTAATAGGAAAACAACACAGAGCTTCATTCCAGAGGAGTACATTTGAGCTCATGGTAAACTTGACCTGGTTCATACCGATCTTTGCTGGTCCAATGCAGCCAAGTCATTCTGGGTTCCAAGTACTTCATGCTTTGTGTTGACGACTATTCAAGAAAAATGTGGATTTTTTGTCTTCGCAAGAAAAGTGAAGCATTTGAAACCTTCAAAAAGTTCAAAGTAGCAGTTGAGAAAGAAACTAGTCATCACATCAGAACTCTCCACTCAGATCGAGGGGGAATTCACCAGTGATGAGTTTAGAGACTACCTACAAACTCATGGGATTCATTGACAAATGCCTCCTCCACACACACCGCAGCAAAATGGTGTTGTTGAGAGAAGAAATCATACTATCATGGAAATGGTGTGATGCATGATCGATGATTCCAGACTTGCAAAGACATTCTAGGAAGAAGCAAATAAAGACAATAGTGTATTTTTTGAACAGAGCACCCACATTGTTGCTCTTGATGGAGTAACACCACAAGAAGCATGGTCAAAATGGAAACCATCTATTGCACACCTCAGAGTATTCGGGTGCAAAGCAAGCATGCACATACCCAAACAAAATAGAAATAAATTGGACATGAAGTCACAGAAACTCATCTTCATTGGGTATAGTGAAGAGACTCTTGGGTATAGATTGATGGATCCTAAGACTAGAAAAGTCTACACCAGCAGAGATGTTGAGTTTTTCGAGAAGAAGGAAGCAGAGACTCCTCCTCCGGACTCACAAGAAGTAGATTTTTCACTAGTTGTAAAAATTGAAGCTGATGTTCCCTCAGAAGATGAAAGTGATGATGGGGATGATGGTGTTGATCAGATAGAACCATGACCCATGGGAATAGTTCAACGTATGCCTAAATGGTGTACAAGTACATTACGAGATGCAAGAATGGATGCTCCACCTAGATACATCCACCCCTGGACCACGGACTCACAGTAAAGCAAGAGAAGAAGTTAACTTTGCTTTGATGAGTAGAGTTATTGAATCAGATGAGCCCTCAACAGTCCAAGAAGCCCTATAGTCAAAAGCTTGGAAAGATGCCATGGATTTTGAATATCAATCAGTGATGAAGAATAACACTTGGCAACTTGTCGATCTTCCACCAAGGAAGAAACCCATTGGATGTAGATGGATATTTAAAACAAAGTACAAAGTAGATGGGACAGTGGACAAGTATAAAGCAAGACTTGTAGCAAAGGGGTATGCACAAAAAGAAGGTATTGACTATGAGGAGACATTTTCTCCCACAACTAAGATCAAAACGATCAGGATGATCTTTTCTCTAGCTTACTCAGTTTGGATGGAAAGTCCACCAAATGGACGTAAAAAGTGCCTTCCTAAATGGAGATTTACAAGAAGAAGTCTACATGACTCAACCTGAGGGATATGTAGTACCTGGTCAAGAAGCAAAGGTATGTAGACTCAGAAATCTCTGTATGGCCTCAAACAGGCACCCGGGCATGGTACATCAAGATTGATGAGCATCTCGTACAACATGGATTTGTTAGAAATCCATACGATCCCAATCTTTACCTCAAAAAGCAAGGGGGAGATTGTGATTGTTGTTGTCTATGTCGACGATCTAGTCATCACAGTAAAGTTCAGTGAGGATGATCGATGCAATGAAGAAAGATCTTAATCGATCATTTCGACATGACTGATCTCGGATGATGCATTATTGTCTTGGATTGGAAGTATGGAAGAAAGAGAATCACATTTTTGTTTCTCAGATGAAATATACCAAGACTATGCTTGAGAAGTTTAGGATGATGGATTACACACCAATTGCTACACCCATGGAGAACAGATTACAGTTATCTCATTCAGATCCATCTCCTGAGGTAAGTGCCACTCTCTATCGGTAGTTGATTGGGAGTCTCATTTACCTGACCTACACTAGACCAGATATCAACTTTGTAGTGAGCTATCTATCCAGGTTCATGCAGAACCCAAAGTTTGTCATTGGAAAGTAAGAAAGGCGTGCATTTGAGATATCTCAAAGGATCAGTGGATCTTGGTCTAGAATACAAGAAGAATGACAACTTCTTCTTGACTGGATATTTGGATTCAGATCATGCAAGTAACATTGATGATAGAAAATCTACTTGGATTTGTATTCTTTATGGGATCTGGACCAATATCATGGGGAAGCAAGAAACAACACTTTGTTTCTCACTCTTCCACAGAAGTTGAGTATCATTCTCAGAGAGAAGCTGTCTGTGAAGTGATTTGGCTACGTCGCATACTAGAAGGACTTGGAATACCACAGGACAAACCGACCACCATGTATGTTGACAATGAAGGTGTTCTCAAACTTGTTCACAATCCAGTGTTTCATGAGAGAACAAAGCACATTGAGGTACATGTTCATTTCATATGTGAGCATGTGTTGAAGCACAACATCCAACTTCAATTTTGTCCAACAACTGAACAACGGGAAGATATCTTCACAAAGTCACTTGCACGTGACAAGTTCGAGTTGTTCAGAGAGTTCCTCTCCACATCCCTTGAGACAATGCACAATTAAGGGGAATGTTAGGTTAATTGTTAGGTTAATTATTTACCTAATATAATTAATTATGCATTATATAATAAATTATTTAATTAATGTTATTAATTAAATAATGTTGTTATATGGTTATATTCCTTCATAACCATCTAATTGTATTTATGTCTACATACGGGTGTAGTTATATTGTTTTAACAATATAATTGTAATTATTCATTTGTGCTTCCCAGATGTTATTGGAAGCTTATGTAATTTGGAATGTGGTTGCACCTGTGCAACTTAGTTTCTTGTTTGTATTGCATTGGTAAACAATAGATTTACAATACCTATAAGTATTTAGTACTAACACCAACAAGAAAATATAAACTAACATTGGTAGATTGAGGAGGTGACAACGCATATTAAGTATGGTTAGTAGCTGCCTTAGGTGCAACTTGTTCATATTTAGGAGGTGGTTCATTGAATATTTTAAGCTTAGAATTATCATTGGAAGGTTTAGACACAACGGGCTCATCCCATTCAATTACATCAAAATCAATTAAGTCTTCAATTATATGTTTAATCTTGAAACATCTATCTATAGAGATATCTATTGCATTGGTGGTAGTCACGATATGATTTTTAATTAAAGTTCCTTCCTTGAGGATGACTAGAGTCCAACTCAAACGGTGTAGAAAGAGAGATAAGATTAGTAGTGAGGATTTATTGCAACACCACCCGAGTTGGTATAGGTAATTTATTAAATCAAGGAGCTCAAATTTGGAGCTTCGTTGGTTGGGAAATTACATTAAAAGTGGTGCCCTTAACCTCAACTCGGGGCTCAATAGCTTTACTTGTTGAAAGTAGATTTTTTTAGAATTTAGCATGAAATTGATTAGAGGATTGATCACTATATTCGAGTGTACCCATGGAAAGTAGATTTCCTTCATGGTCATTAAGGATATGGCACAAGTGATATAAGGAATGAAAGGTATCAAAGATAACTGACTCTTGGATAGGAAGCAAAAGGCTTTGCTAAAATAGGTCTTATAACTCAAAATCAGCTAGGACATTGTTCATTATAGCAAGATTGGTCTTGTAACACAGACTATAGTCACGAAGGTGCTCATTATGTCCTTATTTCATTTTATCCATTGTGCATAAGATATTTTTTACCAATGCTAATAAAAATGATAAAAATGGGTTTCTTTGATGGAGTAAAATATCATACAAAATGAAGCAGTAAATCGTAGAAGCTGTTGCAATGCATAATCTTGTGAACTTATAGGAAACAAATTTGCTAACAATGTATCATCGAAAGCGTAATCTAAGTAAACAACATGAAATGATCTAGGATGTTCTTGTTGATCTTCCTCGTTATTGAAAATAGAAATATTAGGTGAGACAAAACTAGGAGGAAGGGGATATGATGCGACTTCAAGTGTAAGATGACTATGTAGAAGAAGTCAAGAATACATAGAAGAATTATTAGCATCCCATTGCAATTTAAGAAATTGGGCTTGTAGATCACACACCAAGGATTCTTAGGCATTGGTAATTGAAGTATAATTTGGTTAAATGTGAGAGATAAGAGAAGAAGAAAAATGGGTGGTACTCACGGGAATGGAGATATTAATACTTGATTCCCCATGGAGGTAGGGGGAGAAGAAGCTAGAACTAGGAGAATGTGTAGACTATGGTGGTGGTATCGGTAGAAGTTTGGAGTTGTTGTGATTCCTCACAAGCAGCATATAAGAAAAGATATAAATTATGAGGGTTGGCAACAATGTATGTATTTAGATCATTTTAATGTTCAATAGTAAATGCCTTGGGAGGAACATCATTCGTGATGAAGAATTGTTAGAAACCCTAGAAGAAGATAGATCTTATGCACAATATAAAATGGTATGTTCACTAAATGATTTAACCTAAATTGGCTAATATATTAGGGGTGGTAGTCAATGGTAGATTATACTAATCAATTAGTTTTCAATGATAATTGTAGCAATATCAGGAATAATCATTATAAAAAGATAAACAATTATAGATAATGAAACAAATCACTATATTTGAGAAGGAGAAGAGAACTTAGCTAATATCTTAAACTATGTGCTAATATGGGTTGGTCTAATGATTGGAAATGATCTAACAGAGCCTCGCTACTGAAAGCTGTGACTGAGAAACTATCTAGCCCAAAGCATACCCCCAATATAGCCCTTTATGTATACTCTGGTCCTTATGTACTTTTAACCTCTACAACTTCCTAATCCTATTCTTTGCTCCATATTATGTTACTGTCTAGAATTTGGACCTCTGACATTATGTGATGTTTGTTGTGTAACTAATTCAACCTTCAAAACCCTAGATGGTGAGAGTCTTACAAAAAAAATTAGGTGGGTTGTGGGCTCCCCCATGCACTATTGACATCATCACTACTTTGAATACAACTCAAACTAAATGTCATTCTTTCCTATCATGTGATATATTGCACTTGATGTTTTCCCTAGCTTGACTTGACCTTGATGATGTGCCTTTGTATTTGCAAAAATGATTAGGTGACTGCCCTAGAATGAGTATGCAAAGTATGTGGAGCTCAATGGAGTCTTAGAATAACTTCTTATGATTTTTCTTAGTGGTTTCTCATTAGGATGTTAGGTTCCAAAATAGAATGAAATTCCTCCTCAATGAGAAATGAATAACTTGCTTATATATGTGTTTTCGAATCTAAAAAACTTCAATAAGGTTGACTAGGATTATACCAAAGGAATTCAAATAGAGAAAAGTATCATTAGAGGAAGAGGGACCAAATCAGTTAGGTCGTCCCACAGCGTATGGGTGTTATGGCTCTCATTGTCTGCTATGGTCCCCGATGCATGTGCGAGTGATCTGAAATTTGGAATTATAATATGTGATGGTATAGCTTGACTTGATGAATTAATATGACTATTGTGCAAATAAATAGGTTGTGTGTGCAAGCAAGAATGAGAGGGATATATCTAGGGATAACATAGTTGGCCACATTGGGCAAGTGTGGACTAGTGAAAGAGTGTTTTTACAATACATGAATTACCAAAATGAGTGTCTACACCTTTCTATTTGTTATATCTTTTACTAATCATTAATAAATATTATTGTAATGCTTAAGAATAATCATTGGTCCACCTAAACTTTTTGTTTCATTCCATATATGGTGCTTAAGGAATTCACAATACATATTTCACTTAAAATCATAAATTATTCCCAAATAAACATCAAATTTAAGCGATATGATTATTTTTTGGGAAACTTTTCATCATTTAAAGGTTGGATGAATAAATATCTTGTAAATTTGATTGTTAGTGGATAAGAGTAGATTAAATCATTACAAATAGATTATAGTCAAGTTACTAGCTTGCTTAAAATTTCTAATGCATTCATCAAGCACTATAAGCTAGTTTTTAGGCTAAAGATTTTATTGAGGAATAATAAACTACTCTTTGGTAATGTCTTCATGTCGTCGTTCCTTCCAAGATTTAACCCTTAGCTCAGATAAAATGTTATTATCCACTCAATTTAGAGGAAATTCATCTAGCTCTATAATGTATGGCCAATGATAAAGCCCTAGGAATTTATGGCTCCCTTGTTAGTTATATAAATTTACCTATATTTTTGTTGGTACCAACTCACTTCACGTCTACAAAGTGGAATTATCTACGCAATCTTTAGGTAAAATAATTAATAAAGGAAATATCAAATTCATAAATAAATCTAGTAATCCAAATCTTGTTAGTATTTGGTGGCCTATCACTTTGTTCAATGTCTTGTACAAAAATCATTGTTAAAGATTTAGCATTGCACATTTTCCACATTCTCCCTTCTATTTCAAGACCCAAAAAAATAAGTTTTTATCAAATGATGATACATTATTGACAATATCATTGCTATTTACGATGGAATGGAAAGTGTTTTTTTCCTAAAAACAATCTATCTTCCTTGAGAAAGCATATGACCACATTGAATGGGCATTCATCCTTTCCATGCTTCAAGCTCTTGGATTTTTGAAGTTTATCTTTGGGTGGTACAAACTCTCTTTATGGATGCATCTATTTGTCTTACCATCACTATTCATAATTCCAAAATATTTTTCTTATTTTTCTCTATCCAATAGGATTGTCCTTTAGCTTGTGCATTATTTATTTTGCTTGTTAAAGCTTTTGGATATTTTCTTGTCACTAAGATTCTAAGGGATTAGTTTGGAATTTCTTGTTGGATCACTCCACTCAACTTGCTATGCCCTTAACCTATTGCTTGTATTAGGATATGAGTAGCTGACTTGTGGCTTACCATATCATTTTATTATATCATTTATACTTTCTCATGCTTAATAGGTCGGCCTTGGTGATGGCCATAGCATATGAATAGTATATATAGGGGATTGTAGGTAGTAGTTCATTATCATTTGAGCATTTGAGTCTTATTATATGGTTTGGAGGTTGCCCCTCGAAGTGGCAAAGCTATTCTAATTGCATATTGAGATCATTATTCTAAAATATTGTGTTATTTGGTGTTCTATTGTTGCTCATAATCTGAATTATACTAGTAATTTCATTACAAGTGGTATCAGAGTCTGCGATCTGGGCCAAAATTAGGCAAAAACCCTAATTTTTATTTCCATGATATATTTTGAACCAGAGCAATTGGTGGGAGATATTTTTACCAAAGTTGTGAAACATTTCAAGTAAGGTTCTTTGAAAATTTCAAACTTTTTTATTTATTTTGCAAAAGTTATTACAAATTTAGGGTTTTTCATAAAATCTCTCCCTAGGGTGCAAATTGTGGAATTTTTCAAGTTATTTACATTTTCAGAAATCTCTCAAAAAATAGTATTAGTATCTTCTCTATGTTTTTTCCTGTTTGGCTGAATTTGTATCGAAACCCTAAACAAACCCTAAACCCTAAGGTTTGATATCATGGCGGGGCCTTCCACAAGAGAAAAAAAGAATCTGGTTACTCTAGGTAAAACCCCAGATAAAGATGGGGTAGTGATTGAAGAGATGGAGTCAGAAGGGGTAAATACAGATTCCTCAGCACTAGGGTTTACCTTAGTTGATCATAAGGTGAGCCAACTTGAGTATGAGTTGTGAAATGTACAATTTGAGATGGCCTCTAAAGGAGACATAGACCAAATCAATCATCGGTTGGATGATATCATGCAACATGTAAAGGGTAAAAAGTATGGCCCAAATCTGGCCCATATCAACCAAGGAGGATCTTCAATTCAAAATCATGGACAAAATAACCATGTTGGATCACTTTTCCAACCCAATCAGAATCCAACTTATTCGCAACCACGGAACATGATGCCGAAAGTGGATATGCGCAAATTTGATGGTAAGGATCCCTGAATTGGATAAATCAAATGGAGAAATTCTTTGAGTTACATCAAACACCATCAAGACAAAAGGTGACATTGGCATCCATGTATCTTGAACCAGACCAATTCGTTTGGTATCGATGGTTATGTGCTCAGAGGCAGAAGAATGGTCTCAGTGTCACTTGGACAATTTTTACCGAGGAGTTGCAATTGCACTATAGTTCCAAGTGTTTCAAAGAACTACTTTAGTCAATTAGAAATTTATGACAAAAAGGATCAGTCAAAGATTATGTGCATCAATTCATAACCTATCCTTAAGGGTGGAGAATATTCCATAAGAGAATCTGAATGACCTATTTCTTGGGGGTCTTAAGGACCACATCGAGCATGAGGTACGTATGTTTAATCCACTCAAGCTTTCTGATTCTATTATCATGGCACATCGAGCAGAGGAAAAAGTTATTTGTAGTAGGAGGCCGCCTTTCATTAACACCAGAGACCGTAGTATCTCTTCCCCTTCATTTTCTAGGCCAATTAGACTGACTCCTCAACAAATGGAAGAAAAGAGAGAAAAAGGATTATGTTTTAACTGTGATAACAAATATGGACCGGGACACAAATGTGTTGAGAAGAAGTTGTTCTATATTGACGGAGGTAATGAGGATGATGAGGAAGCTGAAATTATAGGAGAGGCTGAGGAACCAATAGAAGATGAAGTAGAGGATCACCAACCTACAATTTCTTGCCATGCATCATTGTCAGTATTAGTACTCCTCAAACACTCAAGGTTATTGGCTATCTCAAAAAATAGAAGGTGACAGTGTTGATTGACTTGGGGAGTACTCATAACTTCATAAATAGTAAGTTAGTTGCCCGCCTCAATTGTTTTATTTACCCAACTCCAGAAATGCAAGTTATGATTGCGGATGGTGGGATAGTCAAGTGCACAGAAAGTGCCATAATATCAAGCTTTCCATGGGAGACTACATGTTAGACTCACCTATGTTTGCTATTTCTATGGGAGGGGTAGATATTGTTTTGGGTGTCCAATGGCTCACAACCTTAGGTACTATAGAGATGAATTTCCAAGAATTGTTCATGCGATTTCATTCAGATGGAAGGACAATACAATTGAATGGGATGGTAGCTAAGTCTCCATAGATTATTAGCTCTCATCAGATGCAGAAGGTTCTTTAAAAGGAGTAGATGGATTTATAGCAAAGTTATTTTCCATAGAAGTACAAAATATAGAGTCTTCAATGCCACCCGATCTTTAGAAGATTGTTGATGCTCACTCATTTATTTTTGATGAAATTCCAAAGGGACTACCACTAGTTAGGGATCATGATCATGTCATTCAGTTGATTCCAAGGAGCCAAACACCTAACATCAGACCATACAGATACCCATATTCCCAGAAAAGTGAGATTGAGAAAATGGTTCAGGAAATGTTGAAGGCATGTATCATCAGGCCTAGCCAAAGTGCATATTCTTCACCAGTGGTCATGGTATGTAAGAAGGATGAAACATGGAGGATGTGTCCAGATTACCAAGAACTCAACAAGTACACCATCAAAGATAAGTTTCCTATTCCAGTAATTGATGATTTACTTGATGAATTACATGGTGCTATTTATTTCACAAAATTAGATCTTCGTTCGGGTACCATCAAATTAGAATAAAAGAGGAAGATGTTCATAAAATGGCTTTCAGGACTCATGAGGGCCATTATGAGTTTTTGGTAATGCCTTTTGGTCTTACAAATGTGCCTCAACCTTTCAAAGCTTGATGAACATTATTTTTAGGCCATTTTAAGGAAATTTGTATTAGTTTTCTTTGATGACATATTGATTTACAATAAGACATGGGAAGAACACTTACAACATGTAAATAAAGTGTTGGAAGTTTTGGAGAAACATACTCTCTATGCAAAGCCATCCAAATGTTCTTTTGGTGTACAAGAGGTAGAGTACTTGGGTCACATTGTATCCCATGAAGGCGTCAAAGTTGATCCTCGAAGATCAAAGCTATGGTGGAATGGCCAAGGCCCAAAACTCTAAAAATATTTGTGGGTTCCTAGGACTAACAGATGGTACTATAAAAGATTTGTGCGGGGATATGGTAGAATAGCAACCCCACTCACTGCATTGCTAAAGAAGGATGCCTTCCATTAGAAAAACGTAGCCACTAAATCCTTTGAGCAAGTCAAGGAAGCTTTGTGCAAGACCCCGTTTTGGCTACTCCCAACTTCTCAAAAACCTTCATTATTGAATGTGACACTTCAGATCGTGGATTGGGAGCAGTTCTAATGTAAGAAGGAAGACCAATTGCATTTGAGAGTCACCAATTCAAAGGAAAAATCTGCTCAAACCTGTCTATGAGAAAGAAATGATGGCTATTCTTCATGCGGTCAAGCAATGGAGGCCCTATCTCATGGGTAGACACTTCAAGGTAAAAACTGATCATGATAGTCTCAAATACTTTTTAGAGCAAAGGTTATCATCTGAGGAACAACAAAAGTGGGTAACAAAATGTTGGGTTATGATTTTGAAATCATATACAAAAAGGGTAAAGAAAATGTAGTAGTTGATGCGTTGTCCAAAAGGGATACATCCGCATATGCCTTACTATGTGGAATGTCCATGTTGATGGCTGATTGGGTGGATGAAGCAAGATTAGAATGGGATCAAGACAAGGATACACAATCTCTAATATAGAATATCAAGCAAGGATCTATGACATCTAACAAATTTGAGTGGAAAGGTAATGCCCTATGGTACAAGGACAAGTTATACTTGAGTAAAGATTTGAGTAAAGCATAAGATTCTTCAGAGCTACATGCCTCACTTTGTTGGAGGACACTTTGGGTTTTTGAAGACATATCATAGAATAAAAAGAGAATTATTTTGGGAAGGACTCAAGGGGGATGTACAAAATTTTGTATCAGAGTGTTTAGTGTGCCAACATAACAAAGGGGAAACAATTAAGACACTGTGTCTGTGCAACCCTTACCAATTCCTAGCTAGAGATGGGAGGAGGTCTCCATGGATTTCATCACCGGATTGCCTTGTTCAGAGGGTAAGAATGTTATTTTTGTGATTGTGGATAGGCTCACAAAATATGCCCATTTTTGTGCCCTATCACATCCATTTCAGCCTAATACAATCGCAACTATTTTTTGGAGACAATTCAAAGGCTACATGGAACCCCAAAGATAATTATAAGTGATCGTGATCCTATTTTCACAAGTAATTTTTGGACGGAATTATTTTCATGTTTGGGTACTTAGCTAGCTCACAGTTCATCTTATCATCCTCAAACTGATGGGCAAACGGAAGTGGTCAACAAATGCTTAGAGGGGTATCTATGTTGTTTTGTATCAGATAAGCAAGAAAGGTGGATTAAATGGCTACCACTTGCAGAATGGTGGTATAACACATCTTTTCATACCTCTTCTCAAATGACCCCATTTTTAGCATTATATGGTTACCATCCACCTTCTATCACTTCCTCCTTGAGGGTGCAAACTAAGGTCAGAGATGTTGAGGAACACATTCAACATCAACAACAGTGTTTTGGCTAGTTTGAAGGAGAATTTAGCATTAGCACAAAACAAGATGAAACAACAAGCAGATCAACACCGTAGTGAAAGACATTTTGAAATTGGTGACTAGGTTTTTGTACATCTCCAGCCTTACAAAATAGATGTCCCTAAAGCAATAGAAAAAGGACAACAAACTTGCTCCTAAATATTATGGCCCTTATCAGGTTCTACAGAAAATTGGCAGTGTTGCTTATAAACTAGAGTTGCCTCCATCTTCACACATACACCCTAGTATTCCATGTTTCATGCTGAAGAAGGTTATTGGACAGAAATTTGAAGCCCAGATAGAGTTACCAAAACTTGACGAGGAAGGAAGAATCATTTTGGAGCCAGAGAAGATTCTGCAAACACGTACTAAGAGGTTGAGAACCAGAGACATTAAGGAATATCTGATCAAGTGGAAGAATCTGAGCATAGAAGATGCAACCTGGGAGGATGAAGGTTTTCTACAAAAACATCCAGATTATTCAACATTGAGGACAATGTTGGTTTGAAGGGGAAGGGCATGCTACGCCCTTAACCTATTTCTTGTATTAGGATATGAGTAGCCGACTTGTGGCTTACCATATCATTTTATTATATCATTTATATTTCTCATGCTTAATAGGTTGGCCTTGGTGATGGTCATAGCATATGAATAGTATATATAGGGATTGTAGGTAGTAGTTCACTATCATTTGAGCATTTGAGTCTTATTTGGTTTGGAGGTTACCCCCTCGAAGTAGCAAAGCTAGTATAATTGCATATTGAGATCATTATTTTGAAATATTGTGTTATTTGGTGTTGTATTGCTGCTCATAATCTGAATTATACTAGTAATTTCATTATTGCTGCTCATAAGTTTTTATCAAATGATGATACATTATTGACAATATCATTCTATTTTCAATGGAATGGAAAGTGAATTTTCTCCTAAAAACAATCTATCTTCCTTGAGAAAGCATATGACCGCATTGAATGGGCATTCATCCTTTCCATGCTTCAAGCTCTTAGATTTGTCGAAGTTTATCTTTGGGTGGTACAAACTCTCTTTATGGATGCATCTAATTGTCTTACCATCACTATTCATAATTCCAAAATATTTTTCTCTATCCAACGGGATTGTCCTTTAGCTCGTGCATTCTTTATTTTGCTTGTTGAAGCTTTTGGATATTTTCTTGCCCATTATGATTCTATGGGATTAGTTTGAGGAATTTCTTGTTGGATCACTCCACTCAACTCATCAATGGAAACTTTTCAAATGAATCCTTTTTCATGTTTGCGAAAAATAAAGCCTCTTTTAAAGAAACAATGTATTGTCTTGATATTTTTGCAAGGCTTTTGGCTCTAATTTGCAATGGACCAAGTCTCTATGTTATGTACAAAAACATGTTCCCTACGTTGGATTGGATCAAAAATACCCTTAGAAGTGGCTTTAATGAAAATTAAAATTAAAATACTTAAGGTATTTTGTTCACCTTTGGGAGCACTTCACCTGAGTTATGACAATATGATTTAGCTAGAGTTGAGAAGAAAATTGCCTTCTAAGTGACTCGATCCCTATTTATGACTAGAAAAATATAGGATTGTACTAATATTCTTGCCACCACTCATACGGTATTCTCTTATTGGGACCCTACTAAGGAATCTTATAATAAGTTTCCCAAGATTTTTGGGACTTTATGTGAACTAATGCTAAAAAATCAAGGGCTTTCACCAAGTTGTTTGGCATGTTTACTTCCTCCCTCAATAAAAATGTAGTATGGGCATTATTGATGTTTATAGGCAAAGATTAGATCTCTGTTTTGAGTAGATTATCAAAGCTCTTGATTGGAATGAGGATTGGAAATTTATCTTAAGGAATTATATTACAATAATCATACCCTATGACAAAACTCGTTGGAAGAAAATTAGGTTTCATATTTGCTCATAACTTTCATTCCAATTAAAATCGAGGGTTATTTCACTACCAAAGAGCTTGTGGAAGAATTTTGAAGTGGTCAATTTGTATCTATATTGGGTTGGTGATGGCTTCAAATATTGGGTTTCCTTCAATAATCTTAACATTTGGTGATCACTTATTATGATAGGAAATTGCCTTCCTTTGGTGGAAACTCGTGGAATTAAGGTTCTTTGCTTATATATGAAGGGAATTAATTACTTTTAGTTTGAACCATGTACATTACATAAATTAGATATCATGGCTTGAGATTAAAATTAAATATAAATTTGTCAATTTAGGAATTTTTTCCATTCTAAAAATTCAGGAACTCTTCTGGATGTTATATTGCACAAGCTCGGCCTTCAATTGTTGTTTTCCTATTGGTGGGATTGACATTGGACTATTTACCCATTTTTTTAAATACTAGCTAATAATGCTCTATAAACTCATGAACACCTTATCCCTTACTCTCTATGAGTTGAACTCTTGGTGGAGCCTTAAATTTTCTCTTAGATTTTCTTTCCTTGCCTTAATCATGTCTTGAATTTACAACCGTAACCAAATATTTTGCACTTCTTATGGTGTTTTTTTAATCAAGGTCTACCATTAGGAGATAAGCTTAAACATATAGAGGTCTTGAAACCAAAATTTCATGCATGTAGTTGACCTATAACTTTTATACACCTTTTTGGTATTGTTGTCGTGCTTAAGGTGCATGTACCTATATCCACTCATTTTTTTTTCCTTGCTAGCGTTGAGCCATTCACGTGGAAGTTGGTTTTGGGGACTCATCTCACCGGCTCTACCTGATATTGATTTTTTTGCTAGTTTTTAGATTTATTATTCTAATTCAACTATAGAAAGTTAATTTTTTTGTTATTTTTAATCATGATGATATTTCATTGCATTTCTAAATAAATAAAAAATCATTTTCATGCTTTTTTGTGCTTACAAATTCAAGCACAATGGAGAAGGTGGTTATGGAGTTTCATCATTTATAGGAGCTACTTGATCACTAAGGAGTAACCCTTGCACCATGAGTTGATGATATGCCATAATCGGGCTCTCCTTTCCTTGCCACTAGGTGGAGGAGGATCCGTTCATGTAGTCGAAATTCATCCCAATTCACCATCGTTTCTCTACCCCACCACCTCTCGTGACAGTGGTCCTTAGAGCCCACTAGTGCCTTGAGGGAACACTCTACTAGACCATCTATTGATGTTTTGTCTCATTGTCCCTCTACAATGCAAGGTGGTGTCATTATTGGCTCATATAGACACAAAAATATGCACTTATTACTAATACATTATGCCTCTAGTATGTCATTATATGCATGATTCCTAAGTGAGAAAACTAGACATTGATAACACTTGTTTTGTTTTACTTTGACATAATTATATCTTTCCATGCTTTTTTCCTTTGCTTTTCTAGAATTATTATGTTACTTTTTGACATCTCACAATGTGTTACTCATTTGAACATTTTTTTATTTATCTTAAGAGCCTTGTGGACATCAACACCAAGAGAGGACATGAGTGGCTGATGTTATTGTCCCCTTGTGGGTTTTTCTATCATCTCAATTAGTTTTTACATTTTGAAGTTACGTACCATTGGTTCATATTTTTCTAAATTTTTGTGGGTTACCTTCTAGTGTTGTCAATTTATTGAAATTCAAACAAAGGAATTGTATATATACATAACTTACTACCTATTCTAAGGGGGAGAAATCATGTCACTATTTTCTATCTACTAATTGGGAAAAAGGAACACTTAAGGACTACATTTAGGCTACATTATTCACTGCATAGGAAGGGAAAATTCTAAATTTTAGGACACACATTATCTTGGGGAAGTATTGTAGCTGTTATCTTAGTGAAAATTGCACTTGGGAAACCTAGCTTTGAGGAACATAATTATATCACACACACACTAGAACTACATTGATTCTGAAATGTAGTGTAGTGCTTGGTGACAATCATATTGGGATGACCATTAAGGTCTATCTAGCTCAAGCATATACATCTTTTATTTCATATAATGTATGTTTGAGCCTTATGCGCAGTAGGTAGGGTTTTTTTACACGTACATGTGCGACAGGAAAATCCTATGACGAAGTGGATGTGATGTAGCAAAGTGAAGGAAAATTATCAAACATTGAAAGAACTATATCCACACTCACTACTAGGACAATAACACCTAGTTCAAACACTAGCGCTCGGGATGGTTTTGTCCCTTATTTGGCACTTCTATCTAGCACACATATAAATCATTGTCTTATAGGACGAAACATCCTGACCCTAGATTAAGCCTATTCCACCAAAGCATCACATCCTAGATTCAAGACGAGATAGCCAAATATCAGCTAAGTCACTCTCATATTCTTATTTTTTGTACTTGTTTTTCATTACATGTTTGTACATTACATGTTTTTTATATATTTGATTGATCACTAATTCTCTAACTTAATATTTAATTTTTATTAAATCATTTAGTGAACTTAATTATTGGATGTCTTTATTGGATCTATTATTTACCAAATTATAGGGGTTATAGGTTTTGCATGCTTTCTCTTTTATGCCCATTACCCGTAGTGGTCAATTTGGTCCTCCACAATATATTGATATCCTCCCACCTACTCATAATCATCCCAAAATTATGGTTGAATCTACACATGTTGATCCTTTCCTTAATTATATTCATGATCATTCGTATGATGAAGACACTAATATTGATTAGGATCAACTTGATGCTCTCACTAATTTCCATTCCACATTACGTGAAAATACCACTCATGTCCCACATGTTCTAGATGCTTTATTGGTGTCAAGCATGTTTGTGACAATGTTTTCCATGTCAATATGATTCATACCTTAGGGATTACTACTATTTCTACCCCTTCTATTCTACTTTCTTCTACCCCCACCAATACGGGGGCATCCACCATCCATATTCCTATTCCCACACCTAACACTCATTTTTATTATTTTATCATTTCTCATATCTAACCTAATTCCTCTTTAGAAAAACCATGCCTTGGAGTCCATGTAGCACGATTTATAAGCACAAGTTTTCCAGTTATAACACACCTTTTTCCTCTTTATCCCCCTCTCTTAATTCTTCACTTCTCCTACATAGTCCTCTTGCACTGAGGTTTCTTCTTACCCACTTCCCTCTAATTTTATTTCACCTAAATTCCTCCTTTGGATGATCATAGAGATCCACAAGAGTGTTTTAGATCATTTCTGTTGCATGTTTGGTCTATGTTTGTGATGATACATTATTGATTTGAATTATTTCTTAGGAGCTTACATGTTCATATGATTTGTTAATGGTTCTCTGATTTACCTTTACACTATGTTAGATCTTTCACTTCTTTCAAAAATCTATTTTTGGAACATTTTTCTATGAATATTGGAACTAAAATATCATATGCACAAATGGATAAAATGAAGAAAGGATCTAATGAAAATCTTAGTGACTATGTTTTGCGTTATAAGAGTAATCTTACTAAAATGAACAATGTCTTGGCTGAATCTGAATTGTAAGATCTATTTATCTAAAGTATATTGCCTCCTCTACAAGAATGTGTCCTCTTGGATTCTTTTCATTCTTTGATCACTTATGTCATACTCTTAAAGAACGTGAAACCAAGCTACTTTATATGGGAAATCTTAAGTATGGTGATAATACTTAACATCCATCTAGTAAAAAAATCCAAATAAAATGTACTTTTAAGAGAAAACCTAATGATCCTAAGGTTACTGTTAATGTTGTATCTCAGCCAAAAAAGCTCCAAATACAACCTACATGATGCATTTTTACTAGATTATCATATCCACCTCATATCTTGTTTCCTAAGCTCGTTGAAAGCAATCTAATTTCCTTCAATCCCCCCTTGAATTAGATCCTAACCATCCTCAAGATAAGAATTTTGATGAGAATGCACATTTTGATTATCATATATGTAATGGACATTCTACTCATAAATGCTTTAAGCTTAGACATTTGATTCAGGACTTGGTTGTTAATAATGAACTTGAATTTCCTTAACCTACTATTTCTAAATATGCAAACGACAATGGAAAACTTAATATTTTTAATGATACATTACCCATACATGACAAAGTGGTTCCTGAAGCTTAATTTAATTATTCTTATCATGCATTTCCACCTCCATTGTCTTTTGACCATCCTCTTGATTTTCTTAGTAGTACTACTAATATTCCCCCCGTCTATTATTACTTTCACTCGATACAAATTTTTCTTTTTCTTTTTCATCACATAAAATTCACATTTATGCTATTTTTGGTACTCGTGATGTTAACAATGTCATGGTGCATCCTTAGATCACATACTTCTTATGGGCATGTGATTCTCCCAATCACTGTTGGGCCCCTTATTATCTTTATGCCTTTCTCTATTGGATCTGAGGTTACGCATTATGACATGGTCTTAGGACTTCCTTAGCTTAAGGATGTTAAAGTCATCCCATCCATAGTTCATTTATATCTTAAGTTTGTACATGAGAATCATGTTGTCACTATTCGAGGCATCCCACCATAGACCCCTTTATCTTTGGCACCTATCATTGTCACATCTTTAGTTATTACTACCACTAGTACACCTAATTCTACACCTCCTAATGATGGCCTCATGCCTTTGAGATATACTACTCAAGTATCTAAAGCTCTTACCACTCCTAGTGCTAGTTCCACATGTTCACGTAGATATCCATCACCTACGATTTCTACTTACTAGACCACAATGTCTTTATCGGTCCCCTTGTCCACCTCATAGGATACATGCTACACATGGTACATCTAGGCCCACTTCATGGTCTCATTCTCCACATGCACAACATACCCCTATCTAATTTTAACTATGGGGTTGTCATGGTAGAGAGTTATTTGGTATATTCGAATGCTCGTGTTATGTGTATAGGATGATTCATATTCGATGGATCACACAACTTGGATGATTACGGTTACACATCCCAACACATGCACTTTCACATAACATTAGGTTGTTGCATCATTTTTACACGCATTCCTCTCTCAAATTAATAGATAGTTGTGCCTCACCCTATGTCCTCATTGGATAGATCACTATGACATTTACACTTGGGGCATCAATTCCCCCTTACTACCCGATGACACACTCTTGTGTTAGGTTCAAACATGGTGTCGAGGGTGCACTTACCTATATGAACCTCACTTTACACACATACACGCTAGCTGGGGCAACCTTTTCTTCCCTTCCCTACTAATATGATCTCATATTCGGATAATACAAAAACATTTAGATAGCTACTGACAGATACAAAAACACTAGCTTAGATCTTGGTTGGATGTATATTTGCTTACTTATATTATCACGTGTTGCATTTTACCTATCATGTTAGTTTGATTCATAGTATGTTCTATCCTTTTACATATACACATGCGCGTTCACATGGTACTTTGAGGTGAATGTAGGTTATATACATGTTATCACATGATGCATGATGCTTGACATTGTTCTCTACTAGTCCCACCAAGGCTCCTAGGGGCATCTAACTTCCATACCTTTCCATCATTAGGTGTTATCATTGTAATATCTACTACTTTCATTTCTAGTTGATTTAGATTCACACATTGTGACATAATATTCATTATTCTAACATGATAATAGGTGATTCATGTGTAGCATTTATCTTACAAAACTACTTCCAAACCATGGTTATTTATTTTACGTGTGTCTTGTCTTCTATGATTGTGACTTGTTTGCCTTTGTTTGTGGGATATGTTCTATGATTACTTGTTTTTCTGTATGGCCTAGAAGGCCTCAATTGTCTTGTGACATCTTGAGTGGTGTCCCATATTTTCCACTAGCTACTATGTTGTCTTCTTATTGTTTTATTGTGTGTTTTACTTATTTCTATTACATTATACTATGATTGTTTTCCATTAACACTCCTTGCTAGATTTCTTTCCCTTGTTTTTCATGTGTCATGATTGTTACTATGCACATTCCATATTCCTCCTACAATAATCCTTCTTCAAATGTACAAATCAACTTCAGATCCTCTCATTTGGGCTATCCTTGCATTGATATACCTTTTGCACCCCAGACGGGGAGAAACCATCGGGTGATAATTTCACCCTCTCAACAGATTCAAAATCTAGGAACAAAATGCTATATAACAAAATTGGATAGATTAAGAACTCAGAAAATGGTTCGAGAATCAAAGTTGGGACAGAGACACAACAAAGGGATAGAAGCACTTTGAAACCGACGAGAACGATGGGTGATAGTGTTACTTGCCCGGGCATTTTTACCCGATTGGAAAAAAATTAATATTTGAAAATGGTACAATTTATGAGTGACATGTTTATATAGAATCCAACAAAAATTCAGCTCTAGTTTACTATCCGTAACAAAGCAAAAACTAGTGGCATGTTTCATACTTTGGGAAAGGGAACTAATTATTCTTCTTTCTCGGTTCACATTTTTCTTAATTGTATATAATAAGGAATGACTCCTAGGGCATATGCAGGATAATTATATGCCTATAATAATTTTTCATTCATAGCCGATTCTATTGGGATTAGGACCATATGCAATGGAAATTATGTGTGGAGAAGCATCATCAACGAAGGGAAAAACTAACCACTCCCCCAAGACTAATCCTTTGGTGGTAAGACGCCTAAATCCTCAAAGTATTCACATTAGTTCAGGGATTGTTCACCCCCGACCCCTCCAATCATCTCCTAGCAAAAGTTCTCAAAGGTAACAATACACAAGAACACTACATCCTCTCTCTCTTAGCATTCAGGTGTACTATATCCTTGATTCACTTGTTTTCCTTACACATTTCTATTCTAGTTTTTCTGAGCTAAAGTTCAATTTCATATACCATGAGCATTAACTACACTTTTCTTCCTATACTGAGATCTGTCCTTATCCTAGCAAAAAGAAACATAAATGGAACAAGAAGCAATCTCAAACATAAAACACTCAGGAAAAGGAAAAATTTAGTTACAAATGCAAGTATCCTTTTCACTATGCGCACAAGTCACCCCTAGGGTTCTTATCCCCAGTTAGTCTCCATGATACACATTCTACAATCTCCATTCAATACATTAGTTACTGACCTTCTTTGCTCTCAACATGGTACACTCTTCATGTCTACTTTATGCTACCAAATATTCATTCAGCAACATAAAGTGCGGGAAAATGTAGACACAAAAATATGCACTTATTACTATTACATTACACCTCTTGTACTTCATCATATGTGTGATTCCTAAGTGAGAAAACTAGGCATTGATAAAAATTATTGTGCTTTACTTTGACATTGTTTTATCTTTCCACGTTTTTGTCCTTTACTTTTATGGAATTATCATGTTACTTTTGGAAATATCACAATGTGTTACTCAACCGAGCATTTTCTTATTTATCTTTAGAGTTTTTCAGACATCAACACCCGATAGATGATAGGAGTGGTCGATGCTACAATCCCCTTGTGGGTGTTTTGTCCTCTCAATTGTTTTTACATTTTAAAGTTACACATCACTTGTTCATCCTTTTCGGGGAAATTAGGTCGCTATTTTCTATCTACTACTTAGGAAAAGGAACACTTGAGGACTGCATTTGGGTTGCATTATTCACTGCATAGGAAGGGAAAATTTTGAATTCCATGACACACATTATCTTGAGGGAAAATTAGTTATAGCCTATTATCTTAGTGCAACTTGTACAAGGAAAACCTAGCTTTAAGGGACATGATTCTATCACACACACACACACACACACACCAAAACTACATTGAGTCTGAAATGTAGTACAATGCTTGTTGAAAATCACATTGGGGTGATGACGAGGTTATTCTGACTCAAGCATATTCATCTTTTACTCCATCTAATGTATGTTTGAGCTTGTGCAAGTAGTTAGGGTTTATTTTGTAGGTACATATATGATAGGAAACTACATAATAAAGTGGATGTGATATAAAGAAAAGTTAAAGCAACCTTATCAAACCCTGAAAGAACCAAATCTATACTCACTACTATGAAACTAGCGTCTAGTTCAAACACACTAGCACTGAGGCGGTTATGTCCCTTTCTTGGCACTTTTGTCTAAAGCACACCTATAGATCATTGTCTTCCATATGAAGCATGCACAGTCTAGATTAAGCCTTTTCCACCATCATCCCATATTAGATTCAGCGCATATAGCCAAATATGAGCTAATTCACTCACATCCTCTTGTTGTTTGTACTTTTTCATCATTGCATGTTTTGTATGTTGTGTGTTTCGATATATCTTATTGATCACCATCTCTACGAATTAAAATTTAAATATTGTTAAATCAACTCATTTTCATGTGGTTGGGAATTTTTTTGTCTTTGGATATACATGAATCTCAAACTTTGGATGGATGGCCCAAATCATACCCTTTGATTGAGGATTTGATTAGATTGGGGACTATCCTCCTTCAGACAATCTACCACCTCCCCCAATGTTGTTGCTTGTGTCTGAGTCCCTTCCTTATGTAATTTGGCAATCTATTATTTTAGTTTTCCCATGTAACAAGTTTGTTTATGACAAGTCATGTATTTTACTGACATGGATATCGATTTGTGGATCTTTCTATCTGTACTTCTATAGTAATGATTTATATAAATATATGAATAATCATGTCAATATGTGTGTTCTAATAAGAATTATGGTGGGTATTACTAACATCAGTTGTATCAATGATGAATCAAATGACAAGGCATGAAACATCATCATGTTACCTTGATACATGCAAACAATGCCAACCTTCTCAAGTTTTTTTCCTATCTCATACTTCATAGGTTCGACCGGGTGCTTCTTAAGAGCTTAATGCTTGCGAATATCTCGGCCTCAACTCAATTAGCTTGGCTTCCGGCTTGGTGTATGTTATCTTTAATTCACACAACCATCCCTCAAGCTTGGTTCACAATCACTTTTGTCCCTATTTTACTTTGTTATGCTCTTCTCTTACTTCATAGACTCTATCAAGCTTAGATATCAATTTACCTCCTATTGTTATCTCAGATTGTGGATATTTTCATCTAGTTTCCATATCTTATTTGCATATGGTTATCACCATCTTAACTTGAATATCTTATTTAGATATTAAAACATTTAATTATGCCTTGTCGTTAATTTCAACTCCTTTGCATTGTTCAAGATTTATGCAGGTCATTCATGTCCATTCCTATTTATCAATTGTTCTTTCACCTTGAATTATCTCACTTATTCACAATATCATTTGTCTCCTTTCTCATCTTCCATTTTTTAAAGGTTCTTAGCCTTTTTCATGTAAATGGGACCTTGCTAACTAGTTCTTGGTCTTATTAGTCATCATTTATCCTCTTAGGTCCTTAACACTTTTTGTCTCTCTTCACAACTATTTCTCACATGTGACTTATGGATCGAGCTTAACATTATTACTCCTATCCATTGTTTATTACTTTGGATCTACATGTTAACATTGCTTTTAATCAATGTGTAGGTGTAGTATGACTTCCTCACTTAGGTTCATATGATGTTGTCTTCATCACTTTCACTTCTTTAATGCTCGTTTAATCCAGTTTATTTAAAAAAATTGAACACAAATGATTATAATTCTCGGTATTCAATTAAGAAATGAAGTATCCTAAAAGAAAGGACATGTAGAGCATGCATGTGAGTGATTAAGGTGGATTGGGGACCAATTTTCATCTAAAACATCACTTGAAATTTCTTTAACCATTTATTACACTGATAGGAATGTTCTAAATTGGAATGAGGAAAGAAAATTCTAATTGTTGTAGTAGGGGTCAATTAATCTTATTTATTTGGTTTTTGATGTACATTAACTATTGCAGTCATTTATGTGGTTATCCACATCTAATTGGAGTGCTTAATATATGTTTGGTTTTCACATATACTACTGTAAAAATGTCAAAACAACTAGCGCATGTCAACCGGCTATCGACCCGCATAACATCACCCAAAAATGTGTAGATGACACCAACATGCATCGTACATTGGCCTTGAGATAACTTTTTGAACATGTTGGGCCTAGCCTTAACACTCAACAGTTGAAGAATGATGGATGTAGAACTTGTGCCTATTGGTGTGTCCCTCCCCATGCTCTCATAAATATGTTCACAACTCGGATCCTCCAAAGATGTGACCACAACTTAATCTCATCACCATTATCCCTCCTTCAAATACATCGAATTACATTTGTTGTTGGTATCACCAAAGAAGTTGGTTGTAACAAGTGTGTCATTTGCAAGAATGGTATAAATTAGAGATGATCGGTGTTTCATTAAAATGACACATGGATAGGTGGGGCCCATGCATCATTTTTCCACTTTGGTTACCGTTAAAAATGATAAGGCCTTCGTAATTCATCTCTTTGGATTTAGGCTCTGAAAGAGAACACGCCTAATCATCCAGACTATTTTTAGAGAGCTCAACATCCCATATAAATGTAGTAATTGAAAATGTTACAAAGATATTCAAAAGTAAGGATTTTTAGGATAATGTCTACTAAGAAAAATTTAATACGCAACAAATAATACAATAGATAGGACAAGTGTTAAAATTAATTATTAATATAACAAATTGTAATGATGCGATTACAAATTTATTTTAATATAACTCTTAGTTTGGACATGAGGCTAAGAATGGCCAATTGGAATGTGTAAACACTAAATTTTGGTATCTTGTCCTTGTCCAATGCCAAGTTTGACCATGATCCTTGAAAGAAAAATGCTCACATTTAGAATTCAATCCCCTC
Organism: Taxus wallichiana var. yunnanensis; assembly: GCA_018340775.1. NCBI lineage: Eukaryota > Viridiplantae > Streptophyta > Pinopsida > Cupressales > Taxaceae > Taxus > Taxus wallichiana. The sequence continues at coordinate 465,470,732 of CM031237.1, forward strand.
ATCTCTCTAGCTATTAAACAACTTTCTTTTCTTTACACTTTGTTATGTCGTCAATTCTAAGAATATTATTTAATCAAAGCAACATTAAACCTTTGAATATTCATGACATAACTTCTAGTTTTGAGTTTCATCTCTCCAATTTGAAAACTTATCAAAGGGTTGGAATGTAAGGTCTAGTCTTGGTTGATATGTACCATCCCACCCCTTTACATTCACCAAATCTAATTTCAATCTTAACTCCTTCTCCAAGTCATTTCATCTTCCTAGGGTTGGCCTTATTAGAATATTTCACCTACAGAAGGTTATATAAGCAAGTCATTATCACTTTATAACTCACATGACATTCTTACAAGCTACTATTGTAAATATATTTCCAAAAGAACTCAAAGGGTTCCTAAATATATCCAAATTAGTTACACATCATCTAAATCAATCCCTACTACAATTTTGAAGCACTCAACTAGGTCAAATAATCTAGCTTCCTCCATTTTCAAGCATTAAAAGGTCATAGAGCCATGTTTTAACAAGAGAAAAGTCACTCCAAGAATTGCATAAGGGTTTTAATCAACAAAGGGTTAGGTCACATAGATGAGGAACACCACATCTCACTATTGTCACAATGAGTACATTGTATCCTACATAATTAGCCCATTATATTGGTGTCAAGAGACATAAAGGTGCCCCTGGGGGTTGTTTAGCTATTCACACTTACACACATGCCTAATAGAACTAAATGAGGCTTGATCCTACAATGAGGGAATGCGGTGCAACACTTAGATCGAGTTCAACAATTGGGATTTTGATTGCCAAGGGTGGTCCAACCTCACCACACACATATGTTTTCTCCTTTTTCTTTGTTAATGCTTTGATGACGGGTTTTGGAGGTTTTTAGGGTTTCTACTTTGTTATAAATTATTACAAGTCATCTCGAAGCTACATGAGAAAGAGTGGCATATAACAAAGATAATTTCTAAAAAAGTGAAGCACACAGAAAGTAATATGTTAAAACATTCAAAGGGTCCAAGACCATAGATTCCTGTAAGGACCACGCATGAATCAGGTCTAGACTGTATAATAGTTGTATGGTCTTGCCCCTATTGGGTTTGATATCTTTGAAACTTTCACTAAAGCACCTATAGTCCCGGATCAACCTATTCCACCATCTAGCACATCCAAATCATCCTTGATTTGGTATATACGACTAAGTTTATCTCTCCCCTTGTGTATTTGAGCAAGTAAGAGCAAGTACTTATCGTTTATCCATCGTTTCAAACATTTCAAGTCTTGAAGTATTACTTTGATTATGTATGATTTATGTTGCAAGTTAATTAGATCATAATAATCTGCCATTTTCAAACCCTTACATCACTTTTGGAAGTTTTATAAGAACATTCTAAAATCTAACTAGAGTGTAAATAATACGAAAATCAACTGAAATGTAAGAGTTAAAGCGGAAATGAAGACACGAGGTTTTCTCAAGTATATTACAATGTAGATGAGATTTTTTTCATTTTCCTTTTTTCTAGGTTATTGATAAATTATTTGTAATTTGTTTATATACTTATTTGAAAAATATTGGATGTTTTCATTTATTGAAACTCGTGCGTGAGGTTTAGTGGGTATTAAAATATAGTTTATATTCATGCTTATTATAAGATGGCTAAGATCGTAGAGTAAGAGATTAAGTCATTTTTTTGTCAAGTTTTCAATTTGATTGTTTTCTTATTATTGGGTTTAACACGTACATTAATTTATTCTCAATATACCTCTTTTGATTTTATGTGTTTTTGTCTTTGTATTTTATGTTTTTATATTTTTATTTTTCAATAAAGTTTGAAAGATTTTAAATTAAATAAAACTAAAATTATTTTGCTTACAGACTTTGAAGATTACTTTTTGATTGTTAAGTGTATATATGTTTAAACAACACCATAACTCCCATTTATATGTTTACATGTTAATGTATTCTTTTGAGGATTATGTGTTTACATGCTCAAGAGATGGCAGAGGAGGGATTTGAGCTATTGGGGGCTTTCAACGGGTTAAATTGATTTCACTTTTTGTGAATTTCCTATTTCATTCCCTTTTAAGAATTAGTGTGTTTCTAATTAACATACATAAAAATGATGAAATAATGCAACATGAGGCTATTTTGATTTAATTAACTTCCAACATTAATTTCCCAAATTAGAATAATGCTTTACAAAGTGACTATTGATCTAAGAACTATCAAAACAAAAATGAGAGATTGTACTTAGCTAATAATACATGGATATGGGATGTTTTGAGTTATTTGAATGTAGAAATAGGTTGCTCCGAGACTAAAAGTGTTTCATTGTTGAGGTTAGCACTGAAACTTAACCTAGTCAAAATCGTACAACTATTTCGAAACAGTTTGTACAACCCTGACCCTTCTATATGGTCTTGGACTTGTTTGGATTTTGGGTCTATAATTTTTTGTATGCCTTGATTTCTGGAAATGGCTAGCCGTTGTGTGTCGGTCTTCTTTACTCTCCTTCAGAATGGCTTTGTAACTATGATCAAACCCTCATAGTGCAAGATGGAGTTCTTGCAAAAATAAAGTTAGGTGGGTTGTGGGAACCCCTATGCACTACCGACATTGCCACTACTCTGAAGAGGGATCAAACCACATGTCGTTATCCTAGCATGTGATATCTACCATAGTGCAATTAGAATTTGACAAAACATTCTTTGACAATACCTTGCTTGAGTTTCACACTTGCTCAAATACTTGGGAAATATCACTATGCTTGCCTATGGAGGGAAGATGGAGACTCTTGGACCTAGTAGGAGACTTGAGACCTATAAAGATTACTTCCTAATGGATGTGCATGAGTTATTTCATAGTTTTAGGTGTTTGGAGTTCCTTTTGTACTTGTTTTTACATGAGGATCTCTTAAAGTTTTAGGACCCTCAATGAGGTATGATTAACTTACTTATATAAGATTTTTATGGTTATTATGTCATGAAAGGCTGACCAAAAGGGAACATTAGTCCATATGAAGATGATGCAATTGAAAGTTTTAATGCAAAATGTGTTGGTCCAAAACCGTACACTAGGTTCAACTTGTAGATTTCAACAAACCGACCAAAGCCGACGTTTTCGACCTGGGAGGAAAAAGTTGATTTTAACTTCATAAAGATGGCGATAGATGTTTCTAGTATGTTTTATGCAATTAAACCTAAAAAATGACAACGAAAAGCCATGCAAAGATAAACAAGTTACTGAATGAATATTAGGGTGTGCTAAGAAAGAGTGGGGAGGGTGTATCGTGCATGCAAGTATGTAATGTCAAGATTAGTAGTGTTACTGAGAATAGATTTCAAAATTTGAGTGTTTACATTTCCCCCTTTAAGTATGAAATGAAAATTGCATGCTTAAGGAAAAGATACCCGAGTGTGTAGACACACTTTGTATTTACTCATAATAACTATTTTTACATTATCTGTTGTGTTGGTACGCTCCAAAATTAAACCTGTAACACAAAGTGTAGTCAATTCCCAAGATAGGAAACTGAACTTTAACTCAAAATTTAATGAAAGTATTGTAAATAAATGTGTAAAAAGAAATGCCAAAAGAGATGTAAAACATGGAAGGAATACACCTATTTGTCTTGCGGAGGGAATGTGCTCCCGTTCTTGTTCTTTGGAGATTCTGAACTTTGTTGAACTCGATGAAGAATTGGGGGTGATCAGTCCCCAATTGTGCCAAGGAGAGGTTGATGTGCTAGGTATACCAACCCAACACATGAATGTCAAAGAGAAGAACCGAAAGGAGGAGTCAAAGCACCCCTACAAAAAGGAAAATTATCTATCAAATCCATTCAACAACTCTAATATATTCCCCTTAATTATAAAGAGGATAGGAAATCTTACCCACGAATAACTTAGCTATTTCATTATCTCCCATAACCTTGTAGACTATACCATTTCAAACGGATACAAGCCCAACTTTGTAACTTAAAACACATAATAGAAAAAAGAACTAAGTGCCCCTATACTCTCTTCTCTTGTTCTATACAACTGAGTAGAAACTAAATATGACTGATTGCATGTAAAAATCTAAGTGGAGAAAGGAGACCCATGCCCCCAATGTGTCCAAAATCGGAAGTGAAACTAAGTATCATGGAGAAAGAGAGAATGAAATACTTCATGCCTCCTGAAACTATGCCAAATTGAGTCAATTTGAATATGAAACCATATAAGAATGTTGTAATAATGATGATAAATCTGAAAATGCTGACAAATCAAGAAATTTCCCTACGGGTAAAAATGTATGATAGGGTCATAACCGTCCACACGGTCCCTGACCAAGCTCTACATTTTTGACAATCTATAAACTATGGTAATTTTACATGCATGGCTTTGATTCTCATGTATTTTTACCTACCCCTACATATGTTTATGCCTAGAAAGATGCCTATGTCTGCTAGAAATGTAGGATAAAACCCCTGATTTTTTCCCTCTCTTTTTAGGCATGTGTGAGAAAGAATTTGAGCGCGTGTCTCAAAAAAAGAGATGGAAACCCATAGCTGAATGTCCGAGAATCTATATATACCCTCTAAAATTACTAATGTGGTGGCCACCAAGATGAAGCTCGCACTGTAAAAGGGGATGTGCATAGTAGATACTATGACGTAAAACAATAACAAGTACAAGAAGCACGATACCAAGAATAGTGTTAATGTAACCAAACAACAGTAACATCAATAGAAAATGATGTATTAGTGGAAAATAAGTGCATACCATGTACAAACAAGTGCAAAACATGTCAAACAATGTCACACAAAAAGTAAAAAAATTGTAAACACGGGATGCCCCACAAAGTGTTATAAACAATCGAGGCCCTTCGGGCTCGAATAAGAGATATATAACCACACACAAGGCATGATCTGCAAACATGGGACACCTACGATTATCATAAGAAAATCAAGGGCCTTAAGCCACAATCAATGTAGGAAGAAAGCATACACATACAAAACTATAAAACATGGATGAAAAACAATCATAACAAGATGTGATAAAGAACATATGATATAGGATATATGAAAGAGCTAGAAACAAATGTAAATGCTACAAAAGACACATTTGTTAGTCCTATTAGTCGGAAAGATAACAAATACATAAGATATATATGCAATCAAGCGTAATGAGAAAATAAAGGAACTATAATGGGAATATCGCACCTAGATGTAGTATGCAAAAGGAAGATGCCCCTAGAGGTTAGTAGTTTGGGTAAAGGGCAAACAAACACCTATCATTGTGTATCACTCTGTAAATGTCATGCACCATGCTCAATATACACATGAATGCATGTGTGTAAAGAAGAAATTATATCTATCAAACCAAATGAGTAAACAACATGTATAATGTAAAGTGAAAACAATGTATGTTATAAAAACATGTCCTAATTTTTTATTTTTGTAAATATTTGAATGTTTTTGTGTTTTAGGCCCTCTATGAGGGGAGATGCAAACATATTCTTCAAAGAAAAGGAAGGGTAATCAAGAATGCCCCGTGGAGGGGAATATATAGAAATGATGCAACTAAAGGATGGGAAGTGAGATTTCCCCTATTTGTGTGTGTGTGTGTGTGTGTGCAAAGTGAGGTTCGGGTGTAGAACCACTCCTCAACAGTCAAGTTAGAGTGTGTCACCGGAAATAAGTAGGGTTTAGTATGAGAACTAACCCAAAAGAACATTAGGAGGAGGTAAAACATATGTCAAAGATGATGGTGGATTAAGCCTCAAATGTGTCATAGAATGTGACACAAGTGCAAGTAGAAATGTGGTGGTGCAGACACAAAATCATGCACTTTAGGCATTATTTAGCCTGGTCTTATACTACTATTTAGAAGGTTCTCAAGTGGATAAAGTACTAATTAATCCCACCTTTTGGCCATCTTTATTTTATATTTTATTTTGTCATTCTCACATATTTTATTGCACTTATCCACCCATTTCACAATTACCTTGTCATTTTAGAACAAAATCAAGGCACCCTAGTCCCACTTTTGGGGACCCCGGTCTATACACATCCTTTCCCACTTATTTTTGGGGCCTTTCTAGCCATTTGTTGTCTTTATCTTTTCCCAGTCGGCCTTGTCGGGATTAATTATGAAATTAAGCTTGAGAGACCTATAAATATAAAGCTATAAGACCATAATAAGGGTCCTAGGTCATAACATTACACACTACTATCACTCTATCTAGAGTTGCATCAATTACATCACTCGCATCCACATAGTCCCATGCATCAAGGCTAGGAGATCTGCATCACACACACTACATGGGGGGCAGATTTTATTCTATTCTATGCACACATGTTATTTACATTTTCTATAGTTATTATTGTTTGATACTTCACAAAATGTGATTGAAACCAAAGCACCTAGGCACATTACATGCACACACACCAGAACTACATCTGGGTCTGAAATATAGTGCATCGATCAATGATAAGTCCACTAGTTTGGCGGCTAAGGTTAGTCTGACCCATTTGTTTGCATCTTTTATTTTTCTAGGGTTTGATACTTCCTTTTGCATTACAGGCCATTTCCCAGCTCATCCGAAAGATCCAACATGAGAGATAGGAAGCACTCGAAGACAACTTGCAACCATACCATAACCAGTTTTTGTGCATTTACAGTGATCGAGCGCTAGATTGTAGACTAGGGCACCTCAAGACACTTCTAGGTGCCCAAGTCATCTCAGATCCTCCAAATTTGTCCTTCATAGGGTCCCTGAGTGTTCGTCTACACTTCCTGATTTCATTTCCATATCTATGACAACCTATGACAATCACTTCCAATCAGCTAAGCTATTTCTCTTCCTTCTCTTACACATTTAGGGTTTCATTTCACTTAGAATAGTTTACTTGCATTTAATTCATACTCATTTCCTTTCGTGATGTTGCATGCACCCCCAAAGAGGGGGGCATCATTGACGGTTTTCTACTAACAAAACATATTTACATCGGTTCGAGACACGGTGAGTGAGTTCAGATCAGTCTATTTAGACCAGTCTACGAACTCCATACACAATGGCCATAACAGGACATGGTGTCCTTCGGCAATTCTGCGAAGTGGTTACAGGCTTGGGGGTTACAGTGCGTGTGCCTCTCTACACTTCTCCATCCAGTGGCGTCAGATCACCCAAAACTAGGACAATACAGAGATCTCTTCACATATTTTAGCAAAAATGATTAAAGTTGGAGGACATAGCGCTTTCCTCCCTATACTTCTTTAGCAAGGGTGGCGTGAGATCACCCAAAAAACTCGCGACAGTATATGATTGTAGATCTGCATTTCCTACTTCCTATCCAGGTGAGTGTTTAAATAATCAAGAAACACGAGACCACATCGAGTATACAAGGGCTTAGTACCTTGGAGATTGAGATGGATGATATGGGTGCAAAGAAGCCAGATGCATGATATCAAGAAGTTAGATCTACAAAACTTAAACCAGATAAGATTAGAAAACAATATGTGGGGGTTTCCCAGACAGTGTCGGTTCCAAGAGGATTTCAACTCCCTTGGAGGATGTCAACCCCGTGTTGCACAAGATAATCAGATCGTGAACAACAGTAAAAATAACAAGCAAATGGAAATAACAAAAGTACTTAGCTCATGTCCTACTATGGAAATGAACCGAGCATCCAGGATGGTAAGATATGAGGCAATCGTAAGAGATTTCCTCTTCTTTTGTCTAAAATTTTATCCTTATTTTCTAAGTCTTTCATTCGGGTCTTTGAAAATGTCTCCTCCCCCTTTATTTTTTTTCTTCTTTGAAATATGGGGAAATCCCCATATTTATAGCTTAGATATGAGACTAAACTGCAGGTTAGATGATACCAGGGTGTAGTAAAGTAACCTGAGTTAGGGATGTGATGTGATCATGTGGGTCCCATAATTTGACTTATTAGGCAAAGTGGGGGACATGATTTGAATGGGTGGTGAAATAAAGATTTCATTTTTAAAAGAAAGTGTCAGATGGGTGCATTTTGAATTAAATTATTTATGGGTGGGGTTCATATTTTAATAATTTGAAGGGATTGAATTTTTAGGTGGGAATTGATTTTTAGGTGGGAACTTGATTTTGACTTAAGTGGGGAACATGTGGGACTGGGTAGGTGAAATAAAGATTTCATTTTTAAAAGAAGGTGTCAGATGGGTGCATTTTGAATTAAATAATTTATGAGAGATGGGGGATGATTCCAAAAATTGAATTATCAAATGGGTCCATACGGAGCCCATTGATAATTAATCAAATAATATGAACAAATAAATAGGATTTTATTTAATTTAAGATAAAGAGAAGTGGAGATGGAAATTGTGTGAATATAAGATGTCGAGGCGTCTTTATATCGAAAATAGGTGTCTACAATGATATCATTTTACACCCTTTCTCTCGACATGGATCGGGCCCATGTTCCATTTACACTTTTTTTTCTAGTGTAATTTACATTTGTGTATTTCACACAATGTTTTTACATACATACATATTTGACTACTTGATCATTTTCTCCTTGCAGGTTCATCATATGAGAAACAAATAGTCAAATTGGGGGCAACAAAAACAACGATGACAAAAACGATAACACACCGCTATAGGCACTTACCTTTACTAACCATGTAGGTACACTACACACAACAACAACTACACATGTGTTCCACCCTAGGTTCACTCTCATCACTTTTTATGTGCATTTTTCATCTTTAGAATCCACGCTCCTCCACATTTTTATTTTTTTCATTCCATGCTTGAGTCTAGTCCATCGGCATGTCTTCTTCTACACTCTACATGGATATCAGGTATGCATCTCTATCTAATTTATGTTACCGAGCGTTCCGCTCACCAACATAAAGTGGGGAAAAATGTAGACACAAAATCATGCACTTTAGGCATTATTTAGCCCGGTCTTATAAAATTGTTTAGAAGCTTCTCAAGTGGATAAAGTATTAATTAATCCCACCCTTTGGCCATATTTATTTTATATTTTATTTTGTCATTCCCACATAATTTATTGCACTTATCCACCCATTTTGCAATTGCCCTGTCATTCTAGCCCAAAATCAGGGTGCCCCAGCCTATAATAGGGCACCCTAGGGTGCCCTAGCCTATACTAGGGCGCCTAGTCCCACTTTGGGCACCCAGTAAGTGCCTTGGTCCCACTTTTGGGTGCCCCGGTCTATGCACATCCTTTCCCACTTCTTTTTGAAGCCTTTCTAGCTATTTGTTGTCTTTATCTTTTCCCAATCAGCCTTGTCGAGATTAATTATGAAATTAAGCTTTAGAGCCCTATAAATATAAAGTTATAAGACCATAATAAGGGTCCTAGGTCATAATACTACACACTATCATCACTTCATCTAGAGTTGCATCCACATAGTGTCATGCATCAAGGCTAGGAGATATGCATCACACACACTGCATAGGGGAGGGATTTTATTCTATTCCATGCACACATGCTATTTACATTTTCTATAGTTATTATTGCTCGCTACTTCACAAAGTGTGACTGACACAAGAGCACCTAGGGAATGACATACACACACACACTAGAACTACATCCGGGTCTAAAATATAGTGCAACGCTCAATGATAAGTCCACTAGTTTGGCGGTTGAGGTCAGTCTGACCCATTCATTTGCATCTTTTTATTTTTCTAGGGTTTGATACTTCTTTTTGCATTGTAGGTCATTTCCCAGCTCATCTAGTAGATCCAACATGATTGCATAAGAAGCACTCGAAGGCAACTTACGACCAGACCAAAACTAGTTTTTGAGCATTTACAGTGATCGAACACACATATTGTAGACTAGGGCTCCTCGGGGTGCCCCAAGACACCCAGGCACCCCAGTCATCTCATATCCTTAATATTTTTCCTTTGTAGGGTCTCTAAGTGTTCATCTGCACTTCCTGATTTCATTTCCACATCTGTGATAACCTGTGACACTCACTTCAAATCAGCTAAGTTATTTCTCTTCCTTCTCTTACACATTTAGGGTTTCATTTCACTTAGAATAGTTTACTTGCATTTATTTTATTCTCCTTTCCTTTCTATGATGTTTCATTCTCCTTTCGTGATGTCGCATGCTCCCTGAAAGAGGGGGGAATCATTGAGGGTTTTCTACTAACACAACATATTTACATCGGTTCATACACAATGAGTGAGTTCAGACCAGTCTACGAACTCCATACACAATGGCCATAATAGGACATGGTGTCCTTCGACAATTCTATGGAGCGATTACAGGCTTGGGGGTTACAGTGGGTGTGTCTCTCTACACGTCTTCATCCAGTGACATTGGATCACCTAAAAAACCAGGAAAATACAGATATCTCTTCACACATTTCAACAGAAGCGGTTAAAGTTGGAGGACACTGCGCATTTCCTCTTTATACTTCTTCAGCTAGGGTGGCGTGAGATTGCTAAAAAACTCACGACAATAAATGATATCCTTTACACCCTTTCTCTCGACATGGATCAGGTGCACATGTTCCATTTACACTTTTTTCTAGTGTATTTTACATTTGTGTACTTTACATTTGCGTATTTTACATAATATTTTTACATATATACATATTTGACTACTTGATCATTTTCTCCTTGCAGGTCCGCCGTATGAGAAACAAGAAGTCAAATTGGGGGCAACAACAATGACGATGACAAAAATGACAAAACACTCGTATTACATGCACTTGCCTTTACTAACCATACAGGTACACTACACACAGTAGCAGCTACACATGTGTTCCGCCCTAGGTTCACTCTCATCACTTTTTATGCACATTTTTCATCTTTAGAATCCACACTACTCCACATTTTTCTTTTTGTCATTCCACGCTTGAGTCTATTCCATCAACACGTCTTCTTCTACACTCTACATGGATATCAAGTACACATCTCTATCTACTTTATGTTACCAAGCATTCCTCTCACCAACATAAAGTGGGGGCAAAATGTAGACACAAAATCATGCACTTTAGGCATTTTACATCCCGGTCTTATGTTACTATTTATAAGGTTCTCAAGTGGATAAAATACAAATTAATCCCACCCTTTGGTCATATTTATTTTATATTTTATTTTGTCATTCCCGCATATTTTATTGCACTTATCCACCAATTTTATAGCTGCCCCATCATTCTAGCCCAAAATCAAGGCCTCTTAGCCTATACTGGGGTGCCTCGAGGCGCCCTGGTCCCACTTTGGGTGCCCCAATCTATGCACATCCTTTCCCACTTCTTTTTAGGGATTTTCTAGCCATTTGTTGTCTTTATCTTTTCCCAGTCGGCCTTGTTGGGATTAATTACAAAATTAATCTTAAGAGCCTTATAAATATAAATTTATAAGACCATAATAAGGGTCTTAGGTCATAACACTACACACTACTATCACTCCATCTAGAGTTGCATCCATTGCATCACTTGCATCCACATAGTTCCATGCATCAAGGCTAGGAGATCTACATCACACACACACTGTATAGGGGATGGATTCTATTTTATTCCATGCACACATACTATTTACATTTTCTATAGTTAATATTGCTCGTTACTTCACAAAGTGCGACTAACACGAGAGCACCTAGGGCACGACATACACACACACACTAGAACTACATTTGGGTCCGAAATATAGTGCAATGCTTAGTGATAAGTCCACTAGTTTGGCGGCTGAGGTCAGTCTAACCCATTCATTTGCATCTTTTATTTTTCTAGGATTTGATACTTCTTTTTGTATTGCAGGTCATTTTCCAGCTCATCCGACAGATCCAGTGCGACATATAAGAAACACTCGAAGATAACTTGCGACCATACCAAAACCATTTTTAAGCATTTACAAAGTGATCGAGCACCGGATTGTGAGACTAGGCACCCCTGGGTACCGCAATACACTCCCAAGCACCCCATTCATCTCAAATCCTCCATATTTGTCCTTTGTAGGGTCGTCCCTGAGTGTTCATATGCACTTCTGATTTCATTTCCAGATCTGCGACAACCTACGATAGTCACTTCAAATCAACTAAGCTATTTCTCTTCCTTCTCTTGCACATTTAGGGTTTCATTTCACTTAGAATAGTTTACTTGCATTTATTTCATACTATTTTATTCCATTTACTACAACATTTTAGTCCTCATAATTAGATTAACATTAATACCCTAATGTGCCATTTTAGGCCATTAGATCATCATTTTTGTTATGACAAGGTGATATACACCACAAAAGTTATATGAGGTGAACTAGAAATAGTAGAGCATTGGATAAGATGTAATGTGTTGTGTTCGTAGGGTGGACTAGAATAATATGAACTCCTGAAGACCAATGAGAAATAGTATTGTGAGTCAGTAAAGCTATAACATTTGTGTAAGATAGTGTAAAAATGTGAATGAATAGAGAGAATGTGTGCAGAGGAAGTCCTAGGGGAGACCTAAAGGCCCTAAAACTATGTGATGTAATATGTGTAACTAAAGGCCCATCAAGATACCTAGAATGATGTGAATTTGTTTTTGCAATCAAAGGTCTAGTATGAGACGTAATAATACTAGTGTGATGTGAAGTAGTGTGTGAAGTAATAGGCATATTTGTAGATGCACTAGGAAGCAAGGTGGAAATTGCAAAAGAGTAGGGCATATGAGGAGAGAAATCCCTAAAAGTAACACCGCAAATAATGATAACTTCTTGATGACTAATAAACTTGATGTAGTGATGAATGACGAATGGGACAACCCTAAGAGCATGTAGCCAAGGGAGACATAAAAGAAATACCCAGTAGTGATAGATTTGGAAACTAAGATTTAAGTATGTGTAGTGAAAGATCTAATAGTGATTGGTAGTGTAATGCGTCGAAAATGTGGATCAAAATCAAGCACAAGACTCTCAAAAGAGATACCAAGAGACTGAAGTAAGGGTCATGCACAAACATTATCTATACGATGTGGAGTAACCAAGACACCCTAAATAGTTATATGATGAATAAAGATTGGAATAGATAGTGGGTCATCTATATCAAAATCATCAAAAGAAATGACCAGTGTAGAAGGGGATGTGTGAGAAATATTTCCAATCATAACATCCAATGGGTGATCATAAGAAGCCAATGGTGGCATTGCACAATGTGTATTATGAAATCTCGATGTAGATGGATCATTAACATGTTTAAGAAGTGGGTCATTGAAGATTTTTAACTTAGTATTGTTATTAAAAGGCTTGGAAGATTTAGTGGGCTCATCCCATTCAATTGCATTAGAGTCAATAAGGTCCTGAATGATGTGTCACAACTTAAGACAATGATATGTAGAGTGACCAATGCATCTATGATAATCATAATAGGCATTAACATCAAAGATCTTACTTTGGGGCTTACTCGTATCAACCTCAAATGGTGGAGGGAGAGACACGAGATTACATTCAAGTAGTTGTTTCAAAACTAAGTGTAGAACACAAGGTAATCGTGTAAATTATTGTCTTATAGGTTGCAATTGGAGCTTAGTAGGTTGAGCAACAACATTGACAGTGTCTTTAGAAGTAACCTTAGGGTCATGAGTTTTGCCTTTGAAAGTAGGTTTTATTTGGAACTTGGCATTGGAAGTGTTAGAGGCACTAACAACATACTTGAGTTTATTCATATGTAATATCTTAGCTTCATGTTCTTTCAATGTATGACATAGATGGTCGAAAGATTGAAACTTGTCGAATATGACTGATTCTTGTAATGGAGGAAGAAAATTTTGAACAAAAAGGTCTTATAACTCATTATCAACTAATATATTACTCATCTTAGTAAACATTGTGCAATAATGCAAGACATAGTCACTAATATGCTCTTTAAATCCTTGTTTTATTTTGGACATTTGTGCATAAGACAACTTATCCCACGATGCTTTGATTGAAAATTTTGTCCGTAATTAATTTTTCAATATAGTAAAATAATGCACATAATGTGTGGGGATATTATAGAACCATTGGAACACATTGTCCTTAAGGATCTTAGGAAAAAAATTAAAAAGCAAAATATCATTAGATGCATAATCAAATCAAACAACATGAAAATATCAAAGATGTTTTTGTAGATCACCCTTGCCATCATAAATAGGAAGCTTAGGTGCAACAAAACCAATAGGAAAAGGATATGAAACAACTTCATGTGCTAGTGGATTATGCAATAATTGAGAAGAGTCCATAACATTAGAATTATGAGAGACACCTTATTGCAATTGTAATATTTATGCTTAGAGAGAATGAACAAGGGACTCAAGAGCCTATGTGCTAGATGAAGAGGCATGCAAGCCATTATGATGATAGATAGGAGATGTAGTAGTAATAATGGCTGTAGGAATAAGTATATACACATTTTGCATGGGTATGCTAGATGTCCCTAAGGAAGTAGGCACAACAAATGTGGGTACAAGTAGATGTTGGTTGAGGCCTATCTGTAAAATATGTGTCATTAGATTGTTGTCATGAGAAAGCTTGGTAGCAAGTAGAATCTTAATAATAGGCTCAATATGATGTGGATTAACACAAAGTTGAACACAAAAATGAGATAGGATCTCCACTTTATTTTGATCTACATTGGTGTCCTCATTATGGTCATAATCATATGAGTGTTCACTATGGGTCTCAATGTCATCCAAGGGAACCTCGTGTGCAAGAAAATCAAGGAGGGAGCTAGAAGTAAGAATAGAGGAATTTATTGCACTACGATGTTTACGAGTAGGAGGTGATAGTTGAAGATGCTCAATAGATTGATTAGAAAGTCGACCACTACATCGATAAGGCATAAAAGGAAAACATATGAAGACCGAAAACAAACAAGATATGAATAGCAGATGAAACCCTAAGGCCATCAGGGTTAGGGCTATGATGTTTAATTAGAAGTCGAGGTCACCGAATGATTTCACTTTTTGTGAATTTCCTACCCTTTTAAGACTTAGTGTGTTTCTAATTAACATACATAAAAAGGATGAAATAATGCAACATGAGGCTATTATGATTTAATTAACTTCCAACATTAATTGCCTAAATCAGAATAACACTTTACAAAGTGACTATTGATCTAGGAACTATCAAAACACAAAGGAGAGATTGCACTTAGCTGATTATGTGTGGATATGGGAGGCTCGAGTGTAGAAACAAGCTGCTTTGAGACCGAAAGTGTTTCGTTGTTGAGAGTGTCATCTAAAATTGTACCTAATCAAAACCATATGACGAGGTCAAAATAGTCCATATTGTCTTGACCCTTATGTATGGTCTTGGACCTGCTTGGATTTTGGGTCTTGCAACTTTTTGTGTGCCTCACTTGCCTAGAAATGATTGTCACTATGTGTTGGTTTTCTTTGCTTTCCTTCGGAATGGCTCTACAACTCGATCAAACCATCAAAACCTCATAAAGTGCAAGATGGATGGAGTTTTTGCAAAAAAAAGTTAGGTGGGTTATGGGCAGCCCCGTGTACCGTTGATGTCACCACTACTCTGAAGAGGGCTCAAACTACATGTTGTTCTCCTAGTATGTGATATCTACCATAGTGTAATAAGAATTTAACAAAACATTATTTGACAATACCTTGCTTGAGTTTCACACTTTCTCAAATACTTGGGAAGGGTCACTTTTCTTGCTTCTTGTGGAGAGAAGATAGAGAATTGTGGACCTGGTAGGAGATTTCAGACCTATAGAGAAATCGCCCTAATGGATGTGCATGAGTTATTTCATAGTTTTGGGAGTTTGGAGTGCCTTTTGTGCTTGCTTTTACATGAAGATCTCTTAAAGTTATATGACCCTCAATGAGTTATGATTAACTTGCTTATAAAATATTCTGATGGTTTTTATGTCATGAAAGGTTGACCAAGAGGGAACATTAGTCCATATGAAGACGATGCAATTGAAATTTTTAGTGTACAATGTGTTGTTCCAAAACCGTACACTAGGGTTGACTTGTAGATTTTGATAAACCGACAAAAGCTGACTTTTTGACCTAGGAGGAAAATTTTGATTTTGACTTCATGGAGTTGGGGATATATGTTTCTAGGTATGTTTTGTGCAATTAAACCTTAGAAAATGATGACAGTAAATCCATTAAAAGATAAATCAGTGACCGAAGGGCTATTAGGGTGTGCTAATCAAGAGTGGGAGGGTGTATTTGTATATGTAAGTGTGCAATGTCAAAACTAGTAGTGCCAAAGGATAAATTGCCAAATTTGAGTGTCAACATAAATTTATCCCTTTGCTCGCCCATTGGAACCCATTTGTATCCACTAGTGATGTATGTGCCTTGTGTCATGCATGAGGTTCCATTAGAAATATAATTGAAGGTTGCGTAAATTCTCAAACCTTTTATTGATGAATATGTCACCATGTGTTGACAAAGACCCGATAAGTTGTTACTTCTTTCTTCATCGAACTCAACAAAATTATGTGACACTAAAGACAAGTACCATAACGTTTCATGTTCCTCCATAACTAAATTTATCGAAACTATCTATGTAGATGGTATTATTTTGAAAAATTACGTGTTGTTTTCTCTTGTCTCTCAAGGGAACTACAATGAATTCCCCTCAAAATGGTTGTGCT
The DNA here is from genome assembly GCA_018340775.1 of Taxus wallichiana var. yunnanensis. Taxonomy (NCBI): domain Eukaryota; kingdom Viridiplantae; phylum Streptophyta; class Pinopsida; order Cupressales; family Taxaceae; genus Taxus; species Taxus wallichiana. Next base: position 465,487,327 of record CM031237.1, read on the forward strand.
TCTATCAATCCACATAGTGTATGATCTTAAACATTACACAAAACAACTATTAATCGAGAGGGTTTGGAAGATAGGGCTTACTCTCACATTTATCTCCAAAGTCCATAGACTCTACAAGACACATATATGTCCTCCTTCCTCCTTCCAAATATTGTCCAAAATTAGTCTTGGACCATATGTTGAAATTAGGGAAAATAGGATGTAAGACTCACTGTCGATGTACCCTCCCACCCTAATTAAAGATCCAATAGTCATCAAAACCAACCCATGTCTTCCATTGCATTCCTCCTCCTCCCTTCTTCCTCCTCCTCTCTCTAACTCTACAATTTTATCTATTAGTTTTGACTTTACGTTCCATGTATTGAAATTTTAAAAACATAATGCTCTTTGATTGCAACATTATCCTCTTCTCTCTATTTAGAGATGTATATTCTATTATCTTTATCGGACAACCATCTCTAAGGTCCGTAGCCTCCACAACATGCATATATATTCTCCTTCCTCTTTCCAAAGAATCTCCAAAATGGATCTTCCCCCATATGTTCAAATCATGATAAAAGAGGAGGATCGACTATGCTAGATGCACAATCCTAAGAGCCATCCTTAGAGATATAATCTAAGGAGAAAATTCTCAAGCCTTATGTTGATGAATTTGTGGCCTCCTAATGTCTAATGCCTTAAAAATTTGTTACTTCTTTCTTCGTCGAGTTCAACAAACTTATGTGAGCCTAAAGATCAGCCTCAAAGCCCGTTGTGTTCTTGTGTGGCCTAAGAAGCCAAAATAACATTTCCCTTATCAAAATTCTAGGTCAAAAAGTAAGATGATGTAACATCGGTACTAATTACATCGGTTTTCTTTAGCATATATTTTTTTAAATTTTCCTCCGGTTTGCTAACACATGTATTAATTTATTATCAATATAGTTCTTTTCATTTGATGTGTTTGTGACTTAATCTCTTATTTATATGTTTATATGATAATGCATTCTCTTGAGGGTTATGTGCATATGTGGTCTTCAATATATGGTGGAGGGATTTGAGCAGTTGGGGGCTTTAATTGGGCATACCATCTCCCCAACTTCGTTTGTTGGATCCTTTTGAATCCACTCATTTTGTGCAGATTACATTTTGTGTGTGATAAACTTCATTAGAGATATAATGCAAGGTGAAAATTCTCAAATCTGTTGTTGTCTCATCATTCATATCTCGAAAGACAACATGTCTTATGAATAGATGCAACTATCATAACAAATGCATATAATTCATAATATTAGAATAATCATATCCAGATTGGTTTCTTTGAGGGATATTTTATAGAATCTTCTCGACTATATTGATGATATTTTTTTATCAGAACGCCCATGTTGCTGAAATATACCCTTCCTATCAATAAATATATATACTATTAGAAAATATCGTTTAACGAATCGACGATCAATGCATTTATTTTTGATAAATATAGAAGATAAAAACCCTGACTATAGTAGCAAAATCCATGTCTTTGACTAAGAAACAAGAAAATAATAAGAGTAGTTCTATATCACATGTTCAAACCTTGATTATAACATTACTAGTAGAGGCGAAGCCAATAAAAGTGTGACAATCATGAAAACCTTGCAAAATATAGAAAATATGTATATAATATTAGAAAATAACATTTAATCAAACAATAGTTAATGCATTTCCTTTTTACACCGAAGGCATCTCCCCTATGGGAAAGGGCTTTGTGAATATTCACAAGACTATGTCAAATTTGACGGCCTAAATGATGGTTCAACTTTTCTCTGTTATTTTTGCAGATTTGTTATTTTTAACAATTTTGTTTTTCTGATTTTGCATCCTACAGCAGGTTTCCTATTTTTAAGTTTTGTTTTTGCATGCAATAGCCTTTAAAGGAAACATCAACAATTGATGGTTGAATCACTTCATCCACAACGATGGTGGTTCAGGGTTTTTGAATTCCCTATATTTCTGAATTGTAGAGGTTTGAAAAAAAGGGGGCTTGCAAGAGAAAATATTCTATCTCAGAGCTGATTTGGTTCGTTTAATAGAGAACCACCTTCTATCACGCGTAGTTGCAGGGGCAAGTGTTGGATCAATAATTTACGTTGTAATTACCACCAGGACATGACAAGAGCTTCAAACTTATTTTGCAGATTTTGTGCCAACCTTGCAGTTATTTGATCAATTAAGACATGTTTAATGTTGTTTGTAGGCTGCTGACACAAGGAGCAGTCCATGAAATAAGACGGTTGCAGAAGATGCTTAGGTCTTTGACGAGGAACCTGACTTTCCAAGAAGCTTATGATCAAACATGCAGAGTTTTGGGCATTTTAGTTTGCTTGCCCAAAAGGCACGAGCCTCCGAGATGCCTTAATTATCTAACTTCTCCCTATGTGGTGATTTGGAGTGCAGTTATTGATTCTTGTGCTTTCCCTGGATTATTTCAGGCCCAAGAATTGATGGCCAAGGACAGACATGGAGACTGGTTCCTTATCACACTCCATTTCATGTCAAATCTAAAGATGTGGGCGTTGTTGGGACTAGGTAGTGGATTGATTACAGTGTCATTACATTTTCACCAAAAGTCTTCATACCATTAACCAGAGCATGCCGAGATTTTTGTGGTTATTGTACGTTCATCCTTCCACCAAAATTAGGGTGAAAAATATACATGACCGCAGAGGAAATAGTGGGAATTGCAAGTAAAGAAGTGGAAGTGGGGTATAGTGAGGCACTGTTTACGCTGGGAGATAAGCCCGAGCTTCTTTACCCAATCGCCATGAACGAGGTAACATTTGCCAACTATTTTTTGGATTTTTTGTTATTTTTATATTTTATATATTTATTTTTGGTCTTGCCTACTATCTCGAACATATTTTTTTAATTAGAATTATTTATATCAGATAAGCATACAATGCAAATGAAATGTGTTTAGCGATATATACACCTTTAAGGTAAAATTGTTTAATATAATAAATTATGATCATTTTGCATTGGCCAGCTAATACTGGAACCCAAGACTTTGCATGCGCATGTTGGGGTGCTCTACTAACAACCTACTGGCCCTTTACTCTGGTTTGCTTGATCTAGGAGGATTCTTCAAAAATGGTTCCGTGATACAAACAAGTCAATTCTCGTATCTTGTAGTGATTGCGGATATTGTTCAACGGTCTGCAGTACTTTAAAATCATATTCAGAAGTTTGAGGTACCTCGAATATCATCAATCCATCTCTAGTATATGCCACACACACTTCTACAAAAGCATAATGCAATCTGGGCAAATTGGACATGTGGCCATCCATGTGCATACCAAACCTCATGCAAACTTCATCAATGGCTTTTACAGGGCCCCAGATGGCCCCAGGCACCTATAGGCCACACAACTAAGTCAAGTTACACTGCATGGTACTAGTAGTGAATGGTACCGCCAAGTGTCGACATTCTTGTTGCTGTAGACACCCCAAATCCGCCATGCTAAAATCATTCCTAAATCTAACAAATCTCCCTCATTTGTTAATTAATGATTTTTCATTAAATAATTAACTCCTGTTATTCATATCAAATTCCCAACATATTCAATGGACAATTAATTCTACTTAATTGCTCCTAATCCTAATAGACAAAGTTATTAATTCTACATCTCCATTATACCACATTCTATAAGATCAACCAACATCTTCTAATGCCCCTTTTCAAGTTGAAAGTAGAAAGAAAATGGAAATAGCACAAACCCAAATCACAATAAACTAAAATTTATAAAAAGCTACAATAATCAGAAATCTTATGAAAACAAGTACTAAATTGTAATTATTCACTTCCAACACCACTTCTACACCATCCAAAGCATGTACGGAATAATAGTAATTATTTAGATCAAGTACAAACCAAGAAATATATTTTTAGAGCCCTAGCTAAAGTATAATAATTAATTTTTTTGACAATGCAGTGAACTTACTTACAAAAATGGCCGGAAATAATGATTTCAAAGTCCAAAGTTCAATTCGGTAAATGAAATCAACCTTCTAAATTAGGAACAATCCAATTATCAACAAAAAAAGGAGTGTCGTGCCCTAGATGACACCAAAACCCTCCACCATGCAAGTTGCCACTCTAAGAGAGGGTTTACAATGGGTTGCAAATAGCGTGTTCCAAGGAAAATCTAAATCTAATCACCAAGTGTGACCTCCGTATGAGACCATCAATGAGGGAATGAGGTGTTTCAACCTCAAACCAAGTGCAAAGAGGGTTTTCATTCTCAATTGCAAGAGAGAGAAAGTAGTTTCGTGCTCCAACTCCAAGAGAATAATTCCAAAGAAAACATATGCATCTTCCAAGAAAAGTGACCCCTTTAAATAGCTAGAGGTGGTACCAAAAACCAAATAGAATCCTCATAAAGAGGACCGGCCTCCTCGAAGACATAATAGTTCCTTTTTCTTTTATTTTTCCATTGGCTTTTCATCTTTTCCCAACTGACTTGACTATACTTACAAAATTACTTAAAATAACGCAAAGCTCACAAAAACAACTAAAAATCATGACATTAACTACCCTTGCTCATTCCCTTTTAGCCCATGGGAAGTGCAATGGGCTTAAGGTCTTCAAAGAGAACTAGCATTGAGAAGTAGATATTACACATCCCCAACCCAAAATCTATATACACAAGAAGAATTGCGGGAAGTTGAGGTTGTACATATGCAGATTTGCTTCAAGCATAAACACTTACTCACACACATGATATTAAATCTGCACATGTACAAAAGTCTTCATGTATTCATGTTTAGTTGAAATAAACAACTCCGCAAAACGTTACCACTCATGATATAAGATTGGCAAATGTATATGTACGAATTTGTAACAAGTTAGAAATGTAGAGATAGACCTTTTAAATGAAGTGGTTCATCTATATTTCTACACTTACAAAATCAATCACACCCCTTATCAACATCAACTATAAAAGTAATAACTATCCCTCTAAAAAATAACATATACCATTCAGCGTTCACATTGCATTGTACACATGTGATTGCTAGTGATAATTCCTTGCAATATTGATGACAATACCCACACACTTGGTCCTCTATCACCTTCTTTGACCACTCCCTCATACTCCAAAACCCCAATATGCTATAAATTTAAAACAACAAGCATACGATTATACACATGACAACACTTCAAAATTATTTGAGAGTCAAGAACCCGGAATGTTGAGAAGATGGTATCGAATACAAATCCACAAGGAAAACTCTTACGGTTGATATATGTTGTTTCTAGTAAAGTGTAGAGAATGGCCTAAGAGAATGGTCTATAACAATGACACAAAACCACCCGACCTGCTCATATTTTATGGTTATCATATTCAACTACTGCATCGTCTTGACATGGGGTGTTGGGTCCCTCGACATGTCACTCTCTTTAAAGTATCTTATGTCACACACAACCAAACTCCCCTTAAATTGTTGCATGCTCTAACTATCCATAAAACACAATAAATGACATTGCAAAAGCCAACTATTATCATTGCGAGTATTAATCGACAAAGACTCACTTTCTGAGATATCCCAATGTACATTGCCTCAATGATCAGTGCACCACACCCCCTTTCTCCTATGAATGATTGATATAAATGACACATGGTTCAGATGTTTCTTCTTAGAAGAAATAAGTGTTTCACGTACATCCCCCAACATTTTTCCCACCTCTTGACTTCTCCTCCCCAATCCTATTTTCAATGCCTTTCTTATATGTGGGGGTGTCTAGTTGGCGGCCGACAAGTTAGGTGGCGTAGTTACTCTTATATGCCAACGATCTTGTCCTAATTTCAAAAACAGCTAATGGGTTGGTAGAATAGTTGAAAGTCTTAGAATTGTTTTGCAAGAAGTCGGGATGCAAGTGAACATCAACAAGACCAAAGTCATAATTTTTCGCTAAAAAGGAAAGAGACTCAAGTTAACTTTCTTTTTCAAGGAGTCATTGGAAATAGTGAAAATGTACAAATGCCTTGGGATTGATTTTCACAACAAACTTAGTTGGGAGACATGTAGAGTGAAAATGATATAGGGAGGTTGGAAAGCATCTTACTTCAAAACATGTACAGAAAGTTGAGCTATGGGATTGGAAAACCAAGAAAACCCTCTTTGGCTTGTTGGTCACATTGGTTGCCCTATATGGTTGTGAGATTTGGGGAAGTAGTATGTCTAATCATGGTTGGAGGCAGTTGGAAAGAATCCAAAAGTATCTAATCACAAACACCCTCAAAGTCAAAACAATGATCTCCTACGAGATTTTATTGGCTGGAGTAGGGATGTTTCTGATGGAGGCATCAACAATAACTCAAATGCTAATCCATGTGAAAAAGGTTAAAAGCATGGATAACCATTGTTGGCCCCTAAGATGTAGAAATAAAACTTGGATGAAGAAAAACAAGTGGATGAGAAAATGGGACATCAACTTGCAAGAGTGTCCTAACACCAATGAGGAAATAAAATCTTTTGTGATAGACAAATATAGGATTGCCATATGGACATGGCAGCGGGTTGGCGAAATCTCATTACATCAAAGAATTTAATTCCTCCTAGGAACATGATGAAAAAACATATCTAGGTGCGACCATTAAGGGTAAAGTAAGGATGTTAGTTGTGCAACTGAGGACTGGATCACATCATCTTCGGTGTGAGACCTAGTAGATGGACTATTCCTAAGGAGGATTGGGAGAGGAGAACCGATATTTTTTGTAGTAAGGGGGTGGTGGAGATGGAATGACACTTCACCATGGAATGTACAACTTATAATGGCATTTGTATCCAATACGTGATGCAGCCTAGAATTCTTAGTTAACACCTACTCGCGCTGGCACATCACTCAGCCTAGGCTGAGCACTCACCCGAAGCGCGCAAAGGTACTGGGTCCCTCTTTAGAGTTGTTGTAGAATAATGGTAGCATGATAAAGTAGTAAACATATATTCTTAGAAACTAATCCATCTATTCATCATTATACTAAACTAGATCTATAAGCGCTTAAATGTAAATCATCATGATAACAATAATATACATTGACAAAACCTATCAGACATCTTGTTGTTTGGCCAATATTCTTTATATATTCATTGTACCAACAATACAAAAGCTTCATACAATACCAGACATGCGTGCATGGATCTATTATAATTATCCAGTCTCATGTACTCATGTATCTCTCATCCTTCAAAGCATGTGTCTATGTATATATCTTACTAAGTAATTCATTAAATATATATAGGGTGGGAACTAGCCCTTCACCACTTAACTCTACCAAAACTAGGTCACATGCTAATAACAGCCACACACCTTTTACAACTATAGCCATACATGCAAGTATGATATCTATAGATCACTGATAGTTAACTATAGTGGTGGATCTATTCTTAGCTTATGCCCATGCAAGAGTGAGTTGACATGCTCTTCAAAAATCTCCATGAAGAGTGGCGCACAAGTCTCGGCATTGCTTTGTGTGCTCCACACACCAATCTCTAAGAATAGACCTGATCTCCAAAATTAGCTAAGTCCTGAAAGTTTGACTCTACACCTCCGCGCATGACACCTTCCTATACCTTCACGCCTTTGCTCCTGTGTTGTTCTTCCGCGCGGACTCTGTGTGTAAGTTCAACTAAGTGTTTTCTCTGATCAACATTACCCCACACTAATCTCATTATTGCCCCGACAATGGCGATGTCCAAAACTTACACAAAGAATGGATAAATAAAGAATGGTTGAATAAAGAATTTTGAATAAGGTATACACAACTAACAAAATTGTTCAAGCCTCAGGCCCCTCCGTTTCATCCTAAAGCAAGAACTCTGGATATTCTTCTTTTATATCTGCTTCTAGGTTCTCCCACGCCGTTAACGTCACTCCTACCATCTCACTAGCACGTCTGCAATGATGGACTGCAGCTCTTCCATAGTGAGTTTTCCTTGCTCATTTTGTATCACAAGCATTACGCTTGACATAGAGGTTTGCACCCCCTCTAATACATCCATCTTTTGAGCAATGAGCTTTCCAAGCTCTTCTAACCTCTCCTTATGTGGTGCCTGTGCCGCAGCCAGTGTCTCACGCTTTTGCTTCACTAGGAGTAATCGTTCAGCGTGGCCTAGGGTAGCATCCTTCATAGCCTTTTGTACTTCATTTTCCTCCTCCAATGTTTTCACCACGATGAGCGCATCTGGGGCTATGCATATCGTTAGCGCATGATCGGCTTTCTTTAGTTCGTTGTGGGTGGCTTGCAGTAGGCCTTCATAAGTAGCAATCTTCCTTACTGCAGCTGACTGCACTTTCTCTGACTTTTCCCTGGGGTCCTTGGACTGTGTTGATACACGCACCTTTTCATCCTCCAACACTAATGTTATCATTGTTTTCACATAGTGCATCGCAGAAGGAAATTCTTTTGGTACCTAGGATTCCAGATGTGGGCGTACCTTTAGAACATCATCTCCAATTTCCTCCGCCATATTAATAAAAGTGTCATATTTTCTTTTAATCAAGTCTTTTTCCTGTACTAGGTGCGCTATCTCCACATCCTTAGCTTTCAATTTCTCCGTTAGCGCCTTAATGGTAGTAGATTTATCAATGTTTCTTCTTGCTACTTCAGAAGATACCTTTACCAGAGCATTGCTCACCTGCTCGTCTGACATCACCGTTGGCTTAATTGTCATGTGGCGCGTTTCAGGTGCCTTCTTCAATCGTCTTGACACGCATGATTCTTCACCGACATCAAAGTCGGCTCTGTCCATATGCGTGTGCATAGACCATGAAAGTTGCTTCCTTGTGCATAGAGTCACCTTGTCCTCATCCATGAGTGCCCATCTCGAATAAATCCTTTTGCTCGATGGTGCTCTAAAACCGAGCACGAATAATCAGCTTTGGGTCTTCTGCATACCCCATGGTATGTGCCTTGGTGTCCTCCCCTGTTCGACGGGATTGGGGCCCTCTGGGAATGGCTGCATCAAGGTTAGGAATACTAGATGTATCCCCACCCTTGTCTTGTGTAGCCTCTGATTGTTCCCCTTCTTCTCCTTCCATTCTCTCCTCCTTGTGTTGAGGCTCTTCTTCAGCTGGAGATGAAGGTGCCTTCTCCTCAGATTCTTCTATTTCCTCACTTAGCCTGAGTTTTCTTCTTTTCTTCTCCTCTGGCTCCTTCACTTGTGGGGTTTCTCCTTACGCCCTTGTGCACTTAAATACCTTCTTAAACCTTTGGTCACCCTGCTCCTCCCCCATAACTCCTTCTCCCTAGGAAGTTATCACGCGCTCCTTCTCTTGGCCAGATGGTTGCTTCCTCCTTTGCACCAAGCCGCCACTATCCTCATGTTCTTCATCCTCTTCCTCATCATCTTGCTTGGGTTCAGAGGGCCTAGTCTTTGGAATGTTCTCCATAGTATGTTTCCCCTTTGGTGGCCCTAGAAGTGCGAACTCATTTTCCACATACTTGTTATTCTCCATTTTGGGCTTTAGTTGGAGATAGCTCAAAATCTCCAAGATAATATTCTCGTTATACGCATTCCTCCCTAGATACCTATGTCTTCCAGTAGGTGTGGTATTCATAGTCCACCTTGTTTGCATTAAACACTAACCTCGTGTGTTGGTGAACCGATGAACTGCACTGAAGTATTATGCGGGAAATGCATAAGGCAATTTGCACTAGGGGCTCCATGACCCATCTACCATTGGAAAGCATGTAATACAGAAATGTTGGTAGATCGCAACCGTACTTACTTCCCTGTAACCAAGGCAAACTTGGGTATGCACCATTCCTCTCCAAACGCCGCGTGGAGCCTATCATACCACATCTCTGCGCGCTCCTTCACCTCCTCCATCATTGACCCCTTGCAAAGATACTTGCTGAATCATTCAACTAGAGACTTATGATTCATGGGGTATTCCCATATGTTCTCTTTTGGGCCATATGGTACCCCAATCTCCATGAAGACTAAACTTAGTAAGATACAACCAAAACTTATTTTATTTCCTGCGTGCTTCCTCTACTATTTGTTCTGCAATGAAGCCGACAATGTTATAAGTGGTTCCTTCTGACATGCACTTTGCCACATGCAACCACATAGAATTAACTTGTGACCAACGTTCTTGGTCATTCAATTTTTTGACCAGGTGTGTTGCTCCTGTACTACTGGAAATTTTTTCAACTTGTCAATGTCCATTCCACGGGGTCCTTTTTGATAGACCAACACTTTCTGTGTCTCCAAGATGGTGCTTTTGTCAGCTAGGTCAATCTTAATATCTTCACATGTTGCCCTTAATCTGATTACTATGGTAATAAGAATGGGTGTCAATCTTACCCTCCGTCCTGCAAAGTAGAAGAAGTCCTCATGGACTAGCTCATCAGCCATCTATACAATGGTGCATACTTTCCAAAGTATGGGAGCTCATATAGCTAGTAGACACCATTCCCTTTTAGTAGCCTTTCCTCGGCATCATCATATATTGGCATGCCATCCTCAGTTTGCTTGTTCATTCGGGAAGTGAACAGGTCGTCTAATTTCTTCTGGTTTTCGTTGGTCCAGGTGATTATACTCACTTATCTTACTTTGTCGTATGTGGGTATCCCATTCCTCACCCACAATAACTTCCTTATGGTATTGCATTTCTGAACAATTACTTTCTAGGGCAATCTCTTCTTCTTCTTCCACCACCTTCTTCTTCTTTTCCTTTACTGGTGTTGCTTTCTTCTTTGGTGCCATTCTTCTTTTTAAGTTTTGTTTTCTAGACCATTTGCTGTGTTTTTAGTCTTTTGCTTCAAAACCTACCTCGATTCAACTGTGCCCTAATTTGCAATCATGAAATTGCACACCCTAGCTCTGTTATGTTACTCTGCTTCGTTTAAACCCGTTTCCTAGGGGATTCAAGCCCTTCCAATAAACAGATTTGTCTTCCACGCCTAGTTCGCTTGCTTCGTACTTTGAATCGCTTTACTTTAGCACTTTGCGTGTAGGTTCTTTGTCGAATTCTCATAGTTGCAAGGGTAAAAATGAAATCACATCCCATCCTTATATAGATTTCTACTTTTCACTGTATTAATTGCTCCTCCACCTACCAAATTCTCCTCATTTATGACCCATTTTTATCATTTCCGCACGGTATACCTTTGCGCCAAATGCTATAACCTTCTAGCGCGCCTTTTTACCCTTTGTTCTGAGACTTCTCTTAAGATGCGCTCTAGCGCTTGAAGTACCTAAATCACCGCATCATCTCCTGGTAGTTACCATGGCCGCCACTTACCTTGCGTTATACGTTCCATTATCCATCTTCATCCTTTCTTATTGTGAGAAACAATCTTTTGTCAGTTACCCTTAGTAACCTTCTTTCTCAACACCCATAACATGAAATCTTCATAGATATACTTGAGAGTCACCAACAATCCACCCCACAGAAAAGGATGTGCGAGTCCTCTACGCATCAACATGCTTCATATTGCAGTTAGCTTCATGCGTGCAAGCGCGCTTATTACACAAACACGAGCGAAATTAACAAAGCATAGTGACGATGAAAGAAATACATTAAGGAAATGTATAAAGGGAAACCTAATTTATCTGGAAATACTGCCTTATTACAAACACCAAGAAGACTTATTTATAGTAGGGCTTCAACCTACTCCCGTTAAAGTAACCGGCAACCTTGTGCCATCAATTGTTTCTAACTGGAAAGCACCTGACTCAAGTATATGAGTGATAACATATGGCCCCAACCAATGCACCTTGAGCTTTCTTGGATGGCACAAAAACTTGGAGTCATACAGAAGTACCATTTGTCCCACCACAAGTTTCTTATCCCTGATGTGTCGATCATGCCATGCCTTTTGGTGCGCTTTCTCCTGTTTCTGACTCCAGCGTGCGATGGCTCGACGCTCATCTAGTTGAACCATCTTCGCAATCCATTCTTCCAAGGCTTTCTCATTAGCTAGACCTCCAGCGCATGCGCAATGCGCAAAGAAGGTAACATAAATTCTATAGGAAGAACAACTTTCTGCGCCAAACACCAATTGAAAAGGTGTGGCTTTGTTCAATCTTTTTGCTTGTTGTTCTATAAGCCCAAAGAACAACAAATACTTTATCATCCCAATCTTTCCTTCCAACATCACAAATCTCTGGCCAATGTGTGGCTCAAAATCTTGTTAAAAGCCTCAATGCAGTCCCATTTGCTCGAGGGTGATAGGGTGTAGTCTTATGGTGGGAAACCATAAACTTGTCTAAAAGAATTCATATTGTCTCATTTAAAAATGTGTACCCCTATCACTTGTTAAACTTAAAGGACATGCATACCTTGAAGAACATTCTCCCATAAGAACCTTGTTGTTGTCAGCCACATGTGTGGCAGTCCTTTGTCAGAGGTGCCGTCGCCCATCAAGTAAGATAATCTGTATAAGTGATGATGTAGCGCGATCCAATCCTACGTGCGACATGGTGAAATAGGCCCGACAAAGTCAATTGCCCATTTCTCAAAGGGATCTACACTTGTAATTGGGCATAGAGGCATCTCATCCCTTTGTCTGGTAACCGAGACGTTGACAATGGTCACATGTCTTACAATCCTTGTACAACATTTCCCACCACAAACCAACAAGTAGGATCTTTGCGCTGTTACATCACCCGCATAGTGGCCACTGCAATACCACCATGTGCTTCTTCCATTATATCCTTTCGTTCATGCTCCAATACAAAATGACGTAACACCTCGTCTCTACCTAACTTGTACAAATCACCATTGATTAACATGAATGGTGCCGCGCAAATAGCAAGTTGCTTCTTCTCTAAAGCTTTCATGCCTTTTGGTGCCATACCAGTCCTCAGAAAGACAACAATGTCCTCCAATTCTAATGGCGCGCGCTGTAACCTATACAGCTGTGCATCAGACATGGTCTCTTCTATTGTTTGTGCCTCTTCTCCTGATTGAATTCTAGACAAGTGATCCGGTCCGTAATTCTTTTGCTTGGTTTTACCACAATCAGTAAATTGAACTCTTGAAATAAGAGTATCCATCGGCATATGCACCCTTATAAAATGGGCTTGTTCACAAAATACTTTAATGTCATGTGATCTGTATAAAACACAAATGGTGTAGCCAACAAATACTGACGAAATTGTGCAAGGCATAGATCATGGACAAGGCCTTGCGCTTTGTAGTGGTATAATTCTATTCTATAGGGGTCAACTTCCTACTAGCAAAGCAAATGGGATGATCAACAATACCTTCTCCTGGTTGAGCTAAGACAACACCAATGGTTGTGCCAGAGGTGTCCACATGAACATGAAAAGGTTTATCCCATGAAGGAAAGCGCAAGATAGGTGTGGCAAGTAAGTTTCTTCTTCAATATCTCAAACGCGTGCTGTTGTGACTCCCCCTAGTAGAATGTACCTTTTCCTTGAGCAATTCTTCCAAGGGCGCGGCAACTTTTGCATACCCTTTTATAAACTTCTTGTAATACCCTGTATGACCCAAAAATCCGTGCACCTCGCGTTGGACGGGCCGACAATTTCAAGCCTATGATGATCGCAACTTTAGTGGGTCAACTAGCAACCCTTTCTTGCAAATAATGTGTCCTAAAAGTGTGCAAAGGGAGTAGCAAAGATGCACTTCTTCATGTTCAATGAGATACTCAACTGTCGACATCTTTCAAACATTAAGCGCAGATTGTTACAATGATCCTTAATTATCCCATAAACGGTCCAATCATCAAGATAGACTGTAAAAAGTTATCGATAAACTCCTTGAAGGCTTGTACCACTATCCTTTAAAATACAGCAGGTGTATTCTTCAATCCAAAGGGCATCACAGTGTAGGCAAAGCTTCCCCATTCAGTAGTGAAGGTGGTCTTCTCTTGATCTTCCGGGGCAATCCTAACCGATGATACCACGAAAACCCATCATCGTAAATGAATATATCTCACACTCAGCCACCCCTTCTAATATTTCCTCCGTGAATGACGTAGGAAAGGGATCTGTAACACATGCTGCATTCAACTCTCTATAATCAACACAAATTCGAATCCTACCATCCTTTTTGATGCTTATCACCATAAGAATGACCCATTTTGATTCATCCAATGGTCGAATGATCCCAGATTTCAACATCTTGTCAATCTCCTCCTTTACTTTCTCGTGCAAATTGGGATTCATCCGATATGGTCGCTTCCTAATAGGGTGCGCACCTTCCTTGAGCTTTATCTTCATTTCTCCGAGTGATATATGCACGCCTTTAAGTTCATGGTATCCTCTTGGGAGTAAGTCCTCATAGTCTCGAAGTAACTCTATGATCTTTGCTACCTCTCGATTTCGACCTGGTAATCCCCAATTACCACCTCCTTAGGTTCAAAAACTTCGTGCCTATATGATTCGACCAAGAATCCCCAATTATCACATCCGCATCAAGCTAACACTTCACGTGTTCCATGTGAATGATCCACATCCAAGTGCTCAACTTCCTCCTCATCAATTATGTAAACCATCTTCCCCTTATCTTTTCCAAAGAAACGCGCTCAAGTAATATGATATCATCTTCTTCATCCTCAAAACGAGCCCCTATCTCTGTCTCACCAAATAATTCTGAATAAGTTCTTCCACTTTCCCACTGTCTCCCATGGTTAAGCGCTTGATAAAGCTTAAAGTTGTGTTCACCTTTGGTGGTGTAGACAAAAAAAAGTGAAAATTTTGGATCATCCTGCAGTCCAAAGTTTACCAATTCACAAAGTGTCACGATGTAATTCAACGTATACATACCAAGCACGTGTGTAACCTTGTAGAGTAGAATAAAACCAGTGCACCCAAAGTGAGGGCAGTAATGCTTCCTGTCCACTATTCAGAGTCTCTCACACTACTGGATATGATGTTGAGCAGGTTGATCACCGTGATAAGGGTAAATTTTTGCAGGGGCATTACTTCTTGAAAACCTAGTTGATAAGGCGGTCCCAATTGTTCCCCATTCTAAGAGATTATCCCTGTGGACCACCCACCAGCGCACTGTTGTCCCGCCCAAAGTATATGACAACATATCTCGTCGTTTAAGTTGGTCAACCCAGTTTGTTTCCATGGCCTGTAAGAATCCAGCCAAATCTTCGGATCCAGTATAGCAGGGTACTGAGCGACCTATACACCGAATAGAGTGAAAACCCTTTTTGTAAGCAACCACGCGCTTAACTTTGTGCCCCACCAGTTCATAAGTGCCATGAGCCCAATTATCACAAGCAACACTGGTAGTATCATTGATTGACTGAGAATATTCCCAATGAAGGATTCCTTCCTTAGATGGATCATGGACCTCTGGGTCCCGAATAGCGCGTATATAAATTTTGTTCAAGTCCTCTTCGCTTAAAGGTTCCACATATGGCATGGATTTCCCATCATCAATGGTATTATAACCCTTTCCTCCTTGTTCTCGAAGCTGATATACCCCTTGTTAAACCTCAAATCAGCATTGTTCGCATAACACCAAGGGCGCCCAAGCAAAGCTGGGAAGCTATCTGCTTCTCGCAAGCGCTAACACTTCAAAGTCTCCTGTGAACTTGACTCCTTGTATAGTGATAGATGCATCCTTCAAAACTCCTATGGGAGTAGCTTTCGTTCTATTTGCCATGAATAATACATTAGATGATGGCTGCAATGGGGGTCTCCCCATTTGTTCCCACGCATCCAATGTAAGTACATTTACTTTCGCACCTGTGTCAATCAAAATATTTCTCAACAGCCACTGTCCACAACAACATTCAAAGTGATCTCCTTGTCGTAATCAATGCTATCAGGGGGAAGATTCACATGAAGTATTTGTCTTCTAGTCTCAGTTCCCACGTGCGAAGTATTCCCCTTCAACCACTTTCCTAATAAAGGAATAATATTCTCCTGGTGCAACATTCTACATACCTCTCTGATGTCATCAATATCCGACGGAGCATGTTCTATATCCTTGTGCTCCAATTTCTGAGACTGCTCTTTCAAACCTTGATCTCACCTTCAAGGCTTCAAGGACCTCCATCGCTTCTCGATAGACTTCTTTCTGATGAGCTGGATCTGGATACCTAGCATGCAAAACCTCCTCCCTAGTGATTGTCAGTTTCTATTGCAACACCTCTCTTACGCGTGCCGCCACTCATGTGGTTATCTTGATCACACGCCGTAGGTTCTCCACTCGATTCTCTATCATGCGCTGGATTCTAACCATCCCCGCGCCCTTGTTTTCTTGCTTGTGCTACTTACTTAGATGCTCATACAAGTCGGACACTCTTCATAACTATGTCCCTTTCCACAAAATGAACAGGAAATATTTTGTGGGCATTCACGCCTATAATCATGGATCTTACCCCAATATCAATGGCATCATGGATCTCGGCCAATATCAATGGCATCATGGATCTCGCCAATCAATCAATCTCTGATCCTCGAGATATCATGGGTCGTGGACCTACAAATTTTACAAAAAGAGGATACATTCTTTCGATCGCGCATTGTAGTAAGGGGCGGTGACTAAAGATCATGATTCAAATGGAAAATCTCATAGTCCAACAACAACGAACGCACAGCTTCTGGGCAGTTCTGCGGGCAACTATCCTTGGTGTGCCCTTCTACTTCACAATTTGTACACCAGATTCCTGAGCGTGTTTCATGAGCTGAGTTTGCCGATAATTTCTCTAACTGTTTTGCCATAGCTGCTATCTAAGCTTCCAAAAATGGACTAACTCCAGTGTCAATACTCCCAACTACTTCAGTGAGTAAAGCGGCTTCCAATGCTTCGCGGGTCGGTATAAATTTTATGTGATAGTGCTCTCCAAAATGGGGTAATTAATCCTCGACAAACCATTGTGCATGCTGACTTGCATGAATGTCATAAGAGAGTTTGGATAGAAGTGTTTTAAAACGGGCATCATACTCACGTACACTTTCAGTAGTGCCTTGCTTTATATCCTTGAGTGCGCTTATACTCTTCTACTCAAACTTTGGGATATGGAACTCTTTTAAGAAAGCATCTTTCAATGCTACATAGTCAATACAAGTTTGATTGGGATCAAACTTCCTATACCAGCTGTGCGTGCGCACCTGTAATGTAGTAGCAAATTGACTTGCCTTGCACTCAGAGGCCGTGATACCTTTCGCGCGCCACAATATTTCACACATATGAACATGTTTAGTAGCATCCTCGATACCTTTGTATTTTGGGAGACAAAGGGACATCTCCATTTAAATGTTCTGGGGTTGTTGCGGGCCTTGACCACCCGACCCAGAACGTCCTTGGTTTCCTCTTCCTCCAAAACCACCCAAACCACCAGAACTAGAATTGCCCATACCGCCTGATCCTCCTCCAGGATTTAGAATAGGGCTCGCGGATGCACTCCCCTGTGTCCCTATAGTGGTACTATACTGGACCCCTACAGTCTGTGAGGTAGTCCCAGTTCCAGAGGTGAATCCCACACTCAACGCGCTTTATATTCTCGTACAAATGATGACTCTGAAAACATACCCCAAAGAATAACAAAGTTGTCTGTGGCCGCCATTGAGGTACTTGTTGTCCGACCTATTTATGTGCTTTCACTCCCTAAATTAAAATCGCTTTCTACTGGCATTGCACTAGACTTTGAAAACCAAGTGCAAGGGCTAGGTCACCAGTTGGCTTAGATGCACGCCCGCCCAGCCTCATGATCATATCTACTAGTGTGCTTCCATGTGAGGCCAAAGAGGGTTCTCTATTATGCTTTCCTAGATGGGTGAGTTCTTGATGCTCTTGCTCTCCTTCCTCCCCATGAGTCTTAAATCCTTCACGAGCCATCTCTCTCCACAACACCATTCGATTCTGCAATTTCTTGTTTCTTGCATAATTCCCTCTCACCGCCTCTCTTCCCTTTGCCATGTTGCCGCTAAGTCTGCCATCTTTAACCAATCCTGTTCTCTCGCCCTCACGTGTGGATATTTTTTTAGCTCTCCATGGGTTTAGCTTCCAAGTTCAACGTTACCATTAGTATTTTGATCACAAATAAATACCTTGCAAATACATCCCTTTAGGATATCATAGAATTGGAACTCGCTACCTCTAGGGTACGAATAAGTCAAAATTGAATACTCCAGAATATAGCTGTTTAGGAGACCGCGAAACCAGGTATCCACCACGCGAGTCTAGCTCGGGTTAGCATCGTATAGTGTTTGAAACTCCTCCCGTGTCCAAACAAGTGTGCGATACCTCCAATTCCGCTTAGATGCATATGTAGTCAACCATTCGTATAATTCTACTGGAAAGATAACAAAGAAGCTTTTGTACAAACTGTCATACAGATTTTGCTCTACCCAAGTGCGTGCGCTAAATCCGGATCTAGTGTCAAACCTCCGTGCGTATTCTTCCTCCAAATCGTGAATCCATTCTTCAACGCTCGCCAAAGTTAGCTGGTATGTCTTCATTGCGAACCATTCTGAAACAACTGAAAAGAGGTCTCGGTAATGGAACCAATGATGCAGCCTAGAATTCTTAGTTAACATCTAGTTGCGTTGGCACATCACTCAGCCTAGGATGAGCGCTCACCCAAGCGCGCAAAGGTACCGGGTTCCTCTTAAGAGTTGTTATAGAAGAATGGTAGCATGATAAATCAGTAAACATATATTCTTAGAAACTAATCCATCTATTCATCATTACACTGAACTAGATCTATAAGTGCTTAAATGTAAATCATCATGATAACAATAATATACATTGACAAAACATATTAGACATTGTTGTTCGGCCAATATTCTTGATATATTCATCGTACCAACAATACAAAAGCTTTATACAATACTGCATATGCGTGCATGGATCTGCATTACAATTATCCAGCCTCATGTGCTCATGTATCTCTCATCCTTCAAAGCATGTGTCTCTATATATATCTTACTAAGTAATTCATTACATATGTATAGGGTGGGGAACTAGCCCTTCACCACTTAACTCTACCAAAAATAGGTCGCATGCTAATAACAACCACGCGCCTTTTACAACTATGGCCATACATGCAAGTATGCTATCTATAGATCGCCGATAGTTAACTATAGTGGTGGATCTATTCTTAGCTTATGCCCATGTAAGAGTGAGTTGACATTCTCTTCAAAATCTCCATGAATAGTGGTGCGCAAGTCTCGGCATCGCTTTGCGTGATTCGCACGCTAATCTCTAAGAATAGACATCATCTCCAAAATTGGCTAAGTCTTGAAAGTCTGACTCTACACCTCTGCACGTGACACCTTCCTATGCCTTCGCACCTTTGCTCCCGTGTTGTTCTTCCGTGAGGACTCGTGTGCAAGTTCAACTAAGTGTTTTCTCTGATCAACAATACGAAAGCAACTTGAAAGTGGATAACCTAGGTGAGTTATTTGAAAAAGCAAGACTTAGCAAGACCGTTGGTTTTCTAATCAAGATCCATTGAAAGAAATATGGAAATATCTTAAGGTTGTGGCTTTAGTCCCATGACACTTGAGTGCATGTGGAAATCATTTAAATATTTCATTCATTCTCTTCGTATTGAAATTGAAAGATTTTAATTACGTCCACGAGACCGGCAGGTCTATGGGACCACATAATTGCACCAAACCGTCTTAGACCATAGTGTGCTTCCTGACCTCTTTTAAAAGGTTGCTCCTCTTCCGGCTGATCTGAGATAACATTTCCCCCAAGCCTTTTATTTTGTTTTCCTCAAATAGCTCTACCATGGACCCACTGTTTAGGATTCCTTCATATCTGGAACGAATATTCGTGTACTTAGGACATTGGAGGATAAAGTGTGCTTCCATCTCAACTGCCCCTGTATTGCATAATACACAAGTTCTCTCTTCCCATTGCTCTTTGGGTATTGTCCACCTCCCTGTTTCACACCTAAGTTTGTGAGAGCTAGTCCTTAGTTGAGCAATGAGGATCTTCTCTTTCCATTTTATTTCGGCCCCTATATAGGCTTTTTCACCGTGGTCACATGTTGGATTGAACTCAGTAATGTAATGCTGACACTTCCTGCTTATTTTCTTCTGCCACATCATCAATCTGAACTTTTCATTTACATAGTTTTTGATGTCTTTGTTAAGATTCGGGCATTCGTTTAACTTGATATCCCATTTTTCCATCCATTTGTAGTTCTGCTTCATCCACGTGTTCTTTCTTCTATGTAACTCTTCGTCCATTGCAGCCCTAGGCCATCTGTCTGTTTTCATGTTTCCAACTTTTTTCAGGTAATTTATGAGCTTGATCATAGCAGTTGCCTCCAAGGGGAAAGAACCTGTTTCAGCCATGATGATTTCATAGGGAACTACCTTAATTTTGAAATGGTGTGTTATAAGCCGTTTTTGAATTCTTTCTAGTTGTCTCCATTTTGAATTTGCCATTCCACTAGCCCATACCTCGCAGCCATATAATATCACTGGAATGACAAGCAACCCAAATAGATCCTTAGTGGTCTTCCAATCCCATAGTTCAACATTTCTGCACCTGTTTTGGAGCGCAAAAGAGCTCTCCAACCTCCATGGATTCGCTTCATCCTACAAATGTCCCACTTGAGCTTGTTATGAAAATCGAGGCCTAGATATTTGTACTCTGACACTACTTCTAGAGGTTCACCTTCAAATTGAAATTCGGGCTGTTGGTTTGTCTTCTTCACGGAGAAAATCATAACTTTGGTTTTGCCAATGTTTACCTACATCCCTACTTCTTTGCAGAAGAGCTCTAAAGAGAGTAGGTGGTTCTTGAGGTCTTGGATTGTTTCTGCCATTAGAATTAGATCATCCGCATAAAGCAGGAGCTTTACCACATACTTAGCTAGATGCACCCCATTACCTCCGAATTTGTTTATCCACTCTTCTAGTTTGTCGATGTATAGCCCAAATAAAGTTGGAGAGAGAGGGCAGCCTTGCTTGACACCTATATCACTCCTGAACCTTTGGACAACCCAACATGCGTTTTGATTTTAGCTTTCACTTGTTCATATAGTCTATGAACAACTGCCCTGTAGTGTGCTGGAACCCCTAATTCCTCCATTCTGTTCCACATTTTGCTCCGCGGTACCGTGTCGAAAGCTTTTTTGAAATCCACAAAACAACAATAGGCATCCTTTTTTCTTTCCCACGCGTTTTCAACTAGATGTCTGAGTGTGACACAATGATCAATGGTTGAGTGTTTGGGTCTAAAACCTGCTTGCCCTTTTGCTCTCTTTCCTTCTCCCTCTGCCCAACTGTTGATCCGACGCTCTATCATACTCCCAAATAACTTTGCAAAAAAGGATTGACCATGATGGTTCGATAATTTGAAGGGTTATTTATGTCTCCACTTTTGAACAAAGGTATGGTTAGGATGGTTGTCCACTCTTTTGGAAAGCCGTTCTGAATGACCCCATTGAAGATTGTTTTGATTTCAGGTGCTAGAATGTCTGCCCCCCATTTTAGGTGTTCTGCTTGAAGGTTGTCTATGTCCCGAGCTTTACCTGCTGCAAGCTTTTTGATCCCTTGCATGATGTCTTCATTTGTGAAAAGGGTGTCATTAACCATGATATTGGGGGAACACTTGCTCACTTTCCCGTTCATAAAGTTGCTTTGAGTATTCTAACCATTGGTTTGCTGTTATGTTGTTCTCTGTGTGCATTTTCTCCTTACGAAGTTCCCTTCCAGAACCTCTTTGGTTCATGTTTCCCTAAATAGACATCTCCATCGCAGCACTCATGCATGGTAGTATAATGATAAGTTCCGACCAAAATATATTCGCGACTCTATATAGTTTTATTGGAAATGTACGGAGGAATGCAAGGGCGAGAACAAGGGATGTGGCGTGCGGGCACATGCGTACGGAAAATTACATCCCAATTTACCCGTGAGTAAATACTTAGTAGTGGCGCTAGTAGTCTGAGCATATGAAAGAATACGGTTAATTATCATCCCGTGATTCCATTTTTATTTTGCAACGCAGCAGGTGAAGGGAGGAGGAGAAATTCTTGTTGCCGAGATGCATATGAATGCGGATGCCCGGTTGTTGTTGTTCATGTTGATGTTATCTCTGTTCGCCGGTAATGGATTGTGCGGAGATATTGTTCACGATGACGATATTGCCCCTAAACTACCTGGCTGCGAAAATAAATTTGTCCTGGTAAGCTTCACATGTTTTCCAAAGCCCAATATTCCACTTCATAATGAGTACTCTTTTTCTCTTTCATGTTTTTTTCCCTATACGAGGATGCCGTTCAAAGATTTGATTTCTTTGATACGCAAAGTCTCGCTTGCTTGCAAAACATACCGTAATACGATTTCCATAATTCACAATTTCGCATGTTATCCTCGATTTGTAGATCTCATATGATTTGAACCTTTCACCTACCTGTTGATGTTTGTTTCGGCCCTGTGCCTGTGCCTGTGCTTATGGGGATCTTTAATTTTAATTATTTTTCCCAACATATGATAAGCTTGCTCTGTAACCGTGTAGAAAAATTGCCGACTTGTATGTTGAAAGTGCGACCTTGTTGATTTACAGCATTATCTGAAATTGCTGGATTACAAAGTTTACCGGGGAAATTACCTACCTACTTTGTTATCTAGAGAAATATGAATATGAAATGAAATGGTTTAATTATGTCCACAGACCCTATGGTCCATGGGACCATCGATTACACTATTTGCTTCCACTGCTCAAAGATCTGCGATATCCTTTATTAGGCTTCTCCTTCTTTTGCTGATTATAGCTAGCATTGCCCCAAACCCTTTTATTCTTTTTTCTCAAATAGCTTTATCATGGAGTCCATTCTTAATGTTTACGTTCTTCGAATAGTTCCATCATGGAATCAACTTTTAAAATTTCCTCTTGTTTCTAATGTTTGTGTACCTTGGACATTCGGGGTGAAATGCTTATTTGTTTCGACTGCCCATGTATTGTATAAAACACAAGTCCTCTTTTCCCACGGTTCCTTAGGCATTTCCCATCTTCCTGTTTCACATCTAAGCTTGTGGGAGCTAGTCTTTAGTTGAGCAATGACGATTTTTCCTCCATTGAATTTCAGCCCCTCAATAAGCTTGTTCACAATATTCATATGTCGGGTTAAAATCTGTGAGTGTAGGAAGATCCACCCAAAGGATCTCGTTGACAAAACCAAAGTGCTGTACGTAGAGACAAGTGCCTCTACAAACCATGCCATAAAGGAAATTGTTTTTCTGAATGTAACCAACAAGTATCCACCTTGATCGATTGGCATTTGCTAACATACTCTTTGCCTTTGCTGAAATAGGAGGTTTGAAATAGGTATGAATAGCCACCAATGCATGGGATCGGGCTTTCCAAACCACGTCACAACGATCATGCTTTACAAATGTAGGATGTCAATGTCTATTACAATATTTATCCTTCACTCCCAATGTGCGCCAAAATAGGGCATTGAAACAACACCAAATCATTATGGAGAAGGGACTATTATTAGATGTTGTACTCGAAATTTCCCTAGTAGATATGTATGCAAAATGTGGAAGCATTAACAAGGCACACAAATTATTGGAAAAAATGCCTAAAAGAAACGTGGTCTCATGGACTACAATGATTGCAAGATATGCACAAAATGGGACAATAAATGCAATTGGAAGATGTTGGACTCTACAATCTTCGCCAAAATTCTCCTAACCTCTATGTAAATGGGATATTTAGAATAGGTCATGGACATCCATCAAATCTAATAGATGGATGATTTTCGTTAGATCTGGGATGACCTCTCTTTTTGAAATAGACAAGATGACACTCATCGCTAGAAGCTCGTTGATTGGGTTCATTCCATCAGTGAACGTTTTGTCGCTTTCAACTTTACCACCAAGGGAATTCTGTAGAAGGCCATCTAGGATAATGAGTTGTGGCATTTAATGTACTTGAATGGAAAACCATCTGTCTTGATTAACCTCCTACAAGAAAAATCCATCACTTTCATTAACAACCACGACACGGCTCGACACGAGCAAGTGACCATTTCCTTCCAATAAACTCCTCCTAGGATACACATACATTTTCATGCGCCTCTTAATCCCCCACCATTGTAAGAAATCCACAAATTATGAAGACTTAATTTAAGGTTGGTGGAATCATTTGCATTAGTTGAAGGTTATTGGTATAGTGTTGACACTTCCTACTTGTGTTCTCACTCCATCATTCTAAACTTTTCATTCACATAGTTTTTTATGTCTTTGTTAAGATTTGGGCATTCATCTAGGTTGATATCCCATTTGTTCATCCATTTGTGGTCCCACTTCATCTATGCGTTCTTTTGTTTGTGCAACTCTTTGCCTCTTGTAGCCTCGGGCCACCCGCCGGTCTTCAAGTTTTCTGTTTTTTTAAAGTAACATATAAGCCTTGCCATAACAATTTTTATAGAGGGAAGGTACTGTTTTGGCGAGGATGATTTCATAGGGAATTGTAGTCTTGATTATGAAATTGTTTGTTATTAGCTGCTTTTGGATCCTTTCTATTTCTCCATTTTCGAATTAGTGGAACATCTCGCAATTGTAAAACACCCCAACGTGACAAGTAACCCAAATAGGACCCTGGTGGTCTTCCAATCTCGTAGCTCAAGCATTCCTACGCTTCATTTGAAGCGCATAAAGAGCTCTCCATCCTCATATTCTCGCCATCCTACAAGTATCCCAATTGAGCTTGCTTTGTGAAAATTGAGGCCAAGATATTTGTATTCGACACCACTTCAAGAGACTCTCTTGCAAATTGAAAGTCGAGATGCTGCTTCTTCCTTTTCATTGAGAAAATCATAATTTTGGTTTTGCCAATGTTTACCTCCATCCCCACTTCTATACAAAAGAGCTCTAAAGAACAAAGGTGATATCTTAAATCTTGGATTGTCTCTGCCATTAGAATTAAGTCATTTGCATATAGTAGGAGTTTCACCACATATTTGGCCAAGTGGACCCCTTTCCCTTCAAATTTGTTTATCCACTCTTCTAGCTTGTTTATGTATAGCCAAACAATGTCGGGGAAAGGGGGCAGCCTTGTTTGACACCTATATAACTCTCGAAACACTTGAATAGTCCTGCCTGCGTTTTGATTTTAGCCTTGACTTGCTCATATACTTTGTGAACTGCTGTCCAATACTGTGCTGGAATCCCCAATTCTTCCATTTTACTCCATAATTTGCTCCTTGGCACCATGTCAAATGCCTTTTGAAGTCTACAAAGTAACAATATGCATCCTCTTTTTTATCCCAAACCTTTTTAACTAGGTGTCTAAGCATGACACAGTGATCAATGGTTGAGTGTTTGGGCTTAATACCTGCTTGCCTCTTTACTCTCTTTCCTTTTCCTTAGCCCAACTACTAATCCTGCACTCTATCATACTCCCAAACAAATTTGCAAAAAGAGGGTTGACCATGATAGTTCGGTAATTGGAGGGATTGTTTACATCTTTGCTTTTAAACAGAGCTATGGTTAAGCTTGTTGTCCATTTTTGTTAGGAAGCTATTTTGGATGACCTCATTGAAAATTGTTTTGATTTGAGGTGCAAGGATATCTGCTCCCATTTTAGATGCTCGCTTGAAGGTTGTCTATGTCATGGGCTTTACTTGTTGTTAGCTTTTTAATACCTTGTATGATGTCCATCAGTTGTGAAAAGTTCTTCATTAACAAAGATAGTGGGAGGAGTATCTTGTTCATTTTTACTCTCATACAACTGCTTTGTATATTCCATCTATTGGCTTGCTGTTATGTTGTTCTTTGTTTGCTTCTTCTCCCTTCAAAGCTCCCTCCAAAACCTCTTTGGTTCATGCTTCCCTAAGTGAGTCAGCACCTTCCTTCTAGTTCTAGTATATACTTTTTTTCTTCACCAATTGCCCATACATTTTTTTGTTTGCCTTTTTTCTCCTTGCAAGCTCATTTGCGGCCTTCGTGCTACCTTGCACTATCATCGTACCATGAGTTTGTTGGAAAGGTGTTTCTTTCCTTCTTTTTGGGTTTAGCTCTCTTGCACATGTTTAGGGCTTCTTGAATGGTGTGTATTAGCCTCTTGCTCTTAGTATAATCTATACCAAGTGACGGGTGCTCCTTTACTTTCCTTTTCTTAGAGTTTGCTCTCTAGTGCTGCTCTGAAAGTTTCCTTTGTCAAGAGAATGTTTCCTTTGAAAGGGGGCTTACTATGGTTGACCCCAGTGTGACCTCATGATGGTTGTCATCTTGACATTGGAGTTTCATAAAAATTGGGTTATGATCTGATTTAAGTTCCACTAAAGAATTTTCTTCTAGTTCTTCTATTCTGGCCACACAATTTTGGGAGCAGATAACGTAGTCGTTTACACTCTTGCATGTAAACTTTCCCGATCTTTCCCATTTGCTCATACCATTACATATAATCAAGTTGTGAGTGTTGCACAAGCCTAGTAGTTCTTCTCCAAAGTGCGTGATACCCCCATGTTCATCGTTTGAAACCCTGGACCATAGCTGATTTTCCTCCTCCGTCACCCATAGGGATTTATATCTAGATCGTCATTATTTCCTAGAATGTTTGCTTTTGCTTGTTTGCTGTCCTTGCATTAAAGTCTCCTATTAACAAAATCTCCACGATCCTATTGTAGACTGAAATATCCCTCTTTAGAGTGGAATATGGGCCTTCATGGTCTAGATCTTGCTTCTTATAAAATTTAGAGTTTTTGGGTGCAAAATACCATGTAACTATGCTAATAACAGTGTTATTTTCTATTATTCTTATCCAAATGTACTGTTTATTTTCATCTTCTTTTTCTATTATGATATTTCTACCCCAGATTTCCTTTATTAACACCATTTTACCTCCTTGTCCCTTGCCATTCTCTGCTGCTTTATTCCAAATTTCTGATTTCTTGTATCCTTCAAACTCTGGCTTTTTAGACCCATTGTGCTCATGCATTTCAGTTAGAATAATTATATTTTTGTCTTTGGCTATGGGCTGTAATTCGGGTCCTCTTCTCCAAGGGTAGACTCTATAATTCCAACTTACCATTGAAAGATATTCCCGTGAGGGCCATATTTCCTATTTGCTTCGAATTTGTCTAGTTGTGATATATGCTTTCCCATTATTTAGGTATGCCCATCTCCCTTCACTCCTTGCCACCTTCACCTTTTCCCACTCCTTGTTTCTCTCTTCTAGTTGCCAATAGGTTAAGTCTTCATCTCGGATAAAAGCGTGAGCTCCCAACATACCTTTATTTCTTAGCTCTTGTCTTACATATTCTACTTGCTTGCTTGATTTTCCCTTTCCATTATAACTAGTTGTAAGGAAGTCCCTTGCAAGGTTTTCTTGTATCCTCCCCTTCTCCATGGTCTTTCAACCCTTTGATAATTATGTTTGATAATTTATCTTGTCGTTCTCTCTCTTCTATCATTTGACTCTTGACTTGCCTCTTTATCAACTCCTTATGCTTTCCTAGTGGTTCTTTTACCACTTGTGCCCATGACTTAGCCTCTTCTAACTTACTTTGTAGCTCATTTTCTCTCTTTTCTATGTTATGGAGTGCTTGCACTTCTTTTATTTGCGTTGTACTTGCCTTTTCATCCCTTACCTTAGTATTTACCGAAGAGTGGATGGATTTCTTGAGGGCATGCCATTCATGTTGCCCAACATTTGTGAGATTTGTCACTTGTGCTTTAAACTTGCTGTTTTCTTTTTGTAGTGTCTGTGTGACATTTGTCATCTCTTCCATTTTAATAACATCTTTCAATTTTTCCCTTGCTTCCTTGCTTCCATGCTTTCTAATTTTTCTTTCAAGCTCACGAGTTTTTGCATATAGAGCTTCAATGACTAGATGAGTTTAGTCGTAGTGGGGCTGTATGCTTCTTCACCATCTTGAATCTCTACTTGGTGGCCTCTGACTTCCATGTTATATGTTTTTAGCCTCCTTTCGTGACTCGCTTTTTTTTTTTTTACACCGTAGTACCTATTTTTTTGCTGCTATCGATCTGTCTTGTCTCGCTTTTACTTCTTTCCCATGACCCTCTTGTGGTTTTGATTGATCATTCTAGTCTAGAATACACAAAACTGCTTGCTGTACTTTCTTATCAGCTTGCTTTTGTTTATGTGATTTTAACCCTGTTGTTGTTAATCGTTGTTTGTGTTTCTTCATATCTATTGCTATCGCCCGCGCGGCCTTAGAATCCCCCAATACTGCTTGGCATTGATGTAAATCAGTTTTGAAATCATGTCTAGTGTTGTTACATTTGGCTGCAATGATGTGTTGGCATTTTGTGGACACCCTTTTCTTTGAGGTTTTACGAACGCCTCGCTTTGTTGACCCCGTATGTGCCACTGTTCCCTTCAGTGATAGGGCTTGGGTGCGCATAAGTGGAGACTGACTGGTATGTTGCAATGCCTTCTGGTGCTATATATGTTAGTAGATCGACCATGTTTTTGAAGGTAGGATATGTTCTGCGTTTTTTCTAATCCTTCATTGCATCGGTTGCTTCCCACCGAGAGAGCTTTGTCCATTGTTCCCCTACTAGCATTGGTAACCTTTAAGCCTTTCCCGAAACCTTATTCTTCAAACCTTGACCCTACTCTAAAATCATGAGGAAAACCGCGACGAGACACACTTGGGATGTGCAAGCCTAAGCGCACACACATCAACCACCAGCGGGGAATGTCCACCTAAAAAAAAGAAAAAAGAGAGAAATAGATGCTTGGGAAGTCGCAAAGTCCACAACAAATGTATGGGCAAAAATCGAGCTTTAGAGCAACTTGGCAAATGGTAAGCAAGTTCCGAATGTCCACTTGCTATGGTGGAATGACTAGGGTTTAAAGCAAAAATGCAATTTGTAAATGTGTGGGCAAACTTTGACTTTACAAGTTGAATGTAGCACCATCCACCAAGCACCACAAGGGAAGACCGTATCAATGGCGTTGAGGTGTCTCAAGCTAGGGGTCTTTGTGATGGAGATTTGGAGGAGTAGAGCTAATCGCCATGCGAGAGCACAAGGGGTTTGCATTGGGTGAGTTCAAAGGATGAGTCGATGTTTTGAGGGTTGGGTTTGAGTCAGATTCGCGAACTTGTCAATTTGCTTGTGTAGAGGTTGAGTTGGATCGATACCAAAATGCCAAACGCCAATGTTGCCTGATATTGGAACAATGTGCTCCGAGCAAGGTAGAAGACCCAGAGCTAGGTGATCCGAGGGAGTAGAGGAGCTCGCAGACAATATTGCGATGGAGATCTGGAATGTCGATGTTGAGTTGGAGGTCCACCTTTCCACTTCAAGATAGGGACTGCCGATTAGGAACAATGGAAACAATGCGTGGTTTGGCTTCACAGAGCCGAGCACATCCCTATCCACGTTTTGAGATCGGGGTCGAGTTTTGGGGTTAGTTCCTCGCACTTAAGAGCCCAATGAGAAAATGTACAACAAGGATAGGGGAAATGTTTTGCAATGTTATTGGTAATGGCGACACATGCGTAGAATTGCAATACGGTGGTGGGGGTAGTCGCTTTGTGTGTCCGGTTTTAAAAAATGAATGGATTGGGACAATCTTCCATCCAAAGGTCTTTGCAGTGGCATAAGGAGGCTTTCAAGAACGGCCGTAACCTTTCCTGTCGCCGGCCGGCTGATTTGCAATTGCCTCAAATACCAAATCGATTGGGGACATTCGAGGATCTAGTGCTCCTTTGTTTTGATCGTCCTTGTGGTGCAAAAACACAAACCCACTCCTCCCATTGCTCCTCAGGAGTCGCCTATCTCCTTCTCTCACATCGAAGCCAATAAGAACTAGTCCTCAATTAAACAATCAAGTTTTTTTCTTTCCATTAAATTTCAACCCCTATATATGCTTTTTCACTATGCTCGTAGGTCGGATTGAACTTTGAAATATAGTGTTGTCATTTCTTGTTTGTTCCATTCCTCCACATTATTGTTCTAAACCTTTCATTCACATAAGTTTTTGTGTCTTTGTTGCAATTTGGGCATTGGGTTCGATATCCCATCTACTCATCCACATGTTGTTATGTTTCATCAAGTGTACTTCCTTATGGGCAAATCTTTGTCTCTTGGGCCCTATGCCATTTGTCGTCTTCATGTTTTATGTTATTTTCAAATAATATAATAGCTAGGTCATAACAGCTTATCTCTAAAGGGAAAGTACTTGTTTCCGCCAGATGATTTCATAGGGAACTGAATCCCTAATTCTGAAATTGTTTGTAATTATACGTTTTTAGATCTTTTCTATTTGCCTCCATTTCAAACTACTTGTACTACTAGCCCACACCTCACAGCCATATAATACCCCCAAAGCGACAAGTAACCCAAAAAGGATCTCGAAGGTCTTCCAATCCCATATTTCAGCATTCATACATTTGTCTTGAAGTGCATAAAGAGCTCTCCAACCACCATGTATTCTTTTCATCCTACATGTATTCTAGTTGAGCTTTTGTGAAAGTCAAGGCCAAGATACTTGTATTCCAACACCACTTCAAGAGACCCTCCTACAAACTGAAAATTAGGGTGTTGAACCTCCTTTTTGTTGAAAAAATCATGATTTTGGTTTTGTTAGTGTTCTCTTGCACCAATACTTCTTCACAAAGGAGCTCTAGAGCCCGAAGATGGTCTCTAAAGAACCATTTGCAAAATAAAAACAGTTTTATTTTGAACCCCCAAAAGGCATTGAGTGTTAATTTGCAAGAAATAGGGACAAAGTGTAATATCCCCTTCCCGGTCCGAAGACCTTTAGCCCATTTTGTCTCCCGACGGATAAGGAATAAACTCATCGGGACTTAAGTTATAATAATTTATTATAAAGTGCAAATACAAAAAAAGAAAATATTATAAAGCATTTATAATAAAGTATTATGAACTTAATAATAAAATAATAATAGAAAAAGGGGAAAGCATTTGGCAATGTTTTATTTATTCAAGGGAAAATGCGACCTCCCTAGGAAATAAAAGCAAGCGGGGAAAGCATTACATAAGGAGGAAAAATCTGATTGGGTGTCGAGGGAGGTTAGTTGACCCATCTTCTCCATATAAGCAAGTCGACTTGCTTGAGGAGGGCATCTCTTGTCTAATTTTTAAAATCAGATTTGTATGTTGAGCTTTGAGTGACATCTTCAATTTTCTAAGGACAAAAACCTTTAATGATTCACTCTTGAGGACGAAAACCCTCAAAGAGCCTAGTAGAAGGACGAAAACCCTTCTAGTTGAGAGGATTCTCCACCCCGGGGTTTCCACCGTAGATCACTTGATCGTAGTATTTTTCAGTATTTTTCCAGCGGTTGAAGTGGGTAAAAGTGCAGATTTGGTCCAAGGGTTTGAAGAGGAAAGTGGTGGTTGAGTTTTCTCCTTGTTTCCAGTTGGTGCGACTTGCATAGTGGACTATTTTGAGCCCCAGACCCTAAGGGCGAATTGGTGTTTTGGCTATTTAGACCACTTGTGGTGGTCGTTTGTATGAATGGGTAACATCATTGCATTCTCCCTATTTTTGTGAGTCCGTGCATAGTTTATTTGTGTGGATCGAGCATTTTTGAGTGAGTTGTGAATTTTTGAAGTTGCCATAATTTTTTGTAGACTGGGGTTTCAAAATAAATTCATTTTAGCTGTATATGGGCTCTAAAACTTTAGATCTTTGCATGAATATATTGATGGTGAAATATTATAAGTTTCAGATAAGTTTATGATGGAAAGTATCATGATTTATTTCTAATTTTTATAAGTTTCATAATCAACCCTAGTCGCATTTTCCACAAATAAATCAGATGTGCATCATAAACAATTGTTATATCTTTTATAATTTGCCTTAGTGTGAGGCATTTGCCTCAAATCCACTTGGGGTTAAAATATGTCCATTTGGGGACATTACAGTGGTATCGGAGCAGTGAATCCTCCTAGCTTGTGAGGAAATCATAACTGAATACAAAAAAATGAAGTGGACCCAAGTTCCATTGTTTGATGGCACTAATGATATATCTGCTAGAGTGTGGTTGAAGGAATTTGAGACATTTTTGTGTTGTAATCCTATGTGTCAGGATGATGCCCTCATGCTCATCTCTAGATACATGGATGGAGTAGCACATAAATGGTGGCACCAAATGTTGAAAACCCAAGGGGTTGAAGCGTTTGCTTCACTTTCAGATTTCACACATAAGTTTCTAGAAAGATTTGATGTGCAAGATGACAAGGCTAAGCAAGGAAATGAAGCCATGGAGTCTACATCCATGGAGGAAGACAAATCAGATCTTCACCAGTGAAGAAGAAGAAGCTTCTAGAGAAAAACGTATGACTTCCATTGAACAAAATATTTGTAGGGAAGGCAAAGAGGAATGCAAATTGAACAAGATGTTTCAGCCCAAAAGCAGCAAACAACACCTTTGGGGCAGCCAAAGGGATCATTTGGGCAACCAAAGACTTCTTCAACTA
This sequence comes from Taxus wallichiana var. yunnanensis, assembly GCA_018340775.1. Classification (NCBI taxonomy): domain Eukaryota; kingdom Viridiplantae; phylum Streptophyta; class Pinopsida; order Cupressales; family Taxaceae; genus Taxus; species Taxus wallichiana. The sequence continues at coordinate 465,519,685 of CM031237.1, forward strand.
GTGGGCAACAAGGCATGGGGAATGGTATTCCTCAAATCGTGAGCAACCAAGAGCATGGAAGGATCAATCCAAGAAGAGCAGATTGCACAAGATGAGGATGGCGAAGAAAGAAGCATGTTATTAAGCAGCTTGTCTCATGAAATAATTCAGCCCATTGTTGATCATGGAGACATCACAAGGTATGAGACAAGTGAGATAATGTCATATATATTATTGCATATTCAGATTTGTTTTGAGAAAAATGATGAAATAGAAGATGAAATCTGCAATTTGAAGTATGTGATACCTTGGATGCAACCTTGTATATATGATCATCTTGAGAGTGGTAGATGGTGGCAAGATTTAGCCCACTTGACAGTACAAGGGCTAGGCTTTTGGATCACTTCAACATGTTTTGTCTCTTGTGCATGGCACTTGGACAAACGAGTTTGGAATTGCTTGAGGGCAAACAATTTTGGGAAGGGAGGATTGTAATATCCCCTTCTCAATCGAAGACCCTTAGCCCATTTTGTCTCCCGACGGCTAAGGAATAAACTCAAGGGGACTTAAGTTATAATAATTTATTATAAAGTGCAAATACAAAAAAAAATATATTATAAAACACTTATAATAAAGTATTATGAACTTAATAATAAAATAAAAATAGAAAAAGGGGAAAGCATTTGGCAATGTTTTATTTATTCAAGGGAAAATGCGACCTTCCTAGGAGATAAAAGCAAGTGGGGAAAGCATTAAATAAGGAGGAAAAATCTGATTGGGTGTTGAGGGAGGTTAGTTGGCCCATCTTCTCTATATAAGCAAGTTGACTTGCTTGAGGAGGGCATCACTTGTCTATTTTCTAAAATCAGATTTGTATGTTGAGCTTTGAGCTTACATCTTCAATCTTCTAAGGACGAAAACCCTTAGAGATTCACTCTTGAGGACGAAAACCCTCAAAGAGCCTAGTAGAAGGACGAAAACCCTTCTTCTAGTTGAGAGGATTCTCCACCTTGGGGTTTCCATTGCAAATCACTTGATTAATAGTATTTTTCCAATGGTGAAGTGGGTAAAAGTGCAGATTTGGTCCAAGGGTTTGAAGAGGAAAGTGGTGGCTGAGTTTTCTCCTTGTTTCCAATCTGGTGCGACTTGCATAGTGGACTATTTTGAGCCTTAAACCGCAAGGGAGAATTGGTGTTTTGGCTGTTTAGGGCACTTGTGGTGGTCATTTGTAGGAATGGGTAACACCATTGCATTCTCCCTATATTTGTGACTCCGTGCATAGTTTATTTGTGTGGATAGGAGCATTTTTGAGTGAGTTATGAATTTTTGAAGTTGCCATAATTTTCTACGTGACTAGGATTTTCAGCTGTATATGGACTCAAAAAAATTCAGATCTTTGCACAAATATATTGAGGGTGAAATATTATAAGTTTCAACTTAGTTTATTGTGGAAAATATCACGATTTATTTCTAATTATTATAAGTTTCATAATCAGCTCTAGTCACATTTTCCACAAATAAATCAGATGTGCATCATAAACAATTGTTATATCTTTTATAATTTGCCTTGGTGTGAGGGATTTGCCTCAAATCCCCTTGGGGTTGAAATATGTCCATTTGGGGACATTACACAAAGCTACAACGACATATTTTTACATAGCTCTTTTGCAAATGGGTTTGTGATCCCGATCTTAGATTCTCACCCTAGGCAAGACCTGAATGAGACGAAGATATCATGAAAATGTTTAGCTCGGATTTGTAAATGCTCCTACACTTCTTTTTCCTTTGAATCTAGTGCAAGATTTGTGTTAAAGCTATTTGAATATTCCTTGGTTGGAAATGTTCGTGGGTTACCGCCTATACAAGGCATCGAGGCTTGGTTACTGAGAAATTTTGAATCATTTGCATCTAGTAATTGATTGTTACTTCCTTTTCAAATTTAGAAGACAAGAATAAGATTTTCAAAACGGACCCTTCTTCCTTGCCTTGAATTCTCTTTAGTTAAAGAAATGGATCCTTATGAATGAAACCCTTAAGGATCTACGCACCACCGTCAAGTCCGAGTCCATCCCCCTTTCTTTACTTTGACATCTTCATAGCAAGGAAACTAGGTGGAATCCGAGGATACATTCTGTTTGGACTTTGCTCAAGTAAAACTAGATGAAAACTTCTTCAAGTACTTGAGCTAAGGAATTGAGAGTTCCCCTGATCCGTAAACTTCTACTTTGGAACTCTACGAATCACACAACTATGTTGTTCTACTTTCAACTCTAGAAAATGACAGATTTGCTTAAATATTAGAGCTTCGTGACTGATTATCTAGTGCTATAGAAAGGAAATTGCAGAGAAGGAAAATAATTCAAACTTCAACACCAACAATTTTTATCCTGGAAACCTCCAAGGAGGAAAACCAATCGGGAAGGGAAACTGCTCTTTCTTCCCACTTTTATTGGTCTAACATAGACAATTACAGATTACAATAAGTATGAAAAGAAGCAACAATGTAAACCTTCTCTCCAATTACTTGCTTGCTCTGTTTTTACACCTTGCTCCTACAATTCCATTCCAGCACTAAAGATCTTGCTCACTACTCTCATTAAATTCTGATTCGCCTTCGAATGTCTATTCTCTTGCTCCTTCCATGTATTTATAGGCCTTCACATGTCCTCCCGTGCACTGGAGAATGTGAAAGGGCATGGAAGGGAAGAGACACGACTGGGCGCTTCAAATTCGTGTCCATTCGCGTTCCATTCTTCTTTTTTCTGTTCAAAAGTTTCAGGACCGCCGCCACGTGTAAACCGGTGGTCTCGGGACGCCGCCTGGGCTGGCAATGGTTTCTGGACCGCCCTCGCAGGCGACAGCTTCAAACCGCCGCTTTGACAGCAGCGGCGGTTCTGGTCCGTAACCTCCGTTTACCTCATTTCTTTTCACTTTTCTTATTTCTCCTTCTTGGTGTTGATGGAACTGATGAAGTGGTGTGTTTTTCGGATCCCTATGGATCACACCTCCCCTACTTAGGAGGCTTTTGGTCCCACAAAAGCTTAGTGGGGGAGTGGTAGAGGAATCAACTCCCTCTCGTGCTCATTCGAGTACCACTGGGTCTGCCTTGGTGTCTTCTCTTGTCCAACCTGCCAAGACTCCTGTGGATCTCTAGTTTGTTGTTCCAAGTGCTACATCCTCCTCCGAGATGCCTCGAGTACAATCCTCTTTGGAAGGTAACTTTTGTATCTTTCCTTCTTTGTCATGCATAGATGGTGTTAGTGGATGTGAGCTCTTGCAACTTACTATCGCGTGCATCTGCATGAAGTATGGCCTAAAGGTTTCTTCTCCAACCTGCTCAAGTATGGCGAAGGTCCCATACTGTAGTGGTTTAGTCCTTTCTTGTCTTTGTCTCTTGAGATGGATTGGCCAAATCCTCTCCAAGTACGCTGCTGCTATAGTCACCATCGTTCCTTGTATCTCCTCTTCTTCTTGTTGCCCCACGGTCAGGTCTAGTGAATCCGTAGGTAGATATGGTGACTGCATAGTGGAAGTTTGTTTTGCTCCTTGAATGAGCGGTTCCTGTGGTGGCTTATTTTGCAAAACTGACAAGTGCTATCCAAATTCTCCATCCTTTGGTTAGAAATATCCATGCTCTCACGTCCATTTTTCTTTTCTTCCAATGAAAGCAAACAAAACTAATGATTTTCCTGAATAAGTCTTGGTGCTTGGTTGGCACTTACCATAGCCTTCTTTGATTTGCTCTGGTGTGCCCGGATGTTAAAACTGACTCCATCCTTGATCCATCTGTACCGGTTCTCCCTCCTTGTGAACACAACATCCCTGGTATACAAGTAAGGACTTCCAAAGACAACGTCAAATGCATCAAGTGGAATAATATCAACCTCTAATACATCTATGTATTGGGTATTTATCCCAAATTGAAACTTACACTTCCTTGTAACTTGTATTTCTACACCCTTCTTCACCCATCCAGTGGGTATGGATGTGGATGCGCGTAAGTCTCTAGGCCAAGCTGTTCTACAACCGCATCAGAAATCAAATTTGATTGAGAACCAAAATCTACTAAAGCGTTTACCTTAGTCTTCTTGATTTGGATTCTGATTTGAAATAGCTTACTCATCTCTTCTTCTTCTGCTGCCCGTACATGTTAGTGGCCATGCATCCCAGCCTTTCGTCTACATCCGAATCATCCTCAATCTCCACCTCTCTTTTTGTCTTCACAGTGGCCATGGATTTCTTGGAATCCTTGGTTCGGTGCTTTGGGTGCAATTCCGGATGCAACTTCCAACATGTGGCGTCAGTATGTCCATTTACATCACAATTCTTATAGAAATTCTTAGGATCTTTACAAGTATGCAAAGCAGTAGTGGCATGTTTACCTTTCCATTTACCTCTGCTACTTGTCTTCCCTTGTTCTTTGTCCTGTTGTTCTGTTGACTGGTCTCCCTTTGGCTCTATTTCTCCTTGCTTCTTCTCGTCATCAATGTAGTATGCTTGTACACAAGCTTCATTGAGATCCTTGGGCTTCGTGGAGATTACCTTCCTCCGAAGGTGAGTGTGAAGTCCTCCCAAATATTTGGTCAGAATGTCCTCATCCTCCAAGTCCATATTAAGCAACATGGCTTGTCTCCGAAATTCCGTAGTGTAGTCTTGCACGCTTTGACCGCTACCTTGTCTAAAGTACTGCCACTTAATCATCATGTCAGTCTTATGGCCAATAGGATAGAAGTTAGCTCTTATCAATTCTTTAAAACCTTTCCAAGTACTGATAATAGGACGTTTCTTCTTCTCACAAGTGGCTAGATGGGTTTCCCTTTATCCTTTTTGAGACGTGCAAAGGTGACCCTTTGTGCCTCAGTGACATTATGCACACTAAAGTAGACTTCCAACTATTTTAGCCATTTATCCAATAATTTTGCATCTACTTGTCCTTCAAAATTCTTTATTTCCACTTTTGTTTCAACTTTAAAAGGTGTATGTGTAGATTTTACCTTCTTGCTTACAATTGGCGTCTCTTCACGCTCTTCCCATTCTTCCTCTTCGTGGCTCTTTCCGATACCAAATTTTTCGGCTAGTGCTCGAACCACCGAGTCCATGGAATCTTGCTTAACCGAAGCCGTCTTTTGTAGATCTAAAAGCTCTTCTTGTTTCCTATGCAATCTATCCATCATGGTCTCTAGCATCTCGACTCTACGGACCAAGTTCTCTTCCTCCATTTGAGCTCGAATTCTTTGTTTCCACTTCTTCGTAGAAATATATCTGGTTCGCAAGGTAAAACTTCTTCGCCTTTGGACCTTATCACTGTCATACAAAATCACAAGAAAGATTCAAATACCACAGTCCTGGATATATAATCAGCTCTGATACCAAAATGATCCGTAAACTTCTACTTTGGAACTCTACGAATCACACAACTATGTTGTTCTACTTTCAACTCGAAAATGACAGATTTGCTTAAATATTAGAGCTTTATGACTGATTATCTAGTGCTATAGAAAGGAAATTGTAGAGAAGGAAAATAATTCAAACTTCAACACCAACAATTTTTATCCTGGAAACCTCCAAGGAGGAAAACCAGTCGGGAAGGGAAACTGCTCTTTCTTCCCACTTTTATTGGTCTAACATAGACAATTACAGATTATAATAAGTATGAAAAGAAGCAACAGTGTAAACCTTCTCTCCAATTACTTGCTTGCTCTGTTTCTACACCTTGCTCCTACAATTCCATTCCAACACTGAAGATCTTGCTCACTGCTCTCATTAAATTCTGATTCGCCTTCGAATGTCTATTCTCTTGCTCCTTCCATGTATTTATAGGCCTTCACATGTCCTCCCGTGCACTAGAGAATGTGAAAGGGCATGGAAGGGAAGAGACACGGCTGGGTGCTTCAAATTCGTGTCCATTCGCGTTCCATTCTTCTTTTCTGTTCGAAAGTTTCAGGACCGCCGCCTTGGCTAGGCAGCGGTTCTGAAACCACCGCTTTGCAGAGTGGCGGTTCTGTCCAGAACCTCCGTTTACCTCATTTCTTTTCACTTTTCTTATTTCTCCTTCTTGGTGCTGATGGAACTGATGAAGTGGTGTGTTTTTCTGGATCCCTATGGATCATCCCCAACACTTACATTACAGGCATACGATGATCAACCGTAAACCGGTTCCTTGAATCCACAATCAACCACCGCATCACTCTTACGCACATGATTGAAGGGAACATAGATTTTTATGTATCCTTTTGTAAATTGTACTAAGAAATTTCATTTGGGTAGCAATTTCATGTGGTTTTTATTTGGGAAGGTATCTTCATCTGCCCTTTTAGAAATTGACCTAGAAGATCTGATTTCATTTTTGGCTAGAAGCCTCGATTACCCTTTTAAGGTTTGTACAAGATATTTCTTTTGGTTCATGGTTAATTATTTTTAACGTTATTGTTTTTATAATTTCATGCAATGTAGAGGCATTAACTTGGACTCTTTTTAAACAAAAATCCTTTTTAAATTATTTTGTACATCATTCCATACTTGCTGACATGAGCACCGATGTCTGAAGTATAGTATTTTGTGGTGCAGGTTAGCATAGGTCTACGGATAAAGAAAATGTAATTAGATGTAGATATTTTACACATAAAATAGGCTTTTAAATGCTGCTGACATCAGGATTAGGTTTTTTCTTATTTCGGGCATAAATCCCCTAAAATTATAGGGAAAATATATTGCAGATGCAGAGTGCAAATTTTTACTCTAATCAAAGCGTAAATACCTCAAGGATTGATGCATATTTATACATGTCATAAGCGCTGTAAAATGTAGGTCAGCTGACTTTGGCATGTCCAACCAAGCAAAAATGATAGTTTTTGATTTTTCTTCTTCTGTTCGTCAACTATAGGCATATATATTGCTAAATCGCTCTTGATATATACTTTGACACATACAGCTTCTTATTTTCCCCAGATTTTAGCTTCAATTTCAATTTGACCATGTTTTATTTTTGACGCATTTCGTATTTTTCGTTGATTTTCTGCCTTCGATTAGTTTTACTAAGTTTTATTTTATACACTTTTGTTGAGATTCAAGTTATTTTTGTAATATAGGGCTGTAACAAAAACCTTCACTATAGTAGGGGAAAGTGATGTTAGGCAAACCTCACCAAGACAATCTCAAATACCAAAATGAAATGAAACAATATTGTCATTTGGGTTCTAGGTTAACAATGACCAACAAACATCTTTATCTCTTCCTTCATACTTCCCAGCTTTTCTTATATTGAATATTTCTGCATGCCAACATTATCAAATGCTATTATTCATGTCATCTCAAACATGAAATCCTATTCTTAGATAGCATTTCAAAGCTTAAAAGACTTGTAGGGTTTTCCTCTCTATAACAATAAAGTATTAGATCTGTATACTTGTCACGGAATGTTTCTCGTCATGTGACTAATAGATCCAATATCTAGAAAGGGATGCATCTTTCGTGGTCTTTAGACACATTTCCCATGTCCCTTGTGTTTTGGGGATATGGGATGGGGCAAAATGTTCTTGGCCATTGACAGATGCCTTAGGGATAGTTTTTGGACATTGCTCCTAGTTCAAGGATGTTTGAGGACATTTCTGCTGCCTGCCCGGCAGTGTGGGACGTCCATTGTAGTTATATTATACAACAAAATATGGAACTAAATGAAATAGAACAATATATACACGAAAAATTTAGAACTATCTAGAATATCAAGTCATCACCGCACAAGAACACGTACACTTGGAAAATAGAAAGTTATATATATGGTCTCTGATGCAGGCCTGAATCACATAGGAACTGAAAAGACACATGGTGGAGATCCCTAATCATCACATGGCAGTACTTACACCCCAAGTGTAACGACCTCCATATTGTATTATAGATATGTAATGACATTTTTATTCATGTTTTTTTGTCTTATTACATATATGGTATAATTTAAAACTGATTTCCAAATGCTGGAATTTCTTTCTTCCACTGCTGCTTTCTCCAGAGTCCCAAACAATGCTTTGAATCTCAAATTGAATCCAAAACGCTTCTCCTAATTTCTCTTGATGGCTGGAAATTGCTTCTGCTCAATTTTGAAAAGTTCCATGCCCTTTATTGTCTTAAATGCTGGTTTGAAGTGTAAAAGATAAGAATGCTAGATGGTGTGGTTGAGGTCTAATTTGTGCCTTTTAATTTATTTATCGCTTTATATGCTCCATCAAATTAAATAATCTCAAATAAATCTCATTCCCCTAAAATTTGGCCTAATTTTCATATAGGGCTGACTATTAGGCTTCCGTCTATAGATTTTATAATGCTTCTAGTTTTAGAATGTCCTCCACTGACATGTCTATTTATAGAAAGTCTCTGTATATTTCTAGCATATAGTCTTCTTAAACCCTTTGATTGATTCCTTCTGTCTTCCTTCAACACATCAACATGCAGGCCTTATTCCACATGGCATCGTCTAGGTGGATGTTTAAATGTTCAACTCTATCAAAGAATGGTACCTCAAACAATCCCGGATTAGACTCCCTGTCATGGTTTTTGTAAGCCTTGAGTTTAGATCCACTGACTACATCCTTCATTGCCTCTTCGTCTAAGGTCTCTAGTACAACTTCTATGTTAGCCATGACTTCATTGAAGTTGAATGATCCCAACCAGAATAAATTAAACTTCCTGGGCGTCACTTCTTCTTGTCCGTCATATTTGAGCACCAAGTAGGTTGGCAAGGAACCGATTCTTTGTATGCGTCGGTCACACCAGTGCTTCTTGTGTATTACTGCATTTTCAATCAATCATTGGGAAGTAGTCTCTTCTCATCTAGATTACTCAACTTTGCCAGCTGCGCCTGTAAAATTTCTTGGTCACCAAGCTTTTACCTGCCTTGTAGAAGAATTATAGCAGAATGGCTGCAATAAATTTGACATTAGACCAATAATCTGAAAATGCAACTTTCTAGTCTTAAAAAGAAATCTTATAATTAGATCGAAGGTAAAAGAAAAACATACACTGTGACAAAAGAATGACTTAAATCCCCATATTGGCAGCAACTAAAGCTTGGAAACACATGATAACAAAACTGTCAAAACAAAATAGAGGTAAGAATTGTTTGGACATTTCCAAACTTTACCAGGACAGAAGTACTTATAAAAATCACATTTTAAAAAAACAAAAAGAATATTCATGGGAAAAATCTGGAATAACTTTACTAGAAAATTTGTATTTTTTATTAAAACTGATAAAGGAATTTTAATCAGTGCAGCAGCAAGGAATAACTTACATCATCCAAGCTCTACCCCTATGATGCATAGCAACATAGATTGTTCTGAAGCTCATATTGACAGAAAAAAATAGAAACAACTTAAAAAAGCTATGATCAAAATCGAGACTACAAACTCCCTTTCATGCCCATGCCTTGTGTGTTGAATTGGAGACAACTCTGCTGTTTGCTGACGACCTCGTCATCATACCATTTCTATTTTTGAGTGTTTATTTACATGAGAGAAACTTGTATTTTTTAGGCTAAAAATCTTATAAAAACATGTAATCTTTCCAACTCCCGCCTACCAAATTCCAACTGTCCTTATTAATTCACTTCTATCTACCCTTTTAATAATAGCACCCACTCACCTGTATATGGATTTGAACTGTTTTAATATAAATAACCATAGTTAATGCACTAACTATAATGGATGTCCTTATCATTTCTTCCTTGATTAGAATAAATTATCCCCAACTTCAATGATTGAATCAAAAGCGTCTTGTAGCTGCCAAGATGAGCTAGGAGAAAATGGAATATGACGGGAGCATGGAGTGCATGCAAACCAAAAAACAATGATGTAGTCCCTAGATGGATATAATTTTAATGTTGAATGAGAGAAGTTGGAATACCCAAGAAAGAAATATCCTTGAAATTGAAATGCTTTGTTGATGCCAAAATGATCCTCATTATGAAGATCAAGCTCCAAAAGTTGATGCTTCGGAGTGAAGATATCTGTATCGATGAGATAGTATTATAGTGGTGTGAGGGTTGGATCCAAGACATTGGACGCAATCATAGGAGTTGTTAATAGTGAAGCCGTTGGGTGTTCTCCTACTTATGAATGAAACAAATGGGAAGCAATGAAGCAGAAGAAGATCCTAAAGTTGAAGCTGTGCAGAGTCCAACTTGGATCCGTGAAGAAGCTTGCTCAGGACTAAGACCTGTTGTTAATTGAAGGGGATGGGCAATATGGAGTTAATCATTGGTAGGAACAAGCTTGACATGGTGCTGATGGTCTTGTTTTATGGATGTAGTTGCTGGAGGTGGCAGGGTGACGAGGTGGTGCTCAAAAGACTTGCTCACAAATGGAACCTTCTGAAAACAAGTTTTAATCTCCAAAACAATATCTTCACTATGGGCCATGTGGCCAACCATTTGAAAAGTGCATGGTGCCTTATGGTTAGGATGGTAAGGACCTTTTAGAGATGGCAGCGAAAAAGAATCATCAATCTCCTTGATAATTGTAGCAAGCGAAGATTAAAAGCTTGGTTGCGTAGATGAAGTGAAGTTGCTAGGTGGAGATGTCATATGGCTGTGCCTGTTGTTTAATCAATAGTTGGAATATGCTTGTGATTTTCTCCATGAGTTGGAGGTGAAATGTATTTTGTTGTGGAGTTCTTGGATGAGGAACTGGACCAAGTGCAGGTTCTGGGTAGTGCTCGGGAGTAGTTGAACCATCTGTCAAATAAAAACAAAAGATACGAAAAAAAAAAGATTTAATTTTTTTTTGTTGGTAAAAGATTGCAATATTATTATATCTAGATTTGACCCTAAAAAAACCAAGGCCAAAAATAATCTTTTAAAGGTCTTATAAGAGAAAGTTATGACAAAAGATAAGCCTTGGGGATATATATATATAAAATTGATAAGGTCCTTTGAATAATGTCTTAAAACAACTCTGAATTATGACCCTTTATGAAATTTCATTGTGGCTTAGAAAAGAAATCAATAGAACAACAATATATCATGCCTCCAAGTGACTAAAAGAACTTTATAAAATGAACTCTAGCGAATCAAAGTACTTTATAACATGGTCTCGACACCTTTATAGATCTCCATAAGAAAAGAAGGGAAAAATCACCCCTTTATTAAAAGAGGTGCATATCAAGGGAATACAATTATAGCAAATTTTAGAAAAGTCTCAAAATCACCCTCACATTGAGAAAAAGAATATTCTCACTATATTCTTTAAGTTAATCAGAACTTTAGAATTTTGTCACTATATTCTCTTATTAGCTCCGGCTTTAATGCCAACTGATACAATTTCTATTTCTGACCACTTATTGCACGAGCAAAGACAGACTGAATGTTTCCAACCCCCTCCTTCCAACTGTCCACCTTTTTAATTATTTTCCATTTACTATTTCAATAATTCTGCTGACCCACTTTTACATGGATTTGATTGATTTCAAAATAAATAATTAGAGTTTACACACGAACTATAATCACGACCTTAACTCGATAGTGGGTGTGGTGGGAATACACTGCAAAAATCAAAGGATGTGTGGAAGAAACTCCTTGAGATTGGGTTAAGCCCAATTTTAATGAAGGTGTGAAAGGAAATCCAGGGTTAGTGGGAGGAGGGATCTTTAGAGATGATGATGAAAAACCTCTGTTAATGTTCAGTCCACTTGTGATTGGATACAAATAATAAGGCAGAGCAGTGGCCATCTTAGAAGGAATAAATATAATGCATAATGTAGCAACCAAGGCAAGAGTTTTGTTCACAACCACGATCTGACAATGGAAAAAGTGGCCTGCTCAGATTGAATTGGTTGCTGCAGACAAAGAATTTTTCCAAGGCTTGCAGTCTGAGACTTGATTGGAAAGAATGCAGGCTGCAAATTTGTCTCGACAGATCTGCAAATAGATGCCCTGAAACAGCTGGGAGTGTGAGGTTTAAACCCAGATCTGAAAAAGTTTGTTCAAAGAAGAGAGGGCAGAGATGGGATGGGGCTGCAAAATAATCTATGGGATGAGCAGTTGTTAAATTATTCACAAACTGTTGTGGTAGAGAACAATGGAAAGCAGACAAGGATGTCTGAAATCTAAATATTGTTTTCCGTAGACCTGATCTGAGCTATAAATAATTTAAAATCTGAATTTTGGCTGTAGACAGACTGTACACCGTATACAGTAGATAACTGCTGAGCAGAATTCTGAAGTTTCAGAAGTCAGAAAGGAAAATTTGACACATAGAATTGGCAATTAAGCTCACTCGAAAATATTTATCATATCAAGCTCTGGCTTGTAGCAAATAATTGGTAAATCAGAAACTTGAAACCAGAAGTTTGACAGCGGAAATAAAAATCTGAAATATGGAGCATGTATGTGAAGCAGAGCAGAAAATATAAGCAGCCTACATAAATCAGCCCCTGGTATGCAATCAGTGAGAAAAGTCAAAGGTGTTGGATCTTAGGGTCCGAGGCAAAAGATAAAGATACTAGATAGTGACGTCAGATGTCAGCAGCAAAACTATGATTTGTAGCCGAAGGCCTGCAATTTACAGCAGAAAAAACAACAATCTGCAGTGAAGACAGCTCCACTGAGACACAAAGGCCAAGCCCTAGGGACAGAGATGTGTCGGATATGCTATAAGTATAATAAAGGCAAGAGAGAGTAAGAAGTTTGATTGTTAGGCTTTGATGCCAACTGATTCTATTTCTATTTCTGAGTGATTGTTTGCATGACAAATGAGAGGCATCTAATGTTTCCATCTCCCACCTTCCAACTGTCCACCACCTTTTTAATTAATTTCCATCTACCCTTTCAATAATTTCACCAACCCACTTGTATCTGAATTTGAATGATTTTAAAATAAATAACTAGAGTTTCCACACTAACTATATTTGATGTCCTTACCTGATAATGGGTTCGGTGGGAACAGGCTGAAAAAGTCAAGGAATTGTGGACGAAAGCTCCTAAAGATGAAGCTGTGAAAGGAATTCTAGAATTAGTAAGAGGAGGGGGAGGGATCTTTAGAGATAATGATGGAGTGCCTCTATTAATGTTCTCAGTCCGCTTGGGACTGGAGACAAATATTTACGCTGTGTTGGCTCTCTTAGAAGGAATAAGACTGATACAAATAGTCACGCCTAGGCTGACCTAAGGAAAGTGGCTAATTTGAAAAGATCAACGTTATTAAGGAGGACTAGTTTGGCCACGGGACATGTTTTGCCACTGAATCTATCCGGTGTAGCCAGACCTGTACAGGGTTAGAAACTGCTCAGGAGGAAAAGGAGAAGGGTCTTTGGAGGTGCACTAGGAGTCCTAAGTAAACTGGAAGCTGCCTTGAGACTGTGAACAAGGAAACTAGAGGTGATCAAGGTGAAGCCCAGGTAATCAGAAGCGGAAAGTGTGTCAAAAAGAGTCAAATATGTGCAACTGGTCCAAATGTCCTAAAGGTGCTAAAACTGATATTGCCACATGCTGTGTACCAAAATTAGGCTATTATAGTGGATGGCTCAATATTGACCACATTCTTTGCATTATTCTTGAGTTGAACTGCATTCTCATTACTCCTAGCCTTGAATTTGGTGTTGTCTGGAATCTTGGCACCATAATAAGTTGGAACATTGGACCCATACTTAAGCACACCCGCATCTAAAAGTTTGACCCCAAAGTCTCCAACTGCATGACAAAGCTTATCGAAAGAATGATAAGTGTTGAAGGCAACTTTTTCTTTAAAAATTGAAATCAGACCATGAGCAAATATACTTTGAAATTCACTATTTGGTAATTGATGGGTCATTCTAGGAACCATAGTTTTAAACCTAAGCACATACTCACTAATAGTCTCATTTGATCTTTGTTTAGTTCGAGCTAATTGTGAAAGAGTAGCCTTCATTCCAATACTGATTGAAAAATGTGCTGAGACATTATCAACTGATGTTGTAAAAGAATTCAGAGATCCATGTGGTAAATCACAAAACCAATCAAGTGTATAATATTTCAAGCTTTAACAATCTATAATCATGAGAAAAGTCTAAACAAGAGGCATGGAAAGCCCTAATGTGTTGAGATGGATCTCCTTTCCATTGAATAGTTTGAACTTTAGAGGAATAAGTACAGTTGGAAATGGGTATGCAAGCACTTCATAAGCCTAGGAGTTTACAAGAAAGATCATTAGATTTGTGTCCATATTGTGGCTTTTGAGTCCCTTGAGAAAGAACCTTGATTTAATTTTTCAAATCATCCGAGGCACTCATTATAGTGATATTTTAAGAATTGGTATGGAATTAGAGGAAGAAGCATGAAAATAGTTTAGAATAGAAGAATTAGATAAAAGAGAAAGCATGGGCAACGTTGGAAGCAATTGGATGAACACTATGAGAAGCACGTGCATTGCAAAGATTTTGAGAAGCATGAGGAAGCATAGACATATTTGAAGGAATTTGAGAAGCAATGGAAATATGTTGAGAAGGAATAAAAGCTTCGGAGGAATAGGAAGAATTTGAGAAGGAGAAGCAATATTAGAAGCAAGAGATTCATAACCAATTTGACAAATGATCACATGGCAAGGTATAGGTTGTAATCCATTACATGAGATAGGTACTTGATTCACATTATGAATAATTATGTATCCATTTTCTACTTTGTAGGGTATCTCTTGAACTATAGCTCCATCTTGGGTCTAATTCATGATTGTCTAGGGTTTTACTAACAATTTCATTTGATGTATTCATCAATCCGACTATCTCATTAGGGTTTTCCGTAAGATGATGTCTAATTGTGCAATACCTTCCACCCTATCTTGTTCATCCAAGCAAACTTGTTTACCATTATTTACCTCACATCTTATAATGTTCAAACATTTATCAAATTTTCATTTAAAGCAACACTATTTTCATTGATCATCGAAGGCACAACATTTGTAAGAGAAGCCGCATAATTTAGGAGCAACACTAGCCATTTCAGATTCCTTTTTTTTCAAACAAGATCTATAGTTAACCAAAGGCTTTTTAACAAACTCAATAGATTGACGAATAATTGTAGCATTTTTTCTAATTGAATCTTTAGGTCAAATCAATCTTTGTGGCATAAGGTAAGATTAAACATTGAACAAACATGCCATGCAAGTGCCCCGGGTTTAAAATGGCGCATGATTCAACTAGGGTGATTGGATTGATCTAAAATCAATGTAATAAACCTTAGAAAAATTAATAAAAAATATATTTATCCTAAAAAGAAAATTCTAACCCTAGAGGGGTGTAAGAGAGCATGAGTTCACCAAAATGTATTATGAATAAATGGATTTACACTAAAGTTGCAAACAAATATCCATAACACGTGATTAGGTTTAAATCAAATGTAAAACAATAAATCAGATCTAATTAACTATTTTAAAACCAAAGCAATGATGAAAAAAGTGGGTATAGGCTTATCTTATTTACGGGAGTGATCGAAAGATTGTTGTTGGATTCTAAACATGCATATCAAGGTTCTTAGGATAGAAAAAGAGAACCCATAAAAACAATGGACGAGGCACTTTTTCCAAAAGATGGTGTCCGGAAATGCACTAGACGGATGGACAAAACAAGTTAGAATTCAATTTGTTGTTGGCAACTAGATTCCCCAGTTTCTGCCTTCTTGAAACCTCGTTTAGTTCTTTGAAACTTTGCTTCAATCGTTTGGAATCATTCTTCTTCTTAACCGTGGTCAAGCTGCTTCTTATAAACTTGACTAATCCTGCCATTTGATATAATATTGAAAACAACACACTAAGTATATGTAATAATTCTTCATCTAGACAAATTGATACAATGCTTTACTAATTGCTTGATTCTCTGGAATGCTTGTAAATGCTCAATGATTGCCTTCTCAAACTTTTATTTGAAAACTTCTGGAGTTCCTTGACAATAATGAATGCTTAGATCAATAGATGATTGATAGATTCCTAAATGAACTAGGGTGCTTGTGTATTTATAGACAATTGAAACGCAAATTAAGATCCCACTAGTGTGCAAGCCAACCTCCAACAGTCATAAAAGTGAAAAAGGTGAGACAAGGATTAGAAGAGGCGAAGGATAGAAGGGTCTAGTGAAAGTCCACTACTAATGTGTATTCCACATTCTTGACACGCTAAGAATGTGGAGTCAACATTCCAGATACGGGAGGTCAAACATAAGTAGATTAAGCGGAAATGGATGAGGTGGCAACCTAGGGGTGCATGGAGGTGAATGGGAACCATAAAAATCAAGGAATTATGCCAAAAGGACTTAATTTAAACCCGAGTCACAAGGTTCATGTTTGTGTTTGAATTTGGCAAAGATAAAATCCGGATGAAGTTTGGAAAAGATAAAATTAAAAAAATTCGTGATTAAATTCGACTAATATAAATTTGCAATTTTTTTAATATAAGAAATAAATCCACAAAATTGTCAAAATAGGTAAACATTACTAAATAGATTTGAAATCTATATGAAAAGATGCCACATTTATAAACCATGACAAACTTATAAAAGTTAAACTATAAGAAACACATGAAATCACAATTTTAAAGTTTTTTTGTCAAAAGTGACAATCATGAGTCGAGACTCTAAAACTTCAAAAAAATCCAAGTCATCAAGAACACTTGGTTGAGTTGATGCAGGCTCATTTGCATCTGCTATGTCTTCTTGGAATTTGTTGGAGTTGTGAAGAAGAGGTGGAGTTTTTTGTTGCTTTGTTCATACAATTGTGAATTAGTAAGAATATAAACAAGAGCTCCAAACTTTTCAGACAACTTGTTCCTCTTTTTGGAATTAATGTGGTCAAAGTAGCTCCTATTCCTCACACAAGCTGATGAACTGGCTTCCTGGTCCAATATTTGAATATTAAAGCATTATTAGTTCAGGAGCATGTCAACTCGTGACATGTCATATTTGGCTGTTGACATTCCAAACATCCCTTCTATTTTGTATTTCCAACACCGGTCTCGAATTAGACTTGTAGTTGTTGGATTTGGTTCAAACCTCTCGATGGCTTCATAAAGCCCGCCCATAACTTCACAATTACTCTCTATCAATTTGAAATAGCTTATGATTCAAATAACATGTTGCTACATGTAAATGTGTGTGCATCATTTTCCATCTAGAATCAACTATTTCCCATATCTCCATGTAGTCCGCTTCCATATTATTCAATGTTTTTGAACAGATTCTTTACAATGGTCCATGCTCTCATAAAGCATACTTTTGAGGCAAAGGGTGTTTCCATCAACCTTGTTCCATGTTCTTTCCTTAGGACCTTTAAAAACACAATTTTTCCGCTTGTTGGAACAAATAACAAGCCTTAGAGCTGCTTTCTTTTCAACCACTCTTTTGAAGTGATATAAAATGAAACAAACCTTGTTTCACAAGGCTTCAACAACTACCTCAATGCATGTTGTCTATAAAGATTCAATGTGAAATGACGATTTGTTATGAAATTTGTTGTGAATTACTTCATGTACTAATTGGAATTCAGCCAATTCATGGAGCAATAAATGAGGACAACGAGTTTCACTTTGGCTCCAATATATTTGTGGGCACTTCTTCGATTTAGCTTCTTAGCTCCCACACAATTTCAGAAGATCAAGTAACCATTTGAATCACATTCTCCACACATACTTCAAGAATGGTTTCCTAGTATTATAAAGATATTCTCCAAAGCTTTCTTATTGTTCATGGTGTCAATCACCTTCAAGAATAGAACACTTTGAGGGCAAACTATCAAAACGTTAATCCATTAGCCTCGACATATTTGACCATCTATCGCTCAATATAGTGCAATGTGTTGCACTCCAAGAAGCTTTGACCTTGGCAAATATCTCGTTAGGATATAGTATCAAGTTAATTCATCATTAGGTTATATTTGAATAATGTAATAAGTTAAAGTAATTTATTTTTATTACTTTAACTTAAGTTGCTAGTTGTCATTAGTTGTTTACTTAGTGATATTGTTTTATCCCTATGTTTATGGGAAGTTTCTGGATTGTGTGTTCTTGGAGATTTCGGCAAAGAGGTTCTGGGTAAGTAGATTAGTGGCAATATGCTATTTCTGCATATTGCTTAGAATAGGTTTATTCAATCCATTTTTCATGGAATGGATAGAAGTTGTATAATGCCTATATACATTGCAACTCTCTTCATTGTTTATAATCTTCTTTTACCAGATTAATAAAATTGCACAACTACCATCCTGTTTCCACAATTACAATTTCTCATTCACCTTATCTTTTGACAATGTAAAAGAGTTATTTTGGGAAGCCTTTGAAGAAGGAGGTGTGTACCTTTTGCCAAACTCTTTAACTTTTTGAATTGCATTTCGAAAATGTGGATTCTCAACTACATTGAATGGAATGACACTTGAATAAAACAAATTAGCCAAGGCATTATCCACGTGTTTTTCTACTGGTTTCCCAAGTCGTTTCAATGTTGTGCTCCATGTCGATTCACTTGTCATGGCCTTGGGTATTCTAAAAGAGGAAGACATAAAAGATGTCGTGAACCTAGACATATCCTTTTGGATTCTCTGTTTCATTTGTGTCGATTTCATATTTCCTATAATCGAAGAGGATTGGTCATTCTCTAGAACAAATCTAATCTTTGGAGTCACTAATCCACATGGAGTAACATCTTGTCTTCAATCCAAGTTGAAATGCCAAGTGGTCCATCACCCATGTTAAAATTCCAAAGAAAAGAATGACCACACAAGCGACATTTGACATTGTTATTGTAATGGGTCATATGTTTCCATCCCTCAACAATTGATTTTGGGGGAGCCATCGAATTACAATTCCCATGTAACTAAAATAATATTATATCAAATTTAAATACAAGATAATAAACTTAAAAATATTGAAATAGAAATATGTTTAAAAAAATTAATTTCAATATTATAAATATGTAAATTTTATATATTAAATATATTAATAATTGAAAATCTAAATGAATTTTTTAAATATTAATTAAAATTTAAAAATAATATATTTTACAAACAAATAAGTTTAAAATAAAAGTCTTAAAAAAATAAATTTTAATTTATTTAATAAAATTTAACTTATACAAAAGCAAATTAAAAAATTGAATAATTTTGTTGGCTAGATTTTCTGCATAAAAACAAAACCTAGGCAGTCATGAGATAAATCTCCCTCATTTAACCGGTGAGGCTCCCGTGTCAGATTTGTCAATTTAAGTATGCTAATATCTAAATGGGGTTTTACTTTAACTACTCAGTTCATGAACCATAATTGAACAGTTCTGCAACAAGTAAGCAGCTGTTTAAAGAAAGGAAAAGTTATAGAAGAATGTAATTACATAAACACATAGAAGAAATGGGGAAGATGTGCATCCCAATCAGTAGATGGTAGAGCTGATTGCATGCACATAGAAGAATCCAATAGATATAAACACAGAATTCTAAAACAAAGGCAGCTCTAGATCCAGATCTAAAATAACACAAAGTTTATTAAGAGATCTAAGATTAAAAGTAAGAAACACAGTACACCGTGACACAAAGTTCTCTGGAAACCTGCTCCTTTGTATTCCTTTGCTCCAAGTGGCTCTCAGGGGTTCAACACAAAGTCTAGAACACAAGATTGTTGCTTACAAATTCTGATCATTAACCCGGAGGTTCTTCTCCTACTTATAGAATGTAGGAGGGAAAGTACAAATGGAAAACTCTAACTGAACTAAAACATAAACAAGTAAAGATGACATTTGGCAATCATCCTCAACTAACTTCTCTTTAAGTGACACATGTATCACTTAACTAATAGAATGGTTCCACATAACTTTAAGTAATGGTCAGAAACCAATAACTTAAAGTTTTTCAATTTCATCCGGAACATAGAAAATAGAAGAAGAAAGAATAGAAGTCATGCCACTGTAATATTTATGTCTTCTTCTTGTTTCGATATCGGATATACTTGTCGAACATGTAATTCAACATATTTCCATTTGTTTTATGCCATCGCTTCTTTCTTTGTCCCGAATCGCAAAGAACCCTTCATTCAACACTTTGATGCACGCTTCCACATCTTTCAAGCTCGGCCCAAACCTTGCAATATTCGCCTGCAGCGCCACCAGTCTACTGATAGAAATCATTGTGAAAGGCTTAGTAGTTTTATCAATTCTCTTTTGTACCATCAGAAGAGACCCTTCCAGGGAATTAGGCACCTTGCTAGGAACGATCCGCACGTATGAAGTAACACCTCCAACCACGTCCTCCTCAGTGAAAGAAATGATACTGTCTGGTAAGGATGATGTCTTACTCACAAGTGCCTGCATACTCTTCTACAAAACTTTGCAGATTTCCAAACGAAAAGATACTGCAAACTCCAGTTGCTTCCCCTTCTCGACTGATCCGTCCGGTACAATTTGCTCTGCAACCAATACATCTCTTGGCAGCTTGTTGATCTCGGCCAAAATACTCAGGTTACTCTCAGCAACTGTGTTCATATCTACGATGCTTGCCACCAGTTGCTGGAGCTGATTTGCTGCATCATTCATAACCTTTAGGCGCGCTGGCACTTCTCCAAGTTGTACAGAAGCTTGACGCATAATCAAATCCTTCCATTCGTCAATAGCTTTTACTTGATTTCTTGCATCCTCCATTTCCTGCATAAGATGATCACTCACTTGCTCTGAAATGGGCTGAATGGAAGGCTTAGCAACCTTGGCTATGATCTCGCACAACTGAGATACCTGCTTCTGAAGTTCTTCTTTCTCCGCCTTTTCACTGTCAAGCCTAAGGAATAGAGCATCTATCAATGTCTGTGTGTCCTGCTTCAATCCTTCAGTGGTGGCTTGACCGAGGGGTACTCTGGTTACTGTAACATCTTCTGCCGTGAGCTCCTCCTTTCCTTCTGCCAAATTGATATCTTAGCAAACTTCTGCCCTGATTCCTCGATGATCAACCTAGAAGTTGCTTTAGCAACTTTAGGCCTTCTATCTCTTCCACCCAGATTCTGGAGTAGCTGCAAGTCGTGCTCTTCTAAGTTCATCTCCACTCTCGCTTCTGGAACCAACTGCGAAGCCAACCATTCCGAGAAGTTACTTCTCGGAGAATGAGAAGTCGTTGAGTGCACTACCATCTCCCGCTCTGCCTCCTCTCCATCAGAAAGTGCCATGGTGTTATGGTTGCCATCCTCTGAATCATCCAAGGACAAAGCTCTTTCGAACTCCGCCATCTGCAGCTTCAACATCTCCTCTGGAACAGGTGCTGAATGGAGTGGCTGAGGAGAGAAGATGAATGTCGCCGGATTCAGTGGAGGCATGGAAGTGTCCTGCTGAGGTGCAACAATTGGTGAAGTACTGGGTGCTGGAGAAGCTAGAACCAAAGTCATGTCCGTGGAAGTGATCTTCTCCTTAGATTGAGATCTTCTGTGTACTTTCAACTTCTCAGACTTTCTGCTGCTTTCTCCTCCGTGCTTCCGCTTGAGGGAATCTCCTGCGCCAAAGTTGCCTATGACTTGATTCATCAATACTTCATCAAGGCAATATCCCTTCTCAACAACCAGTTTGAAGTATTCACCAAAACAGCTCCAGATCTTTCTTCAAGTGTATGGCAGCCTCCTACGTTATCCTGAAGTATGGCTTTATCTCCTCCCATTTGATGGTAAGTGTCAAGTACCACATTCCCATCATCTTTAAGATCCACAGGTATCCGCGCTAGTCCAAAGTTGAACACTTGCTTTGTTGATAGCCTGCTGAAATCTCTTTCTAACCTCGTACTCAATTTTGCACTTCATCCAGAAATCTTCTAATGAAGGCACATGTGCATACTCCTGGGAGATCGTCTTCCTGGCTACTCCAAATGGATCGAAGTTCAGCCGTGCAGGAAGAACTCTTGCTCATACTCGGATAACATCTGTGTCTCCATCCCTCGAGCTCTATGAATGCTAATGCATTGTAATGTCCCACGTTGATCGGGAAGAAGCCCGTAGACTTGTGCCGCTGATCAAGGTCATGTAACTCCACAAGTTGCCTCGCTCGGCTCCATGGCGATCCATCTATCATTCGGATACCCGGGCATCTTTATGGTTCTCCGTAAAACCCGTAACCCTGAGGTATGTGAAATCTGCAAACTGAATGAATAGACTGCCAATCTTGGACACGGCTTCCCACGCTTCCTTGCTTACCCTGTTGGCCTTTAAGTCTTTGTCTAGCCTGCAAATGAAATCATAGAAGAATTCATCGTTGACCACTTTGAAATCTTTCTCGCATGCAGGTACAGTAAGTTGTGGGTAGCATTCGAAAATGGGGTCCTTAGAACACATCTATCCAATTTTGGAAAAGATGCCTTGTGAAGCTGCAACATACACCAAGTAGGAAGTCATTTTGAAGCTGAAAGTACGCTTCACGTTCCGGAGTTGCTCACCAATGTTGTCGCTAATAATTTCCGACCAATTGATTATGGAATCAATTTTGTTGACTTCAATGGTCCTGATGAAAGCATACATCCATGTACGGAAAGTGTAAGCATTCGCCTCGCCATTCATCCTGCATAGCAATTTGATCACATCATCGACCTCCTGCACCAAATTGGACCGCGGAAGAGTTCTTGGGAACTTTGAAGGAGATCTAGGCTTCTTCATGTATCTGCTATTCATTATGTTTATGCAATCAGCTTTATGCTTCTTCCACCTGCCGCAGACATCCTGAAGACTAATGGAAGTCACCACCTTTCGCACTGGAATCTTCAAACAATAATTGATGAACTCTGCGTCCAAACGAATTATTGTCTTTCCCGTAGCATCACGCACTGATCTGGATGAAGGATGGTAAGATCTAGCGCACTCCATAACAAACTCTGGCAATTGGGCTGTGCATGGAAAGGTCAGAGCTCGATAATTCCACCGCTTATAACCGCACGCATGAGTGAAGTCTTTCCGCGCCTGGATCTATCAATCAATTCGGAAAGAGGTTCCGACCTAGATCTGTGTCTCCTATGTCTCTGCAAGTTTGGAAGCGATGCATGACTCCATCGTGCTTTCTTTTTCATCTTTCTTCGCCATAGCTTTGTCTATCTTTGTCTCAACAATTCTTTTTCTTTTTATTTGACTGTTATTCTTCAAAATTGGTGCAGATCTGGATAACCCTTCGATTCGGAGGAAATATTCAATGTATTGGACATTGATATAAGTTCTTTTCTTTATAAAAGCGCCCGTATCTAACTACCGCAATTAATTCGCATAAAGATGGCAACCGAGCATGCACAGTAAATTTTAATTGTAAAAACCTGCACTTTTCAAGTCTCGCTGCCCCAAAATTGGTGTTTAATTTGCACATAAAGAGAGCATGAATCTTTTCAACAACACCTGAGCTCCTGTAACACCTATGCAAATAATTATGCAGACAAAGATCAACCTCCTTCAAAGCATGCGCCAATTTTGGAAGCTTTTTGCCTTGTTCCCACCTTGCCTGAGCAAAATCTTTCTTCAAATGGGGCGCACTTTTCCTTTTGGCTGCAATTCTTTACCTGTGAATTAAATAATCCACCCATATGGCAGCCCATGCTTATATAACCCTCACAATTCTATAATTAATAATTGCCCTTCCTATTCCTGGCAATTAATTAATTAAAAATCATGCTTCTCTCTTTAAAAATAACATGTTTAAGGACAACCATCCAATAAATTAAATTAATCCAATTTAATCCTTCACACTTCACTTCACTTAAGCTTCACAGTGTGCCTTGACCATAGCCACTGAAAATAGAAATTAATCTAATGATTTAATGTCTCAAAAATCATTAAATATATCCTAAATGAGGTGCACTTTTTGACATGAAGGGGGCAGCCTTTAAATAAATTAAATTTAGTCAATTTAATCCATCTAATTCTATTTCCTTTATTCCCCTTTGACTTCTTGACTTTCTTCCATGCCTGGGTGCCTATTTTAAAAGGAGAAATAATTAATTAAATCCACTTAAAGGCTGCCATCATCTCACCAAAGGGGGCGCACTTTTTTGCACAATATGATTCTATTTTTAAGAATTTTTTACAATGGGATTTTTTACCCTGCAAGGCAGCCCGGAAATCCCATGATCCACTTAAGTGATTTGACTTTGACAATGGGATTATTTACCCTGCAAGGCAGGCAATAAAATCCCATGATTTCACTTAAGTCACTTTCCTTTTATTTTATCATGGGAATTTTTACTCTGCAAGGGAGGCAATAAATTTCTTCCTGCCTGCAGCCTCTAACTTTCCCACTATGGCTTAAATGAATTTTATATCACGGGAAAAAGTACCTGCTAGGTAGGTACAAAATTCTCACCCTTGCCGCTTGTATTTTTCCCATGCAGGCTTAAATCCTTTGTTTTCCAAAATGCGCCCAACCCCGCAAGGGCTTTTCGTGCACGACTTCGCTTTTTCCTAGTGATCCGGACTCCGATGGCGACTTCCTTCGGGCATAACGTGCGTATATGTTTTTCACCGCTCTGTGCCAAAATCGGGCTTACCCGACAAAGGAATTGTCTAGAGAAATTTCACGTAAAACGAAACAGACAACACAAAAACACGAAAAATTGCCAAAAGTTACTAATAAAGCCCAAAACTTATTCCAAGTTAAAACCCTTCTGGTACATAGGAATAATGACATGTTCAATCATAACAAAGTTAAAATGGAGCGCAAATAGCCTCATACAGGGCTCAAAATAATTAAATACAAATTTCCCATAGACAAATCCCGACGACAGAATATAACAATTTTGGGCATTTGGGTATTTGGCGAAAAAAAAAGACTAATATGGCTCTTTGGGAATATTTTTGACGCAATACAAGAACTTTCAGGCAATAAAAACACAAAACGACCCATTATTTTAAAAGTACGAAAAAATTTCGGATAGGGTAGTCGTAGATTTCAAGATGAAATCTGGGACACCAAATTTCTTTTAGTAAAAAAGAAATAGAATTTAAAAAGTAATAATAAAAGTAAATAAGTTTAAAAATAAATAAATCATAAAAATAAAAATAAAAATATTTAAAAAAATGCTAACATAAAAATAGAATAAAAAAAGTAAAAACATTAGTAAAAAATGGTTATGCAAAACATTATAAAAGAAATATTGAAAATTTTAAACTCCACCTCTACTTGCATGCAATGGGCGAGTGTCGATAGTATCTCGGGTCTTGGGTCAATTAACATGTAAATGTTATTGAGGCCAAAACACCAAACCGGCGCTGCTCTTCCCTCCCTTTTTAGTGCCCCGCTCTTAGCACTCAACACATACATGTGACAACACTCAACACGCAAAACCCAACATGTGCCACATAGAGAGGGTTAATGGTTTAACGCCACACACAAAGGGTTAATGACTTAATGTATTATGTAGAAGGTTGAATGTAGCACGCAGAGGGTTAATGCTACGCCACGTCCTGCCACACTTGTCCATTTCCACTTCACACACGTTGACACTCAACACATTTGTAGACTCTCATAGACAACAAATTAACATTTATGTTTTTGCATGTCACGGGTGTTCATCTTATTAAAAATCTGAAAAACCCTAATAAAAAAGCGTTATTAAAATATATTAAAATAAAAACCCTAAGCCCTTTCGTATGAAATTAGGGCGAACTGAAAGATTTTTTTGGAGTTTGTTTAAGTTCACCAAATTTCGAACTTTTGCTTGAAATCTGGTAAACGATGTGAGTTAGATTTAAACCAATATTTGACAAACACAAACACTCTAGAAACATGCAATCTCACAACTAATAAATGTTTTGGTGCCATTGTTAGGTGTTTCATCCAATAGGAACACACATCTAGGGTAAAAAGAATAATACTATCTAGAGACAAACAATATTGCAAAACAGAGCAGATCTGATATATAAGGATTGGCGCGAGGCTGAGAATACCAAATGACACAAGCATAAAAGCAATGCCACTCGGGGGAGCAACCTCCAGTGAGAAGAAAACATAACAATGAAAGAGATAAATCCACAATTGACGCCTTACAATGAACTCCTAGCCTCTTTTTATAACAATATTAGGTTGGGGCATCCCCATAGACATAATGTGGTTGTCTCCTTTGAAATTAGTTTCTAGAATCTTCTATCGACTTGTCAAATTTTATATGATTAAGATATAGTTGGGATGGAAAGTTATACATCTAGGGGCATGATATTATGATGTATATGAGGTTACAGAGTAGTCGATTTATGGCACATATAACTCATGTTGAGATAGAATGGGTTCAATGGATAACTTATTGAATGGATTAAATGGATAACTTGTGAGATACATTATATTTGGTTAGTAGTGAGTCTAATGGGTAAAGGTTTCACTCTTTCCTACTATTATTTGATAAGTGGATATATATATATATATGTGTGTGTGTGTGTGTGTGTGTGTGTGTGTGTGTGTGTGTGTGTCATATGAGTGATTTGTATTGAATATGAGTGAATGTGTGTTATATGTGTGTGTGTGTTAAAGGAGGATCATGGAATATGAGTGATTTGTATTGAATAGTAAAGACAGTGTTTGATTATAGGTTTGGATCTTGTAGCAAGATATATCTTGGAGGGTTCCTTTCTTATAAGGATATTTTTGAAATATTTCCAAGAATATTGAAGATTATGGCAAATTGTTCCATCATACATCTCCTTTGCAAGGAATTATGTTATTTTTTTGCAATAATCATGTATATTGGATATTTTGTTTCTAATATATGTGCACCACAGGTCAGTTATTCATAACCCTAGATTACATATGATAAGAGAATGATTAGGGGCATAACATCCTACATGAGGTTTAAAGCCATAATTAGTCGATATTGCGAATTACGAGTTGAAGGTGCTTCTTTTGTTATTTTTTAATTGTTACATATGATGTGATATTTAACGCCCCTTTCTTCAAAGAATTGGGATTATTTGATTACGATTTTTCTGATTGATGATGAATTTACTGTAAGATTTATGTGGAGCACAAGATTTTATTTTCCAATCTATCTGACAAGTCATTGATGCTATGCAAGATTGAAAAATGCTGTTTTAAAAAGGTTTGTGCTCAGTAATTTTTTATTAAGGGGTACTCATATTTGAATCTATGTACAAGGTTGTACAATCTTTATGTTTCATTTTCCAATCAGTGTATGAAGTGTGCATTTAACATAATTTAAAATAGTTGAAATTTTCAAGTGATCTCTCTGTTATTTTTGGGGAAAAATTTTCTGTCCTCTTTTTGGGAATTGAAACGTTTTCGGGAGAAGAGTGTCTCGGAAGATTATATTGTCACATTTTCCAGAAATGAGGATGGGAAACATTTCCTCTGCCCGGTAACTTAGCCCTTAAAAAAACCATTTTGGGTGCGAATGCATCGTTGCATTTGAATGCATTTCAGAAGTCAGTGTGGCAGGCAAAACCAAAGGATCAAAGATTCAAATAACATAATATTGAACTCGTGTATGGTAGGTCATGAATGGTGTTTATGCCTTCTCTCAAACTTTCAACTAGATTAGCAACCTTCATTCAGCCTAGGAGCAATATCGTAAGAGATTTTGGTTTCATTTTTCCTTTTTGCAAAGCATTGAATTCTATAGGAGTTTGTGGAAGAAAATTAGGTTGTGGCCAAGGACACGAGGCTAGTTATTCCTAAATATGTACTTGTAGATTATGAATCAGACAAAAAGAAGTATTCGTTATTTAAGAAACAATAATAGCACCTTAAATACACACTTGATTGATGTCAATAAATTCTCTTTGGATTTCCGGTTTGGACTTAAGGGGTTTCGTTGTGTGTATTACATCCGTAGCAAGTTACCGTCGTTCTTTAGTAGTAGCACCCTAAATTTAAACTTGATTGATGCTAGTCGGGTTTGACTAATTTTGGAGTTCTAGTCTAGAGAATTTTGGGTTTAACTGTGGTTGCAAGTGTAATGTCCCCTTTTGGAATTAATTGATTCGGATACCCGAAGCCTATTCTTTTTTATTTCCCGTAGGCTAAGGGGAATTAATGAGGGAAATAAATTAATTTAAGTGATCCAAGGGTACTTTTATATTTTAATTGGAAAAGGACACTTAAATTATATTTTAATAAGCGGGGCCACAAAGTAGAAGTGGAATAAAATATTATATTTCCAATATGGGGTGCCAAAAGAAGTGAGTGCATGAGTAAAATAATGAAAGAGTGCATGAGGAATTAAATAATAATTAAATAATGAATTTCCAACATGGGGCACCAAAGATAGAAGTGTTTGCATGGGCATCAAGCTTATATTTTTAGGATGGAGTGCCAACTTTGGATATGCCAATTAAATGATTTTTAATTATTTTAAAGCATGCATGTAACTCCAAAAGGTGGTGCCAACTTTGGGAGAAGGCCTTAAAAGTTATAAAAGCATATTTTGGGGATTATTATTATATCATCTTGGAAATTTATCAACTACTTCATTGTCTACAAGTAGCTTCGCTTTTGCATCAGTAATAGAGGACGAAAACCCTCATTTACACACAGATATGAGGACAAAAACCCTCATATCTAAGCTTGGCAATTCCATCAAGGGTTGCAGTGATCATTCAGAGTACAAATATTCATCCAGTTCAGTTAGGGCATCATATTTAGGGCTGTTTTATTTCCGAACAACAAAGTACAACCAAGGATTTCTTCAAACAAACATCTGAGGGCAGATTTCAGTCAAACTAGTTTGCATGCTCTTATCTTATGTTCATCTTTCCATCTGGATCAATGGTTGTGAAAAAATAATTGTATTCAGACATTCTGGTATTTTCATTGAAGCTGATTTTAAAATAAATAAATAAAGTTTGCGTTTCCTACATATTGCGGTTGTTTTTAATTTAAAAAATCAGTTTATTGCTGCTGTCATAAAAGTTCAATTTTTATACTGCTGCTCTAGGGTTTGATAAAATATTCAAATTTGTTAGAAATTATTTATCAGGGATATTACAGTGGTATCAGAGCTAATTTTCCTCCCAACTTGTGGATAAAAAAAATAAAAATTGCAGCTTTGAACTTCATGCAGGGTAGTGACAAAGAAGTTAGGTAATTACCAAAGGGAGAAAAAGAAAGGTCCAAAACAACTAGAAATCATGGGTAACAAGGATCCGGATGAGGCACACTTTGATATGGTTGTTCAGGGACATGACAAGTTAGCTGATATGATGGGTCAATTAATCCAAGTTATGCAGGGCACGAATGTGCAAAGGGCTCCAAACGGTGAGGGAAGCTCTTTAGGAGTGAACCATAACCAGCCCTATCAGAGGACAACCATTGGTTCTATTGTTAGGCCCTTCCAACCTAACTTCCTATGTAGAGGAAGCAATTTGGGAGGCAGAAATTCAGCCTACCATAGCAGATGATATTGTTGCTAGCTATGAGTACAAGGTACTTCCTAGTGAGATTAGAGATGCCATATCCCTCACCAATTTTATTAATTTGAAGGAAAGTAGGGGTGGACCAAGAGTTGAACCTAGGCCACAAACTAATCAGAGAAACTGTAGTAGGATTTAGGGAAGTCATTCCCTACTTTTGATGGATCTAATAAGAGTTTTCCCTTAGTGATGAGGAGAGGAAGAAATTGTGGGGCATGAATCGAAGAAAGAAAAATCAGATCTGCAAGAAGGTTTTGGGGTGGAGTTCTAAGAAGACCATGTTGATGAGCATGAACATGGTGTTAATGTTGATTTTCAGTTTGGTAGAATTTTCAAAACAACCTATGGGAAACAAATTGACTATGTTCACGACTTTAGCAAGAATCATGAAGATGTTTTATTGACTTCTAATATTTGCATGCGTCAACAAGATTCACTTGTTGAATGTGAAGAGTTCAAGGTGAAGAAGAATGTTGATCCTAACCTAGAAGTTCCGAGTCACAAGGTTGGGGATGTTGAAGATATCTCAACCAAGCTTCATTTGGCAAAGGAAGGTGAACAAGTTGAGGACAACCAAAGGTATGAAAGTGTTGTGGATTTGTTGCTTCCTACTAAGTCATTTCAAATGTGTGGTCATCATGGACAACATAGTGGAAATGGTGATAGAGTGAAGAACACTTTGAGTGGCAAAGGGCACATAGATCTGTTCATACAAGTTCCAAATTGTGTGAACATGAGAGTTTGGGATCCTGGTATTTGCAGAAGGGACTTGCAATTGCTTGAGGGCAAGCAATTCTGGGAAGGGTGTAATGTCCCCTTTTTAGAATTAATTGATTTTGGATACCCGAAGCCTATTCTTTTTTATTTCCCTAGGCCAAGGCCAAGGGGAATTAATGAGGGAAATAAATTAATTTAAGTGATCCAAGGGTACTTTTATATTTTAATTGGAAAATGACACTTAAATTATATTTTAATAAGCGGGGCCACAAAGCAAAAGTGGAATAAAATATTATATTTCCAATATGGGGTGCCAAAAGGAGAAGTGAGTGCATGAGGAGTGAAATAATAATAAAATAATGAAAGAGTGCATGAGGAATTAAATAATAATTAATGAATTTCCAACACGGGCACCAAAGATAGAAGTGTTTGCATCGACATCAAGCTTATATTTTTAACGGAGTGCCAAATTTGGATATGCCAATTAAATGATTTTTAATTATTTTAAACATGCATGCAACTCCAAAAGGTGGAGCCAACTTTAGGAGAAGGCCTTAAAAGTTATAAAAACAATTTTTGGCAATTATTATTATATCATCTTTGAAATTTATCAACTACTTCATTGTTTGCAAGTAGCTTCTGATTCTGCATCACTAATAGAGGATGGAAACCCTCATGTCTAAGCTTGGCAATTCCATTCAGGGGTTGCAGTGATCATTAAAAGTACAAATATTCATCCAGTTCAGCTAGGGCATCATATTCAGGGCTGTTTTAGTATCCAGAACAGCGAACTATAGCCAAGGATTTCTTCAGACAAACATCCGAGGGCAGATTTCAGTCAAATCAGTTTGTGTGCTCTTATCTTATGTTCATCTTTTCATTTGGATCAATGGCTGTGA
This sequence comes from Taxus wallichiana var. yunnanensis, assembly GCA_018340775.1. NCBI lineage: Eukaryota > Viridiplantae > Streptophyta > Pinopsida > Cupressales > Taxaceae > Taxus > Taxus wallichiana. The sequence goes on from CM031237.1 coordinate 465,550,622, forward strand.
AAAAGTAATTGTATTCAGACATTCTGGTATTTTCATTAAAGCTGATTTTAAAATAAATAAATAAAGTCTGTTTTTCCTACATATTGCGGTTACTGATTTTAATTAAAAAAAAAAAAGGTTTATTGTTGCTGTCATAAAAGTTCCATTTTTATATTGCTGCCCTAGGCTTTGATTAAATATTCAAATTTGTTAGAAATTAATTATCAGGGATATTACAGTAACATCTGTAGCAAAATCACAGTTTGTTTATCACCCAAAAGTTTTGTGTGCAGCCTCAGTTCTGAACCAAGTAGGTAAATAGTGGAATAAGGCTTTGATATTTGTATGCCAAGTATGGATGGAGTGTGCTATAATTATAAGATAAGCAATGCCGCTTACCTTTTATCTCTCTCTACATTATTGTGTTAATTATGAGCTGGTTTATATTTCAAACACAATACTTTTTCTCAATTCTGGGGATAACCACTCAACCATTGGCACTGATGGAAGTTTTGTATAAATATATGAAACTACCTAGACATGATTGGAAGTTTAGTATTCGCTTCAAGACCTAATTCGCAAGATTTGCTTAACTTACAGATCCAATAGGAACCTTGGCAATCCTTTTAACTAAGAAACTATTGCCCAAATCTTAACAAGCTTCAATCACCATTGGAAATGTTCGACATTGTGTTTTTAAGTCATGTATAAAAGAAGAAAAGCTAAATCTGATATCTGCTCTGAAGCTATACAATTTTGATTGTTTGAATGTTCAAAAACATCTAACTCTGTTGGCATGTCAGAGAACTATCAGTGCCATATGTTAAAAATTATCTGTGTACGTAGTTAATTTTTTATCAATTCTTTTACTTGCCAAATGAAGTTCAAATTTGAACCTGATAATATAGGTTGGGATGATGTGTTAAGGAAAGCATTACTTTCCGCAAATTGTAATGAGCTTTTACCACTATTGGAAATGTTAGACATTTATTTCTATAACTCAAACAGTCTTCCTGACATTCACAGGAAATTAGAAAAAGCTGAACTGAAATTCTTTTGACGTGATACAGTTTGTTTCTTTTTACGTTGAATAACATATCTGTCCACCTCTTATAGAGATATTGGTGCCATATGTTCAAGATTATATTTGTGTTCTTTTGCACTTCAAACATTGGACACAAAGGTAATTGTTTATCAATATTTCTTCTTGCCAAATTCAAGGAACTGGTTATCTAGGTTAGAATAATGTATAAAGGAAAGCATGATTCCATAGTTGGTGATGCTCAATGTTGGTAAGGTGTATATGGGTTCTTCACAGAAAATGAATTGGTTATCTATGCTGGGATAATGTATGTAGGAAAGAAATTATTGTACAGTTGATGGTGTTAAATGTTGGTCAGACGCAAATGGAAGCCTTCCATAGAAAGTTACGTCCATGGTGACCATATGGAAAGTACAAGAATACCAGTGATGGCGATCTGGGGAGCACTAGTTCTCCAACCATATCTATTAAAAAAATGTTAATGAAATAAAATAAAATGTTGTTAATGAAATGAATATTCATTGAATTTATAAGAAAAGAAATAATATGATGCATCTGCGATCTCCTAAAATTTTAGGATCTTGCCTATTTGAAAATCCTCCTGAAAATTGAGATCTTGTTTTTCATTTTGGTCTTTTCTATAATTGTGAGTGGTCACTCTCTTTTTTTTCTACGATTCGCTAAAATAATGCAGAGAAAATATTGTAAACATGCTTACCGTAACAAAATATTAATGCAATTGGACCATTAGTCAAACTTTCTATCACTGTTCCTCTCAAATTGCATTTTCTGTATGTCATTAAATCCTGACATAATTTTTTTGGTTCTTCTCTGAAGGTAAAAGTTCAGACTTGGGTAAATGACGTAAAGGCGAATGAGTTTGTGGGGGTCAGTGCCAGGTTTGGTACACCAATGGAGTCAAAGGAGAAAGATGCTGATAAATCACGCCTTATTCTTGCTAAGCCTTATGATAGTTGCTCCAGTCTTACAGAAAAGGTGCTTACTATCCAATCTTCTGCTTAAACTTTGTTGTCATAGAGATTGGCAGTTGTTTATTACTTAACGAGTTTTCTCTCTCTTCATATATGGACTGCGTGACCTTATGGATTAGCTCATTGGAGATGCTGTTTTGGTGCATCGAGGCAATTGTACTTTCACGACAAAGGCTAAAGTGGCACAGGAGGCTGGTGCAGTAGCTATTCTTGTTGTAAACGACAGGGAAGGTATTCACCAGTTTTTGTTGAAGACATTCATTCCCTTTTAAATTTAATTGAATGGAAAGAAAATGCAAATTTTTTTCCTACACACTCAGAAGTTCCTTGCGTTTGCCAAAAAAACTTAACACTGCTGAGACGAGCGTTTACTGCAATTAATGTTTATGATTTAATCTGAAGTTTTTGGTACACAGATGGATATCTGGAAACATGAAAATTAAGGAGTTTTCATACTTTTTGTCAAAATCTATGCCATTCTATGAAATCATATTCTGAACTGTGGACAAATTTGATTTGGCTTAATTGTTGCTTTTTAAATTTATCAAAGCTGTGATCACTATTTTCTATTAATCACCTGTGATGTACCTAGCTGCAGTGCATAAAGAAAGAGGATAATTCACGACAGGCTTTGATATAAACAATAAACACATTTGCAGTCTGAATGCTTGCTTGAGACCCCTGTTCAAATTATTTCGATTGTCAAAACAATTATTCTACATGGTTGTCCTCAGATGCACATGTCCTCCTAGGATATAAGAATTGTAGGAATGCCTCTTCACTAGTAACTAGTAAGCATTTCCAATTAATCATACTCAAAATTATTTGACAACCGAGATTAAGGAAGGCAGCACATATTAATGCACCATGTCTCAGGCCAAATGTGTACCTGAGATCCCCTGTTCCTATTATGCAGACTGTCAGTTGTCTGTTCTATGCACATTTTCTCCTAGGATACAATAGTGACAGAAATACCTCTTCACTAGTAAGCCTTTCCAACTTAATGTACTCACACTCCTCTTACAACAGGGATTAAGGGAAGGTTGTACATTTCAAATCCATTATTTGTTTCATTGTCAACACAGTAGGTATGGAATCAAATCCATCATTTGTTTCATTGTCAACACAGTAGGTATGGAACCTTTTCAAAGTGATCTTTGAAGTTGGGGCTATGTTATTATTAGAAAGTCCTGACCTCTGAGCAAGATCTATTTGCACTCTATATTATTTTGCTTGATCATGTGAGATGATAATTACATTTAGTAGAGGAAAAATGTGTTGTTCAACAGATATAATATTATAAAGTTAAACAATTAGGAAATAAGGCAGATATACATAAACCTGCAGCCGCCAGTAGCTTTTCTATTTAGAAGCTTGACAGACAATTTATCTAGATGTTCCACTTATATGAAGAGTTGGCACAAACATTTAGGAAAATCTGTCTACTCGTGTCTCCATATTGCTTGGGACTGGGAGTTAGCACAAAATTCTTTGATAAAAGTAATCCTCTACTCAGACAACTTTGGATTCCACCACCGAGATTACACAGAAGCTTCCTGCCACCATATTGTAGGACTTTCACAGTCACCGTAAGAAACAAGCTGCTATCTTCCTATAAATTCATCTCTCCCCAAGAGCAGCCCGAAGATAATTTGGTTCCTGGAAGGTTGGTTTCCTTAAGTACTAACAATAGTAACTGGTCTGGACCTTCCATTGTTACTCTGTAACACATGCTTCACCTCATGGTGCTCTCTTTGTGTTCTGCTGAATTTTTGGAGTTGTGTTCATCCTTCTATATATGAGAGTTTTGGGTGCATACATTTTTAAAGCCACAATCTCAGATTGACTGTTCTTGGGGTACCTTTAATTTAATTAGTTCGTATTGAGCCTAATAATTGTTGGTTGTCTTAATTTTGCAGAACTTTATAAGATGGTTTGTGCATCAAATGAAACCACAGTCGACATAAGAATTCCTGCTGTTATGTTGCCCAAGACTGCAGGTGCAAACTTGGAGCAAAGTCTGAAGAAAGGTGGAACAGGTATTTTATGAGATTGTTTGCAGCAATAAGAGTTAAGAAATTTCATTCAAAAACTTTTATCTTCCTTTTCTTGTCAAAAATTGTATATTAGGAGAAGTTGTTCTTTCTGCTTTAAAAAAGGAAAATTAGAAAAAAATTGCACCACGTTGGAGAAAAGCTGTATAGGGTAGGTTTATTGCCGTTTTATTGGTCAAGGAAGGAGACATTTGCAATTAGCATTTTATGTTATCACTGCTATGTCTGTTGGTGGTTACACATTAGTCAAGTTTTATTTTTGTTACTGGTGGCATGTCATCTTTCCATGTTATTCATTAGCATTTTGTGTCCATCATTTATGGAATATTTCTTTTGTTAGGTATAAGAGCAGTTCCGTAATTTGTAGTTACCGAAGCCAGTATGGAAACTGTTCTCTAGTTATGTAGAAGTTTGCTGTATAATAAAAGTCCATGCAAATGTAATCATCTATACTAATTAATTCAACACAGTTTCTCAGCTACTTCAGTTTTTTCTCCGACATTACGTGGAGTTCCATGATGGATATGCATGATGAATAGAGTAGACGCACCTAGAAAAATCTGTTTGTAGCCTTCAGAGTCTATTAGATGTTGGTTTTCATCTTTTGACTGACCCTTGCTATTGTAAATAGCTGTACTTTTGTGTGCATTGACCTTCTTTGGTCATTCGAGGACACCAATGTATCTCATTGGTCATCTGTCCTGAGCATTATGTTTGTAGCCTCTAAATTGTTTTCGTTTTTGGAGTTCATTTTTAACTCATTCTTTCTTGCTATTATATGTGGTTTGTTATGCCGAGAGGCATTCTACAATGGTAGCAGGGAGTGGAGGACTCTAATGTCATGCCTGTGAAAGAAAAACTATGGCCGACATTATTTTACATATAATTTAATTTGTAAAAGTTATAGATTTGTATTAGCGGACTCAACTTTTGAAAATATATATATATATATATATATATATATATATACACAAAAAAACCAAAAAAACATAAATACAAACAACCAAAAAATTAAAGAGTAAAGAATATCAAATAAGCATTAACACAAATAAATAGAGCATCTTCTTCCTTGTTGCACTTTTAAATGATTACATATGATTAATTGTTTTAGGGTTTCATGAATTGTGAATTTAATTTGACCATGTCATTTAAATAGGGCACCTCCTTCCTTGCTCTACACTTATAAATGACTATCTATGATTTATTGTTTTAGGGTTTCGTGATTGTGAATTTAATTTTACCATGGCATTTAGATTTGTTTCCTTTTCATTATTTTCTAAAGTTAATGCTAAGATTTGGTATTTTTAATATAGATGTAGGTAAATTTAAGGTGAATCTAAATATGGTTCGCCCCCACCCTCTCGTACCCCACGGATATGTACTCTGCATACGAGATACGTCTCGGGTATGGTACTGCTACATCCGGGTATGTTTTGATGTATCCAGGGCATACCTACGGGGTTGGGCGGTGGGGGCTCTAAATTTTTTTAATTTTATTTATTTTTGACTCAAACAAACTTCAATTTTATTGAGGACTAGACTAGGAGGGCATGGCAACCACAAGGAAACTTGGAGATTGTTTAAAATCCCTCTAGCTTATTGAAGAGAAAATATTCAAAGGATATCAAGAATGTTTGAGGTAATTATTTGGGATCATCACAATTGGCCAAGGAAAGAAGCTATTCATAGAAATTTGGACATATTTGACCCTCCGTACAAGTTATTTATGAGATCAAATCTCAGGTGATCTTTAATACTTATAGAAAAATTTGGAACTGCAAATTGCATAGCTTAAAGTTTCAAAGAGCATCCTTTCCTCGAAACTATTAAGGCACAAGATTGACTCCTTCTTGCATCCTTAAGGAGGATTAGAAGGTAGTTTTGGATAACATGAATGCAAGAACCAACCATTGGATTGACCTCTTTAGTTATCATTGGCAGGTTAGAGTTAACCTAATTAAATAGGTCCTTAAGGAGCTCCCTATATACATCTTTTATGGTCCCCATCGCAGCACAAAAATTAACCTCAAAGGAAATGGATGAAACACAAAGGAATATAATATTCATATATCATAGAAAATGTAAAATCTTAAGTATATTGAATGTTTTGAACATTGATTGTACTATATTTTTCAACTTCGTATTTCTTATGGACTAAAAATGAGTAAAATGAGTATATGAATTATATATATGTATGAATGTATCCAAGATGTATCATACCCAAGACTTTTTAAAATCGACGTATCCACAAATTGAACCCGTACCGTACCCATATCTTGGCAACATAGTTTGTGATTAAAATGTAAGCATATAAAATTTATTACGATTACGAAATTATATTTATAACTAATTTAAGATAATTTAAATACAAGTACTTATATATCTTATAGATAATATATTAGCCATTTCATTTAACTATTAAAATAAATGTAAGTGAATCTAATTACCTTAAATAGTTATAATTTCAGTATATATAGATAATACCAAAATCATATGTACCAACTTACACGTGGTATGACATTATAAGCTAAAGTACCTATTTACTTTAAATTTGGTATAGAGTATTTATTTACCTATTTACGTATCTATTTTCCCATTAAATATTATTTAGACCCATTTACTTATTTAACTTATTCAGGTACATATTAGATAAATTTTATAATCTAATGTACCAATTTATCATAAATTTGTTGTACTTCTATTATATCTATTTACTTATTTTTCTATCTATTTATCTATTAAATAGTATGTTATACCTATATAGCTATTTTAATTATTTAAGTACATATTGGGTAAATCTAAATCTAATTTAATCTATGATAAAATATAAGATTTAACTTAGGTATTTCATGGCACAATGATGTTAAATCTATAAATGTTAGGTATGTTAAATTAAGATGCATCTTTTTTCTTATTACATATGTATTTAAATATTTAATTTACTATGTAAGTTTATTTAGGTATGCTAGATTTATCATACTTGTGGAAATGTCCTTGCACTATATTATACATCTACATTCAATTAAAACTATTATATGATAGTAAAAATGAATAATACAATCAATATCAATTTTGTGTGTGTATAAAATATGGTTTGGTGTTTCGATGTCAACTTACATTTACAAGTTAATGGATTTGAATTCAAATCTCTATATAGCCTAGTATATGTGAGTGTTGATTTTTTAATATATAGTGTTTTATTAATTTGAAGAAAAAATTTTACACTTGGGAACATGCAAAGGCTTGATAAATTCAGGTTCAGAATAAAAGTTAATGTCATAGGCGTGTGTTTAAAAATGGTACTCAAAGATAGAGTTAATAGATGCATATTAAAAAATGTTTGCAAAGGACATAGTTATCAAATGTGTCAAGTATGCTATGCATTAAAATGTAATGTCCCCAATGGGACAATTTTTGCCCCCAGTTGGATTTTAGGCAAATCCCACAACCAAATGCAAGCTCACAAAATTAAAATCAGATTTTTACTATGCAGATCTGAATTTTATGAAAAAATGTGACTAGGGCATAGCAAGAAACTTATACAAATCAACCAATAAATTATACTTTCAGCACTCCAATCTGATTTCATCTATTTATAAAGCCAAAATATGCATGAACATGCAGGTTTCTGATGCAAACAAGGCTGAAATAAATTTATTTTGAAACCCTAGCCTGCAGAAAATTATGGCAACTTCAAAAATTCATAACTCCCTAAAAAATGCTCCGATCCACACAAATAAACTATGCACGGATTCAGAAAATTAAGGAGAACGCAATGATGTTACCCATTCATGCAAATGACCACCATAAGTGCCTAAACAGCCAAAACACCAACTCGCCCCTAGGGTTTTGGGCTGGAAAAATACTGAAAACTGGCTGCTTTAATTCATAAAAATCAGATTATGATATAGCAATACAAATCTGGTCTGAAATACCTCAAAACAATTCAGATTTATGCAAGAGATAGGTCGCTCCAGGCTGAAATAATGTAGGAAACACAACTGCACTCTCTTCCCTTCAAACCCTTGTACCAAATCTGCAAAATCTTCTTTATTCACTGCTGGAAATAACTAACAACCTTGCAAGCTCAATAGAATTTCCTGAGTAGAAATTCCTCACAATGCTCTTGGGGTTTTCGTCCACAAGAGGGATAAATCCTAAGGGTTTTCGTCCTTAGAATATTTATGCAAAAGCTCAAGCTTCAGCTACAAATCAGAAAATATAAGATGATCATAGAATGCCTCCTAAGCAAGTCGACTTCTCCTTATAAGGAGAGAAGAGACCCAAAACAACCTCCAAAAATATCCAATCAGCATACAATGATTTTTTCTATGCATTTTCCACCCTCCATCCTTTCTAGGCCAAGTCACATTTTCCTTGGGAGGATAACTTTTGACCCATGAACTTTTGCCTTTTTCTATTTTCTTTTGCCTTTTTAGTGCAAGTCGCACTTTTCTAGAAATAAACATTTTTAGCTAAGTGCTTTTATCATTTAGTTCCTTTTTCTATTTTATTAAGTCCATTACTTTATTATAAGTGCTTTTATAATGTTATATTTATTTTTTGCACTTTATAATAAAATAATAAAACTTAAGTCACCCTTATATGCTTCCCTTAGCCGTCGGGTAGACAAAATAGGCTAAGGGTCTTCGATTGGGAAGGGGATATTACATAAAAGCGCAGAAAATTTGTGAAACATAGGCTTGCAAACATTGAAAACCATAATAAATTGGCGATAAGAGCACATATGAGAATTCTAAGTGAAACAATTGTTGAAAGGGACATTGGGGAAAAAGAAACATGTCACATGTTGCTTGTTCCCTTTCTTTGTAGAGAGCAGTAGAGTATTTGTCAATTTGAATGTTTGTGAGGTATTTAAACCAATAGCTAAAATTGATGAAGATGATCATGAAGAACATGAAAACTATTTCATTGATGGGTACGCGAGTAGTTTGTTTTGCATAGAAAGTGTTTCTTTTATTGATGTAAATAGAGCTTGGATATATAATCCAAGGAGAAAAAGAGATAACAAATGGGAGGAGAGAAATATGGTAGCTATTGTGAGTGTTCCCAAGGTTTTCCTCTATCCCTGCATGTGAATCACATAAATGGGTTTATATTGGTTTATTGGAGTTATAACTTTACAAGTCATCGAGTGTTATATACAAAAATATATTGGATTTGATTCTGATGATATAAAATTGAATTGGGAGTCATTCAATTATAATCATTGGCATCTTTGAGTGATTTACTATTCCAAAAGATGTTGGTGATTTTAAAGATGATATTAATCAACATATTTAACAAAATACAATGGAATGAGAGTGTGAAATCATATCTAGGCTTCATTGTGACCAAATTATGCAAGTAACTAAAATAAATATGTTGGGAAGAAGGGGGATATTACAAGATAAGCACATTAGAATGATGAATATTGTGGTGAAGAATAAATAAATACAGCGATAAAATTTGTAATCACCATGAAAAATAATTGGTTGGTCATGGATGACGAATAGGCCCCAAATGTCAATTATGAAAGCTTGGGTGGTATACAAAAATGAGCACTTCATATAATAATGACACTATCATTAAAGTCAAAGTGCCTTGCCATTATGCACATCACAATTTAGGGAATGATAGGAATTGGAAAATCATATGTAATTTGTGTCATTTGTCAATCACTTCTAGATACAATATTCCAAGAGCATTATCCTCTTCTATTACTTGCATGGTGCACCAATAGGAGTTGCAACATTCAATATTGGTGCATCAACGACTCATTCGAACTACAAATCCCTGTCATAGATTGTGCAAAATTAGAAGAAATAAGGCTTAAAACTTTTTAAGAAGATATAAAAATGTGTGTTACTGATTGCTGAAAATTGAAATGAGCTCTATTGGATAAATTTGTTGGAAAACATACTCTCGAACTTCGTCAAGCATTTCTTGAGTAAGTTGTGAATTTTGGAGGTATTTCTATGATTTTGGTGGGACATTTTGGATAGTTTCCTCCATTTAGTGATAAACCACCATATGATAGTAATAGACATGCTATTGTGGAAGAATTCAATATTGTTGTTACTTTGGATAAAGTATTTAGACAAGAAGGAGAAAGCCATGACCAAAAAAGGTTTCAACAACTTCTCACAAATTTGATAGATGCAAATATGACAATTAACGATTAGAAATATAGGCGAGTAGAACCAATGTTGGATAGGACAAAGATAATGACGAAGAATCTGAAAATAGTATTCATCTTTTTTCACAAAGAATAATGTGAATAACGACAATAGAAGAAAGTTGCATTCATTGAAATAACATATTACACATATCATTGCAACCAAATTAGGTTGAACACACCAACAAGAGGTCCAAATGATGAACTTGATGCCGAGTTATTAATTGTTAATGATCATGCAAATGTCATGCTAACTTCCAATCTTTGAATAGAAGCAGGTCATGTAGATGGAGCTCTAGGGTATATTCAAGGCATAATATACAAACCTGGGAATGCCCAACTAGAACCACTGACATATGTTATGGTTAAATTTGATAATTACTTTAAAATACCATTTGAAGATCAAACTTTGTATACAATTCTAACTACACCAATACAAATGGGACACACACACCAATTACCCTTACGATTTCCTTGAGCATTGATAACACATAAATCACAAGGATTGAATCTTTTGAAAGCTACAAATGATATATAACAAAAGGAAAGAACATGGTTAATATTTGTGGCTATCTCTTGTGTAAAGTCATTGGAAGGACTAAGAATATTACCCCCATTTACATATGACCACTATGAAAAGATGAAGAATGAAAACTACTTTCAAAATGGAAGGCTAAGAAAGAGAGACTGAAATCCTTAGAAGATAAATAATGTCATCTACTTATTACAAATTTCATTCTATGAATATTTCATTTTATGTGATGTACATGGCATATTTTGGTTAATATTAAATAATTCTTTATTTTCATATTATCTTTGTAAATTGTACATTTGTATGATATTTAGATGCCTCTCTTATTATCATTTAGTGTGATATATTTAGACACTAAAATAATTAATGAAATGTTTCACATTATATGTTAAAGTAAAATGTAGTACCCATGGATGCTACTAGCATACCTATCTTAAGATAAATATATGTAAAAGATGCTGAGAGTTATCATTCTTGAGGCACTTATTCCATTTATGTCACAAATCCAATATAGGCGCCTCGAGAATGATACCTCTTGGCATCTTTTACATAGATTTATCTAAAATCGGTATGCTTGTACTTTTGAGTCCCATTGACTTGTTTTGTCATAGGACAGCATGGGTATACATTCCTTCTTTCTTTCTTTGATTCTCAAGGAAGTTGTCTTCCACTATTTTTGTAGAATGTAACACAAGGTAGGAATAGGATAAGGGCTTTAGTGGACTTGAAAATCCCTTTTTTAAAGGTGGTCATTTCAGTTATTCATTCTTATAAATGTATGGTTGCTTTAAGAGTGATTCCTTTCTTTTAGTTTCTAGATTTTTCATTCTTATAAATGCATTGAGGATTTTTTCGAGATTAATAGCCTTCATCTAGATTCTAGGTTATCATTATATACATGCAGAAGAGAGAATATAATCTCAAGCAACATTGTGTTGTGTTAAATCACACTGCAGAATTTCACAGGAATATCCTATAATATGGTTTAGTTGGAAATATTCTACTACGTCGAATAGTCTTTTTATGTCGTTTGTTATTTATAAATTCTCGAGATGCTAGCCTCATTTTATTTCTTCTCCTTCCTGATTGTTTTTCTAATGCTTAGTCCTTTGATTTGCAGTCGGAGTATTGATCTATTCACCGGACCGCCCCTTGGTAGATATAGCTGAAGTTTTCCTTTGGCTAATGGCTGTAAGTACCATTCTGTGTGCATCCTTCTGGTCAGCATGGAGTGCTCGAGAGGTGGCTAATGAGCACTACAAGTCATTTAAGGTAAACAGACATTATGAGATTTGTTGATGACATTATTAACAAGCTATATGTATAGAAATATGTAACATTCATTATATGTTTGTTAATCTTCAATTTATTATTACCAAGCCATTTTTCAACACTGGCTTTCCTTGATAAAGAAAGTCTTTGTTCTGAGTATTATGTTTCACAAACTAAAGCTGTCATTTTCTCTGTATAGGATGATCCAGATGCTTTTGTCGTGGAGGAAAGTGGTGGGGATAAGGGCGTGGTTGATATCAACACAACCTCTGCAATTCTTTTTGTAGTGATTGCATCTTGCTTTCTAGTTCTCATATACAAATTCATGTCTGAGTGGTTTCTGGAACTTTTGGTTATCATCTTCTGCATTGGAGGTGTTGAGGTAGGTGTATCTCAAAGCATTACATTTATTTATTTTAATGATCGAAGATATTCATTGAAATAGAATAATTAATTGCATCACATGTTTATCACATTATACACATTTTCATTGATCCTTGAATTTTGTTTTAATTAATTAAATGAATTTTCTTTTATTATAGTCAAAAGAGAATTTTGTTCACTGCTATTTGGCATTGGACTTCTTTTGGGTATTGTTCAATTGTGTGGTCGAAGGCACGCATTAAATTCTAACACCCACAGTAGACATCCCTCTTACAGGCTAAGCATAGGACAGAACATTCCAGCCAAGGTTACAGATTTTCGCCAGGGCTAGTGTCTTGCTAACTGCCACAGTAGTTACTGATGAATATATGACAAGTTCCCAATGAATTGAGGAGATATTTCTTTGAAAGAAATCTGGTGAATTCTAGAATAATCAACAACTCTGGTTACATTCCTCACATCTGCTACCGGTGCCTTTTTCCTATCCGGCCTCCTTATCATCACTCATGATTTAATGTGTATGTGGTTTCTGAAGCTTGTTTTATAGCAACTATTGATTCAGTGGAGCCCTAGGCAAACATTTTGATATTAGAATCGACAATTTCGACACTCATTCGATTGGTACTGAGGATCCTCTGTAAGTACTTGATAGACTGCTAAGATGCATTATATTGTCAATTTGAAGGAACGAGGGTGTTGCATGATTAATATTGCTGTGAAGTCCAAACTGTGAATGGCAGATTGAGCAATACGAAGAATACAGTAAAAGGATTATTCTCAAACACTACTCTGAAATGTGACCTTAAGACCTTCATAGTATCAATCATGATTAACTATTCAGGAAATCCCTAGACTTTGTTAAGAATTATAAATAATCTCTAAACCACTACTCTCCATTATAAATTTAGAAAAAGGTAAAATAGCATATGCCTCGAGAGTCTCTGAATAATGGATGTATTCATGACATTATTAATGTAATTTGTCAAAAAAGAAGTTAGGATCGCATTCTTCAATTCAATCTGAGCTTTATATTTTAGATGAAGGGAAGACTTAGTATGGACAGACTGTATTTTGGAAACATGCACTGGATCTTTGCACTTTCAAGAAACCTAAGGAATAGCTAGTTAAATGGAAAAATTTAGCAATGGAAGAGGCTTTGTGAGAGAATCATTTCTTTGTGGATGTTCATCCTTTGCTTCCAATGCTTTTGGACACAGCATTTTTGGAAGGAAGGACTTGTTATAATCCCAATTATTTAGTAGAGGGCATGCTTGAGGAGATTTGTCCCTATACATGCATCCCTCCCTTGTATTTATACTTCACTTGTTTCTTCCTCCATCTATCATAATAACAACCGTGTAATTTCATTTCTCTTGTTGTGTCTTGTCTGTCCCATACATGTTTTGAATATTAGGTACATTAGTATTTTTAATACCATAGTTACCAAATCTGGTTTGGGATTTTTCGGCTGTCCAAGATGAGATCGGGCTGGGCCAGTTCCCTTTTGAGATTATTGCAAAAAGGGCACCCAACAACCGCATATATTATTTAATATTAAATATATTAACATTTCATATTACATTATAAATTTTTTCACTGTATTTGTCAAATTTTTATATTTATAAAATTATGCACACACATATATTTTGGACTAGATTTTTCTGAACTTTTTCAACTATTCTGGATTTTCGGGTGCGTTTGCCCTCTCAAATGGATCTGGATTTCTGGGCTTGGTAATTATGTTCAATACATCTCTTGTGTGTATATCTGTTATATTTTAGCATATTAAGAGATGTAGTTCTGCTATATATTTCAGCATATTTTTGTTATTGGATGCTTGGTTTTAACTTTTTGCACATGGTACCAGAGCAGCGATTTGGAAAAAGTGAGAGAAGTTTTCTGTAAATGGAGAATTATTTTGCTGTAATATTTGCAAGGAAAATGCATAAGCATGATGAGAAAAATCGAGATTTATTGAAGGAGATACGACTTGTGGAACTTGAACGTCTAGAATTGCTGTACTGTCATTTTTGTGTTTCCAATTTTGACAAAAATAGGAAAAAGCATTATATTTTTCAATCTGGGTAAGCAAATTGATGCCGTTCATAGTTTTACTAAGAAAGGAGATCAATTGAATGTCAATTCTCTTATTGCATAAAACCCCAAGTTTTCTTTGTAGACACTGAAAGAGGAACTTGTGATGGAAGAGAATTGGTGGCTCAAGTGCAAAAAGTTCTCTCAAAGTAGGTGTTTGTGAGGTGATATATGTGGGTACTGTAGAGGTGAAGGTAGGAATTTGTGATGTAGATTTGAGAGAAAAACTTCTCTGTGGATGAAGCTGAGTAGGTTTTATTAGCCACATGACAAAGGTCTCGTCACTAGAATTCCATGTTATACAAATCGTTCTAGTGGTAACATGCACATTGTATTGTTCTTCCTCTTTTATGTGGGGAGTCCCCACTATTTAAAATTTACAGAAATGAAGAAAACTGAAACAAAGAACATAAAAAATAATCACTCTTTACAAGAGAAATAGGTTTTCTAATTTGCATGATAGTAATTCTCAACATTCATGATACAAACTAGCTATTGAATTTATTTGCATGAATTTGACAAATGGATGACCAAGCATCATAACTCATGCATTGAAACTGGTGGAATATCATAATGACAATTAGCCAAATATGATAGATAAAAACTCATGCAACTGGATTAAATATCTTAAGACCACAGCTACCAAGTCCGAATTCTGGATCCATTTGGGAGGGCAAAAATCTGAAAATCTGGAATTTTAAAAAAGTTCAGAAAAATGAAAAATCCCGTTCAAAATATATACATTTATATTTGAGCTAAATTTCTAAATATCTAAAATCGATAAATATTTATAATATTATAAATGTATTGTAAGGTTGTTGAGTGACAATTTCATTCCCCTAAATTAGGACCGACCCTCACTGAACCTTTCCAGGCCGGCTGAAAAATCAGGATCTTGCTGGATTTTGTACCGATTTGGCCAGATTTGGTAACTATGCCTAAGTCTATAATAAATCATAGAATTGAAGTCATATCATATCTAAAACTGCATGGTAATAGAGATTCAAAGTTCTTGCATTGATATTCGAACTAAATACCTCAAAATTTACATGCGCAACAAAATTTACTAAGATGCTAGGAAACAAAAATATGGGTACGGGTCCGAAATGGACAAACCCTGATATTCGAAAAACCCTTTGGTACGAAATGGTACAAAAATGTCTCTACAAATATATACTTATAATACTCATTTCTAGTCCATAAAAGATAAACACTTCAAATATTTTGTATTCATGAAATTTCAAAACATTCAACATGTTTTTTTGGAAAAGGGTAAATATGAGGGTTTTGAAAGGGCCCCACATCCTTGTACAATGAAGAGGAACCTAAATCAAGCAACGAAGAAGGGAACCAACACAAGGAACCTGAAAGGAGCAGCCAAAGAGACCTACAACAAAACACAAAGGGGAAAAGAGAAAAGAACTACAAGAGAGGACAAGGAGAAGCTGCTGCAGTCACAGCTGCAGCAGAGAAGAAAAACCGAAAGCAGAATCATTTCCACAAGCAGCTGCAGGAGGAACAACAAAGGGGAGAGAGGAGATGCAGCCCAAAAAGAAAGCTGCAAGACAAAGAGGTGGAAGCATCCAAGGAGGCAAGTGAAGCTGAAGAAGGATGGGAAACAAAAATCAGCGCTTATCCTTCTTCCCCTTCTTCGAATGCACTAACTGCCAATTTCCAAGTGAGTGTTCCTCCAAACCAAGAGGATTGGATTTGGACAAATTCAGAGGAGCGAAGATCTTGTAACTCCTTGTCTAGAGAATGGGACCATCCTTATCCGAGTCGAGTGATCGGATTCATGAGGTCTCTTGATCCCTGAAGTAGGTTTCTCCAAAGAGGGAGGATGAACCAAGGGCTGTCCCACCTCAATACATTCAACAGCGGCGAACTGAGCAGCGGCCGATGGAGCAGTTACTTCAACTTCTTGAACGTCTGAGTCAGATTCGGAGTCGTCCTCAAGATCTGGAGGGCTCCATCGTTTGGGAGTGGATCCTTTTTCTTTGGAGCTTGGACTTTCTTATGAGGGCAGGAAGCTTGAAGGTGGCCCGAAGTCCTGCAATTCCTACATCGGAAAGCCGTGTTTTCATAGTCAAGAGTTTGGATGTGAGTCGCATCTCCCATCTTGAGAGTCATTTTATCCGGCAGACCTTTACTAAGATCCACTTCTACACAGATCCTAACAAAAGTAAACAACCCACTCTGTAACCTCTTGTCATCCTGTTTGATGAACCTCCCTAGACTATTGCCGATATCTTCCAAAGCTAGGAAAAAGTGGAGAGGAAGGTTTGGCAATCTCACCCAAACAGGAACACGTGAGATGGAGTAGGAGTTCGGATCAAATTGCGGAAACCATGGGGTAGTGAACAACCTGCCGTGCTGCACCCGGAACCACGAGACCTTCATCAATAGTCCTTTGATAATCCTCCAGCTCATAGAAGTATACAATAAAGAAGCCTCGTGCATAAAAGTACTCACAATTTTCTGTCCATGAGGAATGAATCCATTGGATCAGAGTATTTGTCGATGGCCAAAGACCATTAAATCTGCAAACAAGAGCCTTATTTTCTAGATTTCGCTGAAGACCAGCGCTTCATCTCTTATGATCTCCAAAGTAGGGGATTCGGATGCTCGTTCCACAATGTAGGCGGGGAAGGAGGAGCTGTTACAGCTGAAGTGGAAGTGGCATTTTAAAAAAGAGCCTCTCTAAAAGGTGCAAGATTTCGCGTTTTGGCTCCACCCAATAAATGACTAGTCATGGAAATTGTGAATCTCTTCCAATCCCGTAAGAGATGAGCAGGAGTCGTCATTGAGCTCACGACAAAACTAGGTCTATTTGATCAACCTTGCCGCACAATTTATAGGAAAGAATAGATTTAAGATCCCTACCAAGAGCAAGGCGTGGAATCTAAATGCAAAGGGTGGATCCACTCAAACCGCGAATAAGGACTCGTGAAGAGCCCATGAAAGAATCCGTGCCGGAGCCGCAGTGGGCACTTCAAGCCCACCATTCATGCCGTCCCGAACTCATTGTTATCAAATCCTCGCAATCGGTGGAGAGTGGGCATAGTTGGCGACTGAGGCCGGGCAAGAACCCGCGAGCACAAAACCCCATCTTGCTTGTCCATCACTAGGCCCAAAATCCCCTACCACAACTCGTTTACTCCGCGCCATCGCCTTGAAAATCATCCCCGCCACCAGGAGCCACATCGGGTTGGCTAAGGTTAGGGCACTCGATCAGACTGTAGCTCGCCATTTCACTTTTGTGGCAATAAAAAGGTATATACAATTATACAAGGATATCAAACATTCAACATGTTTAAAATTTCATATGTACACGATTGAATCTAGATTATATCATCTAGATTTTCATCAAAATCAGCTTCATGAATGCCATTGGCAGTTGTATTCCCGAGTCCCACTAGCTCCCCTCTTCACCCTTTGTGTAGAACTCTTTGGATTGTCATCATTGATACCAAGTCGTAAAAGTTGGGTGAGAATAGCAGCAAAAACATCAAAGTTAGTAATCTCTGAATGAATATCCCAAAATTTGTTAGGACCTCTAGTATAGTCTTCAGTCTTGTGTGATAGGAGGCGCAAATTGGAATGTACAAATACCAAATCCTCAACCTTCTTGGATGCTAACTTGTTTTGTTTAACTAAGTAGAAGGCATATGTACTTTAATTCTTGTTGTGCTAAAAATTACTGGCTGCTGTTAAAAAGGTTGTTTGGAATTTCAAATTAGTAATAATGTACAAAAATATATGTTAATAACTTAAATATTAATTGATAAACAACAAATTTTCAATTTAATTTTATACTTGTTAGAGAATTTTTATGGCAAGTAAGTCGTAAGTACTTAGCATCATGGCTTGTACATACCACTATTTGATTGGAGTCATGGTGTGTCGCAAAGTGCATTAGTTTCTCCCATGCTACCTTCTAAAGATACAAACATTCCCATTTCTTTGTGGACCGCACTAGCTACCAATGGATCAAGAAAATACCTCCCGAGTGTTGCACCGGTTCCATTTGCAACTTCTTGGTCATCATATGGTGGTTGCCTATAAATGTAACCCATGTATTTCTTTGCTATAATATTAGGGATTTAGAGCATAGGCAATGAGATGCAATTGAGTGGTCATTTATTCCACCTCCTCATGACCACACTCTTAACTTAATTGCAGAAGTTTTCTTCTGGATTTTTTTGTTTAGTACGAATGTTGTGATTTTTTCAAGCTTAGAGTCAATTCCATCATAAATTATTCTTATGCAAGCATTATTTGTGTTTGATATCTAATCATGGATATAATAGGCTCCGTAAGCCGAGCAAGCATTTAACCTTGGCCAACCATTCATCATCAAGGATAAACAATTCTATCTTATAGGTTCGTTTTGTATTTCCTTACCTCTACACGGCCAAAATGTTGTTAATCACCATATTGCGTAAGGCAAGCTTTACCTTCACAAGTCGTCTCAAGACGATTATGTGAGAGAAAAATCTTGTCTCAACAATCTTTAGCAAAAAAATGATTTTTTTAATAAAGTTCAAATTTAAAAGAAATTCAATTTATATAAAGTTAGAACATAGAAGTTATAAAGAAATTCAATTTATCTAAAGTTAAAACATAGAAATTATAAACTAATACAATTTATATAAAGTTAGAACATAGAAATTATAAACTAATACATTGTTCCCTTACCTTCAATAAATCTAACGTTGAGAATCTCCCAAAAATGGCGTGGGATCCGATGATTTTTGACATACAATTGAATGTCATTTGCCCTAAATGAATTCACTATCCATGGGATTTTTCTAATCTTTTGCAAAATCAAATTGAAGGATTGTAATATGCTAGGTGTCCAAAATATGTGCTCGTATATCTCCTCTATAATCAATCTTGCTGCTCTACAATTTTTATTTTGTTCGCGATGACTTAGAAAATGTCTCGAGGCCCAATTCAATAGCCTCAATCTAAATGGCAGCAATAAACTAAACATCTTTCATTGGGCCCTCACAATTAGTGACCTTTAAGAACATTGCCTCTTTAGGGCATATTGCAACAATGTTGATTAGGGATTTGTTTTAAGCATCTTCCCATCCATTTGAAATAATAGACGCCCTGAATCCTTCCAAGAATACCTGATTGGATGCAAAAACTTTATTTATGCTCCACTTTTGCCAAGAGTGATTTGCAAACCTTCTCATAGCCTGGGGCCTTTGTATCCTTGTGGCACCTTACTAATGCCTTTCACCATTTGTTGCCAATATGGTGATTTAAACCATAGTTCAAAAAGTCGTTATCAACAATTACTCAGCAGGCCAAAATTTGACTTGGAAATCGAGAATCGACAATTTCTCGGCGATTTATCGGCAACTATATCCCTAATTCAAAAACATTTAAATTCATAAAATAAACTTAAATTAAATGTAAAACATTGTTAAATGACATGAGAAGTGAATCTATAGAATGCCATAGGCCCAGAGGTTGAATAATGCTAAGGTTATAGTACATATGGCTGGGGTGGAATAACCCATAAAAGATTTACAAATTATTTCACGTAAAGCTTTTAACCAAATTCCACAGTTGGCGGTTTATAGCTCCTGTGAGCAAAAGAAAACAAAAACCTTTCCCCATTATTTATTTAATGCAAAACAAAGTGAGAAATAAAATCCCTTTCTTGTAAGGAAACGACTGGTCACAATAACAATTTTTCCTGCTTGAAGAGGTCACCAAACCCTAGAATGCACCTGGCAAAACTCCTCTCTTTCTCCTTAGATCTGCACGTAATCTATGTGTGTTCTCAACACCCCTCCCCCAGTATTTATTCCAAACTCCCTTTTAATAATAACATCGTACCCCTCAAACTAGGAATGTGACTAATATAACTATAACTCCAAATTTATCTCTCGTGAAAATAACACAATAGTCCTCCAAATAGAAATGCAGTCCCAAAATAACAATCCCAGTTTTGGATTAGTCCCCATAGAAATAGAAGCACCGCCATGCAAAATACGAGTGCGAGTGTCAAAGGTCCCCATCCGGCCCTCCTAGCAAAATGCGGGGCTAAATTTGCAGAGGATAAAATAAAAAATGCTTGAAATAAGCTGTGTTTTTATTTGTTTTGACGTTTATAGTTATACCCTAAACAACAATCTTTGCCGATTTTTCTATCGCTTTTTCTGCAATTTTCCAGAGTTTTATTGCCATAAATCGCCCATTTATCAAGACAATTAAAAATCGTGATTTTCTTGAAGATAAATCGTTTTCATGCTTCCAAACGATTTATTGCCGATAAATTCTGATTTCTCGAACAGAGATTTCAACACATCGAAGCGCAACCCACTCCGCATAAATGCATTGAGCAACCACCTTGTCAACAATATCCCTCTTCTCAATGTTGAATGCTTGTTTTAATAGATCTTTTGATCTCTTTCGTGAGATGGCCTCTTCCTCCAAGGGAGTTTGAAGTGGTTGAGTTTGAGATTGAATGAAATGATGATTTTAAGGAGTGGGTGGTTTTCCTAAAATCTCATTTGCAAAAAAATCAAATTTTGAATAAAATACATTAGCTACCTAATTCAAAATGACTAATTCAACGTTGTAATGAAGATGTATAATCTTTTTCTTCTTCTAGGAATCATTTTGAGTCCCAATGTCTTCGCACTTCAATTGTGGTTGTGTCATCCGTCTTTAATTTCTAATGCTGAAAAGTTTTTCTGCATCCGACACTTTAAGGAGATAAGACAAGATAAGATAAATATATTAATGTCCAACGAATGACCACAAAAGTAGGTCAATGGGACTGCAGCCCAAACAATATACAAAGTGCAAGCGGGGACAACTCAAAATGAGTTCCCAAGAACAGAAAAGACAGCAGAAAGGAAACCCGAAGCCAAAAACCCCCATAGGCGGGGGCAATGGAGCAAGCGGGAGAGAGTGTCTATGTATTTGATTTGGATACTCTATTTGAGTGCCAATTTGAATATTCATAAGCGAGTGTTTAACATCTCCCATTTCAAGCGGCTCCAACATTGGAAAGTTGGAGGGATAATAAACTTGCAAGCTTCTCAAGTGCTGTTTCGCTAAATAAGGAATTACATGGCTCTTTTGTAACAAAATGTTGATTTTTTTCTTCAGCAATTGGCTATATTGCCCCTTGCCATCCTTCATGAAAGTGGGACCTTGCATCTTTTTAGAGAAATCTTCAATATCATTCATGACATCACTACATCGACCTTTCATTTCCATGATTTCAGAAATAGCTTTAGCCAGCATATAAAACCTGAGGGAGAGTACGAAATGCCATTCACTTGTATGATCTTAAGTAAAGACCTTAAAACACTTGAGCAACAACCAATTGCTTGGAGGATGACCTAGATATTTCTAGGACATAAGTTGTATATTTGTTCCATTGTTATTCTTCTCTGGTGAACTATGTGATCTTTTTTTGAACTCCTCTTTACATTCCTACAGCTTAGCATAGGCCTTGATTGACTCATCGATCATTTTTCAGACTACCTACGGTCAATTCCTCAATATAACTCTTGACAACTTGTTCCAATTGCTTGATCTCTTCAACTTGAGATAAAACATTTTTGCCAAGGAGAATCCTGGGCAGATCTGGTCCAGATTTTCCTTGGATTGTTTTAGCCTTAATAAATTTATATACGAACCAAGTTGGTTGACTTGATTCTTGTGACCAGACTTCGATTTTCCATTTTTATCTATTTGTTGTTTTGTAAGAGTGATTGCAACCTTGAGGTTCTTGTTACCATATTTTTTCATGCAAGATCGAACAAAGGTATTTTTGGGAAATTGGCTATTTTTGGCGAAAAGTCTATTTTTAGCGTTTTGCTATTTTTAGCAATAAAGTGTTATAGATGGAAATTGGGTGGATTGAAATATTCGCCATTTTTGGCATACGCTAAAAATAGCCAGTGTCTAAAATTGGAGTGCAAAAGCATGCACAAGAGCTAAAGGTTGCATGTGAGAGTTAGCGCCAAAATTAGCAGCTGTTAACTAAGAGATAGCAGCTCTAAAATTACGATGAAAGCATGCTAAAAATAGAGCTAGAGTTTGTGCTATTTCTAGTTATCTAAAAGAGCAGCGCTAAAAATAAAGATGAAAGCAGTTGTTAGACACAAACCTGTGGCCCACAATAAATCAGGAAAGCAGCAGCTAATTATGCCAAAATATTGGCGCCAAGTTTGGGAGCTTTGAGGATTTAAAATAAGATTTTATTGCATGCTAATTACACCCACGAATTGGCGCCAGGTCACAGCAGTCAAAGGGCAGATTTACTTACTTTTAGGCACCTTTGCATGTTAAAAATCAACGCAGCCTTTACCCAAAAGTCAGCAAAAGGACAAAATAAAAAGGTGAAATAGTAAAGTCAGTAAAAGGACAAAAGAAAAGCAAACTGCATGTTTGACCAAGGGTCTACGCAAGGGATAAAGGAGGTACCTTTATTTAATTTAATTAAATTTCATGCATGCTGCTTTGGGGTCTATGCTAAAAGGTGAAGGAAGAGGTTCAAATTTAATTAATAAATTAGCAGCAGAAGTGCAGATATGGGCAGCAGTTAGCAGTATATTATTTATTTATTTTCCACCTCACGCATGTTGCCAGCAGGGCTAAAGGAAGATGAATAAAATAATATATTTATTTTTTGCATGCACCAGAGGTCTGAAACAGAGGGCAGCAGCCTTTAAAGGCTTTATTTTTGTAAAAGAAAGACATACACACTTTTTTGCAGCTGTTCTACATTGTAGTCCTAGCTTGTACTTGCATCTCTGAATAGAAAAACTCCATTTTTGCCTTCTACATCGCTGGTTTTCTGAGTATTCCTTGTGTTTGTTAGGGTATTGTGCTGCCTTGTTGTGGAATTTATTCCCTACACTGCTGCCCCTTGCCTAAACCTTTGAATTATTTATGCAAATTAGTCTGAAGTTGTGCATGTGTGTGGATCTCTATATTTTATGTATGCAATAGTACATGTGTGTGTCAATTCATTGGTGTATCACCGCAACTTTACATTTCCCACACTCCCCTTTTCTTGTCAATTTTTAGTTTTTCAGGTGATTCACAGGGGAACCAACCTACTCTGGAGGTTCACCTTAGTTATAGGTTCCCACAACCTTGAGGTGTTCCAATTTTGTCAACGGAAGAGAGAGTGCACATCATTCTCTAATCAGGGTGCACTTTTGGGTGACAACGATTCTCAATCACTTCTTCACGCCTCAACTTTGGCAATTTGAATGTTTTGAGTGATGAAGTGGATTTCCTATAGCTCATTTTGGTTTTTATCTGCAACCAACCTTGCAAGATTAAATTGATTTTGTCTAACTCAGCCACCCCGGCCGTAGAGTATGGCTGGATTTTCTTCGCTGCACAGGCCCCGCTTCTTCACTTGTAGACCTCATGGTGGTGGGGCCAGCATGGTGGATTACATCATGACTACCTCCAATCTGATTCCCTACATTCGCCATTTGTGTGTATCCCCCATTCCCCTTGTCGACCATGCGACCCTTTCCTTCTCCTTACAGGTAATTCCCCCATTCCCCGACCCCTCCCACTGCCCTCATTGTACCATCTGGAAGTTTGATGAAGGTGACCCTGGAGACTTCTCTTTTCACCTTTGTCAGCTTCTTCCCCCTACACCCCAATTTGCCTTACTCTCCTCTGGTGTGATGTTTGATACTTTTCTTCCGCCATTTGCGGTGCGTTGCTCAGTGTTCCTTCCCCACTTCACTCCCACCCTTCCATCTATGAGGACCTGCCCCATGAACCAGTGGTACGATGATGACTGCAAAGCCCTTCACCGGCAACTTCGCTTTGCTTTTATACACGCTCTCCCCTCCTTCCCGTCCCTCAAATCCGACTACCGCCGTCTCCTCCGCCACAAGAAACGCACCTTCATCTCTCACCCGATTTGAGCTCCGTGCTTCTCTTATGTATTCCCCTAAACGTTTTTGGCGTACCATTCTTCCCCGCCATTCCTCTTTACCCCAGGACTTACCTCCCAACTCCATGTTCACCCATACTTCCACCCTTTATGATATTCCGGCCACCGCTACTTCCTAGATCTTTACTTACACGAATGTGAAGAAAGCCATTTTAGCCATGAACAAAGTAGCAGGGCAGCTGATGAGGAGGGCTTCCAAGCGGAATTTTTCAAGCACGGCTTGGACACTCTTAGCAGCTACCTGGTTGATCTCTTTAATCAGGTTGTTTGTACAGTTTGTTGAAGTCTTGGTCCCATCATATCATTCACCCTATCCACAAGTCGGGTCCCACTTCCGACCCGAATAACTACAAGACGATCATGGTTGGCCACACATTCTCCAAGCTCTATGCCACGGTCCTCCACATGCGGCTTTCCGAGTTCTGGAGCAACACCATTGCAGAGCCAAGGGGCAAGCGGGGTTCCGGCCTACCTACCAGACTATTGACCACATCCTCACTCTTCGAGCCATCATTGAGGAGGCTCGTCACCGATCCTCTAAGGTCTTTTGTTGCTTCGTTGATTTTCGGAAAGCCTTTGACTCTGTGCCACGGGAAGCTCTCTTCCATAGACTCAGTGATATCGGTATTTCCGAAAACCCTTCTTACTGCCATTATGCACTGTACGAGGATGTTCTGGGCCGTCTTCACACTGCTGCCGGTTTTTCGATTTTATTAGGAGTACTATAGGGGTTAAGCAAGGCTGCCCCTATCACCTACTTTGTTTGGTATCTACATTGATGAGTTGGAGGACTTTCTCAGGGACCATATTCAAGAAGGTGATGGCTGTCTTCTTCACCAGGTGTTGATCTACATCCTCCTTTTTGTGGATGACGTTGTCCTCCTTGCCTCTTCCGTGGAGGGGCTGCAGAGACAACTGGATACCTTAGCCCTTTATAGTGACCATAGACAGCTGACGGTTAACCTTGGTAAAACCAAAGTCATGATCTTCAATGGGTTGAAGACTTCGGACTTCCATTTCTTCTACTGCGGGGGAGGAGATTGAGATCACCAACTCCTATACTTATCTGGGAGTTTTGTTTACTAGTCCCCGCTTCAGTCTTCGGCCTGCCTTTCAGTCCTGTGTCAACAAGGGTTATGGCTCTTTGGCAATCTTGGAGAGATAGTGCTTCCGCCACCATTTCCAGGACATCTTGTCGAAGATGTCTCTCTCAGATTCTCTCGTCTGACAACCACGGTTCTCTATGGCTCCGAGGTTTGGGGACCATCCTTGCTTGACTCCGATTGGGCTACAGTTGAGTGGGTCCAGATCCTCATGCTCAGACGCATCATCAAGTGCAGAGAGACAGTTCCGCATAATATCATCTTGGCCGAGTTCGGAGCTCATCCCTTTAGATTGGAGACTATATTTAGCCTAGTTTCACTTTTGCATCGCATCCAGGAGTCTCTTAGGCTCTTCCGTTGGTAGGGATAGGTATCTCTACCTCGCATACCGTTCCTCGAGAGGCTATTGCTCTTTCTAATCATAGCGGCCGTTCCTGTTGTTGGTATGTCGGAGTCTAGCGTCTTATCGAATCTCTCGGGATTCAGATGGACTATCTCCCACCTTATAGATACTCCCTTGATGCACCTGCCCACCTCTTATTGGGTAAGCAGGATTTGCACAGATTATTAGAGAAGACATTTACAGGCAGTTCATCCAACACACTTGGATCAGCCCTCCGGATGGTCTTCATCCTAAGATGGCTTTCTATGCTGCACATTTTCTTGAGATCACAGACGGGCTTATCAGCCGGCCCACGTATATCGCCCGACACTAGTTACAGGCACTCTACATTTCCTAGGCCAGTTTAGAGTGGGCTCTCACAGGCTTTGCGTGGAGGATCACCAGTTGGACCGCTCTGAGAGGATTTTCCAACTCTGTTCTCTCCAGGAGATTGAAACGGAGGATCACTTCATCTTCAGGTGTCCTATCTACTACGAGATCAGAGGGAGATTCCACTGCTTATTTCGGGAGCATCCGACTTTTGCAGATTTCTTCAAGTACCGTGATCAGCGGTGTCTTGCTCTCTACCTGTAGGAGGCTCTCAGGCTCCAGTATGAGACCCTTCAGTCTCCTCCCAGACAAGCTGCTACTCTACAGATTACTTCTTTCTTTACGGTGCTTCCCTCGGTGAGGGGCATCAAGAGGCACTTCGATACCAACCCGGACTCCCAGACCAGATCTGTCAGGACCCGAGGGGCTACCTCCCAGTCCAATGGTATTCATGATCACACTCGGTTGGGGTCCCTCAGAGGTCGCGTCCATCCAGGAGAATGCAGAGGGCCCGTTTTGCTTGCCCTTCTTTCGGACACCGGTGTCCTAGTCTTCCCACGGTTTCAGTTACAGGACACAGGCATATTGCCAACTACTTTCAGTCGGCCTTGGATGCTAGGTGACAGTGTCAGTGGTGGGATTCTCTCGTCCTCCTCTTCAGCTCCATCCATTTGCACTCTCCGGCCACGACGACTCTTGCTTCTCCTCCTCCTTTCCTCTCTTTCTTCTTCTTTCTCCTTTTATTGTTTGGATGACCCCTTTGGGTCTCCCTTCTGGCACCTTTTGCATTGTACTGTACAGTCCCATTGACCTACTTTTGTGGTCATTCGTTGGACATTAATATAATTATCTTATCTTGTTTATATTTGAGGTGATATTTTCCATAGTGGGTGTGCATTTTTGATGACATGTGCCTGCCTCTTCTTCATAACTTCTTTGGGACGACTATATTTTTGTGCGAGTTGACACTTGTGAGATAGATCCTTCACCAACCCTTACTGTTACTTTCTAATGTACAAGTCTTGACACATTTGATGATGTAAGAATATTGTGGGAGAGCTAGTATTCGCATAATTTAGGAATATTTGGCTTAGTGTTGGTGCGTGTAAGGTTGATAAAGGGTAGACAAGCAAAAGGGCGTGCTGAGAATGCAATAAGCGATTTGCTTGGAGTACGCGGCATAATAGGTGCGCAGAGGATTGTGAAGAAAGGTGTACACAATAGTGCTAGTGTCCCCAAATTTCACTATGAAATCCGAGACTACCCCATATTAAATTTTTCGTACTTGTAGAATAATGGGTTGTTTTGTGTTTTTATAGCAAAAAATGTCTATATTGCGTCAAGATATTCCCAGAGAGTCATATAAACCAATTTCGCCAAATACCCAGATGCCCAGACTCGTTATATTTTGTCGCTGGGGTTTGTCTGCAGGAAATTTTTATTTAATTATTTTAAGCCCCGTTTGAGGTAAATTGTGCTCCGGTTTAACCGTGTTGAGATTTTACATGTCAATATTCCCATATACCAATAGGGTTTTCACCAGGAATGAATCCATGGGCTTTATTTGTGACTTCTGGCAATGTTTTGCATTTTTGGTATTTTTCTCGTTTTGTTTTCTGTGAAATTTCTCTAGGTCAATTTCTTTGCGATTCGATCTGTTTTTTTCTTGCATGGAGCATCCGGAGGTCATCTACGGACATCATGCGAGAGAAGAAATTTGCGATAGGAAGTCTGGTTCTCTCTAAAAGACGAAGTCATGCACAAAAAGGCCTCTTCTCGGGCAAGTCACATTTTGGGAAAGGAAGGTTTTAAGCTATGATGGGATTTTGGTGGCAAAGCGGGTGGGAATTTTGTATCTGCCTGGCAGGTACAAATTCCCATAGTAGCAAAAGTCACTTAAGTCATGATGGGAAAATTAGAGGCAGCAGACAGGCGGAAATTTCTTACCTGCCTTGCAGGGTGAAAATTTCCATTGTGAAATAAAAGAAAATCACTTAAGGCATTGATGGGAATTTCTTACCGCTGCGAGTAAAAATTCCCATTATGAAAGTCAAACAACTTAAGTGGATCATGGGATTTTTGGAGCTGCGGTGCAGGGTGAATAATCCCATTAGAAATTGACTTTTAAAAATAGAAATCAGCTATGACAAAAAGTGCGACCCACCTAGAGGAAGAATAATACTTTTTAAAGTATTAATTAATTGTTTCTATTCCTATTTTTGGCGCATGAGGTCAAAGCATAGTGTGAAGTCAAAGTAGACTGGAAGTAGAATGCTAAAAATAAATTAAATTAATTTATTTAATGGCAGCCATGAGCATGCACAAAATAGGCGCCCAAATTGAAGAGAAAAACATGTTTATTAATTAATTAATTGCCAGGAATAGGAGAGGCAATAATTAATTATAGAATGTTGAGGGTTATATAAGCATGGGCTGCCATAAGTAAAGGTGTAATTAATTTTTTTTGTAAAGGATTGCAGCCCGGACAGTTTTGGCACCCAAGGAAGGAGATTTTTGCATTGAAGTTTCTAGATCTGCACCAATTGTAAAGAATTCCGGCCGAATAAAAAGAAAAAGAGTTACTCAGACAAAGATTGCTCCAGCCATGACAAAGCGGGTGAAAGGGAAGGCTTTGCGGAATCATGCATAGCTTCCAGATTTGTTGAAGTCAATGGGCCTAGATCTAGATCCAGATTCAGATCCAGATCTAGATCCATAATTGCAAAGGCTTCATCCTCTTGTTTCTAATGCAGCCCGTGTAGAACTCAGTGCATGAAAAATTCCTTCCAGGATCTTGTGCATGTGCTCCCAATC
Organism: Taxus wallichiana var. yunnanensis; assembly: GCA_018340775.1. NCBI lineage: Eukaryota > Viridiplantae > Streptophyta > Pinopsida > Cupressales > Taxaceae > Taxus > Taxus wallichiana. Next base: position 465,579,742 of record CM031237.1, read on the forward strand.
TTCCATTTGAAGCCCTCATTGAAGTTGCATTCACTCAGAGTGCTTTCTAGAATTTTTAATTGCTCATATGCAATTAAAAATAAAAAAAGGATGAGTTATTTACGGAAAACATTGCACTGGTGCATGTACAAGAGAAGAACTGCAAAAGCTTCAAGGATAAGAGGGAAGACAAGGCAAAGACAACACCCGTAAGAAAACTCCGAGATCCACCACTTCCGAGATCCATTTTGCTTCAGATTCGATTCGGTGAGAATCAAAGGCAAACGAATCAAGCTGCATGCGAGAATGTGAAAAAGACAAGACTGCAACTTTCCTCTTTCTTCTTCTTTCTCTTCTTTCTCTCGACAAAGTAATTGAGCGATCAATTAAATTATAAAGCCTAAGTGATTGGTTTAAAAGCCATTACATGAAGAAGTTAACTACTTGGAAATAGGTGGTAGACATGCAAAATAGAAGGTTATATTTTCGGTTGTAAATCATGCATGTCGTGCAAAGAGGAATTCAGGAGGGAGATTGCCGTTGTTTCCTTTTCGACTTCCGCATGTGTCCACTAAAGGCTTCCCATTTGTAATTTTCCCTCTACATGCTATAAGTAGAGGAAGAACCCATGGGTTAAAGGATCGGAATTTGTAAGCAACATTCTTGTGTTCTAGACTTTGTGTTAAAACACCGATAGCTATTTGAAGCAAAGGAATAGAAAGGAGCAGATTTCTCGAGAACTTTGTGTTACTTGTGTATTTTGTTTCTAACTTTTTGCCTTAGATCTACTTATAAACTTTGTGCTATTTTAGATCTAGATCTAAAAGCTGCCTTTGCTTATAATTCGTGTGTTAATATCTATTGGTTCTCGTTTATGTGCATGCAATCAACTCTGTAATTTATTGATTGGGTTGCACATCTTCCCTCTTTTTTCTTGTGTTTTTATTTTTTCTTCTTCATCAAATATTTCCTTTCTTTAACAAATGCTTACTTTGCTGAAAACTTTCTGACTATGGTTCATGAGTGCATGGTTAAAGTAAAACCCCAAAATAGATACTAACATATCTTATTGACAAATCTTACACGGGAGCCTCACCGGTAAATGAGGGAGATTTATCTCATGATCGCTAGGTTTTCAGCTATGCGGAAAATCTAGCCAACAAGTGCACAATGTTTTGTCGAAGCTTAGCGCGTAGGAATTTTGAAGGGATGTGAAGGTGGCGCGCGAGGATTATGCTGATAGAGCAAAGGAGGAATGCATGGATCTTTTCGGATGACAATGCACATAACTACGCAAAGGAAGGAATACACTGATAGGAGCCGAAGCCGGTAAGGGACGAATCAAGGAATTGACAAAGGAGTAGGTAAGGATCGGTGCTTAGGCCACGTGTCAAGGGGACCAACCGCCGATTAAGCGGACGACATGGATTCTTCGGACAAATTTTCCCAACTACTAGATCGGGGTTGTTTAATACCATTAATGAGTAGGATTTGAATTTGAATTTGAGCGGGATAAGAAGAAGTCTACGGAAGGAGATTCAAAATGAGGAAAGAACGAGAACTAGTGCGTATAAGAGCGGATCCAATGTTCCATTTTAGGCTACCGAGAAGGTGTTGAAGGCTCATGCGGTTGTTGAGAATTGTGTTGAGAGTTAATGCAAGATTCTTAAGTGTTGGTAGATTTTTCTGCATAGTTGAAAACCTGGCGATCACGAGATAAATCTCCCTCATTTACCGGTGAGGCTCCGTGTAAGATTTGTCAATTAAATATGCTAGTATCTATTTGGGGGTATTACTTTAACCATGCAGCTCATGAACCATAGTTGTATAGTTTTGTAGCAAGTAAGCAAGTTGTTAAAGAAAGGAAATATCTGATGAAGAAGGAAATAATAAAAACAGGAAAGAAAGAGGGAAGATGTGCGATCCAATCAATAGATTACGAGTTGATTGCATGCACATAGACAGTAACCAATAGATATTAACACACAGAATTATAAGCAAAGGCAACTTTCAGATCTAGATCTAGAATAACACAAAGTTTATAAGTAGATCTAAGACAAAAAGTTAGAAACAAAATGCACCGTCGACACAAAGTTCTCGGAAATCTGCTCCTTTCTATTCCTTTGCTTCAAATAGCTATCAGGGGTTTCAGCACAAAGTCTGGAACACAAGAATGCTGCTTACAAATTCTCATCATTAACCCGAAGGTTCTTCCTCTACTTATAGAATGTAGAAGGGAAATTACAAATGGGAAACTTAACTGAACTAGAACATAAACAAAAAGTAAAGATAACATCCGCAATCATCTTACTTTAATTCCTCTTCAAGTGACATGCATCGGTATCTATAGTCAAAATTATAGACATCTGTCACTTAACTTATAGAATCGTCCCACACAACTTAAAGTAATGGTTTTCAAACCAATAACTTGAAAGTTTTACACTTACATCTGGGAACGTAGAAATAGAAGAAGAAAGAGTAGAAGAAGAAATATCTATCAGTTGTAACATCTACATCTTCTTTTTGTTTTGATACTGAATATACTTGTCGAACATGTAATTCAACAACTTCCCATTTGTTTTAGCCACAACTTCTTTTTCTGTCTTGAATTGCAGCAAGCCCTTGTTCAAAACCTCGATGCACGCTTCCACATCCTTCAAGCTAGGCCCGAACCTCTTAATATCTGACTACAACGTTACCAGCTTATTGATGGAATCCATCGTGAAAGGCCTAACAACTCCATCAATCCTCTCTTGCACCATCAGAAGAGATCCTTCCAGGGAATCAGACACTTTGCTAGGAATGGTCCTTTTGTATGAAGAAACGTTGCCGACCACTTGCTCATTGGTGAAAGCAATGACATTGTGTGATAGTGATGATGCCATACTCTCAAGTGCCCACATCCTTTTCAGCATGATTCTGAAGATCTCCAAGCGGAAAGAAATTGCAAACTCAAGCTGCTTCCCCTTTTCAACTGATCCATCGGGCACAATTCGTTCTACAGTCAAAACCTCCCTCGACAGCTTATTTATCTCGACCAAAGTACTCAGGTTACTTTTAGCTACTGTGTTCATGTCCATCGTGCTTGTCACTAGTTGCTTCAGCTGAACCGATGCATCCTTCATAACCTTTAGACGGGCTGGCACCTCCCTGAGTTGTACAGAAGCTTGGCGAATGATTAGACTCTTCCATTCGTCGATAGCTTTAACTTGGTTACCTGCATCTTCCACTTCCTGCATCAAATGATCAGTCACTTGCTTATGTGCTGAAATTGGCTAAGTGGAAGATTTGACAACTTTGGCAATAATCTCGCACAACTTAGACACCTGCTTTAGAAGTTTAATTTTTCGCCTTTTCTTTGTCAAGCCTAAGGAATAAAGCATTTATCAATGTCTGCGTGTCTTGCTTCAATCCTTCAGTAGTGGCTTGACCTATGGGTACTTTGGTCACTGTTATATCTGCTGCCGTGAGCTCGCCCTTCTTCTTTCCTTCTGCTGGAACTGATACCTCAGCGAACTTCTGCCCTGACTCCTCAATAATCAACCTCGAAGTCACCTTAGCAACTTTAGGTTTTCTGTCTTTTCCGCCCAAACTCAGGAGCAACTGCAAGTCATGTTCCTCCAAGTTGATCTCCTCTCTAGCCTCTGGGACCGACTGTGAAGCCAACCACTTTGAGAAATTGCTTCTCGGAGAATGAGAAGTTGCCGAATGTACCACCATCTCATGCTTTGGTTCCTCTCCATCCGAAATTGCTACAGTGTTGTGGCTACGTCCTCTGTATTGTCCAAAGACAAAGCTCTTTCAAATTCTGCCATCTGCAACTTCAACGTTTCTTCAGGAAGAGGTGCTGATCGGAGTGGCTGAGGAGAAAACACAAATGTTGCCGGATTCAACGGAGGAATGGCAATATCTTGCTGAGGTGCAACAGTTGGTGAAGTACTTGATGTTGGAGAAGTCGGAACTAACACCATAGCCGTAGAAGTAACCTTTTCCCTCGAATGAGACTTCTTGTGCACTTTAATATTTTCGGGCCTTCTGTTGCTTTCTCCCTCGTGCTTCCTTTTGAGGGATTCTCTTGTGCTGAGGTTGCTGTGATCTGATTCATCAAAGCTTCATCAAGGCAATATCCCTTTGTCAGCAACCAGTTCGAAGTATTGACCAGAACGACGACAGACCTTTCCTCGATCGTGTGGCAGCCACCAATGTTCTCCTGAAGTACAACTCTATCTCCTCCCATCTGATGATATGCGTCAAGTAACACAGGCCCATCATCTTTAAGATCTGCAGGTATCCGTGCTAATCCATAATCAAACACTTGTCGCACTGATAACCTGCTGAAGTCTTTCTTCCTAACTTCGTACTCGCTTCTGCACTTCATCCAGAAATCTTCTAACGAAGGCACATGCGCGTATTCCTGGGAGATTGTCTTCCTTGCCACCCCATATGGATCGAAGTTCAGCCGTGCTGGGAAGAACTCATGCTCGTACTCAGAGAACATCTCTGCTTCAATTCCTCTAGCTTTGTGAATGCATTTCTGCCCAATTTTTTTCCTTTGTCAAATTTAGTTTCATCAAGTGGATTCACAGTAATTGGGATGTATGATGTCATGAAACATGAGCACCTACAACTCCACGGTTTTGCTTTTGTGCTGGATCCCATGCCTTTGTCAAATTCATCTTCATTTAGTGGATATGCAGGAATTGGGATGCACAATGTTGTGACACACGAGCAGTGACAACTCTGAATTTCCGCCCATTCAAGTCTTAGTTGATTTACTACCTTTGGCTGTCTTGCAAAGATTTGGAGTCAAAGTGGCGGAGCTTGGGAGCACTCTGAACTCCGCTTTTGCGCAGAACTTGTTAACACAGTCAATTTTTCATGTGTGGATTTTTGGAATTTCGAGCTTAATCGATTTCTCATTTTGTGGATTTTTTGGAATTTTGGGGTCATGCTGGTATGATACAAATGCAACCTGAATTCCAATTTCTGCCACATTGTTTGAGTTAGCCAATATGGAGGCGATTCTTTTGAGGAGGCCAGAGCCCTTGCATGAGCACATTGCGAACTCTCATTTTCCAAGAAAGTATGTGACAGCTATTTAAGGAACTTTTAGTGGACTTTTGAGGGGCTGAGGCCACCTGGTATTCATGCCACTAAAATTCTGGTTTTCCACCAAACTTTACAGCTTAGTATTTGAATCACGATGGGAAATCAGGTGTAACCTGACCTGGGCGTGTTGCACCTTGGACACATGAACTCCTGTTTTCTGACAAATGTGGGACTAACCTCTTTTGGGAAAGAACATGCTTTTCTGTTTCTTGATTGCTTTATATTTATTATGAAAACGAGACTTTTGAGACCCACTCTTACAACAAAATCATGACTTACGAAAATTTATGTATTTTACGACTGGACTTGAATTTTATGGAAGTGTAAAAATAGAGGGTAAAACTTGGGGATAGCAAAAGGAAATCAGAACATGGGAATCTTCCTAAGCAGAAGGAATATTTCAAACGTTCTTTATCGTTCTCAAGCTGCAAAGTACCATGAAGCAAATGGCATGCCTCCTAGCTTTTTTAAGTACATGCTTTTATCAATTTGGTAGGTTCCAGATGGAGAATGGAAGCACACACTAAATCCTATTCTGCATTTGGTAGATCCCAAATGAAAGTAAATACTATATCCTAGTTACTGACAATATTCAGGTACCAAACACAAGATGAAAGGTCTAAAATAATAAGAATAAAGCTTCAATGAAACGAAATATCCCAACCATATTCATCACTTACACCAATTATTTAGCAAAAACTACTAGCTTAAAAAAGTGGTCATAAAAAAGTATATTCATTTGTATTTTTAGGAGATACACAACAAATGTCAATGCCATTGATTTGAGCAATTTAGCCTGATATCTTGTATTGAAATGATTCTTTTTGTCATTTTGACTTTTCGGGAGTCACGTGTGTGGTGACTGTGAATATTCATGTTCAGTTAGTCACTTTGCTTTTGTTTTGTTTGCATCGATTTGGGGTTAGTATATGATGAGATGGTGGTGGTTTCATTTGTATGGTAACATTGAAATGTCAGTAATGCACCTAATGAACAAACCTTTTTTTTAATTGATAATATTATTTTGAAGATTCGTTGACGTTTATTCATTATTTGAAAGAATGAAATGTTCTTTTAGCCCATTGTTAGAAGAAGGCTATTTGTGATTGATTTTGAAATGATGTCGATGTATGGTGTTTGCAGGGCTTGCAAACTTGTTTGGTTGCTTTACTTTCAAGGTAAGCTTTTTTCTCATTTAGCTTGTCATCGATAGATTTTCTACCATTTGCATTTATTAACTCTCCAGAGTTGGCTAAGAAAGATTTGATTAAGAAGGCAACTTTGGTGCTCATAAATCACAATATTTGTTTCTTGTAACAAGATACCATCATCCATTTATTATGGTATGAAAATGTGCCAGTAAGCAAGGGGTATAAGATTAGTATGCCATACAAGCCATCATAGACTTTGAATGAGTTTGTAAGTTCTTAGGAATGGTTTATTGATAATAACCAAAGCATTAAATATCTACATTTCTTTCATTATTGGTTATAAAACATTCTAGGTGTGATGAACCCTCTCATCGGTCACTGCAAAAACGTGCGGATTTTTTTCCATTTACAATCCATCCACCGGAGAGAAGCGTTAACTAAAACTTCATTCCTCTTCACTAATCCCAAACACTCACAGTTAACCAATTAACAAATCTAAATGAGTTGGCGTTTTTAGTTGCTCAACTGCTTGTTAGTTTCTCTCAACTAAACTACCGTTGATCACCTGTGGATTATGGTTCCACATATACATTTCCACTGTGCAGCTGGTGATGCTCTAGGGCCCTGCAGCTCAAGCTCCCAAGCTAGTTTCCCTAAGTACTTGGTTGACCTATCTACCCAACCCCGGGTTTTCATTGCAGGTTACTTTGATTGAGTAGTAATGGTCAAGTTCTCATTCCAGAACTGGATCTTCTTGATTTGGTTTCCAAACTCAATTCCCATCTCTAAAAACCTTTGCCAACACAATTGGTGAAGTCACCAGGGTTAAAAGGGTAATCACTCCATTTTGAGGCTCTCATAATGTGTATGCAGGTACAAGACACCTAACAATCCAAAGTTTGTCTTATGTAAGCTTACCTTCTCATTTCTATCCCTTCTTGATACTATCAAATTACTCTGCTCCACTTCTAGACTAAAGAGAAAGATCAGCCTATAACATATTCCTATCAAATTGGATGACAAATGCAAGGGGGCATAGGGTGATAGAACGACAATTGCATAACCCTTCCAAAGGTGTAAAATAAGAACAATTATACCACAAATGCTTCCGAACAATAAGAATTAGTGTTCCAGCTTTCAAGTTACAAATCCAACATGCCATGTCAGTATGATAGAGTGAATCATGGGACCTTCTGCTTGAATAGGTACAGTCAGTACAGTTACCATTAACATTCAAGATTGCTTGATTCAAAAGCACCCTACCTAAGTTCCTTCGGGTAGTAATTCAATTTCCTATATACTAGAGGATAGTGAGATGATTTCAAATGAATAAATGTTAAACCCTGGCTACCATGCATGACAGTAAAGAGTTTCTAAGCCTTGCTCGGTCAACTTTATAATAATTGGTTTTTATAGCAACACAATCCAAGAGCATCTAGAATGAGCAGAGTAGTCTGCATCAGGCTCCAGTAAAGTTCAAATGACCACCTTATATGTGTATGCTCTGTCCCTAAACAGTTTCCAGTACTGATTTGTGTCTATGTTCCTAAGACTAACAACATTTATTAAACCTGTGATTACCTCGCCAGAGTTTAGTTATTGCAAGATCATATCCAAAGTTGTAGTTTATAGCTCGGTCTGAGACAATGTGGCTTTCAACACTTAATCAATCCTTCCTAAGGTGAAGCAGCGCTTATAATCTATTATGCATTTCATAAGATTAACCAGTTATACCTATTTCTAAGGCCTCAACCTCAGTTTCAAACTTAAAACTTAGAAGTATTTACTTATGCCAGTAAACAAAACAGCATTCATGTACTATCTCAAATTCAGTTTAAATCATGCTCTTCGCTAAATTACTCTTAGCCAGATCATTTACATTTTCACAGACTTCTGCTTTGATAACTTCTAATTCCAATGAGAGTCAACTAATGGTTCAGTGGACATGATAATGTACAGTTTTTTCCTCAATGAAAAGTGCTCCAAACATTCTAAGCTCAAATGTACAAATATTAATCGTCATCTGTACTAATTGTTAGACAGAGCTAGTCCATTGACAGACATTTAATGTCATATATTAGGAGCAAGAGCACATTCTTCCTTTTCGAAATCCAAATCACACTACTTGACTCATGGTTGAGAAAGTGCAAAAGATCGTTAGTCATTTCTCTTAGTTAGCAAGGAGTTCTCCCATTACCATATCAACTAAACAACATCAAAATGGTGAAGGATGTACCACCTATGTCAACACATCATAATAGTCACTATCCATTCAGAGTAAGTATGCCGAGTCCTTCTATCATAATAAGGACACCACACCGTATAGTATCATTTAAATCACAGACAGATCTAAGTTACGGTCAAAAGTAATTCACCGAAAGCGCAAGGTTTCATTGTTTCACATACCTGATTCGAAGGGTTCTGATTGATACAGTGACAAATTGAGAGGAACTGTGGATTGAAATTGAAATCAAAGATATCATCCAAGCCACACACCCATTGCCACAGACAATCCTCAATCATGCTTGGTGACATTGGAATCTGGTCGGACTTAAGACTTTAAGAAGTATTCTTGTATAAATTACAGTTATAAACTCATAACCCACTCACCTGACCTTCTCAGGGGTCCTAAAAGATTTCCACCCTATCATAGAGATAAGTGTTATGTTTGATTTATCTCATATGCCTGTATGATTCAGACTACACTATTACAATTCTGATGACCTTATGAGAAGTTGGCTTGTAAGATTTCAAACTGGGTCAAAGTCTGAGATCTACAAACTTAGCTTTTCAGAGTATCAAGACCCCTTAAGGAGTTTTATAAGTCTGGAATCAAACTCATTTGTTACCCCCTTGTCAAGGTTTATCTCATTATGACAATCTACTCCAGAATAGTGTTAAGGACACTCAGTCGAGAATTATTTTGCAGTCCTTAAAATACAGAGTTCTCCTAGAATATTTTACAATTAGACTTTCTTAGACAGAACATTCAAGGAAACTTAGGGCTTTACAACCAAATCATAACTACAGACCCTGTTCTGGGTCAAGCTACCCATTATACGGAAGGTGCATCAACAGCTTATGGTTTTCATCTTGAAGCAAGAGGCTCTGCAACCAGCCCCCTAATCATTCATACAAACCTAGACTGCACAGAAACGCCCTAGACCCCCTCGTACCAGGTTGGGTACGGATGCGGGTACACCTGGAGTGCGCTGTGGGTGCGTACCCACAGGCCCTGGGTATGTCCTGGGTATGGAAATCTGTACCCGGGACGTACCCAGGGCCTGTGGGTACGTACCCACAGTTTTTTCTTTTTAAGTGCAAAACAATAAATAAAAGAGTACCCACAGTTTTTTTTTTTTTGAAAGTGCAAAATAAATAAAACATGAGGGCTTTGATTGGAATTGAACTTTGGAAAGTTCGTGTGAGATTCAATATTGCCAATAGGCTCTGAAGGGTCGAGAGAGATGAAAAGGACTTCATTTGGTTGACTTACTATTTGGGGGCTTTCTTGTTGCTCCTCATGGGTCCTTTATTCTTCAGTCAATTTGGAAGGCATGGGAACAAGTGAAGCACTTGGTGGTTGGGCAGCCTATCTTCTCTTCATTTGACATTAGGTGCCAAGCCTACAAATCGATTTCGTCGAATCAGAAATATAATGACAAGATCCTTGCCTTGACAAGAGGCTGTTCTGCCCTCCTTTGGTTTGAGAAAGGAATTAAAATATTTCATGACTTTAAATGTTTTTTTAATGTCCAATGATACGTCTAACTCAAGCTTAAGGCATTAATAATGAATTATCAAATCTATAATACAGTCTATGTTATTAACTATTATGTTTTGAACATTATGAATCAATACAAACTCAAGTCTCAATTCTCAAAGTATTGGAAATTTGTTTTCATGTTCTATGAATGATTTTAAGTTGTATGAGTATTAAATTTCAATAAGTATGCAAATGTTTCTTTAAATTTATAATTTTATATATATATATATATAAAATGTACCCAAAAGCGTACCATACCCGAGATTTTTAAAAATTTGCCGTTTCAGTGTACCGAAACCGTACCCGTACCTGTATCCGTGCAATTTAGATACAAACCAAGAAGTACCGATAAAAATTCACGTTTTCAGCATGATTAAAGATCCTCAACACAACAAGAAAAAGACTGGCAGAACACATGTAAACAAGCATTTTGGATCATAATGCACACCAGAAGGTATAGCCAGATGAGAGAGGTGATACAAGAATTCAGATGACCAAATAAAACATTCCTTAAGCAAGAACTAAATTCAAAATGTTGACAAGTCTGCAACAGAATGATAATGCATATTTTCAATGCTTCAATTTTATTCCTGTAAAACCTTGAGCAAACTCTTGTCTAGAATATAATGAAGCCATAGCTTTCCAATGACCAAAATAACTGCTATTCACTTTTGGCAGAGCTAATTAATGCATTTCATTCAAACCATCCCAGGAACTCTTAGTTCCCCATTACAGGTCCCTTTCACTTTCTATTTCAGGCACAAGAATGCAAGCTATATTTCAAATTTCTTTCTTTTCCACAGAGCAAGGTAAGATTCCATTTCCAACGCAAATGGAAGAGTGCAGCCGAATACAAGACAATCAGGCTTCAATTAATGCCAAATAGTCTTCAATTAATGGCAATTAGTCAAAGAGTCTTTACAGATAATGTTATTCCCAATTATCTTCTTTATTTATTCGCAGATCTTGAGATATTCATAATGCAGACAGATGAGCAATATAAACTCTTCATGGTTTTAAAAACTTCCCATTTCCTTCTATCCTCCTGCAATTACCTGCAACTGACATGCGTCAACTAAATGGAAGCTGACATGATTTTCTTTTTCTCAGACATGCACAAGTCTATATAATAATTATATTTTATCATTCCATTTTCAGAGAGAGAGAGAGAGAGAGAGAGAGAGAGAGAGAGATTCTTTAGGGTTAGGAACATAACTAAAGCCAAGTCATCTGAACACCCTTACACAAATCAGACTACCAATTGGCCGTCATGGAAACACTCATCCACACACAAACTATGCACCAACATCACATCAAAGCATAAATTCTGTCTGTCAGTTTTCAAGGAAAGCAGGGCATATACATACATATAAACCTCTGCATGTATACCTAAGCATACATAGTATATACCTACATGTTGTCATAAAACAATTTAAACAACTAATTGCACATATCAAACCTAATGCTCACATAGGCGAGCAAGCTAATAGTAAGAAAACCATGCCCGTGTATACAGTGACAGGTTGCGCCTAATTCGAAGCCACTAACTTCAACAGCAACATTCTCCTTCACTGTCTTCCAACCACCAATTTACTCTTCCATTCGATGAATCCAGATTTAGATCTTGTGTCCTAGCTTGAAATAAGCTCTCTTTTATAGACCCACAACCTCCATCAGGTCCGAGATCCACACTTTTACAAAACAATCGATATTTCCTTTCAATAGCCAATACCATGCAATTCAAAATGAAACACTTGCTAACTTTCCACAATTACTTAAGAGTTAGATATTACTTTAGTGTGATCATAATAATAATGCACAAGGAAATCTCAGAGCCACAATAGTCATGCCATGATCTTCAGAAGGTCTAATTCTATGTCTCTAACCGTTAGTTTGGGTTCCCATGGAAAGGTCAAAGATAATATTCTCAAATAATAATAATTCATTGTCCAAATCATACTAGGTTGAAGAATAGTTACAATTCCTATCCAACTAAAGTCATTTCCATGCAATTCAAATCAATCCAATGCAAACAAAACTCGGTTAACAATCCCAGAATAATCAAGTAGGCAATATAAGTCAGCCTTATAACAATAGCCCCCAAATATGCAAGATTAAGACCAAGATGTGACAAAGTTACAGATCACATACTGCATGGAATAAAAACCCTCAAATAATCAGATCAATATTTGAAGCTTTCATGCTAATAGGCCTCGTCTAGAAGTTAGGGTCTCTCAAATTGTCGGATGTTGTTTTACCCAATGACTCATTGTTGATGGCATAAGTATTAGTGCGATAGCCTCCGGCTATCCACAGTAACACTCTTATCGTCTTAACGATGAATATAAGTTATCATACAAGCCTTAGTGATCACAAGGCAAATCAATGAAATGTGTCACCTTCTCGGTGATGGGTTCCACACCCAATTTGACTGTCCTACAGGTGTCAAAGTTCAGGACCTGAAAGTGGGGTGTGACACTAGGAACTTGAATTCATGGTTGGTAGAATCAGTGGTCAGCATTCACAAGTATTTGTTACCCATTCAAATAATGTTACTTAAGGAGACCCAAGATGTTATTTACCACTTTCCCATAACTTTATACCTATATGGCAATGAGAAACAAGAAGAATAGATAGATAGGAAAACAGACAGAAAGGCACGACCTTTAGATAGATATTTAGGTTGATAGGCAGACATACAAACAATACATGCCCTGTAGATAAATATATATTTAGGCCGATAGGCTGGATTATCTTTTATCATGCAAAACAAAAATGGTGGAGAATATTTGGGAAGTAGGGAGATATTCATAAGTTTTTAATGGTGCAAATGCTTTTTTTTTTTTCCTTTTGTACTCCATGCATTACTCATATGCTTGGAACTGGTAGCTTATTCAAAGCCTCAGGTTCAAGTTCCGAATCTAAGTTGAGATCTTGCAGGAAGAATTAGAAGGAAGGATTCTCTTAGAAATAAAAGTGATCTGGTAGTCTGGAGCTACCAGCCAATGCGCAATCAAGAATGCTTACTTGAGCCTTTGCAATTCAATAACTCTTTTGATGCCAGCTGGCCTAATGTTCAGGGCTTAGAGCTTGACCTAGAATGAAAACATTTTGACACCTAAATTCTTAGAAAAGAGGCCAGGCGGGTCCAGCTTGATGGCCTTAGGGGAACGATAAAAAAACTGACCACCTCTTCATTTAGTGTTTCTTTGCTTCGGGAATATGGGCTGGACTGGGTAACTGATTTATTTCACCCTGAATTTCTGATTGCAAATGTTATGGGTATTACTTCTGGATGGACCACCTTGGAAACTGAATCAAACATCTTAAAAGGCTATGAATTTTACCTCCTAGTGTCATTTTCTAGAACATTTGGCTGGGAAGGAATAGAATAAGCTTTAAAGTTCTTCAAAAGAAAAGCACCAAATTACTTGGTAGTAACCTTACCAATATCCATGCCACTATAAAGGCCCAATTCAAATTCCTTTCCTTCCAAGTTTCCACTATGCAAGCTCTAGAAATTCTCTGAACATGGAAGCTATCTTCCTCTATGTAAGGCCTTGATTGGTTATCTATCCCCTCACATATTGGTCACACCATTCTCCACACACTAAACTTTATCATGATGGGGCTTTCTAATACAATCTAGGTTGTGTTGGAGTTGGGGGCATTAGCTGTGGTTGACATGGAAATCATATTTTGGTTGAAGGTATGGAAAGTGGATTTTACAATAACAATGCAATAACAAATTGCATTTAAAGAGTAATTAGGCCCCTGATCAAATACAAATCAATAATACAAACCTAATTATAGAAGAGAGAATAATCTACACGATAGAAATACAAAAATAGTTGGAAATATTAAAATACAGTGAGACTTAAGGGTTTTTGGAGGATAGTACTTAGTTTTGTGCCATCTTGTGAGCAGTGACAAATGGTGGATAGATAAAAGGAGTCCAAGTATCACCTCGAGTGCGTCTGAGAAGAATTCGATTGTGACAATGAAAATGACCACTTTTGCTAGTAACTGACCATTTCCGTGCCACAGGCAAAAGGTTTTCTGCTCTATATGGCTTTGAGCACGATGAATAAAATCTGATCTGATGAATATGTTCAATGTGCCCTCATGTGCCGAATCCTGTCTCAGAAAGTATGGATCACATAGAAATTAACAGGAAATCAATCTCCTTTGCTGAAACCCCAATCTGACCTTGGAGGTCTATGGGAAGAGCGAGGAAAATGAATGCAATTTTGGGGCTTGCGTTAAACTAGAGAAGTATTGAGCTTCCTTGATATTTATTAGGCCCCTTGACTTGGAAACAAAGTGGGAATCAACATTCGGTGCAATTCAACAAGTAGTTTTGTGCAAGGCAGTTCACTCCAACCCTTATCTTTTCATATGCTGCAAGCAACTAGGATCTAATAAATGCTTACATATGTTTAAAATCATACTTTTGGTATAGGGTTGCTTCAGAAATAGAACATTCTTTCCTTATAACTTCAGTGTGCTCTTTTACAACTTGCACAGATCTAGAATAGCTCCATATCATGTCCTCAACTGTGCCAGTGCATCCTTGTATTTATAGGGAACCTTTGAATTCAAATTCGGACCCTATAAGCGATCAAGCTGACACACAACGGGTGGGAAAAGAGAACAAAACTCGAATATTGCGCTAGTTGTGCTTCTCCTGCCCTCTTGATAAACCGGTTCGACCTATCTAACTTTCTTCCTATGACATCCCTTTTGTGTCATTTTTCCTCTTGTAAACCATTTAAACAAGCTATAATAGCTTTGTTCTAACTACATTAGCTTCTTACTTTCTTCTAGTCCACTTCTACCACCTTCCTGGCCTATCAATCCATTCCATTGGATTGATCTGACCCTTCAAAACTCTCTCCAAACCCTAATCACCTCCTAAACATGTTTAATTAAGCTTAAACATGGTTTGTCACTCCCTAAACCTAGTCAAAGTAAGCTTTGACTTGCTAAAAGTGTTTTTTGGAATTTAGTGTTTGTCCCACATGCACTCAAGTTTCCCATTTTCCCAAATGGAAAACTATATATAGGGCTAGACCCCCTCTCTCATTTTCAAGAATTCCTCCCTTCTTCCTAAGCATAGATTATAGTATTTTGCATCTAGGTTCTAGATTTCATTTCTAGTTTAGATATTGAGCTATTTACTTCATTTTTTGTATTGTTAATCCAATTTAGAGGGTAAAAGAGAAGAACCATTGGCTCAAAAGCCTATAATGGGGAGATCTCTTTCTCTTAATCACTAAAACTGATTGCTTAGGGCTTACTAGGTTCATTATTTTAAGCTTTCAAAGAATAGAGGTAGTTTTAATTAGCTTAAATTTGAGTGTTTACTTCATAATGTATGCTAGTTAGAAAATCTTGCTCATTTCTTATCGGATGGTCCACTGATTTGTTGCTTGAAGCCTTTGGGGATTCTTTAGGAATTCTTACCCCAAATCCATGGCTTTCTACAACTTTTCTTTGAACACATTTGGCATGCCCGGTGGGACACTTATGTCCATCCTCCATTAATGGAGGTCCTTTGAGTTCTTCAAAGTCATTTTTCAAGTTTTTTAGTTTAAATCACTTGTTATTTCCTCATTTCTATTTTAAACCTTGGATTAATGAACTCTATTTACATGCATTTGTGGGTTTAACATAGAAATAGGAAGCTTTGACTAACCAATAACTTGTTTGCTCTTAAAATTTTGAAAATCCATGTGTTTTTGTAGGTTTTTACAGGGCACGCGTAGGTGTTTTAAGGTGGCGTGTACACGTTGATATATACGCGCGTCTCCGTCGGAAAGGCCACGTACCGTCAGGGTGTCCTCTGTGTTTTTAAATTTTTTTTCTTTGCAGGGATGCGTCGCGTCTCCGTTGGTCTGTCCGCGTCTCCATCTCTCTGGACGCGTCTGTGTAATTAATATCACTGTGTAAAAATTTTATAGACTTCTTTTTACTTGGGCCGCGTATCCGTCGGTAGGAGCGCGTCCGCGTTGAAACCCTAGCGTACCTATTGGATTAGGGCGCGTAGGTGTTGGTGACTATTTTGATCTTAATAGACCCGCGTAGGTGTTGGTATAGGTGCGTACCCATTTGGTTGGGGTGCGTACATGTCGGTTTGGGCGCGCAGGTGTTACTGTCAAAATAAAAAATTTTTTACAATCTATTTTAGCTGTTTCTCTGACATTTTTGATGCAGGTTTCTAAAAGTTGACAGGTTTTAAAAAATAGGCTAACTCTTTAAAATTTTAGTTTGCATGATTAAGTGTTTTTCATTCCTTAGCTTAAATTAGGATTTGTGAAACGTGTGTATGCTCTCTCCTCGCGCTTTCCAAAGTGATCTTGGAGATCAAAAGCACTTACACAAAATCTATTTTATATGTTAAAAACACTTGCTCTTTAAAGGATAAAGTAACATTTTTATGTGCTTTTAGTAGGATTTCCACTTTGCGTATGCTCTTCCTTCGCGCTTTGGGTGATCTTAGGAATCAAAAGCAAGTGTGAGTTCTCTTTTACCTCAATCGCAAAATGAGAAAACTACTAACCAACTTGTTGTCTATAGGACCTAACGTTGGTCAAAGAAAGGTGTTAAGAATGAAGTGAAAACTTCTAATACACGTGTGTTTGTAGATTGCCAAATGGTGTGCCACTTTTGAAACCACATTAAGATTAAAAAGATAAAAAAACACACCATATTCAACACACTGTATTGCAGGTTTTGGAAAAGGGTAAGTCCCTCTCCGCTTAACTGGAACGTAACCCCTTTGGCATAATGCCTTAAGCTATAACAATGGGGGTGGTTCAGGAACCCCAAAGTAGTCCACCGCTGAGTAACCTCGTGGATGAAATGGGAAGCGACCTCGCTTACCCACTTGACTAGTACACCTTGTGAGATAGAGTTACAAGTTGTCCGTGTGGTGACCCTAGTGATAGTACATGTAGATGCACTAGTTGCCTACTGTTCTTGAAGGGGGTAAAGTAAAGCCGAGATACTCCCAAACTAGTCAGTGTGACTTTTTGGGTAAATCGCGCTCGCTTAAGACAACCTTGTAACACCTAGTTGAGAGAACTTATTAAGGAAACCATTTTTTCTGGAGGCCAACTTTACTAGTCCATTCGCGTCGTTTTCCATCACGAAGTGATAACTTGTTTGGATTCAACACCTTGTTTGTCGAACACGGTAATGAACCCATTCTAAGTTGGATCTAAGTGTTTTCATCATGAATTTAGACAAACGTATTACTTAGCTTAGCTTCCTTCTCATTTTTGAATGAGGAGCTCTGCCCAAAGTGAAACTAAGTCTATTTTCACATATTCTTGATCTACACCCATGCGTTTGTACTTTCCATGTTGGAAGTCAAACAGAGGCATACTTTACGTGTCATGTCAGAGATAGTGCTAGCTACTTTTTTGTACGTTTACACTCATCCATGTTTTGGTGGGGTGTTAAATGACTAAAGTGGTGGGTACATTTTCACATCTTTGGCAGTCCTACGATCTTGACTTTAGGATCTTCATCATTGTTATGGGTCGGTTTGTCATTCTGTCTCTCCCTAGTTTGTCAACTTTTGCTTGCATTTTAGTCGTTTAGTATTGGCATTTACATTGTGTCTCCCATTCTTTGGGCACGTAGTATGAATCCCTCTATTACGTGGTTTACTGTTTCGCATCATCATAGACTTCTTGTTATACCTTCTACTTGGTTTTAGTTTGACGTCATCTAGGTTTTTTTATGAGTGTTGATAACGCATTATATATATCGTCATGATGTTGTCTTGATATCGATGCCTTGCTTGCTTGGTTGAGATATCTTGATAGCATTGTTATGTTATATCTAATTGTGACTTCCACTTTTCAATACACTTGGCTTGTTGTCAGTACTTGAGTCAGTTCTAGGTATACCTTGTTAGAGGACTTTGTCAGTATTGTGCTGATATTCAAGCCTTGTTAGATTTCTAACTTTGGCCCACATATCTGGTACAACATTGTCATTCATCTTGGTCTTTTAAGTATAGATTTGACATAACACAACTTAGGTAAGTGATACATTTTCATCTGTCCATATCGGTATCCTTTGAAAACTAGTAAACATAGTGTTGCATCTGAGTATTGGCTAGTAATGCCTAGACTTTTCAAAATGGCAACAAAATCCAAGTGAGCTTAATGCAGGAGCTAATCCTTTCGATGATTTCCCCTTTAGCGGGAACAATTTAGGACCACTCTTCTCTCAAGTCAAAGATACGGAGACGTTAATCGATCATAGTGGAGGAGAGTCGGACTCTTTGGGAGAACAACAAAGGTTAGACCTAAACAGATTTGATGAGCTCTTATATTATAACAAAGATCAAGTACTCATGAGAGTCTTGGCGTTAGGAGCTAAACTTCCACATGAGCGTGAAGAAGAAACAAAGGTCGTTGACCCTAACTTAGGAGAGTGAAGATTCATCTTAGACATAGATAATCCTTTTGATGTGGGATATGCATCCACTTCTGGGCAACATAAGGCCGTTGTTGAAGGTGAAACATCACGTAAACCTCACTTTAAGGCTTTGCGTAAAGTAAAAACTAAGTGGAAGGCCTCCCCTCCTCTAAAATTTGATGAAGAAGAGGATCCCCTGGTTGAGGAGGAGACCCTCCAAAAATAGATCTTGAAGTTGAGTCAGAAATTAGTGAACCTAGGTGCTTCAAAAAGAAACATAGGTAAAGACAAAGACAAAAATAAACTTAACGAGTTTCAATTTGATCCACATACAGACTATACCTTTAAAGCAACTCAGGCTCAAAGGTCAATATCACCTACTAAGGAGCAACTCATTCAGGATGAATTGAAATCTATGAAAGATACGATCACAACATTACAACAAGGAAATATAGGCCAAAACAGAAAGTATCTCTATGAAGAACTATGTCCTTATCCCTTCGATAAAGACATGCTACTGCAGCCCTTTCCTAAACATTTCACTATCCCAAAGCTCGACAAGTACAAAGGAAAAGGTGATCCCCCATGATCACATCAAAGACTTTTACATGGCTTGTCAAGAGGTCACCTACAATGATAATTTTCTAATATGACTCTTTCCCCGTAGTTTGGGAGCTTTGGTGATTGAATGGTTCTATAGCATACCTAAAGGATCTATAACAACGTGGCCGACACTAGTAGAAAAAATTTGTGTGGCACTATTCTTTCAATATTGAAAATGATGTCACGATGAATGACCTTTGCAATGCAAAGCAAAAACCTAATGAGACCTTCGCGGGTTTCTTACAATGATGGAGAGCGTTGGCTAGTCGCTTCCCTTGTGCTTTACCTGAAAAACAATTAGTGAGCATTTTTGTTCCTAATTTAAACTCGGAGATAGCCTTCCATCTTCAGATGCATTGTGGATCTAACTTTGAGGAAGTTATAGAGAAAGGTAGCCAAATTGAAAAGGCTCTTATTACCAAAGGAACACTTAAACCCTTTGTCAAAGACAAACATGAGGCCAAATCTATGTAGACAAACCTAAGTTCTTTAATAAGAACAAACACGTCATTGGTGATGGAATTACTGACTCCAAAAGAGTCCAAGTGTATGAGAGACAGTCCACTTTTGAAGCTTTCACAAGGACCTCATCCCAAGGCACCTACAAAAATGTACGTTCACAATGTTGAGTGAACCCCTGACTGCTATATTAAAACAATTAGATGATGCTAAAATGGTAGAGTATCCAAGTACCACAGTACCATTCCCAGAAAATGCTCCAAAACCTGGTTGGTATAAAGACCATGAATATTGTGACTTCCATCATGTCAAAGGACACAAAATAGATAGATGTCTATGGCTGAAACACTTCATACAAGACCTCATTGAAGAGGGCAAGATTGCCGTAGAATCACCTCCTGATTCAGGACAGGGTCCTAATGAAAAAATGGGCATATACAAAGAACCTTTTCCCAATCACATGGATAAAAAGAAAAGGAAACTAGATCACAAGCAAGCCTCTAATGACTATCGCACTACTGCGTATGTTTACCCTAGTGATGACAGTCCATTCGACTCCCTTATAGGTTGCATCCATTCACTGATGAACGAGTAAACACAATCGAATTCTCGAAAAGAGTTGTGTAGTTGGAATGCGATGCGCTCGCTTAATCATACCTGATCCAATACCAACTACCCAAAGCCAATATAATTTACTAGACCAGCTAGAGAAAACACCAGCTAAAATATCCATTTTAGACCTTCTTAAAATCTCTACTGCTCACAAGGATATATTGTACAAAACATTACAGAATTTGGAGTCTCTACTGAGGTAGATCCTGCGCACTTGCAAGCTATGGTCACCCACCTTGAACCCCATTGATCATATCACTTTTGATCGCAATGCTATCCCGCGTAACAACCCTGAGCATAATTTTCCTCTCTATTTAGAAGTGGTGGTTACCCATCGTAAGATTAAAAGAGTGCTTGTGGATGGGGGATCTGGTCTAAACATATGCACATTGAAGCTGGTTAGGTAGCTAGGCCTTTCAGAAATGGATCTGGGAGCTAAGACCATCACCATCACGTATGATAATGAGGAGAGAGAATCCATAGGTACTATTATAGTGCCCATGGAAGTAGGTCCAACTTGTCATGATACGACCTTCCATGTCCTGGATTTAGATCTCCCATATAACATGCTCTTGGGGCATCCATGGATTCATGCCATGCAGGCTATCCCTTCGACATTTCATCAGTGTATCAAGTTGTGCCATGAAGGGTGTATAGTCACTATCTCGGGTGATCCTGAGCCATTCACTCACTGTCGGGCGTTGCATAGTTTCTCTCGTGTAGCCTATGAGTGCCCTTCCGTGGATGTTGTCATCCCTCTTAAAATGGAAGCTATGAAGAATCGGGTGGACTCAGAATCGCTCACACCTTATAATCAGGACTTCCCTTCTTTGGTCAATCCTTTTACATCTTGGGAGGCTACATCAGCAAAATATGGCCCAGGAGAGCCATTTACTCTTGAACAAGCATTATTAATTTCAGACTTATCAGTGTCACCTAGGACACGGGGTAAGCCCTATTTTCAGTTCAAAAGTACATGAGAACCATGTTCAGAACCATTGGATAAATTTGTTCATAGTGGCCTCCTATCGAAGAAAAGATGTTGGAGGATCCCATTAGTAAGGTGCCAGAAGGAACCATGGCCTCATGCCATCAAGCGCCTCAGTATACTAAAGGACACCGCATGATGTTTGTCATGGGTTATAAAGGATACGGATGTGGAGCCAATGCACACAAGGCCATCTAGAACCTATTCCTACTCACCATTTCAAATCTGACAAGCATGGTCTTGGGTTAAAATCCCAGGATGCTCAACCCGTCGAGGTTGATGCTACCTTTTCTGAGTGCGAGGATGTTTCGTATAATGCGGATAGCGATACAAGTTCCCAATGTAGCCTCTACGAAGATTTGGCTTCCACGAACCTATTCCCAGAGTCAGCCATCCTTACCCTATCTGAATCCATCCCTTCAACCGATTATCAAGTCACCCTAGTTTATCCTGAACTTGTAGATTGGGACCAACAACTTTACGTACCACTTGATATCTTTGAGAATGATGAAGCATTCATGGAATTCATGGGACTCAGGGATTTTCTTCCTGCTGGGGACCACAAGAAAGGATTCCAAATTTAGTTAAACACATGTGCATACTTCGGAGAAGAGGCAGAGATGTGTGGCTGCTTGGGTAAGAATGTTGTGAATAAAAGTAAAAATACTTCAGAGCAGCCTAGTACAAAGAATAAATGGAAATCTCACAGTGACAAACTCTTTGAAACACTTATAGAAGAACAAAATGAAAAGCACGTGGATAAAATAACTTATCCATTTGAAGATGATAAAGAGCTACCTCAGAGAGGTTGATCTCACCCTCCCTCCTGATCCTACTAGAATGGAGGATGCATCTAAGATGCTCATTGAGGAAACCATCAGTGTTAACATTGGTTCAGAGGATTTACCAGGATGATCAAGTTGGGGGCTTCGCTCTCAGCTCAGGAACAAAAAACCTTTGTGGAACTCTTAAGAGAATACGTTGATATTTTTGCATGGACATATTCAGATATGCCCGGCTTGGATCCAACACTAGTTGTGCACAACCTTGTTGTGCACCCAGATGCCAAGCCCATTAAACAAAAACTGAGGAAGATGCATCCTACAGTTGCACTTCTTGTCAAAGAAGAATTGGAGAAACTCTTGGCTGCAGATTTTATCAAACCTATTGATTACTCAGATTGGATCTCCAATATAGTTC
This sequence comes from Taxus wallichiana var. yunnanensis, assembly GCA_018340775.1. Classification (NCBI taxonomy): domain Eukaryota; kingdom Viridiplantae; phylum Streptophyta; class Pinopsida; order Cupressales; family Taxaceae; genus Taxus; species Taxus wallichiana. The sequence continues at coordinate 465,602,045 of CM031237.1, forward strand.
CAGTACAAAAGAAACCCATTGGCATTAGGATCTGTACTGACTTCCGTGACATCAATAAAGCATGTCCTAAAGATGATTTTCCTTTTCCAAACATAGATATGATCGTAGACTCTACCGCTGGCTATGAGATGCTATCCTTAATGGATGGCTTCTCGGGGTATAATCAGATAAGGATCGCAGAAGAGGATCAACACAAAACTACCTTCATCACTCCATGGGGAACCTTTTGTTACAAAGTCATGCCGTTCGGACTCAAAAATGCCGGGGCTACTTATCAGCGTGCTATGACTGTCATTTTTCATGATATGATGAATGATATTATGGAGGACTATGTGGATGACATATTAGCTAAATCAAAGAGTAGAGAAGAGCACCCAGAAGTGCTTAGACGTATCTTTCAGTGCCTCAGGGACTACAAGGTTCGTCTTAATCCTAAGAAGTGTGTCTTCGGTGTATTATCAGGAAAACTCTTGGGATTTATAGTATCACAGAGAGGGATAGAAGTGGATCCCACCAAGGTCACTGCTATTATGGACATGCCTCCACCCACCACTCTTAAACAACTCAGAAGTCTGCAAGGAAAGATCTAGGCTATTCACCATTTTATTTCTCAGCTTGCGGATAAATGTCATCCGTTTACACATCTTTTGAAGAAAGATGTTGCTTTCAAGTGGGGGCCCGAATGTCAGAAGGCATTTTCTCTACTCAAGTAGTACCTTGTAAATCCACCTGTGTTGATGCCCCTACTCCTGGAGAGCCTCTCCTTTTATATATTTCTACTACCCAATTCGCTATTGGTGCACTGCTTGCCCAATATGACCTTGGCCATAAGGAGAGAGTTGTTTATTACCTTAGCCGTACATTGATTGCCTATGAATTGAACTATCCATAGATTGAAAAGGCCTGCTTGGCAGTCATCTTTACATTTCAGAAACTCCACCATTACCTCCTTAACAATAAAACTAAACTTATTTCCAAGGTTGACCCTCTTAAGTACCTCTTATCCAAACCCACCTTAATAGGCCGAATGGCTAATTGGATCATTCTTTTGAGTGAATTTGAGATAGAGTTTGTAAATCAGAAGTCCTTAAAAGGATAGGTATTGGTAGATCAGTTGGTAGAAGCACCTTTACCAAGGACAGAGCCTTTGTGTCTGGATCTCCCAGATGCATCTATGATGTATATCGAAGAATCCATGGAATGGCAGGTCCATTTCGATGGATCATTTACTTTTCATGGATCAGGAGCAGGAGTGGTGCTTATTACTCCCATAGGAGATATTATACCAAGGGCATTCGGTTGGGGTTTCCTTGTACCAATAACATTGCAGAGTATGAGGCACTCATTCATTGGCCTCAAGCTAGCTATCACTTGGAACATCAAAAAAGCTGTGAGTTGTTGGAGATTCTCAGCTCATCATTAAGTAGGTCAATGATGAATACAAGGTTAAAGATGAAAAACTTATTCCCTATAAGAAGATGGTTGAAACCCTGAAGGAATATTTTTCACATGTCATATTTGAACAAAAACCCAGATCTCATAATAGATCTGCATGGATGCCATGGCTACCATCGGCTCTCTCTTGCGCATCCCACCTGAAGAGAGTAAGATGCCTTTCTTTGTGGAACACTTACAGATGCCGGCATATGATATGCTTGAATCTGTTTAGCATGTGAAGTTGTTGGTCCCCTATCCCCATGGTATGACCCTATTTACCAATACCTACAAGATGGAACCTTCCCACCTGACATTACCCATTCAGAGAAAAAAGCCCTTATCCACCGCATTGCCCATTATACCCTCCTAGGAGGCACCCTTTATCATCGTGGCTATGATGGGAACTTGCTTCACTGTCTAAATGTTACTGATTTGGTTCACGTGATTAAAGAGGTACATAGTGGTATCTATGGGGCACACACTAGTGGCATGGTGCTAGCTAAGAAACTGTTGAGAGTAGGCTACTATTGGCCTACCATGGAATCGATTTGTGCAACTTCGTGAAGAAATGTGAACTTTGTCAAAAGTATGGTAATCTCATACATGCACCAGCACAGGCTTTGCAGCCTATTGCAATGCCTTGGCCTTTTTCAAAGTGGGGTTTAGATCTCATAGGGAAGCTCCACCCTTCTTCATCAGATGGTCATACACACATCATAACTACCACCGAGTATTTCACTAAATGGGTGGAGGTTGTTCCTCTTACCTATGTCACCGGTGTGCACAAATATCCAAGTTTATCATGAACCATCTTATATGCCGTTATGGTATCCCCTCGGCCATTGTCACTGATAATGGTAAATATTTCAAAAACAAGATGGTAAAAGCCTTGTGTCAACGCTTTCATATCCAACTTAAATGGTCCACCCCCTATTACCCTCAAGGTAATGGGAAAGCAAAGGCTACAAACAAAACTCTTGTGTGCATTATGGAGAAAATGGTCAGTAAAACTGGTCGTAATTGGCACTTGCAAATCCATCCCGCCCTCTGGGCTTATCGAACCTCCATCGCACCCCTACTGGTGTGACCCCGTATTCACTTGTCTATGGCACTGAAGCCATCATACCTTTGGAAGTGGAGCTTCCCTCCCTGAGAATATCTCTCAGGGACTACCTCGACAAAGATGAAGACTACAGAGTTGCTCACCTGGCAGAGTTGGAACTGTTAGATGAGTATGTATCAGAGTGCTTAATCACCTTAAAGTATATCAAAATAGAGTATCCAGAGGATACAACAAATGCATCATTCATAGGGAATTTGATGTAGGTGATCTCGTACTGAAAGAAAATCAGAAGAATACCACCAAAGATAGGGAAAAGAAAGGTAAATTTGAGGCCAATTGGCTCGGCCCCTATGTGGTGACCGCTAAATATGGATCAGGGGCATATAGACTTGCCTATTCAGATGGTGAAGAGCTTCCAGAGCCCATGAATGCCATTCACCTCAAGCACTTCTATGCTTAGGCGTGGCTGGAATATTGAGATAAGAAACTAAAAAGTAGAAAACAAAGAAAAAACAAGCAAAAAAATTGAAAAATTGAGAAAAAAGTAAAGAAAAAATAGGTCGTCCTCGTGTGAAAACCACGCAATTGTGGCGCAGTGGGCATGTCCTTTTGTGAAAACTAGTTTTCGGTGCTCAAGGAAGGTTTCTCATACACAAGTCACTCTTGCGACAGGATGGGTAACTCTTGCCACTTGCTAAATTCCGTGAGTACCCTGGCTAGGTCTAGGGATCGACCTCAAGCTCCCTTGCAGGACCTGTGATCTGGTTTACTTACGCTATATCTATGTGAAGGATGTGGCCTATTTGTATATTCCCACATCATTGGGGGCACATTCACATTCCACTTCATTGTACATTAACACGTGGCATTTGACCCTTTGTATATTCCCACATCACGTTGGGGGCATTCCACGTTTCTTTAAAGCTTGTACATTGCTTTCAAAACATGACCTTGAAAATACAAAAACATTTGAAAAGGGTACACAAAAGCCTAAACATCTAGAAAATTTCCTTCTTAGGGATGCAGCTACGTTAGTTTCACAATGTTATCTTAGGGAAACCTAGACAACGACGTAAACCGTAGTCTTAAAAACTTATCCTTCGTGATAAACTCAAAAACATTAGAAAATATGTCAATGTGTCCCGCAAAAACAAAGTGGTAGTTAGATTGCTTTTAGTTGTTGGTTTGTATAGTTTTGATGTACTTAGCTTGTTGTGTTGTTCATTCTTTGAATGATTCTTTGCTTACATTATATTAGATCTTGTTAGGTTTAATTGTGTGTTGCACTGCATTCATTATTAGGACTTTTATGCTTGTAATTAATTGTTGTATGTTTCTTTGATTGCTATGTGCATTTGTTAGAACTCATTTTTACTTGCTTAGATTAAAGTGTTAGATTAATCTTCATTTTAGTTGCATTGCATTGTGTTGCATGTGTATATTTGTTTAGTTTTGTTAACTTTTGCTTGTGTGTTTGTTTAGCACATTTGTTTGTTATCACATCTATCATCTATCATTTCATCACATTTATCACATCATTTACTACATCATATATACAAAAATGCTAAGTATTACATCATGCATGTATGCTAAGCTAATCATCACATATCGTATCATCAATGGGGGCAAGAGGGGTTGCGCATAATCACTAATCTATCCCCCCCACCCACACCAATATCATCTAGTATCATCCCAAAATACTAGCCATATGGAATCAAACATCTCATAAATAAAAAACACATGATATCAAATACATGAGTATATCATCACTATGAAAGAAAAACATGTACATCTCTACATCTGAAAGTATGTCACATACATGAAGAGGAAAAGATACAACATGAACATCAATGAAACATAATTACCATGACAATATATCAATGCATGACAAGATATACAAGAAAGTGTCCATATGGTACATGTATAATAAAAATCTCTGTGTCAAAGTCGGTATATACAAAATGCTCTGTCCATCTGCCATATAAAAGGGGCAGGGATCAAGATACTAAGCCTGCATATAGAGGCATGGTGGTACATAACAAAAGTACCTACATCGATCAAAATGGGCCTTCATCAAGAGGCATCCACAAAAGAATCTAAAGAATCTATACATAGTCAAAACTCACCTTCATAAGAGGCATATACAAATGAATACATACATATATATCATGGCATGAGTAGGAGACTCAGCCGCAACTCTCGCCCTCACCAGGGCTGCTGGGACCATGTCCTGGAGGATGGAATAATGGAGGCTGTGATGGGCCTGCCCCTGAAGAACCTACCAACTGTGGGGGAAGACCCTGTGTACCCCTCTGTTGTGTACTTTGTCTGTGTGGGTGGCTGTTGTACTGACCTAGCCGACCTCCGTGATCTAGAGCCTGTGTGGCTCACATCAAGCTGGGCATAAGGTGTCACTCACTCTCTGTTGGAACTACTCAAAAGTAGGTTGTCCTGTAATAAAGAGCCTCACCTGTGGCCCTGATAGTGTCACGTATCAAATCCTCATCTCCTGTGGCTAAGGCTGCTGTAGGGCGGCATCACGCTCACCTATCAATCGACCTCTATCAAGCATCAGCCTACCTAGCAGCGGTGGCCTCTCGATCCTCTCTAGTGTGACACTCTGTAACTCACACATGGGCCTGGTCTCTCTCTCCATCAAATAGGTTTGTCCTCGGCTGCACCTGGTCATGTTGAACCATGACACTATGTAACTGGCTCTATGCCTGGCCTAAGGCACCCACTAACTGAGTGCCCCCACTACTGCCAATCTATGTAATCTGACCCTGCCATATGGCCCTACCACTATCCTGTACTCTGAGACCTGGCCTGGTCTCTCTCGGCAGTCAAAACTGAAATCCTGTGCTCTGGCTGATCTCTCTCTGTGGCCACCTGAAGTTGTACCACTATCGCGGCTATAACTGCTATTGTTGTAGTGCAGCAAGTCCATCACCACCTCCTGGGGCTGAGGAGGTGGACCCTGCTGTGGTAGAACCTATTGTAATGGGACATATATGCCCACTGGAATGCCTACTGGAGGTAACTGGACCAGTTGGGGCTAGTGTGTACCTATCTAGGTATAGGCCTAGGACCCTGTACCTGTGGCTGTGGGGCCCTGCCTCTAACTCGATGCTATGCATCGGGGCCACCCTCATCATCTGAATCATCATCATCAGTACCACCTCTGGTGCCATCATCATCACTAGGTGGGCCCACTGGGGGAGGCCTCACGCCTGCCTCATATGTTGCCCTCGGAATGGTCAGCCTGTGTGGAATCACGCCATGATACCAGGGTGCGTACTCTGTTGTGCACCCTGGATCTCGAACCTACCTCAAAGGTACCCATGCAATGGGTACCACATGTGTAAAACTAGCCCAGGCTCTGTCAAAGGCTATCTGTGGCCCCATGTCAAAATACTCACGTGCCCTCTGCGCATACCACATATCAGGCCCTGGAACATCCTGTGTGGTGCCAAACTATCACTGACATCTATCAACCCTATAAAACTCCCGCATATAGCTGTGGCTGCCCATGATAAAATGCTCTACTCCGGCTATAGATAGCTCTCGGGCATCCTCGGGCCACTGGAAATGTCGATATGGCCTCCATACATGGCCGCCTGCTTTGTAGTCATCGAGCTCTCGATGATAGGGATAAGGATCACCCTGTAAGGCCGAACATCATCCCCGACTGGGACCCAACCCATGGTAGATGGCTCCTCTGGAGCCCGAACTCTCAGAATGCCTAAGGGGCGCCCGATAGCAATGTGATCCCAGGCCCATATCATAAGGAGCCTGGCCGGGCCTACCATCTTCTGATGGTAGTAGGTGATAAGATGAAGATCCCAGTAAAGATGTGCCAGAATGCACTGGCCCCAGCAATAAGTCTCTCCCTGTATCAATCCAAGAATGACCCCAAGTAGTCCAAGTGGGAATGAGGAACCGGTCTTGTCAGGGAGTAAAACTCCATTGACAAAGGCCATCATATATACCACGACCCGATCTAGAGAAAGGTCCTCGATCAATGCAGCGTGACAATCTCACTGTCATCCCGTGACGAGGTATCGTCGGGACTCCGAACAACTATGCAATGCATCCATCCAATGTTGCTCTGTCACTCACATACTGAATGGGCTGGCCAATGATGGGAATGCGCATGATGCAGACATCCTCCAATGTAATGGTAATCTCCCCTGTAGGCAGCCGAAAGCACTGGCTCTCGTTGTGCCATCTCTCTGCTATGGCCGTGAGAAGGCCGTGGTCCAATGTGATCTGGGGCATGTCAGCCACGTAGGCTAACCCTGTGACATAAAGGAGGATATCTAATATCCCCCTATCTCCATCCTCGAACTACTGCCTCTATCATCTCAAGGTGGCCATATCTCTCCCGCGTCTGAAGTGTGGGTAATCTACTGCAAGATCAAAACAAGTGTTAGGCACTTATCTAACTTCTAGCTATCTTTCTAAGGAAAAATGGTTCATTGAGTCCTTGAACTTACTAATTTCCCTTTTTCTTCTAAATTCTTCTAATTATTCTCCTCTGCACTTTGCTATTTTATTGCTATAAGTGTGTTTCATTTTCTTCCGGATGCATGCGCCCCTTTCACGCATGCACGCGCATCCTCCTCGATGCCTACGCGCCCTAACCGATGCATGTACGCGCCCCCTACCTTTTCTATTTTTTTGTGTATGCACACAGATGCCAACGCGCCCAGTGTGATGCCTACGCATCCCTCCCAGTGCGCATGTGTGCGTGCATCCATTCTGGTAAAAATTCAAAAAATTTTCCCCCTAGGTGCCTACGCGCTTGGTTCGACGCACGCGCGTGCGCGCCCCCCGTTTTCCCCCCCTTTCGATACGGACATGCGTGTGCGTACCCATTTTTCAATGCATACGCCCACGCACGTATCCTTTTTTCGACGATACGTATGTGTACGCATGTCCCCATATTTACACACATGCGCGTGCGCATGTGTCTTTTCCCACCTACCTACCCTAGAAATGACCTAAAAAGCATTAAATGTGTAATTTAAAAGAGAAGGATAGACCACTCATGAAGGGTCCATCCGCGGGGTCTCGCTGGTACTCTCGGATCGGTCTGCTCACCTCCTGCCTCGTCGGTAACCTCCATCATCGCACTCCAGGCTCTCTCACTGACACCTCGCGGTAAAAATTTGCAAGGGCTCTGGTACAAATGAATTGATCGTGATTGTTTTTACCCCCCGGGTGGGTATATTAACTCATCGCGATGCCCCTAGGGCATGTTTTCTCCGCCGTGATCATTCTAATCTTCTTCTACCCACCGTGATAATTATTTTATTATTAAAATAATTATTTTTATTAATTTTCACACATGTTGGGGCACTTTGTGCTACCCTGCGGACACTTCCTCTTAACCCTGGCATTGTTTACGAACCTTACAGGTGTTTTCCTCTATTTTGATTCCTCTTTTTCATTCTATCTACCTCCCGTCGTGAACAATAATTATTTAAAATAATTATTATCACCCTGTCTTTCTTTCCATGGGGATCCCCTTTTGGCTCTTTTGTGGCCTCGCCTTCCCCATTCGCCTCCGCGTACTTTTTTAGAAGATCTTTGATCTTTTGAATTCTTCTGACCGATCAAAAAAATTTAAAAAATTGTAAAATTGATTAGAAAAATAAAAAACAGTATAAAACTTTGAAAATGAACTAAAATTGGTAACCAGACTCATTTTTTGGCTGAAATATGTGTCTTTTGCATGGCGCTCATCCTATATCCTGTTGGCATTTTCACATGTTTTGAAACAATGACTTGCGAATCACCCTGATCTACAATCATTTACAAAAGACCTGCTTACTTCATCTATACTCTGGGGCACTATTAGTTGCCTGGTACTGTTTCATCATGCACGTTGCTTTTTCATCGGACCCAAGTGTCCTCCGTCATTTCCCTTGCATGTGCATATTTCTTGGGGCATCGTTCTTACCCTTGTCATTTATCAGAACATTTGGGACTTCAGCTTGATAACAAAATATTTGTGCAACCTTCTTGAACGTTGTTGGTTTAAGTGTGTGTGACTGTACTTATTTCCCTGTTACATGAGTTTGTTTACTTCTCGTATTGCATTACATGTTTGTATGTTGCATGGAGTTGGCATTTTAGCAATAGACAGTTGTTTTGTATCTTGGCTTTTCATGTCACTATACGCTTTTGTTGTATGCTCACATTTTTAATAAGGACCGATGAGGAGGTCTCTAAGCAAAATGATGATTTAAATAGTGAATACAATTGATTTGTGGATAGCTCAATATCTCTTTTCTTGTTTTCTCTTCTCTCTCTTCATCCTTCCCCTTCCCCATTCTTTCTTTATATCTCACCTTTTTTGAGCGTCGATCGACTTCTTTCATCACCCCATCGACACTCGAGGGGGCATCCTTCATCCTATTAATTTTTCTTCTATCCAAAAATTTTTCTTCTCTTTTATATTTGTCTACTTTCTTCGAAGTGATGTAACTTACATCACCTCAAAGAGGGGAAAATGTAGACACCTGTAGTTTGGCCAATGCACTATTACGACTAATATTGCGCTAGTTGTGCTTCTCCCTACAAACCGACGATACACCGCCGGTTCGACCTATCTAACTTTCTTCCTACGACATCCCTTTTGTCATTTTTCCTCTTGTAAACCATTTAAACAAGCTATAATAGCTTCGTTCTAACTACATTAGCTTCTTACTTTCTTCTAGTCCACTTCTACCACCTTCCTGGCCTATCAATCCATTCCATTGGATTGATCTGACCCTTCAAAACTCTCTCCAAACCCTAATCACCTCCTAAACATGTTTAATTAAGCTTAAACATGGTTTGTCACTCCCTAAACCTAGTCAAAGTAAGCTTTGACTTGCTAAAAGTGTTTTTTGGAATTTAGTGTTTGTCCCACATGCACTCAAGTTTCCCTTTTTCCCAAATGGAAAACTATATATAGGGCTAGACCCCTCTCTCATTTTCAAGAATTCCTCCCTTCTTCCTAAGCATAGATTATAGTATTTTGCATCTAGGTTCTAGATTTCATTTCTAGTTTAGATATTGAGCTATTTACTTCATTTTTGTATTGCTAATCCAATTTAGAGGGTAAAAGAGAAGAACCATTGGCTCAAAAGCCTATAATGGGGAGATCTCTTTCTCTTAATCACTAAAACTGATTGCTTAGGGCTTACTAGGTTCATTATTTTAAGCTTTCAAAGAATAGAGGTAGTTTTAATTAGCTTAAATTTGAGTGTTTACTTCATAATTCAGTAGAGTAGGCATCTTTTTCTAGAAGGAGTTGTGGGACAGTAGTACACATACTTGGAAGGATTGGCGCTCTTTGGCTCGCGAGTATGCTTTGCTCTCAAAAGGTAGGCCGTCTATTAAGGAAATTCAAGATCTTATTCCTTAGGATGATTTATTTAAGATGAATTTGAACATGCAAGGGCTTATTTGGTGTGATTGGAGGTGGTTTTCAGGGAAGCCAATGTCCCGATATGGCTCACACCGTATCTATCATTATTTACATCATAATCAAGCTCTTGCACCTTTTCTTAAAGCCATGGGTGTTTCTTCTGATTCAGAATCAGTGTGGATCCACCATTTTCATAGTGTGTGTTCAGTAAGTATTTCTTATAAACTTTGAGTTTTTGGTTGACTTGTGATATATTAGGGGCTTGCTTCAAAATCTCGCTTACTAAAAGTGGCCTTATTGACAGTCGTTGTCCCACGGGCAAGCGCAAGATAGCAATATGTGCAATAGGGGCATTATTGCCATTTCAAGCACAGATTGCTATCTAGTTTCGAGCACATATTGCTATCTTGCGCTCACCTTGGGGCACATTTCCTCTTGAACCTACACTTATTTCATCTTGCTTGTATTAGAGCATTATTTTACACCGTTGTGCTTGTATTGCTTATACTCAAGCCTATAAAAGGGCATATTACATGGTCACATACATGCTTGACACGATGATACCATGTTTGTGAGTTATTGTACATAAGCTTTATTTTCCTATCATACACATGGTGCACATAATCCCTTTATTTTGAGATATGTAATTCATAGATTCATCCCACAACTCAAAAAGGGGCAAATATCCAGATTATTCTATCTCCAATGTCTAATTTGACTATACATGACCTGTCACAACCACAATTTCCTATCAAGATGATGTGCAGTATACTGATATCAGATATAGCCACTTTTCCATCACCTTGAGAGACACTTTATCTATAGATTCGGATATTTTGGTCTCATCACAAAAAAATTCAACATACAAATAGTTTCAACAAAATCAGGTGTATTCATTCCCATCCCTTCATTTATTTTGGTCTCATCACAAGACACTTTGGATTCAGATTTCAGCATACGGCTAGTTTCAACACAATCAAGTGTATTTTATTTTCTTGTCATATAAATGGTGCATGTAATCCCTTTCTTTTGAGACGTGTGATTCACGGATTCATCCCACAACACAAAGGGGGAGACAACTAGATAGCAATCTGTACTTTGAAATTTCAATAATGCCCCTCCTATATTGACAATATGAAATCACTATAAGCTCAAAAAGGTAAGGTTGCCCCAAGATAGGAAAATATAATCAGTGTATGCTCAATAGGTGGAATATGCCCCAAGCTAGGCTGAATAAAGAAATATAAGCTCAAAGAGGAACTATGCCTTGAAGTGGGCAAGATATCATAGTGTAAAATTGAATATACGATGATCATGCCTCAAAGTGGGCCAATGTAGCAATATAAGCTCAAAATATGAATGTTGCCCAAAATGGGAAGATATAACAATGTACAACTCAGATAAAGTACATGTGTCAAACACAAACCCAATTACCAACCATGGAAAAATATGAAAAATAGGTGCAAGGGTGTAAAAGGAAAATATCATGTGAAAGACAATTTACTAGATTTGTGAGAAAGAAAGGAAAATGTCAAAATCAAGTAACTTGAGAAAAAAATGGAACAGCTAGAGCCGAATGAAAATATGTGAAATCTAATTTATCACAAGTTTCTTGTTAACTCTTAATCTAAATCAAAACACGACATTGATAGATTTCAATGGGAGCGTGTGGAGGAGTGGTGGAGAAAATTTCAAATGAGAATGGGCGGGAAGAGGATGGTAGAGAGATTCTGCCTGGAAGGAAGGGATTTGGTTCACCTTGGGGGACAAACTGGACCCATCTATTGAGGAAAGTGGTATCCACGTGAAGGATAAAGAATTTGAAGGAAGGGGCCCAGTCTTATGGTCAGGCATTGTGAAGAATGGATCCTCTTCGAAGAATCCGAAGGTTTTTTTGTAGGCAACGAGGGAAGCTTCAAGCTGCGTCCTTGAGATCCTTGACTCAATCCTAAACAATACTACAAAAATCTAGTTAATGCGTTGGTTGGAAAGATGGTCGGTGGAAGGCCAAATATCGATGTTGTAAGGTGGGCGAAACTAAAATGGAATCCAAAGGGTTATATGGAGGTAAGCACCCTACCTAATGGTTTTTTCCTTTTCAACTTTATTATTCATGAGGATATGCTTAGAGTCCTAGAGGAAGGACCCTAGTTTTGGGGCAAATCAGGATGGTACTTAAGAAAATGGGAACCAAACTTTAACCTGAGAAGGAAAATTTGAACCAATTCCCTGTATGGGTTCGGTTGCCTAGCATGCCTTTAGAATTTTGGCATGAAGATATCATAAGAGGAATTGCTAACTCATTGGGGTCTCTTGTTCTTATTGACAATGCCACACTCAATATGACAAGATTGGTGTGTGTGAGGTTCTGCATCTATACCATTTCAGTCCTGACATCCCCAACAACATTAAGCTTAAATCTAGACTAGGAATTTGGGAACAAAAAATTGAACTGGAGAGAAGTCCTGCAAAGTGTGTTAAATGCAGCGGATGGGGACATTTAAGTCAAAATTGCAAATTCAAAATCACTTAGACCTATACGGCTATTAGAACTAATGAAGGGAAGGAGGACAAAGGAAAAGGAATAATGGAATCTAGAATAGAGAAGCCAAGAGTTATTAAAAATCAAATTGTGGGGTATAGACCTCTTCGTATAACAGAGAGACAAGAAAACATTGAAATACCTCATATGGATGATCAGAATCAGGAAGACGACGGCTTCACTTTGGTGGTTAACAAGAAAAGAAACAAAAAACATATCGATGTTAGACTCAAAGATTCAAGACATGAAGAATGGAAACCCGAAATCAATTTTCTCTGTGGTAAGGAAATTAGATCCCTTCTCCCCTAATAAAGTTATGAATAAGAAGGAAGAAAGCATAAAGGGTACCAAAACTCCGGAGATCAAAAACAAGGAAAACAATAGATCTAGTGGCGATGGGTTGATGGTCTCAAAGGCCAAATAAGCACAATATTGTCAGAAGAATCAAAGTCACTTAAAATAGGTATGGAATTGACTAATTTGACAGTGGAGGAAATGTTGAATGTAAAACAAATATTTCAAATGGAAACAGAGGAAAATAAAATGGAAGAAAAGCAAACAGTAATAGGGTCTCCGTTGTTAAGTGGTGAATCTTCAAAAGGAACATCCTCAAAAACAACACTGTGAAATCTGTAGGTACAGGGGGAGGCAATCCAATTAATGCTAGCATGCCAAATAGCAAAAATGGAAGGCCGAGTAGACAAGAATCTGAAATAAGGATACACAAAAAGATATAGATTTGGGAACACATGCATGTTTAGATCATAAGTTTTTAAGAAAAACAAAAATTTTCAGAAATTTTATTGTATAGAACGTTAAAATAACATAAAAGAAACACAACACAACCCTAACCCTAAAAGTGACATTCTAAATTATAAAATGACTCTATGGCCTCATTCCATATCACATTCAATATTCACACTTGAGCAAAGTGAGCAAAGAGAAGAAGAGGAGAGCAAGAGGAAGAGGAAGAAGAAGGGCAACTGCAAGAGCAAGAGCAAACAAGAGGTATTTATAATTTTATTTGCTTACATACTTGATAATAGTCTCTAGTTTTTAAAATTTAGCTTCTATTTGTATTATTTAATTGTTGTTTTTAAGTTTGTATCTACATTCACAATGTAATCATGTTTATAGTTTTAGGATTTTACAAAATGTATACTTCATTGGGTTTGGTTGTCAGGGTTAATTTTTTTTTTGTTAAATTTTAAAACATACAATTCTTGATTATTGAATAGGTTTGGCAAAGTTTACCATGATAGTATGATACACATTCTTAAAAACATTAGGAATACAAAAACTTTGATACACATGTGAATGTAGATACAAAAATGAAAAACTTAATATTCCTATTCAATATTTAGTGATTCACATGTTTGATGTTTTTATGTTTTTGTTTTTTAATAATTTAAATTTTTTTCATATAGTTATGGGCCTATGGCTGTTTTTTTAAATCATTGCATATAGTTATGGCTGTTTTTTTTATTCATTGCATATGGTTATGGCTGTTTTACTTTTTCTTAATCATTGCATATAGTTATCGTTGTTTTTAATTCATTGCATATAGTTATGGTTGTTTTACTTGTTTATAATCATTGCCTATAGTTATCCTTTTTTTAAATTCATTGCATATAGTTATGACTGTTTTTTTAATTCATTGCAGCCCCAACAATCATCACCATGAGTTCTTCTGAGTATGGTTATGAATTAGAGGAGGAGAGGGTTGAGATAGGTGGAAGTGTTGGTGATGACATTATTGGGGGCAAAGAAGTGAGGCAAAATGTAGTGCCAATGCCGGTTGGTAGTTTAGCTGGTAGTGCTACCAATTGCTCTGTCAAATGTGGACCATTTGAGAATAAGAAGCCATTGCTGACAATTTTCTCACATAGTTTTGAATCCCAAGTGTAGAGGGGGAGTAAACTATGGATGTGGGAACATTTGTTTAGAGACTTGGCATGGCAACATCACCAAGACCAATGCACACTTGGTGCATCTTACGAAAGGAGAGTTGGTGTTTGTAAGGCTCTTTCACTTGATCAAAGAGGAGATGGTGAGTTTTGACAATGGAAATACTACGAACAACTTTCTAGAAGTTAGTGGTGCGACAATAAGGCTAACACTCCTTTGAGCTCTCTTAGGACTTACAAGTATACTCTGGCTAGTTCTAGTTTTGGAATGATAGAAGTAGAAAGAGAGGGACGATAAAGGCCGTCATGAGACCCTAATCCGGTTGGTGGATGATGTTATTGAGAAATTTTTTTATGCTATTGGGATCCCACTTCATGCCGCTTGCTTTCCCTAATACAAGGAGGCTATGGCCAAGGTAGGAAAAGCATGTACAAGTTATGTGCCCCTGGAGACACTAAGCTTAGGACATCAATCTTGGATAGAAACTATTCCAAGGCTAATATGTTAATGGAGGAGATGAAGGTCACATGGGTGTCACATGGCTGCAATATTATCATGGATGGATGGATGGATATTAGACACTGACCACTCGTCGATATCATTGTCTCTTACATAGATGTATTGTATTTCTTGAGAGCAATTGATTGTTTTGGGAAGCGGAAAGCTGCTAAGTTTCAGTTTCAAATTTTGAAGGATGCCAATGGAGAGGTTGAACCTTCAAATGGTGTACAAGTCATCACAGATGCAACTTTTGTGTGCAGAGAAACAGACAAGCTAGTGGAGAGTACCTACAATCATATTTATTGGACTCCATGTTACATGCATGCCATGAACAATGCGTTGATAAATAGGAAATATTCAGTGGGTCAGCAAGATAGTGAATGAGGCCAGGGACATGCATATGTTCATATGTAATCACCACACATCGTTGACATCTTTCGAAGCTTTGCAATGAAAGAATTCCTCAAACTAGTTGACATTCGCTTTGCATCCTATTTTATTTTGTTGGAAAGGATGCTTGAGTTGTAAGAGCCCCTATAAGTTATGATTATAACACAGGCTTGGACTAAGTGGCATGAGTCCAATACAGAGTAAAGAAAGAGAGTGAAGTGGTGGTGAGGGAGACATTTTGGGCCGATGTGAAATACGTCATATCGGTTATAACTCCATTTTTAGCATCGTCAAATATAGTGGTTCTAATAACCACAATCTTGGAGATATATGAGTGCATTGACAACATGTTTGGGAAAATAAAGGTGGCTATTTGGGTGAGGGGACCCCACTCTGGAGTTCTACCATGAACATATGTAGCCCATCATTCAACATAGATGGGAGAAGTTGAACACCCCACTTCATATGGCTGCATATGCACTTAATCCCAAATGGTATGTGGAGAGGCCAAGTAGAGTTATCCCTTTGGATGACGATGAGGTGAAGAAGGGCCTTATGAAGGCCCTTAAAAATGTATAGTCCAGAGGAGGCTTCACAAGTCAGGTTGGAGTGGCTCAACTTCATTGAACTTTGACAGTACAAAACTTTAGTGAAGATGGATAGGGTAACATTGGCATAGGACAAGCCGGTGAGTTGGTGCCAACTGTATGGGCGTTTAGAATGCGGCAACCACTTGCATTCGCCTCCTTTCCTACGTTTCGATTCCTCTACCTTTGAGAGGAATTGGTCTACATATGGTTGGATCCACTGTGTTAAGAGGAATAGGCTTATTTCTAAGAGAACGGAGAAACTTGTAGTTGTACATAGTGCTTTGTGTCTTATAGATCGCAAGACAACTGAATGCAAGCAAACCCCAACATTACGGTGGGATGTAGATCTCGAGGAGCCGAGGTAAGTAGAAGAGGACGATACTATGCAACAGGATTGATTGGGCTCTCCGTTGAGGATGAAGTTCGTGGATGTTGTTTCAGATGTTGATTTTGATTTTTGAGCTGAAACTTGTCCTCTTCTTTTTGTAATATTGACAATTGTTGGTGTATTTGAATTTGAGATTAATGATATGAATATCAGATATTGTCAATTGATCAATCACAATGGTTTTATAATTTATTTCAGTTTATTTAACTTTTAAATCTCAAATTGAAATGGTTTTTTTAAACTATGCATAATTCATAATTTAAATGTATTTGGTATTTTTGATTTCAGCTTATTTAAATCTGAAATGGTTTTATTCCATCTTATTTAAGTCTCAAATCGTTTTATTTCAGCTTATTTATATCGTTTTGTCACTGTATTTTCATATATTAAAGATTCTTATATTTTTAATTAGCTATCCCCTAAATTTAGAATTTTTTTGTCGTCCGAAACCGTGTCCTGCCATCCTGCTGCCCCGAGGTCTTAGGTAACTATGGTATAAAGCTTGTTTAATTTTTTTTTGTCATCCCGGAAACTATGCCCCTCCATCCTGCGGTCTCGGAGTCTCAGGTAACTATGGTATAAAGCACGTTTGGTGTGGGTTTGTAGGGAAATTAATAATAATTGATGAAGTTTCACAAATAGCCTAGCATTTGAGAAATATAATAATATAAAAAAAAAAAAAATTGAAGATTGTAAAAGAAAAAATGGTGGTTTCCAATAAAGACAGAGAAATGAAGAAAATCGATTAGATCACGAGCACACCCGTTGTTGAGCAACCAATATGACGAATCCTTCACCTCACCAATTCTTAAAGAAAATACCATAGAAAATCAGATGCGGGATTTGTGGGGAGAATAATTATGCAAGAGGATGTTCCTAGAAGTTGACCATGAAGTTTCAAAATTGAAACAATTCTAGCTAAATTGATTCACAACAAAAATGAAGATATACACAATCGCTGATACAGGTACAATACATTGTCAAATATCTTACTGGAAATACAAGGAAAAATTAACGGACAACATATTTTTTTTTGTCGATTCTGGGAGTAGTCATAGTTTTATCTCTCTTAAAGTTGTTTCTAAACTCAAACTGTCTTTCAGAACCATTGAACTCCTTCAACACTATATAATTTAGTAGGTAAATCTACCAAGTCTTCAGTATGTGAACTTTGAGATTATTTTAGTTAGTACATGCTTAATGTTGTCGGTCTTTTTGAGGAGGATATTTTCCGTACTCATCAGGTTCTGCAATAGCTGCCAAGACTTTTCATCCTGTCCATATAAAATCTAGTAAGACTTTGAAGCATAGGTTTATTAAGTCTGCCTGTGCCTAAATCTCAATGCCCAACTTATGGGATTTTTTTCAAGCGCTTACTATGCCTGACGTGTGACTGGTTATTCAAATAACAACATGAGATTGGTTATACATATGTCATCTCAGATTTTTGATACCTACTGAAACTAAAACAGATTACAGGCATGGCATTCAGGGTTTGAGAATATTCTAAACAAGACATTAAAAACCACTAAAACGCAAACACGTGATATTCTCCAACAATAAGTTGGCTTGCAGATTTTAGCTACAAGGGACCGGTCATAGGCCTTATCCTTGGAAAATCTATAAAAGCACAACATTAAGAAAATGGATCTGCGTATCAAATGTTTGGAAAAACAATAGATGTCATAGATGCCTGTTGTGAGAGGTGTGGTATTATTGTTAAATGAACAAATTATTAATGGAACAGTTTGCTAAGTTTGATTGGGATTGTGAAGATCATTACTTGTAATTTATACTGTCCTTTTCTGATGGGATTTTTTTATTTTTGAGTTGTGAGTTACTGATTTTCCTCTAAATAGCCACATTTCAATGTTCACAAAGGTGAGCATTATGCTATTGTATATTAGAAATTAGTATCCTCTCTTAAGTTTGACTAATGCTTTCTTATCCAAGTAAAATGGTTTCTTTGGAAACTGGATAGTATTAATGTTCTATTTTTAATAATAATATTTGCATGGCATTTTATAAGAGATAACATGTACTTTAGATTATCAATTTTTCTGGGATTTTATTTATGTGTTTGAGTCAACTCAATCCCCACGAGTAGTCATTACCCTAATGATATTTTTCCTCGTGTATTTTGGTTATAATTATGAGTTAATGGGATCGACCTAATACACAAAAGGTGAATTACACATTCGCCATTTCCTCACCCCTACTAACAATTTCATATAATGTTTGTGTGCTAAGTGGGGCCCGTGACCTTGTGATTATTACCAAAAATAAATGAAGAAAAATATCATTAGGGTAGTGAAAACTCAGGGAGGTCATCTTGAGATGACATGCATGAGTAAAATCCCCCAAAAAATAATAATCTAATTAAATTGCTTGTGGAAGCCTTCAATTACTTAACACAAATACATGATTGGGTTGTAATTGGGTTAATCCCACATTGGTAAGAATTGTGAGACAAGGGTGACTGTTAAGGTATTACATTGTCCAAATGCTCCAAAAGTCTTACACCGGGAAAGAGGCTAGAGGGGGAGAAGGCATCTATTGAAAAATGCTTATAGTGCTTGTTTGCTAAGTGGGTCCCCTAACAAATGAGATTTTCACTAAAAAGACACGAGGAAAAATGCTGTTAGGGTTATGACTACTCATGGAGGTCATATTCAGATGACTCACACACATGAGTAAAATCCCACAAGATAATAATCTTATTAAATTGCTTGTAGAGGCCTTCAATTGTGTAATTTTTGTTAATACAGATTCTAGTTTTATAAAGCTGTCCATTAACTTTGTTTTCTAAAATGGAACTAGAATTCAAGGGGAGGCTGTTTTTCAATATTGTCTTCTGATTTTTTTCCTCCGCAGGTGGTTCAGTCGTCTTGGAGGGCTATATATACGCGTACCCTTTTTGGAGCAGTATCAGCCCTTACTTTGGCTGTGTTGCCATTCTGCATAACATTTGCTGTTGTGTGGGCTGTATATCGTCGCATCTCATTTGCTTGGATTGGTCAAGATATACTGGTAGTTTAATTTTCTTTCAAACTCTTTTGAATGTGCATGGGTCAAAAATCTTAAATATTGGAAACTGGTTCCTCGGAGTTCTCTCGATCCTTTATAGTGTATCTCATTGTATTTAAATATTTTGCAATCAAATTTATTATTTGTAGAGAAGCATGCATATATCACAGCATAAATCAATGGAGTTCCTTGAAAGAATACAGGTAGCAACTTAGTAGCCATAATGGGGTCCTCTCCTAAAATAATGAAGGGTAACTAAGATGTCAGATTTGGCGCCAACATCCAAGGAATTACTATGTTTATAAATATATCCAATCTAGAAACAAAATGAGAATGTAAATTTTCTTAAGGCCTCAACCTCCCTAGTTGCAGATCTGAAGGATCTCTTTGAAAAGCAACTTGCAGCTGTTCCTCTTTAGATAATTGATGCAATAAGCCAGATAGCGTTCCAATTGTCTATCCCATATGTTCAAATGATCTGTAGTCTCATAGAAACAAAAGGCTATCATATGATGACCAAATCTGCTCTCAAAATGCTCTTGCAACTCTGCATTGCCAGAGTACCTACTGTACAATTTGCTGCTTCTGAAAAATCAGACAAGCATCATTAGTCAGATGATCCATGGATGAACACATTCCAGGTTAGAGAGATTTATAGTTTCTATGCTAAGTCCCTAAAGAGTCAATTATTATCAAGTCTCGTGTCAAGCAGATCCCATATTTGCAAGAAGGTTTGTGAATTTAGTTGGTGGACTCCCTACAGGGAGCAGGTCCTTGTATTCAAATGAACTGACAATATTCATGAATAGAAGATTTATGAACATATATATTGGTCAGATGTTAATCAATTGAAACTATAAATAAATCCTAGTCTCTTGGAATGTCTCATCACAACACTAATTTCTCATTATGCATTGGGAAAGGCAACGGAATGGCGTAGAGCATATCCAGCGAGCAGTGGACATTAACTTATATAGGAATAGGTTATATGTTGACGATTTCTAGGATAGACAAACAACGGGCATAGTGATTATCTGGTTGAACTATAAGTGGCTCTAATCAAGGCGTCTATAGCCAATAGGAATGGTAAGCTGGAAATTCAATAGCTGCTGATTAACACTGACATGATGCTCATCAACAAGCAGTTACAAGATTTCACACTTCTGAATAGCTTTGTAGCCAATAAGGGAATTGGCACTAGAAAGTGAAATAGTTAAACTGGTTATCTTGTATCATGAATCAGCTTCTTTTAAGTGTTATATGAAGATTCTTGGACTCCTATATTCTCAAGGCATGGTAACATGAGTACATGTGAATTACATAATTAGTGTGTTGTGCAACATAAGAGAATGTTTGGATGTACTTTTCTCAGAACTGATTTAAGAAGTTACTTTCAATCCTCAATAGCTATGTAAACTATATAGTTGTAAGATTATTGATTATAAGTAATTTATCGACACCTTTTATCTCATAGAGCACATAAACCTACACAAATAAAATGCTACGACATTAGACTTCAGTGATCATGGAGCTTGCATCTGTCCATAATCTTACGTATTATGCTGGTTTCTATTAGCACTTCTGCAATAATATCCCAATATGCACTCTTACGATGGTTGAACTTGAAATATGATCGGAACCCTTGTGATTATAGGAATATATCTGACTACCCAAAATGAATCATTATTGGCATCAAAGCATCACAGAGTATCACATCATAAGAAAGCTGAGCTGAAAACATCTGTGGAATTTGTTAGAATAGTTAGTATAATGGTCATAAATGCAAGTCCTATGTACCTAAATTATAAAATTACATTTTTTCTAACAAATTAAAAATTCTATGAAGAGAAATATCTACATCTGCAATAAAGAATCTTCATGAATAGAATTTGCAGGCTGTCAATTGTTTCTGTCTCAAAACTGTCACAACTCCTGAAAATCCAAATTCAAATGCTGTTTATATCATATATGAAGCCGACAGAATCTATTTTAATCCAATTATCATTTTCTCTCTCGTCTATAAGGTTGTTTTTCTCAGCTTTGGATAGGGCCATGAAAACTCTCAAAACGTTGGTTGTTTGGTCCAACTCAAAAACTTTCTCATGTTTCCCTTTTCCTGCCACTGGGAAAGTTCGTTACAATTTTAAAAAGAAATTTGGTATCTTTGATAATAGTCATGAAAACTGTTTTGACTAAGAACATAAAACATCTTGAACAATGAAAATGAAAGAGTTTGCATGGTGTGCAGTATTCTGGCCTTGGCAAGATAAATATGAACTTTGAACATTGCCCACCTGACATTAGCCCCACAACATTCCTGTTAGTCCTTGGACAGCAACAACAAAGATGTATGTTATAGATGTCAAAACATAGTTGACAAGACAAAGGCACAATGCACCTCATAAGTTGGCCATAAGCAACAGGTATCATGCCACACTCTCAGCTCTTCCCCACACCCTTCTGACTTTATGTCATTGATCCGATAATGACTATCAAAATCAGCATCTGAGGGAGGTTACAACGATCACTTGCATATGGCAGGAAAGATGTGCTTTTCTCCTTGAAACTCCATGACTGCACTTTTCAACAGCCATACTCCATAGTTACCAGGATACGTGGGGTACAGGTTCCAGTACAGGGACAGGGACACTATTCAAATCAGAACATGTGAGTAAATGAATAAGGGTACGTCTATATTGTACATAAATGTAGTCACCAAAAATGTGGGTATGGGGAGGGGGACAGGGTCTGCGTCCCAATAAATTGGAGTTTCTCTGTAACTATGCCATACTTGGTGTAATGAAAATGACCATAAAAACAACAAACTATATTATGACAAACAATTTATTCTGAAACGGGGGATCTTTTCTAGTTGAACATGACAACCAATCAACTGATCCCTACAAACTTGAAATGAAGTGTGAATTATTTTATATCCCTCCTACTACTGCCTGTACAATATTGTGACACAAAACCTATTGGAAATATTTTCTTTATATTTGCGGTCCAAGCTGCAAAATAATAACACCTTATGTGGCCCAAAAATATGAATTTTCTATTTGCTTCTAACCAACACCATGAAGTTAATCCAAAAATAAAAGATATCATGATTTTTTTTTAGCAGAACTGTGCAACCATGAGCGTGAATGGAATATTCCAAAAATAAGAGATGCTGAAATAGGGAGATAATCCACATTGTAACCACACATCAAGCCTTTGACCTTTTGCCTATTTTGGATGTGGTTCATTTCCATTTAGATAACTGGCCTTAAAAGTATTTCTTCTTGCACAAGGCTGCTGTAATATCCTGATTTCCAAGCTAGTTTGATTTGGAGACTTTGAGCCCATTCCACTTCCCAGGGGCAAGAAGGAAATGAGCAAGGGAAGTAATTGTCATGTTTTTCAGTTATTTTCGTGAGAATTTGCATTCTTCTTTAATAGTTTTCTGCATGAGTCAGGTCAGCTGGGTTAAGAAGGTGAAAAGCCAAAGGAAAAATAAAAGAAAAGTACTCTTATGAGGTCGGTCCTAGTTTGGAGGCATTCTAATTTGTTTTGGTGCTACAACAAGGTATAAAGAGGGTTTGCTTGGCTCATTTGTGCATCATCATCTTGTCTAAAATTAACTTTGCATGGTTTTTGGGTTGATTGCTCAATTACTTCCACTTAAGGGCAAAAATCCTTTGGTGTGGCCAACAAGGAGGATGAAAACCTTCCTTGCTTGATTGAAGAACGAAAACTCTTCAATTATTAGGGATTCTCCATTCCGGGGTTTCAAAGTGCTTCAAGAAGATTGATGTTGCAAATTTTTAGCTAGGGTTTAATCCTACATTGATTTTCAGCCCCTCTCCTAGGGGAGCGACCCACCTTGGGGAAGAGTTAGGTGGTTCCTAGGGCACGACGACACTCAACTCAGCCTTCATTGCATTCTTCATATTTTTAGCAGCTGGAATCTTCATTTATACTTCATTTTGGGCTTAGAATTATTCATTTCCAGCCCTTTTGTAAGGGTGTTCTTTGCTGTCATTTATTTACTATCTAGTTGGGGTTTCAAGGCTGGTTTCTTGATTATTAATGGTTTTAAAATGTTTCTAAGTCTCCCCACATGTTTTGGCTGGTGTGAATGATGCAATTTTGAAGAGTTATTACTTTTTCCTTGCTGGTGTTATAAAAATCAGACTGATTTTTACTGCTGTCATAATTTTTAGTTGGCTGTTGTAAAATTCAGTCTACTATCAATTAGGGTTTGTGCTATTTCCTTGTTTTTCAGTTTCAGCTCGGAAAGGGATATTACAATGGTATCATTGCATCAATCCTCCTTGCTTGGAGGGTATTCATTCAGAAGGAGAAGATAAAATGGCGAACATAAATTTTGATGATGCTAGGTTTGAGAGGTTTTCCCAAGGGCAAGAGAGGTTGGCTGATATAATGGCATGACTGATCCATAATATGCATCCAAAAAGTTCTTCAAGGGCCAACAACAATCTTCAACCACTGAGATCCGTGATGGATCCTACAGCTAGGGCTTTTCAGCCTACCTTCCTCCCAAGGGAAGGAGTTATTCCAAAGGTGGATACATGACATTCAATAGGGCACAATATTGCGGCCAGCTATGAAGAATATAGGGCTCTTCTGAATGATATCTATGATGCTATTTCATTTTCCGAATTCATAGGGGTAAGCAAGGGAAGGTCAAGGCCGGAGCCTAGACCTCATGCGCCACCAAGGGATCTTCAAAATGCTTTGGGGAAGGTGACACTCTCCACATTCGATGGCTCCAACAAAGGGACAACCGGTGTATGTGTGAAGATGCTAGGGTTAAACCCTAGACCACAAGAACAAACAAAGTAGCCAAACCCAAACGGGTTTCTCTTGAACGAAGAAAAAGAAAAAACAGATTTGCAAGAGGGTTTTGAGGGGGAGTCCCAAGAAGACCATGTTGAAGGGCATACACATGAGAAAAGAGATTTATCAATTGTTAATGATGATGTTCAGCTTGCTGGAATTTTCCGAACAACAATCAAAAGAAAGCAAATTGATGGTGTTCTTGACTTCGGTGAGAACCATGATGATGTTCCATACATGTGTCCACAAAATATGGAAGGAGACAAGGCGGGAAGATCTTCACTTGTTGAAGAAGCAAAGGCATGTGGGCAGCCCAAGGAATGGCATTGTTGACCATATTTATGATTTGTTATTTCCTCCTATGTCATTGCCATATTTCTTTGTCATCATGGAATTTTTTAAAGAAGCATGTTAGGTCCAAAGAGACAACTTGGAGCTATGGGCATGTTGCTTCTTCTATTCAAGGCCAAGATTGCTTTGGCATGGGTGGTCTTTGGAAGATCAAGGTAAATATCATTTCTTGCACTTGGATTGAAAGGAAACTTATGAGCAATCATAGAGGGTTGGTTGTGCATTCTAACCACATTGTGAAGGATCAATGTTCTCGGTTAATAGAACACTCGCGGGGCTAAGTAACACACATGAAGACAAGATCGTAGGGAATGGCCAAAAGAAGATAATTCCAAGTTGGATGCTTAAGGTGTAAAGATGGTAAGCAAACTAGATGTTATTTTTATAGTCAAGATTGTATGAATCAACTTGCTATGGTTTTGTGGGACTCAAGTTACTTTCAAGATTGCCACTTTTGGATGTATGTGAAGGTTATGGATAATTCATCTACTGAAAATATAAATTCAGCTTGCTACAAGGTATGCAATAATTTAGTTTTCATGAACCGAGGTGAAGTAATGTATCATGCTATTGTTTGGGATTGGTTCTCTAAAACACACCTAGCAAGAATGCCTAATGAGACATGGATTCAATGTGATTTTTGTGGTGTAAGTCATCCTTCTAACACGATTAAGACGAGCTTGGGAAATGTGAATCATGAACCTTGAATCATTGTGGGAGCTGTCTCAAATCTTGTGGCTGTTATGACCAACATGTCCAACTTGTTCCACATTCTATTTGCAGCCACCAAGTGGATTTTGATCACAAGGAAGAGGTGCTCTTCTCCTAGTGACATTGATAAGGTATGTGTAGCTATCACAAGATGTTTATTGGCCTCTCTTGTTTTGGTATGAGCAATTGCACAAAATATTAATTCTTCGTATATTAAATGGGATAATAGATTGGTTATTATATAGACATCAAGACAGCCAAACTATCTTCCTATTAAATAGGAAGTTACAATAACAAATTACATATTCGTATATATTGTTTGTTATAACAATATATATGACTAACTAACCTAAAATATTACTAATTTCTTGTAATAACCATACAAGTAAATACCATCCGATAAATAGTGATTTATCCTACGGTAAATATTCATGTAAACGCTAATTCTTAAGATTCCCCAGTGTTTACATGGGGAGAAAGCACATCTCAAGAAATGGAAACATAATCGTCTTCCACCGCACACTTTTAGGTCTACATATTGCTATTCGGATCTTGCGTTGCACATTATCACCCGCTTCACCACAATGAATCCATCACCAGATGATCACACTTCCACCAATACACCTACATACGAGAACTCAATAGTTCCTGCTTTCACCACCGGTGATCGATGAAGAAGTACGATAGTCAGAGAATCTTAGTAGTCAGAGGATCATTGTAGTCAGATGCCCTCCTATACAATCTGTTCTCAACATCTACAATGCACATTCTCCTCGTTTCAAACTTTAGCAAGGAATGAATACCTTGTTTTATTTCTGCACACACCACTCAAAGAAAACAACTGAAATAATATAAAAAAGTGCCACCAAATTAGAATGCGGCCCCTTCGTTGATGGCTGACGAGAGGTGCTAATCGCCCTCCTTCCTCCGTTGCCTCCATCCTTTGGTTTGTTATTGCTTATTTAGCTGATTTGAACATGCAGCTCACTTTGGTTTCCACATTGTTTATTATATGAATTCCCCCTCAATGTGAAACATAGATTTTATTCGGATGTCAAGTTACACTCGAAAATGCGTTTGTGAGACAATTTTTTTTTATTTTGCAGACGTTTAGAATGACCCCTTTTTTGACACTTTTGACAAACACTAATACTATTAATGTCACAAGACGACATTTGACTCTAATAGCACAATAGTTGACTTTCTAAGAGCAACCTAGTGGAGACAATATTCATGACAACATATAAAAATACTATATACGAATATTATTGACACGACCACCAAATATTAATTTTTATAATGAAATTCACATATGACAACAATATAGAAGAAATAATTGACTTGAATAGGAATTGTCTTACCAAAAATTAAACATTTTAACAAATAACAATAAACAAAACTAACCACTAAATAAACAAAAGACTCGTGACTTAGCAATATATAAACTTACATATATAAAGCATTGACCAAGACTTGATTAAATGATGATAAGCAAAACTTCAAACCTAAAATACCTATTATCAATAACAAAACAACGAGATTTGATGTGGAGCTCAAGGTGTATGCATTGGCATGGTCTCTGGTATGGTGCCGTCGATCGGGTTGAAGCCAAGATCAAAGCGAATCCAATGCTACAGGGAACGTCGATGCAGAAAGTTGAGTCACATGACCAAACCTTATCGATTGTGTCGTATTCAAGGTGATAAGCTGCAATCGACTAGTTACTCATTCACAAATGATTTCCTGCAACATGGTGCTCCCATAGAAAATCAATAAAATATTCCAATTGAGGACGAAATTTTGGGAGAACGGCAGCGGTCTTATGCAATTGTGACTCATAGCTTAAGATGCCCGAATAAAATGCAAAGTGTGAGGAGATCGGGGTGTGCACATCGAATCATTTTGTGGAAACTTCAACAACACAACAAAATAATAGTGAACTAGGTGTCAATGAACAACAATGACAAAGAAATGGTATAAAAAAATAGTTGTTCCAAACATTACTCCAAGATCCAATAAAATGAACATATGACAATGGATGTATTTCTCAAGTCTGCATGATTTGGATCACATATACAGTTTAGAAATACCTTATTAATTGCTAGTAATTTCTATGAACTAATTTCACTAAAAATTTTGTATCGAAGAATCCAAATCATATCTCTAAGGCCATTATGCAAGCTATGGCATTGCCGTGCACATTCTTATTTCATCTCAAGATTTTGTATTGGATGCGATACCAAATGTGTTGGTATGAACAATTGCCGCAGAATAATGCTTCATATATTGAATCGACAATAGATTGGCTATTATATAGCCATCAAGATAACAAATCATCTTTTTATTAAATAGGAAGTCACAATAACAAATTACATATTTGTATATATTGTTTGTTATAACAATATATATGACCAACTAATTAACCTAAAATATTACTTACCGTAGTAACTATACGATAAATACCACCCGAGTAAATAGTGATTTATCCTACAATAAATATTCATCTAAACGCTAATTCTTAACTACAACTCTGAATTTTAGTAAGAAATGACAATGCTTCAAACATGCTTTGGGCAGCCTGAAAGAGACTTTGAATCTGCATGGAATGGAAGGTATTGAAATTCAACCAAAGGTTGTCAAGATAGGAGCTTGCTTGACATCATATAGTCAATTTGGTCAACATGAAGAGATTGGCTCAATTATGTTTTCAACAATTTCTAAGGGTATTCAGCTGAATGGTATGTTTCAGGGATACGGTACGGGTTCGATACGCGGATACGTCAATTTAAAAAACCCTTGGGTATGATACGTCTTGGATACATCCGTACATATATATTAAAAATTATATATATATATATATATATTATTCATATACTCATTTTACTCATTTTTTAGTCCATAAGAAATACAAAACTTGAAAAATATAGTACGATCAATGTTCAAAACATTCAATATACTTAAGATTTTACATTGTCTATGATATATGAATATTATATTCCTTTGTGTTGCAATGGTGGCCATAAACGATGTATATAGGGAGCTCTGAAGGACCTATTTAATTAGGCTGACTCTAACCTACCAATGATAACTAAAGAGGTCAGTCAAATGGTTGGTTCTTGCATTTATATTATCCAAAATCACCTTCTAATCCTCTTTAAGGATGTAGGAAGGCGTCAATATTGTGCCTTAATAGTTTCTAGGACATGGCGCTCTTTGAAACTTTAAGCTATGCAATTTGCGGTTCCAAATTTTTTTATTAGTATTGAAGATCACCTGAGATTTGATCTCATAAATAATTTGTACGGAGGCTCAGATATATGTCCAAATTTAATTGAATAGCTTCTTTCCTTGGCCAATTGCGATGATCCCAAATAATTACCTCAAACGTTCTTGATATCCTTTGAATATTTTCTCTTCAATAAACTAGAGAGATTTTAAACAATCTTCAGGTTTCCTTGTGGTGACATGCCCTCCTAGTCGAGTCCTCAATAAAAGTGAAGTTTGTTTGAGTCAAAATATAATAAAATAAATTTAGAGCCCTTGCATTGCCCAACAACATTGATGTAAGCCCCTTTTTCCCGCTTAAGGATTTGAACTTGGACTTCTTGCCATTCCTTCTCCATGGCCAAGAAGTAGAGGAGTTGGAGAAGAACATTGAGCTTTCATTTACATTTGTTTTTCTAATTTTTATGTTTTCTTTTTAGTGTTTTCCCTCTTGAAGCATGTCGGTTGGGTTAAAGGCAAATAAAAGAAGCTTAATGAAGAAATATAACATCTTTATGGGTCAGCCTTATCTTTCTAAGCTTTGGCGCCAAAAGAAGATTATAAAAGGAGACTTAGGACCTCATTTGGAGCATCTAGATTTGGTGCATTTTCTTATTTGGGCATTGTGAGCTTGTTGCTCCATGTTCTTCCACTTGAGAATGAAAACCCTCTTGTGTGGCTTCTTGGAAGGACGAAAACCCTTTTTGTGGTTTTGTTGGAGGACGAAAACCCTTCAACATTGATTGAGAGTGAAGATTATTGTAGATTTGAGGAGAATACTTCATATTCAAATTTTTATTGGCATTGGGCAGCTTTATCTACTCATTTAGAGATTTCGGGATCAATTTTGAGAGGGTTTCCATGGTTGGAAAATTATTATATTGGTCTCATTTGATTGTTGGTATTTTTATGATCATCACGAGTATTCATATGTGTGGAGATTTCTTGTTTTCTAAGAGTTATTGAATTTACAAGTTTCAACTATTTTTGTGCCATAGTAAATTCCAAAATTTTGAGTTTAATGATTCGATCAAATTTTTGGCTTCTAAAATCAAGGGCAATCTAAGGAATAATTTCTCATAATTTTTGAGTGTTTGTACGGTGGATTTCTCTCTCTCTCTCTCTCTCCTAGTCATTAGGGTTTGAGAGTATTTTTTGGTCCTTATTTAATTGCTGTCATAAAAATCAGACTTGCTTATTTTGGGGGTTTGAGCTAATTTCCAACATTTTCAGTTTTGTCCCCAAAAGGGATATTACAACCGATATGTCTGGTACATCACGGATACGTCAAAATGTACTGCGATGTACCCAAACGTGCCGAAGCGTATTAGTACCATACCGGGACGTATCCGTCCGGGTACGTATCTAGGGGCACAATAGGGTGGGGGCTGAACCTTGGTAACATAGGCTGAATGTTAATACAACCATAACAAACTTCATAAAGATGGGAATGAATGGTAGAGTTGTTTGTATATACCAGGATGTGACAGGGAAAAATAATGTGGTTGGGGATGCTCTATCTAGGAAGCCAACTCCTTGTTCATTGGATGGTGCAAAGGTTGAAAAAGCTTCATTGGAAGAAGCAATGATGAGAAAAACTCTTGTTTTCTTTAATGAGTTTGTTCCATGTGCAGGGCATGGGTATAAACAAGGAAGAGCAGTTGAGTTTGTTATCAGCCCAAGCAAGTAATGATGAATATGAGATTGCAGCAGAAGATGAAGAGATGTCTCCACAAGCCCAAGAAGCACACCGGAAAGAAGTTGATATGGAAACCAAGGTAAAAGAGTTGCTTGACACAATTGGGGCAGCAATGAGAGTGATTTTTGGTAAAGATGTCGTCAGCTTCACCAACAACTTGACTACTCCTTTTGTTCTCATACAAAGGATTTTACAAGTTCCTTCAAACAAGGGGAGTTCTTTTTGATTGGTGATGGTTAGTATGGGATTTTCAGTGCTTGCATGGCTGTTCCCAGCCCCTACATTGCCTAAGTAGCTGATTTTTGCAAGAAAATTCCACTTTGGTATTTGTTGTACCTTTTTCATGTTGATGGGCATGAAAATAACAGGTATAGTACAACTGTTCCCAGCTAAGGACAGTTGTAAGTTGGTACAAATTAAGGAAAAACTCTTGATAAAAAGGGTTGGAAAGAAGGTTCAGCTGAAGACAATTTTATGACAACCACCAAGGTACTTAGTTGGGTGGAAACCCAAGTATGTTGTGGCTACTGTAACTCACTTCCAGCCCATCTACAATCTGATTTTTATCAGGTTACAACAATTTGGAAGGTTTTGAGTACAGATAAGTATGCAAATAACAAATTTGCTAGAGCTGTTTTTGAAGAAGAAAATGAAGACAACAGGTGTATGAGCTTGCTTTTGCAAGAGCTCTTTCATTTGACAAGTACAAGATCTAGATTATTGGAGCATTATAACATATTTCTTCACTTTGACATGATGGTACTATGCTCAATCCATGTTGGCATGCCTTGCTCTACACTTTGTTGGAGACTCCTTTAACCCCCTTGCATGGAGGTACCAACTAAGACAAATTCTCATCTCTGTGGATTGATGTCCACCTTTTCCATGTTCCTGATGTGGTTTCCACATCCTTCAAAGATTGCTGGTCATGACTATCCATATCACCATGCCCACAATACTTTACACATTCTCTGTTAGAAAAAGAAGTAGCATTCAACTCACCTTCCTTATCATCATCTGAAGAGGGAAATAAACCCTTGTCCTCATCCATCTCAAGGTAATGAGCTTGAGAACAAGCCTCATCAAGATCCTTGGGCTTAGCTAGCAACACCAACCTCCTCAAGTGACTATGCAATCCACCAACATACTTCATCAAGATGTCACGATCAAGGGTGTCTTGACCCATTTGCACCACCATCTTCCGAAACACGCTGGTATAATCCTGCACACTTTGTCCTTATTCTTGACTAAGATATTGCCAAACAATAGATCTTTCCTCTTCATAGAAAATAGGATAGAATTGTTTCTTAATCAAAACTTTAAATTCCTCCCACTTACTAAGGGGTGGTAGCTTCTTCATAACCAAAGAATGAACATAACTCTCAAACCAAGTTAATGCATGTTTAGATAACTTCAACCTTGCAAATGAGATTTGCTGACATTCATTAATTTGATGTAAATCAAAGTATACCTCAAGCTGAGCTAGCCAATGGTCTAGCTTCTCCGCATTCACCTCTCTGTCATACGGCTGAATTTCAATCTTTGCCTCAACCTTGAATGGAGGTGGAGCTTGGTTGGAAAGGGGCGATTCTTCGATCCTCTCATGTTTGGGAGCATCCTCCTCATTTGCTTCTAGTGCCTCCATCGAAACACCAAGCTTTTCCATGAGAGTCTCCAATATGGACCCCAACCTATCCAACTTCTTTAATGAAAGAGAAATACTTGCAACATCCTCCTCCAACTTGCGGAACCATTCTTTAGTTGTATGGGCCTCCTTATCATCAAAGTGTGCCATGCTTCTCACTTATTTCTTCCACTTCTTGGTGGAGATATCTTCTTGGAATGAAATAAGTCACCTTTCCCACAAGCACTTGATTCTTGGGCATACAACTGCAACAAAAGTCACACAAACCATGCACCATAGGAACAAAAACTAACACAATTTTTCTGCGGAGATTGTTAGAAAACCTTTTACGGTAAGAAGGAAAACCGGCTTTGATACCAATATGATCTGTAGACTTATTATAAATAGCTAGAACAGATCTTGTGAATAGTGATAATGGTGTCCTTTCTTTATAGAGTTCAAGTTTTATTATGAAAGGGCAATTTGAACATACAATCAGCTGAAATCAGTAAACAAGAGAACAAAGAGACGAGCAATTATCCTGGAGAAACCCAATTGGGAAAAAACTCTAGTGGGTGAGCAATTACTCCCCTTCCACTATGCAATTCTCTCAAAAATACAAGTTTACTGCCACTGTGTGGCCTTCATGAAAGATTCAGACCTCTCTAACTTGTATCTACTTGTTTACAACTCTCAGCAAGGAAGAACTCAACTGCTAGAGGAAAAACAGACTCAAATCAGACTTTGAACATTGCTCAGCATGCAAAAATGGCATTCAAATAACGATAGTCTCTTTTCCTCGTGACACTCAGACTTGGTTTCACCCAAAACTACCTATTTTTTTCTTCTTCTCTTCTTCTCTCTTTTCTCTCTTTTCTCTATCCTTTCTATGCCATGGATGTGTCTCCCCACTTGTATTTATTGTTGCTCTGCCAAGGAAGGAAGGAGGAAGTGAAACGAACTGATAGGGAAGGTGAAACATTTGCAACTGTTTACTTCATGTTTTTTGTAACTACTGCGAAACTGCTGTTTTTCTGCTGCCTAACTGCGGCCTCTTCCTTCTTAGAACAGAATTTTCTAGCCTTGTCATTTGAAGCTGTCTGGATCACCTTCAAACTGACTCAACCATTTTTATGTTACAATTTACATGAGAGAGTATATTACAAGTTAAGATAGAGAATTACATAAATTGGGCACTTTCATATCCATTTTTGGATCATACACCGACCTTGGATGCTAGGGGAGATTCTAGAGGAAGTGTCTTGCTTCCTCCTAGGCTCCCCCAACTTGGCTCCTTCGACCCTGTATACTCGCTGGACAGCATTTATTAGATTCCTCTAGTGGTTGATAATGGCCTAGATGATTCCTCCCCTTCATGCATAGAGTTTTACCTCCGGTATTCATTGATGCATGCTCTTGGGGTTTTTGTTCGCCCCTCATTGCTATTTGTATTGGTTTCTTTGCCACTTGTGGTAGTGGCGTGTTGCTCTATTTTGTCTTTTGTACTTTATTTCTTTGGTTCGTATCTAGGATTCTCTTTTCCTAGAATTTTTATTGCTAATGGTTGTACCCTTCTTCATCCCATTGACCTACTTTTGGTCATTTGTGGACATTAATATAATTTCTTCCAACATGTTGTATCAAATTCTTCTTGGCAGTCTCTTCAAATATGCAAACCTCTAAAAGATCTTGAGTATCTTTGGAATATCTCGCATTTTCCTTAGGGTCGATTGGCCAAAACACAATTGTTTTTTGATTGAAAAGAGGCAAAGTGGAATCCATCATTCATTTTCACAAAGTAAATTTTCGCCTTCAAATCAAGGTATACCGTTTGAGGAGTTTATGAAAACCGGAAAATGCTAGAGTTTGTCTTTGGAGGAAACACTTGGTGAAGTTGTTGGCTAGATTTTCTGCATAGCATAAAACCTAGGCAATCATGAGATAAATCTCCTCATTTCTTGGTGAGGCTCCCGTGTCGATTTGTCAATTAAAATATGCTAGTATCTATATGGGGTTTTATTTTAAGCTGTTTAGCTCATGAACCATAGCTGCACTGATTCTGCAGCTGAAAGTAAGTAAGTAGGCTGTTTAAAGAAAGGAAATATTTATAGAAGAAGAGAATTATATAAACACAGAGAAGAAATGGGGAAGATGTGCATCCCAATCAATAGATAACAAAGTTGATTGCATGCACATAGAAGAAACCAATAGATATCAACACAGAATTATAAGTAAAGGCAACTCTAGATCTAGATCTAAAATAACACAGTTTATTCAAAGATCTAAGATAGAAAGCTAGAAACAAAATACACCGTGACACAAAGTTCTCCGGAAATCTGCTCCTATATATTCCTTTGCTTCAAGTGGCTCTCAAGGGTTTTAACACAAAGTCTGGAACACAAGAATGCTGCTTACAAATTCTCCTCATTAACCTGAAGGTTCTTCTTCTACTTATAGAATGTAGAAGGGAAAGTACAAGTAGGAAGCTTTTAGTTGAACTAGCACATGTGGAAGTCGGAAAGGAAATAACTGACAATCTCCCTCTTGGAATTCCTCTTTGCATGACATGCATGATTTGCAATTGAAAATAGAACCTTCTATTTTGCACGTCTGCCACCTATTTCCAAGTAGTTGACTTCTTCAAGTAATGGCTTTTAAACCAATCACTTAAGTTTTATAATTTAATTGATCGCTCAATTACTTTGTCGGAGGAAAGAAGAAGGAAGGGGAAAGCTACGAGTCTTTGTCGAAGGAAAGAAGGAAGAAGAAAGCTGCAGTCTTGTTCTTTTTCATATTCTACATGCAGCTGATTCTTTTGCCTTTGATTCTCACCAAACTGGATCTGGAAGCAAGTGACTGTGATTTGCTTGCGGGTATTGCCTTTGACATGTCTTCCTTCTTATCCTTGAAGCTTTTGCAGTTCTTCTCCAGTACATGCATCAGTGCAATGTTTGCCGTAAATAACTCATCATTTTTATTTTTAATTGCATATGAGCAATTAAAAATTCTGGAAAGCACTCCGGGTGAATGCAACTTCAATGAAGGCTTCAACTGGAAGATTGGAAGCACATGCACAAGATCTTGGAAGGAATTTTCCATGCACTGACTTCTTCACGGGCTGCGTTCGAAACAAGAGGATGAAGCCTTTGTGCCGAAAGCTTTTGCAATTATGAGATCTGGATCTAGATCTGGGCCTATTGACTTCAGCAAATCTAGAAGTAATGTATGATGCTGCTGAGCTTTCTTTTTCATCCCGCTTTGCCATGGCTGGAGCAATCTTTGTCTGAACAATTCTTTTTCTCCTTATCTTGCCGGAATTCTTCAAAACTGGTGCAGATCTGGATAATTCTTCAGATTCGGGGATATATTCAATGTATTGGACATTGATTTAAGCTCCCTTTCTCTTATAAAGCACCTGTAATGAATTCTTGCAATTAATTAGACAAAGATGACAACCGAAACATGAACATTGAATTTTAATCATAAAAATCTGCATAATTCAAGCCTGCTGCCCCAAATTTGATGTTTTATTTGCATGCAAAGCAAACATGAATTTTACCAACTTCACTTGAGCACCTGTATCACTTATGCAAACAATTATCCAGACACAAATCAATCTCCTTCAACCTGTGCGCCAAAATTGGAAGGTTTTAACATTAATTACACTTTCTTCTGAGCAAAAATCCTCTCCAAATGGGGCGCACTTTTTGTCTGGGCTGCACTTCTCTGCTAGTGAATTAATTAATTCATTCATATGGCAACCCCTGCTTATATAATCCTCATGATTCTATAATTAATTAATGCCTTTCCTATTCCTGACAATTAATTAATTAATTAATAAGATTTACTCTTCAAATGGGACGCCTATTTTGTGCATGCTCATGGCTGCCATTAAATAAATTAAATTAATTTAATTTTAGACTTCTGCTTCTAGTTAACTCAAGCCTCACAGTATGCTTTGACCTTAGCCATTGAAAATAGGAATTAATTAATTCATTTAATACTTAAAAAAGTATTATTTCTCCCCCAAATGGGGCACACTTTTTGACATGAAGGGGCTGCATTAAATAAATAATATTTATTTAATTATAGAATTGTCTATTTCCAACTTCCTCTTGTCCACTTCCCTTTGTTGACTTTTCCACAAGCCTGAGCGCCAAAATTGGGTGAATAAATATTAACACATTTATTTAATGCATTATTATTCACCCAAGGTTAAAATCGTTGAAAATCGTGGGGAAAAACGTGGCCTAGGGTTAAATACGAAAATAGACCAAATCGATTTGTTTTTAATCCTGTTTTCTCTTTCCACGAACTCGTTTTTGCTACTGCGACTTGCATTTACTCAATCCGTGTTCATTCGACGTCGGTAGGAGGGCATTCGACGTGGGTAGGACTCAGGAGGGCACGCAAGTTCAGTTCGCGGCAGGTTGTGGCAGGTTTGTGGCCATTTCGTGCCCATTTTCCAACAGTTCGTGGCAATTCCGTGCCCATTTCGTGCTCATTTCCAACAGTTCGTGGCATCGTGCCCTAGCAGGTATTAATAGTAAATACTAAATACAGTAATAGTAAAACTAAAAATACAGTAATATTAAATTATTACAGTAAAAATAAAAATACTGTATATTAAGTATTAATATTAATACTGTATATTATATATTAACATTGTTTTTACATTTAATTTAAGTATATTTTATGAATTTAAATGTTTTTAAAAGTAGCGATAAAGTTGCCGATTAATGCCGATTTTTTGCCGATTCCCGATTTTCGATTCAAAATTTGGTCTGCTGAATAATCCCGATTTACGATTTTTTGAACTATGATTGGTGATATGGATTGTAATCCTATAGACTGAAGACTTCTGTTTTCCCTTATTCATTATCCCAACTCCATCCCCTCCACCCACAAGGAATATTGCTGTTGTTTCAGATGTAAGAAACCTAAGTTTCTTACTCTTAGGAATAATGCATCACAAAGATGAACCAGACCTGCAGGAGAGAAAGTAGTGTTGCAGTACACCAAGTTAGGTTAAAGAAAACTTGTGTCAGATATCAATTTCAAGGTTGAACTAGACTGAACAGTTATGAGGCAAATATGAGATGGAATTAAATAGCATAATAAATAGTATGGCTATTGATTACGTAAGCTTTGACAATATAAATACAGGAATTTTCAACCATTTAGGCAGTGAAAACTGAATACAAGTATTCCAACTGATTGCGAGGGACTGGATTTTGTGTAATTATATTTTTCCCAACAAACCTTATTTGTTGTTGCGATCCTTCATATGCATCAACTGTAAATATGCATAAAAATTGAATACATATGGCCCACTAAATTCATATATATAAAACTACTACTTGGTAACATTGGGGTTGAGTCATTGCTCATTACTTTAATCTCTTATTGGGATTTCCTTAGGATATTTACTTTTAAATCAGCATAGTGGATTATAATCTTCAATTATCAAGGTTGCATGATGCCTTTGATTGTTCCTTCTAGAATTACTTGAGCGGTACAGTGATTGTGCATCTGTTAAATAAGAGACGATAAGCTGGCATCAAGTATAGTGTAGAAAATTAGTAGCTATTCTTTAACGTATCCCCATCTATATAAAGTATGGAGCACTTAAAATCAAATAGAGTATTAATTTATATCAATTGAGTTTCAACTATTTCTTTTTATGGGGCTCTTTGCTTTCTAGCTATCTTAGGTGTTTTTGGGGTGATAGTCTACCACTTGGTAACATTGGGGTCGAATCATTCCTCATTACTTCTACTATT
Organism: Taxus wallichiana var. yunnanensis; assembly: GCA_018340775.1. Lineage (NCBI taxonomy): Eukaryota > Viridiplantae > Streptophyta > Pinopsida > Cupressales > Taxaceae > Taxus > Taxus wallichiana. The sequence continues at coordinate 465,639,585 of CM031237.1, forward strand.
TATTTTTATGGGGCTCTTTGTTTTCTAGCTATCTTAGGTGTTTTTTTGGGGTGCATTGTACAGTGTTACAGCAGAAAATAGAATGCTTGTGGTGAAATTTCTTAAGAATATTTTGTAATTTTCAGGGCATCACTTTGATCATAACTGTTCTCCAAATAGTGCGACTTCCAAATGTTAAGGTATGTGGATTTCAAATCTCCATGTTATTTACAATGGACGTTATAGATCACTGTTCACTGTTCACAAGGTTTTTGGACATAAATATTTAATTGTAGTTAATAATAAATATCTACTTTCAGTTGTCACTTTTCATTTCAGTAAACAAATGTTCAATAGCTATCATTTATGCATAATTAATTTCACAATAAAAATAGCATTCCTACAATACAGATCCTCAACACAAGTCAGAGATTTTGCATATAGCCTGATTCTTCCATGTTCTAAAACTGAAACAGGGAAAACTTTGGTATACTGCTGAAGCATTCCTTTTTAGTCTGGAATGTAGGCACTGACCAGAAACATTCCAGTCAATATTGCTATTGAAGGGAAACTTTCCCTGTGGTCTAAACAATGTTCGCGATGGCGAAAACTCATGCAACTTCAAAACATATCTGTTCGATTAATTTACACAGCCTATGCATTGTTTCATGGTTTCACTACCATGGCGATGGCAAAAACTCATGCAACTTCAAAACATATCTGTTTGATTAATTTACACAGCCTATGCATTGTTTCATGGTTTCACTACCATGTGAACTTCGTAGAACAGTGCTTGTATAAGAGGATTTTGAACTAAAGAGATTTCATTCCTAGAATTTAAGGAACTTGAACTAGTTCTGGTATCAAAATGAATGATATACATAGTAGCTTGGAACTTCCGTAGGAAATAATCTAATTAACAAATCCCAATCAAGTCAATCCCTTATGAACCAAGTTATCAAGCTTCCATATGCTAAAACCTGCAGTGGCAACAGATCCGTCTTTCTGATGTCATGATGCTATTAGTACGATGTGGATGAGAGGGAATGCTGTTAGTGAAACCTGAGGAGGTTGTCTAGCCTTTATACACATATTTATACCTCATAATTATCCAACTATTTGTGGAAAGGGTTCTTAGGAAGACTCACATCCATGATTACACAATGGAATGCTTAGACACTTTTGTAGTGCATCTGGTGGCATTTTTAGTCACTGTAAGATGATGTTTTGGCTTGTTGGTTTAGGTACGCATCCTTTGGGGATCCTTTCAGAATCTTCTTTTGTCCAACCTGGGGTCATTGTCAAGTATTTAGGCGTACCTTTTGGGCTGGACCTTTCTTCGGTAAGTATGTGGGATTGGGGTTTGCAGAAATTCTAGGCTAAGATTTTTCTTTGGCAAAATAAGGATCTCTCTTTTGCAGCCAAGCTGACAGTGTTGAGCAGAATCCTTTAGGCATCACATATCTATTATGTCTTGTGTTGGCTTCCTTCCAAAGCTCAGCTTATTTTACTTCAATAGATTCTGCAAACTTTTCTTTGGGCAAAGTATGGTGGTGCTAGAGGCCTACCTATGGTACCATGGTCTGTTTGCATAATGCCCAAGGAAAAAGGAGGTCTGGGATTAAGAGATATTGTAACTCAAGGATACATATTGGCAGCCAAATGGATACCTCGATGTTTGGAAGGATCTTCTGCCTAGCAAATTCTCATGAGACAAAATACTCTTAAGCCAACACTTGGGCAAGATCAGAGGTAAATTTGATGTTTGTGATATTATTGCGGATCTGGAGAATTTTCAGATCCATGGATCCTTTGTTCTTCAAAGAATCTTTGATGCTTGGAAAAAGTTGCAAGGTTGCTCACGTGGAGGGTTTTGGGGCTTTAATTGGATGGGACCTGGCCAAAAGGTCAATTTGGACATGGCAACTTCAGGACACCTCCATTGCTACTATCCCACGCTTCCAGGCTCACAAGCTTAGCAAAAAAGGATCTTTGTATGGAAGGATTTATGGGATGCTAATGCAAAGATTGGAGGGATTGGTGGACACTAGCTGAAGAGTTTGCATTATTTAATGCAAATTGGCTATCCATCGAGGATATTTAGAAGCTTATCCCACATGAAGATATGTTTAAGTTAAACTCGGAGGTAAAAGGTCCAATCTGGAGAGGCTGGCGATGGATATTTGATCATCCCATTTATTAGTATGATACATATCAGTTCTATTAGCTGCTACCCCAGAAATGTCTTCTGGCACCTGTCCCTAATCCTATATATATTGCTTTTGATGCTTAATCCTTATGGGTGCGTAGATTACACAGTGTGTGGGAAATAAAAGTATCATGTAAATTAAAGGTGTTTGCGTGGCTTGTAATATACCAGGGGCTGCCTACAAAAGCTCAGTTATCAAAAAGTGGCCTCTCAAATGGTTTGTGCCCCTATTGTGCTAAATTAGAAACTGTTAAACACCTATTGTGGGAGTGCTCATTTGTGAAAGTTTGTTGGAGGAAGTTCAGACTAGAATGTCAGTAATGTTCCAGGGACATCTTCATTGGAGGGGAGCCTTGCTAGGAGACTCCAACATGCTTATTCGAGGTCCATTCAGCAGTGTATGGCATTGTATGCAGGTTTTTGCTCTATTTATCCTATGGAAACTCAGATGCAATTATGTATTCAGGGAGGAAGTGGGTAATTTGGAAGAATTTTGGCATGCTTGGAAGGGTGAAGTCAGAATGCAACTCTTAGCAAAAGGGCATCTTTTGCTCAAGGAAGTTAAGCAGTTTGACCCTAGAGAATATTCTGATTTGGTTGCACTTATGGTTGTTTTAAGAAAAGTGTAATCTTTCTTGTATTTATCCCTATACATTTCCTGATTCTTTTGTGCAGGCCTTTGTTGTAAATATTTTTTTGTTAGTATATGAAGCATATATTCAAAAACAAAAACTCAACAATCCATTACTAGGCTAAGAGTCACACTTATATGCTCCTATGTGCTTTGCAAGCACCTTCGATTCTCCAAACAAGTCTTCTCCTGTTCCAACCTACCTTCCTCGAGCCTTTGCATGCATCTTATGCCCTTGGAGTGGCTCTTGCATTCCCATTTGATTTTGTAAAAAGCTCAAAAATCAGAATTGAATTGATGCTACACCGTTACATTCATTTTGCATTCCTTGTGGGTGAAACCACTTCCTTCAACAGAGTAGCTGTTGTGTATCCGTGGTGACGGTTATGGGGCAGTTTCGAAACCATCATCTTGGCTAGGCCAGTGGTTTTGCAACAGTGCAAAACCTAGAACTTTTGGGAGCTGTAACTTTTGTATACGATTGCGAAGTCGGTTGCATTTTTTGGAACTGCATATTTTTTTGAGGAGAATCCAAATATACAATCACATTCCAGTTTTGATGCCTCGATCATGCCCTTTTTGCCTTTGTACCATAACCTATCATTTTAACCTTATCATGTTCAGGTCACTAATGAGCACAACTGCTCCTTGAATCTTGCTAATGGTTGATCTTCTCAACCAACTGAATTTGATGTCGATCCTGACCAAACCCTTTGGCAAAACATTGAACCTTGTACCCCAAAACACCCCTATTTTTGTTGATGCAAGATTGTTTGTAGACCCGGATGCTCTTGCATCAAATAAGGAAAGTGAGTTTGTACCGCACACTAAAGCCTAAGAAGAGTAAGTCCAAGTTAAGATCCCAAGGAAGGAAAAGGTGTTTATGAGACCACTTGTTCGAGGTTTCACTTTCAATGAAGAAAAGGCTAGGTGGTGGGTGTAAGAAGAAGCATACATGACTCGAGTTTTATCCAAGGTGAAGGGTAAAGGGAAAAACAAAGTGGCAGATTAGACCACAACAAATTTCCATAGTAGAATGGGTCCGAGTAATCAGAATGGCTATTGGGACTTCTACGAGGATAAACATTCAACGTAGGGAACCATTGTTAGCATAGAGTCGTGCATTAGTGAGGAGTACTAAAGGGAGATAGTGTAAATGCTGGGATGCAAAAGCAGTTAGTATAAGAACCCAAGGTAGAGCAAAGGCAAGGTGTGGCGATGATAAACTGAAGCAACCACCTTGAAAAAACTCGTAGAACTTATGCATGGATTTCTTGGGCAAGTTAAGTACCGGTTGAAGTAGAGATGAGAATAACTCCAATGGATCATAGGACAAAGAATGGTGGTATGCAGAGGCATGCGGGATCCAAAATGGTTTAGCTGAATTTTTCATAGGACTAAGAGGTTCAAGTGATTTGGTGAGGACAAGCTTGAGGATTCCATAGGGAATGAAGTGCCTATGAAGATGATGCATGGGTTGTAGAAGAGTTGAGACAAAGAGGAAAATAATAGTGGTGAGTCTAGAAACAATGTTGAGCGGGTCGTAAAAAATGAAAGGGATCGAAGAAGGCTTAAGGCCGAAGAAGCTTCTACGAACAAAACAAGGGTGACTAATGTAGGAGTTTCGAGGAATTTGCCCGAGGAAGTTGCTCCAACACTACATAGGGGAGCCATGTTTTGAACTCCCTAGGGAAAGAATGGAGAACATCATTGTAGGAGAAGGAAGTACATTCCAACGAGAAGACACTCGATCTAGGAGGTTGGATGTGGGATCCGAGAAATTGGATCGAGGCTATTTATCACCAATCATTGGTGTGGAGTGTAAAGGATGATTGGGATGGAAGAAGATGTGGGAGAAGTGCAAGAGAAAGAAAAAGATTTGGCAAAAGGAAAATGCAAAGCTCCTACGAGGTGAAGAAAAGGGTTGCAGAGCTTGTAGGGAAGGTTGTGTTGGAACAACTACAAGTGTGGGATGGCATAGGAGAAAAAGGAATGTAACCAACATCTAAGTTGAAGTTAATTATGGTGCACATCTTAAAAGAACTTCCCGCATAGAATTCAAACGAAAAAGATCTTAAAGCCTAAAGGAAGGAAGGTGGTGGAGGCTAAGAAGCAATTTACTTATAGCTTAGAGGAGGTGGCGATCGAAATCAAATCCATGCGGATGGAAGTCCAAGAAGTGGCAAGAATGAAGGATGGGTTTTGGAAAAATAAGTTCATTGTAGACCACACGAAGGATGAAGAAGAGGCACGATGGCAATCGGGCGTGCACGTTCATGCAGAGGTAGATGGACAAACAAATTGAGCTGATTGAAGAGAGATACCGACTTAGAACAAAGATGGAAGACATGGGCACTATACTAAGGGAGTTTTTAAAGAATTTCCGAGAAAAGGAAATCATTAAAGAAAAGGCCGTGGATGACCATTATGAGTACTACCAATGATAGTGGGAGGTCATACCGTAAACATTGATGGATATTACCAAAGAAGGGTTCTTAGAGGAAATGACAAAGGAAATGCAAACCCCGCATACGTTGCTAGTAGAGGCATGTGAACACTGTAAATTTTTCAAGGATGAGTTATATAGGGAAGTAGTTGAAGTTTTGAGAAGAAAAATCATAATGGTGTGATGTGAGCAAATCGGGTTTACCTTATCCGGGGACAGTGAAGAATTTTAGTATGGGAAAATATTGACTCCAAGAAAAGACACCAAGTTTTTCTTTCATGTAAGAGTCCAAGTATACTTCTGCGCAATTGATATATTTTAACCTAATGACTTGGTCATGTGAAAAGCGAATGAAGGAAAAGGTTGTGTGTGAGTTAGGTGTGAAGCATTAGGAAAAGGCCGGAGGATGTCATACCGCAAAAATCGATGGATGTTACCAAAGAAGGGTTTTAAGAGGAAATGATGAAGGAAATGAAAAGCCCTGCATACGTTCTAGTAGAGAGGTACGTGAACAATGGAAATTTTTAAGGATTGGTTATGCGGGGAAGTAGTTGAAGTTTTGAGGAGAACAATCACAAAGTTTTGACATTAGCCGTCGGGTTTACCTTATATGAGGACAATGAAGAATTCTAGTATGGGGAAATATTGACTCCAAGAAAAGACACCAAGTTTTTCTTTCATGTAAGAGTCCAAGTATACTTGCCGCGTGCAATTGAGATATGTTTAACCTAATGACTTGGTCATGTGAAAAGGGAATGAAGGCAAAGGTGTGTGTGAGTTAGGCGTAACCATTAGGACAAGGCTAGAGGATCTTGGCATATCTCCATAGATATCGACAAGTGGTTCAATGTTGCACAAGAGGACATGTGTTAACAACCGGCGAGGGGTTGCGGATGGCACAAGGTCAAAGAGATGGAGAAAGCACATGGGGGAACCTTTTGGATACACGGAGTGCGTGGCAAGTCAACGCGAACTAGACATCCTCTATGGTATCCCAAAAGGCATCTTAGAATATTCAAAAGCCAACAGCAAAGTTGAGTGGTTTTGGGAATTTTATAAATACCCCTATGAGACCTGTCATTGTAGGTTTAGATCTTCAGGAGTGCAAACATTATCTGAAAAATTATTGATAGAGAAATATGATTGTCGTTGATCTAACCATTTATCGAATTCAACAATGTTAAATTTTCCTTCAAACTAAGGAATGCCAACATTTACTTGTACCTTGAAGGGTGTTGGACCTCCGAAGGGTTTACTTGATGCGGTTGCAGTTGTGGAGGTGGGGCCAATTGCAGGTATGACCCATGAGGGGACATCGACAAAGCTGTGAAAGCATCTCCCTCCTTTGCTACTCAAGGGCTTCATCAAGTAATTCTTTGATGGGATCTCCCATTTCTTCGCACGTTGATTGAGGTCATTTGAAGCGGCAAGGAAGGTAATCGAAGGATTGTGAGTCTCGACACCGTGCTTTTGGGATTCTCGATCTCGCGCGTTCTAACATGCAAGAGTGGAACAAACCTCCTTTGATACAACATGCTGGTTCTATGGTGCTTAATGTGCTATAACAGTCAATTCACAATGTAAGAGCTTATAAATAAACTAATTTTATTGCAATTCGAAATGTATACAAATTGACAAACTTCATAAGATAGATGTATGCCTGGAGATCTATCTCCTTATTCAAAACAAGCCGCTTTATAGCTATACAATGGAGAATATGAAAAACTGCTAAAAATAGAATATGAAGGGTTTTGGATAGGAACTGAAAGGTAATCCTATACGGAGACCATTCATATCCACCTTAGGGGTGAATTTAGAGAGACAAAAGTGTTAAAAATCCAAACTCTATCCTCTTATTACTCTATTTTTAGTGCTCCTTGTTGGGGTCATATCTCCTAGCTTGTTGACCTGATTTTGCGAACCACAAGACCTGCTGGAAAGATGACAGAGAAAACTCGAAAATAGCCACTACGACCATAGCACTTAGGCTATTATTGTACAATATGAAGCCCAAGAATGCTCTAAGGACCCTCAAAAATGCAAAATACTAAAAGCTGCTAAAAACCTGCTAAAATTAGATTTAAAGACTTCCCATAAATAGCTTTTCAGAAGTCCTGTTCAGGATCAGTAAAACAAACTTCTTCATGACTCGCATCCTCCTTCAAGCCAGAATAAGTGAACATTTGAAATACATATTTCTTGTCATTGTATTCAGGCTCCCAGATCTACATTCATTGGCAACGGACCATCCTTCTTTTATGTAAATGGCTTCTAATGTGAAAATATCTCAATAAAGCATCATTATTTCTAACAAAATGAACGTTTAATAGTCACTACCTTTAGGGTTGTAACAAGAAATTGTAGCAAATGAAATTCTTTAGTTTTGGAGCTTTAATAAGGGTTTGAAAATTGAAATGTAACTTGAGTGGTATGTTAAGAGTTCTTATCCACACTATATATGGTTCTTTCAATTCTCTGCCAGATATAGTGTCAAACTTTTGCTACAATAAAGGCCATAAGGGCTATACCTCAGCAAGGGTCGAAAAAAGTGAAAATACATTAAGATTGTGATTCATGTTTTACTTATTTCTTTTACTCATCAAGTGAACAGGAATAGTAAAATAAATATTAATGTTTTGTAACTTTGTAACATTACATTCTATTTTCTTTAGCAGTTACCAGAAATAACTCTTTGTGGATTCTATTACAAGAATTCAGATATCTACAGAGTTGGATGTCTTGTTCAGCTTGCAAGATGTAACTTTATGTTAAATTTCTTTAATAGTTACTGGGAATAAGATTTTATGGTGACTTTCAAAAGTGAGATATTTAGGGTTGGATATTGTCTTCATGTTTCTATATGTAATTTTATATAATATTATATTTTAAATGTTACTATAGACATTTCTTTGTGGTTGTTGCATTCAGGTTTCTACAGTTCTTCTAAGTTGCGCCTTTCTATATGACATATTTTGGGTGTTTATCTCACCTAAAATATTTCATGAAAGTGTGATGATTGTGGTGAGTATTCATCTTTAATTTACCTTGTTTACAACATGTGATCAGATGTTTTTTCAATTATTGTTGAAAATAATTTATAGAAATAACTCTATTGGTGGATCAAGCCTGGATGTTTTTCTTTGTTATGTCGCAGGTTGCCCGTGGTGATAGAAGTGGGGAGGATGGAATTCCGATGCTACTAAAAATTCCACGCTTGTATGATCCATGGGGTGGCTATAGTATCATTGGTTTTGGGGACATACTTTTACCAGGATTGCTGATAGCCTTTGCATTAAGGTACAACTGTTTTAAGTACATGTTATATTATTTATGGAGTATCATAAAGAAAGATTTGTTAAGTACATGCTATCTTGCTTTAGAACCCTTAGGAGCTTTCTATTCCATAAAGTGTGCATATATTATAAATGTCATATACATAATGAGTGTTTTTTGCGAATTTGTAATGATTAATAATTTGCCTAAAACTAACATTTTTAGCCACGTGATAGTACGGTTTTTCCTTGGACCGTTGTTAGGGGTGCTCATTGGGTTGGTTGTCGTCTCTTGACTCTATAGTGGTTGCTAGCTTTGCACTACTCATTCTTATATTTAGTAATTTATCATTGTTACCTAAGACTCGGGACAAGGTTTCGGCATGGCAACAATTTTCCAAAATTTTGGGATGGCAGGGGGACGGTGGGAGGAGCGCTAGGGGATGGCTATTAAAATAATATATAAAATTATAAATATTAAAAATTACAATTCTAAAAATTATGTTAATAGTAGTTTGTGACAGTCCAACATCTACATCCGTGCTTGAACATTTCGTATTCATATATCACTCTTGATTCTTTTTGTCTTTGTAATACAATACAATTGGGTTATGGTTAACTGGTAAATGTTTTGATCTATGCCTTATTGTTTTTATCATCTACACAACGTTTGTCGTCATATAGGCTTTATAAGTTTGTTAAGTGATCGGGGCTTCCAAGTGAATTATAATTAGATTTATAATTTTATACATACGAGACTTTTTTTTTTTTTTTTTCAAATAGATATTTCCAAAAGCGTCTTTTGCTACAAGAGTACAATAGATCCTCATCCTTCCCCTTTTTTTTTTCATTTTCAAGTTTATTGGAGCTCAATGTAATGGTGCAATGCTAGATTGAGGCCATCCATGACCCTGGGGTTGGGAAATTTGTAGAGAAGGTGATCAAGTGTGAAACCTTTCAATGTGTTGGCTAGATTTTCTGCATAGCATCAAACCTAGGCAGTCATGAGATAAATCTCCCTCATTTAACTGGTGAGGCTTCCGTGTCAGATTTGTCAATAAAAATGTGTTATTATCTATCAGGGGTTTTACTTTAACCACTTAGTTCATGAACCATAACTAAGAAGTTCTGCAGCAAGTAAGCAGCTGTTCAAGAAAGGAAGTATTTTATAGAAGTAAAGGAAATACAGAGAAGAAATGGGGAAGATGTGCATCCCAATTAGTAGATAGCAGAGCTAATTGCATGCACATAGAAGAAGCTTAATAGATATGAACACACAAAATTATAAAACAAAGGAAGCGCTAGATCTAGATCTAAAATAACACAAAGTTTATTAAGAGATCTAAGATTCAAAGCAAGAAACAAAGTATACCGTAACACAAAGTTCTCCGGAAACCTGCTCCTTTGTATTCCTTTGCTCCAAGTTGCTCTCAGGAGTTCAGACAAAGTCTAGAACTCGATTGATTGTTGCTACTACAATTTCGATCGATGCTTAACTCGGAGGTTCTTCTCCTACTTATAGAATGTAGGAGGGAAAGTACAAATAGAAGACTCAAACTGAACTAAAGCATGAACAACAAGTAAAGATGACATTTGACAATCATCCTCAACTAACTTCTTCTTAAGTGACACATGTATCACTTAACTAATAGAATGGTTCCACATGACTTCAAGTAATGGTTGTAAAACCAATAACTTAGAAGTTTTACAATTTCATCCGAGAACATAGAAAATAGAAGAAAGAATAGAAGAAGTCATGCCATTTGTAACATTTTATCTTCTTCTTGTTTACGATATCGAGATATACTTGTCGAACATGTAATTCATCATTTTTCCATCTGCTTTAGCCACTACTTCCTTCTCTCGTCCGAATTGCAAAGAACCCTTCATTCAACACTTTCTTTGCACGCTTCCACCTCTTCCAAATTCGGCCCAAACCTCGCAATGTTTGCTGCGCAGCGCCACCACGATCTTGATAGAATTCATCGTGAAAGGCTTGGTAGCTTTATCAATTCTCTTTTGTACCGCCAAGAGAACCTTCCAGGAATTAGGCACTTCGTTAGAAACAATCCGCACGTATGAAGTAACACCTCCGTCCACTCTTTCCTCGGTGAAAGAAATGATACTGTCTCGGTATATCGATGTTCTACTCTCAAGTGCCTCGCATGCTCTTCAACAAAACTCGCCCAGATTTCCAAGCGGAAAGATACCGCAAACTCTATTGCTTCCCTTCTCGAGTCGATCATGCAGTGCAAACTGCTCCGCAATCAATACATCTCTCGAACTTGTTGATCTCGCCAAAATACTCAAAGTTACTCTCTGCAACCGTATTCATGCCTTCTATGTTTTCCATCGGTTGCTTTAGTTGATTTCTTTGCATCGTTCATAACCTTTAGGTGGTCGGCACTTCCCTAAGTTGTATAGAAGCTTGACGAATAATCGATCCTTCCATTCGCCAATAGCCTTTACTTGATTGGTCAAGGTCCTCCATTTCTGCATAAGATGATCACTCACCGCTTTGAAATGGGTGAATGGAAGGTTTAACAACCTTGGCAATGATCTCACATAATTGAGATACTTGCTTCTCGCAGACTCTTCTTTCTCTACCTTTTCACCGTCAAGCCTAAGGAATAAAGCGTCTATCAATGTCTGCGTGTCCTGCTTCAATCCTTCAGTGGTGGCTTGACCGAGTGGTACTTTGGTCACTGTCACATCTTCTGCCGTGAGCTCCTCTTCTATCTTTCCTTTTGCCGGAATTGATATCTCAGCAAACTTCTCTCCCGAATTCTCAATGATCAACCTAGAAGTTGCTTTAGCAACTTTAGGCCTTCTGTCTCTTCTGCTCAGATCCTGGAGTAGCTACAAGTCGTGCTCCTCTAAGTTTATCTCCACTCTCGCTTCTGGAACCAACTGCAAAGCCAACCATTCCGAGAAATTACTTCTCGGAGAGTTAGAAGTCGCCTGAGTGCACTACCATCTCTCTTTGTGCATCCTCTCCGCGAAAGTGCCAGTGCCACAGTGTTATGGCTGCCATCCTCTGAATCATCCAAGGACAAAGCTCTTTCGAACTCTGCCATCTGCAGCTTCAACATCTCCTCTGGAATGGGTGATGAACGAAGTGGCTGAGGAGAGAAGACGAACGTCGCCGGATTCAATGAAGGCATGGAAACGTCCTGCTGCTGCGGTGCAATAGTTGGTGAAGTACTGGGTACTGGAGAAGCCGGAGTCAAAGCTATGGTCGTAGAAGTGATCTTCTCTTTCTCTTGAGATCTTCTGTGTACTTTCAACTTCTCGGACCTTCTGCTGCTTTCTCCTTCATGCTTTCGCTTGAGGGAATCTCCTGTGCCGAAGTTGCCCGTGATTTGATTCATCAATGCTTCATCAAGGCAATATCCCTTCGTCAGCAACCAGTTTGAAGTATTCACCAACACAGCTCTCGACCTTTCTTCAATTGTGTTGCAGCCTCCCATGTTATTCTGCAGTATGGCTTTATCTCCTCCCATTTGATGGTAAGTGTCAAGTACCACATTCCCATCATCTTTAAGATCCGCAGTATCCGTGCTAGTCCAAAGTCGAACACTTGCTTTCTTTGACATGACCTCACCGAAATCTCTCTTTCTAACCTCGTACTCACTTCCGCACTTCATCCAGAAATCTTCTAACGAAGGCACATGTGCGTCATCTTCGGGAGATTGTCTTCTTGGCTACTCCAAATGGATCGAAGTTTAGCCGTGTAGGGAAGAATTCTTGCTCATACTCGGATAACATTTGCGCTTCCATCCCTCGAGCTCTGTGAATGCTAATGCAGCTGTAATATCCCATAGTGATTGGGAAGAAGCCCGTAGACTTGTGCCGCTTTGACTGAAGGTTGTGTAACTCCACAAGTTGCCTGCTCAGCTCCATGGCGATCAATCTATCATTCGGATACCTGGGCATCTTTATTGGTTCTCCAGAAAAGCCTATAACCCTGAGGTATGTGAAATCTGCAAATTGAATGAATAGACTTCCAATCTTGGACACGGCTTCCCACGCTTCCTTGCTTACCCTGTTGGCCTTCAAGTCTTTGTCTAGCCTGCAAATGAAATCATAGAAGAAGTCATCGTTGATCACTTTGAAGTCTTTCTCGCCTGTAGGTGCAGAAGTTGCGGGTAGCACTCGAAAATGGGGTCCTTAGAAAGAACACCACATCTATCCAGCTTGGAAAAGACACCTTGTGAAGTTGCAACATACACCAAGTATGAAGTCATCTTGAAGTTGAAAGTACGCTTCACGCCCGAAGTTGCTCACCGATATATGTCAGCTAATAATAATTTCCGACCAATTGATTATAGAATCAACCTTGTTGATTTCAATGGTCCTAATGAAAGCATACATCCATGTACGGAAAGTGTAGGCATTCGCTTCACCATTCATCCTGCATAGCAATTTGACGACATCATCTGCCTCTTGCACCAAATTGGACCGTGGAAGAGTTCTCGGGAACTTTGAAGGGGATCTAGGCTTCTTCATGAACCGGCTATTCATGATGCTCACACAATCAGCTCTATGCTTCTCCCACCTACTGTCAGCATCCTGAATGCTAATAGAAGTCACCACCTTTCATACTGGAATCTTCAAACAATAATTGATGAACTCTGCGTCCAAACGAATTATTGTCTTTCCCGAAGCATCACGCACTGATTTGGATGAAGGATGATAAGATCTAGTGCACTCCATCACGAACTCTGGCAATTGGGCTGTACATGGAAAAGCTGCAGCTCGGATAATTCCACTGCTTTTGACCGCACGCATGAGTGAAGTCTTTCCCGCTCTGGATCTATCAATCAAATCGGCAAGAGGTTCCGGGCCTAGATCTGTGTCTCCTATGTCTGCAAGTTTGGAAGCAATGCATGACTCCATCGTGCTTTCTTTTTCATCTCCCTTCGCCATGGCTTTGTCTATCTTCGTCTGAATAATTCTTTTTCTCCTTACTTGGCCGGATTTCTTCAATACTGGTGCAGATCTGGACAATTCTTCAGATTCGGAGGATATTTGCAATGTATTGGACATTGATAAAAACTCCTTTTCTTTTGTAAAGCACTTGTAATGAATTCCTGCAATTTATTTAGACAAAAATGGCCACCGGAGCATGAATAGTGAATTTAAATTATAAAAATCTGCACTTTTCAAGCCTGCTGCCCCAAAAATTGGTGTTTAATTTGCAGATAAAGAGAGCAAGAATCCTTTCAATCAACACCGAGCTCCCTGTAACACTGTGGAAATAGCTATACAGACAAAGATCAACCTCCTCCAAAGCATGCACCAAATCTGGAAGCTTTTAGCCTTGTTAGCACTTTTTCTGAACAAAATCCTTCCTTTAATGGGGGCGCACTTTTCCACTTGGCTGCAATTCTTCACCTGTGATTTGAATAATTCACCCATATGGCTGCCCATGCTTATATAACCTTCAGAATTCTATAATTAATAATTGCCCTAACAATTAAAGGGAATTAATTAATTAAAAATCATGCTTTTCTCTTTTAAAAATAGCATGGTTAAGGACAGCCATCCAATAAATTAAATTAATCCAATTTAATCCTTCACACATCACTTCACTTAAGCTTCACAGTGTGCTTTGACCATAGCCACTGAAAATAGAAATTAATTTAATGTTTTAATGCCTTAAAAAACATTAAATAATACCCAAATGGGGCGCACTTTTTGAGAGGAAGAGGGCAGCCATTAAATAAATTAATTTTAATGCTTTTAAACCCTTTCTTTTATTTCATCTTTGACTTGTTGACTTCCTCCAAGCTTGGGCGCACTTTTTGAGAGAATAGATTAATTAAAATAATAATTTCAAGGCTGCCATTCTCTCATCAAAGGGGCGACTTTTGCACATGTAATTTTATTTTTAAGAATTTTTTCACAATGGGATTCTTTACCCTGCAAGGCAGGCACTAAAATCCCGTGATCCACTTAAGTGATTTGACTTTGACAATGGGATTATTTACCCTGTAAGACAGCAGGCACTAAAATCCCATGATTTCACTTAAGTCACTTTCCTTTTATTTTATCATGAGAATTTTTAACCTGCAAGGTAGGCAATAAATTCCCACCGCAGCCTCTATTTTTCCCACTGCAGCTTAAGTGACTTTTATAACACGGGAAAAAGTACCCTGCTGGCAGGTATAAAAATCCCACCTGCTCTGCGGCTTATATTTTTCATCGCAGCCTTAAATCCTTTGTTTTCCAAAATGCGCCCATCCCCGAGCAGGGGTTTTTTCTGCACGACTTCGCTTTTTCCAGTGATCCAGACTTCCGATGACGACTTCCTCTGGGCGTAATGTGCGTATATGTTTTTCAGTTGCTCCGAGGCCAAAAATCGGGCTTACCCGACAAAGGAATTGCTCAGAGAATTTCTGAGACAACTAAACAGGACACCACAAAAACACGAAAAATTGCCAAAAGTTACAAATAAAACCCAAAACTTAAAATAAGTTAAAACCCTTCCGGCACATAGGAATAATAACATATTCGCTCATAATAGAGTTAAAACAGAGCGCAAATAGTCTCATACGGGCTCAAAATAATTAAATACAAATTTTCCATGAGACAAATCCCGATGATGAGAATAAAACAATTTTGGGCATCCGGGTATTTGGCGAAAAAGGCTAATATGGCTCTTTGGGATTATCTTGACGCAATACAAGAACTTTCGTGCAATAAAAACACCAAATGACCCATTATTTTAAAAGTAAATTTTTTTTTGGATAGGGTAGTCGCAAATTTTGTGGTGAAATCGAGTGACACCACAATGGGAAAAATTATTTGACAAATTCAAGATAAGCGGCCTTGGAACCACCCAAAATCAGGTTCACCATCCGAAATAACAATATTAGCTTTACTTAATTTTTTTATTTCAAAAAGTCAGTTTTTAAAGAGAGTGAAAAAACAAAAACAGAAGATGTTGGGGATGTCCTGATGTACACGACATCCCCCAAAAGGGGGATGTTTGAAATGTCCCTTGATATTGGGGGACGTCTCGAGGCACCCCCTTGAAAACCGCCGCACAGAAACGTGGGGGGACCTTCCCCCCGGTCCCACTATCCCTAAATGTCGGGACATCCGAGACGTCTATTTTTTTGGGGGTGCGCGTCCTTGCATAACAAAGTGTAATTTATACACTTGCATGTGCAGAGGAATATGAGAAATAATCTGATTCATCATCTAAAGTTCGTGCGGTGATTGTAATGTGATATGCTAAACAACTTGCTAAATAGCAGCAGATTTTATTTTTCCTTAGTTAAAAAGGGACGTGAACGATGAACTGCTTTCTTTTCAGCAAGTAATTTTTGTACATGCTAAGCTGAAGTTATGACTCATTTATGCATAATTTCTTTATGTATACACATAGGAAGAAAGACATAATTTATATTAATATCCATAAATGGCCAAACTAGGTCAATGGAGCTCAAAAGTACATCCCCTAGCATTAGGAAGGAGCAAAGAATGAGACTCAAACCAAAAGAAACAGAAAACTGCAGGCTAAAATCTAGATACAAAACAACCAAATCTTTTGACTTACTAGAGGGGCGAACCCAAATAGAGTAAACGCTAAATATGTCGAGGACACCATGATGAAGTAGCACCACTACAAATAACCATTTAGAGAAGAGACATTGCTAAAGAATATAAATCTGATCAAGACCATGGCTGGAGGTGAAAGGTTTTCTTAGAATTTATTTGGATGCCGAGAAGATGAAGGACCGAAATCCTCACCCGCCACCAAGATAAAGGCCATTTAAAATTTGATAATGCCCATATAGGATTAACCAATGTTTGCACCATTTTTGGCATAGGTAAATTTTTGTAGGTCTTCAAGAAAAATTTGGCTTATTCCAGAATATTTGTATATGCATAGTCTAAGGTAGGCTTATGTGTCAAATTATTTTCTTATCTTTTAAATTTTTGTGTTTCTTGTGGGTAAGCAATGTGTGAATACGAGTCTTATGTTTGTCACAATGTTAATGTCTATGTTGTATGGGTTTGTATTGGGTCTTTTAATTTTTTCTATGATTACTATAGGCTTGTGTCTTCCAAGTCATCAGAGAACTTTGGGTTTATGTATACTATTGGTCCGAGTCGTAATATACCAAGCCCCCTTAGTGGTCAAGCCTTTATAAACCCATAATTTGTTTTTTCAAAAACATAATATTCTTTTGGATAAAAGATTCATTAGCCAATGATACAAAAATACCTTTCTTGCAGTAGGGCTAGTATTAGTGAGCATGTTGATCAAATCCCGTAAGCGAGATGATTGTGGAATCTTTGATGGTACATTGTGATCATTCATGTCCATTATGGCCCTAGCAAAGTTGAGGATAGTTAGTAGGCCCATAAGATCGAAGTGTATTTTGATTATTCAAAGCAAGTGGTGGACTCCTTTGATCCATGCGGGTTCAAAGTGTGGTCTTTTTGGGATCAATATATATGTTAGTAGGGGTTATAATAGAAAGCATGAAGCACACACTTAATAAATTTTTAAGTTTGAGATTAATATTTTGACGGGTGTGTTGGCTAGATTTTCCGCATAGCTGAAAACCTAGGCGGCAATGGGAGATAAATCTCCCTCATTTACCGGTGAGGCTTCCATGTCGATTTGTCAATAAAAATAAGCTAGTATCTATATGAGGGTTTTACTTTAACTATTCGGATCATGAACCATAGTTATATAGCTCAGCAAGTAAGTTTTGTTTAAGTAAGTCGTGGGTAGCACTCGAAAATAGGGTCCTTGGAAAGAACACCACATCTATCTAGCTTGGAGAAGATGCCTTGTGAAGCTGCTGCATATACCAAGTAGGAAGTCATTTTGAAGCTGAAAGTATGCCTCACGTTCCGGAGTTGCTCACCAATGTTGTCGCTAATGATTTCCGACCAATTGATTATTGAATCTGCTTTGTTGATTTCAATGGTCCTGATGAAAACATACATCCATGTGCGGAAGGTGTGAGCGTTTGTCTCGCCATTTATCCTGCATAACAATTTGGCAATATCGTCCACCTCTTGTACTAGATTGGACCGTGGAAGAGTTCTTGGGAATTTGGAAGGAGATCTGGGCTTCTTCATGTATCTGTTGTTCATTATGTTCATGTAGTCAACTCTATGCTTCTCCCACTTGTTGTCGGCATCCTATATGCTAATAGAAGTCACCACCTTTCGTGCCGGAATCTTCAAACAATAATTGATGAATCGTAAGGCCCAACCGAATTATTGTTTTCTCCGTAGGATCTTGGATTGATTTGGATGTCGCTTCCAAAAGTCCCATGATTCACTTCAAACCCTCTTTTTCCAAAAATGTGGCCAGCCCAGAAGAAGCTTTTGGTGCACGACTTCTTCTTTTCTGAGAAAACCAGACACTTGATGGCGAATTCCTTCTGGCACAACGTGCATAGGTGATCTCCAAATACTCTAGGCCAAAAATCAGGCCAAACCGAAGAAAGGAATTGATCCAGAGAAATTTCACGTAAAACGAAACGGAAAACACAAAAACACAAAAAGTTGCGTAACCCACAAATAAAGGCAAGGATTCATTCTCGGTTAAAACCCCCTCTTGGTATATGGGAATAATGAACGATCACAACGGGTTAAACCGAGCACAAATTGCTTCAAACAGGCTCAAAATAATTAAAAACAAATTTCCGCAGCAGTGAAACCCCAACGTAATAAAAACAATTTTGGGCATCTGGGTATTTGTCGAAAATGACTTATATGGCTCCTTGGGAATATCTTGACACATTACAAGAACTTTCTGGCAATAAAAACACAAAACAACCCATTATTTTAAAAGTACGATTTTTTTAAATAGGGTAGTCCCAGATTTTAGGGTGATATCTGGGGACACTGTGGTGGCATATTTTGCAAATATTGTTTGACTTTAGCTTCTGTGGATTGCGTGGCTAAGAATTCATAGGATAAAAGATTCTCCTAGAACAAAGATAGTGTTGGATTTTGGCCATATCAAATCAGGATCGTTGATCATTGATGAAGGTTGACTAGTAGCTAACAATCAAGGCGGTCCTTTGATTAGATTTTCGGGCGTGCCACGATAGCAAGATGGTGGTGCTTTAACAAACAACAATACAAATAACATTAGCTCTTGCCATGAGAAATACCTTGATTTTTGGTTTGTGCGTTAGAAGTGATTGATGGACCCAATGTTTACTATTTTTGTACTTATAGTATTGTAGTTAGTGTGCAGTTTTAATGAGCCCCTATCTAAATGTCTGCGTTGGATCAAATTACTCCCTTTACATGATTATCGAGACAAGGTATATTTAGCAAAGTTCCAAGAAAGATGACCATCAATGCCATAAAGCTTAGATGTTGCATTATTGCCAAATGGTATCTTATTGGTCTTGCGGTGCTAATGCTAGTTAGAATGTGCTTAACTAAGAAAGACATATAGCTCTCGGATGTAGATCAAGGGTTGAAAATTCGTCAAGGGCTAATGGATTAGTATCCTAAAGTTAGACCTAAGCTTTGGCATTGCACTTTAACAAATATTCAAGC
Organism: Taxus wallichiana var. yunnanensis; assembly: GCA_018340775.1. Lineage (NCBI taxonomy): Eukaryota > Viridiplantae > Streptophyta > Pinopsida > Cupressales > Taxaceae > Taxus > Taxus wallichiana. Next base: position 465,658,673 of record CM031237.1, read on the forward strand.
ATTTGTTACTTCCCAAGTCGAGATAGAATATGATCATCATTTTTCAAATCCTAAGCTTGTGCGCCTTTAGACACATTTAATAGTTTAGTGCCCCTCTTTTCCATTACGTGAATCGCTTGGACAAGGCCTCATTATGAGCTTACAAGAGAGATGACCATTGATCACATTTCATCGATGGTCCGAAATCAAAGACGACGAGATTTTGTGGAAAGCAATCACAGAGAACATCGAGAAGAGAATTTGCGAATTTGTAATAGAAGTGTCTATGCACCATATCGTGATGCCCCCTTCTCAATGCTAACTCCCTTTCAAGACCTTGAGCCCATTCCACTTCCCATCGGCAAAAAGGGAATGAGCAAGGGAAGTTAATATCACGTTTTTCAGTTGTTTTTGTTAGCTTTGCATTCATTTTTAGTAATTTTGTAAGTATAGTCAGGTCAGATGGGAAAGGAGAATAAGCCAAATCAAAAATAGAAGAAAAAGGAACTATTATGTCCCCAAGAAGGTCGGTCTTCTTTAGAAGGTTCTAATTGGTTTTTGGCACCACCTTTAGTTATTTAAAAGGTTCACTTGGCTTGGAAAAGGTGATGCATACTTTGGAATTTTTCTCTTCGAGTTGGGAGCATGTTTACTTTCTCTCTCATCGATTGAGGACGAAAACCCTCTTGGAAGACCTATTGAGAACAAAACCTCTCAATAGTAGGCTGGTTTGAGGACGAAACCCCTCAAGCTTGCAAGGTTGATCTCATAAGGAGTTCGTATTCAGTTTTGAAGGCATTTCCAGCCCTCTCCTAGGGTGGCGACTTGCCCTAAGGTGGTGTTTGGGGTCTTCTAGGGCATGACAACTTCAAATTCAGCCATCATAGTGCTTGTCATATTTTTAGTATCTATAATTTTCATTTGTACTTCATTTTGAGGCTTGGAAACGTTCATTTTCAGACATATTTGTAAGAGTAGTCACTGCTGTTAATTAATTAATTTCCAGCTGATATTAAATTGGTAAAAAGATATATTTTCCGGTGCTTTTCTCTTGCAATCATTTCCAGATTTGAAGAATATTATTTTGAAGGGTTTTAAAATTATTTCCAACAAGTTTGTGGCTGATTTCTATCATAAAATAAATATATTTACAGCCTGCTGCTAGGATTTGGAATTTAATTTTAGTTTGCTTCAGTTTACTATTTGGATTGTGCAAGTTCTTTGGTTTTTAGTTTCAGCCCAGAAAAGGGGCATTACAATATCATCTTAATGTTGAATGAAAGCAAGATCTTTTAAACTAGTCGTATAGAGTGAGAAGATGCCATTGGAATTAGTCATATTGGTTTTGAAAGAAAGGTGTAGCCAAAACCAAAATTTAGTATGAGGTTGATGTGAGTTGTTACATTTATAAATTATTTAGCCTTTAAGCATAGAAGAGAGGAGTAGAATTATGAGAGAAGGATCCAAAGGATGTGGAACGACCAAATTGTGTTTTACGAGCCAAAGTGGAGGTTGGAAAACAAAGGAAAGGCTTCCAAATAAAGGGGATGACTTGTCCCGGTTGTATAAGGATGAATACGGAATGTCAAGGTTTGCATATTATTCATGCTAGATATGGATCTTTTTACCAAAGTTGGACTAAAAGAGTCTTTGATACTCCATCTTATAGCAGGCAGCCTATTGGCCTAGCTCAATCCATGGCCTCTATTGCTTGTCATCTTTGTGAGTTTTTCAAGTGGTGTTGCTTTGGACAAACTCTTGAGAAATGGCATTTGTGATGCAAGAGGGTTTACCATTGTAGATTTGTATCTTGATGCCATCTGTAGATTCTTTTATCTAAAGGGCGATATTGGAATTATTGATACAACATTGATGAAGACTATGTATACCAAATTTGGGTTGAGAAATTATTACTTGAAGAACCACTACGAATAACGTAAAATTTCTTTCCCTCCAAATCTTCCAATCCTTGGATATATAGTTGAGCCCCTAGAGAAAAATTGGTTCAAGGGATACTTTTCTGATAGTATCTCAATGCTATCTCAAATATTTGGGCTAGTCAATGGTTACACGACTGATAAAAATGTGCTAATGATATTGGCTAAAGCTCTCGTGTACCCTCACTTCCAAAATGACTGTGGGGCATATCTATCAAGGGAGATTAGTGCCGCTTTAATCAATGGAAGCCCATGGATACATTCAGGTATTACTCACAACTTGTATATATATTTTCGTTTAAGAACAGTGATAGGTTTCCCAACCTTGGCACTTTGAAATAGGGTAGACTGACTTATTGGCCAACATTTAACCTTTGTGTTCTATTGTCGACTAGGAAAAGCTGCTTCAATTTCAACTTCTATGATAGGTTTCTTGCTTCTGCATATGACATTACATTCAGGAGGAAGCCTTTAAGGTTTCCCAAGATCTACAGGGAGAAATTAAGACTTAATGCTTATGGGAGGGATGCATACAATGTTGGAGATTGGTTTTCTTCCATCCATGTGCATACTTTAGGATACATGGGTCTGTGTGTGGGCCTTCAAGGCTGTCTAAGTATCTCACGAACAAGTTATTTGCGATGGCGTTCATTAGGTAGATGGTAATTGTCAATATTAAATTTTATGGAGAAAATAACACTATATTGGTACAACTAAATGTACAAAAAGATGGCTACATTGATGAAGAGTATGTATACCAAATTTGGGATGAAAAATATAACTTGAAGAACCACTACGAACAACGTAATATTTCTTTCCCTGCAAATCTTCCAATGCTTGGATATATAGTTGAGCCCCTAGACAAAAATGGTTCAAGGGATACTTTGCTGATAGTATCTCTATGTTATCTCAAATAATTGGGCTAGTCAATGGTTACGTGGCTGATGAAAATGTGCTAATGATATTGGCCAAAGCCCTCACTTACCCTCACTTCTAAAATGACTATGGGGCATATCTATCAAGTAAGATTAGTGCTGCTTTAATCATTGGAAGCCCATGGATACATTTAGGTATTAGCACAACTTGTATATATATTTTCGGTTAAGAACAGTAATAGGTTTTCCAACCTTGGCATTTTGAAATAGGGTAGATTGACTTCTTGGCCAACATTTAACCTTTGTGTTCAATTGTTGACTACGAAATTCTGCTCCAAGTTGCATTTTACGTATTTTAACTTCTATGATAGGTTTCTTGCTTCTGCATATGACATTACATTCGGGAGGAAGCCATTAAGGTTTCCCAAGATCTTCAGGGTGAAAATAAGACCTAATGCTTATGGGAAGGACGCATACAATGTTGGAGATTGATTTTCTCCCATGCCATTTACATTAGGATACATGGGTCATGTGTGGGCCTTCAAGGCTGTCTAAGTATCTCGCGAACAAGTTGTTTGCTATGGCGTTCATTAGGTAGATGGTTTTTGTCAATATTAAATTTTATGGAGAAAATAAAGCTATATTGGTGCTACTACTTGTGCAAAAAGATGGCTTTGAGTTTGAACATTAGGGAGGCTTGGACAAGGCCAAGGAGAATTTGAACATTGATTTTCATTATGTTAGGAAGAAGTACTAGGATCTATAAATGACAAAATGTTGTAAACAACTTTAGGATTCACCATGGAAGGTCCATCATCAAACATGAATTTTGTCCCAAGGAAGATCCTCTTAAGAATCCATTTATTGAGTAGATGCTCAAAATAGAATGACAGAGTTTGCTAAGATTCAAACCAAGGAAGCCAAGAGGATGTTAGGAAACCCCTCATATATTGATATGTATTTAGGAGTGTTGCATGAATTTAATCGAATGACAGAGTTTGCTAAGATTCAAACCAAGGAAGCCAAGAGGATGTTAGGAAACCCCTTATATATTGATATGTATTTAGGAGTGTTGCATGAATTTGGCACACATTTTTCTGTGACACGGATACAGCCTAAATACCATATCTACACATATATGGGCAGTCTTGGAAATGGTACCCCTGGTCATTTGGAGCCGTACCCAAGTCAAGGCAAAAGAATAAATAAAAGTGATCTCTTAACAAACTATACCCCAAATAGTAAAAACCCTAATACAAGTTATGAATCATCACTTGTCAACCCCTAAAACCACCAGCAAATGTATTTGAGAAGCAATTTTCAGCAACAAGGGGGTCCTCAAGTAGCAAAAGCGGAGCAGTTTGACACAGATTACAAGTATGCCCTTTTCTCATTGTTTTTCTTTGCTTGCAATTTGTTGTAGATTTTTGTTTGCCCTTATCTTGAATTTTCTAGTGATTTTCTAATTTGCTGCCAATGTGCAATTTTTCTGTGCTTGGTTTGCTTCCCTTTAGTGCCGCCTACTGCATTTTTTCCTGCTTGTTTATCGTGGAAAAAATATTATATTAACTTTAATGTTGCATTCCGTGTTAGTGTTCAGGTTTTTAAAATTACATGTCAAGTCTTTCAATAGTAATGATTTTTGTATTTACTATTTAGTTAAGTAGAATACAAATATATTACATAGATATTTCTTTTTAGATTGTGCATTTAAAAATAATAATAAACATTAATAATATTTAACATTTATTGTTAGATGTTAAATGATTTTTAACATTAGATATATATTTTTATTACTCGAGTGAGGGTTTATGGGGGTTCCTCACCCATCATGTTAATATCAGAAGACAAAGTATTACACCTTGAAATTCCTTATGTTCAGGCTGCCACTTATATCTTTAGTATTAAGGCCGCTATTTTATCTAAAGACCATGCCTATATAAACTGCTTTGGATTCCAACCTTGCCATCAAAGACACAAAAACCAGCAACTACGCAATATAAAAAATATTAACAGAAAAAGGAATTACATCCACAAGGCAAACATTGAGCCAAAGACAGTCAACGTTTCAGAACCTGCTGCTTCCTCTTCACTTGCTGCACCACATCATTGCCGGATGTCTTCACAAATTCAATGTTCTTGATGTTGGCCTCTGAAAACCCTTCATAATGCAGCAATTGGATATCCTGCATGGGTTCTGCCAACGCTGCTCCAAATTGGCATAGTTCCTGTTACTTTCCTAGTGTTTGAAGATTTCCCAACTTCCTCATTCCTAGTTGACCTGCCATCTATCTTGCCCAGGTCCTCAAGCTCAAAACTGCTTGCCAATCTTTTGAGTATTTTGACTTCTTTTTCTCTTGATTCCCCCATAGTTATATTAGAGCTGGGTGCAAAGATTTCAAACTGTCAATGGAGAAGCTGAAAATATAAGGATGGAAACATATCTCCTGTAGACGTGATTAAAAGTGGACATAATGTCCTTCATCATTTCCACAAAAGCAACCAGCTGGAAGAAACTTCCTTAGATTGAATAATTGAGATAATCTTCAAGCAATCCTGTGACTGGGCTGTGGAATGATATCTTCCTTTTCTATAAGTAAAGAAAGAAAAGAGGCTCCATTGGCAGTAGCAAAGAGACATGCTGAGATAGTGAGAAAAAAAATCAATACAATGAATGGTGTAGGGATGTAAGCTTCCTCTTCACATGTTAATATCCCCTTGGATCATCTTTCCAAATGAGTATGGCATTAATGCAGCTCATGTCCTCTTTTGCGAGCATCTGATTACCGTCGCTAGGAAGCTAGGTACGCTCTGTGAGGCCCCTGTGGGGCTGGGAAATGGGTACGTCATGTACCCAATATGGATACTTGCCATAATACAGAGGGAGGATGTGTAGGGTATGTGGGATAGCACCCTGGTACATCATTCAATGTACTTGGGTATTGTCCCATGTACCGTACACGTATTTTAGGTGAACCTATAGGTAAAACAGTGCAATTAATATATTTTTTCTTTTCTTGGGTCAAAAAAGTGAAAAACCTTTTAAAAGGCGAAAATACAAACCCTAACCTTAAAAGACTCTCCCCAAATTCTTTTTAAACAACACATTTACCTCACATTCGATTCTTCCATAGCACTTTTTCTCTCTCACCTTCAGATTTTCAATTTCTTAGTGCTGATCCTACACCACTTGAAGTGCCAAATACTTTAAGGAGCTTGTAACAAAGAGGATAGGTGATTCAAGATAAGTCTGAGTGGTTTTATTTGTTGTTTTTGAGTTTGTATTTAGTAGCTTGTGTTCAATTTATTTGTTACTGTTTTAAACATTCTCTCAACCTCTAGCTGTCAATATCTTTTTTTTTTGAAATTGTTAACCAGGTTATCTACAGTGGATTTAATTATTTTGAGTCCCATTTGAAGTAAATTGTGCTATGATTTAGTCTTGTTGAAATTTTGTATGTCAATATTCACATATACTAGTAGGGTTTTCACCAGAATGGATCCTGGGCTTTATCTGTGACTTCTGGCAATGTTTTGCGTTTTTGTTATTTTTCTCGTATTTTTCCCGTAGGTCAATTCCTTCGCCAGTACAGTCTGTTTTCTTGCTTGGAGTATCTGGAGATCATCTACGACCGCCATGCCAGAAGGAATCAGCCTCTGGAAGTCAAATTCTCTTTAAAAAGACGAAGTCGTGCACAAAAAAGCTTCTTCTGGACAGGTCGCATTTTTTGGAATGGATGGATTTAAGCTACAAAGTGAGATTTTTGGTCGTAGTAGGCAGGTGGGATTTTTGTACCTGCCTTGCAGGTACTTTTTCCCATGAAGGCAAAGTCACTTAAGTTATGATGGGAAAATTAGAGGCAACAGGCAGGCGGGAATTTCTTACCTGCCTTGCAGGTGAAAATTCCCATTGTGAAATAAAGAAAAATCACTTAAGGCATTGATGAGAATTTCTTACCTGCCTTGCAGGGTAAAAAATCCCATTGTGAAAGTCAAACAACTTAAGTGGATAATGAGATTTTTGGAGCTGCCATGCAGGGTGAATAATCCCATCCAAATTGACTTTTAAATATAGAAACCAGCCTTTGCCAAAAAGTGCGACCCCTTTGGAGCATTAATTAATTTATTTAATGGCATTTATTAATAGTCTCCCTTCCAATTTTGGCGCCCAAGGATGAGAAAAGTCAATGCATAAGGAGAAGTCAAAGAAGACTGGAAGTAGAATGCTAAAAATAAATTAAATTAATTTATTTAATGCAGCCCTAGAGCATGCTAAAAAGTGCGACCCATTTGGAGGATAAATAATGTTTTTGAAGTATTTATTAATGGTTTTTATTCCTAATTTTGGCGCATGGAGAAATAGAAGGTCAAAGCATGATGTGAAGTCAAAGAGAACTGAAGGAAGGAGGCTAAAAATAAATTAAATTAATTTATTTAATGGCAGCCATGAGCATGCAAGTTTAGGTGCCCAAGTTAAAGAGAAAACATGCTTATTAATTAATTAATTGCCAGGAATAGGAGAGACAATTATTAATTATAGAATGATGAAGGTTATATAAGCATGGGCTGCCATAATGATGAATTAATTAATTCTTCTAGCAAATGAGTGCAACCCGGACAGTTTTGGCGCCCAAAGGAGGAGGATTTTTGCTCAAAAAGTGTTTTTCATTGTCGGAAAGCTTCAAAGTTTGGCGCCTAGGGTTGGAGGAGCTTGATTTAGGCTTGTTTAATTATCTGCATATTGTTACAGGTGCCTAGGTGAAGTTGAAAATATTTATGCTTGCTTTGCATGCAAACAAAGCCTCAAATTTTAGGGCAGCAGACATTATATGCAGATTTTTATGATAAAAATCAAGTGTTCATGTTCCGGTTGCCGTCTTTGTCTGAATTAATTGCAGGTATTCATTACAAGTGCTTATATAATTGAAAGGGAGCTTAAATCAATGTTAGATACATTGAATATATCCTCCGAATCTGAAGAAATTCCCAGATCTGCACCAGTTGTAAAGAATTCCGGCCGAATAAAAAGAAAAAGAATTGCTCAGACAAAGATAGCTCCGGCCATGGCAAAGCGGGATGAAAGAGAAAGCTCAGCGGAATCATGCATTACTTCAGATTTGCTGACATCGGAGACACAGATCTAGGCCCAGAACCTCTTTCCGAATTGATTGACAGATCCAGAGCTGGAAAGACTTCTCTCATGTGGGCAGTCAAAAGCAGTGGAATCATTCGAGCTTCAACATTCCCATTCACAGCCCAGTTGCTAGAATTCGTCATGGAGTGTGCAAGGTCGTACCATCCACTATCCAGATCAATCGGGATGTTGCGGGGAAGACAATAATCCGGCTGGATGCACAGTTTATCAATTATTGTCCTGAAGATTCCAACATGATAGGTGGTGACTACTATCAGCATGTTGACGCTAGCAGCAGATGGGAGAAGCATAAAGTAGACTGTGTGGGCATAATGAACAACAGGTATATGAAGAAGCCCAGATCTCCATCAAGTTCCGAGGACTCTTCCACGATCCAATCTGGTGCAGGAGGTGGATGACATTACCAAATTGCTATGCAGGATAAATGGCGAAGCTAATGCTCACAACTTCCGCTCATGGATGTATGCCTTCATCAGGACCATTGAGATCAACAAAGCAGATTCTATAATCAATTGGTCGGAGATCATCAGTGACAACATTGGTGAGCAAGCTCGCGAAGTGTGAGGTGGACTTACAACTTCAAGATGACTTCATATTTGGTATATGCGCAGACCTCGCAGGTATCTTCTCCAAGTTGGATAGACGGGGTGTGCTCTCCAAGGATCCTATTTTTGAGTGCTATCCGCAGCTTACTGTGCCTGAATGCAATAAAGATTACAAGGTGGTCAACGATGGATTCTTCTACGGATTCATTTGCAGGCTGAATGGTGATCTAAAGACCAACAAGGTAAGCAAGGAAGCTTGGGAAGTTGTATCCCAGATTGGTAGTATCTTCATCCAGTTTGCAGACTTTACATACCTCAGGGTCACTGGCTTTTCGGGAGAACCAGTCAAGTTGCCCAGATATCCAAGCGACAGATTGGTCATCATGGAGTTGAGCAGACAACTCGTGGAGATGCATGACCTACAGTCGAAACGACACAAGTCTACAGGCTTCTTCCGATCACAGTGGGCTATTATAGCTGCCAGAGCATTCACAAAGCCAGAGGAATTGAAGCGGAGATGTTCTTTGAGTATGAGCATGAGTTCTTCCCAGCACGGTTGAACTTCGATCCATATGGGGTAGCAAGAAAGACAATCTCCCAGGAATATGTGCATGTGCCTTCGTTAGAAGATTTTTGGATGAAGTGCAGAAGCGAGTACGAAGTTAGGAAGAAAGACTTCAGCAGGTTATCAACGCGACAAGTGTTTGATTATGGATTAGCACGGATACCTGCGGATCTTACAGACGATGGGCCTGTGTTACTTGACACATACCATCAGATGGGAGGGGATAGAGCTGCACTTCAGGAGAACATCGGTGGCCGCACACATCGATCGAGAGAGGTCAGCCATTTTGCTCGTCAACACTTTGAATTGGTTGCGACAAAGGGGTATTGCCTTGATGAAGCTTTGATGAATCAGATCACAGGCAACCTCAGCACAAGAGATTCCATCAAAAGGAAGCACGAGGGAGAAAGCAACAGAAGACCTGAAAAGCTTAAAGTGCACAAGAAGTCTCATTCGAGGGAAAAGGTCACTTCTACGGCTATGGTGCTAGTTCCGACTTCTCCAGCATCAAGTACTTCACCAACTTTTGCACCTCAAAGCAGATATTGCCGTTCCTCCATTGAATCCGCAACATTTGTGTTTTCTCTCACCACTCCGATCAACACCTCTTCCTGAAGAAACGCTAAAGTTGCAGATGGCAGAATTTGAAAGAGCTTTGTCTTTGGACAATACAGAGGATGGTAGCCACGACACTGTAGCAGTTTCGGATGGAGAGGAACCAGAGCACGAGATGGTGGTACATTCGGCAACTTCTCATTCTCCGAGAAGCAATTTCTCAAAGTGGTTGGCTTCACAGTCGGTCCCAGAGGCTAGAGAGGAGATCAACTTGGAGGAACATGACTTGCAGCTGCTCCTGAGTTTGGGCGGAAAAGACAGAAAACCTAAAGTTGCTAAGGTGACTTCGAGGTTGATTATTGAGGAGTCAAGGCAGAAGTTCGCTGAGGTATCAGTTCCAGAAGGAAAAAGAAGAAGGGCGAGCTCACGGCAGACAGATATAACAGTGACCAAAGTACCCATAGGACAAGCCACTACTGAAGGATTGAAGCAAGACACACAGACATTGATAAATGCTTTATTCCTTAGGCTTGACAAAGAAAAGGCGGAAAAAGTTGAACTTCAAAAGCAGTGTCTCAGTTGTGCGAGATTATTGCCAAAGTTGCCAAATCTTCCACTCAGCCAATTTCAGCACATAAGCAGGTGAGTGATCATCTGATGCAGGAAGTGGAAGATGTAGGTAACCAGGTTAAAGCTATCGACGAATGGAAGAGTCTAATCATTTGCCAAGCTTCTGTACAACTCAGGGAGGTGCCGACCCGTCTAAAGGTTATGAAGGATGCATCGGTTCAAAAGCAACTAGTGACAAGCACGATGGACATGAACACAGTAGCTGAAAGTAACTTGAGTACTTTGGTCGAGATAAATAAGCTGCCGAGGGAGGTTTTGACTGCAGAAATGAATTGTGCCCGATGGATCGGTTGAAAAGGGGAAGCAACTTGAGTTTGTAGTTTCTTTCCGCTTGGAGATCTTCAGAATCATGCTGAAAAGGATGTGGGCACTTGAGAGTATGGCATCATCACTATCAGACAATGTCATTGCTTTCACCAATGAGGAAGTGGTCGGGAACGTTTCTTCATACAAAAGGACCATTCCTAGCAAAGTGCCTGATTCCCTGGAAGGATCTCTTCTGATGGTGCAAGAGAGGATTGATGGAGTTGTTAGGCCTTTCACGATGGATTCCATCAGTAAGTTGGTAACGTCATGAATAAATATTAAGAAGTTCGGGCCTAGCTTGAAGGATGTGGAAGCGTGCATCGAGGTTTTGAACGAAGGCTTGCTGCAATTCAGGACAGAAAAAGAAGTTGTGGCTAAAACAGATGGGAAGTTGTTGAATTACATGTTCGACAAGTATATTCAGTATCAAAACAAAAAGAAGATGTAGATGTTACAGTTGACAGATCTTTCTTCTTCTACTCTTTCTTCTTCTATTTCTACGTTCCCGGATGTAATTGTAAAACTTTAAAGTTATTGGTTTGAAAACCATTACTTTAAGTTGTGTGGAACGATTCTATAAGTTAAGTGACAGATGTGTATAATTTTGACTATAGATCCCGATGCATGTCACTTAGAGAGGAATTAAAGGAAGATGATTGCCAGATGTTATCTTTACTTCTTGTTTATGTTCTAGTTCAGTTAAGTTTCCCATTTGTAATTTCCCTTCTACATTCTATAAGTAGAGGAAGAACCTTCGGGTTAAGGATCAAAATTTGTAAGCAGCATTCTTGTGTTCCAGACTTTGTGTTGAAACCCCTGATAGCTATTTGAAGCAAAGGAATAGAAATGAATAGATTTCCGGAGAACTTTGTGTCGACAATGCATTTTGTTTCTAACTTTTTGTCTTAGATCTATTTATAAACTTTGTGTTATTCTAGATCTAGATTTGAAAGCTTCCTTTGCTTATAATTTTGTGTGTTAATATCTATGGTTCTGTCTATGTGCATGCAATCAACTCTATAATCTATTGATTGGGTTGCACATCTTCCCTCTTTCTTTCCTCTGTTTTTATTATTTCCTTCTTCGAATATTTCCTTTCTTTAACAGTTGCTTACTTGCTGCAAAACTATACAACTATGGTTCATGAGCTGCATGGTTAAAGTAATACCCACAAATAGATACTAGCATATTTAATTGACAAATCTTACACGGGAGCCTCACCGGTAAATGAGGGAGATTTATCTCATGACTGCCTAGGTTTTCAGCTATGCAGAAAATCTAGCCAACGATTTTGGCGACTCCGTTGGGGAAACAACTATCTTTGCAGATCAAAGCTTATCTCTTGCAGATTAGAGTGTTTCCCATTCAACTTTCAACTTGTTGAACGTCCATTCACCCGATCTGTGAAGGCACAATGAAGGACTGATCATTTCTTCTGATTGCGGGCAGAGCAATTCAATTTCAATCACCCTCCTAAAGTTAGAAGCCGCAAATCTAGTCTCTCACTAAGGAGAGTACACACTCATCCAGATCCAGATCGTCTTCAGCATAATCCGACAAGTTTGGAATTATTCACCAATTCTACACAAGGAGAAGACGTGCCCCATTCATCATGCAGAATCAAAATTAGAACCAGATAGTATGTGTCCCATGGGGAGCATCTTTTGGGCCACTGAACTTGACTCCGCCTATACACGATTTGCCTAAAGGATCCGGAAAGAATTTCTCGAAATTCTATGGAGACGGCAAGCAAAATCCAGATGATCACTTGGCGACATTCTTCATATCTTGTGGTGTGCTTGCAGTGGAGCATGAAGATGTTTGGTCATACTTTTCATTGAGACTCTCCATGATTTGGTTGGAGAATGGTTCTATCGGTTAGCCCTCATGAACTATAACAAATCAAGGCCCATGCGAGAGTAATTTCTAAAAAGATTCAAGCCTGCAAAAGGTGTTAGCATGTTGATCACTCAACTGACGCAATTAAAGAAGGAGCCAAATGAGAACATGTGGGACTTTATTGCAAGGTTCCAAAGGATTTTATATAAAATCCCCACTTCTTGCATTAAGTGATGAAAATCAAAAGACATTTTTATAAACACTCTATTGCCCAAAGTTGGATATCAGCTGCGAAGGGCAAGACCTGTGAATCTACTAGAAGCACAAAATGTTGTTGTGGAGGTTGAAGATGACTTGATCATGGCTGGAAAAATCAGACAATCACCCCACAAAGGTGATGGAGCTTCTTCAAGTACTTTAGATCCTTTGCTGCAAAGATTGGCTAACGACATGCTGCAAATCAAGAAGCAGATATCTCAAGCAGGAAATGCGACTCCTTCAAGAATAGCTCCTACTTGGACCTTTAACGGTCAAAATCAAAATCAAAATAGACTTATTGCTGCACCACAATGGTTGGTAATTGAAGTTGCTCCAAGGAACAACTTGGAAACTAATGAAGAAGATCTTGGCATTGATGAATCATTTGATGATGAGGACTTTGTAGATCCCACTGGCGACTCCAACATTGGTTACCTGGACTACGAATTTGACGAGGGCTATTATGAATCTTTTGAAGATTCTGATGGTCACACATTTGCGGTGTTCACAAGGTCCCAAGCACGCCAAAATGCCGAAGCATCTACAAGCGGCTAAAGAAGAGAAGATCTGGGCCGGATGTTACTATGCTAAAAAGAGGTAGTACGCTACCTTCTTTATTAGCTCCCAAAGATAAGCATGCAAATTCTTTCAATTCGTAGCAGAGGGCCAATGCACATCCGGTTGAGGTAAGTCAAGCTTTCGACATTATTGATCACATTAAAAGACCAAAGTCCAGATGTGAAGCTGAGTAGTCAGATGTAAATAGTTGGAAGTATGTGCAAAGTATTTGCAACTAATAATGTTTCACGAGGTATCTTGTCTAGTCCAAAGATTACTCCTTCAAACAATGCGGCTGCAAGCTCTTCTCCTTCTACTTCTCCTACTGCATCGGAAAGGATCGAGCCATTCTATGTGTCATTGCTTATTAATGGATACAAATTGAGCAATTGTATTTTGGACTTTGGAGCTTTTGACAATGTCATGCCTGCCAAAGTTCATTGATGCCTTGGGTCTCACATTGACAAAAACCATTAGAAGATGCTATTCAATGGAAAGGCAAGTGCCTTTGGTTGGGCAAATCAAAGATGCATAAGCAATACTTGCTTCATTCCTAGACAAGAGATTAAAGATGACTATCCTTGTAGTAGACATCCCAGTATCTTATGGCATGTTGTTGAGTAGAAATTTCTGTAAAGAACTGGGTGGAGAAGTCAAGATGGATTGGTCTTGTGCACACATACCAATCAAAGGAGTTAATCAAAAGTTAGAACCTGAGAAGAAATCCAAGTACACAGTATCGAAGTCTGAAGATCCTAGATCTCAGATCTTGTTTCAAGAATCTGATCACGAGTCTATTATCTAGAAATGGATAAAGAAGAAATTCAACCTGTGATCCAAGAACCACATCAACTAGATAATAAGGTTTGGTCTCTGGAATTTGATGGTAGTTCTTTGTTCATTTGGATCAGTGCAGGCGTTGTTCTTATTTCTCCTGAGGGAAAGGTGCATGCACATTCCTTCAAGTTAATGTTCAAAAATACTAACAACATGGCAGAATATGAAGCATTGTTGTTAGGTATGGAGCAGCAAGAACAATGGGAATCAAGCTCTTACATGCAAAGGGAGATGCTGAGTTGATTGTTAAGTAGATAAGAGGTCTCTACCAAGTCAAAAAGGACAAACTTCGGCATTATAGAGATCGAGTCTACTCTGCTATCCTAGATTTTTCAGCTTTCTCAGTATCCTATATTCCAAGAGAGCAAAATTCTAGAGCTGATTCACTTGCAGTGACTGCAACTTTATTAAATCCAGATCAGCCACCCACATTCTTTAGATAGGGGGATTACAAAGTTGAGATGGTCTTCCACCCAAAGGTTCCTGATAACGTCTAACAATGGCAGGTTTTTAATGATGACAAGCAGATTGCTGCATTTCTCCAACAAAAGGACAACTTCGAAGAGATCTACTATGAGGGAAGCAACTCACCTCCAAGACAAACTACTATGGGAGAAACAGATGCAAAGGTCTCAGGAAGTCAAGAGATTATCCGCTGAAGGGAAATAAAATTCCTAAAGGCTTAGTATCTCTTGAGGAAATGTTCGACAAGCATGATCAAATGCTTAAAAAGAATGAAGAAAGTGGGGAAGGTTCTTCCTCCGATACACAATTACTAAATTTGGGAGCAAGCAATGATCCTAAATTAGTAAATCTGGGTAAGTGTTGTTCAGAGGCAGAAAGAGAAGCTTTTACAAAGCTTCTTAAGAAATATATGGATGTTTTTGCTTGGTCTTACTAGGATCTAAAGACATATCAGCCTGTAGAAGTGCAACACTATGCCCCATTAAAACCAAAACAAAAGCCTTTTAAGTAGAAGCTGCAAGGATAACCCTACTATTTCAGGGACTATCTTTGCAGAAATCCAAAAGTTGTTAGATGCAAAGATAATTTATTCCATACATCACTTTGAATGGTTAGTCAACATTGTTCCTGTGAGGAAGAAGAGTGGCGAGATTATATTGTGCATTGACTTTCGCAATCTTAATCAAGCCTCATTAAAAGATAACTACCCCATCCCCATCATGGATCACACTTTGCAGGTTGTTACTGGATCTGAAATGCTTTCCATGCTTGATGGTTTCTCAGGCTACAATCAGATCAAGGTGGTTGAGGAAGATCAATATAAAACAACGTTCATTACACCTTGGGGAACTTTTGCTTATCAGAAAATGCCTTTCGGTTTGATAAATGCTGGAGCTACGTTTCAAAGAGCTATGGATTTTGCATTTGCTCATCTCAAGGATGTAAGCATAGTGGTATATGTCGATGATCGCTGGAGTCTTTTCCAAGAACAAAAGCGCTCACATTTCAAACTGGAAGAGGTCTTCATACAATGCCGCAAACATGGTATTTCTTTAAACCCCAAGAAAGCCATCTTTGTTGTAACAAAAGAAAAGCTACTAGGGCATATCGTCTCAAAGGAGGGAACAAAGATAGATATTGAGCGTGTCAAGTCTATTCAGACTTTACCATTGCCAACATCCAAAAAGGGAGTTCACTCTTTCTTTGGTAAAGTTAATTTTCTCAGAAGATTCATCCCTGACTTTGCTGAGCTAACTCGTCATATCTCAAATATGATGAAGAAGACACATGATTTCAAATGGAGCAGCGAAGGGAAGGAAGCGTTTGAGAAAATTAAAGAGGCTTTGTCAAAAGCCCCAGTCTTGGTTTCACCTGACTTTAGTAAAGAATTTATTCTTTACTGTTATTCCTCGAACACACAATGTTAGCAATCTTGATGCAGAAGAATCAAGAGGATGTAGAAGCTCCGATTGCTTTCATGAGCATGCCTTTAAAAGCTTATGAGTTGAAATATACTCCAATGGAAAAACATGCATACTCAGTGGTAAAGGCATGTAAGGCATTCAAGTACTATATTCTTTCCTCACATACTGTGGTCCTGGTTCTAGATACTGCAGTGAAATCTATTCTCACCCAACAAGAGTTAGGGTTGTTAAGAGGCACATGGGTGACAAAAGTGCAAGAATACGACCTGGATATCAAACCCACAAAGATGGTTCGAAGAAGAGGTTTGTGCGAGATGAAAGCAACAGCGCCAGAGGGAGATCAAGATCTTCCTATGGTCCTTTTTATAGATCTGGTGGAAGAGTGGTACAGTAACATTGCCTATTTTCTGACTTATGGAGAATGCCCGGATCAACTTTCTCGAAAAGAGAAACGTACTATTAAACTAAAGTCCAAAGACTTTGTTCTTTGGGACAATGGTTTATACAAAAGAGGAATTGATGGTGTGTTTCTCCGATGCATAGATAAAGCTCAACAGGATCAGCTCTTAAAACAATTTCATAACATGGCTTGTGGTGGTCATTTCTCAGCCCGAGTCACTGCTCACAAGATCCTCCGAGCAAGGTATTACTGGCCCACACTTTTTCAAGATACTGCAGAGTGGGTGTCTAAGTGCCAAGCGTGCCAACACTTTGTTGGGCGTGTAAAATTGCCCACATTACCTTTAAAACCAGTTGTAATTGAAGAACCCTTCCAACAATGGGGAATGGATTTTATTGGTATGCTCAACCTGACCTCCAGTGCCGGTCATCATTATATTATGATAGCTACTGATTATTTCAGTAAGTGGGTAGAAGCCATTCCTGTTAAGAACGCCACTTCGCGGAGGTGTGTAATTTTATAAAGGAAAATATTGTTATCAGGTTTGGCGTGCCCAATAAAATAGTAGCAGACAACGCTCCAAATCTGTCTTCTGAGGAGCTGGTTGATTTTTGCTACAGAAATCCGGTTTCTATGAAGCGGATGGTTTCAATGTACTAGTCTAGTTGTGCCATTTTCTGAGCCTCCAGGGTCTGTAGGCTAATGTGGTGTCTAGCTGAATCATGTGGTTATAATCCTCTTTCCGCTGACAAAGGTGTGTTGTTTAGATCAGGATGAATGTTAAAAGATTTCGAGGAGTTACGTAGTTCTTCTATAAAAATGTGAGATGTATGTTGTGGCATGTAGGGCGAAGAGCCATAGGAGGGAGATTGATTTTCATTGGGCTTGATTGTCAGCCCAACTTGATAGTGAAGGGTCATAGTGGGTTTGATTGTTGCTTGTAAAGGCATCCATGCCTATGGGTTTGTCAAATTTCTTATTGAACATATTTAGGGGTGTAAATACACCTGCAAAATAAATGTAAGAGGAGGAGAGTGAATGAAAGAAAGGAAAAGGAAAGTACAGAATGTGAAAGAACAAGTCCTTCACAACGGGTTTACCATATTTGTACACATTAGATAGTGTCAAATTTTCCGTAGGTACTCAACTTTCCGAGGTCAGGCTAAGACAATCAAAAGGACGATGATATGGACGATATGGCTAATGATCATGATGAATGGGCTGCGCAAGTCTATGACAATGTTGTTCGACTAGCTTGAAATGCTTGTTCAAGGCAACGAACTATCTAAGGATATCAACCCTTTGACAATCCCAATCTAAGATAACTAGGTAACGTAGTTCTTGGTCAATGTTGCTATCTTTAAATGAGCTAAATCACTTTTGGGAAATGATTGTACCTCTTAGGTTGGTCTTGCCTAGGAAGTGTCATAGGTGAAAGCAAATGGAATTGGATGAGGCTAGTCCCTACGATGAAAAACAAATAAAATCCGTAGGCTGGCATATTGGTGAGCTAGTGCATGGATTTGTGTGGCTAATTGTTCTTTAGTTTGCCTAGTTTTCTCATCTAGGGCTTGGAATTGTTCAATGATCAAGTTTGGAAAAGATATTGAGTGGAAAACCTCTCCCCAAAGTTCAGCACATATGTTAGTCTGGATGTTGTCCACTTCAAGGAGCGGATACATGTGGGAATTGTCGTACTCTACGTGAAAGCACTTGTCCTGGGCATTACATCCAAGAGTGTTGGGACAATCGGGAATCATTTAGAGCTTGGATGGGAGATGTTTTGTTCTTGTTTGGTTGTGTTCAGAATGTGAGTGACTTGCTGATTTGTTGTTGAATGTGTGGTAGTTTTCAGCAAAGTGATTTGCTTGATGTGTTTAGTTGAAGGAGAATTGAGTGGTTCGCAAATGAAGATGTGCAATTATTGTGTGTTTTTCAAAGTTTTATAAATGCAAATGCACTTTAAACTATTGCTGGAAATAAATAGCTGAAAGCTTTTCTTTTGTGTTTCAAGATGCTATGCAATGCAAATGATTAATTGCTGAAAACCAAACTGAACTGACTGCTGATTATATTTACTTCTAATTTAAATGAATGCAAGAAGACTATTTTAATGGCAGAAAATGGAGATCAATTTTCAGATTCAATGCATGCACAATTAAATCCTTGAATCCAAATGTATGCACAACTAAAAGTGTTTCAAAATCCTAAACAGTATGGATGCTAACTATAATAACAACTACATGCACAAAAATAATATGCAATATACTTGATTTTGGATGCTTTTTCAATGTTTTTTTTTTATATGCAAAGATGCAATCTTAGCTATATGTTGCTGGTCTCTTTTGTTTCAGAACAAATTCTCTTTTTCTTTCCTTTTCATTTTCAGATTTGATAAGATTATTTCTATACTATTAAATCATAGTAAAAAAAATTAATAATTGAAAAACCCCAACTCGTTAATGGTAGATGGAAACTAGAAGAAAGATTGTTGTGATCTTCGATCTGTGCTCAATTTGACCCAAAAAAATCCTTCACAACAAGAGGGAATGTGGTAGACAAAAATTGGAAATGAATTGGATGATGAAGTGCAGCAGTACTGTGGATGGTTCCGACAAAAGAATCTGAGTGTGGGTTTTCATTCTATGGTTCTTCTTTGTCCAATTTTGAGATTTGGAAGAAAATTGCAACTAAACTTTTGCTTGAATTCAATGACAAACACATAAGTGGACTATTATTCCTTGATCTCTTGCCAAATTTTCAATCTCCTAAGCTCTGGAATGTAGTAATAATCATACAATTTCCACTTCGAGTAGGTGGTGGTTGCGTAACTACCATGGCGGCTAATTAAATCATTGATTGGGTTTCAAGACCACCACGGTAGTTTGTGAGGACGCCACAGTGGTCAGCAAGAGCACCTGGGCGGTTGTGCAAACCATCAACCGCCATGGCGGTTTTGCCGTGCCATAGAGAAGTTGGTGTTTAGGAGGGGAAAGGGCCGAAATTCTACAAACTTGACTATTTGGGCAAGGTATGAAGAGCAAGAGAGAGAAGGAATTGATAGAAGAAATGGGTCTGAGCATTTCATAATTTTTGGAGGTCCTTGCATCATCATCAAATATTTTTTGAAATGGCGAATCCTGCAAAATTTGGGTACGTAAAAATAGCAATGGTGTAGTTTGCTCATGCGCATGAAATATATTTTCCGTACTCATTATATATATATTCAACTCATGGAAATGCTATTTTGTTGTCTTTTAAACCAAATTCTAGTCTGATTTGCAAGATCCCACTCGTATCGAAAGGTATTTCTGTTTTTTGCTCTCTACCAAATATGCCCTTTGCATTGCGCTTTTTGTTGTCTTGTTCTCAAATTGTCTCAGAAAAGGGTTTATGAAACTGTACATCTGGAACAAAATTTTGAACTGAAACAAGATTTCTATACTGTAGCTGAACAGGGTTCTGAACAGAATTGAAACAGAAACTGTTTTGTAACAGAATAGGGTTTATGAAGTGAAACTGCGACAAATAATAGGGTTTCTAAGATGAAACTGCAATAGGAAATCTCTATTGTAACTAGAAGCAGTTTATGTACCAAAACTGCAAATAGGAATTCCTGATCTAAATAGAGAAATGAAAATAATTTGTAAGACTTCCAAGTATTTGCAAGATTTTTCAAGAATTACTAGTTTAGGTAGTATATGATCTGTAGACTCTCTGATATTCTTATCTTGTTCATAAATAGTGAATCGGACCAATTTTTTAAGCCTTTGACTACGGAGGAATCTACCGTGCTCGTAGCTGCCCTGTCCTGTCTTTGAGGTACGTAGAGAGTAACTTCCTGGGCTAACTGCTTATTAGTGTACCACATAATCAGACAACCGAGAAGCTTTCTATTGGAAAAAGAAAACAATCCTAGGCGCTGCCTCTATATTGTGAGGTATGTGGAAAAAATCCATATACAACGTTGTCTGATGACTTGATTATTGGGGCATAACTCCTTACACCACAAAATCAGGTAAAACTGATAATTGCTTTATCCAGGATGACAACTTATGCGAGTTTTACAACTAACAAAACATAGTTTTAACCTAGGGGATTTCAATGAAATGAACTGCTTCAACCCTTAGTACCCCACTACGTTTACCGATTTTTGATCAACCAAGATCCCACAAAGGGCGAGTTGAGAGCATAAAGATTGACTATTTATAGTAAGCCACTAAATTTGGATTGAAACTTGTAGAAAAAGAAAATTGCAATAGATTTGGATCTGTAGAAAAAGTTGAAAATTGTAAATATGATCTTTATGCTTGAATGTTGCATGAGGTGAAGCTTCTGTTGCTCTCATACCATATTAAAGTTGTTGGCTATTCTTCAAAATCGCTGTAGACAACCGTAAGACATATACCCACATACATGCAATGCGATAAATCAAAGAAAGCTGACAATAAAGACATTACACAAATTTAGATCACAGGCAACATGAATACCTCTTTAGATTAAAAGATCTGGACTAAATTTTCTAGTATTAACAATAACTCTCTTCCATTGTGACACCTTAATCACTATCTCTCTATGCTTTTATAGAGCTAATGCAGAGGCTATGCTTTGGGTTTGGGGAGTAGTTAACTTGAAGAACAAGTCTACCTATACTATTAATAGTGGAAGTCAAGAATTTGCTTGATACTCTTCTCTATAAATAGCATGTGAATAAGTGTTGTTTTTGTTATCTCACAAACAAAAGAAAACGAAAGACTAAAGTGCTTATGACATTTAGTTGAATATCACCTCTGTCATCAATTTCTGCACCCAAAACCCTAGAATAAGATATCGGATTGAGAGAATGTTTCAACATGCATGGGATTTGGAGGACTTGGAAGGGGTTGAGTTAGATAATGAGTTCAGAAGAATGATGCTAGACACAAAACAATCATTTGGCAGAAGGAATATTTATGAGGTGGCGTCCAGTTTATCTGCTGTAGGGATTCTGTGAAATGTGGGAGGAACTTATCCTAGATGCATGAGGGCCACAATGACATGGAAACTCACATAGATGACAGGGACACAGAGCTGCATGCCCACATTGTTTAGATTCAGGGTTGGATGAGTGTCATGAAAGATGTTTAAATAATCACAATTAATCATAGATGAAAACTATGTTGATGTAGATTCTTTGGATGAAGAAGATGGAGGTTCTGGAAATGTATGAAAATCGATAAATCAGAGGTTGGGTGGGAATATAATTTCAGATGTTTTTTCTCAAAACAAAAAGACCTATACTTTCAGACATTTTTTTGAGGACTGATTTACTACATAATGGTAGCCGATATGGCAAACCTAGTCCAAAACCACTGCTTTCGAAAATGATACCAGTCTAGGTTCTAAATTTTCATGCCATTTTTTCAGCCTTTTCCCCTTTTTATTGTGTGGGTGTCTTCAGGCCCAAAATTCATGGATGACTAAAGTTTCACTCTTTCTGTTGTTCATTATAAGACAGGATGCGCAGGTAGAATTGGGAAGAAAAATAAGCTCTTATACAGTATTTGTGCCCTGCTTGATTGGTGGCCTTAGATGAATGGATTTATTTTCTCTACATCACAGGATTGCATGAGAGTAAATAAAAAGATTAAGGAGAGACTGAGGCCATGTACTTCCTGATTGGCTGCAAGAGGGAACAGCAAATTTCACTTTTATTCAAATGGTTATTCATGGTTTTTTGATGTTAAAGAGAGTGAATAGAAAAACCAGTCTGAGAAGACAAACCACTTTTTTTTCTGGGCAAATGAGAGTGCGGTGAGAACTGTGTGGGGTTTCCTCTCAAATCTTCGAGAGGGGCAATTGGGAGAATTTTTTTGTCAGCATTGGCCAAATAGGCACTACGAATACATTGATTAGAATCCTCCATTTGCTTTTAAATTTTTACATCTCAAGAAGTTCCATAGTAATGTGGAGCACTTTTATTTAAAGAATCTCAGATCAGTGTTAATTGGAATTCAATAATTACTAAAGAAACATGGAAGGAGATAATTACGTTCTGAAGCTTTTAAGCCTGTTTTCAATTCCTTTTGTAGTGAGTTTGGATTTCTTCAATGGTGTTATAACTATATTTATTATTTATTATAAACAAGCCTGGAATGTTGTCAATTAGATTTTGACCAGAAAAGCTACAAGACACTTTCTAAATAAATACGTACCTAATATATATGTTAAAGGTATATATTTATATGTATGTCTTTAATAGTATGCATATACTATATGATATCTATATATTTCTGATCATTAACTTAATTATATACAATTATCTTTTTGTCTATGAAAGTTAGAGAGCCACTTCTTATTGAAAACCAAAGAAAATATATTAAATTGTAAAGAAATCTTTGAAAGGAATGATCATTAACCTAGTCAAATATGAGAAACTTTACTGAACCCTCAATTTTTCTTGATATTAATAAAATGTTGTGATAATGTCTTTGAATGGTGGATGCGATAGATCGAAGATGTATGAAGCAGAAATGCACCGAGCCTAAATTTTAAAATAGAACATATCAGTGTATCTGGCATGAACTTGTTGCTTTTGTTTGATTTTTGCTTGTGATCTCTAACTTTATAGTGGTGTTCAAGGAAGGGAGAAAAATTAAAACCGAGAAGAAAAGGATGGAAGAAAGGTTGACGTTTGAAAAAATAGTTTAAAACCTGAGATGTTTTTAACACAATGATATTTTTACCTATTGTATTCCCTTGTAAACTTTTTCTAGTAGTCAAACTTTTGGTCAATGCATACAAAAGATTATGAAGTGATTAAAAGCTTTAGTTTGAATTTCAAATTTCTATTTGTAGAAGCGAACTTTTCCCCTTCAATGCAATCCCCATCCATTAGATGGAGGTTCTTTACGCTTTTGAAGTGTGATCATGAATCTAGTAACAGGGTGTTTTTGAATGCATTCCACTAAAAAGCGATATGTATGGACCAGATTTCGTCTTTTTGTTTCAGCTTTTATATTTTCCGTGAAAATGGCTGCTATTGGAAAGCTTAGTAACCACTAGTTCGAAAAGATATAATTGAAAAGCATCAGAAGAGACATATAGATCCAAACACGGTTTAAAATGAAAAAATCAAATTGTGAAAGATGCAAGTATTAAAGGGATTTGAAAAAGATAATTTGAATTTTGTATGGTGCACAAGGATTTGGTTTAAGTATACAATGGCCAATAACAAATGGTCACGTTTTCTTGAACAAATTCCATGGTCATTATTTTGTCAAATATGTTTGCTAGTTATTTTGCAGTGATGAATAATCAAGCTTTAATTTTATTTCTTTTCCATTTTTCGAACACACTTGTAAGATAAAGTTGAATATAGAAATTACCTTTTCACGGACCATCTTGTCCTAGTTCAACGCTCTTCACATTCTATTTATTGAAGGAACCAAATGTACTCTTCATTTTTGGATTTTCGGTCAATGCCAAGACTTAAGCATTGGAATACAAAGCTTAATATTTTTTTGTGCCTGTATAGAGTTTCATGCTAGCATACAACTTTTATTTGTGCGTTCTGTGCCCAAACTTGATCTGACAACTCCTCTTTTGCAGGTATGACTGGGCAGCGAAGAAGAGTTTGCAAGGAGGTTATTTCCTATGGTCCATGATTGGCTATGGGTTTGGTAAGGACTTTTTCTAAAATTCAGTTATGTTGCACAAGACACTTATTTTACACCTCTTATGTGCAGATGCATCCCCGAGATTTTGGTGATGTCTTGAAGGCCACAGACATTTCTGAGATGGCCTGAAGAGGGCATCCACAATTTTTAATATTTTTACATTTCCCTAACAATTTTACTTTAAAACAGAAACCGTCCCCTCCTGCCCCACTGTCATTATTTTAAACATAAATTTTATACCTTAAATACCAAATATACCCTAAAAACACTAAATAAAATTTAGACCCTTAAATATTATTGAATAAAGTAAAAATATTAAAATATAAAAGCTAATATTTTTTCTAATATCTGCCCCCAACTGTCCCCAAAATATGGGAAATTTATTGCCGTCCCAGAAACCCTATCCCCTGATCCCCCATCTCCAAGATTTAGGTAACTATGTTTTACACATGGGATCTATTGAATTTAGACATGCATAATTTCCTAGGAACTCATGTAAGGATTGTTAAAGCATGTTATAGTTTATCCATGTAAACACTAGTAGATTTGTTTTCAGTAATGTATAAGTATATGCAGCACTTCATTGTTTTTATCTGTGGCTCTTCATAACACTTATAATATTGGGATAAATATTTTACAAAGCATGTTAAGATATGAACTCTTTTGCTTTGTAAAAGTTGTCATCTTCAAAGCATCACACTATTTTGACCAAAAACAAACTAACAGGAGTCCTAAGAACCTCATAACAGAACTAGCATCTTTCAGTTCTCATCTAATAAAAAAACAGTTTGCACTAGTTCTTTGCTTGTATTTCCTCAGGTTTAGAAGCATCTTTTCCATCAGGAAGAGGTATACTATCTAGAGGAATACAAAAAGACTAACTAGTAGTCTCCAATGCCGACAAAGAAATTAGAAAGTCTGGACTTACATCATCAACTTCATTGTTGTCAATTTCAGCATTTAAGTCGATTCTTATATCTGCCATGACACTCTTGGTTGTAATGTTTCCTTTACTGTGTATCATATTTCAGCAAATTTCAGCTTGAAAGACACAGCCTGGGCCTTTTGTTCCATCTTCCTCAATCTCAGCCAGTACATATTTACCACCTAGATTAATCTATTCTAAAAGAGAAGCAAGTACATTATCAGACAATATGTTACGCTTACCAGATTCAAACTCTCTCAAAATAGTTCTTAGATTTTGGGTCCCTGCAGCTTTCAAAGGCCCAATTTATGGCCTTCCATGAAGGTTAAAATTGTGCATCAATGATATATTTCTTTCCAAGCACATTCTGGAAATTGTACATAATGCTACTTGCTTCACCCCCATAAAAATTCTTAGTATTCTCACCATGTATGCCTGAATGTTTAGCAAAAGAAGACAGGTCTTCAGTACTGGCCAGGGATACAATAGAAATGCCTGCAGTATAATGTCCATTGCTTCCACTACTGCGATGGTGTTTATGGAAATTACCTACCTTTGCAAGAATGTAATTTACAATACGGTAATTATCCCTGCCTCTATTTTCCCCCTTGTTCATGAATGACAATGGGCTCTCTCACAACTTGATTACTTATTTTTCTAGAAAAGTGTCTTCTAATTTCCTTTGAAGATGTAATTGCAACTAGCATCTAGTTATCTAGGATTACACAGATGTTTTCTTGGGAACTCACTGGATCATCCTTGATTGTACTTTTCCACTACCTTCTGTTTGGCTGCATGGTCATGTATTGCTAGTGAGACAAAACTATATTCAAGGTATTGAATAGTGGGTTCTTTTTGATGCTGTACTACCTATCTGTCATTATCAATCTCATCTTCTCCCAACCTAATTCCCTCAATCTAATTTTTTTCATCTTCATCTCTGTGTTCACCTATAGCCTGTTTCCATTCCAACAATTTTTATCACTATGTTGATCAATTCAAATCATACGTTTCAATTTGATGCGAAATAATTTTGACAACAACACTGTTAGAATATGCGGAGAGAGAAAGAATAAAGAAAGATTAGAATGTACAAAGAACAAATGAAGAGAAACTGGAATGCACTCATTATCATTGTGTGTCTGTCATTTTATCATGTGAAAGATGGTTACAAAGTGGTTGAATTAGTTAACTGTTTATTAGTTAATATTTAACTAATATTAAACTAACTCTGATAAATAAGCCTTATATTCTAATACCCCCTCTTAAGGCTTACACTGTAGAACATATTGACAGAAGATTAAAATAGTAGAGCCAAACAAGACCACACATTCTTTAGAAGCTTTCCCTTTGAAAACAATGCTTTGACTAGGTAGAACTCCATCAAGCTGCCTCCTTGACCCTTGTAAAGGTGTAGTTCCCGAGCTGAATTCCCAAGTTCCCTGGATTCCACCTCCCGAACTCCCAAATTATAGATTCTCTTGAATTGTTACTCAACCATCCATACTGAGCTACTCCCACAATGCTCCATCAAGTTGTCTCATGACCCTCGTAAGGGTAAATTCCTAAGATTCACAGACTCCCGAACTATCTAGACAACCATCCATGCCGAGTTTTACCTACATTGGATTCCTTCATGTCTTTAAAGTGTTGGGAATCTTTTAAAATACACATTCTCTATCAGTGAGTTCATCAATTTTAGCATCCGGTGGATTTTCAACAATGTCTTCATTTGATTTGTCTTAGAATTTTCCCTTCATTTTTTTCCTCACAATCTTATCCATCTCTTGAAAAATATCTCTTTCAATAACTTGATAATGTAAACTTTCTTCACAATTCTTTATCATTGGTTCAGTAAGAGTAACATCATTGAAAAATTCATGTCCAGGTCATTTTTGTGCCCTTGATTTTTCAATAATGCGACTAAAAATGTGCCCTCGTGGTTTCACATTTCATGCGACGTTTCACGCTTGTATTTTGCCCTAGATGAATGTATGTATGCCCTATTTCAACTTATCGCAATTTGACTCTATTTTTTCCTTGGATTTTGTATTAGTTAAATCAGTTATTTATTCCCCGATTCACGACTTGTAATAACAAATTTGTGCCCTAGCGTAGGTATTATCTTCAAATCACTTATATATCTAGTATATTCGTGATTGTTATTGTGCTTTTAATCTATTTCATGCCCCTGGTGTCCCCAAGATTTCACCCTGAAATCTGGGACTACCCCTTTTAAAAAAATCGTTCTTTTCAAGTAGCGGGTTGTTTTGTGTTTGTTTTGTTTGTAGTTGTTTGCATTGCTCTAAGGTATCCCCAGAGAGTCATAAAAGCCAAATTCGCCAAGTACCCACATGTTGAAGCTCACTCAATCCCTTCGCCAGACCTTGTCTGCAAGCGTTTTATTTATTTATTTATTAAATAAATAAAGTTCTTTTGAAAATAGATTGAGCTAAAATTGGAGGATTTAGGTTATATAAAACACTTCACCCCATCATTATTACCACAGAACATTCATCCGGGGGGAAGAATTTTTGCAGATTAACTAATTGGAGAAATTTTTCTAAAGAATTGCACGCAGATTGTTTTTGTTTTGTTTTATTTCTTTTTGTTTGTGTTTTGGTTTGTTTTCTCGGGAAATTCTTGTAGCCTGTTCATTCTTCTTGTTGGACCTTTTCCCAGGCTTGAGGTTTTGAAAAGCTATCCAGTATTTTTGATTATTAATCTGTCTAAAGGCGATCAGAGCTTAGGATTCTTTCAGGAGATTGCAAGAAGTCGCTTGGTCCAAAAAGGTGCAAAATTGAGTTTTATGAAAATAAGAAAAATATTGCCATCAATGCGTAGAGCTCGAGAAAATATGCACTTTTAGAGAAAACGACACCTAAAATAGAGCCACGGAGTGAAAGTTATGGCACTTGCAAGTTTTTGCTACTACATCTTCCCGGACCCTTTCCAAAAATGGAAAATTTTATTCTATATTTCACCGAAAATCCACTTGTGTTTTCTTCACCAAAAATCCAAAAATGGAAATAAAATGCCTGATGAGTTTTCACGTGACTTTAAAAGCAGAAGTCATGCAAGTCGCACTTTTTGGGAAGAGTAATTTCTTCATGCAAGTCACACTTTTGGAAAGAAGCTTTCTTCCATGCAAGTCACATTTTTGAAAGGATGACTTTTAAATGCCAGTGGGAATTTTGGCGCTGCAAGGAAGGTGGGAATTCTATGCCTGCTTGGAAGGTTGTTTTTTCCCATCGTTAAAGTCAAGTCACTTAAGCTCGCCAATGAGAATTTTTGTGGTAGCGGGTAGGTGGGAATTTTATGCCTGCCTGGAAGGTTGTTTTTTCGCATCATTAAAGTCAAGTCACTTAAGCTGCCAATGAGAATTTTGGTGGTAACAGGCAAGTGAAAATTTTATGCCCGCCTAGAAGGCTGTTTTTTTCCATCATTAAAGTCAAGTCACTTAAGCTGCCAATGGGAATTTTGGTAGTGGCAGGGAGGTGGGAATTTTATGCCTGCCTGAAAGGTTGTTTTTTCCCATCATTAAAGTTAAGTCACTTAAGCTGCCATTGGGAATTTTGGTAGTAGTAGCCAGGTGGGAATTTTATGCCCTGCTCGGAAGATTTTTTTTCCCATCATTGAAGACATCACTTAAGTGAAGGATGAGATTTTTGGCGCTGCCCGGTAGGATAAAAATTTCCATTGCTTTGACATCTTATTTTTAGCATGCCATAAAGTCAAAAAATGCGTGTAATGTCCCCTTCTAGGACAACTTAGAAAATGAATAAGTACTTGTCAAGATTAAGCAAAGAATGGAAAAACACTTTTGCTTCAACCTAAAATATCCCAATGTTATCTATTTCAAACCCAAATGAGGTTGGAACTAACCAAGGTGGTGGGATAGATTGGAAGAAAACAATTGGAATTTAAACACATTCAAATCAGATTGTTAACAACTGAAAAATAATTAATATTCAAACCCCAACTGCTGCAATCTTCCAAAATTATTTCCCGCTTAACCATCCGTAATGTCCCATTTTTCAAGACATTATTAATATTTATTTTTCATTTGCATTGTAACCCCTTGGCATGCCTAGCGCTACAAGTGGGAGTCTTTTTAGTTAGTTTAATGTGCACATAGGTTAGTTACTTTTATTTATTTAATTAATAAATAAATAAAGTGCACATAGTCTTAGTATTAAATATTTTAATGAGAGTTTATGTTTTCCCTCCAAAAGGGAAAGGTCGGTCTTTATTGGATATTGCACCCCTTAGTTCTATAAAAGGGAGGTCACATTTTCCTTAGAGGGTCATGTTGATGAATTATTGATTTCACTCCATGCTTGGAGAATTGGGATGTATGCCCTAGTTCTTGCATTGATCTCTCTCTTATTTGGATCCATTATTGAAGATTATTGAAGACTCCATTGTTCTTTCCATTTTGCTCTCTTGTGTTGAAGGTGTTTGTGCATGATATTTTCTCTCTAGCTTTGGCGACTTGTCTAGGGTATTGGCGCATTTTATTGAGGGTAAAATCTGCATGTTATTGAGTATTTTGAAGGGTTCTAAGTGCTGGAAATTATTTATGCAATTTACTCTAACCTCAACGACTGGGTTTGGGATTTCTGGGGCTGATTTGAGTGGTTTCTAGTGCATGCAAAGATCTGATATTTATTTTGATGAGAAGCCCATGATTTTCCCTTTCTACTTGCATTGGTTTCAAGTTAAAAGAGTTAGTATTTTGGGAGTTATTAATTTCCAAAGTTTCACTAATTTTCACAGCTTATTATTTATTATTTTTACTTCGCAAATTGTATTGGATAAAGGAGTGTAAATACCAACTGTATTGCCCATCAAACCCTCACCTTGGCTCACTCTTACCCTATTTGGGTTGTACAAGCCGACACTAGGGTTCGTTGAGGTAAACCTAGGAGGGTTTATCTTTTAAGTGTTTATTTTTGCAAGTATTTAATAATAATCAGTTAATATCCTACAAGGGGATATTACACCATCCAAACAAAAATTCTCAAACTTTGGATTTTGGGCCACAAAAATATGAAGAATAATATTCTAAAACCAGATTTCGCATAGCAAACATGAAACCCTAATTTTTCCCTAAAAAGTAGGTCGCCCAACACATTTAGGGCATCAAATCCACTTCAAAAATTATGAAATGTTCTCCTTATCTCTCCTAATTTCTACAACCACATATTGATCCCAAACTACAGATCTGAATTTATAACAACAGTTAATCAATTAAAATGCACCCAGAACAACTGAAACTTCAAAAATTAATATCTCACTCAATACTTGGAGTTTTTGCATGAAATAAATTGCACAATAAAGTAAAAATAAAGAGCTTTCCAATGAACTAACAAACTGAAATTTTTAGCATTAAAACCCACTCAAAATTTTCCCTGAAATCTGAAATCCAAGTCGCTAGGGTTAGGGAAAATTAATTAAATAATTTCCAGCTCATAAAACTTTTTCAAAACCCTTAAACAATCAACCCTTGATCTGAAATAATTGATTAGACACAACAAATAGATCTAACATAAATATCTTCAAAATATGATAGATCAAACCCCAATACCAGTCGCTATGGCTAAATAAATTGCAACAACAATAATAGTCATAAAAGTACTTCAAACCCTTCACAAAAATACAGATTTATTATCCAAATAAATGCGCCAACACCAACACAAGAGATCACAATGGAGAGAACAATAAAATCTTCAATATCTTCAACAATGGATCCAAATGAAGCTTACAATGAGAGAGCACAATGCAAGAACTAGGGCATACATCCCAATACTCCAAGCATGGAGTGAAATCAAATGATCAATCAACATAACTCTCTAAGAAAATGCGACCTCCCTTTTATATAACTAAGGGTGCAATATCCAATAAAGACCGACCTTTCTGTTTTGGAGGGAAAACATAAACTCTCATTAAAATATTTAATATTAAGACTATGTGCACTTATTTTATTTTTAAATTAAATAAATAAAAGTAACTAACCTATGTGCACATTAAACTAACTAAAGAGACTCCCACTTGTAGCGCTAGGCATGCCAAGGGATTACAATGCAAATGAAAAATAATTATTAATAATGTCCCAAAAAAGGAGACATTACAGTCCTCCCTTCTTAGAAATTGCTTGCCCTCGAGCAATAACAAGCTCATAGATCCATGCATCATACCCTAAAGAGAAGATGTGTGGTGGTGCATCCAAAGCCTCGATCCGGTGCCTGTCAAGTGGCGAAGAGTTGTAAAGAACAAATTTCTTTCCCTCATGTCAACCCAAAAAGATGGGTCATCAACTCCATAACATGTGCTCCAAGAGATGGTGTCCTCGACATGGCATAGAGAGTTATCAAAAGGATGAGTTTTGTTAAGCTCCGAGTCTGCCCACTAAAAAATGCCCTCATGAAATGAATAGGACAAGCAGTCTTCCATCACATGTCTTCAATTCTGCACATGAAACAAACTCATTAGAAAAACAAGTGTTGAGAAACACTTTTCTTGTTTCTTCTTCATGTCTCCAAGACATGGAGAGCTCCCAAATCTTCCTCATGTATGGGTTGTCCCCAAAATCTGTCATGTCACCCCAAATGCTGTTGTATGTGTGTATTCTTCCCAAAAATCCGCACTAAAGTGGCTGGTATATATCCCAATGTAACCATGCACCAGCCAACAATGATCACCAACAAAAATTCCATCCATCTCATGGCTAAAAACTCAACTGTAGAAGTGATAAGAGGGCTGGAAATAGTGATGACAAACATAGAAATGACGGTACAACAGTAATCATACTTCAAAAATTTTATCCCAATGTGAAGGAACAACAAACTAGTTGAGAAGAATGTCTTCATCATGACTGAAAATTCACTCCCAACTCTAGCCAACTTTCCATCTAAGTGAATTCAAACCATGCAATGAGAGAAAACAATCTGTAACACAACTTGTTCTTGCTCATGTCAAGTGTACCATCACAGTAATGAACAACAAAATCCATAGGTGCTGTCCTAACAAGTTCTTCAAACTGAAAATTATTATTACCACTCAAAAATGTACCCTTCCCATGGATTTCCGGGTCCACCAATGTTAGGACATGCTTGCCAACACCTTTATTCACCATATTCAAATTTGAAATTTCACTTGGACACTTGAAACCAACTGTAAAATTCAGAAATTCAGATCTGATTTCTTTTGAAAAAATCATTGGTTCCCATACCTTTGAGTGCCCATGTGCATGATCTTGCCCCAAGGAGTCTTCTTGCTCCATTTTGCATTTCCTAATCCTCATTTTATCTCTGTCACTTGCATGCCTCTCATTAGAAGTACAAATCTGAGATAGAAAAATATGCAACCATAATCCACTCTCTTCATACCTTGGAATGACTTTATGTGGGCTGTTTATCATACCTCCGTGGGAAAGAGTATCAATCACTCTTTCTCCTTTGCCATTATGTTCCGCATGCACCCAAGTGTTAGGAGCAAAAATACCAATCAAAATATGACCAATATACCTCATATCCATCCCTCTAACATGCTTATGAACATACCCATCAAAGCTCAACATATGAGGAGAAATAAAATAAGAAAGACCATACCTTGGGTTGTTCCCATCATATACAAAACTCAAAATTTCTGATTTTAGGACAGCGCTCTTTCCTTCATCATTTTCTTCATCCAAAGCCCTTTTTTCTCCTTTATCAATGCTCATGTCATGTAGGAAATGACTTGGAGTAACCATGAGACTCATACTCCCTTCTTGTCCTTCAAATGGCTCATGATGAAGGTGAATGATATCCTTCAAATCTAATTTTTTCTTTTTAGCATGCACATGCTTATCAACAACTTCATCATTAGTACTAGCCAAATCAAACTTGGAGTAAATTATTACCTCAATGTAGTTGTTAAGTGGTTGTTTTTTATGTGGAGGGAGATATGGTGAAATAGACCTCTTTAGGGCCATATTGAGGTCTACCTTTGGCTGCCCCTTTGAAGCTTGTGTTTGATCACTCAATAGTGACCTTGGCTGCTCCTCCACTATTTTTCGCTGCACATGTACAACAGTACCGTATGGACCAGCAAGCTGAGAATGGTCTAAAGTGCTCGGAAATGCTTCTTCTTCTTTCCTATCATTCATCCCCTCATCCTTGCATTCATTGCCAATCCAAGTAACATTAGTAACAACTAAATAATGATCATTAGGTACCTCTTGGCTGTCCTCATTTTGCTTATCCATGCAAACTTCCAAATCAGATTTCTCCTCCCTCTTGGGCTCATCTCCCATGATTATTTTATCAACATGCATGCAATCATACAAAGGAGGCAAGAAAACCTCTTCAATCAACAATAATTCTTTACCTTGCTTATTTGCATCTAGGGGCTCTTCTTCCTTCTCTTCCCTTTGAACTAAATTTGATTTTTCTGTGCAAGTGCCAACTCTCATACAAGTATTAGATACCAAATTTTTATCCTTAAACACCAAAGAACTCATACCTTGGAGAATCATAGTCTTCACTTTGCTTGAACATTGCTCTAGAACACCTTGGGCTAGTGTATGAGCAACACATGATGCCTCTTGACTTAATCCTTCCTCCAACATAGATAGCAATTGTGTTGGGGGACTCTCATATTCATTTAATACCAAAGACATAATGGTTTGCATGGAAACCATTATCTCTTGAGTATGATCATTATGTAGAACATCAAAGAACACCTCAAACATGTGAGAAATAAGATCATTACATTCTAGATCTATCATCACCACACAAGATCTTACCTTTGCCATAGTGTTCAAAATGCTAACCCTCTTACCAAAGCAAGGGCTAGTGAGGTCCCAAAGGCCTTGGAAACTTCCCACCATGACCTCAAAGATGTCTTCCATGATGGCATCACTATACGGCAAGTTTGGGGCTGCAATCCGCATAACTTCACTAATGCAAGTGATGACCATAATTCTTATTTCCCCATCTTCATGATCCAACAATTCGTGCCTAGCCAACTGCATCACCAAGGAGTCTAAAATTGGAGACATAGAGCCATAATTTGATTGCTCTATCAAGCATAAACAACTCACTATCTCTTCAAGAGTGTTGAGCAATACACTCTTCTCAAATGAAGGCCTTTTGAGCCTTTTCCCAAGCTTATAGAGCTTGGTCCTCAAACCTCCGTCACTAGCAAGCTCCATGATGTACTCTGCAAACAAACCCACAAGGATGGAAGAAGGTTGCTCTGATACCACTGTAATGCCCCATTTAGGAAAATTTAGAAAATGAATAAGTACTTGTCAAGATTAAGCAAAGAATTAAAACCCTTTGTTTGACCTAAAATATCCTAATGTCGGCTATTTCAAACCCAAATGAGGTGGAACTAGCCAAGGTAGTGGGATAGATGAAGAAAACAATTGGAATTTAAACACATTCAAATCAGATTTTTAACAAGCTGAAAAATAATTAATTTTCAAACCAAATTATTGCAATCTTCCAAAATTATTTTCCGCTTAACCATCCAAGCAAAAATTCTCAAACTTTGAATTTTGGGCCACAAAAATATGAAGAATAATATTCTAAACCCAATTTTTGCACAACAAACATAAAACCCTAATTTTGCCTTAAAAAGTAAGTCGCCCAAGCACATTTAGGGCATCAAATCCACTCCAAAAATTATGAAATCTTCTCCTTATCTCTCCTAATTTCTACAACCAAACCACATTGATTCCAAACCGCAAATCTGAATTTATAACATAATATTATCATTTAAAATGCACCCAAAATAGTTGAAACTTCAAAATTTAATCTCACTCAATACGTAGAGTTTTTGCATGAAATAAAATGCACAACAAAGTAAAAATAAAGAGTTTTCCAATGAATTAACAAACTGAATTTTTATCCCACATTGAAACCCACTCAAAACTGCCCTTGAAATTTGAAAACCGACGTTAGGTTTAGGGAAAATTAATTAAATAATTTCAGCTCATAAACCCCTTTCAAAATATTAAACAATCAATCCTTAATCTGAAACAATTGATTAGACACAACAACAAATAGATTTAGCATAAATAACTTCAAAATATGATAGATCAAATCCCAAAACCAAGTCGATTTGGCTAAATAAATTGCAACAATAATAATAGTCATAAAAGTACTTCAAACCCTCACAAAAAGTATAGATTTATTATCCAAATAAATGCCCCAACACCAACAAAGCTAGAGATCATAATCGATAGAACAATAAAATCTTCAATATCTTCATAACAATGGATCAAATGAACTCCCACAAATGAGAGAGCACAATGCAGAACTGGGCATACATCTCAATACTCCAAGCATGGAGTGAAATCAAATGATCAATCAACATAAGTCTCTAAGAAAATGCAACCTTCCTTTTATATAACTAAGGGGTGCAATATCCAATAAAGACCGACCTTTCCGTTTTGGAGGAAAACATAAACTATTATTAAAATATTTAATACTAAACTATGTGCACTTTATTTATTTTTTAATTAAATAAATAAAAGTAACTAACCTATGTGCACATTAAACTAACTAAAGAGACTCCCACTTGTAGCGCTAGGCATGCCAAGGGGTTACAATGCAAATGAAAAATAAATATTAATAATGTCCCAAAAATGGAGACATTACAATGTGACTCACCTTGGCATAAATACATGCTTTAATTAATATTTATTTTATTTATTCCTAGCCAAAAATAGGAAAAAAGTCAAAGCATGAAGGAAAGCTAAAGAGAAGGCAAAGAAGCATGCTAAAAATAAATAAAAGAATTGCATAAAAAAGCAAGCAGAAGCATGCAAACTTGGGCACCCAAATTGAGAGAAAGAGCATAACTTATTATTAATAATTGCCAAAATAGGAAGAAACAATTATTAAAAATAGCATGCAGTTAGCTATATAAGCATGGGATGCCATAAGGAGGAGACAATTAATTCTTTTTGATGGAGCATGCTGCCCTGGAGAATTTTGGTGCCAAGGGAAGGAGTGATTTGCATTAAAAATATTTTTCATTGCCAGGAAGCTTCTAGTTTTGGCGCCTAGGGTTGGAGAAGCTTTCTTTTTATTATTCAGAGCATTTGCATGTTGGTATAAGTGCTCAAGAGTATTGTTGAAGAAAGCAAAAGTCAATGTCTGATAAATTTAATATATCTTCAAAATCAGAGGAAGAAATAAATCCAACTCTCATAATTGCAAAGACTTCCGACAAAAATTCATTCTCTTGTTTCTAATGCAGCCCATGTGGAAGTCATTGCATGGAAAATTCCTTTCAGGAGCTTGTGCATGTGCTCCCAATCTTCCAGTTGAAGCCTTCATTGAATTTACTTGTGTTTTCCTTCACCCGAAGTGTTGTCCAAAATTTAAAATTGCTCATATGCAATTAAAAATAAAAGATGAGTTTTTTCTGAATTGTTTACGGCGGACATTTTCTTGGTGCATGTACTTCAAGAAGAACTGGAAAAGATTCAAGGATAAGAGGGAAAACAGGTCGAGGCAACACATGCAAGCAAAATCATAGTCGATTCTTCCAGATCCAGTTTGGTGAGAATTGAAGGAAATGATTCAACAACATATGGGAGAAAAAGACATCTCAAATTCAATGCAGAGATATCATTCAAATCATTCATTGCTAAAGTGAATGAAGCGAAGTGCACATCTTGGTTGGATCAACATGCATAGTATGGAAGAAAAACAAGATTGGTAGTGTTGCAACAACTTTCTTCTAATTTCTTCTCCTCTTTTTTCTTCTTTCTCTTATTTTCTCCGACAAAGTAAATTGAGTAATCAATTCAATTGTAAAATTTATGTGATTGGTTTAAAAGTCGTTATTTCAAGTTCTTTGGAAGAAGTCAATTACTTGGAAATAGGTGGCAGACATGCAAAATAAAAGGTTCTATTTTTAGTTATAAATCATACATGTCATGTAAAGTGGAATTCTAGGAGGAAGATTGTCATTAATTTGCTTCCCTTTTCATAGCTTTCACATGTGGGAATTCATTAAAAACTGCCTATTTGTAATTGCCCTCAACACACTATAAATAGAGGAAGAGCCTACGGGTTAAAAAATCAGAATTTGTAATCAACATTCTTGAGTTCTAGACTTTGTGCTAAAACCCTTGATATTTTTTTTGAAAGCTGAGGAATTGAACAAAGGCAGATTTCCGGAGAACTTTGTGTCAACGGTGCAAAGATTTCTTACTTCTGTGTAGATCTTTAGATAAACTTTGCATTATCTAAGATTTAGATTAAAAACTTTCCTTTACTCTGATTCTGTATTGTGAGATCTATTTGTTTTATCTATGTGTATGAGACCAACTCTGTAAACTATTGGTTGGATTACACATCTTCTCCTTTCCGTATTAAACTCTTCTCCCTTTTTTGCAAATATTTCTCTACAGCTGCTTGTTGCATAATTTCTTAGCTATGGTTCATGAGCTTCACAGTTAAAGTAAAACCCATAGATAGTTATTAGAATACATAATTGACATAAATCTTACACGGGAGTCTCATTGGTAAATGAGGGAGATTTATCTCATAACTACCTAGTTTTTTAGCTATGCAGAAAATCTAGCCAACATGCCCTCTTTCTAGTGACTGACAATCTTCTTTTCGAAACTCGCCTCTAAATTTTTGCTTTGAAATGGCGGCGAATTTTCTATCCTAAACACTTAGAACTTCACAGACTTTATTTATGCCCTAATCTATGACTTTAAAAACATCGGTCTATCTTTAGCAGAGATGAGATAAATAGATAAATCATGCCCTAAACAAGACTGGATATCTTTTGTCCTTAAACAGATTGGATATCTTTTTCGCTATTGTGACTTTTTGATTCATGTTTTTACCCTAACAATTGTATTTTTCTCTGTATGTATTTGTGGATGTAATAACAACAATAATGTTGGCCTCTTTCCTTATCTTTCTCCTTGCCCCGCTCCGATACCAATGTTAGAATATGCAGAGAGTGAAAGAATAAAGAAAGAGTAGAATGTATAAATATTGAATGAAGAGAAACTAGAATGCACACATTATCATTGTGTGTTCACGCCATTTTAAACAACATTATGTTGTTTTGGGCATCTTGCACCAATTGAAAGGTCACGAGCCAAGTAGTTGGCTTCTTAAGAATTGTTCAAGTATCTTTGGAAAGACATTCACAAAAAAGTTCTTGAAGTTATTTAAGTTATAAACTAAACAATTTGTCATGTCCCTTTTTGGAGATTAGCGGAATTGGAGACCTTAACCCATTCTTGTTCCCCGTGGGTTTAAGGAAAGAAACAAGTTGAAGACACGGATGACATTTTCTCGAATAAATATTTTTATTATTATCATGTATTCCTATTGGGAAGCCAAGCGCTCCAATAGATGAACTCATTTAATTAGAATATAAAGTAATTTGGAGCATGTAGGCTCTAAAAACAAATTAGATAATTAAAAAGTACTTTATGAGGTCAACCATTATTGAATTGTAGCACCCCTTATGTTATAAAAGGAGGTTGCTTGGCCATTTTATTATCATGCGAATTTATTATCTCTTTGGAAAGATTGCTTGTGAAGCATCTCTCTTCCTCTCCTAAGGATGAAAACCCTTGGAGAGTCTTGTGTGAGGACGAAACCCTTCACCAAGTCTAGGGAAGACTTCAACACAAGAGTCTCACCTCCTTGAGGGATATTTTGCTACTATTATATTTTATTTCAGCCCTAGGCAAATTGCCGTAAGGTGCCATTTGATCAATAATTGAAGATCTTTGTAATACTTCTTGTTGTTAATGCATATTTGACATTTTTGAGGTGGAACGACTTGCTTTATGGCGTGTTTATTGGATGTCCTATGTGGAGTGACCCACCTAAGGGAGTATTTCGGTACTTCATTGCAATAATTTCATGATTTTGAGGGTGTAATAATATTCTTCATATTTTTAAAGGCCAAGTTCTAAAGTTTCATTAATTTTGGAGGTGTTTTGCTATTTTTCCAAGCTTGTTGAAGTTTGTTGGTTGAGGGTTTCCAAAATTAATTATTTTCAAGCTTAAATATGGTTTCTAAGAGCTGATTGTGTTTGCTGAGGGTTTCCTAATAACTTTGGCATAAGATTTGAAGGGCATTAGTACGGTTTAACCCACCTTTGAGGGTTTCAACTGCTCCAAGGAAGTCATTACCCTAGGAAGGGCCTAAATTGCAGGTTGAAGGGTTTATATCAGCTATCTATAGGAGCTCCATAATCTTATTTTTAAGTTATATCTCAGCCTTTGGTCATTTCTTGAGTCCCCTAAAAAGGGACATTACAGTGGTATCAAAGCATCATCCTCCCAGCCTATGAAGCATGGAGAACAAGTCACAAGGAAGGATAGCGGATACACTGGATAGGCTTACCCTAGCCATCCAAAATATGCAGGGTGGTGGTTCGCTCAAGGAGAAAAGGGTTTCAAGGATTGACAAATTGACAAAAGAATATCAAGCTCTTCCGAAAGAGATGCGTGATGCCCTTTCCTTTGAGGATTTTGTGGAAATAGAAAATTATAGAGTGGGAATTGGCACAAGGCATAATGCCCGAACCTCATCAAAGGACCATGGCAGAAAGGTCTCAGCCATAGAGGGAAGAAAACCCTCCATTGTGAAGAAGCAAGTCAAAGAGCATGTGGCGGATCAGCTACAAGGTGGAGAAGTCATGATGAAGTTCGAAGATACAACTTCCCTTTATAGCAACCCTTCCAAGGTGACAAAAGAGGAAGATATCCACCATGCTAAGGAGGAAGAACCATCACAACAGCTGTTTATGGTGATGGATCAGCCTTTGAGAGCCCTAGAAGCACACATTGCCATTGTCAAAGGTGATCCCTTGATTGATTTTCTGAACAACACTATGAAGGCACAAGGGTTTGGAGAGATCAGGAAGCCTGAGCACAAGAGGGAAGAAACATCAGAATTGCAAGGGGGCAATGGGGTAAGAAATTCGGGTGACCTTGTTGGAAGCCATACACATGAAGAAAGGACATTTTGGGTTGCCCATAATCACTTTCAGTCTGCTGTAATTTTCAGGACAGCAACTAAAAATGCATTTGCTACTTAGTCGAAGTGGAAGTGGAAATGCATTCTGGTGAATCATTGTCCAGATACTAAGTGAAATGCTATTATTGTCATAAAGTTGGGCATGTGAGAAAAGATTGTCGGGGAGAAATAGTATGATCTTTCTTCCCATAAGAAAAAGCATGAGGTCAAGAAAATGTGGTAACAATTGAAGAATGGGATTCTGGAGAAGAGTGCACCCTTGGGGCATCATACTCGAACAACAGTGCTACTAGTTGGGTTATTGATTTTGATGCATCTAGAAATTTTTCGTCTCGTAGGGACTGTTATGTACAATTTACTACAAATATAAATATTTCTGATTCAGTTTAATTAGTTTATGGGAGTCACTTATAGTAGAGACGATAAGCAATATACACCTTGTGTTGAATAATGCTCAAAAAATCATACTAAGGAATGTTAGATATGTTCCTAGAATGAATAAAAAAATATCTTGTTTATTTGTCAATCAATAGAAATCCAAACACTACTATAAATTTCTCTAGGAAGCAGTATATTGTGTTTGATGTGAAAAAGGACAATGTAGTTTCCCTATGCATTGGGCAAGGTAGTGTATATAGGCTTGTTAACCCTTCTAGAGTCAACTTATGTGCTCTAGTTGTCAAGGGAGAGTTCCCTTTCTAGGATATGCGGGAGGATGAATTGTGTCAATCAAATGCACAGTTAATTTTGGAGAGAGACTTCATTATCCTAGATTTGTGGGAGGTGCATTGTGAGATGGCAAAAGAAGCCACTCAAATAATTGTGGAGGAGACTCCACTATCCAAGATGTGCGGGAGGTGCATTGTGAGATGGCAAAAAAAGACACTCAAATAATTATGGAGGGAGACTTCATTATCCAAGATGCGCAGGAGGTGCATGATGAAATGGAAAAACAAGCCACTCAAAGAAGGCACCGTCTCGGAGGACCAAAAATAAGGTTGTTAATCCAGCAGAGCATGTTCAGTTTGCTCTCATATTTGACCTTTTATAACACCTATATCAAAGCAATATTCCAAAGAAGAAGGCATACCTAAGTGAGAGACTGCCATGCAAGCAGAATATGATGCCTTGATGGAGAATCATACTTGGGATATGGTGGAATTACCAATAGTAAACAACCCATCAGGTGCAAATAGGTGAACAAAGTCAACAACAAAGCCAATGGTATTGTGTACAAGTACAAGGTTTGTCTTGTTGTGAAAGGATATTCACAACAGCTGGAATAAAATATGAGGAATTCTTGCTCCTACTGCGAATACTCTGAAGATGGTCACATTTTGGTTGCTTCTCTTAGGTGATTTGGTCGAGGAAGTTTACTTTGTGTAGCTTGAAGGTACTTAGTCATGCTCATTTGCTTTGTAGATTGATTAAGTCATTGTCTGAACTTAAATAGGGTCTACGAGCCTAATACTTTAAAATTGATGAACATATCCAAAATTCTAGATTCATAACTATGGAGGCCGGGTTGAAGTTGTCAGCCAATGATGACTCATCACTGCTCAAAGAATCACTTTAGAGATAACTGGTGGGTAGCCTGATATGTGTTATACTTATGCCTACATGACCAGATTTGTGTTGTTAGCGATCTTTCTCAGCTCATACATTGCACAGCAGAAAAAGGTTAGATTGCAGATTTCTAAGGAGCAGCCTCCTGTTTAATGACTAAATCCGTTGGTCCCATTGTGTTTATAAAATTTTGGGACAAGCTTGGAGTAGTTTCTGGTTTAGTCATTAAGGTGGGTATTAAAGTTGGTAAATTATTATGTAAACCATAGTTTGCCTATTCAGCTAGTAATCGCTAGAAAATTGCCTAAGCGAATATTTGCCAATAAAACTTGCCATTCACCATAGGTGAATTTTCGTGAGTACTCATTGAGAATATTGGGCGAGTTCTATCCTGAAACTTTTCCATACATGGGTTTAACACGGAAAACAGGAAAACGCAGGTTTAATGCTGAAAAAATGCTGATTTTTGTCTCACAAAGGTATCCCACTGATATTTTGCCAGAATGGAGAAGAGGAAAATGTAAATTATTGTAAATTGTAACTTGCATAGATATGCAATTTATGATGATAATTTTCAATGACAATCATCATAAATTCATAACACTTATCAGTTGGCTGTTGTATTCACATGATGATGCAATTTTGTACTGTATTTGTATTCAAATCTAATAGAAAACACTTCCCCAACATTTTACAGACTCATTTGATACATTTTGTAGCTATATTTTGCATAAAATTTATGTTTTTAAAAGAAATTTGCGTATTTTTTAAGTTGCCGAATATTCCCAAATATTCACCGAGTCTTGCTGAGTTTTTGCTAAGTCAATTTTTTTTTGGGTTTGCCAAGTATTTTCCAAATATGAGTATGCGAACTATGATGTAAACATTAACTAATTGAATAATAGTTAATGTAAGTTAGTTTTACATGTATAACTACCTTACTTGAAATATAACTTAGTTTATACTTAATAAAAGACGCGCACACAAGATTTCAATGTGCCATGTGTTGTATGCCTTCTATTTCTCTTCATTCTCTCTCTCGACTAACATAGTTTCCGTTCACAATAGTGTTCAATAGGTTTCTCCCAAGCATCCTCATGTGCACCACCTCCAGCTTCTAGTCTAGGAACATAGTCATGAACACAGAGCGATCTTTTGGTCTTGTTATGTTGGGG
Organism: Taxus wallichiana var. yunnanensis; assembly: GCA_018340775.1. Classification (NCBI taxonomy): domain Eukaryota; kingdom Viridiplantae; phylum Streptophyta; class Pinopsida; order Cupressales; family Taxaceae; genus Taxus; species Taxus wallichiana. Next base: position 465,701,352 of record CM031237.1, read on the forward strand.
GCTTGATTATTGGCTCAATCTTTATTAAATGTTCCTAGGTGTGTCATTCACCTGCTCCATATTGAGGCCATTGTCAAATGTATGTATGGTATTAGTTATGAATTTCTTGAGTTCTAGAATGCTTTACAACAAACTTGCTACCTTTATTAACAATTTAGTTTTCAATACTTGAATTTCGATTTCCTTGTCCGTATCAAGTCAATAGGTCACTGTACTGATCCCAACATAAGATTTCTTTCATTCCTCGACCATGGCCTTTTCGAATTTTGCTCTTGCTTCGATAAGTCTTTCTTTCTTTGTTCTTGGGTTAGGCTATAGGGTTTTATTTGCCTGCTTTCTTATAATTTCCTTTACTTAGTTTTCCTTGGCTACATCAATCATGTTGACGTTATTTCCAGATGCTTGCTTCAAACAGTTGGCATCATTATGATTCCCAGACCCACACCATCTACAAAGAAGCCCAATACTGTTCTTTTTTGTGGGACAATAAGTTGTGAAATGCCCCCACTCATTATACTTCCAACATTGCATAATCGACCTATGTTTATGGTGACATCTTTCATGTCTTTGAATTCAGTCTTAATTGGCTCAGTCTAACTTTGTGTGTAATGCCCCAAAAATAAACACCTAATTTAAAACTAATTAATCATAATTACAAGATAATATTTTTATATTAATTAATTATTGTAGTTTAATAGTGTAACAATATAAAAACACGTGGAAGGCAATCTACCGAGTTTATTATTCAACCATTTATCAAAATCAATACTCCACGGAAGACTAATTTGAGAATGCATCAATGGGAAGGTTGCTTAGTTAAGTATTGTCTCATTAGTTCTTTCAAAACTAAATCAAGTTTTATTCTTACAAATAATTTTAATCTTGTTCAAACGGCCAGCAACACGTTCAGGTGGCAGCGTTCAAAGGTTAGCCCAATTTAATTAATTTATAAAGTACCCACTTAATATCTCCTATTAATTCTTTTAAATATTTATTTAGCTTGATAAATTTCCCATCAAGGTTCTTTATCCAAAAGCAATTAAAATAACAAGGGTTTCTAGTTAAATTCAAAACTTCCACTTGCACAAGTCAAGGGGAGAAATCAAAGGCCACAAGTGGTCAATGTAGGGATGAAGGAGAGCCTTTAGATCAAGTGGCTCTTCACCCTAGTTCTTAGGCTTTTGTGGATTCCTTTAAATTTTTTTGTCAATCACGTATTCTCATTTTTCTTTCTCTTTTCTCTTGTTTGCAGGTTTTCAAGTTGGAGCTTCCATGGAGGATCTCCCATTTTGGGTGTACACCTAATATGTATACACCCAATATTTCTTAGTGTATATCGCATTACATCTTTATTTTTTCCTTCTTAGTTTATTTATTTATAATTTAACTTATATTTACGCCCTAAACAAGTATATATACACACACAAACACACACAATTATATATATGTAAATTGATTATTAGGGAGTATATGTGTATACACACATATTTATTTGCGTGCCCTAACGGAGGGCCAAACTACATTATGGAGGGGCGAGCAAAGTGGCAGCCAAACTGTTTTTGTCTTTGATAGATAGAGAGGGACCACGGGCCATACATTGGCCGCGGCCCATTGCATATGGGTTGTGGTGCATTGTATGGGTCGTGCCCTTAAACAAAGGAGAGGGGAGTGGAGGCATGGCTAGCTACCACGTCGCCCACTCCACTTCCCATATAAAAAAACTAAAATGGTTAGGGTAGGGGTTGGCTTCCTTCCCCACCCAACATTATTATTATTATATTCTATTTATCATAAATCGGTGGGGTCTAGCTGAACCCTCTCATAAAACTACACACACATATTATAATATTAATTCAAGTGTAAACTTAAAACTTATGTTAATGTGACATTTAAGTTAATTTGTTTATATATCTACTTTCCTTATAGTTCAAAGTTCAAACAATTAAGACTATATTCTTAAATACACACACGCACACACACGCACGCGCACGCGCACGCACACGCACACGCACACGCACACGCACAAGCACAAACGTGGTTGTCGGAGAAAAGGGATCTGACTAGTGAAGAAAATGGAAATGGCCCAAAAAGGTGGATCGAACAATCTGGAGATTTGACAGTAGAATTTACGCATGTGCATGACTGCAACATGGTGCTGCAGCAAGATGATTTATAGAATGGTTACGTAGAGAATGCAAGCTAACACATGGTACACATAGATGTGCATGAGGTTCTTTTGGTGTTGCTGCACAAGGTATTGTGCTGGATTTTATCCTTTTAGTTGTGCACAACTTTAGAACCTCCAACATTAAACTATGCAGATACTTGGTCCTTCGTTAATGTTCTGCAAACGATTTCAGACACAGGCACACAAGTGAGTGAGGCAAGTCTTTATTCCACAACTAAGAATGTCTGAAGGGTTGTGCAAAACCTTATTACTTCTGCACTGAGTGTTTTTGGTGATGCAAGGTTGTTTGTGAACCTAGATGCTCCTGCACCATACAACAGAGGCAAGAAAAAAACATGAGCCCTTGCTCATGCACAGTTCATGAGGTCATCAATAGATTTGCCATGTTTGGCAATTGCGGCTACACTCAACCACGTCACATCCTCTACCTCTTGGCCCATCAACTTCACTAGATACTCTTTGGATTCCTTTCTCCGCTTCCTCTTTCCAACTCTCAAATTAATTACTTTCTCAAATTTTTCTTGCACTCTCTCGGTAGTTGGTGCTTCCAATCGTCTTTTGCACTATCAGCTTCTCCACTTGTTTAACCCTCATAGAAGGGTACAAATATGGATCATTAAAGATACATGAAATACCTATCCCTTCTCGTAACTCTATCTCATATGCGTTAGATGCAAAATTTTGCAACACTTTGCATGGTCCAATTTTCTTCCACTTCGGCTTATTTTAAGTTCCTCTTGGGAATTTCTGTTTGCACATGTGTGCTAAGACCATGTCTTCCACTTGAAAGTCTTGCTCTCTCCTCAAATTTGTTCATTGTTTATATCCAACATTATTCTTCCCTTATTGTGTGCGCACTTGTTGGTGCACGTCACACATATACTTTTGCAAAATCCTCTGCATCGTGCTCTTCCCTTTTCCTTTGCTGCTGTCATGCAATTCTACAACACCTCTTGGACTTAGTCCATAGCCATAAACCATTTGGAACAATGTTCTTCCAATGTTCTTGTTCACAAAGTTAGTGTATGTGTTAAAATACGCTGTTTATATACCCTATTCGGCGTTATGCGGTTAAAGCGTGTAACTAAATAACCACCTCTATATTATAAATAAACCTCTGCCTGTATCATTTACACAACGCATTTTGTGCCTTCTGTCTTCTTTCTTCTTTTTGCATAGTCTAACATTGGTATCAGAGCTTAGGCATCGGTGAGAGGAGAGGTCGACGAGAGGAGAGGTCGACGCAGGGTAGAAGAAAGGAGTTGGCATCGCTGTCTTGAAGGCGCTGAAGGAATCGTGAGTTTTATGGACCAAAAATCGCGGCCGGGCGAAGGAAAAAATCGTGAGTTTTTTTGCACCAAAAAATCGGCGCGGGCGGGATGCGGGCGAAAAGCGCGAAAACGTGTGAAAGAATACACAGTCGCGTTTTTTCCGACGGATCTAGGGCAAAATCGTGAATGCGTTTTGCTGGAGGAATGCGTGAACAACAAAGTCGCGAAAGCAGCGAAGTTGCGTAAGCAGAAAGTCGTGGAGAAAAATAGGGCAGAGGAGGAAAAAGGTTTTATTTTTATAAAACTATTTGGTGCTTTGCTTTAATATTTTCATGCCACATAAAATATTTTCCCACAGCCACGTATATTGCTGGGAGTAATTCTTTTAATATTATTTGCTGGAAAATTGGGTATTTTGTTATTTTATTATTTTCCATTATTTTGGGATAATAAAATGTCAAACATTGCAAATTTGATTTTGCCGGATACACAAAAATTAACGGGCACGAATTTTAATGTGTGGAGCCATAAGATCTTGACACTGGCAGAATTTCGTGGTTTTGAGAAAATAATCACGGGTGTCGAGAGTAGACCTACAAAGCAAATTTCGATGATTATGACAAACGTCATCGGGAGGCTCTTTTGCTATTAAAATTGTCGGTATCGGATGAATTGATACCTGAGGTCCGGAATGCCACTGAGGTGAGTAAATTGTGGGTCAGTCTGAAGGACAAATATCAGACGTCGGAGAAGAGTCGGGTTCTATACCTCAAAAATATGCTTTTTTCCGTAAAATTACAAGGTGGATCGCTGTCTGAGCACCTACTTCGGATGAAAGATCTCCGAGATCAGCTTGCTTCCATCAACAAGCCGGTTGATGATGATGATATGGTGGCTCTCATTTTAAACAGTTTGCCCTTCTCGTATGACTCGTTCGTGGAGGCTCTTCATTTAATGGGCGAGAGTCAAACTCTTACGTTTGACAAGGTGTGTTCCTACCTGTTGCAGAAGGAACGGAGACAGACACAAGTTCAAGAGTCCAGTTCTGGACAATCTGAGAGTGCATTTGCTGCACAGTCCAAAGGAAAGTGGAAGCGACAGGCTGATGCGTCGCCTTCCTCTCCTAAATTTCCGGTACGGTGTTACTATTGTCACAAACTTGGTCATGTGAAGAAGGATTGTCAGAAGTGACTAAGTGCCTTGAAGAAGCGGAAGGGGCAAGCACATGTGGCAACAGTTGAGCAACACGAGTCAGAAGATGAGTATGCCCTCATGGCATCTTGCTCGGATGGTGACAGCCCTACACGGTGCTGGTTTTTTGATTCCGGCGCATCACGACACTTCACGTGTCAACGAGATTGGTATGTTACTTTTCATGCTAATTCATGTTCTTCTGATTCAGTTACTTTAGGGGATGGGAGATCACATGCTGTGGAAGGGATTGGGGATGTTCGTATCATGTTAAATAATAACACTAAATTGCTTGTGAAGAGTGTTAGATATGTGCCTAACATGAATAAGAACCTGTTATCCATCAGTCAATTAACTGATAATCCTCATATCTCTGTAAACTTTTCTGGTAAACAATGTATTGTGTCTGATGTCAAACATAATAAGGTGGTTGCCCTGGGAATTGGGCATGGAGGTTTGTACAGACTCGTTGATCCTGCCACGGTCAACTTGCATGCCTTAGTTGTGGTAGAAAATACCAGTGTTTTGTGGCATGAAAGATATGGGCATCTCAATCTTCCGTATTTGGCCCGTCTTCATAAAGACAACATGGTTGTTGGTTTGCCTCCTATTCAGGAAAAGAAGGATATGTGTGTTGGATGTTTTGCAGGCAAACAAAAGCGGAAACCTTTTCCTCATGAAGGTGTTTGGTGTGCAAAGGGGCTCTTAGATCTTGTTCATGCAGATCTATGTGAGCCATCGTGGAAGACTCCCACAGTCCTTGGTGCACGTTATTTTCTCTTATTGGTGGATGATCACTCTCGGCGGATGTGGATCTATCTCTTGAAAAAGAAGTCTGATTGCTTTGCTTCTTTTGTCAAGTTCAAAGCATTGGTGGAGAACCAGACCAGCCGGCGGATAAAGACTTTAAGATCCGATAATGGGGGTGAATTCACTTCTAAACAGTTCGCTGTTTTTTGTGAGAAAGAAGGGATTCAGCGTCGATTGACAAAGACCATATACTCCCAATGAGAATGGGGTGGTTGAGAGGCGGAATAGAACCATCATGGAGATGGCCGGTGGTGTATGATGCACGGTCGTGGAGTGCCATACATATATTGGGGAGAAGTTATTATCTGCGGTCTATATACTCAATCGCAGTCCTTGCAAAGCTTTGCAGGATATCACACCAGAGGAGGCACGGTCCAAAATCAAACCAGAGGTATCAACGTTTCGTATTTTTGGTTCAGCTGCTTATACTTTGGTTCCTGATCATAAGAGGAGTAAACTAGATTCCAAAAGTTCTAGATATTTCTTTGCTGGTTATAGTGATTATTCTAAAGCATATAGATTGATTGATACTTCCACTAATAAAATCATTATTAGTCGTGATGTTGATGTAAAAGAAACAGTCTTTCTTTGGCTGTAATAAGCAAATAGACCAGCAACATGGCAGCGATCAGCAAGGGGTGGTCACAAAGATCGGTTCTCTTTCCTTGCCTGATGATGAGTCTGGTCATTCTCATACTCCTCCACAGACTCCAAAGTCTGATGTCTATGCTCTCTCCTACTGAGTCTTTTCCGTCTCCTGGAAATCAACTTGCATTGGTTTCACCTCCGGAAGTGCCACTAGCTTCCGAATCCTCAGTTCAACGACGGCCCAAGTGGTATTATTCCACTATTCAGGATCTGACACGAGACGATTTGTCTCCACTCTTAGATGGCCGGTCTCGCAGACCTGGCAAGAGGATTGATTACTTTGAGCAAGCTCAATTTGCTCTTGCTTTGATCTTCTCCATATTCGCGAGCCACAAAAATACTCTGATGCACGAGGCATACCAGAATGGGAAACTGCCATGCAAATCGAGTATGATGCCTTGATTAAGAATGATACCTGGAAGTTGGTGCCATTACCTCCAGGTAAACGCCCTATTGGTTGTAAATGGGTGTACAAAATCAAGTGTAAAGCGAGATGGTACTTTGGATAAGTCTGAGGCTCGACTTGTTGCAAAGGTTTTTCGCAAGCAGGAGGGGATAGATTATGAGGAGACTTTTGCTCCTACTGCAAAGATGGTCACTTTTCGGTTACTTCTTGCCTTTGCCGCTCAATTTGGTTGGAAAATATATCAGATGGATGTGAAAAGTGCATTCTTGAATGGCGATTTGGAGGAAGAAGTATATATGACTCAACCTGAGGGTTTTCAGGCATGTGGTCGTGAGCATCTGGTATGCAGGTTGATTAAGTCCTTGTATGGGCTTAAGCAGGCTCCTCGAGCCTGGTATATTAAGATCGATACACATCTCAGAGATTCGGGCTTCAAACGAAGTCATTCTGATCCGAATCTCTATGTCAAAAGCACACATGATGACATTGTGATTCTTATTGTTTATGTTGATGACCTTGCCATCACAGGCAGTGGAGATGCTGCGATTCATAAGGTAAAATCAGATTTGTGCACTGCTTTTGACATGACTGATTTAGGCCTCCTTCATTATTGTCTTGGTGTAGAATTCTGGCAACAAGATCACTTGATTTTCATTTCTCAAGTTAAATATGCCACGAATCTTTTGCAAAAATTTAAGATGTATGATTGTAATTCATCATCTACACCTATGGAGGTCGGGCTGAAACTTTCAGCTCATGATGATTCACCACCGGTCGATGAAACATTGTACAGACAGTTGGTAGGTAGTTTGATTTATCTCACCACTACACGACCGGATTTGTGTTTTGCTATGAGTTATCTTTCTCGGTTTTTGTCGAAACCGAAACTCATTCACTCGGGAGCAGCAAAACGTGTGTTAAGGTATGTCAAAGGAACTCTTGACTTTGGCATCTTGTATCAGAGAGTTGCAGATTTCACGGTGATTGGTTACACAGACTCTGATTGGGGAGGTTCAGTGGATACTTGGAGATCTACCACTGGATATATCTTCTCTCTTGGTTCAGAGTTATTTCGTGGCAGAGTAAGCTTCAGCCCACTGTGGCTATCTCTTCCATCAGAAGCAGAATACAAGGCTGCTTGATAGTGCTGGTTGCGAAGCGGTATGCATGGCTTCGTCAAATTTTGGTTGATTTTCAGTTTTCATGAGTCACCTTTGCTACACCTCTTTCACTTTTTTGTGATAATCAAGGTGTGTTGAAGATGGTCAAAAATCCCATCTATCATGCCCACACTAAACATATTGAGATTCATCATCACTATATTCGTCAATTGGTTGACTCGGGTGAAATCTCTCTTCATTTCTGTCCTTCTCAGGAGCAGTCTGCTGATGTAATGACTAAACCTCTTGGTGCTTTCTTGTTTGTCAAGTTTCGGGATAAACTTGGTATAGTTTCTAGGTTAGTCATTAAGAGGGGGTGTTAAAATACGCTGTTTATATAGCCTATTCGGCAGTTATGCAGTTGAAACTGTGTAACTAAATTGTAACCACCTCCATATTATAAATAAACCTCTGCCTGTATCATTTACACAGCGCAGTTTGTGCCTTCTGTCTTCTTTCTTCTTTTTGCATAGTCTAACAGAGTATGCAAATTTTGCTTAACAAGCGCCAAGACTGAATCCCACAATCGGCTTCACTCCCACTAAACATCTTAACAGATTTCCAACTCCTGCTAACCTCTTCCATTTGACTGTTCATCTATGATAATACGTAGAACTGAACTGCAAACTGATGTTAATCACTTCTGTTTGACTATCCTCCGTGATGATACACAAAACTAAACTACAACTTGGTGTTCATTCTCCTCCACAATGTTCTCCAAACGTGTTCCGCAAACTTGGGGTCTCTATTAGATACAATGTTGTGCAGTAATCCGTACAGTCTCACAACTTCATTGAAAAATTAGTTAGATACAGGCATAGCATTGTTAGTCTTATTGCATGTAAAAAAATGTGCCCTTTTCGAAAATATATCTACCATAACAAAGATCATAGCCCTTTTACATTTTAGGCAACCCCAAAATTAAATCCATACTCAAATGCTCCCATGGTTTCTTAGATACTGATAGTGGTTGATATAACCCTGCATTTTGACTTTTCCCCTTTGCCAATTGGAAAATTTTGCATCCTTGTATGTAAATGTGTACATCTTTAGTCGTGTGTGACCAAAAATACCTCTCACCAGCTGTTACAAGACCTTGTCAATACCGGAATGACCAACTACCCCTTCACTATAGTTCTCTTGAATCAAATTCTCATGCATAGATCCTTGAGGTATGAAATATCCCTTTTCCGGATTAATTTTATATTCAAGATTTCCAACAAAATTTTCACAAATAACAATTTGATTTTTATGACAGCAGTATATAGAAAAATATGACAGCAAAGTACAGCTATGGCAACAAGGTATAAAATCAGAAAATAACCAATATCTTCACTTTTATTGCAATTAAATCAACATGCAACAACATGCAAGTAACATGCATCAACATGCATCAACATGCAATGACATGCAATAACAAGAAGTTCCATTGATAAAATAAATGATCTCTCTTACTAAATATGGTTGTCTTCTCTTCTCGGACTTGGATTGGATCAACAAGCCTTTGAAACTCTGAATCTGACAAGCCGATCTGAATAACTCCACAATAGCAAACTAGAGTTGGATCTTTCACCACCGAAGAGTGCTCTACTAGCTAGGGATAGATCTTTCACTGCCGAAGCTAGGGTTCCTGGAATTTCACCTCCACAAGCAAGGAAAGCAAGCTGAAAGCTCCAACATAAGATGGCAAAATGAACCAAGATCCTTTTTCCTCCCCAAACACCACCTTTTATAACTTTTTCCATCATAAAAGTGCCCATAAAACCCTAATTCGACCCCCCTTGGAGATATGTCATGTTTTAATCGTCACTTAAAGTGACTTTATTTCTCCTAGGCCAAAAAGTCCACTTAAGTGCCCCCAATGAAGAAATAGAACATTACCCCACCTTTTTCACTTAAGTCATCATAAAGTACATGCATAATGCCAAAACATAACATATAAGTGAAATGTAGGTGAAAACCATACCCAACAACTATCTACGCTGCTAGCCCCTTGGGTATGACCAAGGCTAAGACGGAAAACCAGTCGCTTAGACCATGGAGGTAGGAATGGGGACATTATAAGGTATGCACAACTGCGTTCCTTTAAACACCAACTCTTCTTGTAAAAAATGACCAAACTAAGGTGTGCGATCTCTGTGCTCATTGGCTCTACATATGCTTTCCACGCTTCTTTGAAATTTTCATCTTCTACATAAAGCCCCTTCATAGAATCAAATGCCATGACCTCCACATGCATCTCGGTGAGTAAGACAGATCTTCTCAACCGATCTCGCATCATCTATCAAGCCTCCGCTCTGTTGCTTCAAGAGAAATAATTAACCCTACAAGAATTCAACCTTGTAGTCTTTTATTTCTTGCTCAAGCCCTATACACGTTGGCACATCACTCAAACAAATCTGAGTGCTCACCCAAAGCGCGCAAAGGTACCAGGTCCCTCTTTTATGTCAGCTTTGTCAAGGAGTTAGCATGCATGAACATATATTCCATAATCATAACAACTAGATCCATGAACTCAATTTGGAAACACACATAAATAAGTAAACATACAATTCACATAACCACTAAGATCAGATTCACCATATAGTTACCAAGTAACAGAGACATCAACAATCAATATCCAACCACATCATAACTCATGAATACGCACACACACACACACACCTCTAAACCGTGCAAATCAATACATATATATAGGGGTGGGGAACTTTCCCTTCACCGCCATGCATTCTCAAAATAGGCTGCATGCTAAGAATAGCCATGCACCGCTACAAGATATCTATAGAAGCATGCAAGCTTCGCCTAATAATAGATCATCTATAGTTAACTCCTAGTTCTGATCCTATTATTAGCTCCATGTGCCTGTTTGAACTGCAAGTTCTTTCCTCAAAAATAGACTCTTCTTGACTGCCCAAACCTCCTTGCATGTCGCGTACTCCAAGTCTATATTTAGCTTCACATACCAAAAATTCACCAAGTCTTTTGCCTTTTGTTGTAGTTCTCGTGCACATCTCCTTCCATGTTTCGCACGCAAACCCTGTCTCTCCGGTCGCTCACCAGGTATAGCCTTCCGCGCATTTCTTATGTGGCCCTTCCGCGCACGTGAACCTCTCGCATTCTTCAAAGACTTAGCCATCTTAATGTTCCCAACAAGCCCAATTGTATATGACCGATTCAACTTACCTTGACTATTGATGAATTGCAGTTCTTGGTGGTCTATTTACAGCATAAACTCTTTAGGAAACATGTGATGCCTCCACTTCTTCAAAGCTTGCACAATGGCATAGAACTCTTGATCATAAACTAAATACTTATTATGATTTAACCCTTTTTTAAAGAGTATATCTATCTCTATTTCCATTTCTATTTTTGAATATACTGAAGGTTAAGGAAAATTGGCCCATTACCACATATATTGTGAATGTATTTATGTTATTGTTTTGTAATAATGATATATATTGGATGTTTGAGGAACATCTACTTCATTGAATATTGTTAGAAATAGAGGCCCTTGTAAGTAGGTGGGATATCCATAAGGGTCCTCTATGGGAATCCCCCTTGGGCTATTATAGGCCCAAAATGTGAGAGGCTTAAAAATATTTGATCAGCATTCATGGTGATATAGCCTGGACCATTGTTTGTAGCAATTAGGCTATGCTGTCAATGTGAGTGATAACAAGAACATGAAGAAAGTGAGAAGCTTAAAAATATTTGATTGGCATTCGTGGTGACATAACCTGGACCACTGTTTATAGGAAGCTATGTTGTCAATGTGAGTGATAGCAAGAACATGAAGAAAGAAAATAAAAGGTCTCATCATAATAGCCTTAGTGTATCTGGTATCTTGTTTCCATTTTTAGATGATACTTTGATGAGTTGGGCTCCAATTGCTCCAAAAGACAAAATTTGTAAGAAAAATCTTATATATTTATGAAACTGCTGCAGGTCAGAAAATTGTGAGGAGGAAAGATTATTTATTTAATGTTACCAAGGGAACTGCAACAAAGAATTTGCAGAACGACGGAGTTTGAAATTCGTCAACCACCAATTATCTAAGGCAAAACTGTCAACGTGGAAAGGAAAATGACTAACCTCAGCACAAAAAATTCGATGAAGCAGGAAGAGAGTCGACCACTACCTTTGATAGATAAATAGAGGATGATACAAGAAGAGAGTTTGATGTATAAATGATGAAAGCCACTAGCTTTTGTTTTTTCTTTCTAGTGGTGGGAATATGCTTGGAGCTGAAGAACAGAGTTTTCCCTCTTGGCGGAAAAGTAGATGCTTGAATTTCACTTCTGATGTTCATATCATTTCGTATTTTCACAATTTGGTTAACACAAACTGTGAGTTGGCATCTCGCATACAATTTTTCCTGGGAACCCTAAGTGCCTTAAACAAAACAAAACAAAATAATGAGTTGTAACCAAGCAATAGAGAAAAATGATTTGAATGCCAAAATGAGGTGAAACCAATTTCTGTGAGATTCTAGCTTGGTCTGATTTACAGATGAACACAAATGCTCTTCTTATTTCTTAATAATTTCATTTTTGATAATGGTACTTAGGGTTCCCTAACCCTATGTGCCTTTAGCAAACATAGAAAAAAATAGCCAAGCATTAGGGAAAGATGAATTTAATGCCAGAGGGAGGTGAAACCATAGTAACCCAAAACTCTAGGACGTGAGGATAGGGTTTCCGGGATGGCAAAAGTTTTCCGGATTTTGGGAACAGCTGAGGGATGGATTTTAAAGTAATATATAAAATTATAAATATAAAAACATACAAATAACTTTAGCGTTTTATTAATAACAGTCTATGACAGTCCACTATCCACATCTGTGCTAAAAAATTAATGTATTTATCACACTTGATTCTTATTATGTCTTTGTAATACAATATAGTAGTGTTATGCATAAATGTTTTGATCTATGACTTACTACGTTTATCATCTACACGACGTCACTCGTCATATAAAATTATACATATAGGCTTTGTTAAGTGATTGGAGCTTCCAGAGTGAATTTTAATTAGATCTCTACATAAAGACTTTTTTCAAATATAAATAAAGGGCTTCCAATGCAAATTTACCGTACAAGAGTACATTAGGTCTTTCCCAAATTTATTTAATTTTCAAGTTTATTTGAGCCCAACGCAATGGTGTAGCTAGATCGAGGCCATCCATTACCAGACAGGGAAATTTGCAGAGAAGGTGATCAATTCGTTAATCAATGTGGAACCCTTCAATGGGCAAAACTATGTGACAAATTCAAGATAAGCGCCTGAAATAGATACATATTGGTGTTTTTCAAATAGCTATATTGAAAACCTAGTATTTAAATCTTTAAAATTTAAAGAAAATCTTAAAAATTTGAAACCAAAAATAGGGTTGGGTGGGGGCGTCAGGATGTCCCGTAAAAAGGGGACATTTCGGGATGTCCGGAAATGTCCTTGAATTTCAGGGATGTCCAAGAGACCTCTCCCCTGAAATCTGCTGGAAGGGAAACATGGGGGACATTCTCCTCCTGCCACCCCATCCCAGTGTCATGAAGTTCGGACATTTTTTTGGGGTGGCCACATCCCCATGTAACACTAGGTGAAACCAGTTTATCTGAGAGATTCTATCTTGTGCTGATTTACAGATGAAATGCATTACTAGGGTAGTGGTAATTAAAATTCCCCTTTCTATTTCTTAATAATCTGCTAAAAGCTTTTTTAGAAACTCAAATTGCAGTTTTCAGATACACAGATAGACAAATAAACAGACAGGCAGATTGGAAAATAGATATATCATTCATAAACAGACAGGCAGATTGAAAGATGGATATATTATTCATGAAACTATAAACTCCATGCTCCTGAAATGTTTATCATATTATTAGGGCCTATCTTTGACAGGTATCCACAAGTCTGCTGCCTGTAAACTGGCAATCATAAATATTTAACAAATAACTTGTTTTACAGGCCTATTTATTACTTATGTTGCATTGAATCTGATGGACGGAAATGGCCAGCCAGCTCTTCTTTATATTGTTCCTTTTACCCTTGGTATGTGCATATCGTACTTATAGGCTACTTTATGTGCTTTGAAATTGACTCCATTAATTTGAGATATGCTTTATCTGCACCGACAACTTTGTTTTTATATTTTTTTCATCAAACTTTGCAATTATGCAGGCACTGTCCTGTGTTTGGGTTGGTGGCGTGGTGAACTGAGTAATTTATGGTCAAAGGGGGAGCCTCAAAGGGCTTGTCCACATGTTGTTCCAAAGGCTGGTACGTAAATTGAAAAATGCTGTTATTTCCGTGGATTCGAATTGGATAGCTTGCCTTGACGCTGTTATCAGAGAATGAAAATACAAACAGTTATCTGTACTGGATGCCCGCACCTTACCTGCAGACAACTACTTTTAACACATATAAGGGATACCATTGCTAATTATACGCATGGTGGCTTTACATATTCTAACAAATAATTTAGACTCGACCTCACCATGTCGCTATATAATTTCTACCATTCATGTGGCCTTTCAGAATTTGTTTATATCTAGTATCTACGTTAGATGGTATTAAGAAAGAAGCATTTCTTATAATTGATGTCATTAAAAAGGAACGTTAATGCTCAAACCCTCTGGCTGAACGAGAACAACACAGACATGGTTCTCACTCATATAACAGTTGTAATGATAATGTTTTCGGTGTCACTTAAAATTCTGTAAGCCTCGTGAAAACCAAAATTCTTAATATTGGCTTTGAAATGGTGTTGATTCTTTCTTTGTTGGGATTCTCAAAAGAAAGATTGGCTTCTCTATCATATGCTATATGATATATCTGAGAGTCCAGAATTTTTTTAGTTCCAAGCCTTCTGTTAATATAAATAACACCGATCCAAATTTGTAATTTTAAATTGGCCAAAAGTATGCATATTGAAATCATACTTTGTTTGTGAAGGATTATCTTGCTAGCAATTGGTATCTTTTATTTTATTACAAGGCCTGAAGGGTTTCTAGATATCTTAGAAAAGTTCGGCATTTGATATTTACTTTTGTGGACTGATCATAAGAGGGTTGAAGAATCACGGAATGATGTCTGTTCTCAGCCCTCCAACATCTTTTTTGGCTCTTTCAACATATCTACAAGTGGAATAATTCAACTTTGCATGCATTTTTTTCAAATACTTGTATGTATCAACATGATTTGGACTGTTGCATCTTATATAGATCTTCTGTTTCAACCTATAGCCCATAGAGAAATCATGAATATGCTAATTTTAGTGGGATCTAAATAAGAAATATAGGAACGAACTTCTAGTAGAAGCTAGTTGCTTCATCATAGACATAAAAACATGGCTTCCACTTGCCTTCTACCCATGCCCTTCGCTTACCACTCACAACAAAAACCTAATCCAAACCAGCAAGATCTGATCCACCACAACCAGATGCTGAAAGGTCCTCCCATCCAGATCTTCTCCACGAGCATTTTAGCACACTCCAAACAAATAAACGATTGTCTCTATTGAAGCAACAATCGCTAATGAAATAGCACTACATTGTAAAGAAGAGCTAAAAGAATTCTTATAGTAACATGTACACCCATTTTTCCACCCCATTTCAAGACTTAATTTTACCACGTAAAGAACATTGAAATGTCCCACTTCCTAAGGTAATCCATGTCGAAGACCCCTAGCACATTTTGTCTCCTCAACGGCTAAGGGATGAACACAAGGGGAACTTAAGTTATAATAAGTTATTATAAAGTGCATATAAAAGAAAAATAAAAGAAAATATTATAAATGTCTTTATAGTAAATTATTATAGACTTAATGATAAAATAAAATTAGGAAGGAAAACAAAAGACATTTGATAATGTTTATTTATCCTATGGAAAATGCAACCTCCTTAGGAAATGGAATAAAGTGGGAAAAACATTAAATGGAGGAGGAAAAATCTGATTGGGAGTTGAGGGTGGCCATTTGGCCCATTACTTCTATAAAAACAAGTCGACTTGCTTGTAGAGATCATCCTTGTCTATTTTATAAAATTTGATTTGTATGTTGAGCTTTAAGCTTGCATCAATAATCTTCAAAGGACGAAAACCCTTGGGGATTCGTTCTTGAGGTCGAAAAACCCGTTAAGAGATCTAGTAGAAGGATGAAAACCCTTCTCCTAGTTGAGAGGATTCTCCACCCAGGGGTTTCCATTGTAGATCACAGAGTTAGTGGTGTTTTTTCAGTATTTTCCAGCGGTATAGAAGGTTGTAAAAGTGCATATTTGTACGAGGGTTTGAAGGTGGAAGCTTGTTGCAAATTTTTACCTCCATTTGCAACCATATCTAGGGTTATCTACACCCCTATGGGTGGAGTTAGGTACATTCTAGGGCACGGTTGTCCTGGATCTCATCACCAACAACTTTGCCATAATTTTAGAAGCCAAAATTAGTTGGTTGCATAATTTTTGGCTCAAGGGTTTTGTACTTTTCAATTGTGTCTGAGGACAATTGTCTGCAGATTTATATAAAATAATTCCAGCCTGTTTTGAAGTCAAATATGGTATTTATCTCTTGATTCCATCTTTATAAAATTTGTTGAGTTGATTCCATTAAAGATTCAGTGGTTTTGCCTTTCATTTTGTGGATTTTCATCTCCTATGCAAGTTGCCATGCATGTATAAAATTCAGATCTGCATTGTAATATTTTATAAATTATTTAGAAATTGTTCTTTGGATTGGGTTTTGCCAAAAATCCATTTAGGGGTTAAAAGTGTCCATTGGGGACATTACAAACATAGATGCTATCTCGAAAATGGGTGCTATGTCAAAAGTCTCTTTACTATAGATAAAATGGAGCACAAACTATGGATCTTGAAGGACAATGCCATGGGCTGCATATTCATGAGTGCCTACCATACACACAAGACTCTTAAGCTTTGGTTTTAAGAAGACTAGAGTCCATCAAGGTCAGGTGACATTCTTATGATGCCGAAGGGATACTTCATGGTTGTCTTCCCCAAAGCAAGAACAATATAATACTTTTCAAGCATGTCCATGATTTGTGTAAGGTTTATCCTCAATAAAATATGGACATCAATCATGCCCAAGGAAAACATGATCAACAATGGGTGATCACCACATCCTCGAGAGATGACCAAAATCAAGCTCTAAACTATGCCGGATCTCGCATCGGTATTGATCTAAATAATCGCTCATTTGAATAGGTTGGTTTTGGTAATGAAAGGAATTGAATTAGAACATCCTTTGGATTATGAAAATATCTTCTTTAGATATCAAGTTTGTAATGAGCATCAACATCTACCAAGGGTGTTTCCAATGCGAGCGGCACACTCCTTGGAAACATGTTGGGAAAGAACAAACACCGTAAATCAATCGCCTCTTAGCTCGGTTAACATTGTTGTCTCTGTAGATTCGAACAACAAAATACAAACAACCAACAATTACTCTTGAATATAAAATTCCTAAGGGCATTTTGTAGAAAATGAAAAGGACAAGTTTCTCAAACAACTCACCAATCAGTCCAAAATCCTTTGCATCTCTTGCTAATACAAAGATGGAAGATATAGAAGAAATTTAAACCACCAAGGAAAAGCCCAAAAAGCACCAATTAAAGAACTCCTTTTAAAGAGGGATATCTAAATATGAACAAGCCAAGTATAAAGACCACAACAAATCCCAAAGTTCATTGCAATTCATGTCAATGTCTCCTCAATGCCAAGTTGAAACAAAGAAAATGCCAAGCAATGAGACAAGCAACAAGAGAACCTCATCCCTCGAAACTTGCAAATACGGAAACCTAGGGCTCTCCATGGCACAAAGAAGAAACAAAAACAAGGGATTGCATTGAGTCTTGATGAGGACATCGACATAAATAACTTTGTTGATAAATATGGTTCAAATATGGGCCCATAAAGTCCTCTCATCGAGTCAAGGAGAGAGTGTCTCCATCTGCTCACCTTCTTAATGCGAATCCTTAAATGGAATGGAAGGGGATTAGATGTACCCAACAAGTGCCTCTTATCTCAAGGATAGAATCATAACATAGCAACTTGATATGGGCACGTCTTTGGAGTGATCAAGACTTGCAATTATTCGGTTTTTGGGCTTATAGCTAAATAGTAATATGTTGTGAAACCAAAACTCTCATCCACTGTAACCTTGTTAGCTATGATCTTAAAAATTTTCAAACTCATAAATAGGCTCTTCACACCGCTTGTTTCCTCATGAATTTCTGATTAGTTGTCAAGTTTTAAATCTATATATTCCTCTTTATGGAAACAATAGGATATTTTTGATAAAAGGGATGACACAATGGACATTGAAAGCCTCTACTCAAATTTTCATTATAATTGGAGATTTTAGTACCATCATTGAACTTTGGAGTCCATAAATCAACTTGAATTCATCACACATGGACTAATAATATTGATTGTAATAAACACATCACCAAAGAACACAATCTTTGTATTTGATCATCAGATCTCTACTGCAAAGCAATTGGAATCTAGAGTTAGTGATATAACTCTCTATGACCATTTGGCCCATTTCTTCACTTTTGAGCCTCGTTGAGTGTTTGATTGCCTCCATACGGACCAAAGATTGGATGTTACCATCATCATGAGTGCCTCTCGCACTTTCACTAGTTGTCTCAAGACGATTATGTGTGATGCAAACCGAGTCTCAGCAACCTAATAAGAATGAGGAACAAAAATTAAAAATAAAATTGAAAGATAAAAGAATACTAAAAACCTATATTTAAATTTTAAATTAAAAAGAAAGGAAGAAAACTTTTCTTTACCTTTAGTAGCTCCAATCTGCAAGAATGATCTAAAAATGCCCCTGTGACGTGGTAGTTGGTAACAAACATTTGGATCTCTTGCCTTTCGCATCACTTGTTGGATCCACTCTATTTTGTTTGCCATCTTCTTTAGCATTAAATTCAATGAATGCACGACACATGGTTTCCAAAAATATGCCCATACCATGTCTCAACCGACACCCCCTTAGCTTTGTAATTTTTGGTGTTGTTTGTTATGACTTGGACAACATTTTTGGGCCCCATGCCTCAATGGACTCAAAGAGAATGTTGGCTATGAATTGGGCATCCTTCACTTGCCCCTCACAATCAACTGCTTTTAAAAACATTGCCCCCTTAGAGTATTGTGCAACCACATTAATTAAAGGGCAGTTTCTTACATCTTTCCATCCATCAGAAACAATGGACACACCTGTTTTGGTCCATGAGTCCTTAATTGGTTCAGTAAGGAGGTTTCCACATTTTTTTGTTTATCCAAAAGGGTGGTGCGGATCTTCGCATACCCTAGTGATTTATACCCTTTTGGTGCCTCATTGATGGCTTTCACCATCTCATGTCAATAAGGTGATCTCACAACATTAAAAGAAAGCCCATTAGCATATACACATATTGCAAAGTATTCATATGAAATTTCTCTCTCATTCGAAAGGCCTTTTCCAATGACCCTCTTGTTTTACTTTTCTTTCGTGCAAGGAAACCTCCTAAATCTGTGGAGATAGAAGCCACAAATGGATGTGGCATGGCCACAATTGAGGATCCACTAAGTGGAGCAACCTGGAGGCCTCGTTGATCAAGATGAACCTCCTCTTTTGGCCAATGGATGACCCGCTCTCATAGCCACATTTGCCTCTCTGCATCTTCTCGCTCCTTGATATATGCCAAAACTTTTGCTTTTGGCACCCCAACATTATTCCTCCCTTGCATACTCTTACACCATTACCCGTTATGGCACACAAGTGGCTTTTCACCCTACTGTAAGAGCCTTTGAATACTCCATCACAATCATTGCATTTCCATTCAAAACAACCACCACCCACAATTTGTTGAAGTATTGTTACATGCCTCCATAATGGTGAATTTGGGTCAAAGTCCTTGGCCAAAGATTGCCCAGAAGAAGCAAAACTTGTTGTTGCCATTGTAGAAATACCTACAAGGTTAAAAAAAAACAAAGAAAACAATGGCATGCAATTGCATTGTGATTGAACAATGAAAATTAAAAAAATTAAATAGAAAAAGCAAAAAAAAATGAACATAAGCATACAAATGCAATGTGTGAAAGATTAAGTAAAAATAAAAAAAAAAAGAAACAAGGTTAGAAATTTAAAAAAACTTACCTTCACTTAGTAAACCACAAATCCTTCACAAATCTTCCTCCTTTATAGCTCCTCACACTCCTACAAGCTTAGCAATAGCTCCTCAAACCCTAGACAAACACAATGCAATTTTGGAGAGCCAAAGGTAAGTTTCTTTGCTTTATGTTTTGTTTTTGTGTTGTTATTTTGTTTTATTGTTTAGAGTTAGCTTTTAGGATTAAGATTAGACGAATTTTTAATTTTTTAATGTTGTGGGGCTTTAAAACATAATTTAAAAAAAAAAAAAAAAAAAAAGATTTTTGTAAGTGGGGGGGTAGAGGGCTGCGGAAACGGCCGGGTACGACGGCCGGGCCTATCCAGCCGTACCCACCCGCTTCGCAGCCCTCCGCCCGCTCCCGCTCTCTCTCTCGAGGTCCCCTTCGTTGTTTCGAAATGTAGGAGGAAATGTTCAAATCATTTTTGTAAAAATGTGGTTCAACCTTGCATAATTGAAATACAATGTCATAAAATGGTGGAATAAGGCTCCAATCCCTTGGGAATATAGAATGCTGTGGTTGTGGAAAAGTGGAAATTCTCTTCAAGGAAAACATGAAACACATCCATTCTTTATAAGTAGAGTTAATGGTAAAAACAGAAGACATAATCGAACAAAATAAAATTTTGCGAAGAATAACCAATAAGAATAGCTCTAAATTTGGTGCAAAAGATTTAGAGAAGCAAGTTGATAAGACTATCCATGTTGATGAAAAGGAAATCCACCCCTACTCTTGGGACTAATAAAAATATAGAAGTTCAATTCCAATCAACCCCCATGTATGAATCCACCTACCGAGGTGAACTTGACTAATGTCATGGATAGTACCCTAGTTGAGGAGTCTATAGTTAGAAGTCAAGTGCTTCACCTTTAATCCAAATCCTAAGAAGTGTTCTCTACATCCGATTTATATCAATCAAATGTCAAGGCAATAACTACTTTAACTCCCACTCTCAAAAGGGTTGGTATCGCTTTTCGATCAACTGGACATTCCTAACAATAGGTATGATGCCTCCACTACCACCGAGATTTCTTCTAGGCCCCATGTTGTACCTTATGGCTCTCACTTTTTGCTTCGGAACAATCGATCAAGGCAGGAAAAAAGTTTGAGCTATCTTGTTGGTTTCAAGGCATTTAGTGTTTAAGTTTTAACTCGGCAATAATTTGTAAATGTGATCGTAATACCTTGGGAGCCATCATTGAAGTTGTTGCCATCTTTATTTATTTATTTGAATTGCTGCCATCTTAAGAACTCCGAACAAAAATATTGAGGAAAATTGTGTGCGAAACCCTTACATCAAGCTCGTCTTACCTAAAATCCTCCATGTTCAAAAGTTTCATGAAAGAACTGATACAATGAACACTTGTATTGAGCATATAGGAATGGTCATTAGCCATCATGAATACACTCTATAGGCCATTAACTATTTGCTACTATTGGAGAATGCTAAAAAGGATTGTATAATTGATTTCCGAGAAAGATAACCATGGTCTTTAACATATAAGAGAAGATTGTCATCCTCAAAGCTCCACTATTGTTGCCATCAAAGGATTCGCTTGGAGTCTCCCTCTCTATGCCAACAATGGTAGCGATGCCAACCATATACTTGGCCAACTTGAAATGTTGATGATGGAAGCAACTCTCTTTTTTCTTATGGCATACCTAACAAACCTGCATAATGTTTCATTAATTATAGAATGCAAATTGTTGAACCGACATTGGTGTCTTTAGTTTTGTGATACGACATGTAAAAGTTTGACAATTTGTTGTTGCGAATACTCAACATATTGTACATGGTGTTGTCTTTTTGTTGTACATGGTATTGTATGGTTGTAAATGATATTATCATTATCGCATCTTCTTGCTCCTCCTCATTGCCCATCACTTCTTGTTCCAAAGACACCAAATGATTCCTCATGTCCAACAGGCAGCAATGATCTCATTGATTTTTGGGTAGTCGCCGCTTCTCCACTCGGTGGTGGCTTGTTTGCAACATTTCCTCTTGTTCTAACCATTTTCTGTTTAACAAGAAAATATAAATTTTTATCAGATTATGGACACAAAAGGCCCAAGAGTCATGCAACATTTAGTTTCGATACCAAGATGTAACATTCCCATTTTAAGACTTTAGAAACAAGGAATTTTTTTTAATAGCGTTTTTCATTCTAAATTATCATAATTTAGAACACACATTTCAAGTTTTCAAATAATGTTCTCTGTTCTAAATGAACATAGTTTAGAACACACATTCCAATTTTGAATAATGTTCTCTGTTATAATATTCATAATATAGAACACACATTCCATGCCATTCAATCTTATAACAGATAACCATATGCAGCTGTAATGACTCGATGAACTACCAATCTCTCATTTCATGACTCGGAGTTCCATCGATCTCTCATTTCATTACTCAATTTCTTACCGATCTCTCATGTTAACTCAATGTATTGTATACTAAGTATACTTGGTTCCCTTACCCTTTTCGGGGTATTGAAGTGTTCTATTTAAGAGGCTTATCTGAATATTTGTTACCAATATCCATTTGAAATCATGCTTCTTAAACTAGGTGACATAGGACAATGCAACTAAGCAGCTTGCGATACTTTGGCCAAAGATTTCCACATGCTATGCACGTTCATATTCCTAGATGACATACTCGTCAACGGAATACGTCCTTCACCCCACTTCATCTGTTATCTAGAATGGTCTTCACTGACTCTTGTCAGTCCTCTTGTCCAAGGTTTAACCATAACCCAGAGTTAGCAACATAGATTGGTATAGAGGACCACTCGCGGTGACTAAGGGTACATAGACATACTCAATCGACCTAGGTCGATTGCGTGTGTCTAGTTACCTTAAGTCATCGGGAGTCCTTCCCTATACAAAATCATGTTCCTAAATTGACCTAGAGTGTAACCAAGCCAAGTCCGAGTTTATGTAAACCTAGATGATCTAATTGGAAGGGTGTTGTGACATGTCAGCTGCAATATTGTGTCCTCATGAAGACCCAATCTTCATGATGACACATTATTGTAGTTGGCGTGTACCAACATCCTACGGAATCACCTCATCTAGAGGTACATATCCAACTAAGAGGTTAAATGCTTTCTTATCTTCTTAATTTAAGATTTAGTTTTAGCCACCGCTTAAATTTCTAACCTCTTTGATCATATGGTTGCTAGTTATAAATGACTTATAATTGTCATGTAGATTAATCTACAACCAATCCCTCTTCCTGAAGGTTTGTGTTTTGTTCTTTGGTTCCCTAATTTAAGTTTCAGACTTACAATCCAAATCAGCTTAACAACAATAAGATTAACTTACTTAGCTTAACCAAGTTTATACATGACTGAATTTAGATTCATATTCCTTGATAATAGACTTCATTAAGATATATAATATATATATATATATATATATATATATATATATATATATATATTTACCTTATTTCGATTTAAGGTTTACTAAGAAGGGGTATAATTCCCTCTTTCCGAATATCCTTTGGGTATGATACCCAAAAAGATCATAACGAAATATTTATGCCGAAGACTAATTGTCTTTCCCTTGACATATATTAGTTAGGGTCCATTGCAACAATTTACTTATACAAGAACCATATGTAATTTACTCTTCTATTAATGTCAATTAATAAACCATATTGACCTAGTTGAGTGTTCATCTATGCATGCCAACTTAAAAGTTGCATTTAAGAGAAGAATAGAGTATCAATTCCCTTCTTCTCTATTTCATAAGAGACCAACAAAAATGATTCAAACGGATGTGATTACGAGAGAATAAGAATAAGTTTACAAATTCCCTTTGCAGTATGCCCAAAAATAATGACACATCCAATATCAATAACACTCAATTCCTTTTTCATTTATCAATAAAATACATATTTTACGGGTCTAAACATTTCAAACATCTTTCACGCCAATCAACGTTAATAATTCACTAAGAATTACAACTTTTCCATTTTTCAATTACATCTCAAAAAGAATCATAATTCCTCATTAAAGATGCAACCTTTAGGTAAACACAAGAAGCATCATAAAAGAACTTGTCTTCTTTTATCACTTACGGAATCCATCTGCAAAAATGCCAATACGGGTCAGTTCATCGAATTGAGCATGATAAGCACTAAACATTAAAACGATGTGCTTTCAACTAACTGTCTCATAAAAAGAACTCTGCTTTTATGAAACATTAAAGCATTTCAGATAGATATCTCATAGAGGAATAAGGATCATAAAAGGAAGAACTGAAAGAGTAGCCACATTACATCAAGTAAGGATCAAGATCAAAACAACACTCTTCAATCAGTGAATTCATAAGAAGGATTACAACAGATAAGTAATATTACATCCTAATTACTTATCAAACTCATACTATAGATGTCTATAGTTCACTCCTGATTCATCAAACGTTCAAGAAGGATACTAACTCTAACAGATTCTCAAAATAGAATTATTTTAAAGAAGTAATGAATCACAACTCACCACACTAACATAATCCTTCATACATTATCAAAGACTAATTTCATTCCATCTTTAAGAATGGGATTCAGGATGGATCAATTACAATCCTAAAACAAAAGTTCCCTCCATCTAGCATTAAACTCAATTTAATTCCAATATCAAATTATCGGTTCAAGGAGAAAAGGCGTGAGGATTTTCCTTCTAATACCCACTCTACTTAACCCAGGGTTAAAGCAGAAGAGAGAAAAGTGAACAGATGGAAATTGCAATAAATTTTGTCATCCTTCGAAGTTCAACGAAAACAACATTGTATTCAACAACTTAGAGAGAGAAAACAGAATGCAATCTCTTGGATTTCAAGAAAAACAACAATGAATACCATGCTCGAAAGAGAGGGGTTCTCAATAATCCATCCCATTAAAAATAAAGAATCAACATCCCGAGAAAATCGAAACCATTCCTTACCTAACCACATCCAAATTAAACAACTGTTGCCACACAATGACATGGTCGAAATTAAATCGATATAAAAGAAAAAACGGAAACTAGCAAGGCAGAGCCGAAGAGAGGGCTTCTCGTCAAATGAAGAGAACAATCACTGCAGTACAAAAACTAATACAAGTTTTCAAGCAACCAACTCAATAAGGAATTCTTTAGTTTCATTTCGTGAAGATAGCATCCGCCCAGATGTTTCCCCATTTCCCAAATAGAGAGAAACGTACAAGGTATTCCTATACGCCCAAGGGAAACAAATACAAGTTACAGCCAAGCCAACCATGTACCCCGTTTACAGGAATCAAGAGAACAGTCAATGAGTAAGAAGGAAAGGACGACAACCCAGATTTGAACAAGATGAAGGCAAACCAAAGTGATTTAACTCCAAGTCAATTCTCAAACCGAACAAAAAGGAGAAGAGTAAAAATCGAATATTCCAACTCATTTTCTTTAATTTATCAAACCGAACTAATCCAAAGTTCACTTAGATAATCCATTCTTACAACAACTTCAGTAGATATCAATCAAAAAGGTTATCCACAAACTATTTCATACATGCAGGTGAGAGAAACGACAATATCCTCACACAGTCCTAGGAGAAGAAGTTAACTTGTATTTTACCAGATTTCAAGCAAGGAAGAACAAATCAGAATGAAATCGTTTCTTAACAATCCCACAAAGTTCACGAGTTCAAAACGTACGTAACTCAGAAAAGAGCAAACAAATCACTATTGGTTTTAGCAAGTTCAAATACACAAGACATCGAATCCGCATAACTTTTCCATCTTACCTCAACAGAATAACAAGATTCAAAGCGATTCGAGTTTCAGAGAAGACGATACACTTCATACTTCCCTCAACAAAAGAAAACAAACCTAATAAAATCTTTATCACATAATGTTTTCCTTAATCCCTTATGTACATAAAATCAGAAGTTCACACAACCTTAACCACATTCCAGTTTCAGACCAAGATATATCACGATCAACTCAAGCAATTAACAAAAAAATACTCATATTGAATCTTTTTCCAAACAATAAGCCCATGCAGAAGAATACAACAAAAATACACCAAAGCATTTCCATAAAACGATTTGTTTCCAAGAGCAGAGTTGTTCTAATGAAGACGTTTAATAAAAAGCAGAACAATTTAATAAGAAGAGCCTATCATGCCTAATAGTGTTTTCTTTTGATTTGCAGAAGATCTCCACCGAGCCTCTCAAAAACCTCTTTTTACAAAAACAACGTCAACAATCAAATCTCCCAGCTTCCTCTATATTTCTATCGGTTCAGAAACAACTCAAAGATACCCAAGATCACAATGGATTGAAAAATATACTTGCTTTGGTTCGAAGAACCCGAACCTTTATGCAGAGAAGAAACTAGAAAGATCAAATGACCAACAACTTCCCACAAAACCCGCTTCACATCTTTCCTAGGTGGTTTCTTTACCGAAATCGATGCCAATAAATGCATTAAATGCCTATTCCCTCCTCTTTCCTTATGCCACCGCCAATTCAAATTTGGTGAAGTTAAATTCAAAAAAATTCATTGCCTTTTAAATTTAGAAATGATGCCAGCTAGGCATCCCACTAACCTTCCATGCCTCCGCCAAACTTGGCAAATTAAGATGTAAGGACTGAAATTTAATCCTCATTAATACCTTAAAAACCATCGCCACCAACTTCCCACTTACCACGTAACCCTTAGGTCCCCTTTAGGCTTAGTAATAGTTTAGATCACCTTAACATTAGTTAGGTTTCCACCTTAGTTCTTAGGTTATTAGAATTTACCTTAGGTTATTTCCAAAACCCCATATCCACTAACCATATTACCTTAGGTTAGGTTATAAACCTTAGATTAGAATCCATATAGGGTAGGAAACTACAACATAGGTTAAGGCGTAACCGAAGTAGTTTAGTAATAGGTCCTAGGTAAGTATTGTTACCTTAGGTTAAAAATCCAATTAGGATAAAACATTACCATTTAGGTCAGATCCGAATAGTTCCAACCATTCTAACCGAGGGTGAGGTATTTGCCTAAATAGCTCAATACAAATCCTCAATCTCCTTACGCTGCTCAAGCATTACAAAACATCTATAAAGGAGGTCCAAACTTACCGTTTACAACATGATGCCAAATAAGGATACCTGAAGCCAGGTCCTTTACAATTTACAACAAAACACAACTCAGTTCCATAATACATTTCACTCAGAATTCCAGTTAACAAGATGAAAATAAAGAAGAACTGAAGCATACCTTTGATCAATGGAATTGATTCAAGGTGTGTTGTTATCATATGGTAAATATGAAAACAACAGTATATATTTTCAACTTACAATTCACAGTGAGAATGACTTCATTTCCAAGTAAACATAATTACAACAAACATGAATTCTGAACAGTAATAACTCATCCATTGCAAACATGATTTTCAACGTCAAAAGGATACACTTTCCTAAGACAAATCACATGTCAACGTTTAATGTCAAAAGTGGAGGTCATCATAGTAACAGTCATGACCAAGACGTTACATACCTTCCTCCTTAAAAGAATCATCTTCCGATGATTAAATTAATCAAACCATTAAGGTTTAGGACAAGACTTAATTATTGTCCTTCCATTTACATGTTCATAACAAAACTAAATTTGAAAAATTCAAGTTTTCAAAACAGTATTTAAAATACCTATCAAATGTTCAGTAACTTCCCAAGTTTGACAAATTTAACATCAAAACATGAATAATTTTTTCAGATTTTATCAGTTTTCAGAATCAATTTTGATCAAACAAGTGTGGAAAAGTAGTTCTCATTTCTTTGAGAATTTCCCAGGTTGCACTTTCTTCGTTAAACTGGTCCCACTAGACCTTACATTGACTTATTTCACGATTTCTTAAGTGCAAATGACGAGATTTTGCAACACTTGAATGAGCTTAACCACAATTATTCTTGTGTCTTGGACTTGCAAGGAATTCCAATTCAACACATGTGATAAATCTGAAACGTATTTCTTAAGCAAAGAAATATGGAAAACATCATGCATTCATGATAAAGTAGGAGGTAAAGCTAAACGATAAGCTATAGGGTTGATTACTTTAACAATTTCAAAAGGTCGCACATAACGAGGTGATAACTGGCGTGCCTTGCCAAAAGTTATAGAACTCTTTTGGCTTAACTCGAAGAAAGAATTTCTCACCAAGTTCAAATTTCCTATCAACCCGCTTTAAGTCTGTTTAACTCTTTTGCCTATCGGTAGCTTCCTTGAGCGTTCATGAATCATTTTTACTTGTTCCATTTCTCGTTAGGATTACAGTCCTATCACCTCTCTATCTTCAATGTTGTCCCCATTACTACGGGGGTTACGCATTTCCTTCGTATAATGTTTGAAAGGTCCCATTTTCAGAGAGGCGTGATACGTGTTGTTATAAGCAAACTCAACTAATGGAAGGTAATCCTCCCATTTATATCTTTTTGATCCATGCAATACATGTTGATTAAAGAATACTTGTCAAAGATCAC
Source organism: Taxus wallichiana var. yunnanensis (assembly GCA_018340775.1). Classification (NCBI taxonomy): domain Eukaryota; kingdom Viridiplantae; phylum Streptophyta; class Pinopsida; order Cupressales; family Taxaceae; genus Taxus; species Taxus wallichiana. Next base: position 465,729,694 of record CM031237.1, read on the forward strand.
ACAAGGAGTCCGTGACGGGATAAAAGGCCGGAACCAAGGGTGCGAAGGACGGGGAAGGGTTGCCAGCGAAGGCAAGTTTAGATTTCAAGACTTAGATGATTTTGAGCACGAAGACCTATTTTTAGAAGATGGCGTGTAGAACACATCAAAGATGTAGAGACGTGCATGCCATGCATCATTGTCATCTTTGGAAAAGTGGTTGAAGTGTTTTTAATGGAGACAACCGAGAATATAATTGGTACTTGATTAAGCTGCAAAAGGACTATAGATAGCACACTTGCATGTGTGGCTATGATTGTAAATGACGTGTGGCCATTAATAGCATGCAACCTATTTATGGAATAGATAAGCGGTGAAGGGAAATTCCCCACCCTATATATGATGTTAGGTGTATAGTAGATAAGAGAGAGAGAGAGAGAGAGAGAGAGAGAGAGAGAGAGAGAGAGTGGATATATGGAAGGAGATGTATGTATGTGTGTAGCAGAGAATATACGCATATAATTGAACTACTGTATTATTTCCATACACACATTGATATAGATTGAAAATATTGTAATGAGCTTTTGTATTTATTAATAGATGCAAGATATTGGCTAAATCTAAGTGTAATTCTGTGTGTAGTTGAGTAGTGCATGTTATTAATTCAATCATGTTTATTGTTTAAGCTTGTTCTTTCATAGATCTGAGAGTAGCATGCATTGTGGAATGATGGATTAGTTATGAATCTATATGTTACTTCCTTCATCATGTTAACATCCATTTATACTAACCCTAAAGAGGGACTTGGTACCTTTGCGCGCTTCGGGTGAGCACTCGGTCCCAGGTGAGTGATGTGCCAGCCATGACTAGGGTGTTATCTGGTAAATTCTAGGCTGCATCATTAGTTCCGTTGCCGGGACCTCTTTTTCAGTTGTTTTCAGGATGGTTCGCGATGAAGACGTACCGGTTAACTCTAACAAGTATTGAGGAATTGATACATGATCTGGAGGAAGAATATGCGCGGTAGTTTAGCAATGGATCTGAGTTTAATGCACGCACTTGGGTAGAACAAAACTTGTATGACAACTTATATGAGAGCTTTTTGCTATCTTTCCAGTAGAACTATACGAGTGGCTTACTACTTATGCATCTCAACGGAATTAGAGGTATCATGCACTTTTCTGGACACAGGAAGAATTTCAGGCCCTCTATGATGTTGATCTGATCTGGACTTGTGCGGTGGATACATGGTTTTGCGGTGTTCTAAACAGTTATATTCTAGAATATTCAATTTCGACGTACTCTTTCCCAGAGGTAGCTAAGTTCTAGTTTTTGCGGTATCCAAGAGGAACATATTTGCAAGGTATTCCACTGGCGATCAAGATCTTAATGGTAACTTTGAACCTGGAGAGTAAACCGATGGCTAACTAAACTTCACCATGCGTGGGGGTAGGAACAGGTTTGGTTTAAGATGGCAGACCTAGCGGCTAGAGAAGCAGAGAGAGGAAAGGTGGTTTAAGTATAATGAGGCATGCGAGAGGGAGATAGAGAAGCAACATTCCGTTGTAGAGAGTATGGCATGGAGGAGAGAGATGGCTCGTGAAGGATTTACAACTCACGTAGAAGACGTGGAGCAGAGCATCAGGAACTCCCCATATTAGAAAACATGATAAAGATTCCCCCTCGGCCTCACACGTAAGTATGCGGTAGAGACTAATTGGACCACGGGCGCGCATCTTGATCCACCCGATGGCCTAGTTCTTGCACTTGGTTTTTTAGTATCTAGTACGATAAGTAACCAACAAACTAACTTGGGAAGTAGGAGAGTAGGAGTAAGTCAGGGATCAAGTACATCAATGGAAAGATGAGCGACTTCAATGTCATATGGAGGATCATTCTTAGGTGCATCATCCGCATAGAATGTGAGCACGTAGAATGTTGGATTCACCTTTGGAAGTGGAACTACCTCACAGACTATAGGGTAAGACGATGCGGTACTCTTTGTTGGAGCATAGGGGAGTACGTCTACAGGCCCTATTCCAACTATAGGTGGCGGATCAGAAGGTATAGGTGGTTCTAGTTCTGGTGGATCTGGTGGTTATGGAGGTAGAGGGAACACAAGAGGTTCGGATCGGTGGTTAAGGCCCGCAACAACCACAAAATATCTATATGGAGATGTCCCTTAGTCTCCCGGAGTATAGAGGTATAGAGGATGCTGCCGAACATGTGTATATGTGTGAAATCTTGTGGCACGCTAAAGGGATCACAACTGTTGAGTGAAAGGAAAGTCAATTTGTCACTACATTACAAGGGTGCTTTACACACAGCTGATATAAGAAATTTGACCCTGATCAAACTTGTGTGGATTATGTAGCATTGAGAGATTCTTTCTTGAAAGAGTTCCATATACCTGAGTTTGAGCAGAAGAGTATAAGTGCGCTCAAGGATATCAGAAAATGCACTACTGAGAGTGTATGTGAGTATGATGCTCGTTCTAAGACACTTCTAGCTAACTTGTCTTATGATATTCATGCTAGCCAACATGCACAATGGTTCATTGGAGGATTGATTACACCTTTTAGAAGGGCATTGTCACATAAGACATACATTGATCAACGCTGAAGCGATGGAAGTAACTTTACGTCCGAGGCGGTTGAGAGCATTGATATTGGCGTTATTCCATTTCTAGAGGCACAGATTCCACCTATGGCAAAGCAGTTAGAGAAGCTATCAGTAAATTCAGCCCATGAAATGCGCTCAAGAATTTGGTATATAGATTGTGAAGTGGAAGGTCACACCAAGGATAGTTGCCCTCGCAGATTTGTACGCTCACAATTGTTGGACTGTGAAATTTTTCATTTAAATCATGATGCTAGTCACTGTCCTTTATTACAGTGCACGATAAGGAAGAAGGTATCTTGCTTTTGCAAAATTTGCAGGTCAACGACCCATGATCACCGAGGATTGTCGGTGATTGGTCGGATCTAGGATCTATAGACATTGGAGTATGACAAACAAGTATAACCGATAGTTCTAAGGGTAAGAATGAGCACCAGGATTGGGATCATAATCAAACGCGCTATGACAAGGAATGAGGGGTACTTTGAAGGAAGTTGTGGAAGGGGATGTGGATATCGTGGTGGATATGAAGGACAAGGCCATGGTGGAGGAAGAGGTGAGTTCCCTTGTGGAACATGTTATACGTGCGGATCTCCTGACCACTATAGGTGTGAATGTCCTCATAATATTGCATGTTCTTTATGTGGAAAGAACCATAGCTATGAAGAGTGCTTAGACTTATATGAGCATCTGAGTAAGCAACATAAGCAAGAGAACAAAGGCACCGGGATGGTTAGAATCTAGTGCGCGGTAGAGGATCAATGGATGCCTAAGATAATGAAGGTCCTGAGGCATTGACAATGAATATTACTACACGTGTTGAAGCAACACGTGCGAGAGAGGCATTGCACAAGAATCCTATGATCACCAAGGAGGAGGTTTTGCATGCGAGGTACCCAGATCCTGCTCATCAAAAGGAAGTTTACCAGGATACCATGGAAGTGCTAAGGAATCTTCAGGGTGAGATACAATACCTAAAGGAGCAAAAGAAAGCATCAGAGACAGTCCAAACTGATATCGATGATCTACGAGAGGTGTGCAAGATTTTGCGCCAGGAGAATATTATTCCACTATTAGGAAGTTGGTTAAAAGGGAACTCTCCACACACAAGTCTTGAAACCGGATGACAAATTTGCATGAAAATCTTCCCCCGATAGCATTGACTATGAAAAAGAAATTACTCTGAATGCTGTTGTGGATGGGTGGGTGTTGAGCAACATATTGATCGATACAGGGGCGGAAGTAAATGTGCTTACATTAGATGCATGGGGGTACAAATGGGAAGGTCTCCATTGTAGCCATCATCTAATGTGTTGTTTATGGAAAACCGAACTAATGCCACTCCCATAGGAGTTTTGAAAGATGCATCTATAACTATACAAGGGGCCAAGTTCACTGGGGATTTTGAGGTATTAGCACTTGCGAGAAGGTGACAATTTTCTAGCCCTACTTGGACGCACTTGGTGTTATGTGAATAATCTTCGACTCTAGATTCAATAAGGGGTATATTAGCTTTGAAAACGAGGAAAGAGTTGTGATACCTTTGTGAGATGGAAAGTCTACACCATAGAGCAATTTCTTACCTAGACAATCTTCCTCTTATCAACTATGCCTCTCGCCACTACGGTTCTCTATCTATATACTGAGAATGGATTACATGATAAATGATCACTATCCCCTACATGTGAGAAATTCCCACACTTTGTAAATCATTTTTCTAGATCCAATTGAAGGATTCAATACTTTAGAGTTAACTAAACTTACCTTTCTTTATAATGATATTGTTCCGAGGGTTCTACCACGGGTTTTCAAGTGAACTGCGTTAAGAAGAAATCCCTCACCGAACCATGAAATGGTATGGTTCCTTTAATATCTCCTTTATAAGGTTGAGACAACTGTATCTTCTAATTTTTAGAAATTTTCACTGGTTGAAGTGAACTTTATAACTAATTTTCCTTTTCTTTCCCCAAATCAAGGTTTAAATGGTACATACCGGCCAAGAATACTCAAATGGATCTATCTTAGACTCTAGATTATTTCAAAACCTTATGTCAAGCTTAGAATCTCTATTTTGAGATGCTCCAACCCTCTAAATGCTTAATCTCATATGACAATCCTTATTTTGTTTGCTATATCAAATTATATAATTTCCTTTGTCTTCAAAGCATTGTAGATGTTTGCACTATACACCAAATCTCCCAAAGGTAGAATGGATGCTCTTCCTTAGATATATATCTCTTACTCACATGCAAAAAATTTAGAATCAAATCTTTATCTATAGTCACAGTTTTGAAAAAGAATGCTTACATAAACAAGAGCTAACTTGTCAAATACATGCACACCAAGAGTTTTGGTAATGTCATAGTCTTCTTACCACCAATACAAACATTTACCAAAGAGTTTCATAGCCACACACATACAATATAAAGCTACCATCAACTAAATACACAAGATCATAGTCACACCATTACTCTGCGAACCAAAACTCTTAGTTTCTTGGAGCTCCAAGTTCTCTTGTTGATGACCATTCAAATGATGAATGATATTAGTTACATCAGGGTCTTTATATGCTTTATTTGATAGTTTCAAGTGACCACAATCCTTCATATGACCCCTCTAGACTAAGTTTTTCCTAAAATACAACTTTAAGTGAATTTGGACTCATGGTTAGACTAGGACATAGTGATTTAGGCTAGTAATATGGCTCAATCATACCTTAGAGACCTCTTGAAGTCTTGTTGCAACCTTATTACATATTTTATAGCTCCAAGAATCACAACAAACTCAAAAACAAACCAAAATTCCTTCAAATTGGCACCTTTTGGAGGGAAAGTGCCTAATTCAAATTTTAAAAAGGCTAGACATAGTCTAACACCACCTAAGGACTTTGAATGACCACTAGGACCCATAGACACACTAACAAACCAAAATTGATGATGTGCAAGTCTTATGTACATGTTTAGGGAGGATGCTCCTGCATCATCTTCAAATATTACTCATGGGAGATTATTTTCATTGAAATTTTGATCCACACTCTCTTTTGGCATGTTCGAGTTTCCTAGTGGTTCATTCCCCGCTGCATATGTGGAAACATACATTTGCATAAGGATTTATTTTTTGATCACTTCACATATTACATTACTGAAACTAAGCAATAGATGATCTAGTTTCTCAACTTGTGTTTCATATATGAAACAATGCAATTGGACTGGGAAAATCAAGTGTTTTGCACCGAGTGAAAATTATATACGAGGGTAGAATAGTGTAAACCTCACGTGAGTTTAAAATTTCTTTCCTTTGAATTTGTTGAGAATATTTTGGAACAATAAAGTGAGTGCATAAAGCCTATAATTTTCCATACTATTGAAACATGTCATATTCGGGGGGTAAAAGGGATTGCACATTTATAATTATTAACTTTATTTTATTCTTAAATAATCACCTATTACTAGTGTCACATTCAAAGATAACCAAGGGTAGTACTTGTGTGGAAACTATACCTTTGCATAATTACTTATTATAGTTAGCAAAGCAATCATTTTAATTTGTTTGTTAGAAAATTAATGATATAATATCATGTTGGGTATATTCCCATTATAGTTAGCAAAGCAAACATAATACCTTACCTTATCAAATCAATCAATCAATCAAATTTGTTGGATAGAAATCTAATATACATAATGTTGAGTATATGCCCATCATTTTCTCTATTATCTGTTATGGTTGGAAGGGTTTGATTAGTTTGACTTGTTAGCTTGAACTATGATATACTAAAATTAGTAATGAGAAAATATGTTTTGATGAGATAAAAATTAAATTACATGTGATTAGTATTAAAACAAGATTAAATTATACATGATTTAGATTAAATTAATATTTTATGAGATAAAGATTAAATTACATGCGATTAGTATTAAAACAAGAATAAACTATACATGATTTAGATTAAATTAAGATTCTATGAAACTATTGATTATAAACCAAGAAGATCGTAACACATGTTAGGTCATCTATTAATTATATTCTAAGTTGTTTCCAATAAACATAAACCATATAATAGATAACACCAACATGAGACCTCTCAATAACCTTTCTCAAGTAAATGCTTAGCTAAGACATTAATGTTGTAAATCAAGATATCTATGCCTTGATCCCTTATCATTAGTGCCACTATTTGCCTACACAAGTGCCATTTCAATAATTTATTTTAAATATGATATATGTTTTAACTCAAATCAATTAACTTGTACCTTTGCATCATATCATTTTCCTATTTGTGAGAAAATGTTCTAAACTTTACAATACATATAATGTGAATGTAATATTTGTAGTTTTAATTTACTAGAATCACCCAAACATATATACTGTGGACATTGAGAATGTAGTTCAAATTACATTTTTATGAAGCTCATTACCTTTAATAATCTATTATCTATATTTTCATCGATTATACATTAAATTAAAATAAGGAACATGTAATTTCACAAACAAGGATAGAAGCTCGTATATTTTATTAATGTGAAATTGATTAACCATTACAATAGAGTATGCTGCAATATTTATACATATTGGACAACAATGTGCGAGATAAACAAATATGTTGCAGGTAAAACCATACTCACAATGCTTCCAATGATACATCCGGGAAGCATATAAATTGTTATAATAATTGTAACAATTATCCCTGTGAAACAAAAAGACAAATATGGTTTAAAACCATATAACAACTTACAATTATATTATGGTTTATAATATAACCATATAATATGATTATTTAATTAATAAAATAAAATAAATAATAAATCATATAATGCATAATTAATTTATCCTAACATTCCCCCCCTTAATTGTGCATTGTCTCAAGGGATGAGGAGAGGAACTCTCTGAACAACTCGAACTTGTCACGTGCAAGTGATTTTGTGAAGATATATGCTCGTTGTTCAGCTGTTGGACAATATTGAAGCTAGATGTTGTGCTTCAACACATGTTCGCGTATGAAATGAACTTGTACCTCAATGTGATTTGTTCTCTCGTGAAAAACTAGATTGCGAACAAGTTTGAGAACACCTTCATTGTCAACATACATGGTGGTCGGTTTGTCTGTGGTATTCCAAGTCCTTCTAGTATGCGACGTAGCCAAATCACTTCACAGATAACTTCTCCTGCAGAACGATACTCGGATTCTATGGAAGAACGAGAAACGAAGTGTTGTTTCTTACTTCCCCATGATATTGGTCCAGATCCCATAAAGAACACAAATCCTGAAGTGGATTTTCTGTCATCAATGTTTCCTGCATGATCTAAATCTGAATATCCAGACAAGAAGAAGTTGTCGTTCTTCTTGTATTCTAGACCAAGATCCACTGATCCTTTGAGATATCTCAATATGCGCCTTGCTGCTTTCCAATGACAAACTTTGGGTTCCTGCATGAACCTGGATAGATAGCTTACTGCAAAGTTGATATCTGGCCTAGTGTAGGTCAGGTAAATGAGACTCCCAATCAACTGCGATAGAGAGTGGCACTTACCTTAGGAGATGGATCTGAACGAGATAACTGCAATCTGTTCTCCATGGGTGTAGCAATTGGTGTGCAATCCATCATCCTAAAATTCTCGAGCATAGTCTTGGTATATTTCATCTGAGAAACAAAAATATGATTCTCTTTCTACCACACTTCCAATCCAAGACAATAGTGCATCAGCCCGAGATCGGTCATGTCAAACAATCGATTAAGATCTTTCTTCATTGCATCGATCATCCTCATTGAATTGCCAGTGATGACTAGATCGTCGACATAGACAACAACAATCACCATCTCCCCCCCTTGCTTTTTGAGGTAGAGATTGGGATCGTATGGATTTCTAACAAATCCATGTTGTACGAGATGCTCATCAATCTTGATGTACCATGCCCGGGGTGCTTGTTTTAGACCATACAGAGATTTCCTAAGTCTGCATACCTTTGCTTCTTGACCAGGTACAACATATCCCTCAAGTTGAGTCATGTAGACTTCTTCTTGTAAATCTCCATTTAGGAAGGCACTTTTTACGTCCATTTGGTGAACTTTCCATCCAAACTGAGCAGCTAGAGCAAAGATCATCCTGATCATTTTGATCTTAGTTGTGGGAGAAAATGTCTCCTCATAGTCAATGCCTTCTTTTTGTGTGTACCCCTTTGCTACAAGTCTTGCTTTGTACTTGTCCACTGTCCCATCTGCTTTGTACTTAGTTTTGAATATCCATCTGCATCCAATGGGTTTCTTCCCTGGTGGAAGATCGACAAGCTGCCAAGTGTTATTCTTCATCACTGATTGATATTCAGAATCCATGGCATCTTTCCAAGCTTTTGATTGTAGGGCTTCCTGGACTGTAGAGGGCTCATCTGATTCAATAACTCTACTCATCAAAGCAAAATTAACTTCTTCTATTGCTTTACTATGAGTCCGTGGTCCAGGGGTGGATGTATCTGGTGGAGCATCCAATCTTGCATCTCGTAATGTACTTGTACACCATTTAGGCATACGTTGAACTGTTCCCATGGGTTGTGGTTCTATCTGATCATCATCATCCCCATCATCACTTTCATCTTCTGAGGGAACATCAGCTTCAATTTTTACAATAGGTGAAAAATCTACATCTTGTGAGTGTGGAGGAGTCTCTGCTTCCTTATTCTCGAAAAACTCAACATCTCTGCTAGTGTAGAATTTTCTGGTCTTAGGATCCATCAATCTATACCCAAGAGTCGCTTCACTGTACCTAATGAAGATGAGTTTTTGTGACTTCATGTCCAATTTCTTTTTCGGTTCTGTTTGGGTATGTGCATGCTTGCTTTGCACCCGAATACTCGAGGTATGCAATGGATGGTTTCCTTTTTGACCATGCTTCTTGTGGTGTAATTCCATCAAGAAGCGATTATGGGAGCTCTATTCAACAAATACACTTTGTTGTCTTTTACTTTTTCCCAAAATGTCTTTGTAAGTTCAGAATCATCGATCATGCATCGTACCATTTCCATGATAGTATGATTTCTTCTCTCAACAACACCATTTTTCTGCGGTGTGTGTGGAGGAGGCATTTGTCGACGAATCCCATGAGTTTGTAGGTAGTCTCTGAACTCATCACTGGTGAATCCCCCTCGATTTGAGTGGAGAGTTCTGATGTGACGACCAATTTCTTTCTCAACTGCTACTTTGAAATTTTTGAAGGTTTCAAATGCTTCACTTTTCTTGCGAAGACAAAAAATCCACATTTTCCGTGAATAGTCGTCAACACAAAGCATGAAGTACTGGAACCCAGTATGACTTGGCTACAGTGGACCGCAAAGATCGGTATGAACCAGGTCAAGTTTACCATGAGCTTGAAATGTACTCCTCTGGAATGAAACTCTGTGTTGTTTTCCTGCTAGGTAGTGAGGACACTTGTCTGTATCCTTCTGAAGAGATGGTAGCCCATGTACCATATTACACTGGCGAAGTGTTTTGAGATATTTGAAACTTACATGACCAAATCTTCGATGCCACAATTGTGCTGAGGTGGTGTTTTTAGCTATAAGTGCTTGATCATCTTTGTGAACAAAATCAAGTTGGAACATGCATCCCACATTGGAGGCTTTTGCAATTATTTTTGAGCCTCTTGATTTATCTCGAATCAAACACGTTTTCTTTCTGGATTGACTATCAAAGTCAATTTTCATGTTGTGATCTAGGAGTTGACTAACTGAAAGAAGATTCTTTGTCAACCCAGGGACATATAGGACATCTGATAGTCTGCATTTGCGTGAACCAAGGGGTAGAGAAATGTTCCCAATCCCTTGAACTGTATATGAAGAATCATCTCCCAACGAAACATGATTTTTCGATGGCGTGTCCCTCATTGAAATAAACCAGTCTCTATGGCCGGTCATGTGTCGAGTGGCTCTGAATCAACATACCAGACATCACTAGATGACATGGATGGTTCACTTGATCGAGAAGTGAACAAGAAGTCTTCATTGTCTGATTGTTCTTGTTGCTCAGCAATATTACCTTGCTGGTGGGGTCTTCTTTTCCAGTTCCCCTTTTTCTACCCATGATAGTTGTTAGAATGTCCCTTGTAAGATTGTTGTTGTTGTGGTCCAGAGTTTCTTGATGAACCTTTCTTATAAGTGTTATACCAACAATCTTTTAAGTCATGTCCTCTTTTGCAAATTGGACATTGCTTCTTCTGTTGATTGTCCCCGTGATATTGATTTTGATGTTGGGACTTCTGATAGGAATTAGGTTTTCCTTTACCTTTTCCTTTCCATTTTTGATGTGAAGACAATGCCTGCTCCTCTTCATCATCCTTATTGTGCATTGCTTCCTCTTGTTGCAATAGGTTTACCAGTTTGTCAAAACCAACTGTCATATCTGTCATGTTTAGTGTTGTGACAAAAATTTGATAAGAAGAGGGGAGTACTCTCAGAATAATGGGAACAAGAGCATCATCTATGACTGGTTCTCCCAGGGCTAGAAGTGAAGCCCTTAATTCTGCAACTCTTCTTAAGAAAGCTTCAATTTTTTCATTCTGCTTGAATTTCAGTGTATGTAATTGACTCTGCAAATTCAGTATGACATTCTTGTTCTTGGCCTCGTATATGTGTACTTAATTTATCCCACACTTCTTTTGTTGTTTTGGAATCTCGAATGTGGGGTTGCACATCATCAGACACTCCAAACAAGATGATGAGTTTGGCCTTCTGATCTGCTTTATCAAACTGCCATTGTTGTGTTGTATCAGTGGCTGATCTGGTCAAAGTACCATTCACAATAGACTAGATCTCTTCAAACTCAAGTTGTGTCTTTATTTTTGTCTTCCATGCAGCATAGTTGCTTCCTCTGAGCAATTGTGAATCCGAAAGAAAAATTTGGGGGCATTGGTGCCCATTTTGCAGAGATCACTGACAGGGTTTGGCTCTTATCACTCCAGGTATTAGGTCTCCCAATCTATATACCATCAGTCCGATATACCGAACCTTTCTATATACACGCCCTTCTGATATACCCATCAGTACGTGGAAGAAGCTCGCCCTTTCTATATACGGCATGCAGTACGTGAAAGAGGTGTTAACGTACATGAAAGAATTCAATACATGGTACCAAGATAGTATGCGAAGTGCATGCGATTATTGACACTGGCTCAAAGAAATATCCTCATACACGCGTGTAACTTCGCTATATACTTGGATAATTTCTCAATCCGGATTTATGTCGTGCAATCGTTCACAGATGGATGGGATGGCTCATAGTGTGTGCATTGTGACCTTATTACTCCCCATCGATTTAAAGGGTCGATGCCCAGATGATGTTGTTGCAGCTATATTAGGCATTAAGTGCAGTAGTATTCGTGATGGCTTTACCCGTAAGCGCTTCCCAGAGGCACCGTATATACCGAACGCTGCAAATGAGATCTAGGATCTTGTGAGTGTTACAGAACCAATTTTATACTGTTTTTGATTACAAATTTTCTAGTTTCTAAGCAGTTACAAAGTTTGCAGTTGATTATGGAAACTGCAAATTAGTACAATATGTTGAAGCATGCAATTACATTCAAAAATCTAGAAAAATTGAATGGCAGGCAAAAAATTTGTTTTTCGAGGCCCTGGTGGCCTTTGAGCCCAATACGGCTTGCTGAGCAAACAACTATAAAAAACTAGCTCAAAATGAAGTTTTTAGATAGCCCTCCTTTGGCAAAAAGTGCTCGAATGCAAAAATATGCAGAGTGGAGAAAAAAATTACCCTAAAATAGGGTTTTTCTCGCTAAATTTAGTTAGTTATAACTAAATTTGAATTTTCCGCTAAAGTTAGCGGTTCCACTAAATTTTAGCCAAATTTGGTAGTGGGTGAGGGAGGGGGATTTGACCCCTTGACCTCTCTTGATGGGAAGTGTCTTACAAAAGTTATGCTAGCCACTTGGGCGGCTAAGCTAAACAATTATATGTAAAGAGAAAATTGTAATTAAACACTTCCAAACTATAAAACCATACCTCTTCATAAAACCACGGTTTTGGAAAGGTGGTTTTGAGCAAAAATTCCAGCAAAGAGAAAAAATGACAGGCGGTTTTGGCAAGAATGAAGGCGGTTTTGAGTGTGTATGGCGCCTTAGATCATTTTTCTTCCTTCCTTTGAGCTTGTAATCTCTTCCTTGGTGAATTTTATCCTCCTCAACCTTAATTGCAATGAATAAAGGTGGTTTTGAGGAATTTGATGGCGGTATTGCAAGGGATGGGGCTGGGAAGTTGCAGAGGCAACTCTGGCTCTCTTTTGCTTACACAAGCTTCTCCAATGCTCCTCAAACTCTGTTGCAATCCTCCAATATCCTTTAACCTACTACGAAATCAAATGTAATTTCACAAACATGGACTAAGCTTTGTATATTTTATTAATGTGAAATTGATTAACCATTACAATGGAGTCTTTGCAATATTTATACATATTGGACATCAATGTGCAGACAAACAAATATGTTGCACAGGTAAAACCATACTCACAATTGCTTCCAATAATACATCCAGGAAGCATATAAATTGTTATAATAATTGTAACAATTATCCTTGTGAAACAAAAAGACAAATATGGTTTAAAACCATATAACAACTTACAATTATATTATGGTTTATAATATAACCATATAATATGATTATTTAATTAATAAAATAAATTAAATAATAAATCATATAATGCATAATTAATTTATCCTAACGGTAACACATATCGACTAGGTCCCATGGTAGAGTGGAAAGAACTAGAAAGTGTCATAAAGAGAACGGGTTTTGTTGTCCATACAATGAAGCATATAACTACCAAAAGCAACTATAGCCTCAATTTGTGTTATGTGGGTCTTTGAGCCCCAAAAACATGTAATATCTACAATCACACCACTTTCTTGGGATATCAAGTTTTTTTAATTCGTATAAGAGATGTTTATGAGAATATTAGAATATTTAAATCAAGTTTTTGTGAAACTCATCACATCTATTGAATTATTATAATATATTTATCTTTTGTATGTTACATTAAGACAAGAAATGAGTAGTTACTAGTTCCCATGGCGAGTTGACAAGAATAAAATAATCAAAAATAGAAAAAGAATTGTGTTGTCCGTAGAGTGAATCATTTAACTAATTGAACCAACTACGATTCAGTTTATGTTTCCACATGTCAATCCTTGAGGTCAAGAAACATACAATATTTGTAAGTTTATAATGTTATGAGTATGCTTTGAGTTTTTAATCCATATAGGAGATACTTTGGGTTTGCATGAGTTGCACAACTAACTCCTAAATCATTTTGAAAATCAAATAGAACTTGTAGATAGCTTCTTAATTCTAAATATTGAATAGATAAACAAGGACATTGAACTAATGAAGTAAGAAAAATAAACATAATCATCCCAAATTTAAAAGGGATATTATCTTGTATATTTCATTGTGAGATAAAAATACATTGAAAATTATCGGGGGAATAATCATTATACAACATTTTTCCAATTGTCAAGAAAGAACATATTTCCAACATTCATATATTTGATAAATAGTTAATATACAACATCTTTCCAATAGTCATTAAGAACATCTTTCCAATAGTTGTTATATAGCTAATAAATGACATCTTTCTAACAAAATCTTTTCAATATTCAATAAAAGGTTGTTGCCTAGTTTATCCTCACAAATTGTCCTCATTTTCAAGGGGTTATTTTATTGGTCTAGGGTAACTCCAATCCTCCCACCAAATAATTAAGAGGAGATATCCCCCTTTTGATCAACATGATTGTCCACTAATTTTATGAGAGAATATAAAAGTAGGTCTAGAAATTATAGATTTCAAACAATTATGACAAACATTAATTATATATTTATAGAAACATTGAACACCAAAAATTACAGGAAAACCTTATTCAAGGTGAAAAACCCATGAAGAAAGCGCCATCCTTTATAAATAAATAATTTGAAGAACCTTTTGCAACAAACCAAGTTTTCATAGGGAACTAGGTGATAACTCAAATTAATCTTTTTTCTCACTTCTCTTATTATTGCACACATATGGTTATTCTCATATCCAAATGATTGCTCATAATAGAATTTAAAAAAGGTGAACAATTACACCAAGAAGGTTGAACAAATTCATTTATTCAACTTCTAGGTAGTTGATTTTTTTAATTATATTAATTGTAATAAGATAGTTATAATCTCACATATTTATAACTTTTTATGGCTTAAAAAGTGTAGGAACAAATGTTCTTTTGTGAATGGAGATCGAGAGTTGAATTGGTTGGAGAGAACAATAGACTCCCGGTGTCACTTAATGCATTACCTCACTTAAATAATAACAAGAGCCGATGAGATCGAGCAATACAACTTGCAAATGCCATCAAGTTAGACAAACTTCAAATAGCATATCACCGCCAATGCAACTAGGTGAAAACATAATCTTGAAGCACAAAAGCCCAAGCTTCTCATACGGATCTCACCAAAGTAGAGAAGGCCAAGTTAGGCCTATTACAAACACTTTGTGGGTCTTAATCCCACATCCATTTCAAAACGCAAACACATACCCTATATATATACAAAGACACATTTATTTATGATGTGAAGTGAGGGTGGACAAATGGTGTGAGAATTTCAAATATATATTAAGCAAATCTATTTTTAGTTAAATTAAATTAGTTTTTAGTTAAATTAAACTTGTCTTTTTAACATGTGTGTGTGTGTGTGTGTGTGTGTGTGTGTGTGTGTGTGTGTGGAAGGGGTTGAACCCTCACCTCCTCCATACTCTAGGACTTAAGAGAGCTATCTAGCTAGCCAAATTGGCTAGGTCGGCAGATCTAGTGTCAAACTCACTATTATTTAAGTTCTAAAACTAAGATCTCACCTTAATAAAAGTTGACCATTTTTAGTTGTCTAGGGTTTTCGTGATGTTTTAGGGGTGGAGAGTTGATTTTTTTAGAACAACCCAATTTTAAAGAATATTTCTTGTTGCATTGCGGATGAATTGATCTGCATAGTTGATCAAGTTTGGAATGATGCCAAAATCTAAAGAAGTAGTCGAGTTTTGGAAGAGATTAGAGCAATACATGGGAGTCTTGATAGGAAGCTCATAAAATGCAACATAAAACTCAATATATATATCTAGCTAGGTTGACGTTTGACTTAGTCCGAGCTCTCAAGATATTGAGTTTGATGTAATGCCAAGGGTAAGATCACAAGTTGTGTAAAGTAGAGCCACTAAATAATAAAAAGTTGTTGAGCTTGTGGGTCAAGATTGGAGCTTGAATGGTTGGAAGTTAGATCGATCTAGCTTGTTCGAGTTCTAATGCCTCCTTGAGAGGGTAGGCCAAGGGGAGCTTTGTCGAGTTTGATAAGATAGCCAAAAAGGGAGAATGTTGGACGAGCTAGGTGAAGCCAACACGATATGGAAAACCGATTTGAGTTTGAGCACGATTATTGTGGACCAAAACAATTTGAATGAGTCGATTAGGAAAATTCCACTAAGCCAAGGTTGAGCAAGCTACCAAGAGAGATCACTAAAAACTACATAGGATCGACTCCTCGATGCATTGTAAATCGACCTAAGTCATTTAAGAGCTCGGTAAGCCACGAGGGGTTCACTAAAAATATGATTTTTTTAATTTACTTTGTAAAACAATTCTTGAAACTTTTGAGAGTTTGTAGAATTCTTTGTAATTCTCATATTGTACAATTTTCTTGCAATATAATATTATACGTATGCATGCATGCATGCATTTATGAAAATTATCAATTGTAGGTCCGCTTTTTGAAGCCATGCGAAATTCTCATTTTAAAGAATAATTTCTTCCCTCTGTTTGTATAGGACTTTCACAATTTTTAACTTCAAAAGCTTACACAACCACTTAATGTCGGGAATATAAAAGCAACTCTAGAAATTCTTCGATTTCAAGCAATTGTGACAAAGTTTAATTATATATTTACAAAACATTGAACTCTAAAAATTATGTTGAAAAACCTTATTCAAGGTAAAGAACCCACATAGAAAGCAACTGTCCTTTATTAATAAATAATTTGAATAACCTTGTACAACAAACTTGGTTTTCATAGGGAATTAGGGTGATTAGCCAAATTAATCTTTCTTCTCATTTCTCTTACTACATCACAAGTATGACTATTCTCATATCCAAATGATTGCCCACAATAGAATTTACAACAAGGTGAACAGTTACCTTTGGAGAAGGTTGAACCGTTCATTTATTCAACTAGTAGGTAGTTTATGTTGTATGATTATATTAAATTTAATAAGTTAATTATAATCTCACATGTTTATAACTTTTTCGGGAGTAGAGATTTTCAAATTGTTGTTGGGCGACCATGATTTGGCCAAGGATCCACGTGCAAATGCGGGTGGTGAAGCAGTTCCCTCTTTGGGTTGGGAGGCCATCCAAGGACAATCACATGCTTCTTGGGAGGAAGTGGTAGTGGGAAGAAGCCCTTTCCCTAAGGAGCGTCGTATCTTGAATCCGACCCAATTGAGGCAATAAGTTGTCTTATCTATTCGGATGAATGAGTGAATGAAGGATTTTAATAACGTCCACAAGACCAAACAGTCTATGGGACCAAGAGTTGCAAAAAGAATATGTCGAGATAAAAACAAAACATCAGGTCAGAGAGGCTGTCTGCTGATATTGCAAAAAGTTAACTCCTTTCTCATGTCAACTCTTCTACTATGTATCTTGATGTCGGAGAAGGCTTTGAGCAGAATGGAGCATACCCTCATTGGTAAATTCATGGGGGTAGACCGAATATTGATAAATTTAGAGAATGGGTGAGTAGAAAGTGGAGACCGTTTGGTAATATGGAAATCACTGCCTATTCAAATGGTTTCTTCGTCATCAATTTAGAAAATTAAAAAGATTGTGCATGAATCATGGTTGACAGACGGTGGTTCCTGGGTAAACCGATTTTGTTTATCCAGAAATGGAAGTCAGGTTTTGATCCCTTCAAAGAATCACAAACAGAGATCCCAATATGGGCCATGCTTCGAGCAGTGAGTCATCTCATTGCTTACGATTCGGTAACAAAAGCCAGAAGCAGACTCACTTTTGGTAGATTTTGCGTCAATGTCCAATATGGTAAGATCCTCCCCTCGATCATCACACTATCTTCAAAATTTGGGAGTGGACCCAAAAGATAGAATATGAACGAACTCCCCTATTTGCTCGGAATGCTGTCGAATGGGTCATGAGAGTAGAAAATGTGTGGAAGCTTCAAAATAAAAGATAGCATGGTCCCAAAAGAAAAGAGAAGTTTTCATTCAAATCAGGCCGCAGAGGATCGTCGAGTCCTCGAGGAATTTCAGGAGTTGGGAGAGGGAAAATCTTCAAAGAAGCAGGCTAAGAACCAAGAGGAAAGGTTTGAAGGAATCATATAATCGTCTCTGAAAAGAAGTCAAAGGGTGGAGAAGGAAATTCATTCTTTAGTGGAAGCAGTGAAAGTTATCACACATCCAACGCAGACTAAGATTATCGAGGGAGAAAAAGAATAGGGTCCCACGGAGGATATTCATTTCCCCAAAGCAGCTAGAAAGGAGTAGTACTATAAAAACTAAAGCTTTTGAGAAGAAAGGTTTTAATCCCTGTATTGAGAAGGGTGCAAGAGTGGCTGAGGAGGAAATGTGAGATGAGGATTTACATCAAGAAAGAGTCCCTTGCTCTCTGAAGGAGGTTCTTCAATTTGCAGCAAGTCTGAAGGACCAACTAGATAAGATCAGTAACCAAAAATATGGACTTAGGAAGAAGAAAGGATCTCCTCCCTTTTAGGCCAGGGATGAAAGAGTGACAAAGGAAGAAAAGTGTGTCGAGGGGGTTGATCAGGAAAGAGTTCCTTGCTCTCTGAAGGAGGTACTTCAAACTGCAGTAATCCCAAACCTCCTTGAACCTGTAAAAGGTACCCGTAGTACCTAGAAGAAAGCAGACATTGACACTAGGAGTCCTTCACGTAGACCAACAAATAAGTAGAAACTTGAGAAAGAAACGGCTAGGGAAGTGGAAGAGGGGTATCAACTCCAAATCAGCTCAGGCAAAGTATAGGCATCTCTAATGGCCTAAAAAACCAAAAGTTTAAGAAATGAAAATAATCTCTTGGAATATTAGAAGACTAAAGAGTCTAAACAAACAAAATATAGTGAGAAATTTTAGAAAGATTCATAATCTGGATGTTCTAATGCTTCAAGAAACCAAAATGCATATGGATAGAATGCTTGAAATTAGAGGTAAGATTTGGAAATAAGAGGTTTGGTCACCCTTTGAGATTCGTTGACTTTTGAAGGTGAACTACTCATTCATACTCCCCATCATGTTGCAGTGTATTTCATGAATATTGGTAATGGTTAAATGTGGGTCCTCTCAAATATTTATGCTCGAACTCAAGGAAGGGAAGACTACTTCTCTAGGAGGAACTAAAATATTTTAGAAAGAGTATTGATAACTTGACTGGATGATCGGAGTAGACTTTAACACCCCTTGACCCCTGGCAAAAAGATGGGGGTTGTCCTCGTATTATGAAAGTATGGAGAAGTTTGCTAGATTCATTATGGACAAAATCTTCTTGAACATGGATCTAAGGGGGTCCATTTTTACAGTCAAATAGAAGAGTGGAAGAAGCCCATTCGAGTTAGATTGGATAGGTTCTTGATCAACTTAGATTGGATGACTCAATTGAAAGGATATTTGAAGTATCTTTCGAGGATTGGATCTGATCATAATTCTCTCATCCTCCAAGCTAAGGAAGAGATGTGTAATGGGGAAAACCTTTCAAATTTGGCAAAAATGTGGCTAAATTACTTGAGGTTGGAGGATTGTATCAAAGATTGGTGGAGTAAAGAATGTCGAGGTTCCAAGATGTTTAAGGTTGTATAGAAGTTGAGGAATTAGAAAAACCAAATTAAAATTTGGAACAAAAGAGTTTTTTTAATATCTTTCTTCAAAAATACTCGATTGTTGAATAATTGTGGAACTTTGAGATTTTCAATCGAATGGTTGGGATCTTAACACCCAAGTGAAGGAAAGATCTCTTCTTGCAGAGTTCCATTCCTTGGAAGCTAATGAAGATATTTATTGGAGACATAACTCTAGGACAAAATGATTGAAGGACAAAGACTGAAACATGAAATAGGTTGGTCGAGTTGGTGAAATTAAATGGTTCCCATATGGTGGAAGAGGCGGAGATTAAAGAGGAGATTTTTAATTTATTTAAAAACTTCATCTTTGGACAAACACATTCGGCCCCCTAAAGGAGGAAAATATGTTGTAGTTGTTCAATTTGATTATCTCTCAAGAGGAGAAGGAGTTGGTGGTCCTTCATTCATAGGAGGAAGTCAAGTTTGCGGTGTTTACTATGGAAGGTGACAAAGCCCCAGGACCGTATGGGTTCCCCCTTTCTTCTTCTAGGCCTTTTGGGAGATTATCAACAAAAACATTGTGGAAGCCATATCTGAATTCTTTCATAGAGGTAGGATCCTTAAGGAAATTAATAACACCTTTATCACCATTTTCCATAAGAAAAAATATTCCAAGGAGCTCAAAGATTTAAGACCTATAAGCTTATGCAATACCATTTATAATATTGCCTCAAAAATTCTAGCCATTAGATTATGAGGCCTACTTCCTAAATTTATATCGGAGAAACAAGGGGCCTTTGTAGAAGGAAGTCAAATTTTGGAGAGCATCATTGTGATTTATGAATCTATCCATTCCACAGAAAACTCGAAGTGGGAAGGTATGTTTTTGAAATTGAATATGAGTAAAGCTTATGAAAAAAAATCTTGGAATTTTCTTGGTAAGATTTTCTCACACCTAGGCTTCGTGATAAGTACATTGCACTAATTATGGAGTGCATCTCTACTTCTAAGTTCTCCATTATTATTAATAGATCCCCATGGGCCACTTCTCCTCAAGGGTGGTCTTAGACAAGGTGATCCTCTCTCGCCATATCTTTTCATCATGGTGGAAAAGGGCCCAACATGATGTGTGAAAATGAAAGATTAAATAGAAATCTTAAGGGGTTGATGGTAACTACTGGTGTCAAAAATATCATGGACCAACATTTTTGGGACAACACTTTCCTATTGGGGAAGAATCATGGTAAAAACCATAGCTTTTAAAAATTTACCAAATGACTATGAAGATGTGTTAGGTGGTGATTAATCTTTCAAAAAGCTCACTCTTTTTCTTAAATTTTCTAAAACCTAGACAACTAAGGATCTCAAGTATAATGGATTGTCACATTGACCTTTCCCTCAAAGTATTTGCGAATGCCCTTGTGTTGGAAAATTTTATCTTTCCTATTGGAACCCGACTCACCGAGTGTTTTCAACAAAATTGGTTGGTTGGAGAGAGTCTCTTGACTTAAGCATGTAAAATCCAACTCTTAATCAATTCGATTCAAAGTATTCCAATCTATATTGTGTATCTCTTTAAAATGCCCAGTAAAATCGGGAGATCATTGAAAAAAGTCAAAGATAGTTTCTTTGGTTGGGCTCATAAACCATCATGAGAATTCCTTTAGTGGCATGGAATAAATTTATTAGGTCGAAACTTTTAGGGGATTGGGTTTTAAAAACATCAAAGTGATGAACATGGCACTCATGACCAAGGTGGGTTGGAGGTTCATGAGGGAGGAATCTTTGTGGTGTATGATTATTAAATCCAAATATATGAGAGAATCCTTGAGGAAGGAAGACTTCTTAACCACGAGAAGAGGTTCCCAAAGGCTCGATTATATGGAAAGCTATAAGGAACTCTAGGGATATTCTAGATAGAGGTTGTAATTAGAAGTTGGGGGATGGAAAATGGTCTTCTTCCGGGATGATGCCTAGCTCTTGAATGTTCCTTTGACCACTCTTAAGCCTTAGAGCCATATACATACCCAACTAAAAGCAATCTATGGTATCTAAGTTAGGGACTATTGGATCAGATATGATGAATTTTGGAAGTGGAAGCGGGTTTAGTGGCATGATCAAGAGTTGTGTGGTGCGTTGGAAGACCTTAATCGGTCCCTTTCCTTAGTTCACATCGGATCTTATCACAAATCGATGAGTTGGTGTGGACTCACACAAATAGTGGTATTCATAGCATCAAGACGAGGTATTTGTAGTAGATGTCCATATCGACACAAATTTCAAATGGGGGATGATTTGCAACAAAGAATGTATCCCAAAGGTAAATTCTTTTTTTTTTTTGGCTAGCTATCAAAATAAAGTCGACCATAGAAAATATCATTAAATGTGGCCTCATATATCCTAATAGGTGTGTTTATGTGAATAAAACAATGAAATAAAAATCATATGTTTCTGGAATGTAAATATGTTTATACCATTTTAACAAAATCTTAGCCCTTTTGAGCTCAACTGGGTGAGTCCCAACTCTTTGGTGGAATTATTAAAGTTTTTATCTTCCCGCCTTAAAAATATGGAGGCTCGTGTATACCTCATATCTTTTGGGTGGTGTGGTTGGAACATAACAACATGATATTCAGGGGTAAAATAAATCATGTCAAAAGAGTTAGCAAAAGTACAGTCCATGTTATCCTTGAGAATTGAAAGAAAGTAGGCCTTCTCTTTTGAAGGAGAAGGATCACTTAAAAATTGCAACCTCGAAGCTCAAAGTCAACCACAAGTTTCAAATAGAAGTAGAAAGCATGTTAGATGGTGTAAACCTCTGCATGGGTGCATTAAGCTTAGCTTTGATGGGGAATTGAAGGGAAACCCTGGTAATTCTATGTGTGGGGGGGTAATCAGGGATTGCAATAAGCTTCGATTCTTGCATTTGTGGGCATCTTGGGAATTCGATCCAATAAATTTATGGAGATGGTAGCAGTTTTGTGGGCCATTAAAATAACAAAAATGCTTGTTTAAGAAAGTTGATTATTGAAGGTGATGCCCTCAATATAGTCAATAATATCTCCTCCTGTTATGACAAACTTGTCTTATAGGAATATGTTTGAGGATTGTAAAGATATACTCAAATGATTTGAAGAGATTAGTATTGTTCATACACCATGTGAAGGTAATGTATGTGCTGATTTGTTCGCTAACCTTGGGGTTCATAAATTGGAAGTGTCCACGTGGACTTTTTATCGAGCTTTTCGGGTCATGTGGCCACGAATTGAAAATGAAAGCAAATATGATTGATAACCCAACGAAAATGATGAGATGTTACCCCTTGATTGGTGGTTGAACAAGCGTGGGAAACTTAAATATAGAATTATTGTTAACATGATTGGAAAAGTTACCCATGTGAATAGTCGGAGGGCTATTAGTAAAGGCATTGGATTTAGTATGTTTAAAAGATCCTTTTGTAACTCCAAGAATCTTGGTTCGGGTTTAAACAAGCAGCTTTTTTAGGTGTGGAAGGTGGAGGTTGAAAAATGGGTGGGGATTGGCGCTATTTGTAGCCCACTACATGCGATGAGTTAAAGCGGAGAATGCCACTAAGTGGAAGATTCTAAAGAAGGGTGGTCTCACCAATTTCATTAAACACATCAAGGGGGAAGATCCTAGCCTTGCAATAAATTTCTCATGTAGCTAGACTGGGGAAGTGGTTACTATCTGTCATATCATAGTAGAAGTCTCTAAATAGGCCATTAGCGTGGTGTCTTGCATGCCGACCAAAGGAGCCAAAATTTTCAAATATATAAGGAGAAAAATTAATAAATTCATTGTTTCTTCTATCTTGAAGAGTGTATCGACGAACTTGAAGATGGCCTCATGTTTATGTCTCTCCCCTTTCCCTGACATGATGTATGTCTGCAGATTATGAAGTACGTTACTTTGGAGGGAAAATCCAAGAAAATACATACCCACCACTTGTCTCTGTTGAACCATTTTCGCGACAAGAAACTGGTGAGAATTTTGTTCTACATTTTCATGTTGTTGGAGGCCATTGTTAGAATTTTCCAAGGCTAGAAAATTGATTGTCCCATTCACCAAAGCCTCATTGTTCTCTTGCTCAATCATGGTAAGTTGGCCCTTCCCAAGGAGGAGAGGAAGTGTAAGAAGGCGAACAATATTCTACCCCCATTGTTTGAGGAGGTAGAGGCATCTGATGACTCCATACACCTGAAGAATATCCTTAAATGGAAGGTGAATCGAATAAGGAAGATGTCAGGGAGTTATGTAAGATCACAAGTGAGGTAGAAACTACAATTATGGATGACTGGATATAGGTGCCATTAGTGGGAACCCTCTAAAGGACAAGGGTAAGGAGAAGGTTGGGTTTTAGGTCTCCCATTTGTTAGGAAATAAGGGATAAAATATGCGGAATAATCCCTCACAGAATCGTAATAGTAGAAACTAATATGCAAAAATTATTACAGATCTCAAATAAAATTGCAGAATAAAATAACACAACACAAAGAGACAATATTTAACGTGGTTCACCCAATTTGGGCTACGTCCACCAAGAATCACTTGCTCAGATTTTATTACAAGCCACCGCTCTCTCAATACAATACCAGATCCGTTTGGAGCTATGCTCAACAAACTCTTACTGAATTCACGGCCGAATTCAAAACATAGTTGTAATACATTTACTTATCCATCTATCATATGCATAAGACCATATAAATAGACAATCGCTTAAGCAGCTTTTACAAAAGCTGTAGGTATCAAAACCATGGGAAAAACCCATCCCATAAACCTATGGGTCGAAAAACTTGCCCATATGAGAAAAGCACGTTTCCGATATGTCGGGTGCATTTTCAAGGCCAAAAATTTTACGCCTAAATTTTTTTTTTTGAAGCGAAGTGCGCCCTGAACCCTCGCTTCTTAGGGGCTTCCGCCCCGGACCCGCTCGGGGCCCAGCCCAACCCCGAACCCCGGCGAGGATAGATGAAAAGTGTACTGTAATCAACACTTTCACACATGAAAATAGGCTCCACAACCTAACAATCTCCCACTTGGAGACTAGTTTTCCTCTGAGCAAGCTTCTCAACCCTTCACTAGTTTCGTGAAGACCAACCAAAGCTGAACACAACTTTAGTTTTTCCCTTATGACCACCTTGGTCATCATGTCTGCAAGATTCTGACTAGTATGAATCTTCTCCAACTTCAACTTCTCTTCCTCCAAAGCTGTCCTGATGAAATGGTACCTTAACTGTATATGCTTTGTCCTAGAGTGGAAAGCAAAGTTCTTAGCTAGGTGTATAACACTCTGACTATCACTATGTAGCTTACATTCCTCCTGCTTATGCCCCAACTCCTCAAGCAATTGTTGTAACCAAATCATCTCTTTGCTTGCCTCTGTGGCAGCAACATACTCAGCCTCTGTGGTTGACAAAGCCACCAACTTCTATAGTCGTGAAATCCAACTCACTGCTGTCCCACCTACAGTGTAAATATAACTGTCGTGCTCCTCTTGTTGTCTACATCTCCAGCCATATTTGAATCTACATAACCATGTAAAGTGGTGTTTGATCCATTGTAGCACAAAACTATCCCCATGGTCCCTCTCAAATACCGAAGGATCCACTTTACTGCTTGCCAATGCTCTTTACCTGGATCACTCATAAATCTACTCACAGCTCCCACTGCATGGGCAATATCAGGCCTAGTGCACACCATAGCATACATCAAACTGCCAACTGCTGATGAGTAAGGTACCTTGGACATCTGGTTTCTTTCCTGCTCTGTCTTGGGACACTGCTCCTTTGATAACTTGAAATGGCCTACCAAAGGAGTCCCAACCGGTTTAGCATCCTGCATATTAAACCTCTCCAAGACCTTCTTAATGTACTCTTCCTGAGATAAAGTCAGCTTCGTTCCTTCCTATCCCGAGATATCCTCATACCAAGGATTTGTTTGGCTGCACCCAAATCCTTCATAAAGAAATGATTCACTTAGCCGATTCTTGAGTACTTTTATTTCTGCATGTTTTTACTCGCAACCAAAGATGTCATCAACATACAAACACAGGATAATATAACTTCCATCCTCAAATTTCTTTGTATACACACAATGGTCAGAATGACATCTGATATAACCTTGCTCCATCATGAAGCTATCAAATTTCTTATACCATTGACGTGGAGCTTGTTTTAAGCCATACAAGCTCTTCTTCAGTTTGCACACCATCTCCTCTTTACCTTTGACTTCATATCCTTCTGGCCGCTGCATATATAGCTCCTCCTCCAAATCACCATGGAGAAATGCAGTCTTTACATCTAAGCCTGTTCTAAGTGCAAGTCTTCTGCTGCCACTATTCCAAGAACAGATTATGATAGAAGTCATTTTTACTACGGTGAAAAAATCTCATCAAAATCTATACCTTTTTTCTGTGCAAACCCCTTGACCACCAATAGGGCCTTGTATCTTTTCTTGCCTCCTTCTTCCTCTCGACTCTAAACACCCACTTATTTTGTAATACTCTTTTTCCTTCGGGTAGCTTTACCAAATCCCATGTTTGGTTCTCCATGAGAGCCTGATGCTCCTCATCCATGGCTTGCTCCCACTTCTTCCTGGCATCTACTGCATTGCTTTATCAAAGCTCTCTCGGTTCTCCACTATCGAGTGAGTAATAAATAATAAAGAGAAGGAGAAAATGTTTAGGTTCTCTTCTTACCCTAGAAGACCTCCTCAATATAGGAGTTTGGGGTTCCTGTTGAGGGGTTCTGAACTAATTCATGTCTCACTTTCCCATTTGGAAGATCCTCTACCGCTGCATATTCTTTCTTGGATTCTTCCCTGTTTTCCTGCAACTGCTACTTATACATGACTTTCTCATTAAAGACCACATCCCTAGATCGAATGATTTTCTTTTCCTTAATAATCCAACATTTATATCCAAAGTCATCACCACCATAACCAATGAAAGTACATTTTTCTGATTTAGCCTCTAGCTTAGTCCTATCATCCTTGTCTATGTGAACAAACACCTCACATCCAAAGACTCTAAGAAATGAATAATCAAATTTCTTACCATACCAAGCCTCCTGTGTATGCCTCCATCCAAGGCACTTGAGGGTCCTCTGTTTATCAAGTACACAGCTGTGCTCACCACTTTTGCCCAAAAAGAAAGAGGTAGTCCTGCATGTAACCTCATGCTCCTAGCATGTTCCATTATTGTTCTGTTCATCCTTTCTAACACCCCATTCTACTGCGGAGTTCCTCGAACCATCTTTTGCATGCGGATTCCATTCTTAAAATAGTAATCATCAAATTCATTGGCCGCAATACTCCCCTCCATTATCCGACTTGAGACATTTTGGCTTAAGACTGTTTCATTTCTACCAAGGCTTTCCATTTAACAAAAGTGTCAAATACATCGATTTGTTTCTAATACAATAAACCCAAGCTTTCCTTGTTGCATCATCAATAAAAGTAACATAATAACTTGAACCCCAAGAGCTGATACCTGAGCTGGCCCCCACACATTAAAATGCACTAGCTCTAACTTACTCTCTTTCTTTGTAGGTCCAACCTTGAGAAACCTTACTCGCTTCTGTTTCCCATATATGCAGTTCTCATAGAAATTGAAACTGTTTCTGTATATCCAGCAAATTCTTCTTTATGATGTTCATGCCCTTATGGCTCATATGACCGAGCCTATAGTGCCATAATGTTGTATCTACATCTGAAGCCACAAGATTACAATCATTAGTACTATTAGTGGTTAAATACAAGGTTCCAACCTTCTTACCTCTTGCCACCACAAGATCACCCTTGGTAACCTTCCAAGAGTCCACTGTAAATATCACAATACAACCATCACTTCCCAACTGCCCTGCCGATATCAAATTTCATCTTAATGTAGGCACATGTCTAACATCCTTCAATAGCCAAGTATTCCCATTCTGCATCTTAACCTAAAAGAACCTTTTCCAACTATGTTTGTAAGGCTCATCATCACCAAGAAAAACATGCCCAAAATCTCCTTGAACATAATCAACAAAATAATGCCTATGTGGAGAAGCATGGAAAGAAGCCCTGAATCTAAAACCCAAGATTCGTAATATTGCAAAGAAAGAATCAAAGCATCCCGACATACATCACTGTTGCCACATTTGCCTCCTTGTTTTCTTCTTGTTGTTTCTTCTTATCCTGAAGCTCTCAAGCATTCCTTCTTTGCATGCCCAAAGCTTTCCACAATTCTAGCATACAATCTTGTTCTTGGATTTTGACCTTGCTCGATCTTTTGATTTTCCACGGTTTCCTCTATTCTTGTCTCCTCTAGATTCCACTTTGTCAAAGCATTCCCTCGAAGTAGAAGATTCCCCCAGAGATTTTTCTTCACATTTCCTCACTTATCACCCCTACAACATCCTCAAAATTCAACTTGAATTAGCTGGAACCGAAGTTACTTACCGCCATTACCAAGCTATTCCAACTCTCGTAAAGAGCACAAAATTAATAAAGCCCTAACTTCTTCATCAAATTCTATTGTAATCGAAGCTAGCATATTCACTACCGTATTGAAATCATTTAAATGATCTCGCTACATCGAACTATTCTCGACATCTTCATATTAAACAAATTTTTCATTAAAAATATCTTATTAGAGGAGAGGGTTTTTCATACAACTTCCCTAATGCATCCATTAGATCTTTTGTAGTCTTTTCCTTTGAAACATTAAATAATATTGAAGATTCAAGACTCAGTCGGATCGTTCCAAGTGCCTTCCGATCCAACAAATCCCATTCCGCAATTGTCATACTCGAGGGTTTGTTCACCTTCTCAGACAACGGAGTATAAAGATCCTTCGATAAAGGTAATCTTCCATCTACATCTTCCAAAGATCTGAAATTCTTCCCTGTTGAATTTATCAACCCTAGATCTTCCTTCATCTGACATAGCTCCCACTCAAGCTAAAAACTTTCCCTGTGATTCAACACTTCAACAAACCAAACTAGGCTTTGATACCAATTGTTAGGAAATAAGGGATAAAATATGCGAAATAATCCCTCACATAATCGCAACAGTAGAAAATAATATGCATAAATTATTACAGATCTCAAATAAAATTGCAGAATAAAATAACACAACACAAAGAGACAATATTTAACGTGGTTCACCCAATTTGGGCTACGTCCACCAAGAATCACTTGCTCAGATTTTATTACAAGCCACCGCTCTCTCAATACAATACCCAGATCCGTTTGGAGCTATGCTCAACAAACTCTACAGAATTCACACCCGAATTCAAAACACATCTGCAATACATTTGCTTGTCCATCTATCATATGCATAAGACCATATAAATAGACAAGCTGCTTAGCTTGAGCTTTACAAAACTATGGGTATCAAAACCATGGGCAAAACTCCGTCCCATAAACCTATAGGTCAAAAATTCGCCCATATGAGAAAAGCACGTTTCGATATGTGGTGCATTTTTCGAGGCCAAAAATTTTACGCCTAAATTTTTTTTTGAGGTGCGCCCCGACCCCTCGCTACTGTGGTCCGCCGCCCTCGGACCCCGCTCGGGGCCAACCCGGCCCGAACCCCGGCGAGGTTACATGAAAAGTGTATAGTACTCAACACTTTCACACATGAAAACAAGCTCCACAACCTAACACCAAACCTCATATAGAATACATCCACTATAGGTGTGTATTACCAAATAGGCTAGGAACATTGCCTTAACATTTTTGAGGGTCTTATTACTAAGACTAGGAAAATTGTGGAGGATGTGGATAGGCGAAAACGAAGAATAAAAATCTTAAGGCTACCAATGTCATCCTTGAACAATGACTCGAAGATCCTGGAAAATAGGGTTAAAAAGGAGGTTCCTAACTCAATTGTTTCTCCCCATGTGCCTAAAGACCCTAGAATTTGTCCTAGGGGTAAGAAGAGTAATGATTAGATCTAGCTTATGAGTTTTTGGGTTTTCTAATTTGGTCATCTGGTTTGGCTTGTCGCATCATTTTTATACCTTTTGGCGGAGTTTTGGATGTGTTTGTTGTTGAAGTTTTCTTATATGATTTTTTCTTGTGATTGGGATCTGCTTGTTTGATCTGGTGTGTGATTTCTGTCTCTTATTACATATTTCCTAAATATCTTTGGTTTGTTATTGTGTAAGGTTTGAGGGCCCTTTCAAAACCTTCTTATTACCTAATAAAAAAATAAACTTTTTATAAGTTTTAAAATTGAAGAATTAATATTTGTTTGTGAATGGGGCTACACTAAGTGTGTACCCACAAACATTATATGCTCCAACAAATTTATCATGAGAAATTATGGCACAAAAGTTCAATTTTTATAGCCCAGATTAATTCTAGTATGTTCTAGGTATTTAATCATTTCTTCATGAGAAACATCATATGTAGAATAGAAATGATTTATTATTTTTTCCATAAAATAAATAATTATAGATTCTACAAAATATTCATCATACACTACACTTCTTGGAATATTATAATAGAAACAAGAATTTCTTCAATTTTTCCTTTCCAGTTTTATATTTAAGAAAGACAACTATCACTTAAGAAAACTTGATACCTTTATTTGCACCAAGTAATTAGTATCAATAAAGAAGTGGCATTATTTCCAAGGATTTTGTACTCAAACCAATATATTTTAGTAATAAGTTACATACAAGTTTGTGTAGTATTTAATTTATTAAGTAAAATTTGTATGAGGTTGACAATTCATGTATTTGTTGTTATAACTATTACTTATACATATAAGTAATTGGCACAATTTGTACCATGTACACCATTTTTGGAATAGGAGATCTATTCTTAATATCTTGTATATAAAAAAATTAATTATCAATACAAGCACTAATACCATCCAAACCATTAAATCATAAATAATAAGGTAATGTTATAATCAATCAATCATAAAGGTCAAATGCATTGAATTGTCACTTCTTATACAAACTTATATTTATTGAAGGATTTCATGTAGAGTTTATACTAGAACGTAACTTCTATCTAGACTACATAAATGACATAGACACATGTAACGAATACTAGAAAACAAGAAGATAGACAATATATATGACATCATACAAATAGAGTTTATCAATTCACAATATATGGCCACCAACCACATTCTTCTCTTACTTGTAAGGGTGTCACAACATAAACAACACAACATAATTAACAAAGACTAGAAAATATGAACATGGACAATGTATACCATCATACAAAAAGTATTTATTAGTGGATGTTATATGGCCAACAACTACTTTGTAACCACCAATGAATAACTCTAACAAATTCATCATTCTTAAATGCGTGGTCAACACTATATGACAACATAATTGAACTTGTTTGAAAACAAGCAATAAGAATGAATCCAAAATTGACTTGCATTGATTATACCTATTTTTGACTCTTCCCTTGCAAATAATTCTACAATATTTTCTCTTTGTTCTCCATATAACAATATGCTTTGAGTTATGTCTAAATCTTCACCTTCACCACATTTCTAAGGAGATTTAAGTGATTTACTTTATCAATTCACATCCATAATAATTTCCTTCCCCTCTTTAAATGGTATTTGTATTGGTTGAGACGGTATGCAAGAAGACATTTTGCTAAATACTCAACTTATTTCTCCTTTGAGATATGTGTTTTATTGTCGCTCGAGAGAACATAAGGTTTTTGGTATATTTTTCCTCCATTCTATGAGTGGAATGTTATGCACCTATGAACAATGTAAGATAAGTGTGATTATAAACTAAAACCTTTTCCCATATCCATGAAAAGATTTTCATTTACCAATATAATAGAAAAATCAATATTGCACCATGTATTTCACTTTCTTGTATTCATTGGTTCCTACAACCACCTCCTTCTACCACCTCAAAATTCCATAAGGTAGGAACCTAATTTTAAACAAAAATTTAGAAAGGTATATTTCACACTTCATATATTTTTACCTTCTCCTTAATCTTTTGCTCTTTAGCATTGTCTACTTCATGTTTTTCACGACCCTCATCAATAGTATTATGAGTAAGTTTTGCAATTTTAAAACATGTTATCAATCGAGTATTTTCCTATGAAGAGTAGTAAATTGGAAAAAAATTGTAAATGAATAAGTTTTGTTCCACTTTATTCTAAGGGATTCGTTGTGGTGTATTATGAATCTCCAATCTCAAATAATTCTGAAACAAAGAAAACAAATCAAAATAAAATTATCTTAATCTCAATCCCAGTGTCAATATGAATCAAAATCCTAATCTCAATATCATACTCATACTCATTACAATTAACCAAATAAAAATATATATTCAAGATAGAGACAAAAAACAAATTTGAAATTCAAGACACATTAGTACAATTCAATAATGTTTATTTTGTGTATTTTTACATTCTCCTAGGTCAATTGGTATTCAACATTATTTACTTCATTTTCTTCATGGCCCTCATCAATGGGATCATGACCAAGTTACCATGATTTCAAAAACGTTATGAGTTAGATGTTTTCATTGAAGTGTCTTGAAGTGAACATTTTTTTGGAAAATGAATACCCAATGTTTCCCCTTATTTAAAAGGGATTCATCATGACATACCATAACTCTCCATTCTCAAGGATTTATGAAAAATTTAAAATAAAATGAAATGAACTTATCTCAATCTCAATCATAATATTAATATCATGTGGATTTTCATTCAACTAATTGGAAAAACAAAATTTTAAACTAAAGCTAGAAATAAAAACAAAATTTGAAATTTAAGATAGAGAAATCTATTACACTTCATACAACTATTAATCTTGTAATAGTAATTGTTGATTCCTTCTCAAAATGGTGTCATATATTACAGAAAAATGAAATTATTTGTAGCATGATTATGTTTCTCATCTTACCCAAAGGGTATTCAAGATGTTATTGGTCGGGAGCTTGTCATACATTGGCAATAGGGTTTTTTGTCATATTCATTTGTTAAGTCTACTCTACAAGTAATTTATACTATTTATCTTTCGAAAGTTAAAAAATGGACTAAAGGCATTAATAAATAAGGTGAATTTCATACCCATCAACATTTTTAGATAAAACATGACATTGTAAATCTTCTATTAAGTATCCCTTTGAAATTCATGTAGATGAAACAATGTTTTGTAACTCTTACTTGCAATATCTTTTGATATCTTCAAATTAAGAGAAAGGCTTTTAAGAAAACAAAATTTGTGTAAATGTTGATACAAAATAGAAGTGTAAGCCAGAACAAAGGTTTAACAATGAGAGTTCATACAAGAGAGGTCTATTAACAAGTGTTAGAAAACAAACACAATCTAACTAATTATGAAGGTGGGTATATATTTAAATCAATTTCACTCACGTGGGTTTACTTATAACCAAAGATTAAATGAGTTGCATTAATTTTGGTTTCCATATTTGTAAAAGTGGCTTTATATTAAATATAGTTGCACTAATGTGGATTTTATAAAATTATTGTGTGTAAAATTCAAATCAATTGCACTAATGACAAAAAAATCAAATCTCTTTACACCATCTCAAATTAGGTTAGCAATGATATGCAATGAATAAGTATAAAAATGTCAACCAAAACTCAATATTTTTTCCAAAAATAATTCATTAGTGGTACCCTTCTTCATCTTATTTCTACACGAGTTTTTTTAGATTGATAGTATAGGTATTGTGGATAAGATAGGATGTGATGGAGATCAATGATATGGCCAACCTAAGTGATGTGAGATAAATCCAAGTGGGAGATGAGAGGAATGTGATGACCATAGTATCTAAAGCAGGAATCCATGGCCGTATAAACCCAATGACCAAAGTATCCAAGATAGAAAGTAATGGGCGTATAAACCCAAGTGGGAGATAAATAAGAGTTTAGATCAAGTAGAATGATATGACTTAATGATGATGTATAAATTATTGACATGCATCATTTATGATTCCAATACATCATGCAATATTTTTGATGATCATGAATCATGAGGTCCTTGAGGTTGTCTTCGATGATGTTGATACCATGATGGAATCATAATCGTGTAGAAAATAGGGAATATTTGATCCTATCAAAGATTGGTGTGAGGATGTCATGATGAGATCATCAAGGTAGGGATGTGGGAGATGATGAGAACTAGATGATGTCATAAATGAATATGGGGGATTATGATTGAATCTTAGGTGAATGAGGAGAAGGCTCTTGGGCTTAACGCTTATGGGAGAGAACCCAACAAGTATCGCGTCTATATGTGAAAAAACCATGATGAGAAAAATAGTGGTCTTGCAGTAAGAGGGTCATGAGGCATTTTTTTTGGTATTCCTTGAATTCTACCTCATGTTTATTCATATGCCATCAATAGGATCTACAATCATAAAAATCTTGTCCAGAGCCTCATACCATATGCGGTATGGCTTAACCATGGGTGGGATAGGAGCAAAGATGGAAAGAAGAGCTGGTGGTGAAGTCATGGAAGGTAGAGGTATAGTGATATGTGAAGAAATAAGATGGTAAGGGGAGGGAGATGTAATATTAGGTGTTTTAGAAGGGATAATTGAAGAAGAAAGCTATGGATCAAACACCATATCACTAATTAGGGAGTGTAGTTCATAATCTCATCCTTAGAGTCAAAATCATAATAGATATCATTGTCATCCATGAGATCATTGGTCTCCATATCGAAGGTAGGATGTTTATATTTCTTGGAGATGGTGATGATTGATACTAGGACATGAGGTAAAATGCATAGTGATATGGTAGCAAAGGATTTACACATTCTTAGCCCAACTATATCCTAGTAAGAAGGGATCATCAAGAGAATAAAGACCATCATAATCAGGTGTAGTAACATCGATAGAACATGATTCAATGATAGGTTATGGTTGGACAAGATGTTCTACAGGAGGACATTGAGTGAAAATGATAGTGATAGTGATAGTGATAGGGACACGATCGTCATCCTTATTTCGTGAGTGTGGTTGTAAGGAGGGAGGTAATTGGGAAATAATGGCATTAGGAAGATAATATGTGTTAATTCAAAGGTTGATCTCATTGGCATCATCATCTTCTAAATCAATGAGGTTGGGTAGAGTACTACCCACAACCTCGGGATGACAACTATAACTATAAAGATAATCCATCGAGATAGTTAAAGTGTTGATATTCTTGGAAAGGAATGGTAGGAAGTTCTTCAAGGGTGGGAATTTTGAGTATCCCACATTACTAAAATAGGTCAAAATTCTAAGATTTGGTGTTACCTTATACTTTATAGATAGTTCATAGGTGTACAAAATTAACACATTGACATGTAGATGATGTGTTTGCATGTATGTAATGAGTCCAAGGTCATCCTAGGAGGATATTATAAGACAAGGATAATTTTAAGACCATGAATTTGATGTAGATAGTATGAGGAGGAAAAGTGATAGGGATCCAAATGTGACCTCTGTGGGGGATTTGTCTATGATATTAGCCCCGACACATGCTCCAAGTGGATTTTAGGTTGCCATGAAGTAACCAAGTGTTTTTATGAAGTCAAAAGAGGTGAAACAAGTGTGAGAATGTTTTTTATGAGGGATGTTTTAACTATGGTGTGGCCAATATAAACTAAGATAAAGAGGGAAGTTCATTAGCATGAAATAGGTTTTCGTATTAAATCATGAAATCAAGAGGAAAGGTGATTTGAAATTGGATATGAGATATGCCCAATTCACATAGTTTGCATTGTAAGAACTTTTAAAACAAATTTATTATAAAATAGCAATAGAACCTACATATTTTGATGAAATATTTGGATTTCTATTTGAAAAATACACACTTCCAAAAAATTGGCACCCAATTTCAACTTAGTATGTAAAAGGTATGGCCTATGGAAGATAATATTCATTTTTTGGTTACACAACCACCCCTAAAGATAAAGTGGTGGTTTTGAAACCATCATTATGCATAAGGGGGCGGTTGTGTAATAAATAGTCTGCAAAGTGAAATTTCTATCACCTGACAAGTTAAATAATGGTAAGTAATGGATGAGAGTGATTCATCTTCTAGGACTGTTAGGTATAAGTTATCATGAAAGAGTGTAAGAGGTGCTATAAAATTTGGATTCCCATTGTTATAAGCAAGTTGAATTCTTTTTCCATGGTTACACAGTGATTTCCCAATAGTGAGAGGTTGTTTCTTGATGGTTCTCTTATTAGAGGAGAGTTGGAAGGTGATCCATAGGGATCTAGAAAAACACACCATTCCATTAGATCCATCATTACCAAGAGGGGAAAATGAGGAAAAGGAAGTTTTGTCTGCAAATCAACAGTAACCGATGCTCTCGGAGGTTACGTAACTACTCCCTGCATACAAGGCAGAGATCTTGTAATCACCTCCTAGCTAGGCGGCATTCATGTGATTTGCTTGGCTCATGTGTAGGGTAGCGGTCCTAACACTTTTGATGAGAAAAATAAAATCAAGGAACGAACAGTTCCAGAATTCAAAGAGATGGATGTGTCTCTTCCCTTCCATGCCCTTTCACATCCTCCAGTGCACGGGAGGACATGAGAAGGCCTATAAATGTGTGAAAGGAAGAGGAAAACGGACATTCAAAGATCTAAAGAGATCAAGAGAAAAGTTTGAGTCATGAGAGCTAGTGAACAAAGATTCTTCAGTGCTAGAATGGAAGTGTAGGAGCAAGGTGTAAGAAACAGAGAAAACAAGTAACTAGAGGGGAATTTTACATTTTTGTTCTTGTCTATGCTTATTGTAATATGTAATTGTTTAAAATTGGCCAATTCCTCCATTGGAGGTTTCTAGGATAAAATTGTTGGTGTTTGGAGTTTGAATTCGTTTCACTTATCTACAATTTCCTTTCTAATGCACTAGATAATCAGTCATTAAGGCTCTAATATTCATCAAATCTGTCATTTTCCAAAGAGAAAGTAGAACAACAAATTATTGTGATTTTGTGAATTTCAAAGTAGAATTTATAGATCGAAGATGTTAAACATGGGTACATGCATGAATATGGGTTACAAAAAGGGGTATGTTGGTGAGAAAATTTTATAGGTGGAAAAATTGGTGGATATCCACCAATTTTCGAGACTCTAGTTTCATCTAAGGAAATGATACAACTCTATTTATTATGCATGCATGAAATTGAAATATTTGGTGGCCTAACGACCAAGGATTCAATAGGGACACTCCACTGAACCTGTGGAAATAGCTTGAAATTTCTTGCAAGGGAGGAATTTTATAAGAGAGTAGGAAAGGGAGTGGGAAAAAGGAGAGGGGGATTAATATTGTAGGAATAAAATCATATGTGTATAACCATTAATCAAAGTACTTCACACACACATATATAGAAGAAAAAAACTTTGTAATTGACAACAAGACAAGATAAGATTAATAACACAGTTTTAGTAATATTCTCATTAAAAAAGGTATGAAAATCCTTTCTTCTTCATTGATGTTTTGGAAAAATTATACATAGTGAGAAATAAAAGAACATATAAGGGAGAAAAATAGGAACTATCTCTTTTGTTTCTTCACAAGTAGTAATCTCTCATGAGCATAAAAATTGATAACCCTTAAGAATGAGGGTGCCATTACAATTTATAGACTTGAAAATGACTCTTCACCTACCCCCCACATGACTTTTCATATGTCCCCTTATAACATGTGACTTTTCATATTCCTAGGTGTAGGATTAAGTCGCCTTTTATTAATTAAGTGTGACTTATTACATTACAAACTAAAGTCACATTTAAATGAATAAGAAAAAATAGGAATAGTACAAAATGAAAAAGTATGACCCCTCAATGAAATTAAAAAAACATGAAGGAGGAGGGGGCAAGGGGAAGGGAAGAAAAAAATAGATAGGAGAGAGAACTATTATGATGAAGATACCACTTCTACTAATTCTGCCTTTCCAACTAATTGATCCTTGTTGAGCTCCATTGGAAATATTTCAAATCCCTTGAACTCTTTACTATATCATGCTTTTGTAGGTGCTATCTTCTCTACTTGAGGAACATAGACACAACTCAGGGACTCAAGCCAACCATTTGAAATATCATTGATGCTTTTGTTCTTTGTGAAACATGAATGATGTTTCTATGCAAAGTTTGAGATTGTGGCTCGGATCTTGGATAGAGACTCTAATGCATGTTCATTGAATGATAAGGGGTCCTTGGCCTTTTTATCAAAATACTCCTTAAATGGTCTCAACAACTCATCTAAGGTAGTTCTCTTATAAAGGGTGGGAAATCCAAGTTTTTGCACTTTGATGTTGACATTGTCTTGCATTTTGAAGGCACGATCCTCATTTGAGTCTAGCTCATAAATGGCCCGATTCAACATCTCATATTGAGAGGAGAGGATCCTTGCCCACACATGGGATGATTCCTCAGATGGATAATTAAGTACTTTCATGATCACCAACACCTAGGAGTGAGCATCTCCCATCTCCATCACCAATGGATGAACTTGGTCCCAATGTTATTTTTCCTTTTCCAATCCTTCCCTTGTCATCCATACCTTGTTTACAAGTGGCACACATGTACTTGTAAAATGAGATCATATTTGGAATAAGTAATTTTCTTTCTCAATAATCATTCTCATCCATGTATCATTTTATTATCTCTCGCATGGTGAAGGCACATGTATTCTTAATGGAATCCAGATCAAAGCTATTATTGGGGTAACTTCTTTAATTGGGAGTGATGATGAAGCATTGGTTCCATGAAGTGTTGCACATACAAAGAGAGTGTTTATACTTGGTCTTCCAACTGATCAATTTTAACCTTATACTCTTGATTCCTCATGAGGAGGTGAGTGGAAGAATCCTAGAACATGTGTACATCTCATTTGTAAGTGGCTAGGCTAAAGGGAATGGTGGTGCTCATTTCATTGTTAGTTGATGTCATCTCTTTGATATGCTTGATTAATTTTGTCCTAACTACTTCTACATACTGATTTCCCATGGCACCATTGAAGAAGCGTGAATCCGCTTCTACAAAAATTTTCTTCTTCCTTTGGCCGGTGTTGATATAGCTGAAAAATTAGGGAATGTTACCTATTGAACCATACGAGCTTCTTTGGAAATAATTTCCTTAATCCATGGAAACATCTCATATGTCTTGGGATTGGAAAATGAGTTGGATATTGTCTCCTGATCAAGGTGGGATGGTACATTTTTATCAGGGGGAGTAGGAGTGGCGGTAAGAGGTTAGTAAACCTAGGGCTATTGAGAAGCTGAGAGGTGAACTGGATCATTCTTTTAAAGCTCTACTTCTACTACATGATCATTTGTTGATATGACCTTCTTATAAAATATCTTGTAGTAAGGGGCCTCTATCTCCACTTCTTTACTCTTCAAACTCTCTATGAGATGGAGTGAGCCCGAAGTCTTCTCCATGACCTTTGATGAAGAGTGATGTGATGCCTATCTCTGAAGGGTGTAGAAAATTCCTGATGTAATGGAGGCATCCTTCATCTTCTTCTTGAACCATTCTTTTGATCTTTTGATCATAACTTCGGTTCTCTCATTGATGTCTCCCCTCTTGTAGACATTCCATGTTACTTGTGGCAAAGGTGAATCCTTCACTAATTTATATTCTAGATCATATAATGTGACACCATCTTGAATTCCCTCTTCATACCAGTCGAAATTGAATCTCCTCATTTGTCTGAATATCATCCTCGTATAGTCTCTTTCCCTTACATCAAACTCATCTATATAATTTACCCAATAATCTTCAATCGTGGTACATGATATGATTCAGAGAGATGGAAAGTGTCTGGATCATATCAGATGTCAAAGTCTTCCATCAGTGCATATAAATACAAGTTCAAGGGTGCGAAGGCAACTTCCAGGTGTGATGCATCATTGGAACTCTTGTAGGTAAAGATTATAAGTGAGATAGGGAATGAGACAGTATTCCTTTTCTAGTTCTTGAGCTTATTACGAACATGTGCCAACTATCTACAAACCTCAAACAACAAGATATTTTTCACTAAGATACTGGGGTATATTGAGTGGTGCAAGATCATAACCATAGAATCGATGTATGAGAAAGTGGAAAATTGTGTGAAGTATGACCCATATTTCTTGATAAAAGAAGCCACTTATGGCGACGACCTTGAGTGAAGGTTCCCTCCAGTTTCTTGATGATGAACATGGTGAAGGTGTCATTTACCCTTGTAAAGATCCAATTTCCCTCTTTCAAAACAAACTGAGGATATATCTTGAATGCTAGAGCCTTGGGAGATATGTTTTGAGTAAGTTTAAACCATTTGAAAGGTCTCGAGCTTGTGAGAGCGTACACTAGATCTGGAGTCTTTGTGAATTACTTCAAGACTGGTACCTGAAGCAATAGGTGCTGTAAGTTTTCACTAATTATCTGGCCCCCGTCAATCCTCTACTTGTCTTCCATGATCATGAATATGAAGAGAGCCATGCTATGTTGAAATTCCTTTGACGTTTCTTCTCCCATCACCTAACTAAGAAGAATGAATGCATTTGAACAAACTTCATGGAATTCACTTCATAAGAAGGAATTTTGCACCCATGAATTTTTTCTCACTTGTTTCAACCATGAACCAAGAGTAAGGCCTTAGAGATATGAGTCTATTTTAGTCCACTCCTTCATGGTAACCTCCTTTGAAATGATGGCCATATTACTCCAAATTGAGATCTACATTGAATGGGAGATGGCTCTAGGAGAAAGTTCCACCATGGTTGAGCCATCATTTTGTTGGATTGGTCTTGGTCTCGGGCTCATAGTGCTATGAACATACAAAACCAATTCCACACTTTGCATTGAGACTAGGTGTTTGCCTTCCACATACAATCCACTTGTGAAGATTTTTTCCTCTAGTATAACTCTTGGTCCTCCAAACATGTGGTCTTTGAGATCCTCAAGGTCCATGTGGGTGACATTATTTTCCCCCACACTCGAGTAATCGAAGAGGTAGATGAGATTGGTTCAATGCCCACATGCCCACAAACTTGAAATTCATCTTTGACATTAACACGACTATGTGTGTTGAATGGGAATTTACTATTTTTAGTAAATTGATATTTTCACCTCTTCGGCCTTGGAACACTCATGATCACCTTCTCGTTCCTTTGAATGCTCACCAAAACTCCACCTTTACAAAAACTACCTTTTGTGAAGATTTGCTATTTATAGTAAGTTCTTGTGTAGAGACTTACTATTTTTGGAAAGTAGTCCTCCCGACCTCAGATTTTGATGAAATTGACATTTTTGATATGGGTTTTTCTCCTTCGTCTCACGTATGAATTTTCAGCTCAACTTTGATCTTTGGAACATGATAAAAATTTTTTTAAAATTTGTGAGCTTGAAACTTGGTTTTTCTTGCTGCAAAAATTTGGGTTGTGCATGCAAATGCTTCCACTTGGGTCTTCAAGGTTCCTAGAAATTTGGATGAATGCAAAAATCCAAATGTCAAACCATGCATCGGTCTTCAAGTTATGAAGATTTTCACTTCGCATGTTACGAAGTCATTTCAGTGAAAAAAGCCCGGAGCCTTTAAAGTTTTTGCTTTTTTATGAATTTTATATTGCTATGAACATGGAAAAATGTGTGAAATGAATGAAAATGAAAATGAGGGAGGAGGAATTATGGAAAAATTTATCCGAGTTCGGTGAAAATGGAGAAATGTGGGGGAATGGAGAAAATGACTAAGTTTGGGTATTTACAGGTGTGAGAGGGAGAGAGGAATGGTAGGAAAATTTTATACCTCCCTTGTCTCCTTTGAAATGGGATAGGGGGCACTGAAAGTGGGAATTTTCCCTAGGGTGACACAACACATGCACGGGCGAGGGAAAATGAGGAAAGGTCTTAGTTTGAGTTCTTGGGGTCAATTTTTGGTCACATGGGGAAATTGGAAAAAGAATGGAAGGGGGTGCATTTTTCTACCCCCTTAGTCCCCTTGGAATGGGATAGGGGACACAAAAATTTCTGCTTATCCCTGGAGGTGATACTTGGCATGCATGCGAAGTGAGGAGAGGGCGCTCAAAAAGTTCTTAACGAAGGTCTCCAGGGTCATATGGTGGAACCACAAGGCCTAAGATGGGGAGAAAAATTTTATACCCCCATTGTCCCCTTGGAATGGGACAGGGGAAACCAAAATTTCACCTCATCTTGGTGAGGAAAAGTGTCAAGCATGTAGAAGTTGGAGTAGGGCTAGAAATTCTATGAAAGGTTCTTGCTTCGGAGCTCCCTGGGGGTACACCGAGGGTCCATAAGGCTTAAGGTGGTGGGGAAATTTTTCTACCCCCTTGTCCCCTTGTAGAGGGACAAAGGGACACCAAAATTCTGCCTCAGTGTCATGTTTTCGTGTGAAATTGAAAAATTTGGCTAAGAAAGAAGCTTGTACCTTGGAGAAAACTTGAAAACATCATTATCGAAGCTCCCAAATGAATTGTTTGGTGCTTATTTATATGATTTTAATTAGAAATGAAATTTGAAGAAGGATTCGGGGGTGTCTTATGGTCTGATTTGGCTTGAAGCCGTCTCAAAAATGATATTTTTTTATCGGGATCACCAGTTGTTCCTACAAAGAATGAGTTGTGGAAAGCAGTGTATGGGTGTTGTGAAAAATATGGGATTACCACCATGTAGTGCACTAAATCAGATTTATATTGGGTTTTTTTTTTTTGACTTCTAACTCATTCCAGAGTTCCTAGAATCATCTCCTGAAGCTCAGGTGCCTTTTTTGTAGTGTAAGAAGTTCTTTTAGCCTCAAAAACCTGTTTTTACCAAACTTACTCCTAAACCTCCAGATCTTTGCAAAAATATTTCTAAATCAATTACACAACCATCCTGGCTCATTAATATACCTCCCTGATGAATTTGGGATTTTAACTCGGCTCCAAGAATATGTACGTGCTTGAGAAAGGCTAAAAATAGCCATTCCCAAGCCCGCTAAAAGATCCACCTTGAAAGGCATTGTTTTGAAAGACTCTTTTGAACTTGTTTTCTTTCTTTCCACATGTGGGCGAGGGTGAGACCAAAGAAATATAAATTATACTGAGATGGGGATAATCCTAACACAGGGGATGGGGACACGGAGAGGTGTCGGGGAAGGGTTATAATGAAATTTTTGACACTAGGGTAAGTTTTCTTGTTTTCAAGTGAATTTTTACCTTGCAAAAACATAGGACAAGAGGGTCTTAAGTGGACATTTTTTCCTAAAAATTGAAAAAACTTGCACTTTCATTGATTATTTAAGCTACTTACACTCAAATTTTGAATAATGTATAAAAACATAAATTGTTGCATTATGAGTCTATTTTTCAAATCACTATTTGTTTTTCAAATGGTGAAGTATAGGTGGTAAAAATTCAAATAATTACTCCTATTTTTAGATAAAACATAATCAATCGCAGCCATTCCCCCATCACTTTAAAGCATTGTTTATTATTTTTTAAAAACATTTTGTGGAAATTTAGATAAGGTTATCTAGTATGTTACAAAATATTTTTAAAAAATTATCTTAAATATTTTTAATGAATTTTACAAGTAAATAGGTCCTAAATTTGATTAAAAAAAATAGTTGGGCATTCGCCCACATAACTACCTCAATATTAATTGAAATTGATATTTTTAATTGCATATAATTAGGTCTATTATGTGATGGTATATTTTTTCAAATTTGGATGCATACATCAAAAGTTACATACATAAAGTTAGACACATATTATCTTTCAATATAATGGCATAAAAAGACATATTTACAAATATTTAACATTAGTATCCTTATAGTTATCAATAAATCAAATAAACTTGTATAATAAAAAGAGGACAATTTTATCTTCCTCATAATCACAATTCAATGAAATTTAGATATGAAATATATAAAGAATTCCATGCTTGAAGTTGAAATTTGATATGGAAATCATTTCACGTAGGAAAATGTTAGGTGTAAGTCTTTGACTTAGAAATCCAAGGGGATAATTTGGGAAAGTGAATAAAAATAATGCATACGTTGTATAGTGTGTATGCGCTATAACACATACACATTTTGGATTACATCAGATAAAAACCTATATATATCAGAACATGTACACACTTTAGTGTTTTTAAGAGGTTTTAGATGAGGCACGTTAGGCTAGGGGAACATATTTACTAAAATGAATGTTAGGTGTTAGGGCAAAGGGTTAGGCTAGGGGACACATCACAACATAAACACTTGTTTAATTTAAATTTCAACACTACTCAAAGGATCATACAAATATCCCCAAAATTGGAATATTTAAGAGTAAGGAGATTCAAAAAAATAAATAGAAAACAAATTTAAAAGAAAACCTTCCTCCTATTGCCCATGTTCAAGCCACAAACACAAGACCAACCTAGAAAAAAAAAAAGTCAACACATTCTCGTAGCTCCAACATTATCCATAATTTTTTATCTTAGCTCTCCTAAAATTCTAGAGCTTTATAAATCTTAACCCACATTTATAATCCCCATAATAATAATCTCACCAACACACAGGGGATCAACCAAAACATCCCACCTCGCAACCTACTCATCTCAAAACATACACCTCATCTCACATTCCACACAAAGTTAAAAAAACCAAGGAAAAATCCCCAAAATACTAAAACATAAATGACTTATTCCCTTTATAAAAATAAAACATCATTATATATAAATC
Source organism: Taxus wallichiana var. yunnanensis (assembly GCA_018340775.1). NCBI lineage: Eukaryota > Viridiplantae > Streptophyta > Pinopsida > Cupressales > Taxaceae > Taxus > Taxus wallichiana. Next base: position 465,773,864 of record CM031237.1, read on the forward strand.
CCAAATTCACATCTCTAAGAAGGTCATTCTGTCTCAAGACTTTCATACCACAAAACCCATGCAACTATAAGTTTTAGAATTAAATGGCACCATTTCAAGAGGTACAAATGACGATTTTTCTTAGTCCAAGGGGTTTATTTATCTTTCAAAATTGGTCAAATCCATGGTTAAGGGCTTGGTCTAGTTTTGGAGGATAAAACCATGATTATATTTCCATAAACACTTCTCCAAAAGTATACTCAATCAAAAATCCATGTTTCGTTTTTTAGAAGGTTATTCAAATATCAAGAAAACACGAGGTGAAAATTTAATAATACTTATAAAATTTTACAAGGGTATGATTAACTACAAACCACTTACAAGTTTCATGGGAAACAAGGGTGACAACTAAGGACCTTAGGAACAACACACATCTTAGGGAAGGGTGAGTGATCTTTTTAATGGATTGGTCCTTGCCTCTCAAATTTGTAGATGCTAAAAACATGTAAAACACCATTTCCCTACACATTTATCTCAAGCATCATCTATGCTCAACATATAAATATTGATATGAATTTATGTTACAATTCAAAGTACATTAGGTTAATTAATCTTACTAGAAACACAATCAAAATCATTATTAAATATTATCATCTACATTATTTAATCTAATCAAAACTAGGCTATATTTTATGTCAAATCGTAATCATAAATAAAAAAACTAAGAAACCAAAATGTTGATTTATTAGGATCAATAAAATCATGTACTATTATTTACCTAAGGCCAAGATGGTTCCATAACAACTACCTCCATTAACGTCTCGCATTAGAGAATCTTTACTAGGCCTAAATGACTAAAATAAAAAAATTAATTATCACATTATGGATGGATTCAAACTCATCGGTGGTCAGCTATGTACCTTTCCTATAAGGCCTTTCAATTGAATAAGATGGTATCTTCTTACATCTTTACCTTCGCTTAGCTTCCACTAGTTATCCTTCACTTTTGCCTTCCTAGTCTTAAGATTACACCTAGCTAATTCTTTCCTTTTGGTTTCTTAAAAACACTATAACTGGATCCATATATGAAAATTCAAACATGTTCTATCAACCATAATATGAACTCAAGAAGATTCAATTTCACCTACTCACCATTACTCCTTTCTTGCAAAACTACCCCTAGTTACCACTTTCCACTAATTCTTTACTTTACTAGTAATTATGCTCTTTGAATTTTGACTCCTTATAGTATTATTAATTTATTCAAGTACTTAATCCAATGTTAGAATAATAAGAAAATACATTCCAATCTATCAAATCACTCACAATAACCTCTTAGTCAAAACTACCAAAAAGTTGTCCTTAAGACCAATTCTCCCTGGTTCAACCTTGGTTGGAATGATGCAAGGATTCTCATAAGGTTATAAATGCTTTAATAGTTCAATTTCATCCATGTTGACATGATCCAAAAATATCAAGCTTCAATTCTCTATGTAACCCTTATTCTTCTCTTTTGTGATTTTGTCTTCTTAACCTCACTAGGTCTTCTTAAACTCATTGTCATGAATAACCATTTTCTTAGGGGTGATTGACACTAAGTGAGAATATTTTGGAGAAATTTTTAATCATTTTTACACTCCCTATAAGTTTCATGAGCCAACTCCTGGGGAAAAGGATAGGTCCTTTGTATTTCAACCTCCCAAACTAGGCTTATCACCGACTTTACAAGTTACCTACAAAAATGTCAAACATTGCTCTTAATCCATCCAATGAAAATTTATTTTTCTTCTAGAATCACTTAGTATCCCTTCCTATAGAAATTTTTACCAAACTCCAAGTTGTTTGGCTAAGTGGAGAAGGATATTTCCTAAAACCTAGCTCATTACCCAAAAACCCTCTTAGAGAGCCCGAAAGAAGTCTTTTCACTATAACTTCTTCAAATATTTAATTCAAACCCAAAATTTTTGCATCAGGTATGTTTCATCATGGAATTCATGAAAAATTTACCAGTAGGTTTTGATAATGAGTCTAAGATCCGCCTTCATGAGTGTTTTGTACTATAACCACGTGATCAGGTAATGGAGTAACCCTTAATAGCAATAATGTAAGGCTCTGAGCATATGCAAGGCATAAAAATTTCTTCCTTGAATTTAGACTTATAATGCGCCCTTCTATTGGTTTTCATTCATGCTTAACCAACCATATACACACAATTTCAGTTTCATTCATCCTTCATTGCACAATCCATTATCAACTTATCATGAAATAATCACATACAAACCACCGATATTGCCATAAAATAAACCTTCCTTCACCTTTATCTTGAGTTATTGATCCCCATAGGATTCCTCAAATAAACATACTAAAAAATATCACAATCATATAATAGCTCTACCCATACACAATATATCCATTTCTTATATACTTAGAACATAAGATGTACCTTTATGCTTCTTGTAACCACATCAATTACCCATCTATGTATTTGTTAGGATTATGCTAGTTGTATAGATTAACAAGCATCCAATGAATAATGCAGAAAACGTAAAACATAAAATGAATGCAATAAAACATAGACACATTTAACGTGGTTCACCCAAAACGGGCTACATCCACCGAAATAACCAATCCTTTTATTCACGAAGAAAACTCTCTCTCATAGTTTCACCACTAATACAATGAGCCTCATACATGACGACCGTTTAAAGATATTATGGTTTTTATCATTTCGTGGAAACATAGAAAACCACTTGCTAGATTTGTGACCTAATAAGGAACGGTTCATATTTCAAAAGACATAAATACATATAAAATGTGTCTTATGAGGGCGCTACCCTCAAACCCCCCGCCTGGGGGCCATCCTGGACCGGGCTTCGTCCAAAACCAACAAGATTGAAAGAGAAGAGTTTGAAGATTCAATGTAAAATCATATCCATTACACATAATAAGATTGAAAAGTTCACAGTCATCAATCGCAACACATATAGGTTTCTTCTTCATTATACAAACTCCGAGATTTCTTCATTACATTCTTCTCCTCCTATTCTCTTTAAGGAATGAATTTTCCAACTAACTTTCTCATCCATATAATCGAGCTTACACCTTCATGCACGTACTAACTAACTCCCATTGTAACTACCCCTAGACTCATTATGACTTTTTTTGCTTAGCAACTCTTTAATGGTTCATAATTGCCCTTCCTTACATTTTTTAAGCATCTTAATGATGCACTATCACACCTAAGGACTCACACATGATAACATACACCTAGAGGACTATGAAAACACTTTACAACACTTATAATCACTTAAATCACTCTCTTAGGACCATACACACCTTACAAATATTTGAATTTTCAAACATCCCTTTTTGGAGGGAAAACATATAAGAAGAAAAATTTGAATTTACCACCTTTTCCTCTGTCTTTAAAGGACTCATATGAAGTGTTTTGATCCTATGAAGCTCTTTTGCACTTACATTGACACTAAGGGCCTGAATTCTTGTAGTTAAATGTTTCTTCATGGATGCTCCTACATCAAATGTCATCTCGATGTCATATGTAAAAATATCATAACTATGATAATGCATAACAACAATAAAATGATAAGAAATACTATGATCAATATCATCATGATCTAATAACAATTATTATCCATATCATGGTCTAAAACAGAGTGTGTATCATAATGAGAATGTGTATCAAATCAAAATACTTCTCTATAGTGATCCATAACAAAATACAAGTGTCTCAACATATAAAGGTAGCTATATAAAAATGACTATGGAACAATGGATAAAATTGGGCATAACATCCATCTCCCCTTAACCAAGAATTCATCCTAGAACTCATTGAAAGAGGTGGCGATATTGAAGTATCAATGATGATGCATCCTCCCAAGTGGTTGCATGCTTGGCATATTTGTTCCACTATACCATCATATGATCTAGCTCACAACCTTGGAGGACTATGGTCTTGTGCTTAAAAATGAATATGAGCTATAATGACAACTATCCTTCCTTCACTACCTACATTTCTGACCAATCCAAAACATGAGAGGGATGTGGAATGTATCTCCTAAGGAGAGATACATACATACAACACATTGTGAAAAAAATATCGTAATAAAGCTAGGTGGTGGGTAATTAGTCATATCCACTGTAAAATATCAAAGGTCATAATGCATGTCAATTCTAACTTAGAACCCTTCCCAAAAAATATTAGGATCTTACATGATTTCACTCTCAAGAAAATATTGACACCCTACTCAAAACTACAGTTTTTCGTCTTGACATGTACATACTAATTTTACTTCTCTTACACCTCTTGAATAAGTACGCCTAATGCTCTATATCATGTAACATCATGTACATTAACCGAATCCTCTAACATGTCCCAACTAAGTAGAGTTATGAAATCTATGCTTTATAATTACTTTTAAAGTGACATATCAGTGGAACTATGATAGTTGTTGTATGTATAATTGACAAAGTAAAAATAATCCTCCTAACAAGATTGCTCATCAATAATTTACATGTAGAGCATGTCTTGTAAAACCTAGTTCACCCTCTCCATTTTCTCATTTGTCTCTAAATGATAGGTTGTGCTAAAGTTTATTTGAATACCTAACTCCTCGTGTAATGTAGTCTAGAAATTGGAAGTGTACAATTAATCTTGGTCATAAATTATATTACGAGGATTTTCGTGCAATAAAAAAATCTCATCTAAATAAACTATAGCTACGATATTACTACATAGGTGGTCATCTTAGGGAAATTGGGATACCTTGGTTAGTTTTTCCACTTTGTGACCATGATAATAGGAATATGTGGGTAGTACTATAATAAAATCCATGGAAATGGTATTCCATTTCCATTCCAATATAATATGTAGGTAGTGAATATCTACGGGGTGTTGTTTCTCTACCTTCACCCTCTATAAATATATATAATAAGATATAAAATTTATAGTATAACACATCAAACCCATCCAATATAATAGTTGTCGCAAGTCTACATGCATCTTCTTCACCCCTGGGTGGGCCAAAAAAGGTACACAAAGTGAGCCTATGATACAATAAATATACAAAACCCACCATATGAAGGAACATATATACACCCATTATTCTATATAAGTCCATAAATATCTAGAGTGTACATAGTGCACCTACCCATAAGGGACCTCTATGAATCTAATTTCTACCTCACTGATATATACAACATGTTTCTAGGGAGCCTCTCAAGGATCTTGCTCCTCAAATTTGTCCCAACTATCATGGATACCGACACATGTATCATGGTACTCAAGGAATCTATAACCACATTCTCTTTTCCTTTCATGCATTGGATGTCAAAATGATACTCACAAAAGAGCTTCATCCAACACCTCTTCCTAGCATTGAGATTGAGTTGTGTGAATATGTGTTGAATTATCAAATGATATGTCTATAGAATGAACTAATGATCCAACATAAAATGATGTCATTTGAATAAGGCCACGGAATATGATTACAAGATCAAAATTGTGGATGGGATAACCAAGTTCATAGTATTTTATCTTTTGAGAATTGTAAACAATCACTTGGACCTCTCACATAAGAAATGCCCTAATACCAAGTAAGGAAACATCTGTATAAACCAAAAATTCACCACGTAGAACTAGTACTACAAAGATGAGAGTAGTAGAAAAATCCTTGAGTGTGGAAGGATTTCTCACACTTCACATCCCACTTAAACTTATTCCCTTTATACTAAATGTAAGTGATAGGATGGGTGATTTGGGAGAAATCTTGACAAACGTATGGTAATAGCTATAAAATACCATAAAAATATGCACCTCACTCACATTGGTGGGTACAAGCCACTCCATAATGGAAATAATCTTTAAGGGATCTATAGAGATGCCCTCGTCTCGAAATAATGTTAACAAATTATTGAACCTCTAAATAGAAGAAAGGGAACCTAGTCATATTACCTAAATGGAAATTCTCCCTTAGAAACTATAATTATTGATGAAGGTGGACCTCATGATCCTCCAATATGTGGGAGAAAATGAAAATTTGATCAAGTAACACTATCAAAAATGATCTAAAAAGGTTTATAATACCCCATTCATTAGGTTTATGAAGATAACTAGGGATAATTTTAGTGGTGAATATTCGTAATATGGCGAATATTCCATTTTTAAAAATTTGAAAAGGTGAATTTTCTAGTGCAGATCAATGACCTGTTCACCTAAAAATTATAGTTTAATTTTTTTAGGGGTTAGCTTTGCCTACCCTTGAAACTATCCCCTATATAATCCTATATTATTCGCCAAGTAGAACACTATTAGCTCACTCATACCACCTGGGGGCATATGTATTATAAAGTACAATAAACACGTGACTGAAGGGTGAAGGCTGCATATGCGCAAAAAATAATTTGTTGACGCGTGTGTGGGAGAGTTTGTTGATGCGCGACAGGAGATTTTGTTGATGCGGGATAGGAGTACGAAGGAAGTAGACGTGTGACAAAGAGTTTTGATGCTTTGATAAGAAGATTTCTTTTGTTGCACGACCAGATGGTGGAGGCTGCAGATGCGTGACAGAGATTTGCTGACGTGTGTCAACCATAGGTGGTTGACACGCATCGAAATCTCCGTCATGCATCGCAGCCTTCTCGTCCCACCACTTAAAAATTAGGTGAAATTTTTTTCTCGCTGACCCCAAAAATTTGCCTTCCGTGAAAACGGTTCCGATGATATTCACTAGGTATTTTCCACCTCGATTTCTAAGAGGTATCATAAAATGAACCTCGAAGATAACCGAGGCATTAGTCAAATGAAAAGGTACTACAGAGAACTCATATAGACCATACCATGTGTGAAAAGTGGTCTTATGAACATTATCATCTACCATCCTCAATCGATGATAAACTAATTTAAAATTTATCTTTGAAAAAAATATAAAACCCCTCATGTCATCAAATAGATTATCGATCCCATGAAGGGGAAATTGGCTTTGTATTATGACCTTGTTTAACTATTTATAGTTTATACACAATATTGGGTACCCATTCTTATCCTCGAAGAAGATGAATCATGTTCCCCAAGGTGACACACTTAGTCAAACAAGCCCCTTTTCCAAAAGTCCCTAAATATGCATCTTGAGCTCACATAACTCAGTAGTTATGTCATCCTGTAAGGTGCCCTAAAATTTGGCTTAGATCCTAGAATAAAATGATAACAATGGTATAACTCTAATACCAAATGATAGAATATAATTAGATTGCAATGACCAAAGAGGGACGAAAGCCTCACAAATATTATTGATCATGAAATCAGATTACATAACAATTCAAGAGCTATAATATTTATAGATATTAGACAACCTCGTATGGATAGACATGACACCCTATCAAGGCACCAACTATGAGATGATAAGACCCATCTCACATGCACATGTAATTACTACTAATACCAATATTGAATGTTATCCAACATAACAATATTGAATGCAAGTCACTAGACTAGAGTGCACATGTTGCACATTATTAAATAAAAGACAATGTAATAAAATGCAATAAATATGCCTATGCTAAATTATGCTAACATTCCCCCTTAATTTTGCATAGTTTCCAATGAAGTGGAGAGGAACTCTTTGAACAAAGTGTGAATTTGTCACGTGCAAGTGACTTAGTGAAAAATCGCCTTCTGCTCATTTGCAGGACGTAACTAGAGTCGTATGTTGTGCTTTAAGACATGCTCACATATGAAATGAACATGTACTTCAATATGCTTGGTTCTCTCATGAAATATTGGATTGCGAACAAGCTTCATAACTCCTTCATTATCAACATATACTAGAGTAGATTTTTGTTGTGGTAGACCAATTCCTTCCAAAGTATTCGGCGTAGCCATATTGCTTCATAAAAACCTCACCTATAACTCGATACTCTACTGTAGAAGAGTGAGAAAAAAGTTTTGTTTCTTGCTTCCCCATGATATCACCAGCATCCCATAAAGAAGATGAAGCCTGATGTTGACTTCCTATCATCCATGTTTCCTGCATGATCTGAATCTGAATATCTTGTCAAAAAGAAGTTGTTATTCTTCTTGTACTCTAGACCAAGGTCAACTGTACCCTTTAGATATCTTAGTATTCTCTTTACTACTTTCCAATGACATATTTTCTATTCTTGCATGAAGTGTGATAAATAGTGACTACAAATCGATATCCGGTCTAGTATATGTCGTAAATGAGACTCCTGATCAACTACCGATAGAGAGTTGCACTCACCAGTGGTGATGGATCGGAATGAGATAACTGAAGTCTCACTTCCATAGGTGTAGCAATAGGAGTGCAGTCCATCATCCTAAATTTCTCGAGCATTGTCTTGGTGTATTTCAACTGTGACACAAAGATATGATTCTCTTTTTGCCATACTTCCAACCCATGACAATAGTGCAAGAGCCCAAGATCTGTCATGTCAAACAATTGATTAAAATCCTTCTTTGTTGCATCGATCATCTTCACATAACTTCCCGTAATAACTAGATCGTTGACATAAACAACCACAATGACAATCTCCCCCCCTTGATTTTTGAGGTAGAGATTGGGGTCATAAGGATTCCTTTCGAATCCATGACTTATGAGATGCTCATCAATTTTGATGTACCATGCCTAGGGTGCCTGTTTTAGGCCATATAGAGATTTTATGAGTCTCCGCATATCATCATCTCTTTTCCGGTATTACATAACCCTCTCTGGCTGAGTCATATAGACTTCTTCTTGAAAATCTCCATTAAGAAAGGAATTTTTCACATCCATTTGGTGACTTTCCAACCAAATTGTGTAGCTAGAGCAAAGATCATCCTAATTGTCTTGATATTGGTTGTGGGAGCAAATGTCTCCTCATAATCAATGCCTTCTTGTTGTGCATACCCCTTTGCTACAAGCCTTGCTTTATACTTGTCAATAGTCCCATTTGATTTGTACTTAGTCTTGAATATCCATCTACATCCAATGGGTTTCTTCCCTGGTGGAAGGTCGACAAGTTGCCATGTGTTGTTCTTCATCACTGATTGATACTCTGAATCCATGGCATCTTTCCAAGATTTTGATTATAGGGCTTCTTGAATTGTAGATGGATCAACTGTTTCAACAAATCTTCTCATTAGGGCATAATTAACCTCTTCATGAGATTGACTGCAAGTTCTAGTTCTAAGATTGGATGATGTGCTAGGTTCTTCATCCAAATTTGCATCTCTTATTAATTGAGTATACCATTTAGGTAACTTCTTAGTTGTTCCATTGGCTTGTGGTAGATTCAAGTTTTCACCATCATCCAATTCATCACTATCATCTTCAGTGGGAACATCAAATTTTGTCTTCACAAGAGGTGTATTCCGCATGTTTGTTGAGTTGTTGAGTGGAGCATCTACTTGTTTCTTCTTAAAGAACTTAACATCCCTACTTGTGTATACTTTCTTTGCTTTCGGATCCCATAATCTATACCTAAGTTCTTCTTCACCGTATCCAAATCCGGTGAATATCGGTTTCTCGGCTTTCATATCCAACTTGTTCTTGTTCTTCTTGGGTATGTGCATGCTAGCTTTACACCCAAATAGTCTTAGGTGTGTAATTGATGGTTTCTAATGTGACTATGCTTCTTGAGGTGTCACTCCTTCAAGAGATATTGTGGGCACTCTGTTCAACAAATAGACTGTAGTTCTTACAGATTCTACCCAAAATGTCTTTGTTAAACCTGAGTCATCAATCATACATCGCACCATTTCCATGATAGTATGATTCCTTCTCTCAACTCTACCATTCTGCTATGGTGTGTGAGTAGGAGGCATTTGTCGACGAATCCCATGAGCTTCCAGGTAAGTCTTGAACTCGTTGCTTTTAAATTCCCCCTCGATCCGAAAGAGAGTTTTGATCTTGCAACCAACTTCATTCTCAACAAGTTCTTTGAACTTCGAAATGTCTCAAAGGTTTGACTCTTGTTTCTTAGACAATATATCCACATCTTTCTTAAGTAGTCATCAACACAAAGCATAAAGTATTGACATCCAGAATGACTTGATTGCATGGGCCCGCAAAGATCGGTGTGCACCAAATCAAGCTTTCCCTTAGCTCTATATGTGTTCTTCTAGAACGGTACTCTATGTTGCTTCCCGGCTAGGTAATTGTGACACTTGTCAGTGTTGTGCTTGAGTGTAGGAAATCCTTTCACCATGTTGCCCCTTTGAAGTGTTTGGAGATAGCTAAAATTGATGTGACCATATCTATGATGCCATAGTTCTACAGATTGTGTGTCTTTCGCCACTAGAGCTTGATCATCCTTGTGGAAAAAATCAAGTTGGAACATGCGTCCCACATTGGAGGCTCTTGCTATAATCTTGGAACCTCTTGACTTATCTCTTATCAAGCACACTTTTTCTCCATTATTACTGTCAAAATCCAACTTCAAGTTGTGATCAAGGAGTTGACTAACTAATAGAAAATTCTTGGTCAACCCAGGTACATACAATATATCTTTGATTTTACAGTTATGCTTTCCAAGAGGTAGTGAAATGTTTCCAATCCCCTTGACACTGTATGATGAGTCATCACCTAATGACACATGGTTCTTGTTAGGTGAGTCACATAGTGTGTAGAACCAATCCTTGCATCCAGTCATGTGTCGATTTGTACAGAGTCAACATACCGGATATCTTGTGTGGACTTGGTTTCTTCATCAAATTGAGTAGAATACATGTGGTGTCTTTCATCCGAATCATCCTCATGTTCGGAAATGTACCCTTGTTGTTTGGGTTTTCTTTGCAATTACCATTTTTACGCCCTTGATTGTTGTTGTTGTTGGACTTCCCTTGATTTGAATTGTTGTTACCCTGTTGGTTATTGGGTTTTGAATTGCTTGATGAACCCTTTTTGTAGGAATTATACCAACAATCTTTGATGTCATGTCCCCCTCTATTGCAAATGGGACACTTCTTTGTGTTGTCTCATTGAATTTGGTCCCTTTTTGACTTTGATTGTGTTGGGACTTCTTATGATTGGACTAAAATTTTCCCTTTCCTTTATGATTGGAAGATAGTGCTTGCTCATCTTCATGACCTTTGTTCTTCATTGTCTCTTCTTGTTGGAGTAGATTGACCAACTTCTCGAAGGTGACCTGTGTGTTCACTCATATTGATAGTTGTCACAAGGATTACGTAGGAAGGAGGAAGTGCTCACAACACAATTGGTACGAGGTATTCATAACTTATCTATTTTCCCAATGCCAATAGAGATTCCCTCAAAGTAGCAACTCGTCTAAAAAAACTTCACCTTCTCATTATGCTTGAACTTGAGAGTATGCGGTTGTGATAGTAGGTTGAGGATGACATTCTTCTTCTTTGCCTCATAGATCGTGCTCAACTTATCCCATTCATTCTTGGCTGATGTGGCATCTCTAATGTGGGGTTGCACATCGTCTGATTACGCCAAACAAGATGATCAACTTGGCCTTTTGATTGGCCCTCACAAATTGAACTTGTTGTCTTCCATCATCAAGTGATCTTGTTGTTGTTCCATCTACAACCTGTCCATAGGTCTTCAAACTCAAGTAACATCTTAATCTTTGGTTTCCATGCAGTATATTTGTCTCCTCTAAGCGAGTTGTGAATATGACAAGAAGAAATTTGGTGCTTGTGCACCCATTTCTCGCAATCTAAATTTTTGACAAAGGGTAAGGCTTTTATCACTCCAAGTTTATGGTCTCCCTCTAAATATACTTGTCAGCCGATATACCAAACCTTTCTATATACGCTCCCTTCTAATATACCCATCGGTACATGGAAGAAGATCAACCTTTCAATATACTCGTTAGTACGAAACAGTGTTAATGCACGTGAAAGAATTTAGTACGTGGTACGTAGACAATATGGAGAGGGGTTTGTGCAAGCACAAACGGATGGGAGGGCTCAAATGTGTGTGTATTGTGTCCTTATTACTCCCCATCGATTTTATAAGGTTGATGCCCAGATGACATTTAGGTAGCTTTGTTAGGCATTAAGTGTAGTAGTAGTCACGACGACATCACTTGTAAGCACTTCCGCAGGCACCGTATATACCGACTAACGTCTTTATGAAATCAAAGATCTCGTGTGATAGAACCAAACATAAAATAAAAAATTTGCACTTTTTTTTTGCACTTTATGCACCAATATTAGTAAAGAATGCTCCAAAATTACATCAAAATGAATTTTTTGTGTCCCCCCTCTTTAGAAAAAAGGGTCTAGAATCACAAAATACACAATTTAGGCCAAAAATATTTTTTACCCCCTAATAGGTATTTTTCCGCTAAATTTAGCGGTGGCTCTAAATGTGTTTGGTGAGCTTCTAAATATGGTACCCTCCCAAAATTTAGTAATTTCTCAAAATTTTCTAAAAAAATAATTTAATAAAAATATGGAGAGAATGAGAATTGAACCACCGACCTATTTGTTCCCAAGATCCAAACAAACAATTTGAATATTGTTTTCACCTTTTCTCATAAACCGTGATCAGGTTTTTCTAAAATTTTGTTAGCAGATTCATAAAATATTTTTATTGAAACCCACAAAATTTAATAAGAATCTAAATCTTTGTTTTTGAGATCTTACCAATTTACCAACTAGATCTGATTTTTTTAGAAAAAAATGACCCACTTACCTGAGACTTTTTGTCACATTTAGAGGCCGAATCAAGATGATGTAAACTGCAAAGTTGTGCACCTCCTTCTTATCTTTCCAGAAAAAAATAGCACATCAATCTGACATTGTATGAAAAAGTTACGTCCTTTTTTCTGAGAGCTATCTGCTAGAATTTTGTTGACGGGACTGCTTCAACCTTTGCTCCCGAATTCTTCACACCTCCACTTTCAGATCTGATTTTTTTTTATCTGATTTTTTTCACTCTTTTTTTTAGATCTGCAATTTTTTTTCAAGATCTTTCTCCATTTTTTTCAAGATATCTTTTTTTTACCCCAAATCCTTAGATCTTTTTTTAAAGATCTCCAAATCTAAAATATTCTGCCAATATGTTGGATCAATTGTCTATACCAATGACTAATAAAAAAAATTACCTTCCAAATAAGTGGATAGTTCAAATTTTAGTTGAGGGATGCTTGGAAGGAGTGGAGGCTGCGGGATGATTCAATGGATCTCCTTTGATGCGATCTTCTTCTCCAATGGATCCTCTCCAATAGTTCTCCTCTTCAACCTTGCTTGGATAGAACCTGCTCTGATACAAAATGATAACAATGGCATAACTCGATACCAAATGATAGAATAGAATTAGATTGCAATGACCAAAGAGGGATGGAATTCTCAAAAATATTATTGATCATGAAATCAGATTACATAACAATGCAAGAGCTGTAATATTTATAGATATTAGACAACCTCACATGGATAGACATGACACCCTATCGGGCACCAACTACGAGATGATAAAACCCATCTCACATGCACATGTAATTACTATTAATACCAATATTGAATGTTATCCAACATAACAATATTGAATGCAAGTCACTAGACTAGAGTGCACATGTTGCACATTATTAAATAAAAGACAATGTAATAAAATGCAATAAATATGCCTATGCTAAATTATGCTAAAATAAAAATATATATAAATCAATCTCCTCCGAAGGGGTAGTATTAGAAACTCTATGGGAAAAACATCATATAACTCGTAGCATGTGGAGGTCATGAAATAAGTGTCTAAGTGAATCCTCCTTTAATCGATCACTAATAGTGATAAAAAATATTTAGAAACCCTTCAACGTACACCACTTCAACTATATAGTGGATATATTATGAAGAGAAACCAAACTCTAAACTCTAGAAAAGGCCGCTTCTACACCCAAATCATTGTGAAATTTTGTGATCTTATGATAACAATCTACTTTTTCCTAATGAGTTGTGTGTCAATCCATCCCTAAAATAACCTCATAAGAACCCAAGAGAATAATATGTAGATCAAAGGTGGAAGTGAATTTTCCTAAATCAATTACACACTCCATGATAAGAGAGTTAACTAATAATTTAACATCAATTTCCAAATCTAAATCCAAACCATGCTCATTTATAGTTGTCACTAGCCTACACCAATCTATGACCAAAAGGGATATAAAAGAGTTAGAAGAAACTAAATCAAATAAAATGGATATTGGAACTCCTCAAATAATACTTGCTGACTCAACCATGGTGTCTTGATGCTCTACATGGTGGTTAAAACCACCATTGCATATAACCTATGTTCCCTACATATATCACCAACCATGGCCTTTGACCTAGGGACTTCCCCTTATCTGCTATAGTAAGTCACCATGGAAATGACATGTAATAGTGATCCCAAATCCAAATATAACATCCTACCATTTCCTTCCTCTAACCCTATTGAGCATTACGTACCCTCCGGAAACTTAACCCACTAAAATTTATAAGACCTATCTTAACTAACTATTGAGATCTCACATGCCCCTGCCCTGGTGCCTTTGTCACCTTTGATCCTTATACAATGTTTGGGCTTACCATCCTTAACCTCTCCCTCTTTGAGAAGCATGTCAATAGTGCAACCTCTACTATTGTTTCTAAGGTGGGAAAGGAGTGAAGATCGTAGGTTAAAACCTACCCTTGGGAGGTGGTTTTGTACCTTGTGACCTACTATCCTATATTACTTATATCCTACAGTGGACCAAGTCCTTATCTTGTTGGGTATTTCCTTTATTTATCTCTATAACATGATCCTTATTCATAACTACTTCTAGTGTATGTGGAGTGTGCATACACATCACACCTTCTATATTGGTATTCATATCTTAGATGAACTTCTGCACCTAAAGATCCTCATTGCACATGTAATCTACATACTAAAACAAATATAGGAACCTCATCTCATACTTTGACATTATATTTTATAAATACCTCATCTCATGGAACTCCTCAATACATTGTTGCACATAAAACTTGGAGACATGTCGAACACGAATGTCTTCTCAAATAACTCCTGTGTCACCATCTCTACACTAAGATGAAAATTATTTTCCTCGTTTCTTTACCATACCCCAAAACCCTATCTAATAAAATGAATGGCTACTTGAGTGTTAACATTTATCGTGTTGTTTCGAGCCAAAAACATATTGTCAAGCTAACTAACTAAGTTTTGACCTATGATATTGTTGTATCTTTTGATTAGGTGTGTGGTTTAAGTCTAAGAATATACATATTACGGTCCACGACATCCCTTTGATAAGACTCTATCTTTCGGGTGACTCATACCTCCTACCCAAATAAATCCCCTCCTAGGCTCATGTACCCTATTCATCTAATGAAAAAATATATCAACTAAAGGTTTTGAGGGATCCTAGTCCTCTCTCCTATCATGATATCTACCCTCTAAAAGAGGAGTGGGGAGAAACCTTACCCTTTTGTGAAGGTCATAGTAATGATATCCTACTACCATCTTGTCTCTCGGTACCCTCTCCCTAAGTGTTGCTACTACATTTTTCAAGGCTACATGTATAAGAGGCCCAAATAAATATGGCTCTCACTCTCATGGAATCATAGATTCACTATGTGTAGAATCATCCCTAGCTATTCTATGTAATGTCATGTACAAACCATGATGGGTTTTAGATCATTGTAGAAATGAAGAAAGAAAATAATAACTAAAATACTCTCCCTATATCTCCTGATGTAACAACCATTCTCTTATACCAAGTGTGTCATCATATATAATTTAAAACTAATAGATACAAATTTTGTTTTACTTAAAGAGTGAAGAACCAAGAATAACTAAATTGTTGAGCATTTATTTAGGTGTAAAGCTTAGTTGTATCATTATTATTTAAAGGGATTAGTCATTTTACCAATTATAACAATAACAATCAAAATCGTATAAGTGAATTACAACACATTGGCTCACATCCCTATTTGCATAATGTGTCACAACTCATCCTACTCATATTATTAGGATTTGTAAAAATAAAAATAAAAAAATACTAAATTTAGGTTTGTAATGGTGAAAATTAAATGATAATATGATTTAACACATCTTTAATCCAATTAACATCTAAAATTGGGGAAATTGAATTTTCGTAACTTTAATTAAGAAACGCTAACTACTATATTAGGTATTATTGATAATAATAATTTAATTTAATTTATGTTCAATGATAGTTACTATAGTCATAAATTTAACCTTTAGAGGTTAAAAATTAATAACTTGCTCCATAATTTAAAAATACATCCATTATAAAATTTGTAAATAGATTAGATTGATAATACAATTACTAACATGATTTAACCATACTACATTTTAAATGGGTTATAAATTCCTAACTTTACTTAGCTCAAAAATCAACGTAGATGGTAAAATAATACATATTAAGATATTAGGACTAAACACCCTAATGGAGAACTAAATTGAATTCATTAGATCAAAATGATTTGGACAATTGGATTATGGAAACCCTAAGGTTTCCTAATTTATCTTTAAGAAATTACAAAAAAATGGTGCCTCCATTCA
This sequence comes from Taxus wallichiana var. yunnanensis, assembly GCA_018340775.1. NCBI lineage: Eukaryota > Viridiplantae > Streptophyta > Pinopsida > Cupressales > Taxaceae > Taxus > Taxus wallichiana. Next base: position 465,790,387 of record CM031237.1, read on the forward strand.
CCCATTTGCAAGTTTGAGAAAAGGAATGGAGGGGGTTTGGAGAGTCATGCTCTCACATGGAAATTATCTTGGATGGATTTATTTGTGGAGATTTCCTATTTCTCTTCCCAATTGCTGAAAAAAGTATCCATGTTCTTGATATTTTTAGGTATATTGTTTAAATCTATAAGTTTTTAATTTAAGCTCGAGTGTGGATATCCAAATGATTATTCCATTGAAATATTTTTGTAGTTTTCTACATTCAGAGATTTATTTGATAAAAGGCGTGTAAGTATATACATACATATGTGTGTGTGTGTGTGTGTGTGTGTGTGTGTGTGTGTGTGTGTGTGTGTGTGTGTGTGTGTGCGCGCGCGTGCGTGCATGCGTGCGTGCGTGCGTACATGCGTGTGCGTGTGTGTGTGCGCGCACGCGTGTGTTAATATAAGGGTTATATAAATAAAACAATTGCATTTTTTCTTTCTTTTTTGTTACTATAATAAAAATACGAGGAAGGTTTGGGGGAGAGGTTTTAACCCCACCCCTTGCGTTTTAAATGGCCCAAGGAATGGGCAATATAGCCACATCACCCTAACCTACGGTAGGGACATGGCGATTATGCCATCCCCTCCACTTTATACAAAGGAATGGGGAGGTGAAGACATTTGGGTACTCCCACATGCCTAAAAAGTTAACACAATGGAACACACTATGGTTATATACTTATATTAATGAAAATTTCCATAGGACATCTACAAGCTTGCTAAAAAAATGGAGTATTATAGACATTGGTGTCTCCTAAAGACCTACCAGACTTGATTTTATTTTATATTTGGATCTATTGTCTAATACCAACCCTTTTCTTGGTCCCTTTACTTACACTTTAGTTCAATACACTCAAAATAGTGAACCCATACTCCTTTTATAGCTATGCACATTCAATATTTTCCGCTTCTCTCTATTCTCCACTAGATCCTATGGTTTTTCTTGCTCAAATCCAAATTTGCAGTGGGGCTCTTAAATTTCCTTATCTACCTTATCTCCATTTGGCCACTCCTATCCTTCCACATCATCTGGTAGTTGTATTCTCTGATTGGTACTTCAATTAGATTTTCACTAATAGCCATGTGACCAGAAAAATCCAACACTTGTAATTTTTTATCTAGCTCCACTTTGTGTCTTTTCACCTTAAGATTTCCCCTTTATGCTTTTTTGTGCCCTTGTCTTCATTATGGGATCCTCAAAATCTTCACGATCTTCTCCTTTCATTTCTCACCTTCATCCTCATGTGGTCCTTCCCATACCCGCAACCGCTTTATGCACCCCACTACATGTCACTATCTCGCCAAGCGTCAATTCTCCTATGCACATTACATTCTCTTAGATGCTCATCTAATTTTTATGTGTCATTCCTTCTAATTCATGTACCAAAAATTTGTGTCCTTCGTTATGTATTCTCTTCCCTATCTTGCATCTTCTTTCCTTCTTTCTTCCCTATCTTGCATCTTCTTTCCTTCTTTCTTACATGCCTTCTAAAACTTGTGCACAACCTTCCTTATGTGTAGGATTTCCTTAGTCCCGGGATGCTCCTGCATTAGGAGGGGATGCCATGGCCATCCAAAACCCATTCAAGGTAATGGGGGTGGGAGACCAGGCCATCCCCTCCTTAATACAACCATTTTGGGCGATTCATACCCAACGGACCCTTCTACTACTATTTTTCTCAACATTAATACATCTAATAAATACAGATTTCACACTTAGGCATGTGTGTTTTTAATAAGGCACACACACACACACACACACACACACACACACACACACACACACACATGTATGTATGTATGTATGTATGTATGTATGTACATATACATACATACATACATACATATATATGTGTGTGTGTGTGTGTGTGTGTGTGTGTAATATATACATACACGCGCGCACGCGCATGATTGCTAAGAAGGAGAAAGAATTTTTATCTCAACATATATAAATATTTATAGCACAAAGTCTTAGTGTCTGAAAAAATTAATTTGTCTAGGTAAGAGCACAAGATTTATGTACATATATAAATATATGTATATATAATATACATTTTTATACATGTATATATTTATGTAGATGGGTTATAAGTTAAAATTATGAAAACATTTAAATTAATACTGCTTAGTCTTTATTCTAGTATGTTGATCTACTTCTAAGGATGGTGAATATCATTTCTTTATCTTGGAATAGATTTAAATCACTACGGGGTTTCACCCGATTTCATTTCTACATGATGTTAGAGTTTAAAAACTAATTTATTTTCCTTTCTTAACTAGTCATAAATCATACTTGCTAAAATTAGGACTATTATAGTTCATAAGCACAAATTTCTATAATTAAGTGGATACGTTATCATACTTCAATATTCTTATAATCTCTACTTACAATTTCCAATGGTAAATTTTGTAGGAATTTTTTTATTTTGACATACATGACATTACTATCAATAAAAAAGTGTACATTACAAATCTAATTTATTTGCAATTATTATAATTTGTGACACACTCAAGCACATCACAATTTAGATAATTCTAACACATTATGGGTCCTAAGAAACCTCAACTCCTTATTCCCTACAATGACATAATCCCAACATCCAAAAAATGGAGAGGTAATAACATTCACCTTATAGCCTCTCAATATGGACATGATCATTTTCACACTATCCCCATAGAATTATCATTCCAATAGGAAGTTCACTCAATAGATTAAGGTTCAACACCAAGGTAAAGGATAAACTAAGACCCCATAAACACTCCATTATAACAATATATATATATATATATATATATATATATATATATATATATATATATATATATATGTTTGTTTGATAACAACTAACAAAAGTGAGATTTCATTTTTTTGTAAATAACACACCCAATGAAAACCTACAACATGAATATTTAGGGTGGATGAATACCCAAGAAAATGAAAACCGTGGATCCCTAAATCCATACTAGTCATGACATATCTCAAGGCAATACATTAATTTTGCTCAATGAACGCCTACATCCACTCCTCTTATGAAGAAGTGGAATACTCCATTGAGGTAATTTCTTCATCTTTATTTTTTTATAACAATATTTTCCTCATTATTCACCATAATAAAATTGTTAGTGTAGGTTATTATTTATCCTTTTATTTATTTTTTAGCCTTACACTTGTTCGGTTAGCTTGCTTAGGTGTACTAGTTGTGTGGAGTTAGCTTACTAGTTGTGTTGAGTTTGCTTCTCAGTTATGTGGAGTTAGCTTACTAGTTGTGTTGAGTTAGCTTCTCAGTTATGTGGAGTTAGCTTACTAGTCTTTTAGAGTTAACTACCAATATCAGTTAGTGGGAGTTCTTCACCACTAATTTAGGTAGTAGTTGCACTTCCCTCCTCTAATATGTACATCTTTCTTATTGAATAATTCAAGTAATTATATTGTAATGTATTGAGCATTATGGATTATGATGGATTTCCATATATGGTATTTTAGCTCTTTTGCTTTGTAAATCTAATGTGGTGTGCTATTATCATCTGAGATCGCGGTTTGGAACAATATTCTTATCGTTCCTTTCAAAAATAACTTTGGGTCCCTATATTTTCCCCCTACATACAAGGACATTACAACCATAATGATACATCATAACATTGCCACTTTCTTCATTTAAATTACAAAAAAACTCAAAGGAGCATGAAAATTTCACCACAATTGAAAAATTTAAGAGAAAGGAGATTCAAAAAAATAGTTATAACATAATTTGAAAAAAAAACCACATTTTTACCATGACTAGGCTACTCACAAGACCATCCCAAAAATAACAAGTCAACATCTTCTCTCATCTCCAACATAGAGCATTGTTTTTCTACCAACCCTCCTAAAATTCTAGAATTAAATAACACTTAAACCACATTCAATATCCCCATAAAAATACCCTCACCAACATAAGGAACAACCAAAACCTGCCACCTTATAGCCTATGCCAAAATAAAAACTTCATCTCACATCCCACACAAAATTAACAAAACCAAGACAAAATCCCCAAAATAACAATGATTTACGCCCTTTATCACAATAAAACATCATTGTTTACAAATCTCAAATTTAGATATCTAAGAAGGTTGACTCTCTCAATGTTTCTCTTTCATAAAAACCATGCAACTATAAATTTTAGAATTAATTGGAACCATTTGAAGACCTGAAAATGATTATTTTGTTGGTCCAAGAGGTGTATTTAGCCTCCAAACTTTGGCCAACTATATGGTTAGGAACTTGGGATAAATTTGGAGGAGAAAACCATGATAATATTTTATCAATCAAGTCTCTACAATTAGTTTCGATTAGAAATTTGAGTTTCTATTTTTAGAAGGGAATTCAACAACCAAGCATACATAAGGTAAACAATTAATAATACTTGTACAATTTTACAAGTTTATGATTAAAAAAAAAACCTAAAAGTTTCATGGGTGAAAATGGTGCTAATAATGACTTTACGTATGATACAAATCCTTGGACCTAGTGAATGGTGATCAAATTTTTGATGGATTGGTCATTTCCTATTGAATTTGTGGAATCTCAAAATCATACCAAATACCACTTCCTTACACATTTAACTTGAATGTCATATATGATCAACATATAAATATTCATATAAATTTATATTACAATTCAAATTACATTATGTTGCATTTAATATTAATAGAGAAATAATCATATTAATATTCAATATTATCATCTACATTATTTAGTCCAATCCACAATAAGCTATGTTTTATGTCAAACCATCATAATCAATACACAAGTAAGCAACCAAAACGTTATCCATTATCATCTATTGAAATATCATAAATACAATAATGCATCGAACAATGCAACAATAAGAAATACTATGATCAAAATCATCATGATCCAATAGAAATGATAATCCATGTCACAATTTAAAATGAAATGTGTATCATAATAAAAATGTATATCAATTGAAATACTAGTTTATAGTGCTCTATAGAAAATTATAAGTGTCTCAACATATAAAGGTAACTACATAAAATGACTAAGGGATAGTCGCAAAAGTGGGTGTGACATAGCCACTCCTTACTCCCCTATAACAAAATGGCCTCACATAAAGGAAAAATAGGGCTATCTTAGAAATGGCTAGGAAAATGATTCATTATTCTAGTTTTCCTAAGATCCTATGGGAAAAAGAGATTAGTACTACTGCACATATTCTAAATATATTTCCTTCAAAATTTCTACATCAAACTACACCTCTGGAAATGTGAACGAAGAACAATCCAGATATATCTTACTTAAAAATATTTGGTACTCTAGTCTCTATTTTCATTCTAAAAGTAAAATGGAAGAAAAACAATCTTACCTCCTACTCATGTATATTTTTATGGTTATGGAGGATGGAATAAATGATTAATATTATACAATCCATATAAACATAAGATCATAGAAAATATAAATATCCACTTCCTTGAAAATATATTTTGTGAAACTTTTACCAAACCATCCTATGTTTCTTTTAAGGAAGAAATACAAATCCTAAAGGATGAAGATACTTATTTAGAAAATATAGATATAATAATTGAGGGAGAGATCTCACAAAATGTGTTACCATCTAAAATACATAAATGGACTCAAAATTTGATAAAAGTTTCTCAACTTGATAAACTTAGAAATGTGACTCGTATTTAACACACTTATCAAAGCTAAACCATGATATTCATAATAAATGTATGGGCATTAACACAATTCTCCAATAAACAAAATGGATTGATCTAATCCACCATGAACTACAAGTAAGGGCCAAACAATGTTGGGAGCAGAGAGATATGTAATGAATGATTAGGTGGTAGGAAAACAACTAGTAAAAACTCATTGCAAGGAATTGACATAGAGAAGCTATAAAAATACCATACTTAGGAGATCATCCAAAGATGATTCATACAATAATGATTTATGTTAGGCAGAGGAAAGTGGATAAGTATGAGCCACATGTGAAGGTTTGCATGTAGGATTAAAAGAAGAGGACGTGCAAAGGTCTGTGAAAAGATACATCAAAGAAGTTAGCTGAAATTGAGAATGGCCAAAAAAATAGAGAAAAACATAAATGACGGACAAGTAAGGAAAATCTATAATTGGATAAAATAAACATTAAATCACATGCGGGGTGTTGGATAAATATGGAGTATGCATGGGTAGATGAAACTAAATATAGCATTAGTGTGGAGATCAAGTAATCTATTAATAGCGTGCATGGAGAAAAAATAACTAGTTGAATACTAAAGCACAAATTGAAGGTGCATTCAATATAAGTATAAGAGAGTCTACTCATAGGAAAAATCATTATAAAGAAGTGAAGGACAAGTTCCCACTCACTATATATAGTTTTTATGTCTATGTACAATATAGGTTTTGGTATGTAGAGATATATGTGTATGTCTGTAGTGCATAACAAGGAGTGTGCAAGGGTATGACATAATGTATGTGAGAGTTATGTTTGTAATATGAGATCTTGTGAATGTAATGGATGATTTGATATGGATAGCCAAGGTTAGGAGATATGAATGAGGTGTCATTAGCATCTAGATCTTGATATTAATTGTATATGTTATGGAATGAATGATCAAATCTCTTATTGTTATTATTTGTGTCATGATTTACTTATTTTATCTTTTATCTTATGTTGCACAATGGTTTATGTTATTTATACATCTTACATGATCTACCAAAGAGGGACCTAATAGGTTGCATGTGCTTCAGGTGATCACTTGGACATTAGTCTGAGTGATGTTCCAGCATGCCCAAATAAGTGATGTTCATAAATAAAGACTTCATTTCAGTTTCGTTGCTAGGATATATTTAAGCTCTGGTCATCAAGATGTGGTGTGCGCATGGCATTCTATCTAGCTTTGGAGAATATTGAGCATTGGGTACATGACGATCAGAATTTTTTTCTCATAGATACAACAGTGGAAGCCGTTTCGATTCATGTAAATGGGTAGAGGAAAACATGTATGACAAGTTGTATGAGACTTTATTCTATTTCTTTTCAAGTGAATTGTATGAATGGTTAGTAGCTTACTCTAAGGAGAAGGTGATTAGTTTTGGAAGAAGGTTTTTATGGAGTCATGATAAGTATCAAGCACTAACATAAATAGATAAACCAAAAGCGTGCACCGTAGATCATTGGTGGGAAAGAATTTTAAGGAATTACACATTGGATTATGTGATCTCAATGTATTTGTTTCTTGAGAAGTAAAAATTTCAGCTCCCACAAGAACCCAGAGGGTCCTATTTATGCGTTCTCCCATTGGATATCAATATTTTATTGATTGATCTTGGATTATAAAATCTCCCTGTGGTAGGCTAAAACCCTGCCATGTGCAAGGGCGGGAAAAGGGCCTAGGAAGGATGGTGGTGATCTAAGGAGAAGAAATAGATAGGGAAGAGAGGCTTTGTAGGTATAATAATGTGTAAGAGATGGTAGTTGAATAGGTGTTAAGAATGAGAGGAATAGGGCTGGGCGGAAATAATGAGAACCCTGTAGAAGTCGAGGGACCATAGGACCATGCTCCTCACATATTAGGGAATAGTAGTAGGACCCCCTCGACATCTGATGAAAGTGAGTTTGATGAAATAATAAGAACCATTGGTGAACATATAATCCACCTCATACCCCTAACCCTTGCGATTTGTGTTTAGAATTTAGAAGTTGTTATAAAGGAGCATTATAGTGACGGTGAGCAAGAAGGAAATCAAGGATCACCACGTTGGGTTAGAGATACAGTAGGTACATGTTGGTATTAGATTAGGAGGAACAATAGATAAAAAGAATGCATATGATAGCAGTAATGAGCTTCCATGTAGATATGTAGTATAATTTATTTGGAAGTCATTCGGTAGGCGTGAAGTTAGGAAAAAATGTTGACGCTCTACTTAGTGGAAGTAATCCTATTGGATAAATATCAGTTTAAATGGGTTGTATATATTTTAGTTATAATACAAGAACATAGAATAGTTCTTCATTGGGACCACCATTAGTCCCTATGACAGAGGCTCGGGAGGCTCGATCATCATCCCCAGTGGAGGTAATCCTTGTGGAAGTTTGGGGTCAGGATATGGTCCCCCACCAAGTGGATGTAATATGGGATAATGAAGTAAATCATCAGCTCGTAAACCTTCCCATATTTTCTTTGAGATATCCCTTTGTTTTCCATAATATTGAGGTGTGGAAGTTATGGAAAAAGGAATTAAAACCTAAGATAGGAAGGTAAGTCAGTTTACTACGACACTTCAAGTCCACACACATAGTTAGTACAATAAGTATGACCCACATTAGGTAGCATTGGACTATGATGTATGACAAACCAGATTTTTAGTTGAAGTTCACATACCATAATTTGAACAACAGAGTATAAGTGCACTCAAGGACATTAAACATGGCTTATTTGAATGTTTCAAAGAATGTGATGCATGTGTCAAAACCTTGTTATCTAAGCTTTCATTTGACATCCATCACATTCAACATGCATAGTTGTTCATCGGGAATTGCTGATGCCTTTTTGAAGGGAATTATCACACAATACATTCACAAATCCATGCGAGGATTTGGAAGAAGCACTATGCGTAGAGGTGGTTAGAAGCTTAGGCACAAGAGTAAGCCCATTCCTTGAAGATTAGACTATATCCATGGCTACTCACCTAGAGAATTTATGTTCTAACTTAGCACATGGAACCCAAAATGTAATTTGGTGTACAAGTTATGATGTAGAAGGGTACGAAGGATATCTATTTGCATAGGGGTGTGCATACGTTACTCTTGACTTTTAAGATTTTTCACAAAAACCCTTATGTCCGAGACCTGTCCACTTTTCCAACATACCACATGAAGGTGTTAATTTATTTTTTGACGTGCACACCCATGCTACAGATAATTATTGATTGATTGACCATATTCATGAGGATTTTGAGATAGGGTTGTGTAGACACTAAATCACACACTTGGGTACATCTCTAGGTCCTAAAAGCATACTAGAATTTATATGATTCCTAAGAAATAAAACTATTGGTTAAAAACTATCTTTGACCTCTTTTCTTTATCTCATGTTTTCTATTTGGTCTTACACACCCTACAACCCAGTCAGAACTTTACTTATTTATATTTCATGGATTCGAGACACCAACGCCAAACCAGGCATCAACGCTCGGTCGCTCTTGTCCCTCATGGGTGCCCTTAACCCTTTCTCACCTTACCCACTCTTTTTGGGTCTCTTTTATCTTTTGGGCATATTTTTCACTTATGGGTCATCCTTCTAGTTTTAAATTATGAAATTTAAATAATGGAATAATATAAATACATAATTATGTGTTCAAAATCAAGGACCAAACACTAATCATTACTATCATCACCTAAGCTTGCATTCCAAAGGAGCTAAATTAATTTAAAGGAATTCATTTATCATCCATTCAAGGGACAAGGGATGCATTAATTATTCATACACTACATAGGAAGGGGAAGTCTATTCTATTCCATTCATATATAATACTACATTTCTATTTTGTAGCTAAGGACCACTATCTAGTGTAAATTGCACAAGGGCATCATTAGTACACACACACACACATAAGAAATGCATGTATTCTAAGATGTAGTGTAGTGTCTAGTCGTAATTTCACTCTTGGGGTGACTTTTGAGGTTAGAATGACTCCCATTTCTACATTTTCCTTTTAGGTTTGATGTGGTTTGTGGGATTGTGTAGGTGAGATTCTCTTTTGCAAGTTACATATATCATAGACAATCATAGTGTGAACATTAGGTGATCAAGAAAGAGAAATTGCAAAACCCTTGTAACATAACAAAAAGAAAATTTTGAGTGTCTATGTAGTTACCAGTTCAGAGCAATCACTAAAGGTGCCCATGCGCCTCTATCCTACACTAGAATCTTGTGTCCATATCTATTCTTACACTCCATATTTTTAGTGACCAGTGATGACCTTGTTTGCATTCTGTTCATCAGTCGCACCTATAAAATCACTTCCTATTTATTTAGAAATCAACTAAGTTCTCCTATCTCTATTCATTACTTAGGGTTTTATACATTTACATCTTAGTTTTCTCATGTCATAGTATTTGTACATCATTTATTTAAGAAGTTAATATGCAATAATTAGATTTAATTAATTTATAATAAATTAAATTAGGTACGCCATGATAGCATAAAATGTAGCACTCAAGGACATGAACAAGAAAGTGATAATAATTGTGAACATAACAATGGTAATGGGGGCTACTAAGGAGGATATCGTGGTAGAGGTCAAGGAGGTCATGAAGGAAGGTTTAGACAAGGAAATTGTTATACATGTGGGTGGCTAGAACACTATCAATGTGAGTTTCAAAAGAGAAAGTATTGCATGTATTATGGAAAGGGGCACAAAGTACAATATTTCCCAGATTCGTATGCGTTCATGTGTAAAAAAATAAGGATAGAGGAGTATCCATGATACAATTTGATCAATCTAGGTAGGGACTTTGATAGCCTAAGATTTTAGCTATGAAAAATAAGCAACCATTATTGGTTACCTTGCACGTGAAGAAGCTTCACATGCATGTAAACGAGGAAAAATGAGGCCACTCATCGACAGATGAGAATTTATAGCCAAAAAAATTTGGACATAGGCCAACAGAAATAAGTTTTCCAGAAACCATGGGATTGATTAGATAACTACATGGGGGATACAATGACTTAAGGAACAAACATGGGATAAAGACCATACCAAATAGACTGAGGTACCTAGGATGGATGTGGATTACCACAAGGAAGTATGTAGGATGCTTACGCAGGAGAAAATCATCCCTTTGTTAAGAGAATGGTTATGGGAGAAAGTTTTGCACATAGGAATAGAGAGGGATAAAAAAATCTTACATTCCATTTTACCACCCCAAGACCATAAGTATGACAAGGAAAAAAATTAGATGCAGTTATAGATGGTTGGTTGGTGAGAAATATTTTGATTGATATAAGCACGGAAGTCATTATCCTAACACTAGATGCTTGGAACTGAATGGGAAGACCACCATTACAACCATCTTCAAGTGTGTTGTACATGGACAATAAGATAAGGGAAATTCCCATTGGAGTCTTAAAGGATGCAAGTATCATGATTCAAGGAGAAAATTTTAGAGGAGACTTCAAAGTACTAGAATTAGATGAGGAAAACAAATTTCTTGCACTACTTGGCCACCCTTGGTGTTATGAAAATAATGCAGACTTGCACTTTAATAAGTGGTACATCAACTTTGAGAATGAGGAATAATGAGTAGTAATCCGATGGATGGAACCAAAATTACACCCTACACCAATCATGTTAATGAAGAAGACCTCAATTAGATATACATGTAGACATCGCGCACTCAAGAAATTGTTGAGCCAACAAAAGAATGAGTGATTAATTAGGGAGATGTACATTCATTAGTGACACTACTAGCATTGTCTATGATAATTGGGCTCATGAAACCTATAAAATGGTGGGGTGCAAGTGTTATGAAAGAATAACTCAAATAATTAGGCCATGAACAATCAAGTGGGCGGGAAAGGTGACACTACCAAGATATCCGGGAGGAAAACCGGAGTCCTTCTTACATGAAATGGAGGAGTAGTTAATAAATGAAGGATATAGAAGAAATATGTTAGTTTACTCCTTGAAGGGAATGACGACACATTAGTGGGATATGCATAGAGATAAAATACTTGGATGGAGTGAGATAAGAGTAGCCTTCTTAACAAGGTTTTCAGAATAACATTCCTCCTCGATATACAAGCTTATAATGGGAATATATCCCCTCGTGGTCACATACAAATTTGTGAGGAGAATTTTCTGAAAGGAACCGATGCACTACCCCATCGATGTGGGTCCATAGGTTCTATTCTACACTATATGGATGCACGTGCACATGGTACATACATGCAAAGTTGAATCAAAAAAACAAATTAGCATAACTTAACCTCGGGTATCATGAAAACCTTTCATTACTTATCCGGGAAGAATTACAAATAATGAAGCGCATCACTTTGGGAGATAACATGAAGGCATAATGATTTTTAACTCTACTACAAGGTGAGAATCCTTTGATTGAGATCATGAATGCTTGATTTGGATGGATTTTTATGAGTAACTCATGGGGCACGTATAGAAGGAGAAGGAAAAAGGGAAGCTTGTCTACCTCATTGACAATGAAGAGGTTGAGGATATGAACATATAACATGTATAATGTGAGCACAAGGTTGTAAACAATGTGAATGAATAATAATTTATATACCATGTACCACTAAAGACCAAAAAGGTGAACATTAGGACTGATGATGAATTGAATGAGGCTATAATTGGTGACTATTGGTATGGGCTAGAGGTCACAAAAATAATTAAACTACTACGTGACTTCTAAGATCTATTCCCAAGGGGATACCACAAGTTGAAGGGGTCTCATTTATCACTAGGAGAGATGAAGATAAAGCTCAAGGATGGCACGTGACTAGTCAAAAGTAATGACAAGATGGATCCTAACTTTCACGTCAAGGTAAAGGATGAAATTCAAAAAATTCTGAAGGCATGAATTATTGAACCCATTGAAGAATCATAATGGATCAACCCAATGACCATCAACATCAAGAAGGATGGGAGGATCAGGATCTATGTGGATTATTGATTTTTACATGATTATTGTGTTATTGATCCATTTCCCACTCCATTTACTAAATAAATACTAGAGGGTGTAGCAGGGCACAAGGTGTATTCCTTCACTAATGGATTTTTAGGATATCACCAATTCAAGATCACATGCGAAGAAAAATAAAAGATAATGTTTGCAATAAATGGGGATGCTTCATGTATACAATTATGCCTTTCGTTTTGAAGAATTCACCCGGTGGTGTTCTCACGAATTTTGTTCAAGCATTCCAAGATTTCATTCAAAAGTTCCTTTAAGTCTATCTAGATGATTTGACCATTTATGGTCTGGTTAAGGACCATTGTGATTTCCTAAGGCTAATGTTTGAACGATGCATGCAACTTAGTATATCCCAAAACATTAAGAAATGTATCTTTGGAACACCATTCGATACACTTTTGGGGCACATCATTTGCAAGGAAGGTTTGTTGGTCAATCCAACAAAAGTAGTTGTCATCTTGGGGTTGGAGGAGCCAAAAAATAAAATAAAAGTGTGTAGATTACTTGGGCATGGTGAATACTATCTAAAATTCATTAAGGGATATGCCAAGATTTTCATGCCACTAAATTATTTTTTAAAGGAAAAAGGAAACTTCTATTGGAAGAACACACAGTAGAATGAATTTGATACATTAAAGGAGATACTTACAACTACGCCCATCTTACATTTCCCTTCTTGAAATCTACCACTTCATGTGCATGTGGATAGTTCTAGAACAAAAATTGGAGCACTACTGGCTCAGCCAGGGGAGGGTAATGTGGACCATCCTATCTATTTTGTGAGAAGGAAGTTGACACCATCCGAGCAAAATTATAAAAATACAGAGCGTGAGGCACTATCTATGGTGTACATAATTTACAAGTTCTGAAAAATATTTATCACCTACATTGTTTATATTCTACATTGGTCACATGACACTTAAATATCTAGTCAATAAGCCAATATTGCAAGGGTGCATATGTTGTTGGATCCTTTTATTAAAAAAGTTTTATTTTTAGTCATTGTTAAGTATGGAAAAAGTAATTTGGGACTAGACTACTTGTCACAAATAAACTTGGGCAATGATGCACGGATCATATAAGACAATATGCCAAATGTTAAACTATTTATATTACAATGTGCACTAATTGATTTGTAGAACATTGCAATATTCTTGTGCATAGGAGTTGTGCTTGAAGGAATATAGATAATGGAGAAGAAGAAACTCTCCATTCATGCGGAACCCTACTAGATAGTTGGAGGAGACATATACAAGATGGGTAGATATGAAGTTTTACACATGTGTGTCTTAGAGCATGAGCATGAAGCCACTATAGAAGAAGCACATGACATGATTGTTGGAATACATTATGTAGGAGAGGCTACAACGTAAAGGATATTGGAAGGAATTTGGTGGGAGACACTCTACAAGGATATTAAGGCCTTTGTCAAATCCAGTGATCATTACCAAATACTAGGAAAAATAGGACATGGGATGAGATTTAGTTTTGACCCATAAAAAGTGCAGATCTTTTTGAGAATTGTGAAATTGATTTTTTAACCCAATAACACTAGCCATGTAGAGAACATGTGTGCGTTACATCATCACATGCATAAAATATTTAACAAGGTGGGAAAAATCAGCGCACATAAAGGATTGTACTATAACCACAATAACAAGATTTTAATGGGAGAAAATTATTAGTAGGTATGGATGTCCATTGAGCCTAACTAGTGACAAGGGAACTCATTTTTTTAATGAGACAATTATAATATTGTTAGTAGAGTTTATGATATCTCACCATAAGTCTACTCCCTATCACCTAGAGCTAATGGTACGACACAAAGGCCTTCAATAAGATACTAGGACATACATTGACAAAAATATGTGATGTAGGATGAAAGGATTGGGATGAAAAAGTATCAATAGTTTTATGGGCATACAGAACTACTTACAAAAGGTTGAATAAGGCTACACCCTTTCAGTTGGTGTTTGGCACAAAGGTAGTTTTTCCTATAGAATTCATAATTCCCTCTCTACATATTGTGTGCAGGATGACTTGCTGATGAGAAAGTAATAGAGGAGCACATTGACAAATTAATGCAATTGGATAAACAACACAAAATTACATGATGGAGATAAAAGGCAAAAATCTAGAAAGAAGGATTGGCATGATAGGCATATTAAAAACAAGTTGTTTATAGTTGGTGGGATGGTGCTTTTATATGATTCAAAATTTGTGCGCCACCCAGAGAAGCTCAAATTTCATTGGTTGGGACCATTATTGTAACCAATATTTTATAATCTAGAGCTTGTATGTTACATTTGATGGATGGAACCATGTGTCTTGGTTATTTTAATGGGAGTAGGTTGAAGCCCTACTATAAATAATCTTCTGTCATCATGTTTTTAATAAGGCAATATTGTCATTTAGATTAGGTTCTCATTTCATTTTTTTCTTTTGTTTTCTTGTTGTAATAAGTGTGTTAGCGCACATGACACGATGATCTTTACTCTAGATTAGTGTGCAGAGGACCATACATGAATTTAGTGTTGGGTAGAAGGAAAAGGTGCATGAGGATGAAATTGGAGTACCCATATAAATATTTGTACACAGTGTATGTTCTTGCTCAAGATTGGACCACTCAAATACGGACGAGATGAAATACACGTGTGAAATTATGAACTCGCTAAAAGGTGTGAAGGATGCTTACCTATGTGGAATTTACCCATATGGAAACTTGGAGAATGGATTAGCAAGCATAATAACATGAGGGAGGAAGCATAGAGGAGAACTACCTAACAAGTGACACATAGGAATAATTTTTATGGTGCAAGAGGATGCACGCAATAGGTCTCATGCGTAGCTGGGAAGTAGTAGCGCACTAGAAATTTATGGAATAACGTATACTGTAAGAAGGTTGTGTAAAAGGTGGGAAATTGCAAAAAATTCAGAAAGCGTAAAATATGATTTAAATATAAAAAGTGGTAGTAGGTGAGTGTAATTAATGCAATAAAATTTTGAAAATCTATAAAAGGATAACAAAGTGTAGTCATTCTTACCTTACTATTACAAACTAGTGCGTGAAAGAGATCTTGTGAATCAAAGAACAAGTATGAACTAGATCGTACTAGAGTTGGGATAAAAAAGATCAAACAAAAATCTTCAAATGAAACAAGTGCCCCTTAGGAGAATTTGGAATTGTGTGAAGGTTTTGGAGGAAGAGTTGTGAAGTTGAGTTATGTAGCTAGGGTTATGAAGAAAAATCATAGGATTAGGGCAATGAGAATCAAAATATGGTTGTTGCACGTATTGATTGTATTTGATAGGGTTGAAGAAAGAATTAAGCGAGGTTAAGACTTGGAGTTTCAAGCACTAAGGCACAAAATTGTAGGGTGGTATGATTACAAGCTTGGTTAGAGTGATCAATAACACCAACAAATAAGATACCAAAGAACAAGAAGGAAATAGAGGATACACTTAATGATTGGTTCTCCAAAATGAATTATCCTCAAGAATTGATAGTGAGAAAACCATGGGCATCACAACTATGAAAGCATAAGATAAGTGATTATAACCACCACATGCCAAGATATGAAGGAGACATTAGAAAGGATGTGATAGAAGAAATATGACTCTTGATTGTCATAAGACAGATGATCCTTAATGAAAAGGTGCACAAGACCTTGATCGATGTCGACATACTACAACTATTTGAATTATAATTTTTAGTAATCCCCATGCATGTTTTAATGGCTCATGTCTAGGGTATATGAGGATTAATTCTACTTCACGGGTATAAGGACACACTTGACCACATAATTGATCAATAGATTAATATGTCTAAAAGATAGTGGTAATGAAATAACACTTAATCTATGTGACGAAGATGTGATATAGGAGATAGCCACCAAACTTAAATATCATAGGGGAAGTCTTTCCTTCCATATTCCCAACAGTACCAACCTAGGAACCTGAGTGGATGAGTAATTCGTGAGAGCTACAAACTAGGTGCATCTGAATGATGGTCGAGGAAGTTAACAAGAAGTTTTTACATGTTGCACAAAATATGGCACAAGGGGTCAAATATAATTTTCCTTGTTCATAGCACAGACATCATAAATGAACGAAAAACCCAAACTTATAAAGGAGATAAAATCACCAGGGTTTAATTTCACTTGCTAATAGTGTTTTGGGAGATAGAAGTGTCATACTGAGTCTAGTATAAAACATGTGGGAACATCGATTGAGAATAAATCTCCAAGCGTAGTGGTTTCTAAGTACACTTGTGATGGCACAATTTCAAATCCATACAAGGTGCACACGGAGAAATGGTACAAAAGAAAGCATGATGCCTTTGAAAATGAGTGGTGCGTACTTAGAGATTTTCCATTGATATTGACTAGGTGGGAAGAGTTTGTAGTACTAAAAACTTTAGCCTTGGAAATTTCTTACTTGAACAATGGAGAGATGGGGAATCAAAAGTGCGAACATCTATTTACATTCATTGTTAAGTATTTCAAAAGAATGGTGAACATGATAAAGGATGTACAATAATTGAATGTTAGCACATAAAGGGTAGATTTAGACTACCATACATTGCACAAGACATATGGTTACGAATCAAAGGCACCATATGTTGAAACCCTAGAATCAAATAGCATGGACTTGAACCCTATTATGGCATTAACAGTCTACATGAAGGCTTTTAGAGTCTATATTTATCTATGGCTGAAGCTCAAGGATGGGAAAGTGGTTAATGTGCATTACCTCGAGATTCCACAACTTATAAGGAAGGAAAGCGTGAAAGTACCCAAGTGTAGGTGTGAGTCTACTCCTCCGGTGAAAGAAGAAGAAGAAGAAGAGGTACAGTTTTACTAGACCATATCATAAGAAAAAGGATGTAAAAGTGGAGATGGGAATCAAGTAGTTTGCGCACCTCTTAGTTATCTCTAGATAAACATGTGTGTAGACCCGAGTCAATAGAGGAGGATTAAACCAATATCATTCATAATGTTGATGAGGAGGAAGACTTGGAACAACCCATGCATGAAGAAAAACATCAAGAAGAGATGGAGCATAACATGAAGAAGTCGGGATGAAGAGCACGAGCATAAAGAGGAGCGCGAGGAAGAAAATATGAGAGAGGCGTGAGGAGGATCATGAAAAATTCATGATGAGGAAGAAACAAAGGAGCAAGGTGCATGAGAGGAAACATGAAATTTGTAACATATTATGCAAGAAACACCACATAGGAAGTGTGTGGGAGGAAGAAGGCCAAGGAAAAAAATTCTGATATCCGCACAAATGTCAAATATTGATGACATAACTAAGATCCTAGGGGCCAAATTCTAGATTTGGTGCCCTTCTTGACCAACTATTTTGTTGGGATATGTTTGATAAGGCTAAGACCCATCTGTGCACAAAAAATAGTCTCTTTGGCATTACAAACACACATGGAGGAAACTGAATTTGAGGTGAATAAATAGTCCATATTTGACTTACGCAAAATATGGACCCAATTAAGGTCTATAAAGTGGTAGAATTAACTCAGTTGTATGATTAGAAGGCATGTAATGCATTAAATAAAATGGCCACCGAAGTAGGAAGGAGGAACTTTGACAAAGGGGCCATAATAAGGAGAATGAAAAAGGATATAGAAAGGAAAGACAAGAAGAATCAATGGCTAACGAGAGAGATTTGATTGATGCAAAGGATGTGGAAGGTGTATACAATAAAGCATCTGACCTTATAAATAATATTACGTGCAAATTCCTAGATGCTATAACATAGGCTAGACCAAAGCACAACACATAAATGGAGTACTTGGAGGAAATCATACATTTACTATTGGTGAATGTGAATAATGGGAAAGGGCCTACAATAGAAGAGCTAACTAGTGTAAATAAAGCCAAGGTAGAATAGAAGTTATAAGAATAAAAAAACATGGCGTGAAATTGAAAGAAGTCATTCGAAAGGATAAAATTATTTTTTTCTAACTTCCAGGATATCTCAATGATCCTAAACACACACATTTTGAGGATGAGGTAGAATTAAAGAAAATAAAAATCTCACTACTAACAAATATAACTTATCACGAGAAGGTATTATAGGAAGTTAGCTAGAAGAAATAAGAAATAAAGGTGAAACACGTCGAGTATAAAAATGGCTTGGAGAGGTGAGAATAATGATGATTGACAAGGTGGATGCTTTAGAGGGTTTCGCCACGATGGAACATTATGTTGAAGGAACTATAAGAGAAGGGTGATGGTTTAACTCTGGAGAGCATTATAGATATTGTTGAGATGGCTCCAGGACAAGGTAATTAATGAAAGATAATTAATGAGCTCGAGGAATGAAAATAGCTAGAGAATGGGATTATCCGAGAGTTTCCAAAACTCTTGCCATCACCATAGCCTAAATTTTGATGTGTACAAAGGAGCACATCCTTTAATTTTTCTATTCATTGGGTGATTTCCTCTTTTATTTCAAATATTTATCCAAAAATTATTTCATACATTCTTCTATTCTTTCATTTTTGTATTTCCGAGGATGGATAATATCCTTGTGTGGGTAATGTTGGGCCGAGGAAAGGCGGCTAAGTATGAGCCACGTGTGAAGGTTTGTATGTAGGGATAAAATAAGAGGTTGTGTGAAGCTCCATGCACAAATACATCAAAGGAGTTAGCTAGAATTCAGAATTTCCTAAAAAGGGAGAAAAGAGAGATGGTGTGATAAGAAAGGCAAATATATAATTAGATAAAAGTAGTGTTAAAGCACATGCAGAGTGCTTTGGATAAATATATAGTTTTCATGGTTAGATGTAGCTAAATATAACATTAGCGTGGATATCAAGTGATCTATTACTAAAACGCATGGAGAAATAACAGTCGGTTGAATACTAAAGCACATGTTGAAGGTGCATGCAAGCTAAGTATAAGAGAGTCTATTAATAGGAAAAATCATTGTAAAGCGGTGAAGGACAAGTTCCCACTAGCTATATATAGTTTTCATGTCTAGGTATAAGAGAGACATTGGTATGTATAGATATATGTGTATGTTTGTAGTGTATAATAGGGAGTGCGTAAGGGTATGGCATAATGTATGTGAGAGATATGTTTGTAATATGAGATCTTGTGAATGTAATGGATGATTTGATATGGATTGCCAAGGTTAAGAGAGATGAACAAGGTTTCATTGGCATCCAAATCTTGATATTAATTGTATATGTTATGGAATGAATGATTAAAGATCTTATTATTGTTATGTATATCATGATTTACCCCGGTTCGTCTTCTATAATATGTTGTGCAATGGTTTATGCTATTTATACATCTTACATGATCTAAAAAAGAGAAACCTAGTAGGTTATACATGATTCAAGTGAGCACTTTGACATTAGTTTGAGTGATGTGCCAATGCGCTTTATTAAGTGGTTTTGATAAATAAATACTATAATTTACTATAATAATGGTTCGATCTGGTTCATTCCATAAGATGTGGTTCCAATCAATTCCATCATAGTAGCTCAAGCCACTAGGTTTTCTAACAAAGGCACGTCCATGTTGGCATACAAAACAACTAGACCTATGGTTTAACAAACCACAACAATCATATATGGTCCTATGAAAAAAGAAAATGGGTCTATTCAGGAGTAATTTTCAACCACTTAGTTAAAGTATTGGATGAAATTGTGTTATAGATATTTTGGAAAGTAACTTGGGGAAGCAAGCATCACTTGACACCATGAACATAGTGACTCAAATGTGGGAACAAGATGAGGAATTTAACTAGACCAAATTATTGGCCCAGAAGTAAACATAAATCCCAATAATATTGTTGGAATTGTTAAAAAAATATTCATGTATCAATGGCTAGTGATCCTATTATGTTCTACACATTGGATAGTTTTAGAGGGTATAATTGAAGTTAAGGACATACTTTACCCACATGAAATATTTTTACTATATATCCCAACAAATTGATATACAAAATTTGATGATAATAAGAAGATGAGGCTATGGTTGTAAAAAATTAGGGAAATACTACGTGTAAATATAACGATTCCAAAAGAAGCATGCACTTATGAAATACCTTGGGGAAAGTTTACATTGCTACATGATAGGATTATAGCTCTCTCGAATGTGATAAAACCAAACAAACCATTAAATTTATGCTCTTCATTGATATAGATTTATCCAAGATAGAGTTTAGTATACAACACATGATGATTCTCACTCATATCTAGCCACTACATATTGAAACACCATCAATACTAGTAGTAGAAGGACTATGGCCCACATCAAATGCATAGGTAAAAATTGTGGTGTAACCAAAAACACAAAAATGGTTCCAAGTAAATATCCCAAAAGGGAAATAAATAGAAAAGTAAAAATCTAAGCAAGTTAATCCCCAAGTTTAAAAAGATTCTAAACTTCTAAGTTGTTTTACGAGACTTGATTTTACAAATTTACATATAAGTAGAAGAAAACTATGCACTATTTCACTAGAAGCTATTCATAAATAATCTACACAATCGAGGAATGGGAATGTTATAAATGGAAGGCTATAAGGAGAGTGCAAATACTAACCCATACACTAAAATAAAATGATATGATCCAGTACTACTCAAGTTACACTCTCTAATGATCAAATTCAACAGAGGCAATATAATGCATGATTAGCTGATGATCAACATTAAAAAGGGCCTAAAAGAATAAGTGGTTGATATAAAATTAGATACATTATTTAAAAGAGTCAACTTAAATAGAATTTAGGACTTACTAGTCACCTTGTATAATCTAAGAAGATCATATAGACATTAAAATGTGGAGAAATAAGTGAACACATTTTGTCTTGTGTATTAAAAATGATTGGAGGAATAGTTGAAGATCCAAAGATGGGTAGTTAGCACAAAAATATATATTTGACAAAATAAAATAATGTAAAAGAGTAGGAAATAAACCTTTAGCATAATAAGGTTACACAAGAAAGAGAGGACCATATGAAAAAGAGAGAAAATCTCAAAACTCACAAGCGAGTGAAGAAAAAAATACCTAAGTCTATGGTACAACAAATTGCAATTGTGTCTTATCCTCTCCCATATCAAATAGTAAAATTTAAACCTATAAAAATATGAATGTTGAAGAAATCAATGTAGAAGTGAAGCGAGTAAAACTAGTGGTCACAATGCCTATTATGCAAAATTCCCCACTATAACAAACTCAAAACCGCACATGACCTACGAGAAGATGAAGATAAGAAGAAGAAATAAGAAGATATAAAAAAGGAGGATGCATAAAAATAGGAACAAGAGAAACAAAAATAGGAAGAAATTTTTAATCAATTTTTCAAAAAGGGAGAGGATGATACACGCATTATGAAGGAAGATGAAGATGAAAAAACATGAATTAGAACAAGAAGAAGCCAAAAAGAAAGTGTAGGTAAAAAAATGAAACAAGATGAGAAGAAAAAGTTAAAATAAGAGGAGGAATGACTACATAATAAAATTATTGATCAATTTTAAGATCAAAAACTATATTAAAAGAACTGAAGGAGAGAAAAAAATAAATAAGAAGAAAATAACTAGAAGGAAGAAGCAAACAATTAAAAAGAGGAAGTGGAAAAGAGAAACGAGAAAGAGGGGAGGAGAAATAAGGATCAACAAGTGAAATAAGAGCAAGATAAGATAATTATAGAGGAGAAAAGGACCAATTAAGATAAGGTACAAACAAAAGAGTGGGATAAAATAAAAAAATAATCACATAAGAAACATTTGATGGGAAAAAGAGTGAAATAAAATATTTTTTCTCGGGTCAAAGATAGTTCATAAACAATAGTCACCCCTTAAGAAGAAAATTTCAGTGCACAAAATGAGAAAAAAATAAAGGATATAACTATGGATGTAGGAATGTATCTCTGAGCCAAACACCAAAGAATAAGTTGCAATAAGGGATACCTATAAATTCTAGTGGGAATCACAAATAAGTACGAAAAATAAGAAAATGTAATATTTTCCTTCCTCCTCCCATGTGTGTATAATAGTTCCACATATTGTCATCCAAGTGTGTAAACACTAACCTTGTAATTCATTATCAACATTGTTGAAGTATATATTGAGAAGCTACCATTACAAACAAAAATTGAGGGAGTGCACTGTTGTAGTAAAAATTTATTGTAGAAATGATAAAATCAGCCCAACATAAGGCAAAATTGGTTAGAATTTGCACACCCTACAAAACCAAATTGAAGATAATTGTCCCAAACTTATCACAAAATATGTACGTGACCAATTCATGAGTGAGAAAATGCAATTGACCACTATAATTAGTAAACTTGTGGACAACTAGAAAGAGTAGGAGACTGTAAAAAGGTGAAGACAAGTTATTTGTACCAAGAAGGAATTGAAATACATCATATCATATTATGTGAATACATCAACCTTCCCCAACAAGCCACATAATAAGTTAAGAAAATCACATTTGAGATATTGGAGTGGAAACAAGAACGCATGCAATAATGAATGAGATCAAGGGTGAAAAGGACCTTTCGAGACAATGTAGGCATATACAGTAGTTGATGTGGATGATCAAGAGATAGATAAAGTACGACAAGAATATTTTTGGGATCAAGATAATTTTAGTGATACACTATGATCTTTGGGATCGCAACATGAAATGTAATAGTTTTTGAGGTACAAGAAAAATAAATGAGGGATGGTATAGAGGGGTTGATCAAGGAAATAAACAATTCCATACCCCTTCAGGACCCAATTCTAGATACCATAAATCAATAATATTGTTTTGGAATTCATGTAAGCATCAAAAAAATTAACACTATACTTTGGAAAAGTGAATGAAGCTATCATTGATTGGAATGTATACAAAGAAGACCTGGAGCCATTTTTTCTAGCTGTAAAAAACATGAAGAATAACCATAAATATATCATCTCTTATCTCATGCAATATAATATCCAAGAAGATAAATCACTACCACCTCCATCTTCACCTCCATTAGTTTATATTCAACCACCTTCGTCTAAACAACCGAACAAAGAAATAGGCTCCCACATGACACAATTTTTTGGAAGGTAAAATTTTAAATGAGTAATTGTGTAAATTTTGGATATATATATATATATATATATATATATATATATATATATATATATATATATATATATATATATATATAAGTAGTGAAGCATGTGAATCATGGGATAATTTGTATCTTGCATGTCTTATGAAAATTTGGCTAGTTTTTGGAGTGTCTACAAGGCTTGCAAGGGTCAACCATGCAAAGGAGTCATGCTAGGATGTTTTGACGAGTGGGTGAGATTGCGTGGAGGTTTTTACATGAAGGTTTGGACTGTAAAGTACATGATAGAAATGCTATGCAAATTTTTTTGAGAAAGGGTGTGCCTGATAGTGCATAACATTATGTTGGAAGTATGGGTGTGTAGGATTTTTTGGAGGCACTGAAGTGGCACACAAGGATTACACAGTGGAGAAAATAGATAATTACATAGATATTTTTAGGAGGATATTATTCAGTAGTTAAGGAAGGTAAGTGGTAAGAATTATAGCTAGAAAATGACAAAATAGGTAGGTGATAATTGATAGGTAGTGTAGACACCCTAAAAATACATACATATTTCTATCTCGTTGATATCCAATTAGAATTAATTAAATTACTTGAATCTTACCATAACATACCCCTTTGGAATTAATTAAATTAATTCCATCAATTAAATACCCCTTATAGAATTAATTAAATTAATTCTATTTCCTAAGTCACATTCCCACCTCTTATAATTAAATAATTTAATTCTATTATGTTTGTAGAATTAATTAATTTTATTCCTACATCTACCTAGCTAATATAATTAAACATTTAATTAAATAAATGGTTAATTATTCCCTCATAATTAAATAGTAATTAATTTAATTATTTAATTAATTCCTTTTATCCACTCATACTCCACATCACTCTACTTCCAGAAGCCTACAATGGTGGGAGAAGTAATAATGTACATGCAACCACTTCTCAAATGAAATCAAATATAATGATTTCCCCTACAAAGCTGTAACTACACAGACATGGTCATCTTACTATTTTAGGTAATTATAATTACTATGTTTGGATCCCATTCAACCCAAGATCCACTTCTATTGGCCTCACCTTAAACTATAAAAACTTGTCATTTCCTTTACAAATCCATCACTAGAGATTTGAGAAAATTGCATCCCACTTCTGTTGAATTTGTTCCCACATCCTTGTGAAAATATGCTCATAGCATCTACAAACATATTTGGAGAATAATATAAAGAGCATCCAAACTTTAACAAGATTAAACAAGCGTCAAGCTTCTACAATCTTATCTTGAGGTTTGTAGGAAGTCTGCAATGAAGGTCTTGGCAAGTACACACTTGAAAATGTATTTATTATTGGCCAACTCCCATCATTGCGTTGCAGCTATGGAATTCCTAATGCTCCCTGTTAGAAAGCTGGAATAATGACGAGGGTGAATCAGTGTTCAATTCAGCATTTATTTGACAATTCAACCTTCAATTAGATTTTAATTTATATATCAGATTGCAACAACAAAAATAAATGCAACAATGAGCACACACAAGAGAGAGACAGGATTTTTAAGTGGGAAACCCAATTTGGGAAAAACCCCACTGAACCAAAGGACTAATTTCACAATGGTTACAATATTGTTGAGCTAAAACTCAACCAATGAAGCTACTACTTCATATCAAGATACAACTTGATGATATGCAAGTTACCACGCATGAAAAAAGTTGTAACTTTTTTATTGTGTTGAGCTACAACTCAGTGATTACATAAAATTTGATCACACACTTCAATTTTTTTGCTAGACAACAAATTATGACCCTAAATTTTCTCACCAACTCACTCAATTCATCTACAAATAAATTATCTCTTCAATTTGTCATTCATTCTCTCAACTTTGCTCTTTGAATTCTCTATGGATTTAGAGTCTTCTCCTAGTTCTCAACTTAGTATTTGGCTTTCTGCACATTTTCAACAACTTAAATTATCAATATTTCTCACTGCCTCATCTATTATTATAAGTAACTCTGTCTATACCTCCATGCACTAACATGTATCCATTTTCCTACCTTCTTATCTTAGGATTATACTAACTTTGCATTATTTTATTTTTCCACATCTCGATTCGGTTTCACGCTCTTTTCAAAACAACATTATGTCAACAATCGATCTCTAAAAAAACTCATACATTACCTTTCAACCCCTGTCATATACACTTCTTACTTACACTATCCAAAATAACACATTTTTCACAATATTGTACTTTTCATATTCTTATACCGATTCATATTCCAACACCTTTTCTTTTGATACTCTTCATATATTTTAGCACTTTTCTTGAGTAAACATAAGTTACCTTACACATGTAACTCTCTCACTATGTTTTTTCAAAGGTGCATATATATGCCTTTGTACCTCCCTGTAGACCTTTTTGGACTCTTTCATGAGACTTGGAGATTATAGATTGATAATTGGAACCTACCGATTTTTATTTCATCTTTTCATTTAAAAACTAACATTGTCAACATATGGGTGACTAAATTTTAGCATTTTGCAAACTAAGGACAATTGCTTGTAGGGTTCTTACAATGTATATAATAGTTACAAATTCAAATAGTCAAAAACTTCTTCATCCCCTTCATTTACACTTCAATCATTTGATGACAAGACTCATTTTTGAAGTTAGAACATCTGGGAACTTGAAAGGTTTAGTTTACAAGCTTTGAGTGTGAGGGAAGACAACTATGGCATTTGAAGAAGCTATGAGAAGTCACTTTCATACTTGCAAGTTTATTCAACCATGTCTAAGATATTTTCAAACCTCAAATTATCATGAATGAGCTTTACATTGAGTTCACAACCTTCAAAATAGAGAAAATACTTGTGAGACTCTTACGGCACTACAACAATGTTTTGAACTTTGACATGCATGAATGTCACAAAAATATCCATCAAATCAAGATGAAATGACCCAAAACTTATTGCATACCATTTCCATCCTTCTAATAGAGCTTACCTCCAAGTATTGAGATTTTTAACTGGTTTAGTTTCAATAAAATATAATTTTCATTCGTGAAACCATAGTTTGTGGTATGAAAGATTGTGCATATCCGAGATAGAACAAAAGAAATTTCTCCTCCAATTTTTGATGAAAATCAAAAATTCCAACTCTAATAGATTTGTATACACATTTTTCACCTTTTCAAAACTTTCTCTTTCTTTGCAATATCTAAAAACATTCCCAGTTGCTCAATTTATTAGTGCAAAGTGTATAAAAGATGGTGACAGAGTGTTTCTTGGAAAGAAAAAGTTGATTTAATACTAATGGGGTGTCTTGCATAGATCAATTTATATAATTGAAGGATTATACACCATATATAAATGACAGATAAACCACATGCATACGAAGCTCATTAACACTTGTCAATCTTGAACATGTATAATGGAGTATTGTTTGCACCATGTCTACAAAGTGGCTTCACAACCTTCATTTTAGCCTTCAACATAACCCCAAAACTTTGATACCTTGTCTTGAAAGTGTGGGAGATTTCAAAACCTTCAATGCTCTGAAAACCATGAGCTTATGAGGTGAAATTCACATCTTACAACTTAAAGAGTGCACTTCATGAGTTGGTATATGAGGCAATCTATGGAAAAAGAGGGAATTTTGATTTCACACTATGTATCTAACAAAAATTTGAACGTTTATCATGCATTAAAGAATAAAAGAGAGTTTCAAACCCTTTTTACAAGTTCAGCATTTGATCCAAACTCAACTACATAACTGATTCTTCCCATAATACACTAGTAAGATACCATCTTACACACCTTGAGAGCCCTTGTAATAAACCCGACAAAATTGAAGAGCATTTATAACACAAAGGACTTGGAGGTATCATTTTTTTGAACCCTGAAAATTATTTAAATATCTCAAACAAGATATTTGAAGACCAAAAAACCAAATTTACTTCTATTGATTCAAGAGGATGTTTGCAGAGAAAAGACAAGGCTCTTTTGTTATTGTCCAAATTCCCTCAAAAAAATTACAAACACTTAGGCTTGTAATTATATTCAAAAATTACTTCTATGATTTATTTGAAGAAGGCTCCATATTTTTTCTTGGATGCTAAGAAGACAATGTGCTTAATTTGCATTCGTTAAGAAGCCAATTTTAGAAAAACTTCCATAACTTTCACAAGCCTATTCAAAACTTGATGAACCATGACATGAAGCACTAAAAGCCACCCATATACACACTCTATAGGTTTTTTTACATCAATTTTCATATACATATAAAGCCAATCCTCAAAGGTAGTTCAACATTCATTGTCAGTCCTCAAAGGTAGTTTTGGTGAACTTTTGAAATTTTCCTCTAGGAGCTAAAATAAGCCTTTTTATTGCTCATACATGCCCTAGAAAATGTTCCTAGGATCCTCCCATGCTTACCTAGTATTTTCATGACCTACATTAATCTCTCACGCCTCATTAAGCTCTAAAACTAGGCCTAAATGAGCCACTCTCAATCGAGACTTCCAAAAATGGCCTAAAACTCACTCTAAGAGATATTTCCCATGCTTAAACCATCATTTATGACCTGTAGAACATATGATCCAAGAATACCATCCAAAGCCATACCTTTAGTGGACATTAACCTCACTATTCAAGCCTATAGCACTCTAAGACCACCCTAAAACCATCTTGAAAGCTCAAAGAACCAACTTGAGACCATTATACACAACTGACATACACCTATCTACATGAAATTTCACTCCTCCTTTACCATAAATGTCATGTAACATCAATGACAACACCAACCAATGCAACAGGATTCAACACTCCCCACTTATGAGAAAATCTGATTTACTATCTAAAAACTACTCTTTGGAGACGATATGGATATTTAGAAGATGAACATATTCAAGGCTCTGATGGCTCTTGGTTATATGAAGATAAGATGGTAGAATTCTATAAATCCACTAAATATACCAAGGCACATAGAATGATGAAAAACATGAATTGGAAAGGAAAAGGGATAGGCCCATAAGGAAATGACACTCTCAAACATGGTCTAGGATATGAGACCTTTGAGAAGAGGCCAATTATATTCGATGTATTAACTAGTGATGAGGACTCAGACTCCGAAGTTGAGACTGGTTCCACACATATCCTCTTCGAAGACCTCATTGAAACTATGCTTTTCCTCGAAGACCTACCCATATGAACTCTTAATGTTGTTTACCCTTCCCGTATAGATTAGGACCATTAGTGTCATATTTCCATGGACCTCTTTCAAAATAATGAGGCCATCTAGGAGTTCCTCGGGGCTCGAGACCCTTTTCCCTTGTCAAATCACAAGAAGGGTTTTGATATAAACCTTGATGCTACTTCTTATTTCGGTGAAGAACCTGAAATATCCAGTCTAAATATAAAATAATTAAAAAAATCAAATCTCTCATAGTTAAAACCTTTACGAGGCGCTATGTGAGTGGAAAATTTTGAAAAATAAAAGGACACATCTCCTAGTGAAAACATTTCAGAGGTGTTAGAGAGGGAGATTCCGATTTATAAATATCTGATGACCTACATAAACCTATAGTGTCATATCAAGATAATGTCACTTCTAAGTTGTTGGTGGAAGAAACAACGAATATCAAAATCAGCACATAAGACTAACCTAAACTACTACAACTTGGTGCTAGTCTCTCAGAAACTGAAATCAAGGAATTTATGGAGCTTCTAGTAAAATTTCAAGATGTATTCACTTGGTCGTATAAAGATATTTCATGCCTTAACCCTTCTCTTGTGATTCATCACCTTGTGGTGCACCGAGATGCCAAGCTTGTAAAACAAAATTTATATAAGATGCATCCTAAAGTCACATTGCTTGTCAAGGATGAACACTAAAAAATTCTAGACGTGGGCTTCATACAGTCTATTAATTACTCAGTGGATATCAAACATGGTATTGGTTTCAAAGGAGACCCCTAGAATTCACATTTGCATGGAATTTTGTGACATCAATAAGGCATGTCCTAAGGATGACTTCCCTTTACCTAACATCAACATGATTGTTGATTCTACCATGGGTCACGAGATGTTATCTCTTATGGATGGTTTTTCAGGATATAACCAAATTCAAATTTTTGAAGAAGACCAACACAAAAAAACTTTCACAACCCCATGGGGAACATTCTATTATAAGGTCATGCCTTTTGGCCTTAAGAATTCAGTGCAACCTATCAACGTGCCATGACTATTATTTTTCATGATCTACTTCATGACATTATGTAGGACTATGTTGATAATATGTTTACAAAAATAAAATACTAGAGTTAATCATCCCGCTGATTCTTAGGTGTATCTTTGAGTGATTAAGGGAATACATGGATCGCCCTAATCCAAAAAAAATGTCTTTGGTTTCACTTGGGAAAAATTATGGGATTCATTATCTCATAAAGAGGAATCGAACTGGACCCGAAAAACATTAAATTTATAATGGATATGTCACCTCCTTAGAATATGCATCAACTAAGAGGACTACAAGTTAAAATAGAGTCTATTAGGCACTTCATCTCTTAACTCATAGACAAGTTCCATCACTTTAACCAACTAATTTTAAAGAAGGGTCTCCAATTCAAGTGAACACAAGACTATCAAGACTATTTTTCTAAATTGAAATAATATTTGTCCAATTCACCGGCACTCAAGCCGAGTATAACAAGACAAGACTATGTTATCGTACACTTCTAAAACGGAACATGCCATCAGGGCATTATGCAAAAAAATAATGACAAGGGTCAAGAACAAGCTATGTACTATTTGACAAGGACCCTTCTTGAACATGAATTCAAATACTCACAAGTTTAAAAATCTTGTTTATTAGTCACGTACACTTTTGGCAAGTTATGTCACTATTTGTTAAATCATACCACTAAGATAATTGCAAAGGTCAATCCTCTCAAGTATCTACTTTCACGACCAAAGTGATAATAGGAAGGATGTCTAGCTACATCATACTCAGTGAATTTGATATCAAATTTGTAATTTAAAAAGCTATAAAATGTCAAATAGTGGCAAATCAACTGACCAGAGCGCTACTGCCAAATTCTCAACCCTTACAATTTGAGTTTCTAGATGAAGACCTATTATACATAAAAGTAATCCCCTCATGGAATTTATTATTTGATATATTTTTAAATGTCTATGGTTTAGGATTTTGAATAGTCTTACGTAAACTGTGGGGACCTCATACCTAAATATTATCACATAGAATTCCCTTGCACAAACAACATAGTTGAGTATGAAGCATTGATAGCAAGTCTAGGCTTTGCTATCTCCTAGCGCCTACAAGAATTGATAGTTTTTGGAGATTATCTTCTCATCATCAATCAATTCAATGGTGAATATCAAGTCAAATATGATAATATTATGCCCTACAAACATATGGTTGATAGTCTCAAAGGGTATTTCTAGATTATCACTTTTGCACAAGTTTCTCATGTGCAAAATAAAGCAACAGATGCCATGAAAAATATTACATCCCTTCTTGTATTCGACTCTAATAAAACTCACAATGAGTTCCTCATTGAACATCTTTTGGTTCCCACATACAATTTTCAGAGTCCACCATGGTATGTGAGATTGTTGGTCCTGATCACCCCGAGATCATGATATATACACCTCCATTAAAACTAAATCCTACCCTCCAAACTTAAACTTGACTAATAAAAGAGCCTTATCATAGCGTGCCTTTCACTAAACTATCCTCGTTGACACCTTGTATGGAAGAGGCTATTAAAGGACTCTCTTAAGATGTCTCAATCAGGATGAATCTAATCAAACACTAGCTAAATTACACTTGGGTATTTTTGGTGCGCACACCAGTGGAATGGTCCTTACAAATAATATCTTACATGTTGGATATTCTGGCCGATAATGGAAATAGACGCATGTAACTATGTATAGAAATGTTAGGCTTTCCAAAAGCAAGGTAATCTAATTCATGCACCTTCCCAAACCTTGCATCCTATCACCTCACCATGGCCTTTTTCTAAATGGGGGCTTGATCTAATCTGCAAAATAAAGACCACATCTTCTGAAATCCATACCTTCATTACAACCGCCATTTAATATTTCACCAAGTGGGTCGAGGCTATGCCTCTCACCTATGTTTATGGGAGAAATATTTCTAAATTCATCTTTAACCATATTATCTATTTTTGGCATTCCCCGCTATTGTCACTAACAATGGTGGTTTCTTCAAAAATTAAAATGTCAAATCCCTTTCTAAAAAATATAATATCCACCTAAAATGGGACACTCCATATTACCCATAATGCAACAGCTAATATGAAGTGTCAAACAATAATATCAAATCCATCTTGGAAAATACAGCTAATAAGCATGGGTGTAATTGACATACACATTTGTATCCCGATCTCTAGGCCTACCGCGCATCTTTCTATATTCCTACATGAGTGAGTCTGTTTTCCCTAGTATATGGCTCTAAATCCATATTACCCATCAAATTCAAACTCCCTTCACTTTGTGTCTCCCTCCAACACCTCGTGCATGAAGAAGATTACAGGTTGCACATGTATTGCAAAGTTGGAGCTACTAGACGAGAGAGACATGTGTGCTTTGGATCATCTGTATGTATACCAAAATCAACTCTATCATAACTACAACCATAATATTTGACCATGATAATTTGAGATTGGTGACTTGGTCTTGAAAGAAAATCAGATTAACACAAAAAAGCCACATGAAAAAAGGAAAGTTCTAGCCTAATTCGCTGGGTCCTTACATTATCAATGTGAAATTTGGATCTGGTGCATTAAAATTGTCTATTGAGGATGGAAAAGAGTTGAAAGATCCTATTAATGTCATGTATATGAAGAAATTATACTCCCGAGTCTCTAAAGAGTAACCCTTGTGATGGGGGTATATTAACACGCTCATTTTCTTCATTATTGTTTATTGTCTCCTACTTGTGTCATTCCACCTTGCCTTGTGTCGCGTGTTCTCCTTGTCAGGTCATCATGCCCATTGTCTACCACTCTTGTTTGCCTTCTGTCATACTTCCATTCACCTTGTTCATGTGTAACATATTTGTTATGTCTTGGGAATATCTTTTTCCCTCTTCCTGGCGTGTGGTCAAAATCCAAAAAAGAACAAAAACATTCAAATATGTCTCCCAAAACCTTAAAAATAATATAAAATTGTTCCAAACTCTAATAATAGTATAAGACTGTTAAAAATCCAAAAACACTATAAAATTGTTCCAAAAATACAAACAAATGCACCACATTTTAAAAATGTTTGACAAAAACATTCATATGTGTATAACTTAGTTTGCTAATTTTGGCATCTTATTGTTCCAAATAATTTACATTGTACAAATCAATGATGTCACCCTTCACAATATAAGTTTTCTTGGGGGCACACTCGGCTTCGGCCTCATATAGATCATACTTCAATGGGATCGACAAGAGTTGTTTTGGAGTATCTAAACATCACTCCTCTCTTCGTTCGATTCAATCCTCTCGCGTTCTAATCTATCACTTGGGGGCATTCAAAATCTATATATCTCTTCATTATATAACACATTAGAGGTGTCTCAGGACATTTTCTTGTGAATTTTGTTATATTGTCACTTTCTAGATAGTTGTTAACATTAGTACCCCTTGTTCACTTGTTTTCTTATAACTTACCTTGCTTGTTGTATGTACATGTAAATTTTTTTCTGTTAGATTAATTAGTTATATTACTCAATAATTTGTGTATCTAGACCATTTTTGTGATTATAGACCAACTGCAGCTAAATTATTAGCATCTTAGTTCATGTATAACTTCGGTGTGAGTTAGTTCATGTTCATATTGGGTTTGTTTGTTTTCTTTGTTTGTCTTGTCGTTTTGGTTTATTATATAAGCTAGGATTTTTCTTCCTTATTGCTAGTATGTGTGTGTTTTAGATGTGTTAACTCTTTGTTATACTAGTGTTCATTATGTGTACTTTGTTTTGTTATCATCATCACATCTATATCACATCACATCTATCTATAACATCATCATACATCATCACAAATAAATGCTAATCTATCAACATGTATGTTAAGCTACATCATCATACATCATTACAAATAAATTCTAAGCTATCAACATGTATGATAAGATACATATTCACCATCATCTATTCTATACATCACATGACATCATATCATCTACTCATAATAAAACATGTGACAAATACAATATCTCATAATCAAAATGAGGTATAACAAATTTCTATCATATATAAATATCAAAAATATAATGTCCATATACCAATGTATCTAAAAAAATCATATACATACTGATACACCACCATGGGCATCGATAAAAGATATGCCTTCACTACAAGGCGTATACAAAAAAATACATTATATCTCATCATATAACTTGAGTCATCATCTGTGACTCCCTCCCATGTCAAGACTGCCTAGCCTACCA
The DNA here is from genome assembly GCA_018340775.1 of Taxus wallichiana var. yunnanensis. NCBI lineage: Eukaryota > Viridiplantae > Streptophyta > Pinopsida > Cupressales > Taxaceae > Taxus > Taxus wallichiana. The sequence continues at coordinate 465,824,684 of CM031237.1, forward strand.
CCAGATGGTGGCATCTGTACCAATCTCACTGATCTTGAATGTTGATGAGACCTCGTATATTTGATCCCTGATATATGGATGAATACCATATCTCTCTAACCATCGAGTACAACTTCTGGTATAACCCTTGTAATAAGCCGACCTCACTAGACATTGCCATAAGCTCTAGTATGACATCACCTAGGACACTAGTTCTCACTACATCTTTGGAAGGCATCCTACTATGTTGTGATAAAAAAAATGCCTTCATCACAAGGTGTATACAAAAAATACATTATATCTCATCATATAACTTGAGTCATCATCCGTGACTCCCTCCCATGCCAGGACTTCCTAGCCTACCACAAGGTGGTGGCATCTGTACATCTTGATCTCTTTGATCTTGAATGTTGATGAGACCTCGTAGATTTGCTCCCTGATATATAGATGAATACCAGATCTCTCTAATCCTCTGGTACAAGTTCTTGGTATAACCACCTGTAATAACCGACCTCACCGATCCAACCTTGCCATAAGCTCGGTATGAAATCACCCGGGACACTAGTTGTCACTACGTGCTAGAAGGCATCCCATTGTGTTGTGATAAAAAATATGCCTTTATCACAAGGCATATAAAAAAATACATTATATCTCATCATATAACTTGGGTCATCATCTATGACCCCCTCCCATGCCGGGACTACCTAGCCTATTACCAAGTGGTGGCATGCTGTACCGATCTCACCGATCTTGAATGTTGACGAGACCTCATAGATCTTCTCCTCGATATACGGATGAATACCATATCTCTCTAACCCTCTAGTACAACTTATTGGTATAACCCCCTGTAATAATCGACCTCACCGGACATTGCCATAAGCTATGATATGACATCACCCAAGACACTAGTTGCACTATGTTCTAGAAGGCATCTCGCTATGTTGTGATCGATATATCGAATCATCTACTGATCCCTCTCTGTGGTCAACCTATCTTCCTCTATGGCATCCTGGTCTCTCTCTCGTAATATGTTGTTATATCTATTACCTAAGGGCAGCCTACTTTGTAACCCTCGCTTTATCTTCCTCTGCAACGTCTAAATTGTAATAAGGAATATATCCCCCACAACATGGCCCTATCCCTCTCCACCTATAAAATCACCACCAATGGCCCACCTACTAGGCACGGGACTACTCTTTGTGGTGGTACACTGTAATACCTCCACCTCATCTCTGTTATCAAACTCATCTCCCATGTCCTACCAACACATCTAGACTATCTGGTCTCGGTGGTGATGACATCATATGTAGAGGTGCATTTTTTGGTGCCCACCTTTGCAAAATCCATACCTATAGTGGTACCTATTGCAAAACCTATTGTAGTACTTGTTGTACTATATGGTACATGAGAACCTAATAAACAACATATACGCAAATGGCATCTACACCTTTGCATGTGCCAATAGAATTCCATCACCCCCCCGATTACCTCACCATGTACTTGAGGCCCCTATCCTTGGGCCTAACCCTATACTTGTTCCTCCACCTCCTTTTGGCCAATTTTAGCCCTATCCCTCAACCTTTGTCCTCCACCCCCTGTGTTATTCTGATTTTCCTAAGGAACAATGATCCTCTTAGGCATGATCATTGTGTACTATGCATCATAATCCGTAGTAGTTCCCAAATCCACCACCGTGCCCGTGCATCCTAAGCCTATGGGATGAATCCAAAAAAATTCTCTTTAGAAATGGGCACTCTAATCCATGGCCTGAAGTCAAAATTATTACATGCTACATAGGTATACAACTACTCACCGCTCGGGATACCATATATGACGCCTAGTTGGCACTATATCCTATCAACACTTTGTAAACCTCCATGATGTGGCTATGATTACCTATAATAAAATGATCCACCTCTATTGTGCTCATATCTAAAGCATATGTAGGCTACTTGATATAAACATACGACCTCCATGTCACCATTTGTAACCGTAAGTAATGAAAAGCTTTCCTATAAAAGATGATATCTCCATATGGCATATGTGGCATGCACCCACTTTCTCCCATCCTCTACGGTAGGGATCATCTAGCTATTTGAGCCTCAAAACACCTAGTGGCCACCCAATAGAAATGTGGTCCCATGACCATATCTGTAGCAAGGTCGCAGGACTCAGGCTCCTTATCCTCCTATATGAAATCAAGTGTAGATCCATGTACAAATGTGCTAGTATACATTGGCCCCATGAAAAAATATTTCCCTCCATAAATCTATCCACTAATCCTATCAACCCTAGTTAAAAGAGTAACTATTTTATCAAGCAATAAATAACCACCGATAAGATCCATCAAATATATAGACGCCTTTTGTATCATCTTGTCATCCAAATAACAAGTACAAGTGTGTTTCCATCCCCTCTTTGGTTATCTCCTCTCGTGAGAAAAAATAATGATATGTCTCGCATATACAAGTCACATTCCCATCATACTCCACAAAAATCCCCTGTATCGGTAGTCGCATGATTCGATACATGTCCTCCAAGGTCACTATCATCTCCCTAGTCAGAAGTCGGAATGTCTGGCTCTCATTGTGCCATCACTCTACCAAGGTAGTCAGTAAGTTGTGATCTAGTAGCATATATGACAGCTATGCTATATATAATAACCTCGTTAACTCCGAAAAGGATACTAACCCCCTCTCATCACGTCGAGAGAATGTCCTTTAAAAAGTACACAATCGTCCATGGTGCTCCCACACGTCTAAAGCTAGTGGTCTCTCCTAAAAATCACTAAAAAAACATCAATTAAAACTCATTTCTTCTCTCTTAAACCTCTCAAATATTCTTTAAAAACTTAAAATGACACTAGTGCACCCTTTTTTATGTTAGTGCATACATTTTGATGCTAGTGCATTCAATGCTAATGCCCTCAATCAAATGCTAGCGCATGCACGCTAATGTGTGCACTCTAACGCTAACGATCTTACTTTGACTCTAGTGCATAAACCGCTTAATGCCTACGCTCACACTTCAACACTAGCGTATGCACTTGCACCATATCATATTTTTGGGATATGCTAGTGCACACAAGTGCATGCACTTGTGATTAAAACTTTCTTTTATACTAGCTAAAAAACGTAATAAATGCACTCAAACGGAAATTTTTTTGAAGTACTCACCATGACACTATCAACTGGAGTCCATCGAAACTCACAAACTTGATTTGCGCAATGTTTCCTATTTTATTGTCATGCCATCTTTCTCGGGACTCGAGCTCAAATCTCTCACAAATAGCGAAATGAGTATAATAGCACAAATGGGTCATGATGATTTTAAACCCTCGTGCGCTTCGATATATACCCTATCTAACACTAATCACTCATTTTTCTTGCCATGTATGGTGGTGATTATTAAATTTTCTTTGTCATCCCCTTTTTAGGATATTTTCTCGGGCACATTACTTGTGTTTTGTCGCGATAGCTCATTCATTTAAACGGTCATTTTTCAGCTATTATCTCTTCTCAAAGGACTTATTACTACTGCTTTTCTATGGAAACTTAGGTGGTACTCACCTTTGTTTCCCTCTCTTGCACCACATTCTTCCAACAACACTAAAAACTTCAAAACTATCAAATATTATAAAAATGAATAACAAATCACAATTTATCACCAAAAATTCAAAAACATTAAAGATATTTGCAAAAATTCCTTACGATTTCAAAACTTTTCAAAAATTCACCAATGCAATGCAATTTTTATGAAATTGAATTTTTTTCTCTACTTTATTACTCATACTAATCTTATGATTACCACCATTTATTATTCTCTTCACGATATAACTTAAATGGGGCAAATCAATATCAGACCACTTTACAATGCAAGTCCTACATGAGTGTCACAATGAGTTTCTAAGTATACTCTACTCTTCAGACTGAACCTATTCCCATGAACTTAATAAGTTTAGTGTTTGGGCGCATTTGAATATGCTTACTTTTCATTGTGGCTTGTTCTCGGTCATAGATAAATTGTCTTCTTTCATAATATTGTGTTGCAATGTTGAGGTTTGTAATTTAGTCCAATTACAGATAGTGTGATAACATCTTGGTTCCTTTATAACCTTGATGCTTGAGCCTACTGTTCATATTGGCTTTTTTTTCATTTTTTGTTTTCTTTGCTTTGTGTGTGTTTGTTTTACGCACATCTAGGTTAACCATCTTGATTCCTTCCTAATCATGGTGACAACTCTATTGTGCAATAAAAAAATAAAGGTTACTCTTATATTCACATCCTCCGAATGATTCTCATGTTACGAGAAAACTCATTCCTATCCTTGTTTCATCCTCGCCATTGTCCTCCTATCAAGCAGTTTTCCACCACTTTGTTGTGTCACCCACCTACTTAAGGGGATTTCCTTACCATCATATCTCGATAAGGCACCCAAATACTTCACCGCTTATACTTGCTATGGCATCCAAATGCTTCACCACTTTTTGCTCACTAATCTACATGCTTAAACTATCATTAAAGAACTATTACTTCACAATAATACTTTAAAGAGGGGAAAATATAGACACCTTAAAATACATACATATTTCTATCCCTCCACTATCTAATTAAAATTAATAAAATTAATTCTATCTTATGCAACACCCCTCTTTAAAATTAATTCCATCAATTAAATACCCCCTTATAGAATTAATTAAATTAATTCCTACATCCTTCTAGCTAATATAATTAAACATTTAATTAAATAAATGGTTAATTATTCCCTCACAATTAAATACTAATTAATTTATTTATTTAATTAATTCCTTTTATCCACTCATACTCCACTTCACTCTACTTCCAAAAGCCTACAATGGTGGGGGCAACAATAATGTATGTGCAACCACTTCTCAAATGAATTCAAAGATAATGATTGCCCCTACAAAGCTGCAACTGCACATACATGGTCATCTTACTATTTTAGGTAATTATAATTATTACCTTTGGAGCCAATTCAACCCAAGATCCACTTCTCATGGCCTCACCCTCAGCTATAAAATTTGGCCATTTCCTTTACAAATCCATCCTTGGAGCTTTGAGAAAATTGCATCCAAATTTTGTTGAATTTGTTCCTGCATCCTTGTGAAAATCTGCTCATATCATCTGCAAACATATTTGGAGAATAATATAAAGAGCATCCAAAATCCAAAATTTAACAAGATCAAACAAGCTTCAAGCTTCTACATTCTTATCTTGAGGTTTGCAAAAAGTTTGCAGTGAAGGTAATCTGTATTTGTTTACTTATCTTCTATGTATGTGATTTTACTTGTATTACAGGTGCGCTTGTGGAAAATAAAGGGAACATGTTTTTGATCTAGCATATGACATGGAGACCCTATAATATTATCTTAACTACTAGATCAAGGTGGTTAGAAGACATTAATGCACAAAAATTCAAATTCAAGTTTGAGTAATGCGAGGAGAGGATTCTCGATGGAATTTCAAATTTGGAATTGAATAGGAATAGAGGTCTATAAAAGCTAATTCAACATCTCAATTAGGTGTCTTTTTTTGAATCCATAAAGGAGTGATCCAAAGTTGGGTGATCTTGTTGATTTCCATATTGTCTATTGTCCCTTATTATAATTCTTAGATTTTCTACAAGATTTATAAGCTGAAAAATAGAGAGAAGGTCATTTGTAGATGTCGTTAAGGATAAAACCCAATGAAATATTTGTTTAATTAAGTTTATTCCACTAGATTTTACTCAAGTAAATAATGCGGGATTATTTTGGTTTTAAAAATAGTCTTCGAGTGATATCAAAGTGTGGATACACACTTTGGAAGGAGATTAAGAAGTTTGAATATTAGTATAACTCTTACTATGAGGAAAATAGTTGAGGATTAAGAATCTTCCAATAATGGTTATCCATGGAGGTGCAATAAATGTAGTGAATGTAGCTATTGTGGGTGTGATAAAATAAATTATGATGGAACTAATGGTGTAATGACTAGGCTCAAAGTTTTCAAAGAATATTGACGAAGAGGGTTCTTGACACGATACACTCAAAGTGATGATGATGGTGCAATAGGAGACATGTAAAATATGAGGGCCAATGAAGGTGAAGGACAAGAGTAGGAAGAAGAATCTATTGACATTAAAGAAGTGTGATTCTTTCAATATCTTTTAAAAATGGGTTAGGGGCCAAGGATGGGTGTTCCATCATTCTATAGGAGGTTAGAGAAAAATATTTTATAGATTGGCTCACAAGTATGGAAGAATACTTTGAGTTTAAATAGGTAACTAGGCCACAAAACGACAAGGTGGAAAAAATAAGATAAAATAGCATGCAACACTATGGTGGAAGGAGATTCAAAATGAGCACTAAAGGAAACAAAAGGGAAAGATAGTGAACTAGAATAAGATATTCAAAAATATGAACATTAAGTTCTTGCTCTCACGAGTATCAAATGTGTATATTTAATAAATTGCAAAAATTAAAGTGAAAGGAGATGTATATTAAGGATTACATGGAGGAGTTTCACCGGATCATGATTAGATATTTACATACTGAAGTTGAGTAACAAAAGGTCATGAGATATATACATTTATTGATATTTAGAATTCCATAGGAGATAAGTATTTTGCACATTTAAATTTTATACAAGGCTTATTAGTTAGCCTTGAAAGTAGAAGAAAATTTGGTGCACATGAGTCAACATAGCCAAAAGGGGAAGCCACAATGGGTATGGTAGAGGTGGAATTGGTCCTAGATATAGAAATATGCAAGCCACAAGAATATGAGAATAGTAGTTTGCAAATGTGTACCCAAAGTAGTGCATAAGATGGAGTGTCATACTATTTGAGAGGGTGTAGGAGATTTATCCAAGGTAGGGGAATAGGATTATTCGAAACATGTGTCAAGTGTGGAACTATTGGACACCGTGCATACATGTGTCTTAATGTGCAAAGTGAAGTAACTAGTAGACGTAAAAATTTGGTGCACATATAGTGCATAGTGATGTAGAGTCAGTGGGGTCCATGCATCATTTTTAAAAGATAGAACATGGAAAGGCTTGGATGATAAGGAAAGTATTGTTAAAGGATGTGGAAAGTGAAGATGAGCCTACACAAAGAAGGATGTTGTTTATGAAAATATACAAGTTAGGAGGGAAATTTTGTAAGGTGATTGTTGATAGTGGGAACATGCAAAACCTTGTTTCTAATGAGATGGATGAAAAATATGGATGAATACGATTACACATCCCAATACTTGTATCATTGCATAAGGGGTACCAAATGTTTGTGAATAAGAAAAACTTGTTAAGTTTCAGATTGGGGACTATTGAGATGAAGTATTGTGTGATGTGATGCAAATGGAATATTTTCACCTACTATTAGGAAGGTTGTAGTAGTATGAATGGAAAGCTATCCATGATGGGTGAGTGAATTTTATTCACATAAAAATTGATAGGATAAAGTTCAACTTGATGCATTTAAAGGAAAAGGATGAAGGTGAAGTGCATAATTGAGATTTTGCAAGAGTTAAGTTGTGTAAAGAAAGGAATTCCTACAAGGAGTGGAAGAGGAGAAAACATGTTATATGTTTATGCCAAGAGAGATTTAAAAACAATGTGCAAAGGATGAGGAGATCCCAAGTAAAGTGTGTGGAATGATAACATAGTTTATTAACATAGTGACATAAAAATTACTACATGGATTTGCAATAATGCATACTATTAGACATCAGATCAATTTTATACGAGATTGAGTATACTAATTAAGGTTTCGTATAAGATGACTTAATATTTGAATGAATAAGTGCATAGAAAAGTGCAAGATTTGTTGTGTAGGGGTCAAGTGCATGAAATTTTGAGCTTTTGTGTATTACCTAGAGTGCTAGTACCAAATAAGGGAAGATAATGGCACATGTGTGTTGATTCTTGATGCATCAATAAGACTGTAATCAAGTATATGATTCTATTACCAAGGATGGATGATCTAATGGATTTACTTAGTGGTGTGTGATACTTTTTAATTATTGACCTCAAGAGAGCTATCATAAAATTTGCATCGAGAGAAGGTGATGAGTGGAAAAAATCATTTAAAATAAAGGAAGGCTTGTATGATTGGTTGGTTATCCCTTTGGGTTAAATAATTCCCCTAACACCTTTATGAGATTGATGAAAGAAGTGTTGAATTTATTCCTAGGGAAGTTTTTGATTGTCTACTTGGATGAAATTCTAGTGTTTAGCAAGAAAATGGAATACTACATGGACCATTTACATAAGGTGATGAAACTCTTGAAACAAGATAAGTTTCGATAAATATAAATAAATGTAGTGTTATGTGAATTTTTTTATTTTACTTGGGTATTGTGATATCCCAAAAAGGATTGTGAATAGACTAAGAGAAGATGCACACAATAATGGAGTGGACATAACCAAGGAATGTGACTGAGGTGCGAAGCTTTCATGGATTAGTGATATTTTATAGGATTTTTATTTATAAATTTAGTGGAGTGTGCACAATGATCATAGACACTATGAATGTCGATCAAAATAATTTTCATGGAGAAAAGAGGAAAAGTAAAACTTATAAGAATTAAATATGAGGATTCTAGTCTAACCATTGCTAGCATTGTTAAGTTTTGAAAAGGTTTTTCATGTTGATTTTGATTTGAGTATATCAGATATAGGCACAATTTTTAGCTAAAAGGAAATCCCACATCCTTTTTGAGTGAGAAGTTGAATGAAACCAAGAGGATATACTCACTTTGTATGATCAAGAATTTTATGCAATTGTGCAAGTATTTAATTATTAGATGTAATACATGTTACTGAGTGAGTTTTTCTTGTACACTGATCATCAATTGTAGTTTATTTATATTCATACAAAGTTGAACTGAAGGTACATGAAGTGGGTAGAGTTCCTACAAATTTACTCATTTATGTTGAAGCATCAAAGTGAGAAGTCCAACAAATTCATAGAAACATTAAGTAAAATAGTTTTGATGTTAAGGGAGATGTGCAATGAAGTCGTGGGTTTTGAGTCCATTAAGGAACTATAGTGAACATGTGGATTTCAAGGAAGCATGAATGCATACACAAATTTTCCACGTACGAGATAGAACATCTTGGTTAGATTACTTAATCTAAGAAGGAATGTTATTCAAAGGAGTGCAGATGTGTATACCTAGGGGTTCAATGCATGAAAATTTAACCATATAAAAGCATGGTGGAGCATTAGGAGGTAACTTTGGGGGTGAAAAAACTTTAGCACGTATAGAAGAGAGATATTATTATCCAAGGATGAGTGTAAACATGCACAAATATGTACAAAGACGTAGAGTTTATCAATTAGAAAAAGAGCACAAGTAAAATACAAGTTTGTATCAATCATTACATGTACCCAATAGGCCATTGGAGAATATTAGTATGGGTTTTTGCTGGGATTTCTAAGAAGGAAAAAAGGAAATTATTCCATTTTTGTGGTAGTTGATATATTTTTAAATATGACACATTTTATAACATGCTAGAAGACTAGTGATGCAATGAGCATAGCGAACCTATTCTTCAAAGAGATAGTGTGGTTGCATGGATTTCCATTGAGAATAGTGTGAAATAGGGATATAAAGTTTCTAGATAAATTTTAGAGGACCTTGTGGAGGAAAATGGGAACAAGTTTGACTTTTAGTTTAGTGTACCGCCCATAGACAAATGGATAGATGCAAGTGGTTAATAGAATTCAAGGTAATTTATTGTGTAACTTAGTAGGAAGCAAGCCAAATCATTGGGATATGGTGTTAGTGCAAACTAAAGTCACCTATAATGACTTATTGAATATATGCACATACAAGACTCCATTTAAAATTTTCTCGGGATAATTCCAAGAGGAGTCCTAGAATTTCATTGAGAAGTGGATAATAAGAGCGCAAAATTAGAATAATATGAATATATGTGCAAGATTCATGAAGAAGCACATGAGATATTGGAGAAGAGTAACCGTGGTCATAATGAGAGAGAATATGAGAAGTACAAGGGAAAATAATTTGAGGTTCAAGATTAGGTATCAGCACATTTTCATAAAGATAAATTTACTAAAAGGGCTTATAAAAAGATGAAGCTAAAGAAGATTGGACCACATAAGTTGTTGCATAAAATGGGGAAAAAACATATAAGATATAATTTATATAATAATTGGATATCTCAAAAATATTCAATGTTGCATATTTTTATGAGTTCCATTAAGGAAAAACAATGTGTGGGGAGAAGAGGACAAGTGCACAAAAAAATTAGGTAAGGCCACAAGATAAGCATGCACAATTGACTAGAGAAAATAGATACTAGAGAAGGAAATAGAAGAAATTAAGACCATATTGGAATCAAGGACAATAAAGAAGGCGCATGGAAAGTAGTATAAGGAATAATTAGTAAAGTGGAGAAATCATATAGAGGAATAAGTGAAATAAATGAGTGTGAAGAATATTCATCAGTTCAGACATACTCCAAAATACTCTAATTTGTGAAACATAGCTCAATTTTGTTTAACCCAGGTGTTTGATGTAGGAACATTGTGAAATAATTTGGAGACTACATGTATGTTGAAATTTTGGCCAAGTGTTGGAGTTTGCACATGGTTTACAAGGGTAACATATGCAAAGGAGGTGTGGCATGATGTTTTGAAAAGTGTGGGAGATTGAGTGGATGTTTTTACGTATAGGTGTGGATTGTAAAGTTTGCGATATAAATAGTATGTGATAAGATTTTGAGAAAGGAAATGCACGATAATGCATAGTGATTTTTCATAAGTATGGGTGTGTAGGAGTTTTGTGGAGGCATGAGGGTTACACTTGAGGATTACACAAGTAAAGAAAATGGATAACTACATGAATCTTCTTAGGAGAATAGTGGGTAGTAGTTAAGGAAGGAAGGTGCTAAGGAATAAAGCTAGAAAAAAAAAAAAGAGGGAGGTAAGAATTGAAATACAATGTCTTTGGTAAACAAAAGAGATGAGTTGTTGATTGAGAAGGTGACATGGACACTCTAGAATATTTTCTTAGCTACCATATCAAGCGTTTGGGTACCATTAATGCATAAAAATTCCAATTAAATTTTAAGTGGGATGAGGAGAGAATTCCTAAAAAAATTTCAACTTCATAAATGTGTGGGAAAGAGGTTTATAAAATCTATTTCAATGTCTTGATTGGGAGATTTTTTCCAAATCCACAAAGGAATGAACCAAATATGGGTGATCTTGTTGAAGTCCATAGTGTCTATTACCCATTATAATGATTAGAGTCTATTACAAGCTTTGTAACCTCCCAATAGAGGGACAATCACTTTTAGATGGCATTAAGGCTTGAACCCAATGAAATATATGTTTCATTAAGTTTATTCCACTGGGATTTACTTTGTAAGTGGTGGAAGATCATGTTGGTCTAACTATATAACCATCAAGTAGGCCCACATAGATTAAAAACCCAAAAGGGTAATTTATGAGGATATTTCTGATTGAAAACATGAAAGGGGGTCCATTGGAAATTCTACTTAATTTATAAACCAACAAGGGAAGTGGAATAGTGCACAAAGGATGGAAACAGTAAATAATGCCCCTTGTACAAATTATGAGTAGAGAATCTCATTGTATAGTGAAATCAATATCATGAAGAGGCTAAAACAACATGACAAAACACTTTCCTAATTCTGTTAACATTTTTTTCTTAAAATGAGACAACTATTTAACTATGGGAAAGTGTTGGAAGTGTATAGGGGTCAAAAACATAACTTTGATGTATTTTAGATTTATTGTATATTGTGCAATACCTAAAGTATATTTATAACATGTGTAGGACAATTTATAGGATATAAAACTCTCTCTAAGTAAAAGTAAATAATGTGAAGAGTATATTTTGATAATTAATGGAAGAAGAAGGGACCAGTAAGACAACAATTGCCTTGAATTATATAAAAATTTAAGAATAATGTGTAAATAGTTTATCTTAATTATACTCTAAATTAAGGACTATGATTTTTATTCAATAATACAATTCTAGTTTATAATTACATATCCTTTTCTATTGTTTGTATGTTTCCTTTATATGATATTATTTGTAGTTATTATGCATTACATATGTTAAGATGTTCTTTGGTTGTTGTGCACTATTATGAGAATAATAAATCGTATAGCTTACTTTTATCCTACAATAAAACATGTGACATGTCTTTGTGACTAATTCCAGGGACCACTCCTAATATTCATGCAATGTTAGGACTTTCGAATTATAATTTATGGGGGATGTTTATGAAAATTCCAACTCCTAAGAACCTTGTTATAAATATTTTAAAATTCTTCTATTGTAAAAGTTCATTATAATTGAGACTTATGTAAGTAATCACATTACATGAGTTTACTTGTAAAACCCAACAAATCATTTAATATGGAGATCCTTATTTTTATAAAAGGATCCATGAACTCATATAAGACTTCATGTATACAATTATCCTTGATTAATATGGTATATTTATGTTAGATTATTCTTGTTTTCATGTCATTCAGATCATAATTGATGATTTATGGATTGTAAATCCTTTGTATAATAAATGTAACTTTGGAATGTTTCCCCACTTAACATTAAGGGGGAGTGTTGGAGTGTATAATATTAAGTGGGGTCACCTTTGGTGGGCCACCACATATATAAATCCCTATTATAAGTTATTAATATAACTTATATATTCGGTCCATTCCTCCTTTGTGCGGAAAATGTATTTTATTCATTCACTTCAATTAATTGAAGAGTGAAATGATGTAAACAATATGAGAAACCAAACTACCTAACAAATATAATAGGGTGATCTCTTTGAGATTGAAAGTGAATAATTATATGAAATATTCATTTGAAATTTTAGGAGATTATTGTGGGATACGATAACTTGAATATTAAATTCAAAGAAGTGAAGATTTACTAGGTTTCTTGCATTATTATATAACATTCCTCATTTATAAATGTGTTTTTTACGTTCAACAAATTTAATATTAATTTTCATTTTATATATTTATGTATGTACCTTACATAATCTTGTCATTGAAATAATTAATCAAGTAGTTAAGTTTTTAATTATTTAATTTAATATTATACCTCACCCATGCTGACATTTCTAGACTTGGTGTCTATGTGTGTCTTAATTTGTGTAAACAATAATATATTTGTTTTTGTTTTTTTAAATTGTGTTGAAAGAAACAATTCATTATTAATGACATTATGGATTCTCTATGCATTATAACATAATCCACCTTGATGGTTGGTATGCCCTTGGTCATTATAAACATTTCCAACCATTTTTTTCTTACTACTCTCTCTACCATTGAAATAAATTAAATTTTTCATTCCATATTGTTTAAGAGTAAACCATTGACTAATTACCTTACACAATCAATAAATTCAAATCTATTTTTTCCTATGGTTCATGATTTAGTATCAAAACTAGGATTTTCTTGATTAAGATATACACTAAATTTTTAAATCTGAATTAGAACAAGAAATACAAAAAAAAGAAAATCTATAAAAATAAACTATGTATTGTTCTATATTCAAATTATACAAACTCTCAAAAGTTAGATAATTGGAAGTGTTGGTTAGGGTTTGAAATAGATTGCACCAATTGACTATTTCTAGAAGCTAATATAATGATTTACACAATGGATTTGGGCCAAGTAGGAAGGAATCCAGATCTATGTAAAATTTCATGATATGGTAGTGTATAGAGGATGATTTTTTTTTTGCTGGAAAAAATTCACTTAGGAGGATTTATCCTGGCTGGTAGTTCTTGTCTCATAAATTTTTTTAGTTGGATCTCACTCTAGAACTATGATATTATATTTTTAATATTATTGATTTTGTTTGCAAATTCTAGTGATCACATCTTTATATAATATTAGGGATTATTCTACAAAACCCTAGCTTCTTTTCTCCATGTAAAGGAATTGAAAGGGGCTAATTTTCAATGGTTAAGATTTCTTAACCCTATAATGATTTAATATATTCCTACATAGAAATAATTTGAAGAGGCCTAAGACCGATGTTGTTCTCCCACCCAGTGAATGTGTGTAAAGTGTCTAATAGAAATGTGTTTGGAAATGAATACTAAAATATGACCTCCAACACTTGGTAATGATCTTTGATGTAGTTTTTTACATGTGATAATGGATTAGGGAAGCCTTACAATATGTGTAATTAAACTTAATAGTTGTTTGATGTACTTCATAGAGTGATTTTGTGTCTGGGTTTTTTTAATCTCCTACATATCCCATATATGTAATAGATTAGGCCCTTTTAATGAATGGGGTCATTGTAATTTTATATGTGACTGATATTGTTGGTGTATATGAATTCCCTCATTGTCATTTGACATCTTGTCCACCACATATGGTTACTTATTGAGCGGAGAAAATTTCTAATTATTAGCCATGTGTGGAGGTTAGATACTACATGAAGGAGGTGTGTGAAGGGGTGCACAACACATACAAGGTTTGGTGCATAAAGGTCTACGCATGGGCACACGGGGCTTGGAACTTATCCAATTTTCTAGAACGTGGCTAAAATTATCAAAGCAGAGATAGAGTGTTGTTCAAGCAAGACCCAAAAATAGAAAAACCCCAAGATGACTTACTGACCAAGAAAAGTATAAGAAATCACATGCAAGGAAAGGAAAAAGACAACACATGGAGTAGGCTAATAATAGGATTAAATCATGTAAGGTATGAGCTAAATATAGTTTAATCTATTATTAGCACAAGTTGTAAAAATCATGCAAGCTATTGTTAAGAACACCTATTATTAGGAAGGTGCATGTAGGTGGTGAAGGGAAATTCCCCACCATATATAAATAGGTGATGCATCCATGTAGTAAAAATTCTAGCTAGTTCGTGCTTAAGTTATCTTAAGTGCAAGTCACTCTTTAGAGATTTGTGTATTGAGTAGCTTTTGAGGCTGTGTAAACATTATGTAAGCGTGCAGGCTCTAGTGTCTTATTTTACTAGTTTTTATTCAAATTATATGTTATGCAATGAACTATGGTTGTGATGAGATGATTGCACATGGATTGTTAAAGTGAGTATGGCTAAACATGGATTGATTAGTATTCAAATCTAAATAGTTATTTCCTATATTGAGCTTCCTTGTTATATGTGTTGCTTACTCGTCATGCTATGATGTATCTTCTTGAATAAATGGTATTTATAGTTATGATTATAAAAATGCATGTTAATAGATTGCTAAGAAAAAAAAAAAAAGGAGGGACATGGAGGCTTCTCGTTCTTCGGGTGAGCTTCTAGACTTGTCTAAATGAGGTGTTAGCACACATAGTTGTATTGGGTAATAAAAGACTACATTTAGTCATATCATTTAGTGAGATCTTAAGTCATTAGCGTTAGTTAGGGTTTCTTATGTCCACGTGTCATGCATGAGAGTTACATAAAACTCCTATAAATGTACATTTTTTATCTATGAGAATGTGAGACCATGTTTCTTTCATGCTTGATTTTCATTTATGATTCGAGTTCTTCCTTACTACTTCGAGCATTTACATAACCATTGGAAGTGCAACATATTTGATGTGCACTGGTTTCTGTATTGATCCTTGTAGAATAATCTGATATAGTGTCAGAGCTATTATTCGGTAAATTTGCACTCGTTTGATTTTGGTTGCTACTTTGTTTTTTGTTTTCGTGTTTCTCGTGGAAGTTTTTTGATCATGTTTTGGAATCTTGTAAACATGTTTAACATCATCATTTTTTGGAGTTTGTGCCAGTTTTCTAGTTGTGTATGTGTATGTTTTAGGTGCTTCTCAACCAGATCTAGATAGCTACTGACTAAGTTCGAGAGGAAGTGCTAAATTTAGAGGTAGGTTCTACATTTTTAGAGTTATCAGTTTTTAATTAAAAGTGATTTTTAAAAATATAGTTTATAACCCTTTCCTACTTCCTACCCTACTTGGCTTGCATTTATATTTTTACCCCTATTTTCCCTTCCTCATCAACTTGGATGAGCTCTTGTAGAGCTTGACAATCTTCTTGGGAAATTGATTGAATGTGTTTTGTCTCTGTTTGCATACATCGAGATTATTTTCATTCCCTTTGAGCTATGTTTTGTTTTCCCAAGTAAGTTGTGTATTTACCTCGAGCGCTATTTTTTTCATTTTTGCAATGGTTGGAGATTTGGGTTGCATTCGAGTTATTTTTGCATTGTTTAGGCCTGCAAGTTGGTTAATGACCTACGTCGAGATCTTCCTGTGAGCTAGTCATTTTATTTGGGTTCACATTATAATGAGACAAGTTTCCATCAATTTGAGTTGTGTTGGCTTTGAGTTAGCTCATTTGTTTCGTCTCAATCCTAAATGTGGATCTCACCCTGGTATGTCATTTGTTTTGTCTCAACCTTGTACTACGAATCTCATTTGTAAAATCATTTTTTCTTGGATACACATATTTCCTCAAGCTCACCTCTTTATGATCTCCCGTGAATCATTACCATGTGCAACCTGCTCCACCTATCACCATTCTACTCCTTCCCGGCTATGTTGTTGCTCGTTTTTTTCCTGTTAGGGTTAGCTCACTGGTTTTCTATGTGATTCGTTACCTATTTTCATGTTATAAACCTCGCTAACAAACTCGCTCTCCACGCTTGAGCTTATCCTCCCACCGAGCTCACAACCTCCTTAATCCCCACACCATTTTTGATCCATGTGACTCGCTCATCTATTCCACATGTAACCTCCCTCCAGCCTCCGAGTGCCTCGGGCTCGACAACCATCTTGAGCTCGTGTCACCATGTTGTTCCTAAGTTCTTTCCAAACCAACTTAACCTCTCTCCTGCACTACCAAGCCCTCCTTACATTGTTGCACATCTTTTTTTAATACTAATTTTTTTTAATTTAATTAACAAGAGGTGTTTTTTTATTAAAGTAAGAAGGGGGATTAATTTAATATCAAGTGGTATGTTTAAGGTAAGGGGGTCATGTTTGTTTATTAGAGGAGGTAAGATCTTAGAATTAGGATCTTATATTTAAATTGGTTGATATTAATTGCTAGATATTAGTTTTAATTAGGATTTTGTTTATATTAATCATAGTTGGTAAATTTAGTTTATTAGGGAGTTTTTTTATTAGTGGGTGTTCTAATTTAATTAGGAGTTAATTAATTTTTTAGCTCTTAATTAAATTTAAATTAGTAGTTTAAATTTATCATTCAATTAAATGTTATTATCATTTTTTTCCTTTTTGATATCTATTAGACCAATTGGGTAAATTCAAAGTACAATTTATAGTGTTACTAGATGTTTTTACTACTAACTTTTGTTGGATGGTGTAGCGCCCATCCTAGCATTGTTTTTCCTTCCAAGAGAGTTTTCAACATCCTAGAGGTCTCCGAGACTCATGTTGAAATCATTTTTACATTGTAATCACCCTTTTATTGTTAGCGAGACTAGTGAGCGCATCTACCGCAGATCTTATAGCAAGGGGGTTTCTACTATGACATGAGATGCTCTTTCTCACACTGAAATATTTTTGTCCAGGTTGTTCTTTGTTTACACCCTTTTGTGCATTTTTATGTGTTGTTACTCAGCCCTTCGACCGAGACTTGTTATGGCCTCCACTCTTGCGTTATTCATCGGCTACTACAAGGTGAGTGGTAAAGTGTCTCGCATCACATAAACACACCTTATTATAATAAAAACACTATTTATAAAGTTCGTAAACATGGGTCTTATCATTTTTCTTGGGTGCTATATTACATGTAGAGGCATTCTTGAATGATTCGACGTCTTTGCAACCTTGTGTGTATTCTTGTACTTTTCATGTCTTACATTCGCACTTATTTCTCTTTTTGCATTTACACCATGGAGATTAATTTTCCCATACCTATGATTCATAGGACCATTTCTACATTATAGCCTCCACCTATTATTCTTGGTAGGGCTAACTATGCATTGTGGTGTTCGATCATGGAATGTTTTCTCACTCACAATGACCTTTATCTCTATTTTTATGGACAAGTACCTACCCCTAGTGATCCTAATCAGCTTGAAGAATGGCTTGATAATTACAACATGGTCATTAAACATTTTTGATGTACATTTACATGCCTCTCCACCATCATGTGGCACACATGGAGTGTCCTCACACTATTTGGAGCATTCTTCAATCCTTATTTGGAGACCCTTTAGAAATTGTTGTTATTGGTTCTCCTACTGATATAGTTTTCTCCTCTCATTCCCCATGTGATGATAGTTCTGCTAACATAGACTTTCTTGTTCCTATCCCGATGATGAGGATCATTCTTCTAGTTTTGATGACAAGAGTATAGATGAGGACTTCTCTCCTCCTCTCAACCACCTTTCAGATAATGTTGACACTCCTCCCTTCCCATCAGACATCAGGTAGTCTTATTCCTAACCTCATACTTTCATTGCATCGAGTATCCTTTCCAATTCTAGTGTGTGAGTCCCTTTCCACTCCTTCTCCTTCATGCATTAATGATTCATACATGTCAAACATTGCTCTTCTATTTATTGAGCCACCCTCTTGGGATGAGTATCTGTCAAACCTTAGTTGTCTCTTCGCAATGCCTACTTGTGATGTAGTACAAGGAGTTTCTCACCCTTCTATAGGTGTTTTAGAGGCATTCATCTCCTTTATTGGGAGTTCCCCTTTTGGATTCTTATCACTTTCAATTTTTTGGAGACCATCCTTAATCCAAATTTACTTGTGGATCCTCTTTCTACTATTTTGGGGGTTGCTACATTTCCTTCTCTTCACTTGGGCATCCTTTCCATGGATGTTCCTCTCTCATACTTTGATAGTTATATGTTTTTGGCATTACTCCCAACTCTTGTGAACTTACTTATTAGACCTATGCCACATTTATGTGGATCATATCCATAGTTCTTCATAATGTTGCCTTGGTTTCCTTCATGGAGTGGGAAGACTTCCAATACTCCATTTTTATCCTTCCTAAGGAAGAAACATTTTTGATACTGAGATGGACCTTCTTGAGTCCTACAAACAGAAGACCACATCATTGACACTCTTCTTGGAGACTTCATAGAGTTGTAGACAACAAATCCGGTTACAAAATTCTTTACTTGAACCCTTTACTAAATCCAAGTATCCTTGCTTGTGATCTCATAATGTGTTAGGTCCACTGCATCTTCTCATCTTCTCTTGTCTCTCTTGTCTTCTTCCTCTCTTCTCTTCTCCTTCTTCCAGAGAGATTGTAGTTTGTACATGGGTACCTTATTAGGCCTTTAGTTGTCGGGACCCATATGACGCATATTTCTTAGGTTATTTAGGGGTGTCTTTTATCTCTTGTAAATGGATTTTTTTCCCTTAGGGGTTTTACTCCATTACTTAAGATCCTTATTGTACATGGGTACCTCATTAGGCCTAGTTTCGGGATCCATTTTTCTCCTCTTCTTCTCTTCCAAAGAGTTGTTGTTTATACATGGGTACCTTATTAGGCCTTTAGTTTCGGGTGTATTCACTAAATCACGCACTTTGGTTAAATATTTAGTCCTGGTCTCATAATACTATTTGCATGGTTCTCGAGTGAAAAAGAGTGCTAATTAACCCATGTCTTTGGCCATTTTACTTTGCTTGTTGTCATTATTTTTTATCTTTCACCTATATTTTCCCGAGTTGATTGTCACACCTTTGTGTTTTTCCCACTCCGACCGGGGCACCCATCCAAGACTAGGTACCCTAGGCACCCTTCTAGGGTGCCTTGATCCTCTTTGCACTTTACTCTTACCTTTTGGGAACTTTCTAGCCGTTTGAGATTTCTATCTTTTTGGTGGTCGGACTTTTTGGGGTTAATTATGAAATTAGATCAAGAGAACCATATAAATATAAAGTTATGAGACCATAATGAGGAACTAACTACTAAGCACTATTACCATCACCTAAGGTTGCATCCATCAAAGGCTTCTATTACTCCATTTGCATCCATCTAGCTCCATCACAAGGGACACAAGGTTGGTTTTCTGCATCACACTTCATAGGAGGGGAGTTAATTCTATTCCATGCACCATCTACTTACATTCTACATCTAGTTATTGCTATCTACTCATAAATTACAATTGGCACAAGAGCACCTAAGGAACGAATTATGCACGCACGCACGCATGCACGCACACACACACACACACACACACACACACACACCTAGAACTACATTAGGTCTAAGATGTAGTGCAACGATCAGTGATAAGTCCATCCATTTGGTAGTTGAGGACAATCTGACCCCTTCATATGCATCTTTATTTTTAGGTTTTGATGCTTTGCTTGGGGTTTTGTAGGTGTTTTCTCCATCTCGATTTACAATGACATCAAGAGAATTTTAGTGACATGAAGAAAACACAAGTGATCATTCAACGACACCTTAGAGGACATATTCAGGTCATTTTTGAAGGCCATTGTGCCCAAATCTTAGACTGCAGTGCCCCAGATGCCCCTATCATTCTTCAGGAACCTTGATCTACTCATATAGCTTGGATATGCATTTTCTTGAGTCCCTGTGCGACATTTTCTTCCTCCTATCCTATTAGTCTCTCTTATGCAACACATTCCTACAAGCCCAAAAAAATCAGCTAAGGTCTTTTTAACCTTTCTTTCACATTTTATTTACTTAGTTTCTTGGGTGTATTTCATTATTTATTTATCGTAATCTATTGCTTTCCATAACATCATATTAAAATAAAATAGATCTCCATTTTCCATTTTAGTTTAATCATTTTGGTGAACCCCACTTTGATCTTCACGCTTTTCAGATCCTCATTCTTTGTTGGTCATCCTAGGGTCTTGTAACCATGAATATCTCTATCCATACTTATATGTAAAATCATCTTGATTGTATCAATAAGCTCAAAAATTATTTAGCTACTAACATTCCTCCTCACATATCCCCTGAATATGTATACCATAAGTTTACTTCTTCCCTATCCCTCAACGAGGACCAAATAAATTTCACCACAAATGAGCTATCTTCTCAAGAAATGCTAGAACATGACCCTCCCTTATACATTCAGGTTTGCATTAACTATTTTAGGGTCAAATGTGCCTTAATTGACAACATATTTGGACTCAATATTTGTAACATCACTTTTATCCATCACTTAGGTATTTTAGAAAAATATTTAGCTCCTTCATTAATCTCTATTTGTGGCTTTGACAACATTCCCAAGCATGTATTAGGTGCACTCATTACTACTGTTATTATTGGTCCATGTATAATCAATATTCCATGTCATGTCATGTGTATTAACCTTAATTATAATATTATTATTGGGAAAACTTGGATTCATGCCATGCATGCGGTCCCCTCCACTCTACACCAATGACTTAAATTTCGTCATCAGGGCATTGTCTATGATGTTTTGGATGATCCATCCCCTTTTGAGTATTGTCATTCTATTGAACAATCCAGTGATATTCCTAGTTCCTCTGATATTACTCAAGACTTTTCTAAATATGGGTTAGGGTATGAATACTTGCACCGCTATGGATTTTATGATACAAGCTTAGATAAACAAGAACATAAGGTAACAATGCTTTGGAATCTACCTACACAATCCCACAAGTTTGGACTGGGGTATCATCCTCCATCTTTACCTTCTAAGGACATTTATACTATCTTACATACTTCCTCGATTCCCCTAGTATATCTTGAGCTCATTAATGATGATGTGTCTATAGCTTGGGATAATTTAGATATTTTTTCTACTGATGACATTCTTCTAGAACATATGGGTGTTTATGATAATTTTTCTTCCTTTCACCATAAAAGGTGTTCCTCATCATCTCTTCACGCTATTTCTTACTTGGGAGAATCTGATACATCCTTTAACAATGTTGATCCTCTCGATACTATTCCTACTAATCCATATATCAAGGATCGGTCTTCCCTTCTCAATAAAGAGATAATACAATACAACTTGGGTACATCTGACAATCCAAAATAGTTTTTCTAGTCACCTCTCTCACTCCCGTCGAACAAAAATATATTAAGAAATTCCTTCATGAATTCTCTGATATTTTTGCATGGGACTATAGTGATATGCCAAGTTTTGAACCATATGTTGCAATGCATAATATTGTCCTCAACTCTGGTGCCAAGCTCATCCAATAAAAATTCACAAAATGAATCCCAAATTCACACTCGAGTTAAGGAAGATATCCAAAACTCCTCAATGTCAGTTTCATTTGTGTTATCGACTATCCTAAATGGGTATCTAATATTGTACCCGTAATGAATCTAGATGAGTGATTTTGTTATTTACTTGATTTTCACAATTTAAATAAAGCTTGTCTTAGGATAGTTTTACCTTGCCACACATCAATGCCATCGTTGATTCTACAAGTTGGATACAATATTCTCTCTTTCATTGATGGATTTGTGGGTTACAATCAAATTAAAATCAACCCCACTGACCAAGAGAAGAATTATTTCACCACACCATGGGGAACATTTTGTTATACCGTCATGCCCTTTGGCCTTAAAAATGTTGGGGCCACTTATCAACGAGAAATGAAACACATATTCCATGATTATATCCACAAGATCATTAAATATTACGTTGATGACATATTATCGAAATATTGATGATGTTCTTCCCATCCCAAGGATTTACAAATACTATTTGAACACTTACGACAATATCATGTATGCCTTAATCCCCAAAAATGTGTTTTTGGGTCGCAACCTATAAACTTGTTGGATATATCATCTCTTAAAGTGGCATAGAAATCGATCCTAACAATATCAAAGCCATTTTCATCATGCCTCTACCCAAAAATTTACATCAACTACGATCATTAAAATGAAAAATCCAAGTTATTCATCGATTCATTACACGACTCAATGATAATACTCAGCCATTTAAGCGACTCATGAAGAAGGATACTAAATTTATTTAGGATGAGCAATGTCAACAAGAATTTTATGATATCAAATCATATTTGTTACATCCACCTATCTTTATCCCTTTGTTAGTTGATCAACCTTTCTTTATTGTATATTTTTATACATTTCATGTGTTAGGTGCTCTCTGGCACAACACGATGATTCTCGACGTGAAAGAGCAATCTACTATATCAGTCGCACGCTACTCTCTTATGAGTGTAACTATAGCTACATCTAAAAGATCTATGTCTCAATCTCATCTTTTTGTGGATAAATTACATCACTATCTTCTCAATAATGAGGTACATATTATCACCAAATTTGACCCATTACGATACCTCCTATCACGTACACATCTATCGGGATGTCTAACACGTTGGGTTATGATCCTCATTGATTTTGATTTCAAATTCATACCGTAGAAAGCAATCAAAGGACAAGCTATACTCGATCAATTAGTTGTGGCACCCCTACTAGATGCATCACCCATTTCTGATTCCATTTGTGATTATTTCACCACCTATAATGTCGAGTCACACACATGGACCATGTATTTTTATGCATCTCATTGCAACTTTGGTGTTGAAGCTAGGATAGTATTCATCACCCCACATGGTGATGCCACTCCCTTTTGCATATCGCTTGGGGTTTTCTTATACAAATAACATCGTTGAATATGAAGCCCTCATTCTAGGCCTTCTTACTGCTCAAAATCTTCTCATTCACAACTTGTGTATTCATGGCAAATCTCAACTAGTTATAAATCAAGTAAACGATACCTATAACACAAAGGAGGAACATTTAATTCCATACAAAACCCTTGTAAATTATATCTTGGCTACATTTGAGTTCTAATTTATTACTATTATTCCTCGTAATTATAATCATCATGCAGATTCTATGGGTAGTGCCATGTCATTCATCCCATAAGATATTACCAATGAACAATACCCATTCATAATTACACACTTACGACATCCTTCTATCTCTGCATTACCTATTGTAGCTTACACCATAATGCATGTCAAGTCAAGAAATCGAATGGTTTACACCCATTTACATTTATTTATATAAGTAAACTATCCCTAAAAATTTGTAGCCTCATGAGGCTCGACGTTTACAAAGTGAAGCTACTCGTTATGTCATTTTTGGGATAAAATTATTTAGCGTGTAATCGATGGTCAAATTTTAGATTTCTTAGTGCTTGTGGATATCCCCATTGTATCTCGCAAATACATGACATCATGTGTGGTGGCCATTTTTTTGGTAAGGCTATGTCACAAAAGATTTTATGTCGGGATATTATTGGCCTACCATGGAACAAGATTGCCTTGAATATGCTACTCATTGTGAAAAGTTCCAAAAACATGGTAATCTCCACCATGCACCCATATATGACCTCCAACCAATCACACCAACTTGGCCCTTCTCTCTTTGGGGACTTGACCTCATTGGTATGATCAATCCTGAATCTATTGAAGGACACAAATTCATTATTACTACCACTAAGTACTTTACTAAATGGGTCGAGGCAACTCCCCTATGAATGGTCACTAACACTGACATTTGTGCTTTCCTCACCACCCATATCATCACATGCTTTGGTGTACCTTCTGCTATAATTTTTGATAATGGATCTTCTTTCAAAAATAAGGACGTTAAAATTTTTGTGCCAAATTCAAAATAAAACAATCATTTTCTACACCTTATTATCCATAAGGAAATGGCCAAGTTGAGGCCACCAATAAAACCATTGTCAAAATATTACGCAAGAAAAGTAGATTCTAGTGGTAATGATTGGTATAATCAACTATTCTACACTCTATGGGCTTATCGCACTAGTGTTTGTACACCTACTAACGCTACCCCATTTACCTTGGTTTCTGGTGCTAAGGTTGTCATTCCATTGGAACTCAAAAACCTTCCTTTTGTGTTTCACTCAAAATCATTCTTAAAGACAATGAATATCATGAAAAATGCTTACATGAGTTAGAAATGTTGGACTCACGTTGTGTCCAAGCACTTGAACATCTTCATGCATATCAATCTCACATTGCACACATATACAATCGTGAAATTCATTCTTGTGAGTTCAACATCGGAGACCTTGTCTTAAAAGACAATTAAAAAACACAAACATTGAGGCCCCTCTTAGGGGTAAGTTCAAACCAAATTGGCTTGGTTTATATATTATCACCAACAAACTTAGTGGTGGAGTTTATTGTCTTGCCACCCTTTTGGGAAAGCCACTAAAAACCCATTAAATTTTATGCATATTAAGAAATACTATGCCTAAAACACCACACTCATTTCCCGATGACACACTCTTGTGCTTCGGTTCACACTTGACTATTGAGGGAATCCTATACACATGAACCCCACACACTACACATTAGACACTACACCTTGCACATTATACACATCACATGGTCATCTCTCATCATCACATATACTACACACATCTACTTATACACGCGCTGCACTCACTACCTTATGATGCACTCTAGTCTCATGGTCCATACTAGATTGTTGAGGGTATACATCAAAAATGGACCTCATAATATTTTGTGCATTCATCATTCAACCTTCTATCATGCGACATTCCTAGTTTAGTGATATACGCCATAGGCTACATCATCACTTCCACTTACATCACTTAGTGGTATACACTTTAGGCTATAGTGCCACTTCTTCTCTTCATCATTTAGTGATATACGCTTTAGGCTAAATCATCGCTCCACTCATCTTGTCATGATATAAGCTTAGGCTATATGGTCACATACATATTTATCTCTAGATCACATTTCCTCGCTACACACAACAAACACTTTGACCATATCCTGATGACACACTCTCATTTACCATTCATTCTTGACTGTTGAGGGGGAAAAGCAAATGAACCTCACTGCATACAACTCTATTCACTTAGGGGGCACGTGGATCCTATCATTCATCTTGCATTCCATTCCATCCATCCACATCATGTTGCATTTATTAGTTTCTTTTACTCTTGCTTGCATTTACTTGTACATGTTCGCTTTATTACACATA
Organism: Taxus wallichiana var. yunnanensis; assembly: GCA_018340775.1. NCBI lineage: Eukaryota > Viridiplantae > Streptophyta > Pinopsida > Cupressales > Taxaceae > Taxus > Taxus wallichiana. Next base: position 465,850,653 of record CM031237.1, read on the forward strand.
CTAGATAGATTTATTTTATGTCATTATCTTTACCATACACACATGCACATTCACATCCTTTTCTAGTTGTGATCACAGATACAAGTCTCTTACATGTAGTATGGATGCTTGGTTACTACCATTCCCATAAAGTTTGTTGGGGGCATCCAATTTTTTCCACTATAGGTGTTATTATTTCATTTTTTACTTAGCATTTGGATCTATTGGTAATACATGCTTTTGACATACATTTTATCTTTCTAACATGCTAATGGGTGCTTCATGTGTAGCATTTTTTTAATAGAATTACTTTGCTACCATGACTATCATTGTTTGTACTTGCTTTTCATTGTTGTTATTTTTATGTGGGAATTACCATTTTTTTGGTGTGCACACCTATTTGTTTGTGGCCACTGCATGGCCTTGAGTGTCTTGTGACATCAGAGTAGTGTCCCATGTTTACAACCCAATTTTTGTGACCTACATTATCTTTTTGGGTGTTCACATTCATTCTTATGTTCTATCTTACACATTGTTTGGCTTACACTTGTTTTCTACATGTATGATCATACTAACACTTGTTTTCTATCCACTTGTTTATGTGTTCCTTAGTATTTACCAAGCACATTACCTTCCCCCTGTAGAGAAGAGTTTCAGTTTACATGGTCTGACTTCTTTTAGGGCTGGATTCTCCTATATGTTAGGTCACATGCACCCCCAAAGAAGGTGGGCATCATTTGGGTTTACACACTACACAACACCATACCGAGCATCTTGCTTCGGTTGTTTATTTTTACGTCCATGACACAGTGGGTTATACAACAAGTGGGTTCAAACTAATCTATAGAACTATGATACACAATGGATTTTACAAGATAGGTTGTCCTTAGGATTATGGGGATAAATTATAGGTTAGAGGATACAACATAATTTCCTCCCTACACTACTTTGGTGTGGTGTCAAATCACCCAAAAAAACGACAAGTATAGAGATCTCTCCATATTCTTAGTGAAGTAGTTATAGGTTGGAGGAACATCAGAATTTCCTCCCTACACTTCTTCGGCCACAGTGGTGTGAGATCACCCAAAAAAATTGCACTTCAATGATAGTTATAGGATATCTGTATACACTCTTTCTCTCATCACGGATCAAGTGCACATGTTCCTTTTTATTCTCATATTTTCATTTCATTATTTTTACACATATGCATGCATATTTGAATACATGATCATCTGATCTCTTCTCCTTTGCAGGTCCATCCGTATGGGAAGTAATTAGTCAATAATGAAGAACAACAACGACATCAACAACAACACCACACACATCATACTAACATGTAGGTACATCAAACACATTGGAATCTACACATGCTCTTTTGCCCTAGGTTCACTCTCATCAATTTTTTACACTTTTGAATCTTTAGTCTCCACGCTCCATCTTTTTTTCATTCCCCACTTTATCTAGTCCCTCAACATGTTTTCTATGATACTCTACATAGATATCAAGTACACATCTCTATCTACTTTATGTTACCGAGCTTTCCACTCACCAACATAAAGTGGGGAAAATGTAGTCACTAAATCATGCACTTTGCGTAAATATTTAGTCTCGAGTCTCATACTACTATTCATATGGTTATTGAGTAAAAAAGAGTACTAATTAACCCATGTGTTTGGCAATTTTACTTTGTTTGTTGTCATTATTTTTTTATCTTGCACCTGTATTTTCCCGATAGTTCTATCACAATGTGTTTTCCCACTTTGATGGGGCACCCGTTAAGACTAGGGCACCCCAGGTGCTCTTATCCCCGTGGGGTTCCCGATCCTCTTTGTAATTTACTCTTACCTTTTGGGCACTTTCTAACTATTTAAGCTTTTTATCGTTTTGGTGGTCGGCCTTTTCGGGGTTAATTATGAAATTAGATCAAGAAAACCATATAAATATAAAGTTATGAGACCATAATGAGGGACCAAGCACTAAGCACTACTACCATCACCTAAGGTTACATCCATCAAATGCTTATACTACTCCATTTACATCCATCTAGCTCCATCACAAGGGACACAAGGCTGGTTTTTTACATCACACTTCATAGGAGGGGAGTTAATTATATTCCATGCACCATCTACTTATATTCTAAATCTATTTATTTCTCTCTACTCACAAAGTGTGACTAGTACTAGAAAACTTAGGGCACGATTTACACACACACACCTAAAACTACATTGGGTCTCATATGTAGTGCAGCGCTCAGTGATAAGTCCATCCATTTGACAGATGAGGATAGTCTGACCCATTCATATGCATATTTATGTTTTTAGGGTTTTTATTCTTTTCTTGGGGTTTCACTGGGTGTTTCCTCCATCTCGATTTACAACGACATTTAGAGAATTTCATCAACATTCACATGATAGGAAGCAAACATAGGCGATCATTTAGCGACACCTCAAAGGAAGTTTTCTATTAATTTCCGTATACCAATTTTCCCAGATCTCATACCACGACGCCCCATGCACCCCTATCCTTCTTAGGCACCTCGGATCTACATTTTATTAAGTCACTTTGTGTGATGGTTTCTTCCTATTGTCTAGCCGGTATCCATTGCAATAGAGTACCCACAAGCTCAAGAAATCAGCTAAGGCCTTTCTAACCCTTCTTTCACATTAGTATTTCACATTTTATTTAATTATTTCCTTGGGTGTATTTCAATATTTATTTATCTGTTATTTATAGTTTTCCATAGCATCAGATTAAACTAGAATAGATCTCCATTTTCCATTTTAGTTAAATCACCGGGCCACATTGATACATCTTTCTTAGTTTTCTAGGGGTGTTCTCTTTCTATTTTGACTTTCCTTGACCTATACCTCAGCTTTGATGAAGGGGGTGTTGGTGTATATGACTTTCCTCATCATCATTCAGTTGTCTTTTCCACCACATATGGTTAGTCATCTCACTTAGTGAGATTATAGGTCATTAGGGTTAGTTAGGATTTCTGGTGTCCACGTGCCATGCACATAAGTTACACAACACTCCTATATTTACCTTTTTTATCTATGAGAATGCTAGACCCTATTTCTTTCATTCTTGCTTTTCATTTGTGATTCGAGTTCTTGCTTACTACTTGGAGTGTTCACGTCACCATTAGAAGTGAAACCTATTTGATGTGCATGGTGTTCCATATTAATCCTTACATAACAATTTGATAGATACAAAAGGTTTTACCTGTTCATTAAAACTAGACCAACAAAGATAACTTATGCATTTAAAAAAGTGATCATTTCATGTTAGAGGATGAAAACGTAAAAAACAAAATAATTGATGAGTTTTTCCATGGCACTTGAATATGTATTGGAAAAGTGTAAACTTTGTTCTCTAAATTGAATAAGGTATCAATAATTCCAAATATTTTCTCTATGTATAATTAATAGGTTTTGATGGGTTAAAGTTAAGTAAAAAGTGTAACATACTATAAATGAGTGTTAAATTGAGCAAGATGCACGTAGAAACAAGTAAATTGAGTTCACAAAATGAAATGGGATGCGGTCAAGTACATGGATAATTACCAAATTTCATCAGTCTAGAGTTATATTACTACATTTTCCCCTCATTCTAGTCTAGTAATTGAAAATTTCTTGATTAAAGGAAATTAAATATAAATGCAAACCTTTCCAAAAGAAAAGGTATGCACAAAACTAAAATGTACATGTTACCTTCTTGTTGTTTGTTTCATACATGTAAAATTTCAATCCACAAGAAAAAATGTGTATTGATTTCTAATCAAGACACTAAAAAAATCATTAAATAACATAAAATAAAAATAAACTATATAGCATGATGCCCTTGGTGTCAAATGTATGGGAATAAAATGTTTTATGTAAGAAAACTATAGAAATTAAGCTCTACTGTGTGAGCCAACAATAGTATTTAGGCCTATTTTTGAAGCTATCTATAGAAGTTTCTCATGCTATGCAAAGCCATCCTTTATGAATTTAAGCCTACCACATAACCACCTTATGTGCATTTGATCCTTCCACATAGCCAATTTATGTACATTTGAGTCATCCTTTTTGCATTTAAGCCTACCACATAGCCACCTTATGAACATAATATAATCCATAGTGTCATGTAAACTTCATAATTCAATGAATACCAAAATTTTATAATGTATTCAGAATAATATTGTGAATGTAATCGTATAGTTTTATCTAAAGCATTGTATATATAATCTACATGAACTTTTAAGAAAATCCCATAGTATTCCCCCATTTTGGGATGAGAGATGTTAAAAGAATCACTTAACTCATAAGGAAAGTGTTACTTGATTAAAATTGTGTAAGTAACAACATAAATGATATGAACCACATCTAATGTATCAACTAACATGGTAATAAGGATTAGTATTCATAATATATAAGTATTTTAATAAAAGTAGTAAGTATCATCAAAAGAAAAAAACATGTCATGAAAGTGTTTGTAAGATATAAACATTTTTAAAATATATTATATATCATTCAAAGAATGAAAAATGTTATGAGTTTTCTAATAATTCAAAAATATAATGATACATAACTCTTCTCAAGAAACTATCACAAGTTAGCACTTTTAGTTGTTTTCTTCTTAGTTTGCTAAAACACCAATAGTGATTTTGAGGGGTTAAACATTAAATTGGAGCATAATATTTTGTGTGAAGCTTAAATGTGGAAAAGGGTGTCCATAATAATTTTAAGTGGCTTTGCAACTATATCTATATTTGTTAGAGCTATAATCTTTGGCCATCAAGAGGGATAATTAGGCCTACAAGGACTGAAATAGAGTTGAGAAAGAGAACTTAGGATTAGAGTTGGCTAACCAAACTTCATAGAGACCTGAAAGAGGATAAAGGGTACTTGGAAAGTACCATAGTTTTCTAAGAAACTTTCTATATTTTCCAAAAAGGTTGAAGAAGGGGTAAGATATGGTTATTAGCCTTTAAGGGCAATTTTGGAAAACTAAAAAGAAAAAAAAACTAAAAGTGCCAACTTGTGATAGCTTAAGACGATGGAGCTGAAGACACATGAGGGTTCATGAGTGTTTTTTCTGCAACTTTGGCTACAGAATGCCTATCAAGTGGTTGTAAATCTCCGATCTTCCACCACCTTTGCATGCAGAAGTAAAAAAGGTTTTGGCATCAAATTTGGTGCTTGGGAAAACATTTTTAAGGTACCTCCTGACAAACATGTGGGTCCACAATCCTCTGCATCTTTGCAGAACAAATCATTATTTAAAAGCACAAAATATAAGGAGGGTGTGACCCACATACATGTGCCTGATGGATGTCTGCATCGAGCAATAGAGAAAACAAATCTTTCCCTCGTTAGAAAGTTCTTGGGTGCTAGACCCAATATTGATATCATTAGAAAGTGGACCATGCGTCACTGGCAACCAAAAGGGGATTTGGTTATCAAAACCATGGCAAGAGGTTTCTTTCTCACCCATTTCAATCAGCAAGCTGATCTAGAATCAGTATTACTGGGTGGACCCTAGTGTATTGGTAACATGGGGCTCTTCTTGAAAATATGGTACCCAGGATTTAACCCTAATCTGAAAAATATACATACTATTCCTATCTTGGTGCAGGCTTCCAGGACTTCCCTTGCATTATTGGGATGATGAGATCTTACTTCATATTGCAAGATCAATTGGTTCTCCAAGTAGGACTAGATGGGCCTACTAAGAATAGATCCAGACTAGCCTTTGCTAGATTTTTCATCTCTTCTGAAATGGAGAAAGAATTTCCCGAATACATCATCCTTCAATCAAAATTTGGTTCATGGCAACAACCAATAGAATATGAAGCATTTCAGCTAAGATGCAACAAATGTCATAAGCTTGGACATTTTTCCAGGAAATGCCCAGAGGATAAGAAACAAAGGGGTGAAAAATCCCATGGTTCTTTGAGGAAAATGAAAAGAAGCCTGAGGATATTGGAAAAATAAATTTACCTGAAATTATAGAGAATATTGCAAATCAAGAGAAATCCCAGGTAAAGAAGGTGCAAATCTAGAATGCAAAGGATAAGGAGATTGAAGGCAACTTTATTCCGATAGATCTGAAAAATAAAAGGAAAAAAAAGGGATTCAAGGCCATAATAAGGTGACCACCAGTTTGTAGGAAGTTTTGGAGGCCAAAAATTCCCTCAATAAGAAAGGGAGAGGACGATCTGTAGGAAAAATACAAGATCAATGATATGGAGATCCAAAAACCTGTAAAACTAAACATGGAAGTGGATGAAGTAAATGAAAAATTTTACATTCATCTAATAGTCTCAAATCAGGAGAAGGTGGAGGAATTGTTTGTTGATCAATCAATTTCTTCTCCTCATGAACAACATAAGGAACCGATGAAAAGCAAGCAATCTAACAACAAACATAGGGCAAGAGATGAAGCTTCATGCTGAAATAGAGGATCTATTGGACTTCATTCTAAAATATCTAAATGAAGACAAAGGGTATTTGGGATTGGATGAGTTCATGAATGAGGAATATCCTGCAGGATCTCCTATGGCTGAAAAGCTTGTAATAACATAGTAGGAGGATTATGAATATGGGAAAGAGGAAGGGGAGATTACCCCAACTTTCTCAAAGGTACTCACTAATTGTGAGAATGATTTGAATAATGGATTCATTGAAGTTAAAAAAGAGAAGAATGAAAGGATTTGAAGAGATACATGAATCTCTGTATAGTGATAAAAAGAAAAAAAAGGATAATTGGGAAGCCTCCACTTCAAGGATCACTAGATCATCTGCTAAAAGGGTGGCAGATATTGGAGCTAATAGTAAAAAGGAAGGCCTTCAAAAAATGAATTAAGGAAGAAAGAGATTGAGAAATAAATTACAGATGGAACTCAAAGTCTATTGAGTCATCCGGAAACTATTTCCCCCAAACTGTTTAGATGAAAATTATTTCTTGGAATGTCAAAGGACTAAATGGAGGTCCTAAGAAAAGGATTCTTAAGGAGCTTAGAAGATCCAACATACCTAACATTCTCTTGATTCAAGAAACTAAAATGAAGACTAAAACTGTGGAAGAATGTAAAAAGAACTTTTGGGAGAATTTTGATTTCGTTGTTGTGGATTCACAAGGGGCGTCAGGAGGTTTAGCAATTCTTTAGGACAACAAATTTTTTCATGGTAATGTGATTTTAGCTTCTCATAATCATTTAGCTATAAAATTTCAAAATTGGAGAATAATTTATTTTGGATCCTTTCCAATATTTATGCTCCTAATACTGTTGTTGGTCATAGAAAATTATGGGAAGAGTTAATATGTTTTAGAAACAACTTTCAGAATTATAATTGGTTGGTCATGGGGGATTTTAATACCCCCTTGAACCCCAGGGAAAAATATGGAGGTAGCTCTTATTTCTCTGTCAGTATGGGTGATTTTGTTGAGTTTGTTTCTTCCCTTAACCTAATGGACATTGAGCTTCATGGTAATCAATTCACTTGGTCTAACAGAAGGATTGGTGAGAGTTTGATATAGGTTAGATTAGACAGAGCTCTTATCTCTGCTAATTGGATTTTAAGTCATAATTTTCATCTCTCTTCATTGCCTAGAACTGGCTTAGATCATAATCATATTGCTCTTAGTCTTTTCAATTGGTCCAAACCTTCGCACTACTCATTCAAATTTGAAAAAATGTGGCTGGAGCATGAGGATATTTTGGATAGGATAAAGGAATGGTGGCTTTGGGATGGTGAAGGGATAGCTCAATTTAGGCTTCTTCAAAGTTGAAAAATGTAAAACAACATGTTAGAACCTAGAATAAAGAAGTATTTGGTAATATTTTTTATCAAAAAGAGATGTAAAACAACAACTTGAAGAGCTTGAGCTGAAATTCTCACTACAAGGTATGAATTATGAAGATCATCAGCTGGAAAATAAATTACTTTCTGATTTACATAATATAAACAGTAGAGAGGAAACCTTTTGGAGAATGAAATCTAGGGCTCTTTGGCTGAAAGCTGGGGATAGGAACACTAAGTTTTTTCATATGACCACCCTTAAACACAGAGCTTGTAACAGAATATCTGAGGTTACTAAAGGAAATGGTATTATTACAAAGGATCAAAATGATATAAAAGCTGAAGCCTTAAAATTTTATGAGAATTTGTTGACGGAGAGTAATTCCTGTAATGAGGAAGCAACTTCTTTTCTTCTTGATTCCATTCCAAGAAACATTATTCCTGATGAGAGATTCATAAGTCTTATTAAACTGTCACCATTGAAGAGTTGAAAAAGGTAGTTTTTACTTTAGAAGGAGACAAGGCACGAGACTGATGGCTTTTCAACTAACTTCTTTAAAAAATGTTGGGATATTTTCTCAGAAGATTTATTGAAGGTTGTAAATGAGTTTTATAGGAATGGAAACTTAATCAAAGAGTTGAATATGACTCACATTGTGCTAGCACCAAAGAAGATGGATGTAAAATATTTCAAGGACTTTAGACCCATCAGCTTGGTAAATGTGGTCTATAGAATCTTTACCAAAATTTTAGCTACTAGATTGCAACCTTTACTTGTTGAACTTATTTCTCAACAACAAAGTGGATTCATAAAAGGTAGGATTATTCAAGATGGGGTAATCATGGTTCATGAAACTATCCATTCAATGGATAAAATTAGAAAATATGGGATGACAATAAAATTGGACATGCATAAGGCTTTTGATAGAGTGTCTTGGAAATTTTTAGATAAGGTTCTGACCAAATTTGGTTTCCAGAATAAATTTAGAAAAATCATACAAGCATGCATTTCCTCTTCTATATTTTCAGTGGTGGTTAATGGTGAGCCAATGGGTTTTTTTGCAAGTAGTAGAGGTATAAGAAAAGGGGATCCTATATCCCCCTTGATTTTTATCATTATGGCGAGATAGTCTTAGTAGATATATAACTAAGGTTGTGAATAGTGGCATGCTAAAAGGATTTAAACCTACTTCCACCAATCAAACTACTTTGCATCAACAATTTGCTTGATGATACTATTCTACTTCTGATGGCCTCCATTATTGAAGAAAAATCTATAAAAACTATCCTCATATTCTATGAAGCAACTTCTGGTTAGAAAGTCAACTTTGACAAAATCTCGATGTATTTCTTCAATACTCCTTTTGATAGGCAAAAATAATTACACTCATTTTGGGGTGTAAAATCATCTCATTACCAACAACTTATTTAGGGCTACCTTTGAGCACTACTAAAGTTTCTAATGTTGTTTGGAATGCCTTGTTAGATAGATTTAGAAAAAATTGGCTGGATGGAAAGGAGCTATTCTTTCTAGTGCTAGAAAATGCTTGTTAATCAAAAGCACTCTTCAAAATTTGCCCATATATATCATGTCAATGTACAACATTCCAACAATTGTGGATAGTATTGAGAGAATTCAAAAAAATTTTCTATGGCATGGGACAAAAGAAATATTTAGATACCATTTAGTAGCCTAGGATCAGGTTTGTATTCCAAAAAAGATTGGTGGTTTGGGGATAAAGGATATCAGAAAAATGAATGCTGCTCTTAATTGCCAAACTTGGCTGGAGATTAGTGAAGGAAAAGAAACCTTGGACTGAGCTTATTAGGATAAAATACTTATCTCAACAAAATGAGAGTTCATTCCTTTTTTATCAACAACTTCCCAATGGCTCCATATTCTGGAACAACTTTCTTCAAATCAGGCATATTCTTGTTAAGGGTTGTAGATGGAAATTTGGTAATGGGCAGGATATTAATTTTTGGCATGATACCTAGACTGATTTCAGATTGAGTGATACTTTTGGCTCCATAAAATATAGTCTAATTAAAAATTATGGTAATAATGTCAAAGACTACATTGAGTTGACTGGAAATAAGAGGAATTGGAAGAAACTCAAAGTGGAAATGGAAAATCTGCAACTTGTGGTATCTTCTCTGCAAAATCAACTTTCTCTCATTCCTATTAATCAAAAGGACAACAAAGATGAGATCATATGGGTGGAATATTTTTATGGGGATTATTCTGTCAAGTCGAGATACAATACTTTTTTTTATGCTCACCAAAGTGATATAAAGTGGAACAAACTTTGGATGCCTGAATTAACCCCAAAAGTCAACTTTTTATGTGGCTTGTTCTAAAAGGTAAGATTCTCACTTGTGATAATCTTATTAGAAAGGGTTTTATTATGCCTAATAGATGTTGCATGTGTAAAAATAAGGCTGAAGACATCAAGCATCTTTTCTTGCATTGTGAGTATGCTTCCAAGGTTTGGAGTCTTATCTTTGCAAACTTCAATCTATATTGGACTCTTCCTCATACTTTCTTACAGACATGGGAGCAATGGGATCCACCATATAAACATTGCATGATAAGGATATTATGGAGTCTGGTTCTTCCTCATACCATATGGAGATTGTGGAAAGAAAGAAATGATGTTATCTTCAGGAATAGAAGACAGGTTTGTACCAAAATTTTTAAAGAAATTGTCATTGATGTCAAGGATAACATTGAAAGGTTTAGGCCTCCAAAAAATAGATTATATCCCAAGGAAGAGGAACACATTCTTGTTGCTTGGAGGATTGATACTGACAACATTAGAATAAGGGTAATAACAACATTGACAGATCTTCAGTGCATTGGATTTAGCCACCCACCTCATGGTATAAATTGAATTTTGATGGAGCTTCAAAGGTAATCCTCGGAGGAGGAGGTGGGGTGATCAGAGATCATAGAGGATGTTTTTTTGCTACATTTTCAAGAAATATGGGTCATTAGACAAATCATTATGTTGAAGCTCTGACAACATGATAAGGCTTGTAAGAGACTGTAATATTTCAAATATTATAATTAAAGGAGACTCTTTAAACATTATAAATCTATTAAATAAAAATCAACCTCCAAGTTGGACCATTAGAGATTTTATTTATGAAGCTATAGATATTTGTAAAGATTTTGATAATTACAAGATCATACATTCCTATCGTGAAGGTAATAAAGTGGTAGACAGTCTGGCCAACTATGGAGTTAGTAACAACATGCAAAATTGGTTTAGTGGTGACCCTCTCCCAGCCAAGGTACATAATGACATCATCAAAGATAAGTATGATATTCAAAATAATCATTAAAAAATATCCCTCTGCTGATGGGAAAGTGATTATTAACTTTGCATGTAGGGTTAATAATTTCATTAAGATTTCACACACTTTTGGGTATACAATTACAGAGGCGGTGAGGAAAGGTGGTATTGGGATCAAAACTTTACCATTGGGAACCAAGGAAGAAATGATAACAGAATGGGTGGGCCTCCTTGTAAAACAAAACCTATTCATGACCCAGACTAGAAGAATGACAAGCTCCTGTGGAAGTATTTACAAATGGGTGGGGTTTCAAATCTCATAGAAAAATGCAAGGCCATGACCAAGATATCTCAGTTCAATTCGTGAATGGATGGAAGAAAAGAGCAGTTGAATATGGAGATATCAGCGTTAAAATCACTGAAGAGCTCATTGCTCAAGTCACGGGATTGAGCTTAGATGGGGAAAAATTCTTCAACAAATGTGTCAATAGGAATGTTGAAGCTAAGAAATTCCTTGATGAAGGAGAAAATATTGAATATGTTATGGCTGGTATAAAAGTGTCTTCTATTCCAAAGCCATTTGCTGAAATTTCACGAATGATGGTCAGGTATGTCACTCTTGAGGGTAGATATGTGACGATTCCTTTTAAGCATTTGGTCTTCCTTAATCATTTCAGGAGGAATTTAACTGTTAATTTCCCACATTACCTTTCAAACTCATTGGAACGCTTTGTTATTGAGTTTCAAAATCATACCCATGATGTCCCTCCCCCACTATCTTTCACATTCCCGCTTCATTCCTAATGTCCCTGTTTCCCCCCTTTACCATATTCCATTAACCCCATCTCTTCTTCCACTAGCCATAAAAGAAACAAGAATCCCTTGTACCCCTCTTAGAGGGTTCTTCGTAGTAATAAAGAGATTGATTCAGCCAAAAACCTACTTCATATTAGTAATCTAGTTAAAGACACTGTAATAGAAAAAGAAGAAGGGCTTCTAAGCAGGATTGACAAGCTAGAAAGGGAGGTTATGGACCTCAAAGATGAACTCAAGCAGATTGATAAAAGTGTAGGTAAAATGAAGATGTATGTTGAACCTACTATGGATAATGAGCAAGTTGTAAAAAATTTTAAGAAACTTAATTCTCTGGATAATAGACTGGGCAATGCTAAAGGGTGACATGATTGTACCATTTCTGTGCTTAAAGCTATCTACAACTTTCTGGAACAACATGTCGAAGTGTTTGTATTCTCAGTGATATTCCAACTACCATTTGGGAGTTAGAAATTGCAACGGACCTGGTATTTTCTCAATTAGACAAGAATGATCCCTCCTATGTCACTGCCCTTGCATTATTCATCTCTTTGTAGAAAGTCAAGACAAAGATTGATAAAGAAATCAAGTAGAGTTGCTTCCAGTTTGTTGTTGTGTTGCTTTGTCGGGAAAATGTTTTCTTCTTGTTTTGATGATTTTTTGTCTTTGTTTTTCTCCTTTTTATAGTTCTCGGTTAAATTATAGTTGGTCCTCATGTTCTTCGTGGATTCTGATCCATTTTTTTACTACTGTATTTGGATTTTGAGCCTCATTGTAAAGGGATTTGGTCCCTTTTATCTTTGGACTGTTTTTAATGCTATCTCTAGGTTTTGAACCTTTTTTGTAAACAGGGTATAGTCCCTTTAAAACTATTTATCCTTAATAAAAAAATTTGATAGTTTATTAAGGAGATATTTTCATCATTTAGTATCGAGTTAGGTAAAATACTTAAGGAAACTTTAAGAATTGTGATTCATAGTAAAGACAAAATTTGTAAATAGATTGCCTAGCAGAGACAAGATGTCACTTAATAGGAATGCACCTGGGAAAGAGGGCATCACCCTTGCATATGGGAGAATTTATTCTATTGGAGTTGAGGAATATCATATTTAAATTTGATGCAAGGATCACAACAATTGAATCCAACCAAATAAAATAAGTGGTTATAGGAGATTTGAGTGATCAAGAGGAAGAAGTAGTTCAGAGGCCAAAATTAGAAGTTGTTGAAGAGAGATTTGTTTAAGAACAAAGGTTTGAGAGGTTTTTGAAAGAAGTTGAAGTAAAATGATCAAATCCTAAGATAAAACTTCAAGTATATATAGGTATCCTAAGTGGTGAAGGGATTCTTGATTGGATAGGGGAGATAGATAAGTATTTCGATTTTGAAAATGTACCTAAAGAGAAAAAGGTGAAGTTTACTAGGACCAAGATAAAAGACCATACATCCTTATGGTGGGATTCCATGTAGGAAGAGAGGAGGAAGGGACAAAAAAGGCCAAGATTAAATCTTGGGACAAAATGCTTGCTAAATTGAAAGGTAAATTCCTACCTAATGACTACATTAAAAATTTGTATAGAAAACTTCAAAATTTAAGACAAAAAGAGATGGGAGTCAAGGAGTATAATGAGGAACTATACAAGTTTAGTATCAAGTCATTACACATGAAGGATTATACAAATAAGGTAACAAGGTATCTAAATGGTTTGAGGTATAACTTAAAAGATGATTTGATTCTTGATAGTCCTAAGACACTTAAAGAGTGTTATCAACTAGCCTAAAAGGATGAAGATAAGTTAAATAGAAGGAGAATGCAAAATTCTAGAGAATACAAAGGTAAATATTTTAGAAGGAAAGGACATTAAGCAAGAAAATAACATCAACAAGAAAAAGGACAAGAATAAGGAGAAACTAGTTCATAAGTACAAAGTGCTATAAGAGGTGGTTATTCAAAAGGAAGAGGTAACTATGAAAGAGGAAGAGGTGAGTTTACAGGTAGGTGTTTTCAGTGTAATAAGTATGTTATTCATATATCATATCAATGTCAAGATAACTCTTAATCAAGTGGCGGTATGGCAAGAGAAGAGAGAAATCATATTATGAAATTTGATGAAGAGGAGAGTCCGGATTCGAAACACAAATAGAAGAACCTGAAATAGGAGAGGCATTGATGATGAGAAGAGTGCTAATGAATTCAAGAAAATAAAGTGAAGAAGCATCTAAAAGAAGAACCTTATTCAGGAAAATTTGTAAGTCTAAAGGTAATTTTCATAAGCTTATTGTTGGTAGAACAGATAATTTGGTGTCTTTTGAAATGGTTGAAAAGATAAAATTGTAAATATTGGTGCATCCTAAGCCATACAAGGTGTATTGGGTTCAAATAAATCATCAAGTGTTGGTTAGTGAACAATGTCTTGTTAATTTTCAGATTGGTAGGTATAAGGATGAAGTTCTTTGTGATGTGATACCCATGGATGCTTGTCATGTCTTACTAGGAAGGCCTTGGTAGTTTGATAGAATATCTACTCATGATGGATGGAAAAATACTTATACTATTATGAAGAATGGGGTTAAGCACACATTGAATCCTCTCAAGGAAAACTATTCATGGAATGAGAACTATCCAAGATTCATGTTAATGAGCATGAAAGTTTACTATTGGAAAACACAAACACTAAGAGGGGAGGGGTGAATCAATGCTTCTCAAAACTTTGAAAACACTTCAAAAACTTAGCAATCCATTCAATATTAATCAACCTTCACCATGAGAGAACAATAACATTCAAACATAATAAAATAACATACAAACACACTTGAACACAATATTTAATGTGGGAAACCCTTAAAGGGAGAAAAAACCACTGAAATTGATTCACTTTGAGGAAAATTTCCCCATAAAAGGTTACAAGGATTTCAATTTTTTTATCATCCACTCAACTTGAAGCACCCAATATAATAATTTAGCCAAGAAAACACTTGAACTTTAGCAAGCTCCTACTTTCATGGAAGAAACATCTCCTAACAATTCAATCAAGCACAAACTTAACCTTTTTATAAGCTCTAACTTGCAAGGAAGCTACAAATCCCTATTTTACTAAGCATCAACTTAGAATTTTATAAAGTTTTGATCACTTTCATTTATTTTTCTAATAAAATTTTTTTGATCTCTTATTCAGCTCCTATTCACTCTCTTTCACACCTCTTATACCACCTATCTTCCCATAACATGATATTGCTACAAGTATAGTCTTAAAAGATTATTTCAAACAAAAATTTGTCCCTCATTCACACATGAATGAAATAATATTCTTCCTCTCACTCTTCACCATTATCATCAACTCATACTATTCATAATAGAGTCCTCAAAACATACTCACTTGGCCTCACACAAGGATGAACCTATATTTTTTACCTTTTCACATTAGCTCATTCTCCTTCAATATTGGCATAAAAAATATTATTTTAATGCACACTAAGGCATAAATATACATGAGGATATCCTCCTCTTTCTTATTTCCAAAATTTTCTTCCAACAATTCAACTTCTAACTTCTCCAACTCATACCAAAGGAGTTACAAGACATCACTAAAAACTACCAAAGATGGAGTCATTACTTTTGCAAGGTATCAGCTACAAGCACAAACCTTTCTTAACCTATCATGACTCTTCTCCTACCCATGAGGAACTTAAAAACAATCTTGAGCTCACTACACATCTGAAACTAATGGAAATATTCTTCTTATAACTTGACATAAGACATCTTCTTGTGTAAGTCATATTTCATTTTTCTTCTTCTTCTCAACGTACCCTATTTGTCTCATCCTAATTATTAATGGAAGTAGGTCTTAAAATTCTATACTATTAGAGTGCCCTTCCTTTGAATGATGAATCTAAAATTCTAACTCGCAACATCATTTTCGGTAACAAAATGAACTGAACAAACATTAGTAACATCTAGGATATGGTTAGCTGGGGTAGTGTGGTTTTCACCAATGAAAGGGATACTTTTTTAGGGAAGATACTGAAATATCATGTTGTGCATTAAGGGAAAAAGGGATGCCACCATTAAAATTGACAAAAGGAAAATTTCTCTATGGCTCCATAAATAGAATGGGTCCTAAAACTCTAGAGGATAGAAGCAGAAAGGATTACTAGGAGAAAGAGTAGAAAGAGTTCTATTTTGAGGAGATGTTGATCTTTAACTTCTCGCCTCTTCTCCATATCCTTGGTAACAACTATAATTAATCAAAAGGCTTTTCTCTCGCTATTCTTGATCTTTTGTAATTCCTTCGATGATAAATGGGCACTTTTCTCCATAGAACCAGTAGATAGAGTGCTAGGATTTGTGTTATGCAAACTACTTCAAAAGGTTGAAGTTCACATAGATACACATCAAAACTTAGTGAAATTACAATAAAATTGGGGTCTCACCAGGTATGGAATAATTTTTATCACCAAAAGTTGGCACCCTTTGCATGTATTTTTTTCTTAATAGTAGAACTCGGTGTAACATGGATTTATCTCTAAGTGTGGGACCTTGCAAGTGAGACAAATCTCTAGAGGAATTTGTTTCTTTCTCTTCCATCCCCATGTAAACTAACCTAAAACCATGAAATTTAACTAAACTATGAATCCAAGGGACCAATGTGAGATAAGAGAAAAAAATGCAAGGAATAAAGAAGGTGATGCACCAAAACTAAGACAAGGTTCAAATCTAGCCTAAGAGACATAAAACAGTTCTATAAGCAAGAATTTTAAAGGAAACACAGAGCTTATAGATCATGAATGAATGAAACTTAATACTGAAATAAGAGGGTAAACATCCATAACAAATAGAGAAGGTTTGAAAGGAGAATAACCATAGATAAATTAAATTAACATTATTTCATCCAAATTATAGAGAAAAGGTTTGAAACCTTGCACAAAACGTAGATTGCGAGAGGTCTACGAGATATGAAATTGGTAAAAAAACTCTACTATAGAGCTCCAAATTCGGAAGAAGAGAACCCTTTTTCATTCCAAGGCACTTAAATTTATACCATTATGAAATGAAGGAGGGAAGAAATGGATGGAAACCTAAACTCCTTGTTTTAACCACCAACAAGATGCATTTAATTACTAAAAATAATCATGGGAACTCGCATCGTCGGAAAAGCAACAGGCGAGCGTGAGAATCGACAAGTGACTCTTCCACGTACCCGACCTCCCGAGGTCGTGCCGAGACAGCCGGTGGGGTAGAATATGCAGACAAACTAGTTGGGGAGTCTAATATCTTCAACACGCACTAATGGTATTTGCGAATCTAAGGCAAAGAAGGCCCTTCTAACTTGGGTGGTGTGATAGATCGATCGGCGAGGATGGTGCTCGAAGGCTCCAATCAATATCGAGCTCTCGGCGTGATTCGATCTATGGGTTGTGGGATGCGTGGAAAATGACCGGGACGGTTTCGTGTATTTCTCCGATAGGGTCATATGGTGAATATAGTCAACTCTATGGACGATTCTCTGGCCTAGTCCAAAATTCTCTAGCTTTGTTAGCTGTTGTGTCTAGTAGGGACAACTGTTGAATGATGATAGGTGGAATCGGAGTAGACTGAAATACTAATGTGCGTAGGCCAGTGTCTATATCTAACTGACTTGTGGATTCGTTAGGCTGTGGGATTTGTGGATCACAACCGTAGACTCTTGGTTGTTGCGGTCCTGTTATGGTCATACGTGAGATCAAGTTCTAATCCCTAGTATCCAGTAGTCATAAGCTTTCTCAGCCTCTACGTTTAGAATCAGTAATTGTGCGATTTTCTCAGAATACCTCACAGGTGTTCTAGCAACTTGAATTCTTAAGCTGGTATCTATATCTACGAGGGTGTCTCCAGCGTCTGGCTGTGGAACTAAAGGATCGCACCCGAATATTTGTTCTCTTTCAAATCCTTCTACAGTCATGCGGATGTTTTCTAGGATAACCTGTAGTTTGGTTGATTTGACCAAAATGTGTGTGCTTGGTCGTCTTCTACGTTTAACCCTCTCAACTGTGACCTGATCTGTTGGAAGTCTGTTGTTGTTTGGAAGACTTGTATCCTAAGGTTTTGGTCAATGTCAGTTACTGCCACTACGATATTGGGTTGGGGCACAATTGGCTCGAAAATGTATTCCCTGGGCTCCCTAGGTCCCGTAATTGTCATGCAAAAGCAGTAATGAAACAAACTATAATAAAGTAAAATCTAAGTACACTTCTAGCATATATAATTCCTTTTTTTTTTGTATTTTCTGGCAATTTATAAGAAAGCAGCTATCTAAAAATATTTAGAATTGACAACTAAACTAATAACGTAAAACAAACAAAATAGCCGAGTGTAGCTATTTGTCTGTGCAATTTTGTATATCTATTCTAAACAACGAAATAACTAATCTATTTGCGAGATTCTCGATCCTACCTTAGAAGTGAGGAATGAATCATAGTTTCTCAGAAACTATCAATCCCCACAACTTCCCTGGCAATATCGAGAATGGAAATAACCGTAATAAAGCGATTAACTACTTTATTTGATAAGTTCTAACTAAAACTTTGAAAGATGAAACCTGGATTTCGCAGAACAGTGGCAAATCCGACGGTGTGTGTGTTCTTGTCCCCTCAGTATGATCTCCTCGTTCTTTGTGCTCACGTGAATCCAGAAAAGTGTGTAATGCTTGCATCAACAGGAATAGATATTTGGATCAATGGACAGCCTTCAGAATGCAGACAGAATAGAATGTGGATAGGAGAGGGATAGCGCAAGAGTACAGAGCTTGGCCTATGCAATTCCTAGCGGGGTCTACTGCGAATCATGCAACAAAATGCGTCCAGAACCTGAAACTCGTCTGTATGAAGAGCAAAACCTGCAACTTTAATGGCTACCTAAACTATTCTACTCCAAAAGCAATATATCTGTTTGCACAAGTTGGATTTGTGGCTTACCAACAACGGTGAGCAATGCAACTAAGCATGTAAAATATTTAAACTATCAAACTTAAGCAAACTAGAAGACTGAACTACTGAAAGTGATGAGTTTTTAAACAAGAATGAGGGGCCACATGACTTTGCTTGCACAAGATGGAGTCATGGCTTACAACAAATGTGAGCAATGCTAAACCAAGTACTAAAAACCAGAAGACTCTAACAAGGAAAAATGGTGATCAAAACTCCAGCTCAAATTCTTCACACAAACCCAGCCAAAATTTAGACCAAGATCAGACCAAAAATCAGAAGCCATTTACATGAACACAAACCATGCACTTATAGGAATTCCAACACTCAAAAACCAAAATCAAATTGAACTCCTAAACAATAAACAAAGGAAAAACACTGTTCCAGGGGACCAAAAACATTAATGCATGCTCAAGTCGGCAAGAAAAGCTGGTGAGTCGTGATATTTCACGCGGGTCACGTCAAAAGAGCGTTCTGGAAAACGCGCACAGGACCGCCGCCGCTACGGCGGGCGGCGGTTTCATCATCGAAGACCAAGAAGCCAAAGAAAGAGGAAAGAAAGGGAAAACAAAGGGCGCGGGAGCAAAGCGAGGCATGCGGGATGTTAACGCATACTCCGAGGGCTTTTCCGGATCCCGAACACCTTGCGAGGAGACCTGTATCATCATTGGGGCATTTATTACACCGTTCCGCAGTACAGTACCTTACAATTTTGGGTACGTACATATTGCCCCCTCGGAGAAGCGTTTTAGCCATGAAGAGGCATAAAATGGTGGGTCCGAGTATGGCCGTCCCGAAATGGGAAGTTAGAAGTTATACCTTATACGTCCGTGTGTCGAAATGACGCCATCCGAAATTCCCGCTACCTGCAAAATGAAAGGGGAACTCAAGTGCAGATAGATACAATAACTTGGAAAATAAACGCTAAAATAATAGGGGAAGAGGACGTACCATTAGTGCGAGGATAGAAACTTACCTCCGTTGGCGCTCCGAACCTGTGAAAAGGGGATTTAAAACGAATTAGAGCGCTATATATATAAAAGTGGGCCCATTTTACTATTCATTTACGCGAGTCGATTTGATAGATTTTGAGCTCTGGGGCCCACGGTAACGGTTTCTCACGCGAGTAGAGTCAAAACGTCCACAGCGAGATAGTGATCATGCCTCCACGTGCGGAACGCCACCCGCGAGATCACGAGTTGGTTTTTCTTCAATTTTGTGCTTTTCCCTCTTGATTTTGAAATGCTAAATTTGTTGTAATGGGGGTCATTTTTGAAAATGTTAGGTTTAAAAGGTCTGTCTAGGGGGCGCCTACTGGGTAGGCTTTGTTTTTAGCCAAGATGGTCGTTTTTTGCTAGTTTTTGGCTTTTTGGGGTTAAAAACCCGCGCGGGTTTTCGGACCATGACCGCCGCCCGGCCGGGCGGCGGGTTATGACTTGCCACCCTGTTCGGGGGCGGTCACAAGACCGCCGCCTTCAAGGCGGCGGTTACAAAACCGCCCCCTGCCCAGGGCGGCGGTTTTGCACAGAATGCAAAAGGACCTCTTTTGAAAACTTACACTTGTATTTTTAGCATTTGTGTATGTTTTTATGACTCTCTTGATATCGTTTAGATACTAACTTACTCTGTTTTGTGTGTTTTTGGGTGTATGCAGGCGAAGGAGGAGTATATTAGATGGAGCCGGGAGAGAGAGTGTGACTGGCTGCCGGGGTATTGGATGCCCTCTCAGCAGATGAGGAGGACACATTGCAGAGGGCCGGCATATTGTGGATATCGCGTGTGCCTCACGTTGCTCCATCTAGTCACATACTCTGTGACTTGTTCTCATACTGGGATGCAGATCGGAACACTTTCCGATTGCCAGGGGTCCATGGTGAGTGGACCATTACATTAGAGGACGTCTACCGCATTCTGGGGGTCCCGATCATCGGGAGGCGACTTACATTAGAGACAGCAGGCTCACGGGCACAGATTGCACAGTGGGCGACATATATGGGAGATGCAGCTATTTCCACGGGGCCGAAGAAGGGAGTGAGAGTTAGATCCATTCCTTCTTTGCCCATCCCCGTATTTCGACAGGCCATCATGGGGATCCTTGCCTCGAGACTGATCGGGGACAAGGGAGGTGACACTTTGTTATACTGTTGGGCCCCCATCATTGCACAGATAGAGGGGCATGGCCGGATATACGCCTGGGGGGCAGACATTTTGGGGACCACCTATCACGACTTATATAGGGTGGTCCGTTTACAGGGACAGTCGTTGAGCCACCCAACTCTAGTCATGAGTTGGGTGTATGAGCATTTTATTCCTTATGGCAGAGGCGTGGAGGTGGCAGATCCTGGGGCTGTGAGGGCGGCCAGATGGTCAGATATGTCGGTGCTTAGAGCACCTCACCAGCCAGTAGCCTCCCTCACTATAGCAGACATGGAGGCCACACCGTACCAGCTTATGGCCGGCGTATGGGGAGAGGAGGCCATGACA
This sequence comes from Taxus wallichiana var. yunnanensis, assembly GCA_018340775.1. Taxonomy (NCBI): domain Eukaryota; kingdom Viridiplantae; phylum Streptophyta; class Pinopsida; order Cupressales; family Taxaceae; genus Taxus; species Taxus wallichiana. The sequence continues at coordinate 465,871,973 of CM031237.1, forward strand.
TTGGTTTCCTGCTCCATTACAGGGCAGCTTATTGACCGTGTGGGACGGGTAGAGGTACATCCTTTCAGCAGGGTTCCTCAGCAGTTCGGCCTCCCATATGTGGGCATGCTTCCTCCAGTAGCACCAGTTTACAGATCAGTTCGGGAGGCTAGAGGGGGGCCTAGAGGCCGTGGTTGGACAGTGGTTACCCCTGGCATTCCTATTGCAGCCAGGGGGATAGTTCGGGCCAGAGGGAGAGCTGGTGCACCTCGGGCACCTTTACTTCGGATTACCGCGGGTCCTGCCCATAGTAGTGATGACCCTATAGATATTGACTCCGATTCGAGGAGTCCACGAGAGGAGGGTCGGAGGAGCGAGAGCGGACGAGAGTGATCTGAGTGGCATGATACTCGGGATATCATGCGCAAGCAGAGAGGCGGAGCGAGAGCGAGAGAGAGACTCGGTTTCGAGGAGCCACTCTCCGGGGCCATGGTGGAGATGATGAGTCCGTTGCGGGCGTCATGTTGCCCAACTACGGAGAAGCTCCTCGGTCGGCGGCGGCATCTGCAGCATGGTGCTAGCCCTAGTGACCCATCTTGGAGGCCGGTGACCGAGTAAGTTATCCTCTCTTAGTGTTAGTTTGATTTAGGACTTGTTTTAATTGTTATCTCTCCTTATATTTGTATCTTGTATATTTTAGCCTCTCGCCTAGTTTCTAATTTGTCTTTCTTCTTTGTTTTGCAGAGACTGTTGACGAGTGGCGGGATCTAATCCGTAGGGTATGTACTGATTCTCTGATGATCCCTATGGATAAGACCCGTGCAGAGCTATCTGTAGATGCCGGGGAGCCCTCGGCCAGCTGGCGCAGCACACTGACGTCTTCGCTCCCATTTGGCATGTGGCCAAGATGGTGTCGACTCTCCGTACAGAGTTGGCAGGCTATAGGACAGCCGAGCGTCTTATGAGGAGCCACTCTCATGGCGAGACCATGGCTGCTCCTCGGGACCCTGAGCCCTCCGTCCATTCAGAGCGCCAGCGTAGCCGGAGTCCTAGGCGAGGGCGCGCACCTTCGGCGGGATCGCGCAGGGGTTGAGAGGCCACTTGGCTCTCTGTATTTTTGTATTATAGATTCTTTTGTGTATCACGGGCTCTTTGAGCGTTTTGACCATGCCTAGTGCATGATGGCATTGTATACAATCATTGATTATTTATATATATGCGTCGATTTTGGATCAAAACTTTGTCACTTGTGTCTTCCCTTTCTGTTCCAGCTTTTTCATGTATACTACGATGTATGTTTTATGTGCTTTCTAGAATGTATGCAATGGAAAACAGATGATGCAAATGTTTTCTTTCTTTTTGTGTTTCATGATGCTGATACATGATATTGTAGATATATTGTGATCTTGAATCTTAACTTTTGTTTAGCAATTTGGATACCTCATGATTTGTTTTGGCAAAGTGATGAGAACAACCAGTATGATGAACAGATTGACTTTCCCCACCCTTAACTCCACGCAACTAGTAAGATGCGAGAGCTCATCACCAAGAGCCAAGAAGGGCGCAAGTTATGAAATATGGTGAAGTGATAGTGATGAAAGACAGACGAAGCTTTGGTGGAACCAAATTGAAAACTACAAGCTTACTCTACCTGAATGACTTCAAAGTTTTGGATGTAACTTACCTTGCGGTTTATCCAGACTTAGACCCGTAGATGGCCACATAGTAGACAAAATCTGGGTTTTTTAGGATTTTTAACTCTTTTTGGAATTTTGAATATCTGATTCATTCGTTTTTGACTCAAAGTTTGAATTGTTTGTTTATGACCTTTTAACATTTACTTTGTCTAGAGGACCCCCTACACTTTGCCCCGTGCTACCTGTAAGAAGCATGGGTTTATCACCGTGGGCAAGGCATAGGCGAGTAAGGGCATTTCCATCCTTTCCCAACCCTACGTCACTAGTAAGAGATGCAAGCTCATCACCGAAGGTTGGTGGGGCAAGGAAATGTGTAAAATAAAATTTTCTGTTTAATCACTTCTTGACTTGTTTGTTTGAGTAAGATGTCAGTATATTCTTATTTCCAAAGAGATGTGCATATGGGATAGATGTGACACCATGAAGCTTCTAGAACAGACCATAGGCAAGACACCTATCCTAAGAAGAAACCAAAGCGAGAACAAACTTGCAGAGCTTGGTATGGTTACCGTTAGGACTTCGTCATGTCTCGATTTTATTAGATAAAATATTCGAATTGATTGATGATATCGAAGATGGAGAGGTATGATTAAAGAACTTTATGCCAGAAACATCATGAGTTTGTAATAAATTGCTTTGAGAATAGATTCCTTGATCACAATTTGTGTAAGAACAAGTGGACAAAATGATCCTAATTTATATGAAAATGCGATGTAGATAGTTATATAGGCAGCGCTTGCTGCTTATGCGTAGAAACGTTTGAGGTGGAGGAATTGTTGCTTCGCCAAACTCCTCACCTTCTAGCGTGCATAAGAGATAAGCGCCATTCCCGTAGTCTTTCATGACTCGGTATGGGCCCAACCATTTGGGCCGGAATTTCCTTCCTTCGCCGGTCTTCTTGTCGATCCGGCTGTCTAACCTCAGAACTAGGTCACCTTCGTATATGTCACGTTCATAGACTTTCTTGTTATACTGCCGGCACATTCGGTCGGCATAGACTCTATGTCGTTGTTCAGCATCTAACCTAGCTTCATCCAGGCTTTCTAATTGAGAAAGACGTGCTTCTCTGTAAGCGTCCTCATCCAGAATCCCTTGTAGCGAAATGCGGAGACTGGGGATTTCAACTTCGAGTGGGAGAACTGCTTCTGACCCAAATACCAGCGAGAAAGGAGTTGCTCCTGTCGGAGTTCTTATTGAGGTTTGATGGGCCCACAAGGCGGGATATAATTTCAAATGCTAATCCCGCTTGTTTTCTTTCATTGTTTTAAGGAGAATGGCTTTCAGTGTTTTGTTCGTTGCTTCAGCCTGCCCATTGGCTTGGGGATAGTACAAGGAAGCCGTATGATGGCTGATTTTAAATTTGTTGCATAGCTCACGAACTTCTTCATTCTTGAAAGAAGTTCCATTATCTGAGATAATAATTTGCGGGATACCGTACCTGCAAATGATTTGGTTCAAAATGAACTTAGCGATTACAGAACCAGGTACAGTTGTAAGAGGCATGGCCTCTACCCATTTAGTGAAATATTCAGTGGCCGTGATTATAAAATTGTGGCCGTCTGTGGACGAGGGAGAGAACTTCCCTATCAAGTCCAGGCCCCATGTAGAAAAGGGCCATGGAGTAGCGATTGGTTGCAGAGCCTGTGCTGGCATGTGGATCTCGTGAGAGAATTCTTGGCACTTATGACACCTGCGTGCAAACTCTATCGCGTCATGTTCTAGAGTGGGCCAGAAATAGCCCATTCGATGTATTTTCGAGCAGTGGCATGGCCGCCGAAGTGGCCTCCACATATACCGCTGTGAGATTCATGGAGAATCTTCTTGGACTCTTCTATGTCAACACACCTTAAGAGCATTCCATCGAATGCTTTCCGATAGAGCACTTGCTCTATAATGACATATTTAGCTACGATAATGCGTAACCGCCTTCTTTGTTGAGGCGTAGCTCCTTCTAGGTATCTATGGTCCATGATATAACTAATGATATCAGCGTACCAAGGGCACTCAGATATAGCAGGTCGGGTTTCGACGTAGTACACGCATTCGTCTGGAAAGTCTAAGTCTACTAAGTCACCTCCGTCTAGCGGGTTATCAGCTAACCAATCTGCGATGATTTTCCCTTTAACTGACTTTTGGTTTACAAAAGTTAATTCAAACTCTCCCATTAAGGTTATAAAGCGTCCCCTTTTTAGACAGGGACCCTTGTGTAAGGAAGGTTCGTAAGTGGTCAGTTTTTACCATGACCCTTGTCTCTTGATTTAGCATGTAGTGTCTTAGGTGTTTGGTTGCGAAAACTATGGCAAGACATTCTCGCTCTGCTTGTGTATAGCGTGTTTCATAGTCGAGCAATGTTCGGCTAATGAAATAAATTGCGCGTTCTCTTTTGTCATCGTCTTCTTGGGCTAGCATGCAAGCTAACGAAACATCGGTAGCCCGTGAGTATAGAATTAACGGGTGATCTAGCTTAGGTGGCATTAGCGTAGGTGGTGACAGTAAGAAGCGTTTAACTGCGTTGAAAGCTTCGTTGCAGTCTTCAGTCCAATCAATGCTATAGTCTTTCTTGAGTAAATTATTGATTGGATGAATAGCGAAGCTTAAGTCCAGGATGAATCTCCGGATTGCACCCAGCTTCCCGAGAAATGATCTGATTCCAGATTCACTCGAAGGTGGGGCCATTTCGAGGACAGCCCAAATTTTGGTTGGATCAACGTCGATCCCTCGTGACGATATGATGTAACCTAGGAGCTTTCCTCCTGTTACACCAAAGACGCATTTTTCGGATTTAGCGTAACTCCGTATTCTATTAAACGTGAAAGAATGACACGGAGTACTTCGGGATGGTCACTGGCGCTTCTTGGCTTTATCCAACAAGTCATCTACATAGGATTCCATGATCTTATGAATTAAATCGTGAAATATATAAGTCATAGCCCGCTGGTACGTGGCACCGGCGTTCTTGAGACCGAATGGCATAACAACGTAGCAATAGGTTCCCCAAGGAGTTATAAAGGTGGTTTTAGCTTGATCTTGCTCGGATATTCTGATTTGATTGTATCCCGAGAATCCATCCATGAGAGACAAGAGCTCAAACCCAGTTGTTGCATCAACAATGACATCGATAGATGGCAATGGGAAGTCATCCTTAGGACATGCTTTGTTAATGTCCCGGAAATCTATGCAGATGCGTATCTTTCCATTCTTCTTGAGAACAGGAACGATGTTTGATACCCATTGGGAGTAGTCAACTGGCTTGATGAATCCTACCTGAAGGAGTTTTATTACCTCCTCTTTTACCATAAGGGCTACCTTGGGCTTCATAGGTCTTGATTTTTGCTTAATTGGCTTCGCATCTGATCTAGTGACGAGGTTGTGCACCGCAATGTGGGGTGCGACTCCTGTCATCTCTTTGTAATTAAATGCAAATGCCTTCTGATGTTCTTTGAGAACCTGAGTATGTATTTCTACTTCTTCTGGGGTTAATGAAGAACCTAGTTTCAATATCCTTGGTTCATTTTCTGTCCCAATGTTGACATCGATTGTTTCTTCGATTAAAGAGGCGTTACCCTCTTCGAACTCAGGTGGTGCTGGAGGTAGATCTATATCATCCCCATTTTCTATTGCGTATATGCTAGATTCCCTTTGTGAGGAAGATCCGTTACGGGATTTCCGAAGTAGGAAGATGAATGCGGGATCAGAGATAAATCTAGTGTGTGACAGGAGCGATGTAATGCTGCATAGGCATTTAAGTAATCCAAAGTAGCCGCATCATTTCCAACATGGTCTAGAACGGTAGATTCATTTCCGCTTGAAAGAGGATTTTCATTGTTTTTATCAATGGTTCGATTTACGAATGGATACTGTGAAGTGAGTATCTTCTAGCTCATTGCTTGGAGTGAAGCGTGATGCTTGAAGTTGCTATTGAATCGGCGAGAAGATTTTCTCTCGTGGGATTGCTTCAATGGATATGAAATTAAATGCCTTGCTTAAATCTAATACAAGGTGCTTTTGTAGAGTTGTAAATGTTCGGCTTTAGTTTCATATATTTCAGAAACTTGGTTTGTTACTAAGCTGTGAGTCTCAGAGGACTCGATGTTATCAATACCGATTCTTTTGGCTAAGGTAAGGCCAAGGAGGAGAGCTTCGTACTCTCAAAGACCGTTTTTGTGCATTCAAAGTTCAACTTAAAAGAGAATGGGAGGACCTTTTCCTCGGGTGAGGTAAGAATTATACCTGCCCCCGCTCCATAGCGGCATTTAGCTCCATCGAAATGGAGAGTCCAATACTTAGCCGGGAGTATGGATGTAGGTGTATCTACTGTGTTTGCACACTCTACTTCTACCATACAGAGATCTTCTGCTGGCAAGGAACCAACACCTAGGGAAAATCCCATGCCTGTCGAATCAAATGGTAAGAACATTGGTAAATCTTGTTCTATTAATTCAACGATTTTCGCAGTAGTCCCTAATGATACAGTTTCTTTAGTTTTACCGCCAGGAATTGGGGTTGTTTTGGCTACGCTGATGGTTTCAAGATCCGTCGTAGGTATCAACTTTTCCTCTGGCTTTGGGTCAGAGGGTTTATTAAGTTGATTCGTTGGCAGTTCGAATTCTGAGTGCACCCCTGGTCTTTTCTTTAAATCAGCTAGGTGTACGTCAAATGGCTTTGGATCACCTTTGGCTACAAATACCTTTCCCAGATGTAAGAATCTTACTTCTTGAAATAGCGTGGAAGGGATTGCCTTCATTCGATGTATCCACGGTCGGCCGAGGATCATATTATAGTTAGTTTCCCGATCTATAATATAAAACTCAGTCAGGATTGTTTTAGGTCCCAAAGTGACCGGTAGTATTATGGTTCCTATCGACGTGGCTTTAAGGCTATCGTAGCCTCTCAAGGTATTTCGAGTAGTGGAGCAGTTTGTTTCACCATATCCCAATTTTTGGAGAAAAGAGAAAGGGACTATGTTAACCGCAGCTCCATCGTCAACCATTGCCCGTTTTACATAATTATTATAAACCTGTACTTGCAAGTGTAGGGCTGGATCGCCTCGGCGTGCGATCTCAGCATCTGTAGGCATTTTACTTATTTCGAATATGAATTCGACATCCCTATCCGCCTGTCCCGGAGGATAAACATCAAAGTCTATACAATTTACTTGTGCTTCTGGTGGTGGAGTGATACTAATTAAATGACCCAAACCTAATGCCTCTAAAAGAGCAGCCTTGTGAGCAGGGGAATTCTTTAGTAAATCAAGGAATGAAATATGCGAGAAGGTTTTGTTAGATCATTAATTAGATCGTAAGCACCGATAGGGTTTTTGCTACGGTTTGTTGGATGTTATCATTTCCGCGAGATGGCTTGGACTTGGTTGAGAGAAATACTCTCGTGTCCTCGTAATTGCTTCAACGGGTAATTCGGAGTCTAACTCCACTAATCCAACTACCTTAGGTCGTGGTTGACTTCCTAGTTGTGGCGCGACTAACGGATTTAGCGAAGTTGAGGCCTCGTGATCGTTGTTTCCTGTTATTGCGCCTTTGTTTGTTCCGGTTGGATTCAGCCTATTGCTATCATGATTTGGGAGTGGATCGCTAAAGATCCTGAGGGGAGCATTCTGAGGGGAAACTGCCCCTGTGAGAGTATTTGGTGATGATGAGATGGGATCTGCCAAAAACAAGTCTGTGAAGAACTGTCTTTGTTCTTCTGGCAAACGTTGCATAAATTTATTGTAGTCACGGCACGTTCTAGTGTCGTGACCATGAATTTTATGGAAACCACAATAAGAATTGGGATTATAATTCCCGTTTTGTTGGTTTGGTGTGTATTGTGGCCTAAAATTCCGATCAAACTGTTGCCTATTAGGACCAAAGTTTTGAAATTGTTGTTTTTGGTTTTGACTTTGGTTTTGGTAACCAAATGAGTTTTGGCTTGGCCCTTGCATGGGATTTCGCCGTTGTTGTTGTGGATTATTAAAATCCACCGTATTGACCGTCGGGGTAAAGTTGTTGTTTCTTTGGTTGTTTATTTGTGACGGAGTATTAACGACATTTACCCTCTTGGGCTGGTCAGTTACCCCATCTGTTGTTACCCCATGATTTTTGTTAAGGATTTTGGGTCCTTGATTGACATTTGTGGTAGTTGTAGTATTTTGAGTGGAGGTGATTAACCTCCCATTTGCTCCGTAAGTCTTACAACCACTATCTATTGCTGCTTGATCAATTCGCAGAGCGCTCTCAAGTACCTCATCATAAGTCCTTAGTGGGAACTTCTGGACTTCTTCCTTCACTTCTCTACTGAGAGAATGAAGGAATAAATCACATAGTTCCATCTGATCCATGTTTGGAGCACTTGCTAATGAATAAAGAACTGTACGCCACCTCTGGATGAAATGGGCGACAGATTCGTTGTGTTCTTGTTTGATATGCAAGAATTCCCTGATTCCTGTTCTTAATAGTTTGTTCATGTCGAAGGCTTTGATGAACTCAGACACGAGTTGTTTGAATGAATGTATGGAAGCTTCAGGTATTCTATAATACCAATCGAGAGCGATGCCTTCCAAGGTTTTGGGAAATATTTTAGCAACAACCCCGTCCCAAGGGAGTAATTCTCGTATGGCTGTAGCGTAAGCTTTGATGTGCGCGTTTGGATCTCCTTCACCCTTGAACTTGGGAAAATCAGGGAGAGGTCTTGGAAGCATGACGCTTCGTATGGTGAAATCTAAGGGCTCCTTTAAATATTCTGAATAAGTCCCTATTGCATACGTCTCAACCATTGATGGTGCCTGTTGAGGAGGTGGTGGCGGAACGGGTTGTTGATATGGCGTAACGTACGCGTTGGCAGGGGCATAAGGCAATCCCTGCATTTGAGTAAACATGCCGGGGGATGAGTACATATCCCCTTGTGGTGATTTGGAATACATGTTTAAATAGGACAGGGGTATTGTCAAGGAACGGACTGTTCGACACTAGACCGGGAGGAGTAGTGTTAGAGATGATGGGCCTTGTTGGCGTTTGCTGTGGATATTGAGGAGGCATGCCTAACGTGCCTACTCCTGTGAGGAGATCTACTTGGCTAGGATGGTGCGGAGGATTGGAACTCCCTGTTTGTATGAATTTCAAATTTTGACTTGCTTGGGCAAGTTCTAATCCTCTAACCTTTTCTATTAGAGTTGAAATGACTTCGTTTGGTGAAGTCACGATATCGTGCCTTGGTGGCGTTTGTTGTATAACATGGCTTTGCGGAGGTATGTGATATCCTGCTATGAACTGATCACTATCCTGCCAAGCATTTCTGAGAGTATTTTCTATATGTGATGGCATAGAGGTATTTTCTTGAGGAGAGAACTCGGGCTGTATTTGCAAAATTCCTACAGGTGGGTACATGCCTTGAGAGCGTTGTTCATTCCTAGGATAACGTATTGAGTACTCATCATCTAGAACTGAGTATGGATCTGATTGTCTGCTAATATGTGGTCTAAGTAGCACCTGAGGAGATGAAGCAGATTCTCCAGTCAATGTCATATTGTTTGAGCCTGAAGGCTTTGTTTGTGTTTGAGCGAGTTGATCTAACTCCTCAGTTTGAAAAGATGAACTATATCTGATTCTTGGGGTTTGTGTTGACAACTGATTAGTTGAATAGTTGTCACCCCATACTGAGAGCGAGGGTGATGATTCCCTATTCTGTTGGGCGTAGTATGCCTCAAGACCCAGGAGGGGTCTGCCATAAGCATCAAATCCCGCCATATTCGGGGTATATGAATACCCGAGAATAATGGGAAAGAAGCGAAGGTGAAAGAGAGAAGATGAAACTTCTCAAAGAGAAGGTGAAATAATTGTTTGTTTCACATCGGGTTCACCAATTTTTACGTCGGAAAAGCAACGGGTAGCGTGAGAATCGACAAGTGACTCTTCCACGTACCCGACCTCCCGAGGTCGTGCGAGACAACCGGTGGGGGTAGAATATGCAGACAAACTATTTGGGGAGTCTAATATCTTCGACATGCACTAATGGTATTTGTGAATCTAAGGCAAAGAAGGCCCTTCTAACTGGGTGGTGTGATAGATCGATCGATCAGCGAGGATGACTGCTCGAAGGCTCCAATCAATATCGAGCTCTGGCGTGATTCGATCTATGGGTTGTGGGATGCGTGGAAAATGACCCGGGATGGTTTCGTGTATTTCTCCTGATAGGGTCATATGGTGAATATAGTCAACTCTATGGACGATTCTCTGGCCTAGTCCAAAATTCTCTAGCTTTGTTAGCTGTTGTGTCTAGTAGGGACAACTGTTGAATGATGATAGGTGGAATCGGAGTAGACTGAAATACTAATGTGCGTAGGCCAGTGTCTATATCTAACTGACTTGTGGATTCGTTAGGCTGTGGGATTTGTGGATCACAACCGTAGACTCTTGGTTGTTGCGGTCCTGTTATGGTCATACGTGAGATCAAGTTCTAATCCCTAGTATCCAGTAGTCGTAAGCTTTCTCAGCCTCTACGTTTAGAATCAGTAATTGTGTGATTTTCTCAGAATACCTCACAGGTGTTCTAGCAACTTGAATTCTTAAACTGGTATCTATATCTACGAGGGTGTCTCCAGCATCTGGCTGTGGAACTAAAGGATCGCACCCGAATATTTGTTCTCTTTCAAATCCTTCTACAGTCATGTGGATGTTTTCTAGGATAACCTGTAGTTTGGTTGATTTGACCAAAATGTGTGTGCTTGGTCGTCTTCTACGTTTAACCCTCTCAACTGTGACCTGATCTGTTGGAAGTCTGTTGTTGTTTGGAAGACTTGTATCCTAAGGTTTTGGTCAATGTCGATTCATCGCCACTACGATATTGGGTTCAGCACAATTGGCTCGAAAATGTATTCCCTGGGCTCCCTAGGTCCCGTAATTGTCATGCAAAAGCAGTAATGAAACAAACTATAATAAAGTAAAATCTAAGTACACTTCTAGCATATATAATTCCTTTTTTTGTATTTTCTGGCAATTTATAAGAAAGCAGCTATCTAAAAATATTTAGAATTGACAACTAAACTAATAACGTAAAACAAACAAAATAGCCGAGTGTAGCTATTTATCTGTGCAATTTTGTATATCTATTCTAAACAACGAAATAACTAATCTATTTGCGAGATTCTCGATCCTACCTTAGAAGTGAGGAATGAATCATAGTTTCTCAGAAACTATCAATCCCCACAACTTCCCTGGCAATATCGAGAATGGAAATAACTGTAATAAAGCGATTAACTACTTTATTTGATAAGTTCTAACTAAAACTTTGAAAGATGAAACCTGGATTTCGCAGAACAGTGGCG